>JAECXW010000878.1:10655000-11905000 GCA_018153365.1 Drosophila fuyamai | reverse complement strand
CCGTTTGCCATTTTAAAAATCTATCACTTCAAGTAAATGCTTAAAAATCTGTTTCAATTATCTTTTCGCACTTGAGAGCCCCCTAAAAATCCCCATTGATCAAGCTATCTTAAAGCTAATCAAACTTGATAAGAATTCACCCTCAGTGCTGCCTCAACCATGCTGTGTTCCCACCTGTCTATTCACCATTCCTTTCACCTAGACACTCTTTTGCATACACAAACACACGATGAAGCCCGAGCAAATGAAGTGAAATTGCGCACATGGCGGACATTAAGCGAAAATTAATGAAATTTTCCGATGGCGCCTCGCCTCCAGTATAGACGCATTTTAGCCGAGCTTTATCACCGGGCCTGACTGCTCCACAGTTCTCCTGAGCTTCATCCAATCCGTTGTTATCCGGGGGCTGTCGTGAGCTTGATTGAGTTTGATGGCGATTGTGCTGCGCCAACTGCGCTGCCTTGATTGCAATTTCAGCCATGATGTTACCCGTCCCGATAGCCAGGGGCGGCCTGCCACGCCCCCTGCATACCAATCAGGCGGAGATTGGAGGTGGGAGATCGGAGGTTGGCCCCATCTCAGGTGGCAGTCAGTCATTTAAGGCCTCTGGCACTGGCACAAGACATTAGTTTTTGCCGCCCGTTTCCCTGCTCCTTTTCCATACTGAAAGTTAAGCACAGGACTTTGGCTTTTGATTGATGAGCAAACCCAGCAGAAGTAGACTTTAAGTTTCCAACATAAATTTCACTTTAGTTTTAGCAGTCAGCTGCCAACTGAGTGACATAGAAATGCACTGAACTGTGGGTATCGCAGATAAAATTATGTGGGCGACAGTGGCAGAGAATATAAGGTATAAATGAATGTGTCTTTTCTAAGAGTTAAACTAAAATTATTACCCATTTTATATTGTTAAAGAAAATTAAAAAAGAACAATGAATATATAACTGATTTTTCAAGTTTTTACAATTTTTACGTAAACAAATAAATCAAACACGTTTTCCAAATTAAAGTATGTTACAAATTTTATGTAAGAATCATTAACTTAACGTTATGGGAAAGTTATTTTTTATTTCAAAATAATATTTGCTATTTTCTATTAACATATTTTCGGAGTGTACTGCAAATTTCTATCTGCTAGCGGTGCATGAAAAATATTCTCCCTTCGATTTCATTGATTTGATTCTTGCCAGTCCCCAGTGGTACATAAATCATACACTCCACGCCACTTCATTAGGATTTTCCCCCATGTTTCCGTCACCCCCTGAGGGAAAGTACAACCCTGGAAAAATTATAGTTTGGCTCATAACCATTACCGCATTTAATATGCATTTTTATGAGCCTTACTTTCCAATAATAATAAGCGGCAGCAGAATCGGCAGCCATAAGAAATAATGTAGCCCATGCACACACACTCAGAAAAAGAGAAAGCACCCGGAGATAAGGAGGGCCCACAAAAGTATGCTATGAAAATCGGAATCATAATCGTAAAGCTTAGCATATACATTTTCCGGTCCTGCTGATTTGTGTCTCGCATGTGCGGCATACCAAAAGCAACAAAAAAGGAAATAGAACGGAAATCTCTGCCAGTACCGCCCATCCACATTCACATCCACACACCCTGAAATCGAGCCAGTGGAAATTGCTCAAATTAAATGCAAATACCGAAAAATATTTAAATGTTTCAGCGCATTAAGCTATGTAAATTGTTGTCGTTGCCGCTGTCCGGGCACTGACACGCACTTTCCATTCAATAAAACTGCAACCACACAATGGCACATCAATTTACACAGACTCTCACACCGAGTGGGGCGTAATCCTGGGATGTGGGGGCTGGCAAGTGTCCAGATCAGGCAACAACATCTGGCATGTTGTCATTAAGGGCCAGCCCAAATGACCCCCAAATACAGAGCGACTGCCAAAAGGGATAGCCTGCAGTATACAGTGGTTTGTCGTAAAGTTTCTCGCTTTTCTGTTCAATTTTCTGAATTTACTACACTATTAACTACAATGTCACAGCTTCATTTGTTTCTTAAATGTATTCCTAAATATATAAAATATATCAAATACATTTTTATCAGCGTTTATATTGGTTTATATTACAATAATAAACACAAACTTTTAGGGTGGTTAAATATAGGAAAGTTTTTTATTTCATTTTTCCAATCATAAAATGTAGATTCTAAAGGCACACTAAAGTTTAGTTATTCGTTTTCCCAGCATAAAGTCAATGTCGATCAAAGCTTAAATCTCTTTTTTGTTCCCCGGTGTTCGCCGTCCGGAAAACATGTTCTTTTAATCGGGTTCCCATCCAAACCACTCGCCACACATAGAGTATCAACAATGTCGAGCGTTAAATAAATGGCAGTTGGACCACCTCTACAAGCGCGAGCATTTTGCATTTTAATGAGTAAACACAGGGCCGGGTACGATGGAGTTAACTAAGGGTCTAGGGGAGGTCCTGCTCCACTGGACGCCCCATGGCGATGGAGGCAGGATCGCTGGTGTGAATGCCGCAACGCTGCATATGCAAAGTGTGATTGGTCCCAGCCAAAAAAAAAGGGAAATATAGAATGAACACAAAAAAATGTACTGAAAGCAAGGACTCTACCTCCGTTTACCCCCTTGCCTTCCATCCGTATTTCTGGCTTTTTTCCTCGCCTTTTTGTTATGGCTGCCCAGCTGGGGAGTTTAGAGGACTACGATTTTCCGCGAACAATTTGTATTTGCAATGTGAAAACAAAATGGCCACCGAACATGGCCAATCCGCAGGACTTTCTCCGCATCCAGCCCCTTTAGCACACCTGCTGTTTGATTTGTGTTTTTCTCACTCAAAAAATAGTCGGTGGTTTTTCTGTTTTCATTTTCATCAAATAGCCAATGCGGTTAACAGTGAAAAACACTGTGCTAAATATGCTTCTCTGCTGTTTTTCCACTGCTCTTATTTAAGTCACACAATTCCAACTTCCAAAAAAAGGTGGTGGAAATTTATTTATTTCGCTCGGGCGAACAAATGTTTATTGATTTAGCTCAGTGAAAGTTTGTTTTTGTGATTTTCAATTGTATAAACTATCAGTGCAACAACGAAATACAATGGGAATGGAAGGAAAAGGCACTAAAGCTCTTTTGGAATTGACAGAACTTTCAGCATGCTCTGCTCAACCTGCATTAATGTAAAAAGTAAATCCGTGGCTTATGTCAAACTCATTTATTTTATCCTATAATTTGATTACATTCAAAATGTATCCCACTTGACTATATAAAATGCGATAAAAAAGTGCTTTACTCAACCATTGGCAAAATTAATTATTTATTTTAATGCAATTTATTGTTAAGTTATGCAACATTATAATGTGACAAATGCCGTTGGCGTTGATAATGACCAAAGCATGTGTTTAAAAACGTGTTAAATATTTATACATTTTTGTCTGGCATTTGACGTTGATGCGTTTGGCTAATTTGGTTAGAGCTCTTCTCTAACCATAATCAAATTCAATGACATGTGAAATTTTCACGGATCACTTAACGCCAGCACGAACATTTCGCCCACTCGAGTGTGAAGATTTTGTGCGTTAACTTTTCATCGACAGCCAGCGATTATTATTGCGGATAACAACTTCATCGCTCTTGGGTCTGTTAATTGGACCGTGACGTGTGTGTTTACAACGCCCACAAAAACACAAATCACAGACTGTGAACTGTGATAAATAACTGCCAGAAGAAAACGTCAAGCCAGTATTGCCAGAGGCCAATTGTACTCGCATATTTCCAACATCTCCCGACCTCGCAGTATATTTCGCTACCCCGTTTTCCCGTTTTGTACATTGTAATAAACGCAATTTGTATCATGAATTATTACTGCGGCGAACTGGCCAAACGGATGTGCGGGCTCTACTCAGCGAAACTGAATGGCAAAATGAAGTTCAGAGCGGTATTTGAAGAAGAAAACATCAACAGATACCCTCAACTAATACTCCTTTTTTTATATTAACTATTAACATTGCAATTAATTGAGAAAATAAATTCTGATAAACCAAGCTTAGTTAATTTATAATAATACTGGCAAAACGATTACATTTCTTTGACGCCTTTCTATATTATGCAATACATTTTCAACAATCCAACTTTTTATTATGAAAAATGATTATTAAAATGATATAATAAAATGATTCTTTTTTCTTCCCGATATTTTACTCATTATTTTTTTAATTATATAGTTTAAGACAAAAACAATCAATATACATTCTGATAAAAAGAAATTCATAACATCCTATCTAAAATGTATTACTGAATTGGTCCCTGTTCTAAGTCCATTAAACTTCATCATAAAACCAATATACCTCTCCAGAACTTATTACCATCTCCGGCAGAACGAAACGAAAGCTGAGTCCAGCAGTCCGGCAAACGACGTTAGTTTGAACAAACTTGGTAAAAATGGTATGTGAAATTGCAATGCAAACAAATTGGAAATAAAATACGGTCGTTGTGTTGCCAAAAAAAAAGGGAAACAAAAGAAAAAAACCCTGTAGCAGAGGGAAAGTGTGGAATCGGAATCCATGGCCAAGAAACGGCATTGAAATAAATTTTCAACATTTAATTTGCTTCGGTATTTTCGCAAAAATAGTTCTTTATTAACTGGCAAAACTTGCAGTCGATATTTTTCAGCGGCATCGAATAAAAAACGCTTCCATAAATTTATAGAAATAGTTAAAAAGTAAGGAAAACTAAGCCAATCTGAGGAGATTGGAGCTAAAACTTTTGCCATCTGTCGACACTGCTTAAAGTTGATTTTATGAATTTCGAGTCAATAATCCCCCAGGGTTGTCCAACAATAAAGGCAGAGCTCAGCAAAATTTTCGGCGTTGTCAAACATTTGTGCTCAAGTTTTCCTATAAAGTATCTATATGCTTTCATACATATAAATCTTGCTTTATCGGAGGGTGGCTTCTTAGCTTCTTGGCTTCCTTGCTTGTTTACTTTTCTGCTTTTTCGCAGCCGTCGTCTCTGTTTACTTCATACTTATTATTCCATTTGTCGTTTAGTTTTCTAAGGGCTCTTCTTCCTGTTTTGACTGCCCAAATGGGGTGCCATTACTTATCCCTTGGACGCCATTATATTTCTCAGTGTGTGAGTGTTTCTTATTGCAATAGTAGTCGCAGTCGCAGCCGCCAAAACCTAAAAACACAAAACAAACCAAATAAGCCGCGTTCAGAGATTTTTTGGACGCAGTGCGCCATCCATCCTGTCGAAATTTCCCATTTTGCCATCCGTCTGCCGCCATGGCAACATGGTCGCAATAGACGCCATTTTGTTGCCACATCTCTTGGTGGAAATCTGTATCTGTATTAGTGCCTCTGGCTCCATGTGTGCGAGGATGGTTATGCTCCTTGCTCTGTAGCCTGCCTTTAGGCGTTCTGGCCTCTGTGTCTGCCTTTCGTGGCCTGTCTGTTTCAGTTTCTGATTCTGATTCTCATTCTGATTCGGAGTCGAATTCAGTTCCTGTTTCTGTCTCTGGCCATGGCCATTTATTTCGATGTTTTTGTCCCTGTTCCTGTCACTTGTCTACTCCGATTATTCGGTAATTCGAAACTTTTTCGTTTGCCTTCCGCGAATATTCATCGTTTATTGAACCTTTGCCATAAAAAACAAATCCATCTAATCGATTACACAACATGTTTTACAAGCTTTAAAGTGTCAGAAGTGTTGATGGTTAATTGACAGATTAAATAATGAACAGAAAAACAAAAAATAAAATTTAAATTACCTTCTAAAAACAGTTAAAGTAAAAATAGATTTGAGTTCCGCTAAAATCTACTCTATTTACAATCAGTAAACACAAAAAATGAAAGAAAATAAGATACAATTGTTTTGCAGTGGCGAAAACCGCCTTTAAGATTTATTTATATTTTATCTCATATTTAAACAAATCAATATTTTTAACACGGGGTGCAACTTGATAAAAATTGAAAACAAATTTATTTAAGTTTTCCCCACTCAACGTCAAAATCGCGCTTCGACTTTTAAGTGTCTCTTGAAAAATAAAATTCTATCAATTCTGGTTGAGAGCTCAGACTGTTTTTCCATATGCAAAATGCATTCTTTTTGTGATATATATGTTTATATCTGTAGTGTATGCAACTTTTTTTACCCAATCGCTTTTTACATGAATTTTCCATATTTGTTTTACTATGTTTATGTCAGACCCAAAACAAATAATATTGGCAAACAAATTCTTAAATTGATTTTTCTTATTTAGATGCTTGTCTATCTAAATGCTGGCTGAGTAAATTAAAATAGTTTTTTATATTTAATTAAAAGCATAATAAACCAAAAAGGTCAAGTTCTTTTGGTTGTTTTGCATTTTAAAATTTAATTCGCTAAAGTGACCTTATAGTTTTCGAAAGATTGCCAAGGACATTAAAGCCGCAAAAAGAGAAACAAGTAATTTAAATGCAATTTGAATTTGAATAGCAAACTTAATCAAATCGTATGTCAAAATAAAAGTATGGACTTGCATATTTTATTTATCACACATCCACGTGCATGGGAGGTTGAATTTATTTCGCTGGGTATTCGGTATTTGAAGTGACATTAAGTCGAAACCTGCTTAATATTCGCCCTGCTCGACTGTCACATTGAAAAATCTTAACTAGGCATCCTGCATCCACCATAGAAACTTTATGTAGCGAAACTTTTTTTTCAACGGTTTCCCCTCCACTTTCTTTTTTCATCTCCCCTCGGCGGCCCTTGGAATTTAGGCCAAAACACTTTTGAAGCTTGCAACATGGCGCAGATGTGGGTTGCAAGTTTACAAATTTTCAAGAGCTGCAGAACGGTGTAAAGTTGAACGAAATGTGTCGTAAATAATTTTCGGTGATTTTTTATGGTGACGGATAAAGTTTTTTTAGTATTTATGCCAGTTTCCTATATGCAAAAACTTCAAAACTTTTGTTGTGCTTTTTTTAGTGAAAGTAAATACAAATACTGATTTCTATATGAAGTTAAAACTTTAAATAATATTATGTGTACAAAATTATATCGAACTCTATGGTTGTTTGGTGAATATCTTAATATTATAGTGCATAACAATCTTCGTGGTAATATGCGATAAAAAAATAAGATGGTTAATACGAAATGTCAAATATACCTATTACATAATTGATGTAAAAGGTATATAATTTATATTAAAATTAAATATAAGCAAAGCGTATGCATAAATGATTCACTGAACAGTTGCCGCCACTTGCCGTAAAACTAATTTAAATAATTTCCATTACGGGCGTAGTTGCCGTTGCCTGTGCCTTTTCTCACTGGCTGCTCTGTGGAAGCCCAGACTTGCATATAAAACATGAAATTAATGCTTAATTAAGCAAGTTTCTACCTCCACACATTATATACAGCAAGGTATAGGTATGTGTGTGTATATCTTAACTGGATTATTTCTCCAAAGAAGAGGGCACTAAGAAGTTTTCCTCGCCATAAACTTAAATTTTGATTTTCATAATTTATATGCAAGCCCAGCCGAAGGCTATGCTACAATTTGCGCAGCATTTAGTCAGGGTTGCTCCCTTTTAGGGTTGCCATCTTGGCGTTGCATGCTCGCTTTTGTTTTATGCCAGCCAGATGGAGTTTATGACCCAAAGCTGTGTAAAGTTTTTATATGGGAAAAAGTCCAGGTTTGACATCGCAACGAAAGTTTTTATCGCAATAAAAGTTGACATTTGCAAATAGAGGGGGATGAATGTCAGCTGAAGTATCTTCTGAAAAACTACACCTGAGATCTCACGTAACTTTCCATGAAAGTAAAAACTTTACTCAAAGATAACTGAACAAAATATGAATATTTAGAGTATATGTTTATTTTAATTGTAATCCCCAGTATATTGAAGTTAAGTACTAAGAACTAAGAAAAATAATTAAAAACACTGCTTCTTAATCTCATACGAATGTATTGTTATTTCATTTTTAATTAGTATCACAATTTAAAGTATTTCTTTTCTGTGTGTTCTTTATATATTCTTTGTTTATGCGACTTTTCAATGTTCATGCAGTGCATAAATTTCATGAGTTTTCCTTTTTACCACATTTTTCTAGTGTAAGTGTGTGTGGGGGAATGTCAAAGCATTTTACTCTTTAACCCCCCTCTCCCAAAACCCAACGGTCTTTGGGTAACTATTCCAATGCAAAAAGGACTGCATACATTTTCGGGCAAAACAATGCGCTGGGAAATTTCTAAAACAAACACACACGCTAGCCCTGTCTCTTTCTAACCGGATATACCCCTCTCTTTCACTTCTTCTATGTCAAATCGTGCGTACCTATTTACAAGGGGTACCAAAACTCATTTTGGTTTCTTTGGGCTTTTTGGGGTGCAATAAGGAGGATTCTAATTGTTACGAGCGTTTTCCTGTTGGACTTGGCGCGAGTCCTTAGCAGAAGAAAAAAAAAACTACAACCCAACCCCTAGGATAATTCTCAATTTCTCCCAAATTGCAGTCTCTCTTGCCCAGCGACTCTCCCAAATTCTCAATTTCTCTCCATTTTGAAGGCGCATGCTCAACAATCTGTTCGAATTTCATTTGTTTCAGTTTTCGAATTTCACGTTCCACAGATGTCATGTCTCTCTCACTCTTTCTCCCCCTCTCGCTTTCCCCTCGAATAGCCTCATGTGTATTGGCGTAGCATTTTAAATGAATGAAAAATATTGTCGTAAATTTCTTGTTCACTTATGCTGCCTTTACCCTCTTCTGCATGGCCTTTTGGCTAGTGCAATGCTTTGTTAAGTGTTTTACATAGTTGAGTTTTCCGCCCTTTCCCCCGCTTACAGTTTTCCGACCCATGTGTGCATCCTAGAATTTCCTTTTACCTCCTGCTCACCAGTGGCTGCTCATAAATTAACTCAAGGATACCAGGATCTCATGGAGAACCTAGAAATATGGGGAGTGTATGAAATCTCCAATTTCTTGTCTAAACGCTTGAAATACCAAACATAATTTGAAGTGGTTTAAAGGAGTCTTTAGTGATAATTTTTCCAAGATGTCATCGAGTGGTTTGCTTGATATTTTTAGCAGGTGGAGCGTTTTATTTTGAAAGAAATCTTTTTTCATTATCTTCCTAATGATTTTAGTCTGGAACATTATGCTTGATAATTAAGATTTAAAAAACTCCTTGTATTTATCCATTTAATCCAAATACTGTCTATATACTAAATGTGTTACTTTATAAAATATTTCCTGACGATTGCTTATTTCCCTCGAAAAGCTTTATAATTCGACATCATGCCACGACGAATCCATTGATTTTAACAAATAAATGATTAATCAGTTTTTTAAAAGCTGCTTGCACAAGTGTCAGGACAATCAAAGGACATTTTCCAGAGGGGAGATGAAGAGCCTGCGATAATGTGTGAAGGCAAACAGAGTAAATGAAAATCACTCAAACAAAAAGCAGAAGCGATAGCGAGTGAGAGACAGTTGCAGTTGCAACATTTATGGAAAACTGTTAATTGACTGACAGTTGAACAGTCGAAACGGGTTGAGGGTTCGGGGTCACCAATCGCAATTCCAAAACCCATCCACCCACACAATGCGGAAACAACTGCAAAGGAAAGTTTACTTTTTGCAACATCCATTCGTGGATTTAAATGAAACAAGTGTGGGTGTGGGCAACAGTGAATATATTTCAACGTTTCATGAACTTGTTCTGGTTGCTAAACCAACTTGGACATTCAGAGGAAAAGCTGTCAGCTGTCTGAACTTTTCATTCGACTCGTGTCAAAAGTTGGTCGGAAAAATGGGAGGGAGAGAGGTGCGGTTTTTGGGTTTTCCGGGATCGAGCACCACCGGTAATCCTAACTTGCTTTACAGCTGCTCAGTTGATGCCTGAATGGATTCTGGGTTTCCTGTAGTTTCGATATTTGCTTATTGAGCCACGCTTGAAATGACAGTAAAAGTACAATGAGTGCCAAAAAAAATATAAACCAATACAAGGCATTTGTTTTACAAACACAAAATGGATAAACACAGAAAAAATTGATATCAATTTTAGATTTTCGTTCTGAAATTAAATAACAAATATATTATTATATCATTTGAAAAAATAATATCGTAATGATAAAAAAATTATATATTTTTTTAAAATTAAGATACATGTCTACAAATATCTTTATTACTTGGGGATTGTGGAATACTTATCCACATTTTTCTCTGTGTAAATAACCTTCCACTTTGTATCGACCGTAATTGCTTGCCATGTCAACCAAATATTTGAAAAGCAATTTGCTGTTTTATCGCAACAAAAGATGTTGCAAAGGAAAACATGGAGTGAAGAGAAATGGTCAGTCAAATTGAAAGAGAGCCAAAAACAGTCAGCACTTTTCTGTGATTTACGTTTAATTGTCGAAATTGAGTTTTCATGGCTTGAAAAGGTCACATAAAATCACTCTGTCTCCTCATTTTGACATTAATTGTTTTATTAAATTTCTCGATAAATGGAAGTCACAGACATTTCCAGCTATTTCAATGACATCGATCACAATTAAGCCTTTACTGACACCATTTAAGTGCATTGACATACGAATACTAATCTTTGTTTTATCCGTTAACCCTCCAGTGAATTCAATTTCTATAGTTTGTCCAGCATTATGCCCTCTCTTGATTTTCTTAATTTTCCTCCCCGAATTTCCATAATGCGATTAATGTGTGAGTATCGTTGTGCAGACACATTTATTTTTCGAGTGCCATAACGCACATAATTAAGCCTAAACAGCTGAACAATTTGGTGTGCTAATGTGAAATATTAAATAGGCTGTGGTGTATTTCATAAATCTCTGAACAAATACGGTGGATGCTCGCTAATTGCTATCGGAGTCGGAATATTGAAACTGAATTTTTATGCGAGTAGAATTGGCAACAGTTGTGAATGAAATTGTTTAATAGGAGATTGGGATTGATCTTTAAGATGAGACTTAACTAAGATTCAAGGATTTTTCACTTACCATTATGCCCCATATTAGTGATGATGACCCAGAAATCGATGGTCTTCTCTGGACCCAACTCCTCGTAGTCCCACTTCTTCTTGACTCGCACTGCTCCATTTGTTTCCACCGTCACCCAGGGATTATCATCCCTGATCTTGAATGTTTCCTTGTCAGTTTCTTTTTCCAACTGAAATACCGATTTTCCCTCGGTATCTCCATCAGCTTCGGTGAATTCAATCCTCTTGGTGGGTCGCACAGCTCGGGTAACTCGTCTTTTCTCGCGGTGATGTGAGTGATTATTCACCTCATCGTGTTCCAGATGTTGCATTATAAACGAAACTGGCTCGGCAGCCAGAAATTCCAGCAGGACCTTTGCGGGCTTGGCACTCAGCAGACTGGGATACCTCAAATCATGAGCCAATACCTCAATAAGAAGTTCATTCGAGGTGGGTTCACCGGCCAGCATTATTTCGCCAGTTTGAGGGACTATAATCACAACATTGCTGGGCGACTTGAGACGATAGGCAATTTTATCCCCATCAGCATCGGTGGCCTCAACTTTTCCCATAATCGCAAATCGCTGATAGGTCACACTACTGTTGCTCTCCATATTCACCGATTTTTGACCGGCAATGGCAAACTTATAGTCCAGTGACTTAAATATCGGTCTATTATCGTTTTCATCGAGCACGGTGATTTGTATTTTGGAAACTGTCTTATCCAAGCCATCTACATCGGATGCTTCCACAGAGAGATCATAATGAGCCCGTTCTTCTCGGTCCAAAGGACGATTGGTGACCAGCCAAACACCGGACTCGTCATCGCCATTAATTACCAACGATTTGGCGCTTATTTGGATGTTCTTATTGGCCTTACGTTCCTGCAGAGCAAATGCATCGTCCACGTTGCCATCGATGATGGTGTATCTAACTTTCTTGGGCGTGGCCAGTTCTTCGTCCAGGATGGATCCGCTGAAGGCCTGCATCAGGGGCACTCCACGCACCCTGGTACCCGCTGGTTGATTCTCCCTAACTTCGCCACTGGCATCGAGTAGAGAACCCGAAAACCGCAGCATATCATTGCGATGCATCACGAACAACTGGAGATTGTGGGTATTGGTGACATTGGGTGTTTGTTCAACGACCACCAATTGAACTGGACGATTGACAAGCGGGGATATATCCGCCGTGGTCATCACCACACCATCTTCCAGTACCGTGAAGTACTTGGAGTAATCACTATTCAACATGTGATAGGCAGCTCCGCCGGCATGCGAGCTACCATTAATCTTAACGGGATGGGTCTTAAACTTCTTGATGCTAAATCCGGGATAGGTATCGTGTGGCAGCACCAAGGACATTTCACTGTGATGCGACGGTGACTTTTCCACATCACCAGGACTGCCGGCCAACATGCGAGCTGCATTTTCCGCCGACAAACCAGCAAATGTGGTCTCCTCTATGGCCAAAATTAACGGTAGTGATATCAAAAATATCGCGCAGGTGTATAGATTCAATCGGTTGGTTATATAACGTTGCCTGAGCTGATTCAGGCAACGTCGTGCCGCCATTTTGCCGCGGCACTTTTTGATCCTGTTTACGATTAGCACTTTTTTCGTGACTTATTCTCTTTTGTTTTTTATTTCTCCCTCTTCAATTGTGGATTTTACGCCTAACACTTGACTTATTCATGGGTGAATTCTTTTTGTCCTGTCCACTTTTTTCCACTGCTAATCAATACATTTTCGTTGTTTCTTTGTGGGTGGCACAATCTGCAAATAAAGTGGGTGGAAATGAAAATTGTTTTATGGTTAGTCGCAGTTCTCGGTACAGGTAAATATTTATGGGCATTGTGTAAAGTTTATGGGTCATTTGGAGTGAATAATTCATGTGTCAGGTGAATGAATAACATTTGGGCAGTCCTGCAAGGGTTAATCAAGTATGCATGAAAGTTGCGTTCATGCGTATATAAACTTCGCGGTTAGGTGGATTTTATAAATAATTCAAATGTTCACTAATTAATTAAATAAATATCTTGTAAATATCTGGAGAAATGTTTTTATCCTTTAACCAAACAATTTAATTTTATTTAATTTACAAAGTTAATACCTATTCAAAGAATTTCATTAATATTTTAATTATTAAAATATCAAATTTATGACAGCCAGTTTCAATGCAGGTACTACATACAACATTTTAAAACAATAACCTTAGTAGCAATAATTTGAAAATTTGAAATATTTTGATATCCATAGCTTTAAACAGAAGGCTCGTTAAAACCGACAAATTCCCTAAATTCATTAAACCGCCTGCGTAAATGGAAAATGGAGCCAAATTCCTGAAGCTTGGCCATCATCACCATCACATCGTAACCAGCAGCTGAGCCCGAGAAAATTGTCAACTTTTCACTTTTTAATTGCCATGTTGCAGGCTAGCACCAAACTCTCGAAGAGCTCAGAGAATGTTGCACAAAGCGAAAACTTTTTAATGATATTAGCAAAAATATTTAATATTCATGCTATTTTGGCAGAAAGGAAGTCAGAAAGGGAAAGGAATGGGCAACATTGTCACAGTCTGTTCTCGTCAAGGACTTTTCCCAATATGTGGGATTTTCGGTTAATTTTTGATGTTCTCCTGACATGCTCTACAAAGCGCCTCAGAAATTGCATTGTCCTAGGTTCTAGTTAATTCCGTAGTGCTCTTCTGGTTTCACCCCCTTAAAAATATGTGCCACACATGGCTGGCCTTGAAAAACAAAAATTTCATTGAGAAAATTATTTTAATTACCCCATGTGCAACACGCCACATATCCCCTGTCCCGACCCTCTAATCCGACAATGGCACGCACCCTGTAATTTCGCTACCTAAAGTTGGGTAAGTCGGAAAAGGTTCTTTCCCTTTTAACAATTTTTCTAACAGCTGCGCAGGCGCCGCTGACTTTTGGGATATTGACCGTTTCGACTACATCCCAAATGTGTTGACAATAGTTTTATTTGCTTTTTACGCATTCCCATCAACGAGGAGGATTTCTGGTCCAACAAATGTTAGGGTGACAAAAAAAGAGTGGGGGCTATAGTGTGCTAATGATCTTATAACTAGCCTGACTTATTATTGGGTGTGACCGGAATTCGATGACAAATGATTACCTGGGTGATTCCTAATGACCTGTAAGCATAAATGTGAAATGAACCTGATGAAAAATTACTTAAATTTTGTGTGTGTGTTGCAATACTGAAGAATTTTCTGATACTAATGTTTTTAAATTACAAATATGTTAACGGTTGCTTTGTGTTCAAATAGTCAATGTATTTTTCAACTATCTTTTTAAAAATGGGCATGCCTTAAATAAGCTGAGGTATTTGACTGTTGAACATCGATTTTACTATTAATTTTAAACAACCCGAAAACCCGAGTCACATATGTTTAATTCTCACCTCTTTTGGGATATCGCAGCTGCGGCATCTTAATTGCAATTAGCTATGAAAATGTCCCCCGGCAGCCCAGAGAGATAATAAAACGAAACTTTAGCCCATATCTGTGCGATCTGCTAATCAGTTGACGGAGCTGACTACCAACAAATTACCGAAATGTCTGGTATTTGCATAACCTGCTGCTGCCGCTAATAAACCCATAGTTTCGGGGGTAACAAGCTCCAAGATATTAGCCGTATAAATCATTTACAATTTGTTTGGCAAAAAGTTTTGCTATTCGGCTCCCAACTGAATCATTTCTTTGTCTTTCCTAATTTGATTGGCGGCAGCTTTTCTGCGTGTTAAAATTCATTTGAAGTGGCCCAGTCTGCGATTAATCAAAACATTGTTCAGTTTTTGACTCTCCAAAAAGTTGGTTTCGTCTTTTTATTTTTCATAGTGTCACTTAATTAAAAGCGAAGATAAAATGCGATACAATATGTTGAATAAAAAGCATCCGCATGCATAGCTCTACATTTCGGCATACATGAATATTTGATGGTGGAATTCCGTGTGTTTGATATTTATATATTCAAGCATTCGATTGATTGATGCGTCATGGCAGCCAAAGGGCACACAAGAGAAAAGGTAAATTAAATGCATAAATATTTGGAAGCTGCCATGGAGTTTAGTTGATGGAAACGTATCTTTGAATTTGACATAAAGTTCAGTTAGTGAAATCAATCTGGCTCACTTTCTAGAAAGCCAGAAGATTTATAGACCTAAAAACAAATATTGAATAGCTCAAATTGAGTTACGCCCCCATAGAGCATCACCTTGGACTTTCCCCACATTAAAGTCATTTAAAATCGATTAAATATCAATGCTAGCAGACCACCTGTCGTGTCTTAACCTGAAAAGAACTCGAGTGTGAATGCGTTTTTGAAGAGACAACTAAAAATGTATTCAAGCTCAAGGCGTTGCCAGTTTATTGTTTATTAGATTTTTAACTGCTGCCAACAGTTTTTAACAAGTTTCAGTAGCGAAGCTCATAAAAGTTCGACCCAACTGTATAAATTACGCTTGTGGCTGTCCTAAAATTTCCTGGATTGAATGACAACCAAATGTTGACTAATGAAGCTTTAATTGTCTTCGATATATTTACTTTTTCTTTTTGTGGCTTTTACTGACTGTTTGCCAATGGGACGGTTTATTGATTTCTCCTTTGAATATTACTCAATGTCATGCAATTAAAATTCACATTTCCATATTTTATTTACTCACTCTTCACCCGCACAAACAAAAGTTGTTTTCGTATTTGATCTGACGATTTCTTTGACGCTTTTCACTTTATTTTATTACCAAAATTCAATTTTTTGTTGGGGTTTTGTTTTAAGCATTTAGAGTTTGTTAGACAATGGAAATGGAATTTAAGGTCAATCAAATAAAAGTTATTAAATGTTTTTAATGGTCAATAAATTGAGTGACTGTAAAAGGAAAGCTTGTGCCTATGAAGATTTTTAATTAAATTCAAAGATTTGTTGATGTGAAAAATGTAATTTTGAGAATACAAATTACTCATAGAAACCTTTGTAGAAATATAGATGGTATACAAATTATTATATATGTGTTTTTTAGTTATTCTGAAAGAATATAAGAGCTGTAACTTTTGCGTTTCCTTATTAAGTTTCCCCTATTGTTTTTAAAAAACCCACACAATTCCCCGAAATTGATAACCATTTACAACTCATTTCCCTAATCAAGGTCAAAAAACGCTGTTCCTAAATTCATAAAAAAAATATTAAATTCAAAATTGTTGTACTAGGAACTGCGGGCATCCCCTAGAAAATTATGCAAATGAAAAACTAAACGGGGGTTCTAAACAAAAGCCAAACCTAAATGGAACATGATGAAGGGCTCACAACTCAGAATTCCTCATGTGCAAGTCCACTCTATCAAAGGCGATGAGACACATTCGGCTTGAGGAGATTTTTATTGTTGTGCCACCAGAGCGCGTGGCACTCCACACAACAATGGCCGAAAAATCTCCCCATGCCAGGTAGAAATTTGAAAATGAATAGATTGCCAGACAGAGGGGTGAACACGCTTCCGATTTTCGGTTTTTGGGAGGGTCGAAAATCAGGTTTGTCCCTCCGCTTAATGTATCCGGCATTGGCAACAGAATGGATGGCAACGGGACAGGAGCAAGCAAAGTGCTTCATCAAATATGAAATAGGCCATCCGAGCAGAGGGAAAAGCGAATGGGAACGAGTGCCAACCAAAAAATGTCATCCACATGGACCCTCCACTTGGGTGACAATGAAAAATTGAGCAGACAATGATTAATTGGTCCGGCGCTCGGTTGTTTTGCTATTTAAATTGAAGCCAGGACCAAAAAAAAAAAAACGAAATATAATTTCAAGATGAAATTCCCGTGATTTCAGCAGAAACTCATTAAATCGCCAGGTCCTGTGAGTATTTATGGCCTGTCAACACTTTCGCAAAAGGATGGTGAGCGGAAAATGACTTCGGCATGCAAATATCGCATTCGGTTCGGTTTCTGTTTCTGGTCCCCAGGCTATTGTCTCAGACCGAGTCATAAATAAAGTCATTACGCACTCGTCTCTTATTTATGCATGTTTTCCTTATTTTCCTTCTTTTTTTTGTGCCATGCGCCAAAGGATTTTTTGCATGCGATCCAAATATTTGCATATCACAAGAAGCCCGCTTGTCAAGAAGCGTAAACACACGGTAGCCGGGAAAAAGAGGAAAGACGGGGGGAAATGAAGGCGTGCACACACTCCAGGTAAAGAGCAACCTGATACTCGCCTCCGCCGATGTCTGGCAACAAATTATGTGTTAACACATGGCCAGCGTTTGGTGACACGCCTCCCGAGACCTCAAAACTGGTTGGTCAGCAAAAAAAAAAAAACAGGGGAAAAAACCCTGCATTGCTAACTGGAATTTAGCGATAATGATAACTCAGGTAGCTGATCACAAAACGCCAAGAAAGGTGAGGGGAATAGGCTGGGCTCAAATGATGATAGCTGGGATGCGTGGCAGGCTTAAGATGTTGGGTAATCATAGCTAAAGTGCTTGCACTGTCAGAAAAAATAAACTGAGATTTCTGTTCGTTATTCTTTAAATAATGAAATATAATACTTTATAGAGTTTTTATAAATTTTATATTAGATATTTTTATAAGAAACCTGTAAATTTTGTCTTTAAATTTTGTAACGCTTGTTTCCAAAAAATGAATGCAATGAAACGATAAATTACCATATAATCCATATTTTAAAGAATTGTTAAAATTATAATTACATAAAATAATATTGCTTCTATCTTAATATGTTTGTTTCCAAAAATGAAGGCAAAGTAACGATAAATTACAACATAATCCATTTTTTAAAGAACTGTTAAATATAAGTACATAACATAATATTGCTTCTATCTTAATATTAACTTCTTAAAAAAACCCCAATGACCATTCTCTTTACAATTATTAACCATAATAACATCCACTTATTTCCATGTCAATCTAGCTATCAGAATCTAATTCCCAACGAAAACAAATCGAATATTCCTGTATTTACAATGGTACGCTTTGCCGACCAGAACAATTGGCCATTATAATGTCATTAACTGGTACCCTAGAGGCATACGAAAATTTCGCTTTGTCCGCTTTTTGCCATGTAATAACAATTTTAGTTGATCAAAAGTGCTCTTTGGCTCGCAGCGTACCGAATATTGCCGAAGCTTTTAAGCAATTAAATGTAGGACCTGCAGTCCGTCGGCAAAGGAGAGCCGAAAACCCTTCTGTTGCCGTCTTGGTTCCCGGAATGGAATTCACCGGGGAGAAATTAACTTTTTATGCCCCTCCTGCGAACGCCTGGAAGGTGTTGAATAGAGGTAACGCCTTAATTAAATTTGCAGACTTTTGTCTGGCTTTTTGTGGCTGTGAGCTATATTTTGCGTGCACAAGGCGGATTCTTCGATGTGCCATTAAATGCGCAAAAGTGAGGGGATGTGGCCATGCAGGTCTTCGGTCTGGCAATTGTTGATTACTTTTGTTTGGAAAAGACGATTAAGTAATTTCGTGTGTTTGGATTAACATAGCGTTCTGCATGCAATAGCAATGGTTAAGGAATTTCAAAGAAAGGCTAAGAAAATACCTTAGCAGAATGTCAAGAATATATTACAAGTTTCGTTGCAGTTTAGAACTGGTTTTGTGTACCATTAGCAAACACAAAGCAAAAACTATAATTCTCAAATAGTATCAACCACAAAAACTTTTTTGCAACCTAAAATAATTTAAAAACTAGTTTTAATCCGCATGATACAAGCTATTGAAATTAAATAAAAGTTTACTTTTTAATCCGATTAAGTGTGGTATTTGTAATATTTTCGTACACAATATCCCACATTTACTTACTTTCAATGTACCTCCCAACAACTTTTCCTGTCTAAGCTCCAAAACAAGGCTTTGTACACTAGTTTAGCCAACGAGAGATGTTAAACAATAGAACTGAATTAAGCATGAAATGTGCCAAAAACTTATGAGTAGAGAACCAACTGAAACACATTCGAGCAACAAGAAGTGTTGGCACTATGCCAACTGCTAAATCTACAACCCATGACTGTCTGACTAGCAGGGGAAGTACCGCACCTCCTGAACGAACCCCTGCCACCCCATTCATCACCTTCCGCTGCACTTCCGGCGTCATCGTCAGCGCAAAAAGTGCAATGTACTAAAATTGAATTAAACCAAAAACAAATAGAAGACAGAATTGCAAAAAGAAAACACCCAACAGAATACAAAACAAACAATGTAGAACGTGAAATGCAATCGATGAGGGGAAAAAGAAACAAAATCAATTCAAAGGTGAGAGGGTGACTCGGTACAGTGACCGTCATAAGCAAGAGGGCATTCAACTTGCTCGAACACTAGGAAAAACATTATATGTTTAAGTATATTTCATAAAGCAATTCAAAGCACTATGATGCGTTAAAAAAAAGGAATTTAGAATGCAACAAATGCGTTGTATTTTATTTTCACATAACAAACTATGCGAAATATATAAATTTTAAAATAACAAAATTCTGTATATTGATACTATATTTTAACACATTTTTTCTCTGTGCACCATGGGGTTGTTGCAGATTTGTTTTAAAATATGCAGAATGTAGCACCAAGGTTAAATATTTGCATTTGTTTGCTGTCGCCGTATTCGCGCCCGTGTGTAATTGTCTGTCGTTTATTTAATGGAATCGACTGTGTGTGCCACATTTCAAAGCCCAAAAGCCTCGAACACTAATTAAATTGAGACACAATCCGCCGCATAAATGGGCAAATGGGGGCGAGAATTAATTGGAAAGCATTTCCAATCCGCTAAAACAATAAAAGCGCGGTGTAAATGTTTTAAAGCGTCCCAAGTGGGGATAAATACGGCATTTGGAACACCTAAATAAATACCAGATGCGAGAATAACGCCCCAGGGAAGATGTTAGTCCCGGGGATTGTGGTTATCGATTGGAAAAGGTATGCCCGGAAACTTAAAATAAACATTCAAATGGCAATGGGAAAATTCATTAAAACAGTATTATTCTAATCAACGCAAAAAATAACATTACATATACAAATAAGTAATTAAGTGATGAGAAAAATCATTAAGACAGTATTATTCTAGTCAGCGCAAAAAATAACATTAAGTATACAACTAAGTAATTAAGTATAGATTTTCTATAATCAGTCAAAACCACCCAAAGACTGGGAGTTTTGATTGCAATATTTTCTATTTATATTTAGTATTTTTATATTGTTATTAATAAGAAATTTTCTTGAGCTCGAAATGTGTTTATGTGCTATAATCTTTTTATTTTGAAGATACAGCCAACATTTGCTATCATTCCGGAACGATTTATTGATTTCCGTTGTCTGGTATTTTCCACCGCTCCAATCTATATCTCTCTTTTCCCCTTTCTCCATCCTTTCTCTTTGTTCTTTCACGTATTTATGCGCAGTCACGTTGTTGCTGTCGCGTATCGTCTTCTACTCGTTCTTTTGTTGTTGCTGCGACTGCCCTGAATGAATTTTACATTTTTATAGCGCCCGGTTTCGTACGTTCCTCTTTTTCCTGCATGCGAATTGTGGATCACCCCTCGTGTTCATACATCTGCATTTTTTTTTTTGTATTCCTACAGATTTGTCACAAGTATTGCCGCACACGCCGCTCCATTCCAACTTTTTTTTTCTGCCATTTGTCGTCACCACCCTCAGCTTCCCACCCCTGAAAAGTCTGTCCTATTCCGTCAATGCACTCGAAACAAATGTTTAAATTATTGCTTAGAAATTATAAATTTGGGAGGAAAACGTTGCTAAATGATTATATGTTTTAGAATTCTCTTTAAATATTAATGTACAGCCAAAAAAACTTTTATTAAGAAACTGTTTAAATCTAAGCTCATAAATTGTATGATTTTCCTTAACAAAATATTAATGTATATACTTCATGTTTTATTTAATAGGTTCTTACGAAAATAAATTACTAGGTTAAATCAATATTGACAATGCATGTCCCTACAAACTACTGTAAATGTTCTCGTGTTCTTATTAAATTTCAAATTAAAAGATTACTTATTTCTATTTTTCAAGTGTATCCCTGCTTTTGTGCAATAAAAAGGATACGATGCGCGAGCGCACACACATAAATATCCCTGGCACACACTCTCGCACACACATACACACACACACTCGCAGACGATGCCGGAACTGTTGTCAAAGGAGGAAGTGGATGGCCGCAGGGGCAGGGGAATCCGAGAAGGAGGAGGAGGACGAGGGAGCGGGATTCGTTCAGCGGACGGAGAACAGAACAACCGCAGCAACCGGCAAAGAGGGCAATCACCCGACCCGAGACATCGGATCACAGACTATGATTTCTGCTTGGGGTTGCAATTCCTATTGATTTTCCATTGTTTTTGTTGCCGCTGCTGCTGCAGTGCGGCAAAATGTTGCCAGAAGATTTAGGAGCTCCTCTGGTTAAGTGAAAAGACCCCTTCCCCTATCAGTAAGCTTTTTTATTTGCCACCCGCAGCTGTGGCTTCATCTCCAATTTGTTGCAAGTGGCACTTGGCAAAAAAATAAACTAACCCAATGCATCCCGACATCGCCGTTTGACACAGTATGCAGATTAGCAGCTAATGCCCCCCCTCAATATATCTCTGTATATTCACGAACAGATCTCACTGGATTTCGCTCTGCAGCTCTCCACTTAAGATTGATTGATTGTCAAGTGGATGTGGGAGTGGTAGTTGTGGATGGGTGGTTGTTTTGACCCTACTGGTTGCCCTACAATTCCGTAGCAAATGCAATTATTCAGAATATGAGTAGATGTAAGCTTATTAGAATTATAAGCTTAGCCCTCAGAGAGATGCAGGATGCCAGAGTAGCCGAGATACTTGACATCCGACAGAAACATTATTTGTACAAGTCATGACAGGGAAGATCTATGGGAAAATTAGTTTTATGTTCGCTTTAATCTGGTTATTCGAAATGTTTTATTCTGGTTTATTACCATTTTGTAGGCGTTTATAAAATATATTGTTAGAAAAAAGCAAAAGAAGACCAACAAATCTTTCAAATCATAATCTTTAAGCCAAACATACATATACTTTAATTTATTATACAAACAGTTATGATATGAAAAATAAATTATTGTATATCCATGTAGCTAAAATACACATTACAAAATCGTAGATTAAATATTGACCTTTTGCAAATTAAAACCCACATAGAACCGTCATATGCATTAAACTCTTTTTTTTTAGCTTTTAGTTTTTTAATGTTTTCGTATTACATTATGGAATCTCTCGTTCGCTGACGGGGTGTCTGCATTTAATTGCTGTTGCCAGCTAATAAATTTTAATTGTCCTCAATTAGCAACGGAATGCAGCGGAAAATATGGACAGCCAGAGGCAAAAGGGAAATCGGGGTTGCGACTCTTTTATGCACGAGGCCATCGCTGGCATTTAAACAAATTTTCCGCCGCCCTCGGTCGGAAGTTGTTTGCATATTTATGCGGCCTGAAAATTCCATTAGAAATGACATATTCTGCAGTGCCACTCAAACGAAAGACAGTGAGGCTCAATTAAAGAAAGGGGCATGGACACAAACGCTGAACATTTGGCCGAGGCAAAGGGAATATTTCCAAGTGGCAACCGGACTGCCCAAGTTTGACCCTTCCTTCTCATTACAGTCATCTCATCGTCATCATAAGTCTCACATATGTTGCTCACATGTGTGTTCGCCGAGACGAATGCATTAAGCAGAAATTTCATTCATAAAGATTTCATTTCATTTCGTTTTTGCCCTGTCTCAAACAGACCACAAGGCGTTGGCCTGGACCAGCAAAAAAAAGTGCAAGAAGATGCCGAACCGAAGAAGATTTATTGCACAGGGGCGTAGGTAGTGACTTTTCAAGGGGTCATAAAACCAGACGCCGGTTATGGTACATTTTTCGGATGAAAGGGAGAAGTCTGTAATAATAATATATCGAAACAAGAGAGAACGCTATAGTCGGGTGCCCCGACTATCAGATACCCGTTACTCAGGTAAAAGGAGTGCGAGGGAGATGGAGATAGAAACTTTGATCACGCATAACTTTTTAACGAATGGTCCGATTTGAAAAATTTCTTCTACATTTCGATAGGTATTGATAAACACAATAAAACTGCATTTTTACTTTTCCGAAATATTTAAATTTTTAAAATCGTATATAAGCGATTGTGGGCGTTAAAGGGGGCGTGGCACCTTTTTGAAACAAACTTGCGCTGCGTAGGAACTCCTAGAATCTGCATGCAAAATGCCAATCTTCTAGCTTTTATAGTTTCCGAGATCTCAGCGTTCATACGGACAGACAGACAGACGGACAGACAGACGGACAGACGGACAGACGGACATGGCTAGATCGACTCAGCTAGTGATCCTGAACAAGAATATATATACTTTATAGGGTCGGAAACGCTTCCTTCTAGCTGTTACATACTTTTGCACGAATACAATATACCCTTTTACTCTACGAGTAACGGGTATAAAAAGTATAACCTAACTAGCTGTTTAAAGCTTAAAGTAATATCAATTGCTCCTAAGTTATTTATTAAATATTGAGTCATAAATCAGAATGTGTGAAAATAAATAATAAAAAAACTGAATGGGCTTTAATTACTTCTAAACTATTTAAAAAAATATTTTTTTATTTTTTCTAGTCCCTTAAAATACAAAATCTTTTCTTAAAAGCTAACCCCTTTTAGTTGAGCCTCTGTTCGAAACATTTCAAGGAAGACAGCCTCAAATTAAAATTCGAGCAGCTTCAACAAAAATATAATAAATGAGAAATTGTTTAAATATTTGCCACACACGAATGCCAGGCATGCAAATTCATTGAGCGCTTGAAATTCTTAATTTCACAATTCGCTTTGCTGCAACTCAGAGAATGCAAACATTGGGCATTAAGGAAATTATTGTGTACATGTGCATTGAATGCTGGCGAAGACGTGAGTTGAAATGCCACATCTCCAGGGCTAGGGTTCAAATAAATTGCTTTTGACTTGTCGCTTAAGCGGAAAATTGCATCAAACGGAAATTGAGGTTGAAATTAATAATTTAAGACCTTTTGCCATGCCGGCTGGCGGCAAAAGTGCCGAAAAAAATTAATTGAAAATGCTCTACGCAAGAGGAAGTTGCCAATCTCGAACGTACCTACTATGTTTTTATTTTATTTGTACTTTGCATAAGCAGAAAAAGAGCTTGCTGCATTGCTTTGCTTTCAATTTAACCGCAAAGCAATCTCAATCAATCTCAATAGTTATTGACCAGGGGCCCCCCGTCGCATTTTCTATATCCACCTACCTAAGAGTCCAATATTTCACGTGCTTTTTTTCGCTTCTCGCGCCGCCGTCGCCATCGATCAATGAATCTTCGACGGCGGCGCGTTTCGACCGCAATAAGTCAAATACGAGGCCAGCGAGCTTCATTATGTTCAAAAGCCCAACCGCAGAAGGGAGCCAACCTCTTCGGGCCAATAGCAATACAAAAGGCTAAGCCATGGCAACAAAAACGACAATAGCAACTCGTCTTGGCCCCAAAAGGCAAGAACAATGCAGCGCAGATAAGTCAATTATATTGACTTGGCCAAGAACTCTTTGAGGCTGTCTGGGGCTTTTAAGGTGGCAAGCAGCTTTTTGCTGCTCCTCTCACAATTCCCACAGTCGAAAGTCAACGTCACCGTCGCTTCGTCTTCGTCTTCATTTTTTTTTTCGCTTTTGGCCTGAACCAAGGCGATAACATCGACGCTGTCAATGGCAAAGTGGTAAGCAGTGGGCTAAAACGGCTCAAATATTTTTTAAAAATTTGTGAGAGTCCTCTCTACTTGTTTAAAAAAATTTTGAGTGCTTAAAAATTAAAGATTTTTAAATATATTACATTTTAATTGCGATGTAATAACATAAAAATAAGTACATATAAAATTTAAAATGATTTCATAAAAACTAATAAAACTTTGTTGACTGTTGTTTGTATATTTTAAACAGGCGTTTATTAGACAGAAACATGAAAATATTCTTGGTTTGATTTCATTGTTATCTTATTAAGTTTTCAAAGGAACAAAACTTCTATATATTTTCAACTCTCTTTTTTTCCACTTTCAATCCACAGTTCACTCATTTCGTTGAATCGCTCTTGCCACACTTTGCTCAAAAAATCTCTTCCGACCAGACGGTGTTTTTGTATTTTCCTGACTGGCACGTAGATTTATACTCATATTTATTTTTTTCCTCTTATTTAATTTTTTCCGAATTGTGAAGCATCTTCGGTCCGCTTTGAGCTTTGGGTCTTGGGTCTTTTTTGTTTGGACGTCAAGAGTGTAGACGCAATTTACTGATTACATTATTGCCCGCAAATTGCTAGATTATAGTTTGCTTGTTGCCTGCAAATTATTGCTGTTATTATTGACTGACAAATTATAGTGATTAGTTTTTCATCTTTTTCAATAAAATGGAAATATTTCGGTGTAGGCAATTTCGCGCTTAATATGTGAGAAAGGTTCGCTGAGAAACAAATAACTGGTCATAATATTTTGAAATATAATTTGGATTCATTTCGGTACTAAGCCAATCGAAAGTTTGAACACAAAAGCCAACAAATATTTATTATTTAACAAAAAAAATGTGTGTGTATTTCTCATGGTTAAAATGCCTAACATACTGCCTACTATACTCCTTATTAATTCGGGTAAGTTTATAATACTTTGAGCTATATATCAACCTTGCTTGGTGAATTCCCTTGCCATGTCTGGTAGATAAAGTATCTCAAAGCTGTCCTTTCTCTTTTCCGAGTCGCATTTAAGCAGATTTCTTTTGATTCACCCTTCATTGCTTTTTTTCCAATCCATCGCGACAAAGCAAACATGAAAGCGGAGACTAGGAAGCCGGCAAGAAAGGCGCAGTAAAAGCAAAGTGCCGAGGAACAAGTGCAGCCCACATGGCGGCAAGCCAAGAGAGTAGCATATTCAGAGAGTTGGTGGAAAATCTGCAAAGCCCGGAGAGGCTTTCCACGGTCTCTCTCGGCGAAAAACCAACCCCCCAGAAAATACAAAACTCACTGTGCAGACTGCTGCCAATTTTCCTACAGGGAAACTATGTTGGAGTACTACGAGTTCGTATTTTTGCTGATAAGCGGCCGCCGCTGTTTTCCTTATTTTTTTGGGGGGAAGGGGCAGAACATAATTGTAGCTCCAGACGGGAGGGGAACAAGGATTCGATCGATTTTTCATGCTCCCCAAAAACAGAGCGGGAGCTCGGGCTAAAAAGAAACTGCTGCATACGCACAGGAGCAAAAGAGCCCAGCGGCTTCTCGGGCTGGGGCTCCTCTCTCTCTGTATTGGTGTGTGTTTGAGTGTGTGTGTGTGTGTGTGTGTGTGGCGTGTATGTATATGTCTAAGGTGTGTTAACCTCAAATGTTTCTGCACACACACACTCAAGCAACGAAACCGAAATCAAGTGGAATTGTTTAAAAAATCTACGTAAAATAAGGAAAAACACTTTAAAACTAAAATCACTATAATAAAAACATAATTATCTTTGCAGGCGAAAAGTTTATTTTTCTGGTCACTAATTTATATTTAAAAAAACTTTATTGAGGACTTTTTTCCGCTCACACTTTATTTTAGTTTTTTTTTTTTTTTTTTTTTTTTACAAAGCATATTCTACTTCCATAAACTTTGTTTGAAATTCGTGCTTACTTTAAGTTTTGTTGATTCTTCTCCGATTTCCTTTTCCGTGTTTTTTTTTGTTATAAACTTCAGCTACTAATCCCAGTTATTGATTTTTAACAAGTGCTTGTGTTTTTACTACAATAATCTCTTTGGGATTTAAAACCCGGTTAGCTTTACGTTTTACTTGGTTTTAGTTTCCATCAACACTTTTGCACATTGGACACTGGCACACACACATGGATATATCTTATATATATCTTTTTTTGGGGTATATGTTGTATTTTCTTTCTTAAATCTAATTCTTTTATATAGATTTTGTAAGGAGAAAAGAATTTTGCATTAACTTTCTTTATGGACTCTTCCGAATTTATTTAAATTATTTTCGCTGTGCCCATTTCACACACACGCACTCGAACACGCGACGCGAGACACGCACACAGACACAGCAAACGTATAGAATTTTTCACTGCGCCTATGTATTCGGGGGGTGGTGGGCGGTATCAAATATTGGTGTGTGTGGGTCTGTATATCCTTTGGCGCGGACCGAACCGAAACTCAAAGACTGAAGACACCGCCGTCGTCGTCGTCGTCCTTCCACGAGCAACTCAATCGACACAATGAGCCCAGAGCATGTTGGAAAAGTCCTCACAACTGTTGGGAGAGCGACATGTCTAGGCCGACCGAGTTTTCCACCACCAAAAAAACATGTGAAAGCAGTGCTGCAGAGAGCCAATACTCCTGTTGAGTGAGTGGGCGCAGTGAGAGAGAAATTTACTCGGGAGCAGAGAGGTAGTAGAAAATCCAACTGAGAGCAAGGAAACCTCTGCCAGAGAGAAAGGAAAGCACAGCCGGAGTGCCAGGAAAACTCTGCCAGAGCGCTAGGAAAACCGTGACAGAGAGCAAGGAAAACTCTGCCAGAGAGCAAGGAAAACTCTCTCGAACTCTCCCCGAATCATATGTTTTGCATCCCAACCAAAAATGCGAGCCTACAGATTCCATCTCCTCCACAACCGCAGTCGGAACTTCCTGACTTCCTACGTTTCGTTTATAGCCAACCTCTAAGCCAACTTTTCCCTGACTCTCTCCGCTTTTCTGGCCAATAGGTGTTGCTGTTTATCTGTATTTGTGTAATATCCTGTAGTTTCATGAGTTTCCGTTACACTCTACGTGCGTTTTCTTTTTTTTACACTTTTTCGAGGGGATTTTTCGGGCAAGCGATGCTCGAGTGATGAGGTTTTGGTTGGGTTTTTGTAAACTTTTCAAGGGTTTTGTAGAAAGTTTGAAGTAATTTGAGTTAAAGGCTTAAGAACATGAGAAGGGCTATCATATAAATTGTAAAAAAATATGCAGTAGGTGATTAAGTGGTATTTAATAATTACCAAATGACGAACGAGTACTACAATTATACTATAATTTTAACTGTTCATGTGGTTTAAACTACACAATATTTTCAGTAGATCAAATTATAAATTAAAAAACTTAGCTGCAAAAAGTTTATTGTCTTCGACTGAATAACTTATATAGGAGAAAGCTGTTTATGATTCCCAACTACAGTTCATAACTTCCCTTGCACTGCACTATCATAAAAGGTTTCCCTGCAGCAATAACACGAAGCAGCTGCCGTAACCAATCAAATTTAAACTTCGCTTTGGCAATTTCTTAATATTCCCACCCACTTCCCCCAGAAATTCGCGACACACCCAATTTTAGGAGCCAACATAAAAATAAAGTCAAGTAGAATAAATCAGAACTGCAAGAGGCAAATGAAAGGAAAGAGTCATAAATAGTCATTTTACATGAATGAGAAAATAAAATGAAATTTGCATTTGACTGCACACGACGACGAAAATTATTTGCCAGCAATATACGGTTATTTAAGGTTGAGCCCGACAGTTATGCACACAATAAACGCCCTGAAGTTCGTAAAGGACGCAACAGGAAGTTGGCCAAAAACAAAAAAAGGCAGGAAAAGAGTATGAAGAAGAAACAAAAAACTTAAGACAGAGGAAGGAAGCACGCAAAATGCGCGCCATATGATCGTGGGTAAAAAGAGGTAGGGGGGAGAAACGGGAAGCAGCGAAATGGGAACACGTCAAGTGGGAAATGCATGAAAAAACGAAGAAAAACCCCCCGAAAATTGCCCTTTTGGACTTAGAGAGTCTGCGTTGTTTACAACTCTCACACACTACGAAAGTATTACAAACACAAAGAGAATATTACAAACACACACACACACGCGCACCTATACAAAGAAAGTTCTTCGAGTTACCGTTACGCGTTTCCAATTGGAATTAAATACAACCAAAGACGGAGCTAAAATTTCAAAAACACACCGAACGCGAAGCCAGCAAGCGGAATTCTGAGTGGAACCTTTGAGATATTATATCCAAGGAGCGGTCGCGGAACGCAACGGAAACGAAACACAGCCCCTCACCAAAAAGTAAAAAAAAAAAAAGAAATGAAAAGAGAGGGACGACGAGAGAGAGCGAGAGAGAGGGGTGCACAATTTTGCAGACATTTGGCAAATGCAATTCTTTGGGTGGTAAGAAACCTCGGATTAGGTGGGCCCCACGAATTTCCGTAATTAAGCAGCCAGCAAAGCGTGAATGAGGGGGTGAAAGTAGTGAAAAGGGGAGGAAAAAGTGGGGACAGGGGCAGGGAAAAGTGGGGATTGGGGGAGGCGAAAAGGGTTTGGAAAATGTGGGGAAAAGGCGCGGAAAATGGGCGGCAAAACTAAGGGAAAAGGGCCAAAACGGGCAGTAAAGGCAGTTTTAATTTCAAATTCAAAAAGAAGGCCAATTAATTAAGCAGGAGAGTCGGATTTAAAACGACTACTCGAAAATCCCAAAAAGATGGTGGGAAGTGTTGATAATGATGATGGTGATTTTGTTGACGATGCCGTTGACAGGTGGCTCAGGTGGGCGGAAAAGGGGGTTAAGTGGAAAACTCAGCGGTTGGATCCCTTACACGAAATGTGCGTTAAAAGTTTTGAGCCAAATGCGGATAAAACTTGGTCTCAACGGAAACCAAAATAATTGTTAGACAGTTGAACATAAGAAAAGGAAAATATTGTATTGGCAATGAAAGATTAATTAGGAAGAAGATGTATTACCATATGCAGGACTTTTGGTTTAATTTCTTCTAGTTATACAATTTCTACTAACATTTTTTTAAAGCTCCCCCTTTAACTAAATCCAACATTATCTAAGTTTAAAAGATTCTGTACCAACTGTGTTTCCAACAGATTATCCTCTGTTTCTGGAAATAAATCCTCGTCTAGACACTTTTATATTTATTTAACCAAAAAAGTTTTGTAGCCCGCACCCAAAATAATACACTTTTCCAAAACGGAACCCAGTGGAATCCATCAACTTTTCATTTTTTTTTTCGATTTTGTTCGCAATTTCTTTTTTATACTTTGTATTCATATTTAGAGGCGCTATGCATTCGCTGAATATTTTCATAAAATTTCATATTCATAGCGCGTTTGGGTGTTTTTTTATTAGAGCGTTGGCAACAAAATAAACAAGAAATCCAACCGAAAATGTTTACATTGACTGGGGTCCAAAAATCCAACAAAATCAAATTTTTTGCTGTTGACTCTTGTGCGATACTTTTTGCTCTCCTTGGGCATAATTTCGCTCATTAAAATTCCATAAATCGAGGCGAGAAGCGGCATCGGCCTATAATTGCTTTTCACTCCTGATTGCATCGCGTGTTCGATAAGAATTGATTGGATTGTATCGGATTGGATGCGAACCGCATCGCACCTCTCGCCAATTAAGAGGTTCTTAAGTTGTCTCGTGTCTCAGGAACCTTGAGATATCCTCCCAGTTCTTCACTTCCTTTTCGCCCTCCAAGCATTTGGCCACACATTGCCGGCACATGTTTGCTTTATGAGTTATTCCCCTGGATATTTTTTGAAAAACAAAGACGAGCATATGGGCAGACGAAAGTGAGACACCCTCGCCCTCATAAAAGGTTCAATTTCGTTTGGATAAGTTGACCTTTCGATAAGAATGGGGACTGTAAAATGACAGAGGCCACGCATGCGCACACGCTCTCGCTTTTTTTTTTTAATTTTTATTGTTTTGACTTTATCCGAAAGTGCTTAATCCCGCTCATCCATATGGGAAACATGTCCGGGTTTGTAATGATGATGACATTATTGGCTACGCGGACCAGCATCTTTTTGTGCGGTTGCGGCTTTAAATATAATTACAGGGTCTGGGATCAGGAACCCCAAAACAACACTCAAACTCAATGATCAATGCCGCAGTAGTTTGTCTTTCGTCAACATCTGTCACTTCTTTTCTCCGGTTTTTTAGTGCATTTTTATGTCGCAACAATTCCAGTTTAGTGCGCTTCATTTATCGCTCAGTTGTGACATTTGTTTCATTTGTCGGCGCTTCATTAGTCATCGAAGGACCTGCCCAGACACTCCCCGACACTCGATATGTGTCGATATCAATGAATTTGTCACTAATTTATGTTCTTTCAACGACACCTAAGGGGAGAGGCAATTAGAACGCGTGGGATACTAAATAAAAAGTAACAAAAAACTGTTCAGGGGGGAAAAATGAGGAAGGAAACGCGACGAGTTCGGAATAGTTTTATTCTGAGCATGGGAAAGGACATAAACTTAGTGAGAAATTTATTTAGGTTATATTTAAGGGTAACCGGAGCAAATTATGGTATTCTAAGCAAAGAAAAATAATAATAAAGATAAATATTAATACATCTGTTGCATTGCATGTTTAAATAAACCCAATAATAAATCCCATTTTTATTATTATAAAATATATATCAAGGTGTTTTTATATTGTGAATTAAGTAAAAGGATAGAATAATTCTATTCTTTTTTTTACTGATATTCTAGAATTTAAGGAATTTAATTACCTAAGCCCCTCAATGTAAGATTTGTTTATCCCCTTTACTTCCATTAAATTATTCATTGTATTATAAATGTAGCTTGCATCTCACTTGTCATTCTATGTGACTTTAGCATTTCAACTTTGCATTAAAACATTTATCTTCATTTTGCGAAAACAACTCACAGCCGCATTATCCCCCGCATTTTTGGTTTGCCCATGATGTCTGATCCTGTTACATTTGAGACACATTTCTGACCAGTCCGACGGTGGCGTCTGGCATGTCCTGTATATCGTCTCATCGCTAAGGACCCCGCTCAACACCCAGCAAACCAGGCTGGCAGGCAGGAACCGTCATCAGCTGAACACTCCACGGCGGGCAAACAAACAGCGGAGGACCAACGACCACTCAAAGGAGCCAGAAAAGGCAGGAGACAGTGATGCCAACTGGAGGACACAGAAATTGGCTTTAAAATAGCTAAACATCATGTTATATAACCAGAAGAAGGGACTACAAAAAATATGCATTAACTAGCTATTGATAAATTAATTCTATTAATCTACGAAAAAGTTTTTCTGCTTGGGATATTGGCCTTGAAAATAAATATAAGATGAAGTGAGTAATATTAAAATGAATATTAATAATAACTCTTCTTTATTGACTTTTGAAAATTTAAAATACTTTAATTTTGTATATATTAAATAAACAGATATGATAGAGAAAAGCCGACATCACTGACAGGGGACATGCAGACATCCTGCTGTTTTCTCAGCACTTCTTCGCCCGTTCCTGTGGCTTAACACTCGAAACGAGTCACGTACATGTCCTGCAATTTCCTCACACCCCTGGTTTTTCTACTGACATGACGGGGATTTTGAGTTCGGGGTCTTGGCTGTTTGGTCCTTTGGACAACAATTTTGAAGGCCGCTTCGCTCAAGTGTCGCAATTTGATGGCACATTTTGTTAATGCCAAACTCGTTACTTATTTATATGAATTCTACTCTAAAGTATTTTATTCGATTGTTTGTGATCTTTAAAGCTTCCGGATTTGGTGCCCTCGTTAGCTGTCAAAGTGTCTGTCCAGATAAGTAGCTATTGGAAAAACCTTAGAAATATGGCAGCTAGATTTAAAACTTATAAGAAAACAGGTCAATATTAAAGACATTACAGTTGTCAAGAATATCAGATTCTCTTTATTCAACTAAGGAGATCATATGAACTAAGCATCTCATCCAAATTAATAAAATAAATCAGTATTAAGCATATAGATTAAATATTATAAATAAGATAAATGATTTTATTATTTTAAATAGTCCTGCCAATCTTACCTTAACAAATTTTATAGAATATAAAATTGAAATGATAAAGTATACACTTGATAATGGCTAAATAACGGCATCATAAAATTAAAATTTAATGAATTTGTTTAAGTGAAAAGGAAATATGTGGAGCATAAAAACAGTTTTTATTCCTCTAATTTGGTGCAGAATTACGACAAGCTCGCTCCATGAGTCATTACTGTCCGCTCTAAGAGCATATAAAAAAATCATAAAATTTGTGGAACTGTCTTTTCTCAAGCTGGGTTCAAGGTTTGCACTCTGTCCCTCCCTTTTCGCATTTTCCTCTCCATTTTCAGCTTGTCTGTTAAATTTTGCGCAAATGCCAAAGTTTACACGCATCAGTAGAAGCTTCTGCACAGGAAGTGAGGGATATAAAAACGAGTGAGAGAAACTTTAAAGAAATCCACATAAAAGCAATGCAATACCTAAAGTTTTCTCCGTCATTTATTTTGGTGCTTTTATTTCCCGGGATGTTTCCCCCACGCTGTGAGCGCATTAAGCAATTTTTCAAAGCACTTTCCACAGACTTTCAGGGGCAACCCCAGACATTCCCAATTCCTAAGATGCGTGTTTGTTTTTTAGGGGTCTATTAGGAGCGACACCAACAAATAACCACAATTGATGTGGGTGGCATTGATGAAGGCTCCAGCAAACATAGAGTTTTAGAAATGTGCAAATTAAATTATACCTACAAAACGCCTTTTGTCTCTGGCAACTTTGTTAATTAAAACTCAATAGCGACCTCTGCGAATGCCGGCGGGAAAATGATGAAAACAAATTGCGAGCAACATGCTCGAGGGAAAATTATGTCAATGCACAATGGAAAACTAATTTGGCAACTTGGCGGCAGCAGCCGAGCCAAGTGAACTTTATGCCGAAAGGATTCCCGAAGTGTTGTACCCGAGGTTTCGTTGGCCTATCACTAACACTTATCCCCACACACCGGACCACATCCAGATCCAGATCCCAAATCCAAAATCCAGAGCACAACTAACTCATAAAGCCAAGTGCAACTTTTACAGTTTTCTAGCCGGGCCAAGAAAACAAAAACCATAACCAAACTGCTGCGTTGTGGCAAAACTTTCTTAATAGATTTTTGCTCTGCGATAAACTTTTTCCAATACAACAAAGGCATGGGAAATATATTAAAAAAAAATCAAGAGAAAGCAAACCAAGGCAAACAGGAAGAAGACATTTTCCTTTTCCTTCTAACTCAACTCCTAACTATGAGTCTCTGCCCGTCGGTATTCGAATCGTATTGTGGCCATCTCTTGGCTAAATTCAGTTTAGTTGTGGAAATTGATTTTCATCTCTGGCCGGCATCTTGAGTTTGTATTGCGGCTTAGTCAAAGTTTTTCCGAGCTTCGATTTGGATGGGGAAAGTGGAAAGCGGATTCGTCCTAATGCCAGGCTTATTGTTTACACATCATATTACATTATGGCGCATTATATATAAATGGTAATCAAATTGGTTTTGCACAAAAGCCAGACACTTTAGTTGGCAAAGTTGGAATAAAGTTTTTGAAGAAAAGCGTAGAAGGGTATTTTTATTTAAAAGAAGAAATTTAAGAGCTTCTTACGAAATTCGTTTAATATTTATATTAAATAATTTAAGACTATATAGAAGGAAATTCAAAAACATTCTAACAAAAAGTGTTCGTTTAAAACGATTTTATTTAAATTGGAAAAATTAGGTAGGCAAGTTATCTAGAAACGTAGCGATTGAAGTTAATTGGTAAAGTTAAAGTTGAAAGAAGATAGGTGCAGTCTTTACTACTGTTCATAAAGGCAATGGCAACAAAATTGAGAACAAAAACCAAAAATTGATATCTTTTTTCATCACGTATGCAACCTTTTCCCTTTTCCGCCTCCAGTGTTGGCAAAGGACTTACAAGGCAGGCCAGTGTGTAAGCCCAGTGCAAAGCTGTGTTTTCCACACAGCTTTTCGCACTCAGCACCTCACCTTAAGCCTTCGGCGTTCTCACTTTGCTGTCAACCAATTTTCAGTTCCATTTTTTCCCAACACTCCCCCTAACCATAAATCCTCCCCTTGAGTAACAAGTTAATCTTCATTTTCCTGTTGCCCTTCTATTAAAATGCCATGCATCAATGTGACCGACAAGTGAGAGGTAACTGCAAAAACCTAAGGCATCCCTCCTGTCAGGGGCTCATAAACTCAATTAGAATGAACGAGCTGGCATAAGAACTAGCTAAAGTAGGGGCACCCACATGCACATGCAGATGCAGATACGAAGTGCAGAGGCGCAGTTACAGATACATTTTGCTGCCGGACTGTCGTTGAGAAATCCTGACAAGGTTAATCAACAGAAACACAACACTCATAATTAGAGGGGAAAACAAGATGGGAAAATAAAATAGAAAAGGGAAAAAAGCAGGGTTGTCATGTGAGTTATTTTCTAGCTAAATTCAACTATTTTTAAGTTTAAAAAAAATCTGATGAAATGGAGCTAATATTTTTTTTTACAGCTTGATATGAAGTCGCTATATTGTTGCAAAAGAACCGAACAAATATATATAAAAGCACAGTAATTCATTTTTTATAAGGGGAAAATAATTAAAATCACATTGTATCTTAATAAACCATACCAGAATTTTCTAATTTTATATTAATTAAGTACCACTCTTTTATTGTAAAATCAACTTTTCATAGAATATAAAATGAATAAACGTGTTCTATAGTTATTACTCCTTATTCTTTGAATAACCTAGTTGACAACACTGAAAAACAGTGATGAGAGCTGCGGTTTGGGGTTGGCAACTTTTGATTAGGCAGGAAGAAGTTTTTTCCCCTTAAACTATTTTTCCCTTTTCTCTGCGTTTTATTTGCGCTCCATTTAATAATTTAATAGCAGCAAATTTGTTGCAATTGCAGGCGATCCTGTGGGAAGTTTCACTTGCCTTTCGCACAGCCGGAAATGAGTTCTTAATGGCATTTGCAGGGGCTTTTGGACCACACGGAACGGAAACTTTCAAGTGTCTGGTTCACTCTGCTAATTAAGCTTTGTCCACATCTAAAGTCCGAGGTCTGAGTTAGTTTCGGTTTCAGCTGCGACCGCCCCATGCAAAAACCCAATTGGAGTGGACCAAAAAACCCCAAATAAATTAGAGCTGCGACACTTGAGCACGATTCTGCCCCCAAATATTTTTATTTTGCCAACTTTTTGCTGTTTTCAATGTCAGACAATGCGCACGTCCCGTTTTGTCTGTTGGTAATTTATGTGTCTGCATTTCATTTGGGTCCAACAACAGGAGCTCTTCCGCTTCCTCATTGCGTTTTTGCGTTTTTTAAAGCCATTTTAATTTACTGTCTCGTCTTTTTGCCATTTTGCAATTAGTTTTTGCGGCAGGGATATACATAAGCCCATTGCAATATTGCTCAATAAATTTTGCATTGGTCATAAACAAATTGAAATGCTTTTGTTGGCCGTTAGTTCGCTAAATACATTTCGTTCGTCGATAGTCATCTGCATTCACCCTTCTTTTTCATTGTTTTTTGTTCAACTATTAATTCATAATTGATTTAAATTTTATATTTCTATTAGACGGAGAAAAAGAATAACTTTTTATTTATGCTCGGTTTATATTTCCATATTGTGGAAAATATAATACATTTACAGTTTTGTAATAGTTGTAACTATTCAACTAGTTGCAACTATATAAATTAGAACAAACTGCCATAATAAAGCAAAATAATGAAGCGAAAGTGTTATTAGCTTTATCAACAATCAAAATTATATTATTGTTAAATTAAGTGATTCATTATTGGCGATATATTATTAAGTATATAAACTACTTACGAGTATTTTATGGTAAACGAATTCTAATAATAGGCGGCACATATGTACATATTACAAACAACTTTTGAAAGCTGAAAAAAAAGAAAACGTATTATTATAAACAATTGCTATTGAGTTAATATTCAAACGAAAAATTTATAATGAGTTATAAAGTTGCAATAATAATTGTATGCAATTAATTCCTAAATGACAGTTGAAGTTCTTAAATTTATTAAATTCCTCAGAGCTATTCATTTTTTCCACACAATATATCCCATTTTCTTTTTAAATGCCTTTCCCCTGACATTGATCCTTATTGGTATTGCATAAAATCTTGTCAGTGGCAAAAGCCAGTGCATACAACTTTTAAATGCCAAGGACATGGTGGATAGGTTCTAAGCCGAAAGGCCAGAAGCCAAAAATTTGTGAAAATGTCAGAGTTAAAGCAAGTCAACTGGTCAATAACAATAAGGGAACGGGGCAAACAGGATGGGAACCAGACACAGGATGAGACTTTCAGCAGCGGAACAACAAGCAATAACAAGCATTAACTAGGATTGACTTGAACATGCCATGGAGACCAAAGGCAGCAACAATGAGAAGTCCTTGCAGGCAATAAAATTGTTGTTAGAGCCACCAACACACTCACATGAAGTGGATTGTTCAATGTATGAAAAGTGCAGTGCAAAACTATTTGCCAAGCTTTTATGGAATCACTCACAGAGAAGGGATGAAATCGAGACGACTAAGAGGTACACAAGTAAATTAATTATTAATAACTTTTGGCGGGGCAAATTGCCAAAAATTTATCTAAAAAAAATATGAAACACAAGAGCTACCGCTTGAGCGTTTATTGTTTTCCCCTTCACTTGCGCAAAAGTTTTCCAACCCCCGCAAAATGAGAAAAGCGAAGGAAAAGCCAGGCATTAGCCAAAAGTTTCCAGAGTTTATTTTATTCAATCTATATGGAGGGTAGAGAATGGAGCGCTGGGGATTTACTTAAGTGGATTTAAATGCTTTCTGAGTCTCGGGAAAAATGCAAAAGTTTTGCATTCTATTTGTTTACTTTGCATAAATTGAAAAGCCAAAGCCAAATGCCTTTAATTACATCGCCAATATAAAATAATAACAAAAAGTGGAGGCCATATAATTTATTGAGCCGTTGGGCTTAGTCTAATGTGGTGTTGGCCCGAAAACAGAAAAAAAAGGTTAAGCAGCAGCTGGGTTTGAAAGTTCACAGCGGAAGTTGTCGAATCCAAATGAGTTCTAAATAATTGAGCAGGCCCTAATTGATTTCTAGTGTTCTCCCAGATTAGAAGCAGCCTGAATTTAATATTTCCATCTTCACTTAAAGCTCAGTTTAGGGACGGCAAAGCTTAATTTTTCATTTCGGGGCTGGCCTTTTTTCTGGTCAAGTTCATTTGATTATCTAAATGGCGGTAATTAAAATTAATTTGCATTCGGCTTCCTTCAAACTCGCCCAACACATTGGCCGTTAAATGGAGAAATTAAAAGTAAATTGAAAGTGAAATTAATTGCAGTCCCGGGTGCTGTTCAAAGTCAAGTGGAGTTCATCTGAGGAACATATGTATGTAACGTACACAGTTGTGGGCGAAAAAATAGTACTTGGAGTTTGCTTTTGAAAAATAATTTTATATTTTACTAAATTATACAGCCGTTTTAAATGAAAGCACCAATATGTAAGGAATTAATTAAAAATATGCCTTTACATTTTTATTAAATTAAATAACTACCGTCTTAATCGATAGATAAATATCACTGATATTTTACTTATTTAGGTATTATGTAATTTGATATCCTGTCCTTTTTTCGAGTCCCCGCTATAGTCCAATTATTTTGTCCTCATCTGTATAATATGTACAAAACTCTTATCCCGATTGCAATTAGTAGTGGGCAATAAATGTTTAATGAATGCATCGTGCCTTTTGTCTTGCGAACAATTGATGGTACAGTATAACAGTATCTTGGGCTCTCGTGCAACATTCGCCTCACCATTTATCAATTCCATTTCAGTTAGTTTGGATGGTATCATTTTTCTTTGCCCACAGATTTCGCACGCCCATTTTTCCATTCATTCCGGTCAGTCAGCCAGTAAGTTTGTTGGTCGGCAGTCAGCGAAGTGACTGGGTTTTGGATTTCCGCTGCCTGCGACACTTGACACGAACCCAAACCCAAACGCTCATCCATTCAATCACTCAGTTAGTCAGTCGGGCATTCGCTCATTCATTCAGGCATTCGGCCAGAGTTGAACAAAGGCGTCGCCTCTGGTCAGCCAACTGTTGACATTGCTAAATGAATGAACTCTAGTTAAGTTACAAAATTGCATGAAAAAAGAGGAAAGAACACAGGAAAAGGAAGTTTGCCGGCAGTTACGATGAGTTAGAAATGCTCTTACTAAATAAAAATGTATATAAATACACCAATTATATTATTAAATAAATGTGTGCGTATCTTGGAATATTTTTATGACATTTCTTACTTTCTCATCCCTAATCAAGAGGTAAAATAAGTAAGGTACCACTTATACCCATTTATTAAATATTTAACATCAACGAAATAAACAAGATTAACAAACAATTACACAACAAAATATGTTAAGTGAATTTTAAATACAAATCGAAAGAATTTGTCTTCTATTTTTATAATGGAATAAAGTTTATAACACCCAGTAAAAGAAGAGATTTAAAAATGCAATACCCTAACTTCCCTTGCAGCAAAGTTTGTGGAATGAAAAAAGATGACAAGTGGACAGGTAGGGAAAAAGATGGATGAAAGAGACACAACCGAGTGCAAATCAAATGCATTAAGCGCAACGGTAACCGAGAATACTCGAGTATCAAGCTAAGGCAATCTTAAACCGGCCATTCCATTTATCCATTTAGCGTTGAAAAAACTATTTCCCCTCCGCCGTATTTCTTTTTGTTTTCGGCTTTGAACCGGCACTTTGCACGTATCTGCAGTTGGGAACAAAGCTTCGTGGGGCTGCTGCAGTGCAAATCCCATAAAAATGAAAATGGCCAAGGAAGTTGGAAATTGCAATTTAATTTCGACCGCAAACACGAACATGAACCTGTGGAGAAAATCCTTGGCCAAAGGATCGACTAATGGAGGAGTTTTGCCGGGGAAATGGTGACCATATTGATGGGTGGGTATGCATTCTAACGACCCCATTTGGTAACCTTTGGCCCCACTGCCCCAACTTTATTTGTTTGTACTCTCCCCCCCTGTCACATGTGCGTCCCATTTATCACTGAATCGGGTTTTAACCACAGGATATTTGATCTTGTGCCATTTGACATAAGTCTTGGCCAGTTCTCCCTTAGATTCCAGCTGCACATGTGGATACACACGGGTTCCACAAGGAGGAGTTTGTTTGTTTGCACCCTCGAAAATCAATAAACTGATAAACATATTGCATTGTCCGCTCGGTGTGGGTAAATTGAATCGAATCCCGTGCGGTCAGCTTGCGGAATAAAATGGTCAATGCCAAAGTGGCAGCGAATGGAAACTAATTTTAAATTAATGGCAAAAGTTAAACAGCCAATCGATTGTGCTAGGCTATGAAATAGTGAGGAAAATAAAAATGTTTGCAAATTATTGGTTTAATTTCGGGGATTACTGTTCAGAGGAATAAATATGAATCAAGGAAAATGCATCGAAATTGCTTTATTTGTATTTGGTTTATTTTGGACGTATAATATAAATGGTAAAATTTGGATTAATCCAAATACTGCTGATGCAGAAAAACATTCATTTATATATCTATTGATATTTATCTAGGCTAATACCCAAGTTTGTCTAAACAAGTTTATTATTTTAAAGATAATTTTAGTCATAAATATAAAGTCCTCACATTTGTATATATAACTATACTCTCAGATTTAACAGCAATATTTTTGTCAGATTTAAACTAATAAGGCTTAAATAACCAGCTTCAATTAAAAGTTCTCTGAAATCTAACTTCCCCAATTACTTAATTTAATCCAATCTGCTCTCAAATTTGTCTCTTTCTAGATTGAGTCACTCGAATTAATTTAATAAAATTAAAGTGAATTGAGGAGAATCTCCCTCAAAAACTTGTTGGAGAAATCTGGGAAAGGATTGAGGAGTCGGTAGGGCCTGGCAAGCATCTCATTTCAAAGGCAAAATTCAACTCTTGCCAAATGCCAAGAAAATCAGAAAGGTAGCGGGGAAACTCCTAGATTTTTCCTTATATTATTTGCCTTTGTTATTGGAGCGTTTGTGTATGCCATTTTTCCCGCTGATAAAACAAAGCCAAAAGTTTACTATAATAAAATATAATGATTATGATGTGGCGCGCAATCAGGGAAAATATCAATGATTCAATTCATGACAAGTGTTTGCTAGTCGAACCCAATTTGTTGCTTATTTTGACATCATCAGTGGCATTTCGCATCCCATTCCATCCCTCCATCACCATCATTATCGTGGGGCTGCCGCTTGAATTTTTATGAGAAAAGTGGCCCCATAATCATTATGTATGAGTGCCATTTACCCCCCATTTCCACCACATCACTTGAGCAAGCATCCAAGCTAGACAATCATTATCTTTTGCCGCCCATCGAGAATCGAGCACTCCCCACTTTTCTCCCTCATTCAGTGCCAGCGAATGTTTAAGTGAAAGGAAAACTATTTTCCCATTTTCTCTCCCCTGCATCAGCATTTGAAAGTAAGTTGTTAATAAACCTATAGAATAAAAGTACTGAAATTCTGAAGCTTGAAAAGGATTTTTAAGCTTGACAAAGTATTATTATCATTCCTTAAGTTCTAAGTGTATATAAATATATTTGCTAAACAGCTTTGGAAATCACAAAATCTAATATTTAAATAAAATCGCTCAATTAAAGATTTAGTATAATAATAAATTTAATACATTTTAGTAAATATATTTTCCGAAGTGTATGGAGCAAGATAAAACTTTAACCATTCATTCCCCCAAGACAAATTTATTAATCATTACGAATGTTAAATATTTCATTAATAATTTTTTCATTGCCTTCATTCAATCTCCACCTTTTTCCATAATTTAACAAGCCCTCAGAGAATTTTCGATTATTAACATTACGGCTTCCCCTGTCATTATAAATTTAAAAAATACATTAAAGCCAGTGCCTGGGGCTAGTGTTAACTCTTTGAGGCCCGCATGGTCAGTGTTGTGTGTAAATTAGTGGTAAAGCAAATATTTGCTGCACAAAATAAGCAAATTATATATATTTATGTAGCCACATTAACAATTAATTACAATTGCCGTGCACAAGCGTCCAACGTTTGATGATGATGATGATAACATGGCACATTCGCCCCGTTTAACGTGGATAATAAAATTTAAATATTGATTTATTTCCCCTTGAGCTGCCCCTTGTCCATTTTTATTCCTCTTTCTTGTGCCTATTTTATGGGTTTAGTTAAGGCTGAAGCTGAAAAAATGAAGGAAGGGAGGAGTCTTCGTGTGTAAATCAGCATAAATCCTGTGGTTTCATTTGCCTACCGAATTGGGTCATTAGGGATAATTTTACAAAGCCATAAAAAACAGAAAGAAACCTTAACGACTTGGGAAACTAGGTTAAAGCGGACATACCACATTCGTGAGCAGAAAAATTGTAACTAGTAACTTGGAACGATTAACGTAAAAGTTCTCAACTGCAATTGAGATGGAGAATGTTAAGTACTCTCACACATGATCATCAATTAGAATGCCTGCAGTCATGAATAATTTTGCGTACATCACCATTTATCATATGGAATATAAATGCCTTTCTCCACCCTCGAAAACCTCCAGCTGTGACCATTGTGTGAGTGGTTTGCTTCATTTAAGTCACCGGAGCCTCATAAACAAAAACTTTTGTATAAATAAATAAAGGAGTGAAGAGGGGGACCTAAACGATTTCCCAAGAATTAGAGTAGCAGAAATGATCGAAATATTTCACCAGAACTTTGGCTTAACCTTTAAGTAGCTGCTTATAAAACTCTTGTTATTATTATTATTTAGAGTAGTGTCGTTTATGATAATGATTGCGATGATGTCGGCATTTTTGTTTACTGACTTCCGTTCAAGGGGAAAAAACAAAAACATGAAACATAAAAAATGATTCCTTGGGCATCATTTGTATCATTTATCATTTCACTGAAACATTGGGATATTTCATTATTGGCTGACTTGCTGTGATTTTCACCATTCTTAGGGCTGACGGGCGTTACAAAGCGAAAATGAATTTTAGTTATCTTTTTTTCAGGTCAGCCTTTATAGATTTCTTAATCGATTTAGAGTAGGAAATTTTTAAAACTTTGTTCAATGCGGTGATTTTGTATATTGGTTACGTTTTCTTTCTAAGAAATGTTATCATTTTTAGCTTGGAAAGGTAAATGCAAGGTGTACAAGAATCATACATCAAAACAGGGATAGGCAAATTGAAAATAATTTTACTCAAATTATTACTCAAACACACATTCTATCAATCAAAAAGTAAGGCATTTCATGCGTTGATTTTTCCACCCATGCTTCGCAATATTTATAATTAATTTAATTTTTGATTTATTACCCTTAAACATATGCTTATCTGTTGCAAATAAACCCATATATATTTTTACCATATTATGAATCAGTCATTTATGCTCTAAATGCTTTACCCAGAAGTCTGGGCTAGGCCGAAACAAATCGCTGGGATTTCAAACTCATTCCGCACATATTAATTAAGAGTCTGAAGAAGTTGGCCATTGTCATAAAATGCTCAGACATGCAAGCAATTTGTATTTGCTATGGGGAAGAAAAGCCTCGCCCTGCTGAATTTTATTGCCTGGGCGCGAAGTTTGTTAACCCTTTCCATAGATATAAACCATTCTTTTTTGTCTGGCAGGGAAAGTTTACTTTCTGCCGGAAGTCGACTTTGGGCTTGGCCAGAACATTCCCCTTCTGACTCATTCTCCATTCTGGCGCTTTCCTAAACCATTTGTTTTCGAGGTGGTAAGGCGCCGAGATTAGCAGATTTATACGCAGGTTTTTCACTTGTTAAATGCTTGGTTTAGGCGTTTGTGTTTTATCCAAGCCTCAACTCTGTTTGCGTCAAAACAATTTGGATTTTAATTAAGTTTTGTCGCTTTTGACGTGGGCTTTATTTCATTGAATTAATTTATTTTTATTAAAATGATTGTTATTGAATATTTTCTTCTGCTAGTGTTTCTGCTAGAATAAAGTAATATTCCAAACAATAATATTTGTTGGCTTTAAAAAGTAAAAGTTAACAAATATTAGAAAACTTTAAAAAAATTACTGATATGAAAAATATTTATATATATTGAAAGCGAGCTGTGCTTTGGAATATTTATAATAATTACCATAATAACGATAATCAAGAACATAGGTTTATCAACCTTTTTCTAAGATATACATATATAAACCATTTTATATACTATATCCAATATATCAGTAAGCCTTATCCATCTTTATAAATTACTTACAAATTCAACGCTTTCTACTTTCCCATGATATTTTATTCTGATTAATCCGATACCCTGAATCTTTTTTTCTGATTTTATTTTCGTAATTTTTAAATCATTTTCTCCCGAGATAAAGTTCACATTTATCCATTACGCAAAGACTTTCGACAAAAATTGTTTTTGATATGCTTCTTTTCGTCATTATCAAAGGAGGCTGCACCCCGACATACACAAACTTATCGAAAAACTATAGATCATGGGCTTAATGGCAGCTTGAAGATATCGAAGAAATTGAACGGAATTTGAAAATATTTATCATGCTGTATTAATCAATTTCATATGCCTCAAAAAAGGGGATCGGGTCGGGCAACGGGGATTGTCTAATAAAAAGCTGTCTGGCATTTGATAAACGCGACCGATAACAAAACGACACACGGAAGGTTTGCAGCACCCGCACGAGATGAGTTCGGAAAATAAAAAAAATATACATTTGTGGCAGGGGCAGTGGTGGCAACTTCAGCGGCTTCTTTGCCTTTTTCCTTTTTTTTTTCTTGGCCAAACATTTCGGTTAGGCACGCTAACCCAACGAACCCGAAATGTGTGGGGAAACGGGGCCAAACCCAAATAAAAACGAAGAAAAAAAACACAGGTCCGAAAAAATTTCAAAAAGTCATCATTAACCATTAGCGACGTCATCGATTCAATTCGTCGGGGTCGATGTCGTGGTTGGTGCACCTAATTAATTGTTAATTAATTAACATAGATACAATGTGCGCTGTGTGTTTGGCAATGCCCAAGGCAAACCATTTTCACGGCTGCTGCTGCTGTTGTTGTCATAATTTTCTTGTCGGTTTTTCTTTCTTTTGTTGGTTGCACATAAATTTGTGTTCGTGAAACGCATGCAACACGCACTGGCGCCAAAATAAAAAAAAAAAACCAAACAAAATGTCGAACAAAACGCAGCGAAACAAACAAAAATCGAAATACATTTGCGTGCGCCGTCTTTTGTTTTGGCTCCAAAAAAATTGAAAAAAAACCGTCATCAGCAGTGGACGCTGCACGCGACCAAAACAGAAAATTAAATACCAAAATCAACAACGGCAGCCAGTTGACCACAACAGCAAGCCGGCCCAAAGTGACCTGATCCCATATCAGGGGCCAGTAAATAATTTTGGGTTTTTTCTTGCGGCCCGAATGGAGTGTTTGGTCAAGTGATGAGCAAATTAGCTGAAATTGAGCTGGTGGCAGTTAAATTAAAAAATACTTTGGGTGGGAAAAAGGTTGGACAGGTGCCTGCGGGAAGTGTGTGTCAATATTAACTGAGGTTAAGTTTTAAAGGGATGGGGGATATCATGGAATTTGGTTTAGAAAATTATATTCAAAATTAACTGAAAATGCATGAGAGAATGTTTAATATTTGATCGTTAATATACATTTTTCTTTCTCAGTTGATTCTAGGAAAAAAGTATCTTTCAATATAGTATTATCCTTCCTTAACTCTTCTTAGTACATCCTCACTTATTTTTCTATTAAGCCAAATCTCTGCAATTATACCTAGCTCAAATTACTTTCTCACTTCAGCATTTCCTCCATTAATAAGAGACTGCTCACTCATTACTTATACTCATTTCCTCCATAACGAATAAAAAAACGGTTTTATTAAGAGCATCATAATCAAACAATCCACTATAACCCAAAGAGTCTGTACATAAAGTCATTGTCGTTTTCCTCACAAAAGTGCAGGCAACATCAAGAGTACGAGACACGCAACATTCAAATCAGAGCCAAAAACCAGTTACAATCATTTACAGACAAAAAAATTAGTTAACTAATTCAAATAATTTTTATAAATTAAAGAAAGAAATAATCTTTTAAATGTAGTTTATAATCTTTTTAAAAGTAGAAGGCTCTATGTAAAAAATGTAATTAGTAATATTTTTTATTTGAATTTTTTTGTATTAGTAGTTTGTTTTCTGTGTACCAAGAGCGTTGGCAATATGCCCATAACTGTAACTGTGACCAAAACTAGACGCACACAGACTCTCCGCCGAAATCCAAAGCTTGCGGCTCAAAGCCATCATCAGCAACCGCAACGATGTTGCTGCCGACGATATCCAGCAGATACAGATGCGGCCTCAGATACAGATACAGATACATGTGTGTCTTTTGTGCCCATTCAGGGGGCTGGCCCTCTTGTCTATCTAGTTATTATTGAAATTAAATTACCCTTAATTGAATCTGAAATGGTCAATAAAATCGCATGCCGACAACTATTTTGTTTCGGGCTTTGATAGGTTCCGCCATCGGCAATCCCTCTCGTTGCCTCAATTTGTATTGGTTTTTTTTTTCTTTTTATTTTAATTTGCATATGCATGGCAAAAATTTCATTTTTGTTTTGTTATCGCTTACATTTTGTTCCTCTTTTTCTTTTGGGCACGCTTGTTTATTTAAACAAAATGCAAATTGAATTAATTGTTGTTATTTCTCTTAGATCGCTTATCGCTTAATGTAGCAATTTGTCTTTGTCTGCGATGCTTGGTGATATAAATCTTTAAATTGCGGCATTTTTGGGTTAACTGGATGTGGAGTAGCAGATAAAACGGTTTATTCAAGTTTTACAACTATCAGTTCTATTTAAAAAAGCAAATTACCAAAAGTAATTGAATTTTTGGGTGCTTAGTAATGCTCAAAATAGTTTCCCTGAGTGACTCAACAATAACTAAAATAGTTAATTGGTTTTTACCTAACTAAATGTCTTAAAAAAATGTTTTATAAAAATCTACTTAATGGATAAGTAAAATAATTGATCTTTGTTGGCAATTAGAGGCTTCTTAAACATTCTAGGAATTCTTCCCCACTTGATAAAGTTCTGCTGTCGATCTGGTCGGATCTATTCTATTTGTACTCGCTTCTCGGTAACTCTTACTCAATAAGTTCTTGAGCTACTTCAAACTCTTCTGATTCCGATGTTCTCCTCGTGGCTCCTCAGAGAAAAATCGATCCACAAGTTAACCGACCAGTACTGAACACTTATAGCTCTAATTACCTAATTGATCGGTCTATTTCTTTTGCCCTCTGTCATACTCCTCGACTTCGGCTTAGTGTCTTCCGATAATTGCTTGACTCGTTAGGCAACTAATTCCACTCCAATTTCCATTTAAGCACTTAAGAAAATGCACGTTTTGCTTTTCACATGAACGATTGACGGCGAAGTGAAGAAGATCAGTCAAACTCAAAGTAGAAACGCGAAACTGCCAGTGCAAATCAAAGCCAAATCAAATCAGCGACAAGTCAAAAGCTAATTAACTGGAAAATGCGCAAAAAGAGTGAACAAGAAAGCCGATCAACCGAAAGATCGCTTCGGTTGAAGTTGAAAACTGATGATCGTGGCGAGTCAAAAGTAAATTACATGCGAACATGAAAGATGCAGATAAAACATGCCAAACAAAATAAAGCTCAGCTCGGGCCAGCAAACAAACAAACAACCGACAAGCAAAAACAACAAAGCAATGACATTAAGCATTTAGCCGAGGAGAATCAGCGAATTGATGATCAGTCGGTGATCTATGTTGGCCCCAATGGATGCTCGAATGATGGCCTGCTCGAAGTGGTTGCTGTGGTTCCTCATGTTATTATGTATGCCAAACAAAGTCACAACAAGTTGACGACATGAAAGAGCCACAAATAAATAAATAAATGCCCAGGACCATGGGATCGAAGCCAAACGGACGATCGCCCGATCCCATAGATCGAGGAGCTCCACTCGACTATGGAACATCTGAGTCGCATAGTTTGGCGTGCCTTCAATCAGACAGAATACTTGGCTGCACAAGGAGAAATATTATATTGATGGACAAACATGCGTAAATGTAAATTACATAAAGGGTTGATAAACAATTAACAAGACACAAATGATTAAAAATATATATGGATCTCTTAAACAACATCGTAAATAAACTTATTTATATTACTTAGTGTTTAAGGAAATTGCACTTTAACTCTTTGGGTACGAAATGTGACAAATTAATACACCATTTCATTTCGGTGATTAAATACACAATTATATTTAATACACAATTTATTAACAAATTTGGGAAGGTCTAAATTACTACATAGAAATGCTTAAGCAATGAAATAAATACTGGAGAAAAACTCAACATATAAACTAATACACCATAATGTATTCTTAAGCTACAGAAACAAAATTACATTTATTTTCATAATGAAAATAAAATACTATAAATAAACGGCATTTATTATCTTTAAGAGCATAATTTTACGAGTGTACAATTTTGCCATCGCTTCCCTGGAAACTGTTTAGCGTTTTTAAAGTGCTCTCCCGGCACAAAACTTGTCAGAGATCTTTTGACCATAAATCCAAATGCAGTCGAGCGGGAGGAACACAATTTAGAAATTGTCTAAGTCGAAGGCAGTGCAATGTGTGCTTCTTTCCGAAGGAGAGGTACAACTCCAGACCAGCCATAAAAGGTCACACACAGCATTCTGGCCAAACACTTGTGAACCCGTTTAGCCTTGGCCCGTTTTGGTCGTCTGGGGCTGGTAATTGCCCCCAAGATTTATTTGCACGCCCCCGCTTCAAGCTCTGTTTTCTGGATTCTGGTCTCTGGATTCTGGACTCTGAATTTTTTGGACTCTGACTGTGGCAAAAAGCATTCTTCTACAACTGCCTCTGTCTCTGTTTTTAGTTAACCCATGTGGCCACAGATAACTGGCTCTTCGGGCCAAAAACTCGAGCGTGACTAGGCTCTTTTCCTTTCCATTGGACAAAAAGATTCTCACGAGCCGGGCCCCTCAAATTGGTTGACAAACTAGCCAAGCTCCGCTCAGCTCATATATGCCAACCTATTTGCATATATCCGCTGCGCATACCTGCCTTCCTCCCTTTCTTCCCTAAGTAATTGCTTTTGTGGCACGTCTTTAATATGTTTATTGGCCATGGAAATGGAGATGGAGATGGAGATGGAGGAGTCGAGTGAACGTGCAGCACCTCGGGGGAACTTTTGGACTCGATAGGTAGTGGGTATTAAGTGGTAGCCAAATCAGTTTGGGATTGTCCGCCTGCCACCGAGTTCCTCCTGCGGCGACCATCCTCTCCATAAATCGTGGCGAATTAGCTCCGGCATTGACTTTGGCATCTCCGATTGTGAGAGAATGCCCAAGGAGGTGCTGGTTATGAATAGATTCGTTGCTTATGGAAATATCTTAACATTCTAGCCGAGATTGTCTAATAAATGGAGGGATTATTGAGTGAATTGAATGGGAAAGTGCTCGGTTTTGATTTTGTATAGGTAATTAAGCCTTATAAATTATCTCTGATATGCAAGGCAGAGTGGGATTTAAAGGAATTTTTATATAAGATTCTAAATCTCAGCATTTTATTGAAAATTTTATTTGTTTAATTATTGTAGATTTCAATCTCATCTTTAAACTTCGGCAAGCCGAAGCTTATATACCCTTGCAGTTATTACAAAACGACTACATTTCAATTTGTTTGCCTATATTACTTAAAACAATGAAGCTATGTCGATTTTGCGCTTCATTATCGGCTTAAATTTGGTAAATTTGTGGACTTTAGAAGTCTAATTTTGAGTCACTCTATTACAAGACATCGGAAAATTAGTCAAAAATTTAATCAACGCTAAATTGAAAAATGTTAAAGCAAATTTTTAGAGAATCGAATCACCAGTCTTTAGAGGTGCCACTTTGAAATCGGCTTAAGTTTGGCATAGTTATGGACTCTCGAAGTCCAATTTTAGTCACTCTTTCATAAGAAATCGAAAACCTGAAAACAAATGACATGGAAATGAGTCAAAAATTTGATCAACGTTTAAATGAAAAATTTGAATGCAGATTCTTTGAAAATCAAATTACGAGTCTTAAGAGGTATGCCACTTTTAAATCGGATAACATTTGAAAAAGTTATGGATTCCGGAAGTCCAGTTGTGGGTCACCTTTTAACAACACATCGAAAATCTGGGAATAAATGATGATCAAAAATTGGAAATGTAAATGAAAAATTTGAATGCAAATTTTTTGGGAATCAAATCACGAGTCGTAAGAGATATTCCTTTGGAATCGGCTTAAGTTTGGTAAAGTTATGGACTCTCGAAGTCCAATTTTCACTTTTTACAAGTCATCGAAAAATTAGAAATAACTATTTGGAATAAAAAATTTGATCAACGTTTAATTGAAAAATTTTAATGCGGATTTTAAAAAAAGTCAAGAATATATATTCAACTGCTCGCATCTCGAGATGATTTTTGCGGTTCGTGCACCACAACCCGCTTAATGAACTCGAAAACACATTTCAGCTTGCAAAAAAAATGTGTCGCATAAATAAACATGGACATCCTCTTTCGAGTGGCTGGGAGCTAAAATAGGGACCAACTTTGAACGCACCCCTTTGGCTAAACTTCATTAAAGTCGGCAAAAGATGCCTGCAGAAATTATGAATTCAGTTGATTTGTAAGTGGAGCAAATGGGAAAAAGAAGGGGACAAGTGGAAGTCGGCGACAATTTCGCATTTTCAAAGAGACGGGGGAACTCAAGCTGCGGCTCAACGTGATGAGCAATTGTGCAGAAAAACTTTACATGGCCGCTGTAGGGGTGTTTGACTGTGGGACAGACATGAACTGCCAGCTAATCGACGGCAAAATAAAAAACAAAAACGTGAGCTCGAGTTGGGAGCCACTTCGGAGATGCTCCGACAAGGCGACCCATTTGTTGTTTTCACTTGTGCACCATTTCACAGACACTTCACTTGCCATTCCACCGGGATACAGAAATGGGGGGGGGGGGGGGGGGTTCACCAAAGTTCAGGGGGTAGAATGCTGCGGGGGCGATGAAAGCGGGGTTACGGGGGCACGACACTTAGGGGCTTACGTTTAGTATACCCTATAAAACAAGAGATCATCTGGAATCACAGCTACAAACATGACTTACAAAATAATAAAACATAAAATGTATTTATATTGCTGAAATGTATTTCGCTTTAAGTTGCTTAATCAAATACATAAGCAAAACTTCTAATATATTTATTTACTTTGTATATGTAGGTAAAAAATATATTTTACTGTCTTTTAATCAAAACCACGTAAATATTACCAAATCGTTCACTACTTTATGAAAAGAGGTCTAGAAATTTCTTAAAACTATTAAAACTTTGACATAGCTTTTGTGAACACATGAGATAATAATAAAGTACTGTCTGTTGGTAAATACATAAACATAATTTTTCCCATTAATTAAAAATATGTAAAAGAGATAAGAACATAAACTTGACTTAAATTATGCTCGTTCACGAAGAGAGTATCAAAAGTTTTGTATTCCTTTTCTTCCAGCTTTTCCTTTTCTTAAGACTCGGATTTTTTTTTAGTTTAGCTGTCGCACCGCCTCCAAAGAACATTAAACGTGCATGTAAGGCAATAACTACTATTACGACTAAGACAGCGTCTAAGACTACGACTATGGATTGTAGTTTTTGTCTCCGTCTAGTTTAGCTTTTTGTCTGCAGCTTCCTGCAAGTTTTTCCTTTTCGTTTTCGAGGTGAAGCTGGAGAGCTAAGCTGGAGCTGGAGCTGAAGATGAAGATGAAGCCAAAGCTGGAACCGCCGCTAACGATGTATTTATGCCAAACGACAAACTGTGGGAACAAATAAAAATTTAGCAAAATGCCAGACATTAAAAGACAGACTAGAAGATAAGCAGATAGAGCACAGAGAGTCAACCGATTGTGGGTTTTATATACTAAATTTATACGGTCTCTTGATCTGCAATAACTCTTTTTAGATCAATAGAATAATATAATAGCAATATGTGCCTTAAGTGCAACATTTGACATATTTTTATTCGCCATAAAGGCGTAACTAAGAACTGAACTGCAACTTTATGGTAGAATTTCCACTGTCATTAATGTCAAAAATATCAAACTGACAATATTGCAAACTATCCATAATACAATATTTTATGCTGTCTTGTCTGACACTTGTTCTTGCTTATTTCCCAACTTTAACACCCACTTCATTCCATTTTGCTTGACATTTGGATTGCATTCCAAGTTGCCTGGACTGAAAAACTTTTCAATGCAACTTCTTTTGCCAACCTCTTTTATTGAAGGCATATTTCTCACTGTCATTTGTTTGTTGACGTTGTTTTCTTCTACAACAGAAAAAAAATGTATATAAAATCCAGTACACAAATCGCTCGTCACGTTTTTCGCGCGCATCTTCATCATCGTTTTCCGCTCTCCAGCATTTCACATCCAGCTTTATTTTGTATATCATTCCTTTTCGGTTAACCATTTTTCCTCGGATTATTTGTCTGTCAATTCCAGCGACAGTAAACCCAAACACAACAACGCGAGTGCCCGAATGTGCAATGCCCTTGCAATGCGAATTAATAATGTCATTCTCATTGAAAATAAAAACTCAGTTAATGTGAAATGCAAATGCCTCATTAAGTCAAAAAAAATTATCGGGTAAAAGGATACTGAAATTTGACGAGAAAAACTGCAAGTTTATTATCCACTTTAAAATGGGCAATTTCCCAGGCCTTTTATTAAAGTTGATTCCAATGACGTCATTATTAAATAAGTGAACATAATCATTATTAAAGAAGTACATATAATTTAACTAACAATTAATGAACCATACAATTTGTTTTAATATGTTTGTTTATGTTCAAAGAAATAATTTAGTTAGTCCCTAAAGACTATATAAACTAAATACAAAATAAACTAGGAAACTCCTTTCCTCTTTCGTTATTAAACATCCAATGGTATTGCTTACTAATCAACCGGTAATTTTGAAGTCTTCAAATACTAGTTGCTCATAACCTGAGACTCCCAACCCTTTTCACCCCGTTTAAAGCCACAAAAATCGAATTCAAGCCAAGTGTATAACAACAAACACGATTTTCGCCTTGCCAAAAGGTCAAATTCCCCCGATTACCTCTCGAGCATTAAACTGGCAAATGCAAACACCGAAAAACGCTTTTTATTTTACGAGTCTACAGCATCTCTGGAGCCCCTCCCCATTTCTCCCTCCTATCTCCACAATTTTGCCTCTGGGAAGGCTTTTCCTGTTTTTGCTGGTCATAATAGTAAAAGCAAATTGCGGCAATTGCATTCATCATTAGGCGCCACTTTTTGGCCCTGTGTGTTCGGGTGTATGAATTGTACGGGCATAGACAAAAGGTGCTGTTAACCCAGAAGACTCCCCCACATAAATGATGTTTTTATGAACGAGCTCACATTCTTGCAATTTACGCCGAGTGTCGGGTTGAGTCGGTGATTTGTTGCAGTTATCAGCATTTTTATACCCGTTACTCGTAGAGTAAAAGGGTATATTGTATTCGTGCAAAAGTATGTAACAGCTAGAAGGAAGCTTTTCCGACCCTATAAAGTATATATATTCTTGTTCAGGATCACTAGCCGAGTCGATCTAGCCATGTCCGTCTGTCCGTCTGTCCGTCTGTCCGTCTGTCCGTCTGTCCGTCTGTCTGTCCGTATGAACGCTGAGATCTCGGAAACTATAAAAGCTAGAAGATTGGCATTTTGCATGCAGATTCTAGGAGTTCCTACGCAGCGCAAGTTTGTTTCAAAAAGGTGCCACGCCCCCTTTAACGCCTACAATCGCTTATATACGATTTTAAAAATTTAAATATTTCGGAAAAGTAAAAATGCAGTTTTATTGTGTTTATCAATACCTATCGAAATGTAGAAGAAATTTTTCAAATCGGACCATTCGTTAAAAAGTTATGCGTGATCAAAGTTTCTATCTCCATCTCCCTCGCACTCCTTTTACCTGAGTAACGGGTATCTGATAGTCGGGGCACCCGACTATAGCGTTCTCTCTTGTTCATTTTCAAAAGCTCTCGCGGTCTGTTAACAGAGTCACATCATCAACAAGGCAGCGTTCGAAATGGGATACACTGAGATTAACCCGGAATAATACAGTTTTCACATTGGTATTTCTATAATTTTTGTACCCAGATAAAATTGTAAAAGGATTTAGAAAAGACAGATATTAAAATATAACAAATAGGGCTTAGAGGGTTTAAAATTGTACCTATGAAACGATATCTTAAAGCTTTGAGTATCCTAATGAGAAATATTTTTTTTAAGTCATAATTCAGCTTCCAATTAATACAAATAAAATGATTAGTAATAATTTACTTGAAGGTATGTTTAAAAATCAGATTAATTTAAAGTTTGTAGTAAATTTGTTTGTGATCTAATTAAAATTTTTAATATAAAATAAAGTCAAGAGAACTCAAGTTAAATATCTTATTTATATATTTAAATATATGGAAATACGGTTCAACAAATATCTAATTTATGAGCTACATTTTATTTTTCTCTGTGTGGTATAGGGCTATGCCACGCCCCCTTGAGCTGCCTCCCACGCACTGAGTGTGTGTGTGTGCGAGTGGGTGCCATAAGTCAGATTTATGTGTGCAAAATATTTGCTTGGATGTGTTTCCAGAGGTTTCGGCTTGTCCCCATGCACTTTACCCTTCTCTAAGGCGGTGGGCGTTGGGGGCGTGGCAGGGCCTAGTTTTACTGGTGTGCTGCTGCCGCTGATGTGTAATATGATTTGTGGGCTTTGTTTAAAAGTTTAACTCCAAGGCGCTGTTTGTTATTGTCTCCGGTTGAACGTGGCCAGCGGTTGACATTCCCTCGAATCGCGAAAGAAAAATGGCTAACTAAGGTTCAGGAATGCATCAAGTACCTTGGCATCTACTGGGAATTGGGGAAAAACGAGTGCCGCAACAGATTCTATTTCACTGATAAAGCTTCTCTTTTGGGCAAAGAAATGCTAGAGATGTGTGTGATATTACAGTCGGGAATTTGCAAAATGGGTAAAAACTTGGATGAATATAAGAAAGGCGTCAGCACAGGTGTTGATATATGAGTATGAGAAAAAGTCATATTAAATACCAAGAGATAAAAGAAATAAAAATAATGTCAAAACTAAAAACCAATTACTCATCAAATTAACAAATTGTGAAAATTAGTATAATTTATTTAGTTTATTGCAAATAAAATATATATTCTATTAAAATTGTATAAGGAAAATAAAAGTTTTAAGCAATACTCTAGGCTTCAAAAACCCGTTTAAGTTTTACATCAAGAATTTCTTCTGATTAACCTTGTATGTAAATACTTACAAATATTTTATCACATACAAAAATATATATTGATAAGCTTAATTTATTTATTTTCATATTTCAATTTGTGATTTATATTTAATCTAAAAAATAGTCTTTGTTACACAAAAACTGCATATTTTTAAACCAATTATTGCCAATCCGCATTTCCTTCTTTAATCTAAAGATCTAAAGATACAAAATAGTATCTTTAAAAGAAACCTGCAGCCATTTGACTTAAAACGAACTGTTAAAACATTAAACCAAATTACGGAAATTACATCAAAGAAAAGGCCTATCAGATAAAATCTCTTGAAGTACAGCATGGGGATGATGAAGATGGGCCATTAAATAAAAGATATTTTAAGCCGACACCAAGAGGAATCGAGAAGATTGCAAAAGCGAGTAAAATATTTCACAATAAGTGCATAAATCACAATTTGTTCGCTGGTATTGAAGATATCAGATAAGATGCTTACCCGCCAAGGGAAATAATCCAATCCAAATTAAAGGCTCTCCACAAAAAGAGGTACAAAAAAATGCACAACAAAAATATATGAAAACAAACTTTCGAATTTTATTTATCTCTTGATTTGAACTCGCTGCTCTGTGGCATTCAAATGCATTTCACTTGCGGGCACACAAAATAAGCACTTCATTATTAGAAACACATGCATCGCATTTTAAGCAGGGGGCAATTCACCAAAGGGTTGGTCTTATTTTCGTTCTTATTATTTTGGTTGCTTGTTTTGTTGGCCGCGCCTTGAGGGCGAATATTTAAAAATATACAATATTTTTCCTTCTCTATTTTTTCACATCACTGCACTTTAGCATTCTGCTCTTGTTTTTCTTGTCGATTTTTGCACACGCAACGGAAATGCTAGGGGAAAAGATGCAAATGTACGGTAACGGGATTCCGAAATGAAAAGGAAAACGCACAGAGCTCCAAAAATAGCTTTAAAGGCAGCAAAAAATGTGGGGAAACTTTAATGTAAGCAAAAGGCGCATCACACTGATAAAAATGTCGTAAATCGCATGACTTTAAAGGCAAATGTGTTCATTAAGATCTTTATTAAATTTCATATAATTTTTTAACTAAAAATTGTATAAAAGAGTGTCTTATCTTATCTTGTAAAATTAATGAATATTTTCAAATTATTGGAAGATCGCTAACCTTTATTAAAGAATTTCAAAATCATTCAAATGCAGTTATTATCCATTACATTTTTGGTAAACTTTTAATTTTGTATAAATATTTTTTTTTTTAATATTTTTTTATTGCTTAATTTTATATGTTTCCATGATCTGAAATTTTAGCATCCTTTTTTTCACACCTATTTTTGTTACTCCTCCATCAACACGCTTTTCTTTTTTTAAACGGCATGCACTTTATTGGCGCTCTCCCGCCAAATGAAAATTGTTTTTCCGACCGCTTTTATCCGCCTTTTTCGAAGCTTCCCGTTCGCGCGTTCAAATCGAACTGAAAAACAGAGAAACAAAATAAACCCACGATCATCGGCGATGCTGAACCCCAGTTGTTGTTGCCTGAATCTTCTGCCTCCAAAGAGAGCGTCTGGTTCGTAATTCTTGTTTTCCGCTGCACGTGCTGTAAAGTGATGAGCCAGAAAGAGATAGAGACACTTGAAGAGAAAGAAATGGTAGATGATTGTCAGAGAGAGAGAGTTCATTTTGGCTGCCTGAAAAAGCCGGCAAAATGAACCCCCATCGAGTTTTGTTTATGTTTTGAATGAACAACCGGCTTTACCATACACTTAAAGAGTTTTTATTTATATATTTAAGTTAATAATAAAAGAAGAATATTTAGTTAATCTAATGTTAGTTAACGAAAAAAGAGCCCCATGAAGGACTTGACTTCCTGTAAAATATTGTAAATATTGTTAATATGGTTAGAGTAAAATCTATTTAAAATATAATTAATATATTTTGTATAAAATAATTGTAAATGGACATTTTGCCAAAATATGTCAAGTTATGAGTAATAATCTTATTTGTTTTATATTTATAATCAAGAGATTATTCTTTTTACTTATTTATGTCAAACCAAAGTTCCCACTGATCAAGCTGTGATGAGACGTCCAAAGTAAACAAATGATTGCTGTATTTTGTGCGCAATATTTTGATAATTAGGAAGAATGTGAGCTTAAAATATTAATGAACCTGTGCACCGCTGATCCCATAAATCAATTTCATATTTGCCCATATGTTTGTTCTCACGCTGAACTCCTAAGACCGGACTTGGAACCGCTATGTTATCATGGGCAACCTTGAAACATTTGCGCTGAATTTGCGGTCAGCTGTTGGTCATTAGCCACATGATGGGGCGAAAACGGCGCGATTAAAAAACGCTTGGCTAAAAAGTTGTCCCAACGAAATGTGCAAGTGAAGCCGACAGAGAAGGCAAGCGAATGCAGAAAGAGACAGCCGATCGGCAAGTGCACTAAAATGCACTAATGGGGAAAATGAAAAATATTAAAACTGACCCACAGACAACGAGTGTCATGGATCGAGGAAACCAGTTTTCCAGTTCGAAATGTGTGACAATTATGAAAGGCGATCGACGGCGAGATATTGATGTCAGGAAACAACAAAAGCGGGGATACAACATATGGATATATAAAGCCGATGGGACAAAGCCACCGACAGACAGAAAGCTCTTAGATAATCATCTCTTTGAAAGCGCTGACAAAACAAGCGCAAAAATGGTTAAATAAAAAACGGTTGGTAAGGGGGAAGGGTATGGGATGTGAAAACAAATAAATAAGAATTCTTTTCAACCGTAACGGAAGTCGTTGAGAGCTAAATGGTCAACGGGCCAGTGGGCAATGATTAAGAACGAACTAACAAGCTGCTACCGGATGCTTAAGCCGGCTAAGTTGTGCGGCTTATAACTGAAATTCGGGCAGCACTTCCATTCGCTATTTTCCGGGGGCTCTGAATAGGTTCAATGTCTATTTTTGGAAGTGTTAACATATTATTAACATGGGAAAAAAAGGGTTAATGTGGGTAGAGCCATCGACTTCAAAATGTCTAAATAGAAACGGTAATTTCTTATGTTTGGGTTCCTATTTTAAATTTTAGTTAAAATGTTAACAAATAATAAGCCGCTACCAGATATTTAAGCGGATTAAATGCAAAAGGCGTTAATGTGGGCAATAATAAAATCAACGTTTTTTAATAAAGTGATAATTCATTATTTTACTAGTTACAGGATCAAAAAAAAATTATCGCAAAATATACATTTTATTATACTTTTTTTTATTTATAAGTACATTTTGTTGCACTTCTTTTGTTCGCTTAATGTTTTCAAAATCAATAGTAATTGTTTTATTTCGTTGTAATCTAAATTAGCAGAAAACTTTAGAAAAATTATTTGTTTTTTTAAGTAACTTTTTTAACGAAACGTATTATATAAAAATGTATTTCTGGTTTTGTTTGAATCTTTTCATGCCTACAAACCTTTACAAATAACACACCCAATACATATTAAAACTACGAGTAGCATATTTAATCAAACTACTGCGTTCTGGTTTCGTATCTCATTTCGACTAATTTTCTATTAATATTTAAAATATACGAAATCCGCGCCTTTATCCAAATAATTAGACATATTTATGTGTTCATAAATATCTCAGATATGATTACTATTTTCTGAAATTCTTGGGTCCGTTAAAATATATTTCTTTCAATCCAGTTTTGTCTTGGTCGAAATCAGAGCTTCGGCAGCTTTTAATTAAAATGCGATAAAAGTGAGAAAATTCGTTGCGGTTTGTCTAAATGGGCACCCAGAAAAAAGGCAATCAAAAGGTAGAAGAAAGAAACCTCGATGGGGAATAAATATGTGAGTGTGGATTGAGAAAAATCTACGATTTCTTATCCAGCTTTCGGTGCGCACTTATTTATGTAAATATTGTCGTCGTCGTCATCGAAAAATCGTCGTCCCAGTGGGCAAACAACTAAAATGCATTTGTGGAGCACACGGAGTCCGCCCGAGTAAAAAAGTAAAAAAAAACCAATCGAAGCCAACCAATTCGAATCCGAGCCAAGCCAATTCGATTCCGATGGCCACTCGAGACGTTGAAGGCAAAAGCCTATTGAATAATTTTCGATTTGATTTTCGTTACGAATGCTGTTTGAATACACTCTTTTCGCCCCTCCTGCCACTTCCATTCATGGCTTAATCACTTGGTTACTTGATTTTCCACTTTATGACGGATTATGTGCAAATGTTTGCCAAAGTCTCTAAAAGGAAGCGAAACGGTAATAAATTTCTGTGAAATATTCAGTTGGAATTTGGCTGTGAGAAATGGTCTTCAAAAGGTATTGATGGTAGCCTAGGTCATTAATCACCGGATTACTTGTGTATTGTTTGCTGGCTTATTTTTGATGGACACTTTAAAAGTGTATTATAGAAAGTTATAAAATATGTATACCAAAATGTTTTAATTTAATATATACCCCTTCTTCTATCTTTAAAATTCAGTCTGATGTTAAATTTTAGCAAAAACAAATGGGCTTTAAACTGTGTTACAAAATTTGTAATGAAATTATAATACCCTCTGCAAGGGTATAAAAATATATTAAAATACTGAGCTTAAGTTTCACCCTGCCCTTAAAAACTCCCTTAAATTCTTTTGCTTACTTAACTCAATTTTATTAACCAGTGGAATGTAATTAATTTTTTAAACGCTGCACGTTTTTTATTGAAATAATCAAAAGATATTGGCTTTAAAATGAGGATGAGCTTATGGCCCTATTTAAAAACCTGTACCAAAACAAGCCAACAAAAATAAAAAGGAGGCGAAACAAAAAACTCGTAAATTCGCCAAACACAGCACGTGATAAACGCACTTAACAGGTAATACCCATTTAGTGGATGATGAATTAACCCAAGGAAAATAAGGAAAAAGGGAAGAGAGAAAAATGTCGAAAATGTTGGGAAGCCACAAATAATATTTTGGTGTTAGTAATTTACATCACCTGGTGCATAAGTTATTTTCCCATGAGTTTCTTTTACTATAAGTTTGACATCATAAACTTAAATTAAAAATAATACAAATAATATTTTGGTGTTAGTAATTTACATCACCTGGTGCATAAGTTATTTTCCCATGAGTTTCTTTTACTATAAGTTTGACATCATAAACTAAAACTAAAAATTGTAATCCAAAATAAGAAGTTAATCTATAAGCCCTTAGATTTAAATGACAGAATTTCTCTATGATTTTCTAATTAAAAAATAAATACATTTTTAAAATCCGAAAATAGTAATCGGACAATACTGCAGCAACATTATACTTATTGTCAGATATTATCTATCAGAAACTGCAGCATGTTTTCCCACAGCTTTGGCCACATGAGCAAGTTACAACATTAACAAAACTAGCAAACAACAAAAGAAATTGCGGGAACAACCATAAAAACCAGCAACAACAAGCGTAACAGGAGCAACATCAACAACATCAACAACATCGACCGACACAGCAGCAACATAAGAGACCGCAGCAACAATGCCACGCTTTTCAGAGTGCTCCCAAGTTGCCTCTGCCCCCCCCCCGGCAACTTTGAACCCCCGCCCCCTCCCCCTCCATTATAACCATTCCAAAATTTGTGTGAGAGCCGTTTAGAATCGCGGTTACGAGGGGAATCGAATTGCGGGGAGGAGTCCAAGTCGGGGGGACAGTTAATAAACTTCTGGCGGGCCAAAAACTTGGTCTAAAACCATGGCGAGAAAGTTGAGAAGCGCGGAGAAATTAGTTTGAAAGACGTGCGTAAGGTGTGTTGCGGACAGTTCCGCTTCAAGCCCAAAAACAAAATCCAGGGGATCCAATGCGGTTCGGTGCCGGGATCCATGCCACTCAGACGGTTAGCCCGACTTTGGTCTATACACAGTGAAAAACATTGTTTTAATTATTATATGTTATTATAGCTAACTTTTTATCACACAATTATAATACCAATATTATTTTTTAATTCTACATAATTTATTTAAGCACATTGATATAATGTGAACTATCATTTTTTGTTAAAATTAACTAAAATTGTATTAAATAAATAAATAAAATAAAAATAAATAAAGTAATTTATAGATTGCGCTAATATATGTATGGTTTGCGATTATAAAGATGTATGAGTTCATACCTGTTTAAATATTTTATTTAACAAAATTAAATAAACATACACATATTTCCTGTGAAAAATTTTTTAATTGAAAGTAAATACACTTTATTTTCAGTGTCCTCTCCGTTCGTCATTCATTAAAACTGACGCGTCTGCTTTCAAACACAAAAGTTTTTGACAAAACGGCAAAAAAAAATATGGCAGAGAAAAAAAATGAAATGCTTTTGCCTGCATTTTGGCCACGAGTCCGATAAAAGTGTCAGCTCCCAAAGTTTGGCCAACACAGAAGCATCTGGCCAACAACAACAATCAAAATTAAAAGGGTATTTAATCGGGGAGAGAAAGGGGAAAAGTGAAAAGGGGACAAATTTCTGGGTATCCTTCGCCTGTGCGAGACAAATGGCTGAGAGGTTTTAGGGGGTCAACTTGCTCGCCTTGATTGGACCAAAGTTTTTACCACTAGGTGAAAATATTAGCAAGCATCCCATTTTTATTTTCATTTTCAGTTGAGTGACAATTTCTAGCAAATGAGTGAGATAAAAGTTTTCCCCGGAAGCTCAGATGTTATAAATATAAAGTTTAAAGATTAAAATCGATTAAGGCTATATGTCTTTTCTGAAAAACTAATTTCTTTTGTATATTACACATTACAAAAAAATAAATAAGAAATAAATTAATATATTCCTTTACAGACTCTTTGATTAATAAGTGAAAATTTATTATTATTATATAAAGACTTAAGCAATTATTATTTAATAACAACAAATTAACACATTAATATATATAAAACAAATTTTGAATTAATATGAATAATAAAATAATGGTCTTATGAGTTTTAAAATTATTGAGTTATTAATTCAATAGCTCTTTCATTTTTGTGTGAAAAGCCTCTGACTATAACAAATTGAAAATTGTACTATTTCCCCAAACCAAACATATAAAAATATGAGTCCATTTAAAAAGTTTTAAAGGCGGCCTCCTTCAAAACTCAAACATGAAGAACGAACATCAACCGGTGGTCATTTAACAAAGGTCAACGACAAGCGTACACAAAAAACATAAAACTCAAACACTTTATCCAGAACGAAGCCCAAAATGTTTCCCATCAGCCTCCAGTTGGAAGTCTATTCATTATTGATTTTTAGCCATAGAACAGAACGGTGCGGAAAAAATTGGTTAACATGTATTAAAATAAACTTAAATTTCTGCCGGCTGCTTGTTAGGGATGTCTATTTTAATTATTAACAAATTGAGCGTTGATTAAAAACATCATTAATTAAATAGGTATCGGGGCATATGCCAGTTTGCAGACACTTTTTCATTCCTCCGCCTATTCTGTGTTTGACACAAAAATTATCGCCGTTTTTCATTTGTCATTAAAAACGAATTTCAACACTCAACAGTTTCGAGGTTTGCGGCGAGATGAGTTCATTTAATTATTGAAGTGTCCAGTTTGATGAAGATTATTTATGCTTATACTTATAATAATATATGGAGAAAAGGTTGAGTTGATATTTATTAAATTATTTAAAGTCTCAGTTAGTTAAAGAAGTTTGGGATAAATAAAAAGTATAAGTATTTTATAATGATAACCAAATTTAAAGCGTATTGAAAACTCGACTTCACATGTAAATTGTTTAATTCCACACATTTTTTGGGTTGTGTTTTTTTTTATTTAAAGTCTCAGTTAATTAAAGAAGTTTGGGATAAATAAAAATATAAGTGCTTTATATTGAAAATAAAGCATAAAGTGTATTAAAAACTCGACTTCCATATGTAAATTGTTTAATTCCACACATTTTTTGGGTTGTGTTTTTTTTTTTGCCTGTCAACGACGTGGCGACAATTTAGTAGTTTAAATTGATTTATTTAACTAGAAATAAATAAATCTGGCAACACATCGCTGTCGGCCTCCTTCTTTTTCTTCGGTTCGCTCTGGGCCACGCTAATTAAATTTAATTTCCCATTGATTAAACGTATTTATTTCGATGTTTTCGGGGTTTCGGGTTTTCTGGTAGCTTTGACAGCCCGTCCAGGTACATCTCCCCCCCCGTCTCCTAAGCCAACATTTTGAATTATTAATTGTATGATTGATTGTTATGCTCGACGTGTGGTCCATTGCTGCCCCCCTTTCCCCCCTTTCCCCTCTTCCCCCCTCTTCTCCCCTCTTCCCACTCGACATGCCACACTTCGTTTGTTTCGCATTAGCGGCAAGTGGAAGAGGAAGAGCGACTCCGCGGGGAGCTAACTACTCGATGAGAAGCTTTTCTATTTGTCGGCCAATTGGGCGTGAGAATCGCCTTTTTCTGGCCTCTTCTCGACTTTTTCCCGCTTCCTTAACAATTGTTTTTTTGGTGAATGAAGTGGCTTGATTAGGTTCACTTGCGCCGGGGTGTCAATATTAATGTAGTTTGTTGCTCCCCAGAAATGAAGGGGAAGCTTTCAGCATTCTTTAAAGCTGTATTAAAAGTACTAACTTGTTACATTCGTATTTTTAATATAACTGACAGAATTATGGTGCTTGGTTGCACTTTTTTAACTTTTTTAAATTAATTGAAAATTATTAAAATAAATATCATTTACATGTTATGAAGTTCTTTTAATAATGAATTTAGTTTTAAGATTGTTATTTTAAAACTGAATTACATTTAAAAATGTTCAAAACACTTATCTAAATAAATTTGACATTATTGCCTTCTTATTTGGATGTTTTGATTTATAATAATATTATTAAATTTATATTAATTAATTAATTAATTGATTACTACTATCTTTATTTAGGTAAGCCAGAGGCGAAGACTATAAAAAATATGTTTCTGTTTTCTTAATATAATTGAATTAACACTTTGACGTTATATTTGATAATATTATATAAAGGCTAACTAGTTTTAATGTAAATTGATTTTAACTTCCTTCCGACAGTTATTCATGGCATTGCCAGATAATCAAAAACAAAACAACTCGTTTTCCGAAACTATAGAAATTTCACATGTAGGTGGCGCTAATCAGAAGCACACTTATTCAACGCCGTCTGTATGCATAAATTGTTACATTTTTTTAAAAATAGAGGGCGCCAAAGAAATTGCTAACTGTCAAAAGCTTACTGATATGAGAGAGTTAGAAGTTAATTTTTTGAGTCACCATACATATATTTATTTATATATTTATAAACAGCTTCAATACTGAGAATTAAATTTATCTTTCCAGATATTCGAATATTAAGCGTACTTTAAAAATAATCTAATGAATTAAAAATATTTATAAACAGGCATTTATAACTTTCCTATTGTAAACTATTTTTAACTATAGCTAACTCAGGTTTGTAAATTTTTGAAGAAAGATTTGAGTTTTTTTCACCCCGTTTCCATTCCATTTAACCATTTCACAATAAGTATTCAAAAATGTAATTGAGCTTGATGATTATTTACTTCGAATTTCAACAAATATTAATTTGGGCCTGTTTTGCGCATTTCAGCGGTCCATTATTGCTGGCCAAATGACGAGGTAAATACCTTTAATGCGCTCGCTCTAAGTCCAGACTTCGCATACATCGCCCTCCCTCCCCTCGACAAAATTCAATTAAAAATAATAACAACATCCATGATAATGTTCCTGGCTATTTTCGTTAAGTAATGGCCAGCAAATGGAAATGGAATTTTCCAACCAACTGCAAAACAAAGGGAGGCTAATAGAGCATTTCGGCAGTTCGTTGGGGCTAAAAGGTAATCCACAAATATTTTTAGACGAGAGATGCGAAAAAACGTGGGCAAATATAATTAAGCAAATTGCATGACTTTTATAAATAATTTATTCTGTCCAGCGATGAAAATGCAGGTTCATGCGGCAAATCAGGCGAAAATCTGTGTAATTAGCATACAATTTGGATACAAATAATGCAGCTGCATTTCCGCCTCGCTTCGTTTTCCAAATATATGAATAAATATAAATAATGGATAATGGTTAAATCGAATGTTCCTAATGAATAAAGTACTTAATGGACTTTAAAGTTTAAAAGTAAAATTATTTAAAAATTACCATTTTTTGTTGCTAAAGTGTAACAAGTAATTTCAAGTAATTTGGTAAGCGAAACGTAAACTTTATAAAATATATTGAAAACTTATTTTCTTTTTTGAAATCACTTTTATGTTCTTCTTAACCCAATCTTTAAGTTTAAAAGCTTATTAATACTCAAAATTTTCTTTCGAAAAATAGACTACTAAGAATCGATTAATTTTCTCTACATTTTTCAACATTATGTTGCACACAATTTCATATATTAAATGTCTAATCAACAGTGAGAAAACTATATTATGCATTTTCCTTTTAAGAGATTAGTTAAGCTTCAGTTAATTTTGTGCATGTGTGCTTATAAAAGGTTTTGTTTATGACTTTCGATCTGTAAATCGAACACTAACTTACATTTATACCATTATTCATGAACCCCTGAAACTGAGTAACATTTGATGATTAAGGCTATTTATCCTTCTCCATTGGTTTCCCTTCTCTAGGATTTTTATTGTTGGTGTTTCAGCAACTTGACTGCTGGAACTGTGATTTAAACCAGGCGAAATGCAGCCAGTAATTTGTGTTTACATCTACAAGTCCTGTTTGTGTATCTCTGCGTGGGTGCATTGCAGTTGCCTAAGGATGCTTATTCCGCCGTCCAGGATCCTAGTGTTAATGCAACTAATTAGCTCATTTGCAGACTATTTGCATCCCTGCATCGGAACTATTGAATACCGATTGGTGGCTCAACTGAAAATTCAATATTACTGGGGCAAGACAGACGAACTAATTGGCATATTAGCCCTTGCTGTTTAGCTTTCTAAATTTAAAAATACAGCAAACAAGAAGAGATGCAAAGACAACTGCAAATATTCAGGTATAAACTATTTAGTTCAGTAAGTTGCGGTTACCTAAGCCCAATAAAATTTTACTTAGAATTAAATTGTTAGAAAAAATATAAATATACATTTGAAAATTTGATATATTTTCAGCCATCGTTGTATAAATCTGTCTACAATGGTTTCTCTTCGACATTAAGTGAGCTCTAAGGAATCGAATTAGTTCCACTTCATTAGTTCCTAATCACCATAGTGAATACAACACGATTTTTAACTTAGTTTAACCAAATTTGTTACTCGCAATATAGGCCATCATTTATCCGTCCCTTGCCGAAAAGTTAAGTGGGATAACCGGAGGAATAAGGATAAATTGATGGCTGGTGACCATATTTCATATCGATAGCTCTCGCTGGCTCATTTATTATGCGCTGTAAAATGTTTTTTTCCGCCCTAGAAAATCCACAGTGAATGGGAGGGAGTTAAAAAAGCGGCAACCTGAACGGAGAAATTTCAAAGGTCACTGCTCAACGTTTTTTTACGGCCTAGAAGAGCTTGTGTCCCAGTCCAAACCGCCAGTTCATCCTGGTTCTGTGACAGCATCTGGTTGGCGAAAGAGGCAATGCATGTTGCCCTGTCAAACGCTCCAGTGAACTCCAGTTCGGAGGAGGCGCTGAAAGTGGCTTCCTCTCGCCGGCTTCCATTTGGACACCTTTGCCGGGACTTAACGGCGCGTTTACGGCGCCAAATGCCGCAATGTCTGGGCCGGAAGTGGCGGGTCCAAGGATCATTAGGCAGTGTCAACGGGCGGATTGCCGGATTGGCTGACATCCAGGAATCGCTAGGATATTCAGGGCATATTGGCAGGGAAATTGCTCTTGTACGGAATTGTATTATTATATATATTTTTTTGTATGGCTTTATTGATTTTTAAAAAATTATGCTTAAATGCTAACTACTAACAAATTGTCCATTAACTAACGTAAATGTAATTAACCGGTTTTCGTGTATGACTCATAATTTAATACATATTACAATATTATTATTAATTTTTTCATTTTCTGTACTGGTTGTGTAGTTGCTAGTAAATGCAGAAATATGAAATTGGTTTGATCAACACTCATTATTTGGTTTCGGCTCTCTCCGTCTCTCTGTAGTTAAATGTAGTTTTAATTGTAGTTAATTAGTCTATTAGTTGTTTGGTTTTTATTTGTCCGCTACAATAGCAGCTAATTTAATAATAGAATTACAGAATTTAATATGTACAAAATTATGTTACAGTGGAGTTTCCCCTTTACTTTTAATTTTCACCAAAGTTAGCTATGATTTTTTTCCTCCTATTAAATTTCTACTTTTCTCTCCAAACTTTTGTGGCTGCGTGGGTTCGGTGGCAGCTTTCGGCGTTGGTTCCAGGGTTTTTGCAGGTGCCACCTGGTCGGTGGCAATCGGACACGTTCCCCTGTCGGTGGCACACAAAAGTTGCAACGCTCAACATTTTCCGGGAGGATGGGCAAAATTTCGGTTTAGTTTGGTTCAACTTACGTGCTAAAGAGTTAACGCCGTATTTATACAGGATCTTTAACTAATATGTAGCAAGTTTTATAAACTCTTTTTCATTGTAGTATGCTTAATATACTCATATCGTTTTAATTGTAGAACTATTCAGTGATTTCTCAGTTGGTTCAGTTGAATATCATCGCGCAGATGAGTTTTGAAAGGAAGACACAGAAAGATTTGTAAGAAGGTGGCCTGGGAAAGTCATATCTTTGATAGGTGAACGTTTTTCCGTGCATTCCTTATAGGTTTCAAATTTGGAGGCATAACTTATTATTTGAATATTAATTTTTAATATAAAAATTACAAAGAACAACTAGAACTTATTTTTAAGACAATTTTTAACCAGTGTACAGAATAATACATTTTCCATAAGTAAAAATTCATTTCAACATATTTTCATTTAAAATTATACAACAGATAGACGCTAATAAATCTTTTAATTCAAAAATTATCAGATTTAATTAGCTAATTTTAGAATGTATCGATAGAAGAGCCATTTTATTAGCCTTAACCCAATCTTTATTTAAGTCCCTCATTATCTTTATAAGGATAAAACACCTAAAACCTTACGTTAGTCTTAAATTCCACAGTTAGCCACATGTACATACGATTTAATCCTAACCAGACACACGAATTCACAAAACACCTGTTTCGTTAAAAGGGTTGCCCCCATCGTGCTTACAGCTGAAACATCATTTTAACTACAACTTAACTATTTATTTTTATAATACAACTTTGTCGACGTTGGGCAGGGCCATTAACCCACTGCCACCGCCGCCGCCAGGACCTGCCCCACTGCCCGTGGCGACCACCGCAAGGACATCTCCTCCTCCTCCTCCGCCTCCTCCTCCTCCTCCTCCCCCTCCTCTTCCCAATGGCGATGATGATGAGGCTCCAGTTCCGTCCGCTGATCCTCCTCCGCCATCAGATGGCAACTGCTTGGCTTTCGCCTTGTCGTGCACGTACATGGCAGCCAGGGCATTGAATCGCGGACCCCAGTTCTGCAGATAGTTAAAGTCTTGGTTCTCATCATCAGTGCCTGCAATTGGTCAAGGGGGAATATCCAGTTAGTTAGGGCATTGCTTTCTCAGTGCAAGGAGTGTGTCGGAAAAACCATCAAATTTAGCTATTTGATTGAATTTACAAATCTAATTTACACTCGAGACGATTTGAGTACGATTTTCACTAATTTGACACTAATATAAAGCGTGATTGCAAGGTGTGACCTTTATTGTCAAGACATTTATTACTAAAAGAATTTAAATAACCATTTTTTTGGATTATAATTTAGAATTATACATTTTAAATTAAAAAAACTGTATATCTATTAGTTTAATATGATGCATTTAAGATTATTTTTTGTTATTTATGGTGACCTCAAAGAACGTTTTAAGCTGTATAAAAAGCAGGCCCTAGCTTTCGAGTTAATAATATAATAATGATATTGTAAGATTCTAAGCACTTTTTAGTAGAACAATTAAGGGGATCAAAATGTTATGAATTGAAAACAAACCAATACAATGAAGTACGTTGTCTTTAATGCCGCTTCAAGGCTACCTGTTTGGAAACTAGACAATCGCCGAAGGAGCATTTTTGAGTGGCAGATTTCCAGGAATTACTTAAAGTGTTCGAGGGAGGATGAAGGACCCTTACCGGAGGCCAGCGAACTCAGCGACTCGGCGATGCTGCCGCTGCCCTCGAAGGTGAAGTTGCGCAGGTCGTCGAAGGGCGGTGCGTTGTGGTCCTTGTCGATGCGCTGCTTGCGCTCCTCCATCAGATAGGCCACGTTCAGCTCCTGGCCAGGTGGCAGCAGCGTCATCACGGGGTCTAAGTGCAAACAACCGCCCAATTACTTGGCCAGTCCCACTCGCCGGACTCGTGTTTACTCACAGATTATGGGCATCTTGCAGGCGGCGATGTCCGGCGGTCCTCCCTGGGCGCTGATTGGTATTTGCAGGGGCGTGATGTCGAAGGCCGTCATGTCGTCCTCGCCGCCGCCCTCGTCCTCGTAGCTGATTACCGTCTCCCGGACATCCTTTTCGGGACCCGAGCGCTTCTTCTTCTTGGTCGTCTTGCGTTTGCGGCTATACAGCACGAAGATTAGGGCCAGAACTAAAATATATATGGGAGATATTGTCAAAATATTTGTTTATTCATGGGAAAAGTATTTGTCACATTATCAAAAGCTATTAAAAATTGGATCCAAAGATGCTAAATTTGCCCAGTTTTATGTATCATATTTAGTTAGTGATAACTGTGATTAGTGATAATAATCACTAATTAAATTGATTTTCTTCTCATCTTTTAGTTCGTACTTTGTATCTATTAAGATAAAACATTAATTTCAATGTATCTTAATACTTCATATCTATCTGCCATTAAAGTATATAAAACTATATCAGAGATATTGCTTAAATATGACATTATGAAAAGCTATCAAAAATAATATCCAAAGAATTCGCAAACTTTAGTTATTAGTTATTATTATGATATATACTTCACAAATATCTACTAAATTGGTTTTCTTTTTATCTCATAGTTTATCCTACTTTTCTTTTAATTCTATCTATTATAATAGCACATTAATTTTAATTTCTCTTATTACAATATTTCTATCTCCTATTACAGTATAACATAATTTTCCCTAATTAACACATTTTCCAACGTTATGCAAAGCAGGGCCCAAACGATGCCAAATTACTAGGTTGTCATTAATAAATTTCCATAAAATGTATGTATTTAATTACTCTTCTTCTTATTTCATAGTTCGTTTAAATTGTGTCATCTTTTTTGGGACACTTCTTAAAATTATCTCTATTAAGGTAGCCCACAATTTTTCTCTCCTCCTCATTATCAAAACCTCCTTTTTACCCATTATGTCAGTTGTACTTTTTAAAAAAAGAAAAAAAAGGCACAAAAAAACTGAAATTGTGAAACAAATACCTAAAGCAAGGCTGGTAGTCTGTTGGGTGTCTGTTGACTGTCAGAGCCATAACAACAACTCCATTTACATTTAATGAAGGTAATTAAATGTAGGAAAAATGTTGTGCTTTTTCCGCTTTCCCATTTCCACACTTAGAAAATGAGAGCAGGCGGAAACTTTGTGATTGTATAAGGTGGAAACAGTTTTAAATACTTTAAGGACTCAACAATTTAATTTAGAAAAAAATGGTACTCAATTATTGTCTGCATATTGAATTCCCTATTACAAAAATCAAAAAGCTTGTGTGCAGAGCAATAAAGCATTCAAAATTTAAGAAGATAACGATTCCAAGGATCAAATTGCCAACAATTACGAGAAATCAACTCGCCAGTGGAGAAATGTTTTATGCCTTTTCCTTATAAATGAACTTTGTGCTGTGTCTTTGCAAAAGTCAGCTGGCAGTTATTGCAACTAATGAATCCGCTTAGCCCAGAAGAAATGCTGGGGCACTAAAAACCAAAAAAAAAAAAAAAGGGAGGGGAAATCCGAAGAAACATCCTTGGCAGTGCTTGTCATTTTGGAGAAGTCGAGCCAGAGTTTTAATTATTTTTACTTAGCTGTTTGCTTAACCCAACTGTGCCAGAGCCAAGTTAATATTCCTGTCAACTGAAGCGCAAATGATAAAATGCAAGTCTACGAGAGGGATTCTCCTTTTGGCAGTATTTTTTCTTTTTTTTGTTTTTTGCCGAGCAAAAGTCCTGTTTACCCGTCAAACAGAAGGAGAGTGGCTGGAGAATATGTTACAGTGGTTGAGTAGAGGGAAACTTATTAATAACTTTATGCTACTTAGGCCAACTAAAGTAAAAAGGCAAACGCAGAAAGGACACAGAACTTAACAAGTTTTCATGCTACAACGACCCGGAGACACTTGAAATGTGCATTTGGAATGTGAATGTTTTTGGCCGACTTGTAATCCGCTTAGCTGGCAAATGACTGTCGGTGTTGGGGACCACTCTAAAACACCATCACCCATCCGAGATGTCCTGTGTCTTTGGGAGCTGGAAAGTTTAATGCAACAATTACAGCATAAAGTTGCAACAGCAGCAAGACACAAAACCCAAAACCACAACCGAGAACCGAATTGAACCGAAAATAGTTCACTGCCAGTTCTTGGCCATGGCTTGAAGTGCATTAAATTTGTCTCTCGCCGCAGAAAGGAGCGAGAAAACTTTCTAAATTATCTTGCCGCACAAGTTTTGCTATTAATGTGCCCCCATCCAAAAACAGCCAACAGAAATCTTCGATAATTCGTCCTAAAAGCGAAGCATTCCAAATCTGTTTTGGAAACTTTCGCCAAATAAAAGATGAAAATTTCATAAAGTTTGATAATAAATAAGTTTTTTTTTTAAAACTATTTGACCAAGGTGACCGTAAATAATTAGTATGGAAAAGAAAAATTCAAGTAAACAAAAGAATAGTTGTTATTATACAAGTTAAAGTAACACTACCAGAACAATGAATTTTGTATCTACATTTTAGTTTAAAATTAAGGTCAGAGTGGAAAAAATGTAATAAATTATAAATATGCTCTAATTTAAATAACAAATTGTAAAAGTATATAACAAATATTATTTTACTTAAGGTTTGTTAGCATTTAGTTCTGTTTTTTTTTTTAAACCTAGCTAGCAATTAAAAACAAAATTCATTTGCATGCCTACGCTAAATCGTGCTGAATAAATGTTTTCTCCCCGAGAGAAGTTATGAATTGAATTATCCGTTGAAACGTGCTTAAAAATCCAACTATGAAACATAGCACCAAACTCAATTATTGTGCTAGCCAATGCGTTAGTTCAATTTGCACTAAAAGTACTTGCTCAAAGCGCATTTTAAAGCCTGTTACCTGGGATAAAGCTCACAATATTTAGCTAAGCAGGCCAGGGCCAACTGTTCATTCATCAACCTTTAATCAACATTACCTCCGACCAGGAAAATAAAATAAGAAGCAGCCCGAAAAACTGCACAACAGCCAGAGGAGAACATGAACTAACCTAAATAAAAACTAGCAAAAACAAAGGCAAAAATATCCTGTAAGATGAACAATGCCGGACCGAAAGCTCTTTAACGGCCTTTGTTTGCACTCAACTATACAGGACGAAGGACCCTGGCAATATCTTGTTGCTGGCCTGAACTTGCTGACCAGGTCAGCTCATCAAGGCGAGGGGACTTTGTAGTTGCCCCACTTGGACACTTGAAACTTTATGCTAAAATACAGTTCAGCGATTCACAGATTACACAGCAGCCTCTCCCGCCGACAGGACATGAAGGAGCGTTGACTGTAAATAATGTTAGATAATTATTTAGTTTGCTTTTTCCACACCACCCCCGCTCCCCTGTCCAATCTTAACGCCACTTTAAGGCGAATCAACACAAACCGAAGACAAGACTGCTGCTGTCAGATTTTATGTTTCGGCTCCTGAGATATTTTCACATCATAAAAAAAGGAGGAGATGAAAGCACTTTTGTGCGGACGGCTCGTCGTTTATTTATTGCGCCTATTTTGCGGTTTAGCGGTTTTATGGCCACTTCCAGTCTTTGTTTTTCCGCCCTCAGCCAACTGTGTAATTATCTGCCCTAGCAGCGACTAATTAGCTTACGCTTTTGTCTTTTTGTTGTTGTCTCAGCTGCAACTTTGGCGCAAGTACTCATTAAAGTTGCCCCGCCGGCGGGATAAATCAGCGTCACTTTTAAATATGACCAAAAATAAATGGCCTACAGTGTGCTAGAGGCATATACATAAAACCAATCTGGAGCAGAGCGGAAAATGCTGCGCTAATTGAAAATCCCTTCAAATCCCAGTCGAGCCGGCGAAACGAAAATAGATTGTCGCGCATTGCGTGAGAGAAAACGCATTTGCATGGGCTGGCGGCAAATAGAGGAAGGGAAAAACAACCAAATGACCAAAGCCACTTAACACTCGTTCGCAAAATCCATTAAGTGCTCAGAATTTTGCTGAAATTTTATTCCATTTTCTGCGATTTTTTCAAGCAATAAAATGGCCCTAATTGGCTTAGGCAATGTAGGAAATGACCAACCAACTAAAAATTGTAGTAAGCCGAGTGGTTTTTATAGAAGAGTTTGCAATAAATGTAAAATTAATTTTTATTCAATATGTTATTCATTTATATTAATCTTTTATTTATACATTTATTTATTGATTTATCAAAGCTATAACTTTTGAACTAAGTGCCCATTCAGGATTACTATTTATAAGAGCTTTACAATACAATGAAACTTCATAATTTTAGAAAAACAAAAATTAGCTTACAGATTTGTAGCCATTTAAACAGTCACATTTCTCTATTATGGAATTTTATTGGCTTATTAAAATAAAAACCATATTTAATTCCAGTGAAACTTAAATGGTTAAAGTTTCTTGTTAATTATTGCTACTATTTGTAATACTATTCCTGCAGACAACATGTAAACTTTTCTGCTCCTTTTTCCTAAGCTTAATTAGCCGCCATGCAAATATTTGTCCTCTTTTTTTTTAGACTAAACCAACAAATTGCCCCTGTCTGGGCATAAAAAAGTGTTAAAAAATAAAGCAAAGGATACAAGATTTGTTGCCACTTTATGCTGTTGAAAATGCATGGGTCTCTCCATGTTAACCTCTTACATTTTTTATTTTTTTTTTAACCCCCACACACACGGTGGCGACTGTCCAAACAGATGTCGGTGTCGTTATACATATATATTTTTTTTTACTTTTTCGGGGAGCTGGTTTTTTCTCCAGCAAATTGCATTTACATGGAAAAAGAGGGGGACTTGAGAGGCAAGCAATGTTGCTGCTTAAGCCGCTTAATTGTCACACATGAATGGGACATTTTTGGGAGGAGCTTATCGACAGTCGGCAGGGGCTTTTTGAATGGTTCTTCACTTGCGGTCGCCACTCGTACTTACTCAGTATGATAATCAGGCAGACGAATATCGCCCCCAGGGCGCCCATGCTCAGCTTCAGCCGCTGGCCCTCCTGCACCAGCTCACAGTTTTCGCCCCAATAGCCCTCCGGGCAGATGCAGCGATACCGCAGACGGGGCTCCAGATTGATGCAGGTGGCTCCGTTCAGGCAGGGCAGGTCCAGGCACTCGTTCCTGTCCACACAGCCCTTGGTGTCCGAGGACATGATGCGACCCTCGCTGCAGCTGAAACGGGAAATCGGAGGACGCGGGAGTTATTACGAATTCGGAGGCGATTACGGTCAGGGAACGGAAATGTATGCTGCCACAAAGATTTCCTTAATGCTCTTTGCCCCTACACTAGCGAAAAAATAGCCACATAAAACAGTATGAGTAAATTTTAAGTAATCAAAGGCGATTAATGGAGAAGACAGAAATGTATGCGGTCACACACATTCCTCTATTGTTTTGTTATTCAATACACTCATGAAAATTTAGGAAAATGGGGGCGAAGAGCAAATAAAATATATTTTGTTTAATAAAAACTAAAACAAGTTAAATTTAAAGGAAATAAAAAACAAAATAAATTATATTTAAATAGAAAGTGTATGACGAAACTTTTTAGCAAAGCCCCATTTTGGCCCAGATTTAAATTTAAAAAATAATTTCGAAATTAAACACCAGATTTAAATTTAAAAAATAATTTCGAAATTAAACACTTCCTAAACGTAGCAGTTTTTACAATGAATTGTTTTTTGTGTATGTACCTACTTTAGTTCTCTAAATTTTTTGTTCCGAAATGCAAACTTTTTTATTTTGACACAAAGTTGTGCAACCAAGGGATAGAATAATTCCCCCATGAGTTGTGCCCCTCAAATATTTTGCGAAGCGCATTAAGGGCGTGAAGCTTTGGTTTGGTTGAGAATCCCTGGACAACACAGCGATGGGGAAAGTTAAAGCTTTAAGCGCGGAAACAAGCCAAATTTAACATTTCGCATTTAAATTGAAGTCACTGCGAGCATTCCAATTGGGGACAGCCCCTTGTCCGACATCTTTAGTGTCCCAAGTCCTGAGTGAGTGACACAAATTCCAGCAGAGCACTGCGTTAACTGCTGCCCACAACTGGCAACGAAATTGAGGCTAAAGTAAGCATAATTTATGACACGTCGCCACCTGAAGACGAGGCGTGTGCCACTATTTAAATTTATCTTAAAAGAAAGAGGACCGCAAGGAGGCGAGCCCGGCGAACACGTGTTTTTGGAAGCAGCAGGCCCAGATGTTCCCGTTCCCAAAAGCAAATGGAGCGAGAAGCACACAGCTGGGGGTGCTTAGTCCTCCCAGAAGGATGGGGGGGGGCAGGAGGAGGATGGCCAGGACATGATGCAGTGCCAGATTGGGTGTCCTTGCTGCCTGTCGTCGGCTCTCGAATGGAGTCACTCCGCAAAACTAATGATGTGGAAAATGTGCTCTGCTCTCGGGCCAGAGAACTGCCATTGCCACCGCCACGACGACCCATCATCGATGAGGTGTTGCAGAGCAGAAGCTCTAGGATCAGGAGTCGTGCCCCAGTTTCCCGGCCAGGAAAATGTAGAAATTTCCATGTGCAAACACTCGGAAAAAGTACATTTTTTCAAGCAATATAGCTTAGCACGGTGAAAATTATTTTTAGGTCTCTGAATTGGTTTTCTAGGTATTTTAAGTACTTATTTAAGTACAGAAATATTATTTTTAAGAGTTGCGGGCTTTAAAGTTAAAGCAAAAGTCAAAAATAAATGGCAGAACAAAAATATAAATGAAATACATATTTTTATTCCAATAATAAAAAATGCATAAGCCATTAACCACTTTTGAGTTTTAAGACCTTTTCTTTAAAAAAATACTGTTTTCAGAAAATGTTGACTTAGGTTTGAAAAATTGTAATAAATATATATATATTATATTATATTTTTCCAAGTGAAACCCTATACTTCTGCGGTGACTGGCCTTGCATGAGCAAAGGAAGACAGGCAATGACAATAATATCATATTATTTGTTTTGCATTCGGAGTCAATTTGCTGTTTGTCATTGTCTGTGTGCCTGAAGCTGGAAAATGGCAGGGAGTCTCTTTCGGAAATGTCTACCTAACTTCAGGTCGCATTCCCCTTAATGGCATTCTGATACATAAATTGATGTTTGCAACTCAGAGCTCCCTTTTCATATATTTACAAATGTTTGAGTAATGCAACTTTTCTCTTAGAAGTATTTCAATTCTACCTAACGTGATACAATTAACTTATTTGAAACTGGCATTTTACCCAATTTAATTAAACCTCTTGGCTTGCCTTCAAAGGCAAACAAAAGGGACTGTAATTAAATCGAAAACCCAATAAATTACTATGCACCGTTCACAAAGGAAGTGGCCAGGAAGTGAAAATGAAAAAGGTATACTTACGTGCACTCGTATTCGTTCCACAAGTCGACGCAATCAAAGGGATCCGGGCAGATGACATTCGAGCAGGGCCTATTCGAGGGGCAGTTGCGTTCCAGGTTGCGGGCCATCGTCGCCTGGCCCCACTGGGTGCCGTTCATGGCGGGGGGCAGGGGCAGGTGTTTCCCGTCCAGCCTGCAGCCGGAAAAGGGGGCGGGAAAGGGGAAAATTATGCATGAGTGCCAGCGATCGAAGTGCTCTAAAAATGTGTCCTTTTCCAGTTCTCTTTGATTAGATGGGTGGACTTGTACTAACGAAATAGGTTTATAGCTTTAAGAACTTTTCTTTCGACTTACAAAAAATATATATTTTATGGGCAATGTTTCATTACAACAAAATATTTAAACTTGAAATAAAAATTAAATTTCTTTATTTTACAGTAATTAAAGTTGATATATTTTAAGTAAATCAATAAGGCACACACAGATCCGTTGTCTAATTTACTTTAAGCTTCAACAAGTCGTTTGAGCTATAATAATTTAATGCATTAAATGTATTGTTATTTTAAAAAATAAATCCTAATTTGCTAAAAATATTTAATGAAGTTTTAATAAATATATTGGTAATGGAAATCAAAGCCCTTTACAATTTGCTTTGGTATTTTTGCCAACTCGTATATAAATTAAGTTGTTTTTCTAAAGGGTTTGAAAGAACAACCATTACTTTAAAGCTGAAAATCGAACAAATAGGTTTGAATATTTTTAGATTTATATTAATCTTTTAACGGATTTTTTTATTATCAAAGTAATCAGAAACTGATACTGAAATAAATTGTTGAAGAATGCGTGTCTTTGTCTATCTTTGTCTAAATGTTTTTCTAAAATAGTACAATTTTTTCAAAGAGTAACCCGCAGCCGAGAAGGCTCAAATCAGAACTAGCCCTCACCTGATGTCGTCCAAGCAGCTCCTTTGAAAGTCGGCCTGCACCTCGAAGGTCTTGATGCCCGTATACTCGGCCTTGCCGCCCGCATAGACGCCCTCCTGTTTGTCGATGGTGAGCCACTGGTGGCCGGTGAAGTGGAAGGACTCGTTGTACCGCCTCGACTCCCCGCCATCGAGTTCCATCAAGGCTGCCGATCCGTAGCGACTGATGCGAATCACATGCCACTGGCCGTCGTTCACGGCGATTGCGGTAAGAGTGAGCAGTTGCTCCTCGTTTCTCAGCGAGTTCAGGTTGTAGCGGAACTGGAGGTGACCTCGGCGGAGTTCCAGGATGGCGTACTCCCTGTGATGCTGATCACTAACCCGGAACAGTTCGCCACCCTGCTCGCGAGTTCGAAATCTCAGCTGCAGTTGTGTGGAAAATCGATCCGGCTCGAAGCTCAGGGCGAATTTCACATAACTCTGAGCCTTGAAGGTCGTTGGAATGGTGGGCACATTGCAGCCCGGTCCCATCCAACCCGGCTGGCAATGGCACTTGGCCTGGACCAAACTGGCCACACAATTGCCATGCTCCCAACAACGAGCCGTGTGTTCGGTTTTCAGGCAAACCTCATCGGTTTGCGGACAGGCGGGAAAACTATTCCTGGCCAAAGCCGGAAAAGCCAAGTCATAGTGCTCGGAATTGTGGATAACATTGCGGATACAACCATCGAAGCCCTTGGAGCTGAAGGCATACTGCCAATTGTATAGCGTTTGATCGAAGTGCTGCCTATAGAGTCCGCCCAATTGAAGGGGTTGATTCAGATTTAGGGACTCTGAAAATGGCGGAATTTGTCCTCTCGCCTGGCACGCATTGTCATCGAATTCCGGCGGAGTACCATCCTCCATTTCGGAAACGAGGGCAGTGCGGCAAAAGTCCACCACCATCCGGACATTCTCGGAGTCCCAGAAAATATCCAAACGATGCCAGACGCCGTCATCCATGGTCTTCTTTGTTTTTGCCCTCAGTTCCAGGGTGCCGGAACCGAAATCGATGAGGAGTCGCGGATATCCCTGTTCCAATTCGATGGCTATGAAGTCACTGACCACGGCTTCACCAGGTTTTGGTGGCACGATGGGTCCGTTGTAGAGTATTAAGCCATCTGCTGCACGAGTGATGAACTCCAAACTGAGATGGGATTCCTGGCATTGTTGCAGCGGGGGATACCAGGCCCAGCCATTGCCGCGAAAACTCCGAGTGGACTGCTGACATCGGGGACCATTGTAGCCCAAGGGGCATGCCACACACTTGGGACCATTTCGGGTCTCCACACAGCGACCCCCATTGTAGCACAGATGGGATCGGCAATTGTGATCCTGATTGGTGAAGTTCCTGGCTCGGCAAACACACTGGGCACTTATCTCCAAGCGAACGCCCACCAAAGCAGTGCGATTTACACTGACCGTGTAGGGTTTTTTGCCCAACTCCACTTTCGATGTACACGAACTGGAACCACATTTCCCCTTGCCTTCATGCAAGCACTCATTGATATTAACCATGGTGATATTCAAGCCCACATCCTTTTCAATCTCCTCACGATGCATTTGCACAACACCATTCAAGCGAACTGCCTTGAAATAAGGTTGCTGAGTGGCAGAACGGGCTGCAAAGTGAACATCGGTTATGGGATATGGAGAACCTTCTTTTAATTGCACACTAAACACATCCACATTATCTCGATCTGTGTATAGCAATTCGGCCAGCTTGTTGCGGAACCTCTCCAATTTAGAGGGTTCCACATGATTTTTAACTGGGTTCCAGGTTCTCACGAAATCCTCATCTGTTATGTGAGCCAATCGCATGGAACCCGCCTGCTGCACTGCCTCTGCTGTTATGTCGCGCACTGTAACGCTTAGATTGGCGGGTATATCCTCCTGACCGTGTTCACGGTCGTAGACCTTGAATTTGAGTTGATAGCGACCTCTTCTTGTCCCCGCTCTCATCGTTAGAATTCCAGTATCCGTATCGAGTTTAAATCTCTGATGTTCCTGAACTTCCCAGTAGTATTTCTTATCCGGAACATCCCAATCGTCAGGATCGTTTACGTAGACCCTGCCTATCTGCGTATCCTGCGATTGTCCTTGGTAGTTGTACACCAGAACCGATTTGCTGCCCGGCTGCATTTTATTATCATTTACATCGCCAATAGTCACTGTCAGAGTACTGGTTCCCGTCATCGCAGGAGCTCCATTATCCTTGATCTCGATGGGAATGGCATAACTCTTCTGGACTTCGCGATCAAAAGGGCGAAGGGATGAAATGATGGCCACACCATTTCCATTGTCACCTCCTGTAAAGAGCAAAGTATTTTTTTTATATTCATTATAGTTTAAAAGTTGGTACACTTAATTTATATGATTATATTTTTTAATTAGTTTTTTAGTATTTATCTGCTTTTAGCTACTTTTGACTAATTTTTTTATATGTTAAGTGTGAACATTTGATCGATTTTTAAATCAATCGACTCTAATCCTAGTCAGTGCGTATCTGCTCCACTGCTTTTGGCCAGGCTAACCAGAAAACGCTAAAATCAAACAACTTGCAATTCGAAACCGAACCACTTCCACTCTGCTCTCTGGCACTCCAACCAATTCAGTTCATTCATTCAAGGCAATTGCCACACAATCAAAGTCGAAATCAAACGCTAAACCAAACTGTGTTTGCATAGTAATGGTGATTGAATTATGTTTCAGACAATCAGCATCATCAGCATTGTTTGTGCCACAAAGTTGGTAACCGAAAAAAACACTGTAAAAGCCAACTGAATGAAGGGAGAGATAGAGCAGTTGGTCGGCAAGTGCCAGAGACACAGAGGAGCAGAAAAGCGATGGAACTGTGGACAGAACCAAGCCTCGGGGCATCATCTCGGTCGATGCAGTTGACCATGTTCGGCCGGCTTTTGTTTTCATTGCGATTTGGTGTTTTCCTTTCACAGACTCTCCCTAAGAGTTTATGCACGAAATAAAGGTTTTCGGCTTAAGCTATATTTAATGGGAATTTTTTTAGGCTATATTCTATGACTAATACTTATTTAGACATGTTTTGTATTCAATAATTTATTTAAAAGAGGCTGGCAAAAATATTTAATTTTATTTTAATCATTTGTAATTGCTCAAAAATAAATATACATTTAACACATTTCCCTTTATTGCAATTGTATTTCAAAATACATTAGTTTTTGCTTAAAATATTTAAGTGATAAGTGTAAATGTAGTCAGCTTCAAAACAGAACTCCACTCACAATCTTGATTTTGAATTTTTTTCTCTGCCCTTCTCTTTTGTAAAATGGAAATTGGTCTACACTTTTTGTGTAGCCATTGTTGGGAGTTATTTGAAACAAAAGCCCTGAACAAAAAGCCGAAAAAGAAGAAAAACTTTCGAGAGAACCCCAATAAAATCGATCAAATGAAAGAAAATTTGAGGTGTCACTTGAATGCTGTCGCTGACATTGACAGCAAGTTTTTCAATTTTCTCTACCAGTTTTTCTGCTTTGCCAGTTTGAATTTCAGGGCTCATTTCTCTTTTGTATTTGTGTGTCCCTCTGTTTTAGGGACCATCCTCATTGATGTGTTTTTATCACTTTCTGCACCTTTTTTTTTTGTAATTTTTTGTCGACCTGGCACGTGTTTGAGTTTCGAGTATCTCTCCAGTAAACGAATTTGTGACCCAAAAGCCCTTTGGGGTTTCAATATAAATAATTGATTTTCAAATGCAGAATTAATTATTCGGCCATAAACAAATGCAAAGTATAAATAAATAAAAAATAGTTTGGCTATTCGCTTGATATTAATTTGCATAATTACTTAAATGAGATGCGTAATTGGTATAAATTGCTGCGACATATCTCATTGAATACATTTTTAATCAAGCAAATGCATTAAATATGTTCAGCATTTTATTTTGTAATTTTTCCAAGTGTTGGCGATTATTTCACAAAGTGACAGATGTTGGGCTTAGTGAGCGTTTAAATATATATTTTGCATCATTAATTATGCAATGCGCTTTGCCCTGGGCTATAGTTCCTACTTGTGTGTTGCGATTGCGATTAACATTTAACTATTTTTTATTAGTACCAGTAGTTGAGTTATAGCAACTGGTAATAGAGTTAAAATTATTGCATTTAATTAGTATATTGAATAATTAAATGTTCGTTAAACTCGTATTTTAAATACTTAAATGTTTGGTATAGCTTTTCTGTACTTACTGCGATCGTATTCCACCTTAAAGCCCGCTCTTATTTCATCGCTGGCCAAGGGATCCAGTCGAAAAGTGAAGGGTCCTCCATTTCCTCTTAGCCGATCATCCGCATCCTTGGCTGCCACCTCCAGAATTTTCTTGCCAGACACATTTTCCGGCAAAGTGGGCTTGTAGTCCTGGGCAAAGGTCGGTGCGTTATCATTCACATCCTTGACTATCACGGTTAGGGTTGCGGTTGCAGTTCGAGCAGGGTTGCCATCGTCAGTGGCGAGAATTTGAATGTGATGTCGATCCAGGGTTTCTCTATCCAAAGGTCTTTGTATGCTGACCGCTCCCTTGTCACTGATGGCAAACTGTCTTCTGCGATTTGTGGAGCGAACTATTTTGTAAATCACTTTGGAGTGACCACCTTGATCTGCATCGGTGGCCTTGAATTGCTCCAGAACAGTGCCCACTTTCGTATCCTCATAGATGGAGACTTCTATGTGCTCTCGATCGAATTTCGGAACATTATCGTTGATATCTCGCAGTTTCACAACCACCCAGGAGTAGGCCACATGATACTTATCACTGCCACTGGGTCCATCCTCGCCCTTGTCATTGACCTGAATGCGAAACCGGAAGCCACTACTTTGCAGCGGATCCTCGTAGTCCAGTGGCTGAATGATTTTCAGTGAGCCCGTGCCATCGCCATTCCGCACCATCGCAAACTTATCCGCCCCGAAACCACTATTCGACACCACCTTGTACTGGAACGTGTTCGTCTCGTCCTCATCCTGAACGGTCACCGTGAGAATGGGCGTCTCCGGGATGTAAGTGCCATTCGTTTCGTCCACCTCCGTGAACCACTCGTCCTTGGTGAACTGCGGCGGCATGTCGTTGAGGTCCTTCACGCGAATCGAGGCGGTGCCGGTGCCTGCGATATTGGACAGTAAACAGAACAGACAGAGTGCATCAGATGGGTGTCGATTAAACACAGATGCAGTGGCAGAAATTAGGGGAATGGCTGAGAAAACATATAATTTATCTTCTTATGATGGATTAGCTGCACTAAAAATTATCGTTTTTTTTCCGCCCATTATCGTTAGTATTTTAATTTTAGACGCATTTAGCATAACGTTTTTATACAAATTTTAATTAAATATAACTTTGTATTAGAGATTATGGGTCCTTTATTATTACCTTTATTCAAATGCTTTTATAGCCATCAGCAAAAATGCTACTGCAATATAACAAGACCGTTTATATATCCTAGCAAGTAATGAGTTTATTTCAAAGCCAAATCTATTAATAACCACAGACATCTTGTGGCAGTCGGATGAGGTAAAGTGTGTTTTAGATTCAAATGCTGCCCGCTAGGCATATGAAATTTCTGGGAACCTTATATTAACAACACCCACAGCAATGGTCGCAGCTAGATAAACTGATTGAGTTCAGGTGTATTTATTTCACCCACCTTTGAGTCCGCCGCCGTCCATCGCAACCACCTGGATGGAGTAGTCGGGCGTTCTCTCCCTGTCCAGACAGCATACTGCCGTCCTGATGAGTCCCGTCTCCGGCTGGATTTCGAAGATGGGCGCCCCCGTCTCCTCCTCGATCACGTTCTTCTCAATCGAGTAAATTAGCTTGGCATTGGTGCTCTCGTTGGGATCGTCGTAGTCGACGGCGGACATGGTCATCACCGAACTGCCGGCGGTGCCGTTCTCCGTTACGTTTCCAAAGTAGATGCCCTGCGGAAACTGCGGCGCATTGTCGTTGATGTCCTTCAGGTTGACCTGGATGTCCGCATAGCCGACCAGGCCCTCGCCGCCCTCGTCCTGGGCGAATACTGTGAAGCGCCACTGTGGCCTCCCATTGGGCTGATCGCGGTCCAGGGGCTGAGGAATTCAAGTTAGACACGAAAAATTTATTTATTGAACATGGAAATAGTTATAACTAAATACAACACAAATCCAATTTCAAGTCACAATTCGCTCGCAGTAAATTTATCGGTGTTTTTTTTATAAATATTCCAAACGATTTCCCTTCCAAATTGTTTCAAATTCCAAATAATATTTTTTTTACCAGCGTTGTTTTTCAACTGTGAAAAACATTTTGTAACCATATATTAACACATCAAATATAATTTTATAATTAATTAAAAAAATAGACTTTTGAAAAGCTGCTTAATTTTCAACATTAGAAATCGATACAAACGATTTCAAGCAAATAAATATTAATACGCTTCTTAAGTAAAATTCTCCATGAAAATTGTGTTTCTGTACATTTTACGATTATTTATTTAAATTGTGTTACCTAAAATTAAAAACAAAATACTTTCTTAAAAATTAAAAATAGAGATTTTAAGTTTTTTTTTTTTTACATTAAAAAACCATTGGCTTCTTTAAGTTGTTTAGGCCAACTGAATTTCTTAGAGTGTAAAAAAGGATTTCATTTGGCAGCTGTTTGTTTGTTTGCAAATTATTTGATGCCCTTCGGTAAACTGTAACTGAGTCTGAGTCTTAGACCCTGGAAACCCTGGAGCCCTTGGCCATGGATTGCTGTTTGTTTCTAACCTGGCTTTGATGGCATTGCGGTGGTAGGTGGTCTTACACACAAGTCTGTTATTAGATTTCTCATTAAATGAGTTATCCACACGAGATTGCATTGGCAATGACAAAATAAAAGCCATCAATTCGATTGAGACGTCCTCCAGTATTCGTTCGATTTGCTTGTGTTTGCCAATGTGTTGGCCCTGTCAACCTTTTAGTTGTGGCCTGGCTTTGGCCCTATTCAAATTGCCCTTAAACACTGCTGGCTCAGCTAATGCATATAGTATTATACCTTAACGAAATGTATTCAATGTGTTGGCATCTGTGGTCGGTCTGAAGGACAATTTGCTTTACGATGAATTAATTCTGTAGTCTTATTGAAGTAAATGAAAGCTTAGTCTTGCATTTAGTCTATATACATAAGAAATGTGTTGGTGAGGCTAAAATAAATACTTGAAAAACTCCACGTGTTGTTTCTAAGAGAATATTAAAGTGGTCAAGAAGGTAATGGAATAAATGCAATCACTAAATATCACTATATTAAACTATACTTATTTATGTTTCCGTATTTACTACTCTGCAGAAAGTTATTTTGTTACTTTTTTATTATTTTTAAAGATTTTTAAAGGCAACTAAGGCTCCTAAAAAATGTTTTTACAACTACTTGACCCATATAATGCCATTCATTTCCTACCCCTTTATTTGAACCACACCAGATAACCAATTCGATTGCAATTCGCTCAGCTGTAGGCAAATAAACTTTAAAACCCCGTTCGCTCAATTAAAGCGGTGAAAAAATGGTTTTACTGCCACGTGACACGTAATGCAATCGCAATTACAAATTAAATGCCGTCAGGCAACCGGCAAGTGGCATCCGCCTGACGAAGAAGACCCCAACCTCAGAACCCCTTTTTTTCCAAGCCCCATTTTCCCGCCTGATTTTACACACAATTTTATGCGAGGCGACCGCGCCACCAATAACGAACGACGAACGTCATTTACATGTGGTCGGTTGTAGAGCGTCAAAACCACAAATGCCACATGCTGTCGCCGAACCCCTCCCACTGCCACCCACCGCCCACTGCCCATTGCCCACTGCCCTCTGCGCCCCTCTCAACCTGTTCACCCACTTTCAACCCTATCGCATCGGCAAACTGCCCTATCCGCCAGCAACAAAACAAATAAAGCCAACCGCCACTGGCAACATTTGAACATTTTATGCAGAATGCGAATCGAAGTGCTGTTTTTTGAGGCTCGTGCTTTGAAATGCTCGTGGAGGTCCATTAGTGTTGAAAACTATTTTTCAGCTAAATAGGGGATTTCCTTAAAGTATTAAAAAAGTTAGTGTAAATGGATATTTATATCCTCTGCTATAATTTTTTAAAAGCAGTTTGGAAAAAGTTTAACAATTTTTTATTTAAAATTGATTAAATATGTTATTGAAAAAATATTTATTTATTTTAATTTAAGAATTATTTTATTTTAATTTTGTAAGACTTTAATTATATATAAAACCTATATGGGAGCATCGAAAACATTTAGTTTTACTGATACACTTTTCAATAAATTGTGATCAATATAATAATAAAATTGATTAAATATGTGATTGAAAAAATATTTATTTATTTTAATTTAAGAATTATTTTATTTTAATTTATAAGAATTTAATTATATATAAAACCTATATGGGAACATCAAAAACATTTAGTTTCTTCAATAAATTGTGATCAATATAATAATACAATTTGAAGTTCACATTAACTATCGTTTAATTATATATTTTTAATAATTTTAAACTACTCATATTTAGCTAGAGTTTTAAGCCATTTATTCCATATCTATAGTTAGCAACACTAATTTACTCTCGTTCGTTTGGTGTCACTTTGACTCGTTAGTTTTTATGGACTTTGTGTGAAATTAATTGGAGTCTATGTATCTGACAACCGACGGTGGCATTTTTTGCATCTAAATGACACTATTTTTTTTATGATCCATCTACCAGTGGGTGTGGCATTTGTGTGTGTGCGGTTTGGCACAGTTTTAAATTAATCATACGCCACCGAACCGCGTGGAAAGCTTTGCAATTTACAAAAGTCGCGCAGTCGAGGGTGGTAAGGGATGACAACAATCAGAAGCCGACAAAAAGTGTTAAATATTGAACACGTTTTCAAGCTCTTCCGGCTATGAAAAGCGTGATGCTGTGGCAAAAAAGTTAAAAGCGGTGTCAAGTCGCTTAACGTTTTTTGCGGAGTTCAATAAGCTGGTTGAAAAAGTAGTTTTAGTAAAATAACATTGATAAAAGTAGTCTAAAAATGTCAATGGGAGTATTTGAGTGTAGAAAAATGTCCAAAATTTTTTATAAATTATTATTATAGATGTTAAATAGTTCTCTGACCAAATTTCATTGAAGAAAATTAAGTAGCTTTGAGACCAAAATTTCTTTTAATTCATTATTTTATTTAAAAGTAAATATAGAATAGTACAGTATAGAAGTAAATATAGATACTGCCCATAAAATAAATGGCATTTCGCAGAACTTATTTAAAACTCTCTTTTTGACAGGAAAGTTCACAAGGTCAACCGACCCGCATAAATTCAGGGTAGGCCCATTTCCATGCTGCAATGACCCCTCATTTTTTTTAACTGTTCACTCGTCACAAAATATAAACTGCGCCATTGTGTGAACATAAACTGTGGCTCAATTGTAAACGGCCAAAGCTCCCTGTCAAAAAAACAGCCCCCCCTGTCCCGAAAATAGCCCCCCGGGGCTTATAGAGTACACCCCGCGGCTGAAGAACAAACAAAAAAGTTATTTTTCTTGTTTGAATTCAGTGCCATTTGCACGGTTTGCAGTTAAGGGGCCGTCGCGAAATTTTAACTGGCTTTCATTACGCTCGTTTTACGAGGGGACTCGAAATTGGAATCTGTTTTAAAACGCCAGAAGGTGGACGTGCGCTCACTTACCTTAAGTACAAAAATATCGCCCGTCGTGCGATTTATATCAAATTTACTATTCGCTGGATTATCAGGGTCGATGCCCTGGCCAGTCAGGAAATATAAAATGTTTATTGGTCTATCTACATCGCCGTCGGTGGCTGTGACCTGCAAAAAAAACAGAAAAGAGAACGAAATGCGGTTGGTTACAAAAAGTGCATTATTCGGTGGGGATAAAGGAAAAAACCAGGTTGGGGAAAGCTGGACGCTGCTTACAATATTGGGGGCTATAAATCAAATATGCAAATGAGCCAAATGCTTTAAATGTCCAATAAAGGGCAACGTGAATGTTGAAATGGGAAAAATACCGGTGGTGGGGGCTGAAAAATCTGGACGGTGGGCGTGGCTGGTATTTTTCCTTTTACCAGCCAGATTGCTTGTAAATTTATGCTTCGATTTTTTTGGTCTTCTATTTTTTGCACATTGTATTTCGACCCCTCGCCAATGGCCACAAAATACTTTCAGTGAAAAAAGAAAAGAAATGGTAATATTACAGAGATTTATGTAATTATTCAATCGGATTTGGTTTTTTTCTTTTGTTTTATTTTTATTTGGTTCGTTTTGGCTTGGGATTGGTAAATTAAATCAGCATTTAGGAGCATTTTTTTGGAATATTTGATCATTGGCAAAATTGTTATCGAGTTTGATTAGGTTCAATGAGGGGTTGGGCAATTGAATAAAATCAAATAAAATGAAATACAATCTTTTAATCTGCAAACAACTTTAAAATACTTGGGAAATATATAGAAAGTCCTTTGGGGACTTACTTGTTTTAAGCCTCTTTGCATTAATGGGAATTATAAGTGAGTTATTAAATGTTCCTTCAGGCCTACGAACAGGATGAAAACCTACAAGTTCTTGTAATCGTTTCTTAACAACAAGACACAATACATGAGCATTAAGAACAAAATGTATACACCAAGAAAAAAAGTCTATAATTGTCATGTAAATATTATAATAAATTCAGGATAAAATGTAGCTTATAATGCCTTGAAAAAATGATACTAAATACACCAAAAATATAGATTTACAATTGTTATATTAAAAATCGGTGCCTTAAACCAAGATAAAAGAAAATGGAGATGGGCTTGAGTAAATGTTCAAATCTCAGAGAACAATATTTTTTTGAATTCGTTGTTCCCACAATTACTTATTTTGAATATGTTTTCTTTTTTCTTTCAGTGCAACAAATGCAAATCTCCTTTCTGATGCTGAGGACGACGGAGTAGCAAAGCCTTCAAACAGTTGTCTTGTCAATTAAAAGCAATAATTGCCTTGTTCAGTTTGTATCTCATCTCTCTCTTTGTATCTTTTTGTCTGTGCAAAGTGGATTGTGCAAAGCATCTGTGAAAACCAAACCAGTTATGCACGAATCCTGCATGTGCGTAACCCATTTTCTATTATAATGAAAGAAATGAGAGTTTCAGTTGACAATTACAAGCAAACTTGTAGCAATATCCTCTGGGTCCTTGGTCCATTAAATCATCGTCACGTGTTAAGTGCCTGCCATTTCCACCCATACCCATTTTCAGCAGCCATCCGCTTTCCGCTGCACATTCACAATGCGACAATTTACGTTAAATGTTGAACACAATTTGATATGACAAAAGAGTTGTCTACGTGCCATCATTGTGCCCATTATTATTGCCCCGCCCATTTCAGAGGCGGATGCGAGCCTTCGAGCTGCGTGCCATTGTCCTCTCGGCCAGAATACACACATTCCCGGTCACCCGTTTATGGCCATAATTTAAGGGCCTTGCCACCAAAAACCCACCCACAGAATCCTCGCAAGTGCAGCGCTTTACATAAAAATATTTACATTTCATTTTCCAAACGCAGAAATCAATTTGGGTCCAAAGGTGTCGGCGACAGCAAACGCATTCCATTCAGCTTGTATCTTCACAAATAAGGACAAAAATATACATATAAAAATATCGGCCATAATGGGACCTGCCGTGACAATGCTCCTCCGGTTGCACTTTGGCCTCCCATAAATGTGTAATTAAAAATTCGCCTTCTTTTTTCCCCGTTTCTTGTTTATTGGTTGCGCGTACGCCCGCTGAGCTGTGCAATTTTAATTTGTATTTAATATTTAAAAAAATGAAACAAGTGGGAATTAATGGAATGCTCTTCAACATATTTAAAGGAAAATAAAATAAATGTAAGAATTGGGGTTCTATGAGTTAACCTTTGTCTGATATTGAATATTTTTAAAAATATAGTAATGATTTATTTACAACCCTCATAAATAAATATCTCATTACTTTCACTGCTTTGATTTTAAGTGAATTTTTTTCTATCATTCCTTTTTGTTTTCTCCAACTTTCGTATTTACCATATATAAATGGCAGTTTCTTTAATGCATCCGTTAAAGTGTATTCAAATTTTGATGTGGTCATAAACTTGCCTTCCTTTACACTGGCTTTCATGTTGGTAAATGATGGTGGGAATAAAAGTCGCTTGTACAGATAAGTACGGATGTGTATATATGTATAAGTATATGATTTATATGTATATATTTCGTTCACATGGAGTTGATGAATGTATTTGCGTATGTGTGCGCATTTTACTGCCATTGCGCAACTATCACGTTATTATTAATGAATGAGTATTTATTTGTATTTACGCCCGAATAGTTCCACGCGAATGAAGAACTTTTCTCTCGACTTTTTCTCACTTTTCCTCGTTTTTCCTTTTTTTCCCAGACACATTCTGCTTGGTATCCGTTCGCCACTTGAGTTTGCAGCCTGCTGTTTGCCTTTGGCCTTTTTGTATTGTTAAGTTTTTGGCTTTTTATGTAAATTGTGTGTATTGTATGTATTGTTTTCGGTTCGTGTTCCTTTTTTTCTTTTTTGTGATGCTCATGCAGCTGCCAAGTATCAATATTTACATTGTGTAAAGCCAATAAGGCGATAAATGGTGCCCGGAAAAGGCGGACAAAGTTTTTGGTGCTGAAAACTAACCTGCAGTATGCGTTTGGGCAGATTGCGATCGTCTTCCTCAGTGATTTGTGTGCGATATGTTTGGCGATCGAATACGGGTGGATTATCGTTGACATCGCGAACGTTGATCACAACGGTGGTGTAGTTGTTTTTGCGATTTCGTGTCGCCTCCAGCCGCAGTTCATACTGAAAGAATAATATATATTAAATGTATTAATATATTTTATTAAGTATAACAAAGTGAACGCATTAAAATAAAATGTGAAATATAAAAACCCAACCGTATTTTATATTTTGTAATTTAAACCTTTCAACTGGCTCCATAAACTTTTAATGCAGCAAAGTGAATAACTAAACAACTTTTTACCTAATCCAGCTAAAACGTTTCAAAAGTTAAAAATACATTTATGGATATTTCCAGCGGAAATTTTGGAAAAATAAAGAAACTGACAAAGCTATCAGCAAAGAGATTTATTCTGGCCTGACGTTTTTAATGCGCCTGATGCCGACGAGCTTTGCAAAGTCGAGTCACAATTTGAGCAACAAAAGCCAAATTCGCATGAATGGTCAGTGAAACTTTTTCCACGGCTAGAACAAAACAAAGTGGAAAAAAGTAGAGCCAAATACGAAATTGGCAACACATGTTCCGGGTGCTGTGGCTTGTTGTTTTGGTTGTGGCACTGCCAGTGCTTGTTGCATGGTTGAGCATTGACAGCTACACGGATTTCCAGTCCTGTGGGGGAGCCCAAACAAGTTGCGTGTAGGTGATGACTACGCGATGCAGGATGTTGGGGGATTTCAACATATATGTTCATCTTGCACTCAGAAAAAAATAACATAAAAAACTCTTAATTCTTAAAAAAATCAATTTATATTCAATAGGTTTTATTAACAATTGTTTTGGTACAAAATTTAAACGAAAAGATTTTTTGTTGCCGGGATAAAGTCAATAATATTTAAATGTAAAATAAAAAAATACTAATATAAAAATAATTCCGAATTTAATAAAATGTTTATCCTTATATTTGTTACCATTATCTTCACAGGAATTATTGTGGTATAATTGGGTATTTATCCCATAATCAGTATTTTTCTCAGTGCAAGATGGGTGCGTTAACAGCCACGTTAAAAATTCGCATTGGGAAATGTAACGACAGCTGTAGCTGTCTATATATCTCCTATAACCCCCTAGCTCTCTGAGATGGAAATGCTTTCTGCATGTAAGCGAATTTTCCTTTTTCGGATTAATTTTTTTTTATACGCCTCGCCTTGCCTTGTCGAAAGTTTTGCCAACTCCCCCCAAAAGTTCTGCATAGTTTTACATATTTCCACTTTTTTGTTGTTCCTCGCCAAAGCAGAAAAATATATAAATTATGCATGCAACACAAAGTTAGTACCTAGCAAAAAATAGGACTAAGAAAAATGTGCATCAACTTGTAGACAAGTGGGTGCACAAAGAGAAAAACGATCGAAGAAATAAATTATTTATCCAGACTTTGTTTTGTGGTTCCAAAAATTTTGAAGCATTGAATAATATAAATTTAAGTTTAAAGAATAACTATATTTAGTGTTTGTTAATTAACTTATATAATAACAAATTTAAAGTAATGTAATTTTTTCTCAGTTTTATGAAGTGTCTCAGTTAAAACAAGCCTGTCAGCAGTTGTAGACTGTCCCAGAGCAGTCGACTACTTACCCTTGGCCGCGTTTCATAGTCGAGTGGACTTGCCACGTAAATGACACCGGTGGTGTTTTGTACGGCAAAGGCATTGCCTATGTTACCGCCTGTGATCTGGTATCGAATATTCGTCGCTGCAAAGAGACAATAAGAGTATGACGTTAATAAAGCTTAAAATTTACTCAAGGGGGTAATAGAGTAGGTTTCTATAGAGGATGGGGCGTACCCGGCGTATACGTAATGAAAATGAATCCAATTTCAGCCTATTAAGAATTAAAAAAAGGCAGAAAATTACTCAAAAGAGTTGGGCTAATTAGATTTTTCAAGTATTATTTGCTGTCGAGAATCTTTTTAATTTGCTTATGTTCGTTTTATTTCGGCACTTTAAGCATAAAAGTATAAGCCTTATAAAATAAAAGGGTTTATTTGTTAATACAACAAAGGTAAATATTTTAATAATATGAAACATATTAATTTGTTTTAAACATATTACATTCAATATTTAATTTTTTCCGTTTGCTTTCTTGAATTCAACCCATTACTGTTAATTTTTTCTTCAGTAAAATAAATAAACTCCACGACTTTTGTTGTCATAATAATTCCCAAAGTTTCATAAAGCTTTGCTCCTCAAACTGACAAAAACAAAACACCTAGGCAACACCAGATTACCTTGACATGTCTCAAGATCAAAAAATAATGAACAAAGTCAAAGAGAAAAAAGGCAGACAGCACGAGGCAGCAGAAATGATTAAGTTAATTAAAAAACATTTTGCACCCACGGGAGGAGGTCCTAATGTTTCAAGAGAAACCCATCAACAACAAGATGCCATATAATTTACTTATTTCATGTTTAAACAGCCTGCGAATGTGTTGTCTTTGCTGTCGGAATATGGAAATGCTTTCATATGTGACAACCAGGACACATCTGAAGGGATCACGTCTGTGGCCAGTTGGGGAAAAGAGCGGAGAAAGGGGCTGATGTTGCCACATTGTCTGTGCATTTATGCGGAAATGTGAAAGGCAAACATTAGCGTAAATTAGCGACGCGTAAATCGCTTAACCTGCTCGACTAGATGAAGATGGAAGGGGGACGGGATAAGCAGGATGTCGGGAAGCAGGAGTTTTGAGGCGTTAAAACTTGGCCACATTTGACTTTGGCTGTTTGTGGCCCTTAACAGCTTTCTGCACAATTAAGGAATTAGTTAGGGGGCTTAACGAAAGGTCTCCGGAAGCTTAAAACTTATTCAATAATTAACGTAGCACTTTAAAAAATATTTTGTGAATATTTATATTATATATTTTCATCATCAGTAGATATTTTTCCCTATGATATATATATTATTTCTTCGTTTTTTATCCAGGGAATAAAATTTAATAAAAGAAAATATTTATTTTTTTAACAAACATTCTCATGAAATTAAAAATATATCAACAGTTTATAACAATTCTGGCTATGACAAATAACTTGAATTCTGCCCACTTTCCCGCTGCATTTGATCGTGGGTGAACTTGATAAAAATATCATATTGTTCCGCCATTTTTTGGGTCAACTCCAACTCGAATACCTCTTTCAGGCGATCTTCACTTTGCTTCATCATTCCGCAGCATATCGATTGCAATTGCTTAAAGGTGAACAGATTTTTGTTTTTCTGAGGGACTACTTTTGGGGCATTAATTTCGGATATCCGGGAATCTACCTCCGAATCACTTGAATCTGTGTCCAGCAGAATGGGCAAATCTTTCAAAAACTCGCTCGGGATCTCTGGTTCCTTATCTTTCGTCATTTTTGATGGTAAATTCAATATTTTTCTTTCTCGGCAATGCTTGCGTCTTCGTTTTGCTGGAGAACTATCCGCCAAATTGTCATCAACTATGAGTGGACGTTTCAGGGATATGCAATTCATGACTGGATTCTTTTGATGTTATTTATTCTTTGAAATATAATTGATATATTATTTGATGTCTCTTCACTTTGAGGGGAAAAAGTGAGCTGTCAATATTTTAGGATTTTATATCTAGCATAAGGTTACTCGCCTACTTTGTCAGCAAAAATTTGTTTTTTTTTTGTATTTCTTGAACAAAACTATTTTATTTTCATGAAATTATTTGTGTTTATATTATTAATATAGTATTATCAGCTATCGAATTCTCATACAGCAGTCTTCGCTGATGATATGTTTTATCTTATATTCTCCTTAAATGTTTATTGCTCAACGCTTAAAGCAAAACCTATAAAATGACGCTATTCCTGTTTTTTATTCGTTTTTTTTTCTTCAAAACACAGGCAATAACAACAACAGGGACATTAGGAGTAGCTCAGGCGAGTCGTGTTAAGTAGTCCCCAGTCTTAGACAATGACGTTTACAATTTACGATGTCTTGACGCCATTTTTAAATCACTGATAATGATAATAAATTAATATACAGACGCCAGAGGCCCAGGCACACATGGGAGCAGCCCGGGCAGTAAAAGTATCCCTCCCTGCCCTTTGGATCCTCTGTGATGTTGTCTGCGTACTTATTTAGCATGAAAAGTCATTTTAAAAAGTGGAGGGAAAAACATTCTTGTTTTTGCCCTGGTTTTTGATCTTCCTAGGGTTTTTGTGCTCTTTTTGCTTTATTTTCATTTGAAGGTTGGGGATGGCAGCTAAGTGTTTTTATGGCACACACTGAAAGGTTGTAAGAGTCCTTGTTTATTTTCCAGCCACCTCTTAGGTGGCTCTTTAAAAATGAGTTCTTAAAGCGATGGGATGCCAGGGAAATAAATGAGCATCGTTTGCATGGGGCTGGAGGGAACTTGTTCAAACTGCTTCGAATGTGACAGCATTTGGCCAACACATGGCAACCACTCGCGCACTTTCAAATAAATAATCTTTTTCCTCATAAATTCGCAATGTGGCACGCAATGGCACAAAAGTTTTACAGCCCCATTCGTATTTCAAAGTAGACACAAACATGGCAACCGAAGGAATCGCATAAAAGATTTGTCCTGACCCTGTTTTGTTAGAAGCAGCCTTCAATTCATATTCTATGCGACTCACACATAGAAGTGAAATCCTTTTCCTTCGGCAAGTAGTTCAAAATTTTCGTGTGCCCATTTATTTTTCCGTTCGCCGGCGCTGTTTTTTCTATTTCTCGGAAGATAACACTGGGCTATACTGCATTATATATTAAGACCGCTGTGAAGATTTACATGTTTATAAAATTGTATTCATGGCTTCTTGTATAAATTATACTGACTTAAGTCAATCAACTTTAAAGAGCACTAATTTTTAAGAAATTTAAATGTAGTTGCAAAAATGTTTAATATGCTATGCTCCCTTCTACATATTATAAAAATAAAAAGTTTTTAGTTATTTGACAAGGCTGCACAATTAAATAAAGTTTTTTATTCCATCTAATAAGTTGAATTTTTATATATTTTTTATTATTTTTGTTTTTCCACTTGGATGAACAACATAATGTCTTTTTGTTTTAAACATGGTTTTGCAGCACTGTGTTATTGTTGTGAGAGCTGCTCTGCTTTTTTTCCAATTCGGGTTAATGCTTTTTTCGCAGTCGTCGCGCCGGCGACAACAAGGACTCAGACTTTTCTCGGATGTCCTTTGCGAGCTGTTGCTGTTGGGGAGATTGAGCCAAGAGAAGACAAAGTTCTGCCCGCAAGTTTGGTGCGCCCTTCGGTTGGGAAAAGTTGTTAAACGCTTTCAATGAGATTTTGAATGTTTTTCGTGCTGCAAATCGTATTTGCCGCAGACTCTGAATTTCCCCATGCCTCGCTATATTAACAATAATAATTTCCGCATGGGAATCAATAGACAGATATACAAATACGCATATTAGATGCTCACTTGCTCCCAATTTGTGTTTGTCTTTGTATTTTATGGATTTATGCATGACTATAAGCTGTATCTTCTATTGTAAATCTTTTGCTTCAATGAGCCTTTATTTGTTAATATTTCGTAAATATTTGCGGTACATGCCCGATGCCTAATAATATTTTACACATCCACATACATTGCGAAGTATTAAAATAAATAAATGCTGTTACGACAGTGTGGAAGGGAAAAAACTCTCAAGCGCTGCTTTAATATTTATGCATAAATTTGCTGTGGTCCCATGAGGGAAATTGCCAAATTGGTTTTTTCTAAATGTTTATGACGTCCTATATATACATTTTCGTATAATTTTTTGTGCTTTATGGAAGGAAGTCGTAGAATTCATGACTCAAACTGACTGAAAATGTCTTTGCCGCATGATTTGGCAAGAATCAAATAAGTGATTGTCTTTCGATGACTTTGTTATTGGCCCCTTACGTAAGAAGGCAAAATGTAGAGGTAAATCACATCCGGATTGAAACTATCAGTGCATAAAGACTATTTTGTTTACTTAAGAATTTCTGTTCTAATTTATTTTAATATCTCTAATGAATCGTTAAGTCACTTCTTCTTGTACGTAATTTGCAAGTATGTTAATGGTTAATGGCGATTGTTTAACATTTCACAGTTCACAGAGCAACTTAATAGCTGCAAACTCTGTGAAATAATTGACACAAGGTAAATCAATCTATAATTAACTAAGAGTGGTTGCCGGAGAAAAATATGTGCAAATATTGTGTGTAATATTTATTAAAATCAATACAATTCATGATTTTGGTTTAATTGCCCTTTGTAAAAGCCATATCAATAAAATAGTTTGTTGGCCAAACCAATTCAAATATTTATATATCTATGTATTTAGCCTGAGTTCACTGACATCCATTAGCAATTTAGCGCCTGAAGCAACTGTCTATATCTTTTGCAATGCAAATTATTGCCTATGACATGAGCACACCCCTTGAACAATACAATTAAAGACACACTTAATTAAATCAATTGGCAATTTATGTAAAATATATTCTTTTGCTCGAGCGATTAAGTACAAATATCCTTAGCTCGAGCAGAAATCCAATTTAATACTAGAGCAAAATCACATTAAACTAGATGAAGGGATGGTTTATCGTTTAGGTCTGGGAATTGGATTGCTACTCACACTCATTGTGATCCTTGGCGTTGACAGTGAGGACTGTGCTCTGCAAATCGGCATTCTCATCGATTTCGGTCTCGTACAGAAATCTATCGAAATATGGCGGTGAATCGTTTTTGTCGGCAATACCAATGCGTACAAATTTTGTAACTGCAAATGAGAAAAAAGAAGGCAAGCCATGATATAGATACCATATAAATAGATTGCTTGGCATGCTGTTAGTGTATGAAATGCCAATAAGCAGCATTAATTATAGCAAATTTATTGATTGACAAATTGCGCGCGTGCCTCCTTTGCGGTCGAGGAAGTCGTAAACTTGTCGGTTTATGTTCAAAACGTGGCAGGCATAAAAGATGGAAATACGCCACTCATATGCCCTACTTTACTATACACCGAAAATAATAATAAAATTTAAATTATATTCGATATTATAAAAAACAATTAACTTTTAAAAATATAAATTTCCTGAAAAAAAGGCACCCAAGTACGAAATTTAGGATTTAGTAAAGAGATATCTTTAAAAAAAAATTATTTGTTTCACTTGGTTTTGCATTTAGCAATAATATTTTGCTATCATAAGAAATGGAAAGTTTAGCACATATTGGATGTTTTTTTTTTTGAGTGCACAAATTCTTGAAATCCGAAATTATTCAAACCGTTAAGTAAATTGTTAACAAGGTCCCTGCTAAACCAGGCAAAGCCTTCACTCAAATAGAGCCAACTATAAGAATATGCAACGCAACTGGAAGCCAACAGAAATCACAAAACAATCTACTCAAAGTGAAAAGTTTGTGTCCCCCTTTTCCAGTCGAAAGCAAATAAGTTTTCACAAAGTGCACAGCGAATTTAAGGTTTTCCCTTCTCTCTCGTTTCGGAAACTGCAGCGACATTTGTTTGCCTCGCTTTATTTGCTTATTTCCTGCTAATGTCTTGCCAAACAAAACTTTCTGGATAGTTGTGTAGTTTAGTTTTCGAAACGGGAACGTGCGTTAATGAGTTTCATTCGAGCAGGGGAGCACGAGGCGAATACGAAAGGAATTGTACTTAACAAATGAGCGTGGATTTTTGCAGTCCCCCAGAGAAAGTTTGTTAACTTTGGTAAGCTTTTACAATTGTTTTACAAAAAAAAATATGAAATCCGCTCGTTGGCATAAAATTATTGAAATCTTTCAAAGCTCTTAAGTTTTCCCTTAATAATTAAGTACCATCCCATATGACTGCCTGAATATTTTCATAAAACGTCTTTTGTCAACGAAACTAACAAAGTGTTTTAAGCGTTCAATTTACCCAAGAGAGCCTGAGGATGACTTGAAAGGTCCTTAGCCTTGTTTTTTGTATCGGTTCCCACATGACGGAAGCAATAATCTGTTTTCACAAAAAAACACAAAAAGCTTGCACAACTTGGGCATAAATATAAGGAAGATAAAATGTATATTTTCAACAAGAATAAATGTTCTTTAACAACCAGTGCAAAGTAACCGGGGCTGGCAGTCACACATCATAAAAGAGCAGAGCTGCAGGCTGGGAAAGGAAGAATTAATTTTGCCAGCAGGCGCTCGTTACGTATACGTTATATTGAAAACACGACAGTTGCTAGGGCAATCCCTTCGGCGGCAAAAGTATGCTATTAAATGCACTCCCATTTTCATATATTATAATCGCTTTTAAAGCTGCTTTAAAAATACTCGCAGTATAGCCAAGAAATATATTTCTGCAGTATTTCGTAAAATGTCATTTATTTATCCTTTCTGTAAACAAAATGCAGAGAAATATGTTTACCTTGTTTTGACCAGTTTCTTTCCTCTTATTTTCTCAATTATTTGGCAGATTACATAAATTGAAAATACCATTTTTGGTAGCCAAGCGAAAGTGTTGAGCAAACTTTCGATATTTGACTTGGCTAAACACTGCCAAATGCATTGCATAATCTATAAAACTGTTTTTATCTGTTTTAGCTCTGCTTGCTTTGTTTGTGGCGTAATTGAATTTTGTCAAAAGTTGAAGGCAAAGAAAAGTTTCAGAAACTAATTAAATGTTCGACCGAATATAAGAAATTTAATATGCTCTTGCCCTATTTTGGAGAAGTGTGTTTATGGCAGGGTCTCTTAAAAATCTCCCCTCACACACATCATTCATTCGTTTCAAAGCTCAAGTCAAACTTGAAAATTCTATTCATCGAGAAATGAAATGAAAAAATGAATGAACTCGCCACCTTTCAGGCCTTTCATTCTCAAGTATGGGGTTAGACAAATAGAATCTAATTTGGAATTTAGCTCCTTGCTTTATTTAGCTCGCAGGTAACTCCTGCACGTAATATGGTCCTTTTTTTTGGTCCAGAAAGTGAAAGAAAATGAGAAATGAGCAAAATAAAAGTACACACACTCGTTTTTTGGATTCATCAGCTCAAGCGCAATGCTCGAATAAATAAGAACCCAAAAAGAGGGTAAAGCGAGTCGAGTAGAAAGCGTTTAAGAAGAAAACTCCAAGGACCTTCACGAATGTGTGTAGCTACAATATACTGAATAAATACAAATACACACTCACAAACATGGCAAGTAAACATCGCTGGCAGTTGAAATTGCATTTTACTGTGTTTTTTCCTTTCGCTCTCAGCTATCTTGACTTAATTTTTGGGCACTCTGACATTATGGCCAGGTAAACGAAAAACCTTGGCAGCGAATGGACTGTGTAATACCGACTGAAGGCAAACGTAAACAACACAGAAAGCGTGAGTGCGGAAAATCAAATTTTCAAGGAAAATATGCTAAGAAAATAAATATGACAAGTTGCAGCAGTGTAAACAAGCTGTAATTTAATCAATCATATGTGAGCAAGTATTATTATAGTAAGTATTAACTATTTAATTAAATAATTACTTAACATAACTTACAATATCCTATGCAGTTTTAATGATAAACTTAAAACAAACCAAGAAAATTGCAATGTAAGAAACTTTAAAGCTTAAGTAACAATTTTGAACTGCAAATGTATATTAAAGAAATTCATGGCTTAAACAAAAACGCATTGAATAAAATAATTAGAGGTAAAAAATCTACTCAAATAAGGAATAAGAAAACATTTTGAGCAGCAATGTATATCAAAGAAATTCAATGTCTTAAACATAAAAAGTATTGCATTTAATATATATTATTTAAAAATATATTCAAATAAGAAATATAGAACAAACATTATCCCTCATATTTCCAAGATCTTACACTTCTTACTTCCTTAACAACTTGGGTATAAAATATAGGAATCTAACACATTTCCAAAATCTTTCAATACATTCATATTTCCTTAACCCCTTGAGGTACCCTGTAGAAAAGCTCAGCTTGCTGTTTGGTTAAAGTGGCTGCCTTTTTGTTGGTGTTAAATTGAGCAGCAAAGTGAACTGCGCCCGAGTCATCAGCCAGCCAGCCAGCACGCTCTCGCTTTTCCGCTTTTCCCCCATTTTTCCCCACTTTATCCCGTTTTCCCACACTTCGCAGAGGGGCAGTCAAAAGGGCTCACTTTAAACTATTAACGTGCAGTTGAAGGCGGTGGCGTGGGCAGGGGCGAAGGGCGTGGCCTGAGGGCAGTGGCAGGTGAACAGCCGTCAGCTATTTATGGCCGCATAACTGGCACACTAACAAGCCAAGCCACGCCCCCTCCCGAGCCGCCACCGCCGCCGCCCACCTGCTGGTGAGCCATATGTCAGTCCATGAATGACTGGCAGCTGGCACTACTTTTTTTCATCCTTTTTTGCACCCCCCGTAAACATTTCTGTATTTTATATGCTGCTTTAGAATTCGTTTTTGTTGTTCCTATTTTTTCCCCTTTCTCTCTTTTTGTGTTCAGCAAAGCAAAATAAATAAAATGGAGGGGGGGTTGAAAAGGGAAAAATGTGTGCAAAGTGGCGTCAAATGTCAGAGCTGTTCAAATCAGCCATGGCAAACACAGATACACACGCAGACTCTCGCAAAAGCCAAAGATAGTCAAAGTAGTTTTTGTGGGGCAAAAAAAAAAGGAAGCTACATTTTCCAAAAGGCAACAAAGCGCATCACATTAAAACTGACAGGATGGAAGGGGAAAAGTGGGGGACCTTTCCCTTTGACAACTGAAAGCTACAGGGTTTTTACGGGCTTGTCTATGCTGTCTCTACTGGGTCTAGATAATCCCCATTTTGGCGGAATCTATTACTTTATCATCATATTTAATATTTAATATTCGCTTTTCAATAGATCAAATAATATGTTAAATATATAAAACCAAAAGTTGATTGTACATTATATTAATTGGCTATTTGATTGGCAATAATAGTTTCAAACATCTAAAATGTATTTTGGTTCACAAAAAGTAACTAAGTTTGTTTAAATTACATTTACATAAAATACAAATGGCTTAAACTTAAAGCTATTCTAATTGCTCAACTCATTAGCAATTCTGTTGGCTTAACTCAATAAGTTTCAGCCACAAACTTCAAAGAATATTTGCTTACAAAGAAAACCGAAATTGTCTTATTAGTCACCTCGGGCGGTATATACCCTTTGGCATGTATTTCTTGCTGGAAAATCTAGTTAAATAAATGCCTTCAAACCTATGCGGCAAATAAATAAATTACATGTTTTAATTTGCTAATTAGTTTTCAGACTGAAGCGGTTGACAGCAAAGCAAACAAACAGATAAATTAACAAACAGAAAATATACAGAAGCAGAGTGCGAATAAATAACCATAATGTTGTTGTGGCAATATTTTAATCCTCAAGGCGTTTAACACACAAACACCCGCACAAAACAATGCGTAATATATTGTTCACTAACTTTATGATAATCTCCTGCTGTGTTTACTTATGTATTTTGGATTAAGTTTTCGCTTTTAGTTTTCTGTGTAACATGCAAAAAAGTTTTTGGTTATCCTTAGTAAAACAAATATTGACAGATATCGATGGTGGGGTAAGGGAGGGGTGGCAACACCACCCAATTGTGCGTGTAAAAGTTATTATTAGTTTAATGCGCCACGTGTTAGCGAGCGGAAGAGGAAGGATGTTACACTGCGTATGCGTGATATGTCATGTGGCAAAAGTTTAAACTGCCAGACAGTTTTTACACGCCCATTATGTTGATGTATGCATAAGCCAAGGGTTCCGCTTTGTTTCGCTGGATTTGTCAGTTGAAGCATTCGAATAATGGCAGCCCATTTGACTTCTGACATAAATAATTGGCGATAGCGTGTGGGCATGGGAGTTTTATAATTAGTTTTACCATTAATTTATCACTGCGGTGTGTTCACTTTGATCTTGCTGGCAACTGCTGTTGACACTTGACATTCGATATAAATGTTGCTATAAATAATTATGTGCATTAAGTAATAAGCATAAATAATTAATGGTACATTTACTAGGAAAAACATTCTATAACTGTAATACATTAACCATAATAAATAATTCAAATAATATTTATTTTTTCTTTCCACTAATGAAACCCTTATTTAAATTATCAATTATTTAGTTAACTCTTGAACTTTTACATTTAAATAAGAATCCTTGCTGATTAAGCATAAAAACAAATCTCACTGGGAAAACCCTTTGCTCAGACTCATCTCCTTCACAAAAAAGTACAATTAAATCCGTTTAATGAACTCGTTGAACCCCACGAAATCCAAATAATACCCTTTGGGCCCAGTCGGCCATGTATTCAATTCCAATTTTTTTGTATCCAGTAACGTGCAGCTCATTAACTTTGATGATGGCCAGAGCGAATTTTTTCGGTGCCTTTTGCTTGAGCCTCTTTGTTGGCCTGAAATTTCAATTAAAACCGGGTCCAAGAGCGCGGAATATTTGTATTCATTAGCCGGCCCAATGATGATGATCATCGCTACCAACATCCGATGCCGGAAGTGACCTGCACTTCAGCCTTATCCGCCGCACTCACCCCTTGGCTTTTGTGCGCGTTAACCAACATAAAAAATTGTTAATTAAACTTATGAAATGTTTAGAAGAGGATTTTTTTGTTTTTTGTTCTCCCTCCAAACATTCGGAGGCGCATTAAAATTCCTATGAGTTTCCTTTCAGCACCGAACTAATTAAAAAGTGTGCGCGGCGGCCAGTGACAAGCAAAGCGTCAAACAGCAAAACAAAATAATCCGTAAAAACAAAAACTGTCAGACAGTATGGTGTACCGATATAAAAAAAATATGTCGCCATTCTCAGTCCCTCGCCACTGCGTTGATGAGTTGACAAATATTTTGTCAGTCATAATGAGTTCTCGGGCAAGAAGACAAGGTGCGGTGGAGACCTTGCTTATGGTCCTCGCCTCCATCGCTGTTCATTATCCAACATGATGGTCCACTGGCGTGTTAATTACGACCTACATCCGACGCGGCGGCTGGGTTTTCGGCTGTGATGACAGGGTTAAGGGCTGTACAAGACCGAAAAGCCGCAATTAAAATGCTGGTTCGCGTCGAAATTGCACTTTTATCAGTTCAGCCACGATGCGTATACGCCATGTGTGCCATGTCATGGCAGTGGTTTTAAAATTAAAAGTCACCTCAATCATAAATTAATTAAAGTTTCGATCTAGTCTGGTAAGTTGCAATTACCGAAAGTTGGTTGGCTGCATTTTTTTTAAAGAAAATATTTAAAATCATAGATTGTAATAAAATTCCGGGAACTTAATCTATATAAAAATTAAATACGTGAATTGAAATAAAAAACAATAAATACATGTGCACACTGTACAAATTATTATTAAAATATTAACTTTATGTCAACTGTGGCTGGTTCTAAAAAAGTCCTTTGACACCCTAAAGCAAGGCAATCTTCTCATTCTATTAAATTTGATGAGTTCTTGTGCTATGATTTAAAATACCAAAACAAATAAATATAAAACCAATCAAGTTTTCTTGTAGAAAAATATTATTTTTTATTTGTAGCCATATATCTGCAGGAGTGTCAGCCACCATCTTCATTACGGCAAGAGGGAATCAACTAAGAAAATTACGCTAGGAAGCACCGGGAAATATGAATGCATATTTAAAGTGGCGAGCAGCGGCATCCCCGGAGGTGTCGTTAGGCAGGATCCCTCACGTACATACGTGCAGACTCAGATTCTCTGAGCCCTACTCCACTCTCGGCTGCCCAACAAATTACACTTCATGAAATTTTCACAGGACCATTTACATAAGCATAACGATGGTTGGGCGTACGGACGTACGGACGTACGAGTAAATAATCATATGCACTTATAAGTAGCTACGCACATTACGGGGTAGGGTATACAAATGGCCGAACACACTTACCCAAATAGGTGCTATTTGTCAGAACCCAAAAGATTTTTAATGGATCGACCATAACTACGCAGGCGGATGAAAGGCGAGGCGGCGATTTTGAATGGCGGTGAGAGCTATTTCAGCGGCTGCAAGTGAACAGACGGCTGAAAGTCGCAAAACGTTGAGCAATTAATTTGCGTCGATTTTTTTTTTGCCCAGGTGTATTCCGCCGCGACACCTTTTCGCAATTTCCTGCTGCCGAGTGCGCGAGTGATTAAAGTGATAAGTTTAGCTGTTCCAGCTTGCGATCCTCCAGCTTTCCGGTTTGCCAGCGCCTTTGTTGATTTGCACTAGTTTTAATGAGTTGCTGTGGTCCACGTTGCCTTTGCTGTTGCCTTTGAGGTATTTTTGCAATTTGCGCTGTGCACTTTTATGGCGTTCACATAAATCAAAACGCTGCGCGTTTTTCATAGTAGTTGGCATAAATATTTTACTTACAACTCAAGCTATCATTTTGCACTCAGCACTGCAAAAAAGCCACACAAAATATTTTACACAAATTGTAAACTTTCACTTCTCCGGCCTTGAACGAGTTTTGGGTTTATTATTTTTTTTTGTTTAAGCGCAGTTTTCGAAGCTTTTGGTTATTAAAATTGTTTTAATTTTGTCCTTGGCAGGATAATTAAAATTGTTCGTTTACTTATGCCAGCAACAAAGTCTCGCAGCCACACACATTCACCATTATCCTTATTGCCATCATAAGCCGTTGCTATTAAAAGCTTGTGACATTGTCGAAAACTCTAAGCAAGCTTTTCCAGCAATTTTGGTCGTTTTTGTGGGGACTTAATTGAGGTTGGTTAACATAAAGTTTTGTTTCCCCAAAAGATGGACGTAATTTTAAATGATTGACAAGGTGAATTGAGCAAGTAATTGAGATATCTTAAAAATAGTTATGTTCTTGATAGCGTTATTTTGGGTTTGGACAGTTTGTTAAATTGGGTTTTGATGGATTGACAGCTTTATGTATAGTCAGCGACGATCACGTATTATATGATAATAAAAAAATAATATTTTACCTGTCTTGTATTTTAAATATAATTAATTATTCATATAACACATAGTGAGCTCCTTCCTTTCAGTGAAATTCCTTCCCAGAATGTTTTTCATTGCGTTTATAGTACTTGCCCAGATTTGCTACTTTCACTTAGACTAGGCTGTTGCCAAGGCTTTGCTCTAGTTTCGGATGAGCTCCAGGCAAGGTAACGCCTAAATCTTAGCAATTAGAATTGCCAAACTTGCCTTGGAAATTCTCAAACGCTGCTCAAACAGTTGGCCATTAGCTAACTTGGGCCAAGACCAAACAAAGGGCCGTGCTAGGCGGGCCAATTAACGCAGCTAAAGCTGGCCGAAACTCGCCCAAGGAGCTTCCAAATCCTGGCCACAGCCTTGACCTTTATCCGGAGGCGTGGACAGGCTCCTAAATATTTAATTGTTTATGCTACAAGGGGTAATGCCCATTCCGCCCCCTCGGAATGTACTTTAACAATTTGGAGCACTTGGGAAGAGACTTTTAATGGACAGTTTGGCTGGCGGAGATGCGGGCTCTTTCGCGTTGCCGAAACGATTAAAGCCAGGGCAAAGTAATTAGTGACTCAATTGCTTCGCTCTGGCGCTGAGTACCGCATACAAATGGCCTGTTTGGACTTTGATGGGTTATTGGTGGTTTTGTCATAAACCCGTAAGCCGGCACAAGCCGGCCAAATCAATTGCCAGCCAACTGGCGTGCTCAAATATGAATAAAAATGGAAATCACTGGAAAAAAATAGTAAGGGTATGACAAATTTTGATTTACAAACGTAAATGTCCTTACAATTTTTAAGAGCTAATAAAATACATAAATATATGAATTGAAACTGAGTCAGCTCTTTGTAAACTGTTTTACCAGGAACTTAAATATATTCATTTATGAGTAGTCCTTAAATATTCGTTATGATGTTTGGTAAGTTAAAGATCAATTTTGTAATTATAAGGAAATTTTAATCAAGAAATAATTTTTAAAATTAAGGCGAGTCATATCCTAAGCCAAGAAATTCGATGGTTATTAAAACCTTGCATTCTTAATTAAAAAGAACTTAAACAATTTTGTATATGCAGGATTGGTACCTTGTGGTATGGCTCATATTTTCCTCATTTGAAAACAAATTTCTGAGCAGTGCCCATGGCGGGAAAAGAAAGCGAATCGAGGTCAGGGAAATTAGCGTCAGGCTTGCCGACTTTAAGTCATTTTGCCAGCTCTATAATCCCCGTTTACGCAATTTATGCAAATTTATGCAAGCGCCCGCTCAAACGGCAGCTGCTGCCTTGCAACGAAACGGGAAATGGAAAATGGAAAATTTAAGTCGGCAAACAAGAATTTTTTCTTGGTTTCAGTCGGCTGTCTCTTGTTCCTTTGCCTGCCAAAAAGTTAAACATGCTCATTTCTTAACTTTACTTTGAGACGGACCAAAGAAAAGAAAGCCTCAATGCAGCACAAATTTTGAAATTGCACTTTTCCGGCCCAAGATGAAGTCGACCAATGGAGAAAAAAAGGCGAAGAGGAAGTGGGTAAAATTGTTGCCCAGCCCCGCCGGAAATACAAAAGCATAAACTTTCCGGCCAAAACTAACCACAGACTCTTCTGGGCGGCGGGCTAATGGAGGGGGAATTCTTCAGTCGAGTGTCCCGGGCCGACATTTGAAAGCGCCAAAATATAAAGCGGAAAATGTGGCGGAAGTTTAATGAATATAAACTTGCCCGATCCCACAAGCCACCACCCTCCCTCCCCCGCAAAAGGAGGTGGAGAAAACAAGCCAAGTAAATTAGCCGGGTTCACTTGCAAGAACATGGCAGAGCGAACGAAAGAAATGTGATAGCTACCAAATGGAACTGGAATGACAAGTTTATGAGGGCCACAGGAAATCAACTCGTTTATTTATGAAAACATCATGCCACAACTGGTCGACCACCTGCCATGTTCTTAAAAAATTCCCTACAGCAGGAGTTTATTAAGGCGATTACTGGCGTCTATGCTTTCCATTAAGTCAATAACAAAAAATGATAGAGATCCTGCCATAACTTGTCGACCAACAGCCATGTTGCACAAAAAATGAAACTTAAGAAATTAATAATTATAATAGCATATAATAGGATATGAATAAATACATATTTTTATAAAGGAACTAAAGCTTTTTAATTAAAAAATTGTTATTTAAATTATTTTTTAATCACTTCTTAAAGTGCACTTCCTTACAATGTATTTTTAAGCATTTTAAAATTTCACTTAAGCAGTTCGTTTTGAAATGAAGTCTAGCAAATTAATAATAGCCTAAGGCAACTCCAAAGTGAATTTGCTTGTCGCATTTGAAAACTTTCCCATACAATTAAATATATCTACGCTGCTCTTGGGGATGATCCAAGGAATTAGCAGATAAAGCTCAAGTCCCTAAGCGCTTTTGCATTCGGGAACCACAGTCATTTTTGTTGTTTTTATTGCTGTTGCTGTTGCTGCTGTTGTTATTGTTATTGTTCTTGTTGTTAGCGCTGTCGAATGCTGTTTGTTGTTGCTCGAACAAATGGTAAAAGTTTTCGCTTTGTTTTCACAATTGTTGACGTGCAATTCAAATGAGTTAACAACGCAAAAAGTGAGTGACCCACATAGCCAACGCCAAAGCCAACATCTGGCGAACCAAACTAAAAAAAAAATAAAACAAGAAAGCGGCACAATAAAAAATAAAAAGCTATAAAAGAGGAGCGAAAAAAAAAAGAGAAATATTTATATGGAAAAACATGAAAACTTGAAGTTGTAAAAACAGAGAAGCCAGAACAAGCAGGCAACATATGTTTGTCCTTATTGTTGTTGATGCTGCTCACAGTTGCAGAACAACAAAGTGAATAAAGGCGGTTGGGAGATGGAAAAGTGGCTGGGCGGCGGGGAAACAATTATAACCAGCATTTCCGGAAAAACCCAGCAGATTGCCTGTTGCAGACAAGCAGCCATCCACTCAGCGTTCAGCCCGCCAAGTGTTTGCACGCCCGCCCAGAAAACCCCAGCAAAACTGCATCCCAACAGCAACATAGCAAACGCATCAAATGCGCTTAGCAATTCAATTAGCGAGACATTGTTGGATGGATGGAACGAGGAATAAGACTACTACGTGCCAGTCTTCTCAGCATCGGATTACCACTGGAAAGTGGAACTTTGGCTTAAGTTTTGCTGCCTGGCTGGCTGACTGGCTGCTGGCAAACAAATGAAACACCAAATATGCGCACACGAAATAATCAATCGTCCCTCGGCCAACGGGAACTTAAATAAAATGTAATTAATTACAGCTTGCGTTCTTTGTTTTTTGGTGGCAAACTTTTGCAGTAAGCTCCTCCACCCGGCATTCACTTAAGATGTAGAGCTGCATCCGAAGACATCCGACCGCAGGGAACAGGAAGCAGAAACTCTTGTTCAAATTGTTCTCCACCCGGCATTTGGCATAAGCAATTCTCGGGCTTAAAGGATTTTCCTGCACTACCTTCGTCAGAGCATCCTGATGAAAGCTGCAAATTGCAAGCGAGCTGAGGGCTTGCCTTGTTAATTTGTCTAAAACTTTGGGCCAAAGTCGATATTAAATCAGTTTTTGGGGCTGGAGAAATCTTCCTTTTAATAGCTTTTGTTTCAGAGCCTTTAGTAAACCAATATATATATATTAGTAAAGGTATTATATTGAATTCAAATACAACTGTAATTATGAAATATTGATTTTATGTTGGATAAATAATATATGTATATTTATGTTTAATCTTTTAAAGGTTCTGGCCGTCGTAATTATTATAATCTGCTATAATATTTTTCCAATTGAAGAAATTCCCAGAAACTTAATTCCATTTAATCTGAATAGTGAGCCATTCAAGCAGCAAAACGTTGTACATCTGTAGATTTTTTTGGTGTCCTATTATGTTTGTCCTATTATAAAGATACTGCGGCAGACGTGTCATGTTGTCATAGATACACAACAATCGACTGTCGGCGACTAATAAAATAAAATGCCATAAAGGCAGCAATATAGCCAGCATTTATATGTATTTCAGTGTGGCGAGTGCACAATTGTTCGACTGGCGAGGTACTTGAGGACGAAATAACTAACCACAAGTGGAAGTCACACAAACGGAAACGGGAACCGGGAAACGGAAAAAAGGGACACTAGAGGAGTCCAGGAGCAGCTGCAAAAGTTGGAAGTGAGAAAATAACATTTTAGCTTTCCTTGGCTCGTGACAGGCTCACGAGATCTCAGGGTCCTTATTTTCGCCACTTTCATCTGCCTGTCCGATGTCAGTCAGCAGGACTCTTGTTGCTCTCGTCCCAAATACATTTCTATGTAATGTGTATAAATAAATATATATTTTACTTGACTGGGCCGGCTGAATGGAACGTGTTTCTGGGCGTTGGGTATTTATTGTGCTTTTATTTTGTCAACATTTCGTTTTTGGCCAAATGAAAATAAATTCAAATGATTTATTTACGAGCATTTGATTTATTTGATTTCCAGCATTTGCTTTTTTCCTCCGCAGTGCAATAGCTGCCACTCCCCGGAAAAATCACCCCAGCCACACCCTTTGCACATGAAAATTGTATTGTATTTGCTCAGACTCAGTTTTCGGGTGGCGCTATTTGATATGCCCCACGAATTTAGTTTATGCGGAATGTTTATTTGATTTGCCCGCTTTTTTGCAGTTTCATTTTCGGCTGCGACAGTCAATAAAAATTGCAGTGTATATTTTTTTCGCCCCACATACACACGTTATGTGGTGTCATAGCGCAATAGTTCAGTGGAATGCCGGAAAAAGTATTGCATTTTTTTTGGCAGGATTAGAGTGACGGAGGCAATGAAATTTATGCATATACATGGAATAATTCGAGGCAGGATTGAAAAACATGGCAATAACTCTTTGAAATACTAGAAATAGTTTTTAGCCGATAGAAAGTAAACTCGATGAAGAATATAATTGATTTTATTTGCTGCGTATCAAATGTTTTTTAAACTTTTCCCCAGCGCAACTTTCAAGGCCAGTGATTTGGGAAAGTTTCAATGGAAAATAGAAAACCTCATCAATTTTCTAGGCTTTTATTGGCTCTATTTATTTCGCTTTGCCTGGGCAGAAGGAAAAACTCAAAACGACCGGGAAAACTTTTTTCTTTTCGGCAATTCTATTTGGTATTATTTATCTAATGGCATTTGTCGTCGGGCATAAAAATAAATAAATATATCTGGCCAGACCAGACACACACGCCCCCAGCTCAAGTGTTTATGATATTTTGATTTTATTTCATGCGAAAGTTTTGCGCAAAGTTTGCCCCTCGGCCTCAGCCTCGTCAACATGCATTGATAATAATGGCGCGCCCCTTACTGGGCTGCCCTGGCATTTTATCATGTGACATAAACATTTTGTTCTCACGACTTTTGTTAGTGGCTCAATAAAAACGCCTCGCCCGGCACTTTTGTGCAAAAACTTTCTTTTATTAAGATTAAAAATGACAAAGGCGCAATATTAGGGGGAGTTCGCTCTACTTGGCGGCCCGTTGATAAGCGTCAAAGACACTCGCTTCTACCGAAAGACAAACTCATTCTCGCTTTCGCATTCAAGTGGGTGTCACGCATAAATTTCATAAATATAAGCGTCATTATTTCTGGCTGCCATTTTGCGGCCGCCTCGCGATGGCGAAAAGAGCGAAAAGCTAAAGACGAATCAGCCACGCCCTCATTTTCCGTATTTCCCAGCCCTTTGTCACGTGCCGAAAAAACTTTTGTATACGCTCTCACACGAACGACGCCAATGGAACTCATCTAAATGGCGCAATTGTGCGGGTCTCATGTGGAATTATGTTTTTCCACTTAAGGATGTCGGTGTGTGAGAGAGCGTGAAAGTGAAGCGGAAAATCGTTTTTCAAAAGGGTGATTAACGCAAATTGAATTGTCAAAATAAGTCTGGCAAGTGTTGACAGACAAAAAGTGGTATTTTTAGTTGACTTATATTATTTTTTAATAAACATGTGTTTACAAAAAACAATTTTTTTTGTCATGTTGTGTTTCAATATTACTTTTTCAGAATCATTTACTAATTAAAAATTAAAATTAATTTCTAATTGAAAATTTGTTAAATCAAGTCGTTAGAATAATCAATCTGTTTACCACAGATTATAATTTGTGAAGAGGGTAACCTCTGTTTAGCATTTATTATAAGCACTTGAATCCTCTTCGCCTTGGGACAATGTCCTTTCTATCTGCTTAGCCCCAAGCAATTTCGGTAGGCCATCACTCAATTCGAAGATCGCACTTCTGCAGAGCTCTCGAAATTCTCGGGAGTCCGGGACTTCCTTCATCGACGGAATCGCGAGTTGGACCGACAGCTAAAGTGACATCAATCAAGGCGCCCGGCCACGCCCCTAATGCGTTCACAAACACACTCAAGCACTCACACACACATACAAACACACACATGCGAGCTATCCCGTTATCAGCAGCCGAGCATATAATGCCGAAGCTTGTACGAGTTTGCTGTTGTTTGCTCGTTATATCAGCTCTTGAACTCGGTACCACGTGGCGTATGAGTACTGGCAACGTCAATTGATTGACGATAGGGAGGCAAAGTAAATCAATTATTGTGAAGCCAAAGTTTCGCATTATATTGCCCTGACAAATTGTTGTTTGTTACCCAAGCAATCAAGTATTTGGATCATTAAAAAGTTGCCGGAGCCACAAAAGGATTGTGATTTCATGCTCATCAAGAAAAACACAATAAATTTCGTGGCTCTACTCTTCGGGCGTAATCTTCCTTGGAACATCAAATTGGCAACGCAATGTAAACAAATTTTTTGTTAATATATACGCGGAGATAGATCAATAAGCCAGATACTTGGCTCTCACTTTAGCCGAAAAGGAGCTTGTTTACGACCGGACCTTATTTTGCATTATGGCCCGCAGATTTTTTTCGCCTTACAAAACTGTCCCATAAATATGCAAATTCCGCCTCGCAGAAGGAAATATACAAATAATACTCGAAAAGAGAAAAGAAGATTGTCAAAAGTATGTGAATAAATAAAAAACTGAGAACTCATAAAACTGCATTATTGGACTCTTGAGAGGGGAAAGTGGGGCTCAGGATTCATTCATTCACTGGCAAAAGTGAAGCAGCTAAGGCTGACCGCAAATCACTTAAACTTTAGCGGAAACTCATTAGTTTCACTTGCAATTTTCCTGCTGCATTTCGCAGCTGGAAAATGCACAGCCAACTGAGCCACGAATGATTTTCATTGTTTCATTTGTAGTGCGCAAAAGTTTTCCAGTCAGTTGAGTACCCTGAAATCGATGGAAATTAATTAAACTGCAGCTGGAGTAGATTAAAGATAGCTGACTAAGTGCAGCTTATTTCGTATTTATTTTCCACTCCATTTTCCACTCTCCTTCGATGTCTTTTTCGTTGTGAAAAGCCAATTAATGGACGTTTTACAGCCCTGAGTTACAAGCTGTTGCCACTGAGGTGTTGTTATTTGCGCCGCCTTTAACTAAACTTACTTTTATTATTTTATTGGACCCGCTTTCTCTCTTACTCTCTGTCTTTTCCGTTTTGCTCGTTTTATGGACGAACTACAAGGACGTGCTTTCAGCGCGGCTTGCCAAGGCTAATATAACAAAGAATTTGTCTTGAGGACATGCCATCATTTGGGCCAATGATTACATTATGCGATAATGTAGCTCCATAAAAGGCTGCAGGGTGACAAACAGATAGTGCTCCGAAAGGGGCGGCGAACGGTGGGCGGGGCCATTTCGTTTGCCATAATAAGCTGTAAAAGTGACACATACAGTTGACCTGATTTTTCCAGCACATTCCTTTCTGGGCGCATCCTTGTTGCTCCTGCTTGCCCCCGTCCGCTTTGCTTAATCCAACTTTAAAATTATACACACTAACGATTCACACATACAGTTGGGAAATCGGTGGTGGCAAGGCGGAAGAGCGGGAAAAGCGGAGCCACGGGGAAAAAAGAGGCGCCAACAGAGCAAGGATTAAGTTTGAAGCACTGAACCGTGCGGGGAACTAATGCAGGACCCTGTGCGCTCGTCCTTGCATTCGCTACAATCACACATTCCCCGCTCACAGTTCACGGAGGGAAAATGGAGGAAAGCGGGGAAAATTCGCTACTTGTGTGGAAGTACATGCAGGAAAAAATAGACACTTATACTGAGATACAAATTGTATATTTTAAAGGACACAACATTTCAATTTCTGACCTGGTTGCCAACTCTGATTTAATTTATTTGAATTAATATTTAAATTTACATAAATCTTAAAGTTTTTTGTTTATTAAATTTTACAGAATATTGTAATTTTAAGTTTTTAATTAAAATGCTTAAGTTTTTACGTGCATCTCTTATTTGAACATTTTTAGTTTTCCTAAATGAAATTTTTATACACTTAGATCAGAAGTTCACACATTTTCCATGGAAACCCTACAAACTTATTCTTTTATTTAAATAATGTAAAACAATCTATCTGCTGTCCCTTATTTAATGTGTATTTTCTTTCAGTACATTTTCCCAGCGTTCCTGTGGCGTTTTTTGTCTCCGCCCATTTTCCCATCTTTTCCTCTGGAGGACACGACTATGTGTGGGAAAAGTCCTTTCCGCTATTGCGCCTTAGTTAGCCCCTGAACAACGAAAGTGGCAGCACAAAAAAAACGCAATTAAAACGAGAAAAGAAAATCTTTGCAGGGATGAGATGACATTCAGTTGTTTGTCCGTTGTTGCTTTGACGGATTAGCGAAAATTAATAATCTCCAAGTTAGCTGTCATGCCCGGCGGTATACTCAGCTGGCAAATATTTATTGAGCATTTTTAATATATTCCCAGGATTTAAACACCCATCTCCTTGAAGTAAAAAAAAAATGCACCTCAATTATCTGCGAGCTTATCAAATTGCCTGAGGGTAATATGGGCAGCATGCCGTGCTAATTAAATTTGTAAAAATTAATTTGCCAGCAACTCGCGCAGCCAGACAAAAGTGCCAAAACGTTGCCAGCGGCAACAGTCAACAACAGTAAAAAAGAAACAAAATTAACTTAAAGAAGAAAAATATGACGCCAGTAATAAAGTAGCATCAACTGACTTAATTAGCAGCGAGCTGCGTTCTGGAGCCTTTTCCGGTTTTCCCACCAGAGTTTTTCTTTCCCTTAAAAAAATAACAAACTTTGCAGTTTTAAAGGGAAATGGAAGAGGAGGCCAAACAAGTTGGACCCGGAGCAGTGACAATAATTTGAACATGTCTCAAGTTGATCATTAGCATATTTCATAGGCGGGCACGCCCAAACAGGACACAATTTTCCCCAATGCTTTTCCCTTTGCCAGCTGTCAAGTCGGTGGAAATCTCTCTGCCAGCTGCTTGCTGCACATCGACATCTTTGACGCGCCAAAAATGCACTCAGCCGTGTGACCCATTTCCCCAGCTTTTCCTACCCCGGTTTTTCCCATTTTCACAGGAAAGTGGGAGCTGCAACTGCCTTGCATTTTATCCCAGCTACTTTTGATATTTCCCGGGAATGCATTTCAGTTTCATCCTACCTAGACCGGTGGAATCTGCTCTGTAGTTACCATAAAATGATTTGATGAACGAGTTCTGTGCACAATTCGGAATTGCCCTAAGGTTTTTTTCGTGTTTTGTAGAAAAGTTGGCCAAGTCATAAGTTTGAAAATTTCATTTTTGCCAGGCTTAAAGGTGGCTTAAAGTTTGTGGAACAGAAAACTTGCAAAGAATGCTGTGATAAGTATACAGGATTATTGGTAAGAAGTTAGTCAAAGTTCAAAAGGCTTGCGGTAGAAGAAGTTAAAGGCAGGATATATGTTCCGGTTCTAATTTTTCTTGTATTGAAAGCAACTTTTGGGTTAGCATTTTAAATTCAAATTTCTTCAAACATTACAATCATAATATTAATTTATTCATAACTTTCAGGAGAATAACAAAGGGTTTCTTATGCCTATAATCATGATACCTAATCTCTGATATATTTGATACACTCCTCATGTTCTTAGAACAGTTAAACCTAACTGGCTTTCACTCAATTAACATTCGGCCTATGAAATTCAAGAAAATCTCGTCACGTTTTGTTTTCCTTATGAAACATAACAAAGCCCGTCACGTTTTATTTGCCTTTCTATTTGGTCTTAAGGATTATTTCGGAAAGGGAAAACTCCAGTGAAAATGTTCCCCATTGAAGTGTAATATTATTTGCCTCGCTTCATTTTCTTGTAATATTTTCTTTATTTGCTGTGTTAATATACTTGAACTAAAGTGGTGGAAAAGGCCCTTCTCCCTCGCTCTCTCTATCTGTTTGCCACGCCCCTTATGCATATGCATAGCCCACTTTTGAGGGTAGTTGACTCAGCTGTCCAACTGTGTGGGCTCCAGTTGAGTTCCGAATGCCCTGAATGCCCTGCACCTTGCTACCACGTCTTCCATTTACTCGATGTTTTACCGCCCCCACGGCTGGTAACATACCAATTAATTTTTATTTATTTTAATGCTGCCCGTTTTCCTTGGGGGCATAGCACAATTCCCGGTTTTCAGATCCCAGCCACTGTTGCGAATTCCAGTTTCTGTTGCAAATTTATGCATCACTTGCATTTTATTGACCCACTTCTCTCTATCCATTTCATTTTTACTTTTGTGTTTCAGGACGACAACGAGAAAAGGTTGAAATTAAATTTTATTTTAGTAACTTTATTTTTGGGTTCACCGGAAAACAAAGTAAGGTTTTTTTGCGTTACACCGAAAAACTTTCAGTCATTTTTTTTATAGTATTATTTACCATTGATGTTCATGCAAAGTTCATTGGCAAAGTTTCTACAACAATGGGAAGTTGAGAAACTTTTAAAATTTGTAAGTCTATTTTTATGTAACGTCACAAGCTGAAATATGAATAGCTTATATTTCAGTTTTTAGAATTCAGCACATTATGCTTTTGTTCTCGGGCTTGTTAGTTAATTAGGTGTTTCATTGAGCTTAAAATAAGTTTTTTGTAACTAAATGATTGTCAGAAAGACAGCAAGGGAAAAAAGTTGGGATATCAAATTTTTGAGTAAAACATTGCAAAACCACTAAGTATAAATTACCTGTTTCATTTTAAATGATTTTTTAAATAAAAAATGAAAAATATTTCCATATAAATAGTTAAAAATTGTAGTAAAAGAAAACTATTTTTGTATAATGTTTAAGCTATGGTGTTTCTTGAAGTGTAATCCATATGAATTAATAAATTTAATTTACCAACTCTCCTTTATTAATGAGTAAAATATTTGTAATGCTTTCTAAACTCTTTAAAATTGTTATGATTTTTTTAAATTAAACTAAATGCCATTTTTCGTTGCAAAAAAATGACTCTTTCGGATACGGACTATAAAGTTTAAAATTCAAGTGGGTTTAGGGTTTTTTGTCAGGTGCTCGAAGCCAAAGCAAAGCGTTCGAGTGGCAAAAAATAAGTTAGCTCGCGTTATAAAGTTATCCATTCTCGACAGCTCAGTGGGTGGAAATATCCGGAGGGGGCGTGGCATGGCAAATGTTACGCTCGAAGTGCTGTTGAAGTGGGCGTGGTTATTTAATTAGGCTGTTCTTACCACTGCCACTGTGAATTTCATTAAATTGTTGTCATGTTGTCGTCGCTCGTTTATTTGCGCTGCTCAAACATTTCTGAATAAATTAGCTTGCTTCCAAGTGGGTGGTAAAATTTTACAACATGTGTGTCTAATAGAAATTTAATGAACAATTCTTGATGCTCTACATCTATTGATGTTAAATTTAAGCAGAAAAAAAAACCTGCTCCTTGCTAGTAGTTACAAATTTCATGATTGGAACAATATTCCACTCTTCTTTCAACCACTATCGATGGCTTTCAGTGGTCTTTCTTCTCTCACTTTCTGAGTCCCTTGATGGTTGCAATAAGGAGTAGAGATTGTTGAGAGGTTGCTCCTCAAATTTCGCCTTACTTATTTAGATATTTTTTCGCCGTTTAAAATTGCATGAACATTTTGCTTCTGCTTTGTTACTTGGTGAATCCGCTTTGTTCGATGCTTTTAAGTTTTATTGTTATCAGAAATAGAGCTTCAAGTGCATTCGATCAATTTTATTGAAAACAAATTTATCAATTTATATATTTTAGACTTTGAAAGAACACTTGTGGTTTTTAAATTATCATATACAAAAGTTAAAACAAAATATTTTAAAAATAACAATTTTTTATTTTAGTTTAAGTCCATAAAGGTTTGATAGCGCTATTTATATATTATATATTATTCATAACTTTTATATTAATTATTTTATTAATATTAATGGTTGTTTGTGCATGGAGTGTAATTAAAATAAGATTTGCTTAAATTATTTTATGAAAAAAAACCTTAATCCTTGATAAAAAAAATAAATAAATGTGGATTAGATTTTAGAAGTCATTTTGACTTAATTTAATTTATTTGTATAGCTTTTGTTGTCCTGCTCGGTCTTGTGTTTTCAGCTGTTTAAATGTGACAAACGGGGTGGCTTTTGATTTGTGCCAGAATGCCCATTGAAAATGGTTCTAATGAAGCGTGGGCACTTCAGTTTAAATTGATTGGCGGCTGGCAGGAACCGCCGGCCACAAAATGTATGGCATTGGATTCCGATGCCACTGCGGGGCATTTGGGCATCCGCCATGAATCCGCTGAGGTGTGAAGCCCCCAAATGTTATTGGGGCACGTTCGCGGATCGGCTCGTGAGCAATTAGATGCAATAAATCACAGCTGCTTATCTGGCAGTGAGCTGCGGGTCTCTGATTCGATTTCCCCGGCTCCGACTGCAAATCTGGATCCTCGTGGAGGCCCTGGGCCTCAGATTGGGAGCCACCAAATTGCTCACATGGCTGCCTGTCTTCTCACAGCCAATCGCACCCACATATCGAGAGACATTTGGCGGAATCGCAGACCCGCGGCTTTTGGCTTGTGTAATGGCGCGATGGCGCATCCCAATCCCCAGACCCATCCCCATTCCCATCCTAGGGATATATGGCCAATTGCTGGCGCAGCGGTGAGAGTCGCAACTATTTTATCTGTCGCACATCACAGCCGGCAAATATAATAATTTTATTTTATTGCAGCTCTTTGGGCTTGTGCTGAGATATAAACTGCGAGGGCGGAATAAGTGACTTCTTAAAAGCAATGCCAACTGTCAATACATATAGACTTAAGTCCCTCCTAAATAAATTAAACTTAAAGCATCATGTAAGTAAGTTAACTATTAGTGCCTAAATATACAGAAAGACCAAGAAAGTGATTTTTAAAACTAATATTTTGGGGAATAATGAATCGCCATGAATTAATAATTTGTATTTGAAGAAATTATTTATTTCGTTTTTTTTTGTTTGCATAAAATATTTATAAAAATCTACTAATGAGGCTCTACTTTAGTTTCATATCTCTGTTGAATTGCCAAAATGTATCATCAGAATTAGGCCAAACTATTTATCTTTATCTTGGAATTGTTGAATAGGTCAGCAAGTGAAGCAACTCGAGCGTATGAATTCAAGGACCTCCATTAAGATTGAAGGCAATCAGGGGGATTTATGGCTGTTGGTTTTTGGATTACCGTATGATTTCGCTGAGGATGAAATTTGCGCTCGATGCGGACAAGTTATCCGGGCCGCACAATTGCTTCCTTAACCTGGCTTAACATTTTCTGAGCCCGACTCCATTATCCAGCAGACAATGCTGACACACGTACCCTAATCATAATGCCACGCATCGCTTTTTATGTGATGGCATGTAAAGCTCAGCCACGACCCGTACCCAAAAGCCACAAAAAATAATGACACCGCAGACTCACTTACGCCAAATGAACCCCAGATGATAAATTAAGAGCGGCAGACATTTCACTTGCAGCCATTGGAGCGGAAGTGGGAGTTCAAGTGAAAGCCAGGTGAAAACTGAGGTGTGAAACAACCGAGATTCGGTGTACTTTCACCCGGGCACTCCCTTTGGTGGCGTTTATTGCGAAATAAACTTGGCATATGTAGTGCCATTTAATTAGGTGGATGCGCAAATGCAAAAATCGTGTCTACGGCTCAAATCAATTAGCAAGGATGGCAAGGAAATGGGTAAAGAGGATGTCCATCCGGTTAATGGCTTGATTTATGCAACTAATTAGCAAAAGCATAATTTCGGGGAATATTATTATTTTATTAAGTTGCATATTATGCGAAATGTGATTACGGCAGAGGGATAATAACAACGATGACAGAGGCACAGCCCGAATGATATATCCACCCATCGGTCGAGCTCTAATTATGCTGCTGCATAAATCATATTGTCCGTAATCGCAGCCTGATATTTACACATGAATTTGGTTAGGGTTAGGGTTGGGCTTAGGGCCCTCAGCCATAAATGTCAATTATGGCTTAGTTTTCGGAGCTCCTGCTCAACTTTGGCGCAAAGTGTTGATTGATAAATTGATTGATTGATTGATTGCTAGTTTGATCGTTAACGCTTGGCAGAAGGGCTCCTATTTTTTTGCATCTCTGATTTTTAGCCGCTTCTGCTGATGTCATAAATTGAGATTAATCATGTTTCAGATGTGCTTTTTTTTTGTGGGATTGACACTGTGTGTACATAACATGAATGGCACTTAAGCCGCTTAGTGTTTTCAGATTTGTGGCCCGAATGCGATGTTGTGACATTGTTGCTGCATTGTCCATAATTGTTTGCGTTATGCGCTCAATTTGTGATATATTTACTCGTGTGCAGTCGTTTAGATTTGTTTGGACTCGCCGCGGGGTCGACATGTTTATCTTTCACAGTTCATTATACAAGGCGTAAGCTTGTTGGCATGGATGATCCATTTGGTGGGGGTGGTTATTTAAACTTTGGCCCACCAAAATCACTCGTTTCAAATACAAATATTTTTGGTATTATTGCACTATAATTTATAATGATTAAAATTACTTGTTAAAATTCGTTTTTAATTGCCATAAATCAAAGAGAAATACAACGGTTCTGAGAACTTAAAGCAGAATCAAAAAAAAAAAATTAAAAATATGTAGCTCGACATTTTTACATTTAAGTTTTATAATCATAAAGTTAAAGCTTCCCCTAAGAGAAATTTTAGATTTAGTAGTTGGTCTGTTATTTACAAAAAATTAATAAATAATCCTTTAATATATTCAATGATGAAATATATTCTTAGAAATAATTAAAACATTAAGTCATTTATTTTATCAGCATAATTAAACTGAGACTAATAAGCTGCATATTACAAATATGTTCAGATATGAGAGAACCTATTGTCGTTCAATTTATGGTATATTTTTTCTTGACATTCTTTTTATTTACATAGTATAGTCAAACTTCACTCCACAAATGTTTTCAATCAAATAATTTTTACAGCTCTATTTATCAACTGTTTTATGCTAATTTTTTCTTGCCATGCTCCGTTGCTTTTGGAACTTTTTTTACATTCGTATGGACTGCTTAATTAGTTTTATTGGATTTACTACTTTTAATTAAATTTCGGATTGCACACAAATTATTTTTTCACACCACGAAAGTTTTGCAAATTCTTTTTCAAAACTTTTCACACCGTTTTGCGCGCAAAACATTGCTTAATTAATGTGCACGTGCGTGTAAATTCAGTGAATAGTTTGACACCATTCTTTAACCATTTGCAGTTAATTGATTACATATTCCATTAATCATTATGAGACCACACGTTTTGGTTGAATATTAATTAAAGCAGTCGCACGCACGCATTGAATGTGATAAAATGGCATTTAAGCGACGACACAACATTCTAGCACGCGGATATTTCAATTTAATTCTTTGCATTATTTATTTGGACTGAAAATGATTGCCATGGAAATTTGTGCGTTATCAGCGCGTCGCGAATAAATTCTCGGCTATCATATCACATTAAAATAATTTATCTCCTTCATTATTTGTTGTTGTGTTTGGCCCGAAAAGGACCTCTGGATTTTTGCTCCCGAAACCCAACTTTACATTCGGGTGTAATTTTTCATGCTTTTTACAACTCAGCCACTCGGATAGCACACACACATATTTCCGGGCACTCGGATGCCGAAGAACGCGCACACCGCCGTCAACAACTCAAAATGTACTGAAAATGTATCCTGCGACTTCGATGTCGGGATGCTGCACTGTACAGTGGGCTCTCTGTACAGTAGCAATTACAGTGGCACTTACTGCTATGCTATTTGAAGGACATTTCCTAATGTGATAACGTGCGATAGCAGGAGAGGCCTCAGTAGGTTAGTAGGTTGCCAGTAGCCGGCTTTCGTAAAAAGGGACATTTTCTCTTGCCGGCTGCTGTTGGTAGTTAACAGCTCTGTTAACTCAACAAGTCAGAGTAAATATATTGGCTGCAGTAAATGCAACAATAAGTAGGCAATGGATTTTTTAAGAAGCTAATTGTTCACATTTGGTCATGTTTTCTTATCTTTATAATATAGTTTGAATTTAAAAAAGGGGAGTAAATTTTCTCCGTTTTGTTAGAAATAACTTTTAAATAAAATTCAAGTCTCCTCATGATTAAAATTGATAATCTATTATTTTTTTTAAATCTGACAAGCCACGTTATAATAAACACTAAGCCGTAGCCTTGTCCAAATGATGTTTTTCGGTGTTTAGCTGATTTTTAATGAGTTTAAATGTACAAACAAAAGACTCTTTAGAATGTTGTTCCTGGCAAACCAAGTTAAGCTAACATTTATTTTCTTCTATTACAGAACAACTCTCTTAATTTCCAAACAGCTGTTGGTTCGATGCGAACTCACTTTTACAGACATTCAATTCTCTCAAGCTCTTTTAATATAATGTGAGGTTCCCTTATCATCCCCAACATACAATAGATTCTCTTTCTCTGTTAACGTCCAGTTGACCAACGTTTCTCAAAAGTTAAGCCCAGCATTAGTCCGAGTGGAGGGCTAGTTAATTGAATTACTTATAGCGTGCCTAAGCATATTGAAAAGTGAGTTGGCATTGTGAAGAATTATTAATTAATACTGGGTCTGTCATTATTCAATGGTATTTTGGGTCAAAGTTCTGTTATTATTTCCGACACACATTAGACTCTCTTCCCCTGTTAACGGACATTTGAACAACATTTGTCGTGGGTTAAGACCTGCATAAGTCCCAAGTTAATTTATTTTCTTATCTTTACCGTATTTTCAAGTAATGCTGCGTCTGTCATTATTCAACAAAATTGAATTGAATTGAAGCTTATATAAGGTTTCCTTAACACCCCCCACATACAATAGACTCTCTTCCTCTGTTAACGCACTTTTGTCATGGGTTAAGCCCAGCATAAATCCCAACAGACGGCAAGTTAATTGAATTACTTATATCTAACCTATGCATTTTGAAAAGTGATTAAAGAATTTTCAATTAATACTGCGTCTGTCATTATTCAACGGCATTCTGGGGCTAAGCTGGCAATTAAAGCCTTAAATTTGGCAACTTGGAAAATGTCGCCATAACTCTTGATGGTGGGTGTGCGAGCCCTTGCCAAGTGCACGTGTGTGTGTAACGATTGTTGCATAATTTAAGTGCCTCCCAACAAAAAATGAAAAAGCATGACAAAAAGCAGAAAAAAAGTCAGACTACGTGGAAAGTTGGAAAATGATTTAAGCCGTTCCGGAGTCAGAGTGCGGCCATGTCAGCGTGTGTGAATCCGTGTGGGTATGTGGGCGTGTGTGGGTGGCAGTGGCCATTACTTTGTATTTAATAAAACAATGTTGTCGACGCCCCAACCTGAGTGTTCGCCCCTGTCAAAGGTATTATCCCGGGCGCTGGATATTGGACATTGCTGGTTGAAAAATCTCGGAACCCTCCACAGTTGCCATCGAACAATAAAAAAAATCTACAACTTATTTATTTAATTTTCACGCTTCACTCTGTCTATTTGTATTGCGAGTTTGGCTTTATGTTATTGTACAAACAATAGCAAATGTTGTATTTAAACATATTTTTTTTGTTACTTACGCTTGTGTGATTGCCATTCAAGGATTTTAGTTCACTTACCTGAAAAAGAGTAAAAAATAATTTTAATTAACACAATTATGGCATTAATTATAGGCAGGAAAATGTAATATTTTTATTAACGAACTTGATCAGCCTCGATGCATCTAAATAAACAGCTTCTACTTTGTTGGGCATTCTGACAAAGTTGTATTGTTGGTTGTGCAATAAATTTGTATAATTATTTTTATGTTATTTTTTACTTTGTTATTGTAAGCAATTTTGTGCCGTAACGTCTATTAACAGACGGATTCATTTTTGGAAATCAAAATCCCCAAATTTGACTTTAAAATTAGGTGAGTTCTTTGCCAGTAAATAGCGCGCCAAACTCAACCAATTTTCCTGCGCCATCTGCAGAAGTAATGCCTGAAGTGGAAAGATAAGTGAAACGTCTTTAGCGATATAATTTAAATCGAGCAGCATCATTCCGGCTGCACTATATCATCCATTTTGGCACTGAATTTATGGGCGTAGCTGATTTAGCCCCGAAGTATGCAAAATATGCCCGTCTGGCTCGCATTTGGATGGCAGGCCAAACATCTTCAGTTACTCAAGATGCAACAAAATGCCTCCCAAGCAAAGCCTCAAGTCTCGCCAAAACCGCAGAAATGCATTACCCCCTGCAAATTTCAGAGGGGCGGAGTTGCTTTTGCCAATGTTTGTGGATGTTGACTAAATTCGCAGAAGAGAGCTGGCTAATACCAAACGGAAGTGCCAAACACAGACACACTGGCATATCAGCCAACGGCCTCAGTACTTCTCTCTGAGCCATCTTTCTTCGCTTGGCAACATCGCCCCGCCTGCACTTGGCTTCGTTTCCGTACACATTTGAGAAATGCATGTGGAAAATGCCAGCCACTGACTGCATTTGTAACTGTTACCAGTTGGAGACTGCTGTTGGAGTTTTGTGCACTTTGAAAAATACACACCCATTTCAAAATAAAGATAAAAATGCTGTAAAAAAATGAGAGGTCTTTGGCTTTTGGTTTGTTGAAATAAATGACAGGTATTTTAAAGGTTTTTAAGAATTTCGTTTTTGCACTACAAATACATTCTTAAGTCAATATAAAAACTTTAATTTTCCATATCTTTTTGTAATAAATAGTTGATATGTTCCAAATTTTCGATAACACTTTGTAATTTTAAATTCCGAAAAAAAGTATGGAAAAGAAAATGTGGCTACTCAAAAAGCGACATATTGACTTATGAAATAAAATTGTACAAATTATTTTCAAATTAAAAATAAATCAGCTTTGAATTTATACATTTTCATATTTTTATTTTGAATGCTGTTAGTTTCCTATTTTGCTAATTTCCTAATTTTTTATTTGTAGTGCATAGTTTTAAGAACCTGCGTGTGCATCTTTGTGAGTGTGTTTGGCTAAGCGGCGCATTTCCTGGCCTGTGCCATCAACTAAATAGCATTCATTTACGTTGATTTATGCAGGCTAAGGAAAACGTAGAAGCTGGAGTCGGAGAAGGGGCAAAGGGGAAGGGGAAGGGAAGAGGTGGAGAGAGGAGCGATCTTTTTGTGGGCAATATTTATGCCCCAAAATGACACTTTAAAGTTGCAATAAAAACTGTGTCGCTCCCTACAAGCCCTCTTTGTTATTTATTGTTGGCAGTTCACGATGTAATTACTTTTTCAACACGCACATGATGAGGCAGGAAGTCGGTGGAGCACTCAACCTACGGGTCAAATGGCAATGGCTGCATTAGTCGTCGGAGTTCGTCGTTGTCAATTGTCGATTGCCAACTGCAATTGATAAATTGGCAATGGAGACGCTTTTCCCGTTTTCCCCTCATTTTCCAGGGATCTTATTTTTCGCCTGCTCCTTTTTCTGGCATTGACAGTTCAATGTGCTCACTGATGCGCAAATATCAAGTCCAATACACACTCTCGGTAGTCTTGGAGCTACCCTCCCCACCTCTGCCCGCTATTAACACCACCCTTTTTTCGCATTTTCCCATTTTCACTGCGCTTTTTATGGCAGTTCGTGACCGAGTTGCAGTCGCTTTAAACTAGTTCTCCCAGCGAAATACATATATATCTCTCCCCAACCGATTTTTCAGTTTAGTCTTTTTTTCGCGTGTTCCTTGAAATTGAATTAGTGGCAGTGGCAGTTGGGTTTCCTAATCTTCCAATGGTTTCAGAAGGTTGCCAAGTAATGGATGTGATAATTTGTTAAGGTTCCATTTGCTCGAATCTTGCGCAGTACTTAGCTTTCGATTTGTTTTCAGTTCATCATGGCAGTCAATATAAAAAGTGATTCGTTCATTAGGAGTTAAGAGCTGGAACTTTATTTAAGACGTATCTTTAAAATTTGTGAAGTTTTGAAAACATGACAAATTGGGGATTAATATAAATAATATTACAAATAGAGTTTGCAATTTAAACTTCTTATATTTTTTTATAAGATACATATTTGCTTTCATATTCGTCAGATTTTTAATAGGGGACTAAAAACCAGTAGAAACAATGAATATCACATATTTTCTAGAGATTTAACAACTACGATTTACTGAGGCCTTTACTCAGATTGATATCTGGTTACTTATATTTCCAAGAATTTACCGACTTCCGTGGCCTTGTTATTTACAAACAAATTTGATTAAAAAAAGCTTTATTTAGAAGGCAATATACTCTGCTCGACTTGCATGAGAACTGAAGCCACAAAAGTGCGCATATAAAAATCTCATAAATTGAAATAAATAAGGAAAATAACAATTTCGACCGCACACATACACATTGGGGTCATAAAAATAGGGGAGCCCCCATACAAGGATTCTCCTGCAGACCTTGCTGTAATATTCATAACTCTTTTCAAATGTGGTCAAGTGCTGGGCTGGGCAAGTGTGTATGCTATGTCCTTTTGGCCAGATTCGACAGCTCTTGATATTGCCCGGGTCTGGGGATCTGACCAGAAGTAGAGAAGCAATATCTACAGTTGAGTGAGCTTAGCTCGCTTTTGAGTCTAAGCCGCCAGGACCGACCTGACTTGAGTTGAGCTTGGCACATTTTATTAAAAACGAGATGGACGATGGAATAAAGTCCGAAAATTGCCACAACAAGATGCAGTTTTCCATCTTCTTCTTTTTTTTGCATTTTTCTGCAGAAATGAAGTCCGTGTTTGGCACATTGGATGCCAGGACCCGTTTGCTTTTGTGACTTGTATTTTTATTACATTTCACCCGCTTTCTCCGCCATGTCTGTTGCATTGTCTGGCAATTTATGGATTTTATTTGGCTATTTTTTACCCCCATTGTTGGCATTTGTCGCCTTTTCTACGTTTTGTTGCCTTATTGCAGACACTTTGTGATGTTATGTGCTGCCAGGCTATCTGTTCATAATATATATCTGTATATATACGAGTACACATACATTTATGTATTTATTTATATGAATAGAAATGGCTGCAATGTTTTCGCACTCGGCAACACATGGAGTTTGGGATTTTCGGGGGCTTTTGCATTTGTTTATTGGCCATGAAATGGAGACATTATGGTCAACTCGAACTGAGCTGCTAGAGCCCCAATTTAGGGTTCTTCTGCGAATCGTTTCAATGACATTAACCCACTTCAAAAGCTGTCTGCATGGCTCTCCAGTTAAATTCTAATTAAATTCACACTTAGCCAACCCCGAAAGGCATTCCACACACTTGTTCTCTGACCAATTTGTGTGTTGCCACAAAGTTGAAATGGAAGAATGGCAAACGGGTGAATCCCTTTAATGAAACCACACACCCGATTCGCATACAATTTTAGTTTCCACATAAAAGCCAAAGCGAATAACTATAAACCGAGGATAATAAACGATGATAAGATGCTTAAAAGTAATTACAATGCATATTAAGTATTTATGAAATAATAAAACGTTTAGGCTAAGCGAGGGATAAAGAAGATACCCAGTCCACAAGGCCAAGAAACAATCATTTTCAAACTCAGCTGGGTGGAATTGCTTGAAAAACTTTTAGGCTCGCTGGGCCACATAAAATAAAGAAAAGTGTAAGCGGAAATAAAACGTTACAAAATAATAAAATGTTGTCTTCCGCCCGGCTACCTCGTAAAGAAAGCCAAGACATAAACAAAGACAAGAAAAAAACTGTGGTGTTAGCGCCAAAAGAAAAACAAGGGAAGAAAAATAATACTTGCTGCATGGGGAGCCAAAAATAATTTTCACAAAAAACTTGTATTGTGTTTTGTGCACCTAAAAAGTTGCCTACTATTCCCAGGACTTCTCTATCCTTTAGTTAGTGTGTGTGTGTGTCTGTGTGTGTGTCAAACGATTAGTGCAGGACTTTCAAAAGTTTCTGCGGCTTTCAGAGAGTCTGGAAAAAGGACACTTGAAGCTCCACTGGTTGTCCTTTTAACGATGCCGCGAAGCGAAAAGTTTTGTTCAAATAGTTTATGGTTATTGCAGTTGAAATACATGGTATATACGCTGGCCTAAGTGAGCTTGAATGGCTTAAATGATTTTAATTGTTATTGTCAACATTAATTGGAGTGGGTTGAAAGTTTTTAATGACTCAAAGATAATGTGCACCCAACAAAATTTATCCAAGTTATGGTATTTCCATAAAAGGGGTCTTAGAATTTCGTCATGAATACAGGGCTTAGCCCAAAGGCAAAGCGAAAACAAAACCTTTTCAGCTGGTTTCTCTTTTCGAAAAACCTTTCTAATTAGCTGCAAAGAACTCATTTACCTTTATATGAGCATAAACAAAAATATTTTGCCTTGCCGAAATTAATAAAAACCCATTTCGTTTTATTCCACAAATATGTTGTCAAATTCAAAGCAATAAAATATATGAAATATTCAAAGGGGATTTACAAAAAACAGGAGCAGACAATAATGAGAGACATCTTTAGAGGGAGGCCCGAAAAAATCCCGGCAAAAAGCTGCCTGTGAAATACGATAATTATGCGACATTTAGCAGTTTAGCAGGCGGCAGGAACTGCCAGGACCCGGGCATTCAAGGAGTTTAATGGCTGTGAGAAGGCTGCTCCCCGTGTCGAGCGAAAAGCGAAAGTAAAAAAGGGTTACAACATTGGGAAAACGACGAGAGCGACGAAAAAAATGGAAAACACACAGCGGAAATTACAAGAGCCGCCAGTTCGCGACGGCACAAAAAAAAAAGGGCAGCGACAAGGGCCACAAATGCGAAATGAAATCGAATGCGCAGGGGGTAAATGTGTCAAGGGGGCGGAATGGGTTAACATTAACGTGGCCGTGGGTGTGCGTGCAAGTGCGTCGCTCGGCTGGTGGGTTAAACTTTTTAAAACTCGTTAGTATGCGCAACGAAACGAAAAATCAACAATTTCTATTTTGATTATATTTTTACCACTGTGGCCGGATAGTTTTGGGTTCGTTCCTCCGCCGCCGTTAGCCATTAAATGGCATATTGGTTCTCTTTTTTTTGCTGTGTTTTGGAAAATAAATTCTTGAACTTTGAATCAACCTTTATGAGTATGAAAAAATTTCCGAAAGCCACCATAAATCCCATCAGAATGCTAAACGACTATATTTTATTTTGTATGAAAAAATAATCGCATATTTCAGTACTTAACTGTGTAGTTTTTCAATAACTGGCAATCGGTTTTAACATATACATTGCTTTTTCTTAAACAAACTATATTTAAGGCTTTATAATGTATTATTATTTTTATTATTAAAATATTATTCGCTAAAACCCGTTTGTAGTTTTTAAATTTGGGGTATCAAAGCTTCGAGTTAATTCTTTTAATCCCCTTTTTGAAAAAGGTCTTTCCCCTAAAACCTAACCAGGCATATTTAATAAGCATTTAAATGAACAAAGTTGTGAGCCGAAAAAAAAGTTTTTTAGCTCAATGTCAAAAACTGTGTGTTTACCCGGCGTATGCGTGATTTCATTCCCCTAAAAAAAGTTTTCAATGGCCGATAGTTACACTTTCACCTCCAGGCAAATGAGGCCGCCATAAAATTAAAAACCTTCGCTCCAAAAATGTTACATCTGCCTTATGCGAATCATCGTAAACATTTGCCACACATGACAGACAAATTTCGCTTAATGGCCATGGCCATAAAATGGATTTAAAGCCATTTTTTGTGGTCTACTAAAAATCTGCTGACCAGGCCTGCGACCTCAGAGCTAAATTAATGACAAAGCTTAAGCCCTGTTTTCCCAAATCGCAGACACAAATTGCTCAACATTATTTAAAAAGAATTGCTTTTTTGTAATTTTCAAATCTGGGTATTAATGCCGGGGGGCCAACCTGAAATGGATAAAATGCAAATTCAATAAGCAGAGTCAGCTTAAAAAACGCCCATTAAAATGTTTTAGTTTTGTTGATCTCAATGAATTATTAAAATCGTGTTGTCCACCTTTTGGGCCTTTTTGGCATGCATGTAGGTCAAATTGGGCCCGCTTGGTTGCCTGCTGAAATTTTAGCCATTTTGCAAGTCAACTAAGCGGCAAAGGAAAGTCACTCAGGACGGATGTTGCTGGAACGAAGGTGGCTTTCACTCTGGCCATCCCGTATCGTTGGCCTTTGTTTGCCAAAAGAGCAGCAAAAATAATTGCCAGTGCCGCAATTTCGGTCGTACACAGGCTTAGTTTATTTTCTGGTCGAGAGTTGAAAAGCTGAAGTTAAAAAGTGTTTTTGGTCAGATTTCGGAAATATTTTTAAAGGAAGCTCATTTGTCGGAAGCTGGTATGTTAATATCATCCACCATAATCGCATTTAATAAGAGATTGTAATTTAGTTGACTTGCGATGAACACACAAAAGATAATAGAGCCCTTTTTAATGAAGTAAATGCACAGGGAATAAAAATATGTTCTTGGTTTTTGGTACCTATCTTAGCACATAATTTGTTGTCAGCTGTGCGTAAATATTTTCTTTAACTAAAATGTTAAAACTTGATATTGATGTTGTTAAAGCATGGTGTACATCATGAAACACTGTAATCTGACTCCCAAACATATTTTTTGAGTGCAGCAACAAAATCACTTTTCCTATATTATTAATTCATGCATTTACTTGATGCACAGCCTCGGGAAAGTTTTCCCCTGCATTTCTTGGCTGTCACTGGCATGAGATTTGGCTCCTGGCTCCTGGTTCACTTGGTTTACCTGGTTTACCTGGTCCCGCATGCTTGCATATGCATAAGTCGGGGGTGTGCCTGAGTGACATGGCCAAAGCCCCGTTTAACTGATACTGCTACTGCCACTGGCATACGCTGCGTATGCGCAATCTTCTAAGCAAGTCTTCGGGTCTTAGCCTAATTCCACGTAAGCGCATTACACTCCACAAGCTGTGACTCTTGCCATTAACCCACCAGCAGTGCAAATAATTTAATAACTGATTTATGCGACGATGCACACCGAGTGACTTAAGCCCTGAATTCCCCGAAGCCGGGAATAATTGATGACGGCAGCTCCCGAGTTGCAGCCTGATTATACGGATTCTGTGGGTTTCACTGCCTTCGATTAGCATGCCGAAAGTTTTGCCAACTGGCATTTGTTGACATCACTGCAAAATGCTCTTGTGGCTACTTTTCTGACATCGACACTTCACTGAACTTTTATTGCTAGTGCAGCAGCCGCAAGAGATTTAAATATTTCAAACAATTTATTGAACTTTCAATCCGTTGCAGCTTTTGACACCGTCAAATTAATGGCAATAATTGATATGATTCGATTTCCCAGCATGAAGCTTTATTTGGGTTTAAATGCACTCTGAAAAAAAAAATTGTTTCAAATTCAAAAGGGTAATAATCCTATATTTAAAAACTTTATCCTAGTTTTTCGCAATTTAGTAAGAAAGTATTTTTAGTGCATGTCCAAATTTTATTATTATTACGAAAACTTAATTTTGTTAAATATAACGATTTATATTTTTAATTTATAAACACCACCTTAAGCCCTTATTTATATTCCAACATTATGACGGGTATTTTTATGAAGAAGTTTTTATTTATGAAAAGAAATATTTTTTCTTGTCAAGAGTCTTTCAAGGTTTAGAAGCTCCAATTTAAAATCCTTAAATATTATATGTGAAATGTTTGATTTATCCTGCAACAAAGTACAAGGGAAAACAAAAATAAAAGAAGCCGAGAAATTGCATTTACGCGGTTCGTTAGACCAACAAACAGAGAAAAGAAGAGAGGCAAACGGCTCAAAGGCCAAACCAAGTTGGTCCAAAGGCAAATCCGGGTCGAAACGGGTCGTGTTGGGTTGCTCTTGGCCAGAAGCACAAAATTGCAGCCAAACATTTTCGAGTGGCGGCTTGCAGAGCAGCAGTAGCAGCAGTTCCAGAATTATGCTACAAATTTATGAGACGACATAAATTTTGCAATGTTTGTTTTGGCTACACACACTAATACACAAGCACACACACTCACTCACACACTCCTCTGTGCAAGTACAAAAACAAACCCAAATATCTAAAGCACACACACACACACACAGAAAGAAAAACCAGTGGCAGCCTTAACCCATCCCACACAGCTGGGGGTCGAAACGGTCCTGCTCTATGATGAATGTCATGCGGTGAAATTTTAAGCCAGCAGAAAAACCAACGCCTGCATGCAAGTGTGGGAAGAGCGGGGAACTGGTAAATGGGGGAAAAAAGGGGCGATGCGAAAAAAGGGGAGTGGCAAAAAGGGGTGTGTGTGGCGTATAAACCATCGCCTCGTCATTCTAAAATTGAAAAATGCATGCAACTGTTTTGAAGGTTGCCTTTTGCATTGCCAATGGGCGTCTTTCTGGCGAATTTTACATGTCCAATTTTTTGCCGCTCTCTCTCTCTCTCTCTCTCTGCCTCCCTCTTTCGGAATTTTTCCCGCTTTTCCTTTTAGTTTTCCCTCCCTCCCTGCCATCCATCTGTCTTTCTCACCAGTCTCCTGACAGGCAGCGACCTCCAAGCGCTGGCAAATAGACATGCATGTAAATTACTGGCACATGTGCGTTAGAGGCAGCTGCCACGCCCATCGGCATTATCCCGCTGACCCCAAAAAGTGCAGAAATTTATTTGAGTTCGCCCGATCTTCACGTCCTGCATTGATGCACTCCACGTCCACTTCAAGTGATTCGCCCAGAAGAGTGGGTTTTCACCTTTTTTTCGGCGGTTTTTTAGGAGGCTTTAATCTCGTTCACAAAGAACACTCAACATTAGGGAAAAAACTATTTTTACATACAAATTCAACAGAACTATAACTTTATCTTACCTTTTTAACACACAGTTGTTTTGGTACTTATAATTTTGATATCTCATTAAATGTTCCTTTGATTATAATTAAAATTCGATCACAATTTGAAATGTTTTCAATAAAAATCTGCTTTTTAAAAAGGTTATTTTTTGAAGATCTGTTTCTAATGTGTTCTTTCCCAAATTCAACCTGAAAAAAATTTATAAAAACAATATGCCTAATGAGTTATACACCATGGTTTTGGGGTGACAAATGTGACAGCAACTTGGCGTTGCATTCAAAATGTCAGCTGCATTTTGTAGCTTGATTTTTTTGTGGTCTCCAATGACAGGGAAATCTCCGATGGAGACCCGAAAATTTCGCTTCCGTTTTTCCCCAAAAATTTCAGACTCTTTTTCCCCGTATTTCTGTGCCAAATTGCTGGCGTGTCGGGGCGAGCAACACGTCACATGCATAAATGCAATTTTTATCCCTCAGTATGGCCCAAAATGTTGCCCCAGCTCAAACCACCTATGAATGTCGTTCTGCAGGCAAAGACAGTGCAACAGTTTACGTTGTTGCCGGTGTTGCCGTTGTTGCCGTTGTTGGCATTGCAGCTGAAGTTACTGTCATGTCAGCTCTGGCCGAGTTGAACGATATTCTAGCAGGATGTGTGCCCGAGCGGGATGGCAGGACATAGCTTTTATGTCTATAATTTCTGCAACGAGGCATGTATGCACTCGTTGTTATTGTTGTCAACATGCTGTCCACCAACAAGAGAACAGAACAGCACCGAATACACAGAAAGCAGTTCGGATGGTAATGGACTTGGCGGCGATCACTTACGATACACTTAAATAATTTTGTATTGGATTTCTCATGTAATAAATAACTCAAGATTAAGTTTTAATGGTCCTTAAAATTCACAATTTGGTATTGCAACCAACATAAACTTGTAGTTGTTGAAGATACATTATATTTTCTGTAATTCCATTTAATATTCGTGATCTTAAATTCCTGTTTAAATAAAAACATAAACAGGTTCATTATGAGTATAAAAAAGGAACAACAAAAAAAGAAAAAAAGAAGAAACATTTTATTGCAAAGTATTTGTTGAAGTGTTCCTTATTTCGTAATTAATTTCTCTCAGTGCGTGAGCTACAGGAACAGCGACAACACTGTCAACATAAAACACATTTAACATGCTATAAACTCGCCAATGCAGCACTGGCAAACATTAAAAGCAGCCATGGACTGGGGCTCTGTACCGAATTCGATTGCGGAGGCATAATTGAAAAGTTAATTTCGAGAGCTCTAAATTTCAATTAAGTTTGCCCAGCCGAAGTTGGGGGGGGGCAAATGAACCAGTGGTGCTGTATGATGGAAAAATGCCGTAAAGGCTACATGGAAAAGTCTGTCATTACCGGGGGGACAATGACAATAGAAAATGTGTTCTGCAACGGGTGTAACTATTACAAAATGGCCAAAGATGCGGTCAATACGCCATTGCTAAAAAGGGACTTCAGGCCAAAAGTACTCCCAGGTAGACTGTCAACTGTCAGACGCATTAACATGTCCTGCCAGACCATCTATTTTCAGTCCAGATTAACCCACAAAAGGCAAGGCCTGGCCCACACAAATAAGTCAGAACAATGGCCAGTTTAGAACGAAGATAAATGCCAATGGCATGTTGCCACATATGAATGATGGGGGAGTACAGTTGCCCACAAAGTGCACTAATCCAGTGTTGCCATGGTTTGCAGAGTGACACACTAACTGCATGACTGAATGCGTTGAATAAATGCGCCGCAATCGAATTTATATTGCACTCAAGAAAAAATGGGTATGAACTCAGACACTAATGCCTGAAAAAAACAAACAATAACCAATAACCAATACTGGCAAATAAGTTTCTCGTTACGAGCAAATAGAACAGAGTTAATTCACTAAAGACCAATAATCAAAGCTACAGTAAGGTATTTTTTATATTAATTATATTCACAAAAGGATGTAATTCAAAGACGATATTATCCAAAAATGTTATACTTTTTTTAATAAGTAAGCATTTACTAAAAAATAAGTCAAGTGAATAGTAATTTTCTGAGTGCACCTCGCTCTCATCTATTCTTTTTCCGTACAAATGAATTGTTGTTTATTTGTCTCTGGCACACACGCACACTCTGACAAATTGCCGTTGTATATTTCAAGGCATTTAACTGCTCCGCGTTTTATGCAACAGTGAATTGATATAAAGGACTATGCTCTCACAGACATTAGCGGGTGAGCAGTGAGTGCGGGTGCAGTGAACTCGGGCAACTCGGCCACAAATTCGTCAATTCTCGGGCTTAAAGCTTAATCCGCAGGAGACAGAATTCGATTTGCCAGCACCAAAGAATTTTCTCCCAGCTTGACACACGCTCGTCAAGGCAAATATATTGGCGGGCGGCGCTTTGTGGCATCGTTTGCATGCCGAACATGAATTTCAAAGATTTCGCAGCCGCAGCTGACACTCGTTAGCGACCAACGACGTCCTTGATAAGGCCACGCAGGAAAGCAGGATTCCCTCCCTTTGGGAAACGTGACAAATTGCGGAAAAAAATTGTCTGCACTTTTCGACCCAACTATAATAATGAGGTGAAAAAATTGCCCTAAGCTGAGGCCTTAAAATTGCATTATTTATTATAGGCGACTAATCGGGCATACTCTTCAAATTCCTGGTAACCATGTAAATATGCAGGGGGAAAATTAAAAGCAAAATGCAAATGTGGCATGCAACAAGGGCAAAAGCTTGCAACTGGCATGTGTGTGTGGCGTATCAAATTTAGAAAATATTTATGCTAATATTGTGATGGACAAACATGGTAGCTGCATAAATATTCCTCTAAAATGCAACCAAGGGAGTGCTAAATTAACCAGCAACATGCCAAAATGCTTACGTTACTTTTTTCTGACAGTGAAATTTATCGCCTTCATGCATTGGTTAAATATGTTTGATACGCTTGACTTTTGGACAGACATTTTCAACATTTCTAATTGTTTTAAAATATTTATTTTCTTTACCTTTGCCCGAAATACGATTTATTGGCTGGAAACTATGGTAAACTGCAAGTTCTTATTCCATTAAATTAATTATGCTTTCAAAAAATAAAAGCTATTGTTAACAAAATAAATAGAAATAATTATATTTGTGATTATCGAGTTGTTCAACATTCACATTTGGCATGTTGGTTTTCTTATAAATAAGTGAATAGAATTTATAATTAACTTGCAATTGAGTCGCCTGCAATCTCATAATCTCGACCAATAATTTCGTATTTATTCCCGTTTTAACAACTTGTTGACCCCAGAAAGGAATTCAATTATGCAAGCAGAATGAAAACTTGGCCCCAAAGATGGCCAACCACAAGTAAATGAAGAAGCGCTGGAATTTCGCCCGGGGATGAGGGCACAGAATCCACCTACTTGGCTCAAAGAAAGCCGCTGCCAGGAGCAGCCAGAAACACACAAAAACACCAGCAACTCGAACGGCAACTTTGCTTACTGGAATTTCTAATACGCTGGCAAACAGTTTGGCTTTCGAGCTGAAGACAGTTTAACTTTAACTTTTGCTAAACAAAGGCGAGGGAAACTTTTTCAGCAAGCATCAACTTTACATGAAAATTAAATAAGTGCCAGCTTAAATAACTCGAGGGCTAATGGGAGGTGGAGAAGGAAATCAGGAAATAAGGTAGGAACCAAAGCAAGGCAAAAACACAGAAACAAAACAGTTAAATAAAAGGGTAATTAAGAAAAAACTACTTCGTCTTGATTCTCACTTGAGGTTGATTTCCAATTTTGTGGTAGGTTAATAATTTTACTAGTATCTTGAAAACTAATCGTAAATTAGGTTAATAAACAAATTATTTTGAAAAGTGTAAAACAAGTTTTATTATCAATAATAAAATTTAATTTTAAAGTAATTACATTTATTGCCAAGATATTAAAATTGGATTGGATTAATGCTAATCAAATTTAATCATCCTAATAATATAAAATGGCAATACAAATTATTATAATTACTATTTGCTTGCTGCCCATTTATATTGCTTTGTATTTAAAAAAACAGTATGTAATTTTTTTGCGTGTATGAATAAGTGAGCCCAAAGAATCACCCAACTCATACAAAAGGTTATAGCAAACAATGAAAAATATGGCAAAGATGGAAGGCACAGGATGCGGTCCAGCCAGAGGAAGTCATCTGCCACTTCCTCCGCAAATGACAGCCAGGTAAAAGAACACGAACATCCTGGACATCCGATGGCTAGGGCAATAAAATCCTACGCAGTTGCTTTGACAGCTGCTACTTGTCATTTTCCGATTTTGATTTGGGGCTATGCATAAATATTTATTTAATTTTTACACTCATTGCCCTGGGCCATTTTGATATCAAAGACAAATGTTGCAGCCGAAGAGCTAAGTTAATTCACTATTTCTATGCCTCTGCACGATGTGACCCCAAAAATAGGAAGAAAGATCTTAATCAGAAACTATTTTCGGGGTCCTGACAAATTCGTGTCGCCTGCCTGGACATTTATCATCGTTTAGGCGAATACATATCTATATACTATATATATACCCAGATTTATCCGGGTGTGTGTGCGCCTTGTCACAATCAAAAACTCTTGCAATCATTACGGGCTATTCCAACAAATCTCTGGTTCTCTCGCTGGTTTTTCAACTTCATTCTCATTCAGAGGAGTCAGCAAGTTGCCGGCAAGTTTTGCTTCCGCTTCGCTTTCCCATCTGCAACTTTTCGCTGCCAGTTTGCTTTTCTCTTCCCGCCCACGATTCTCCGTTTTTCTCCGTACCTCTCCAGCGGATTCCCTAGTTCTAGCCGTCTTTGTGGCAGCTGCAAATTGTCGCATTAAAGTTTTTCACTGCGCCTTGTTTGCCGGCTGCACAATGACACTTTGCAGGGAGTCGATTCATTTCAATTTAATGCCACCGCAAATTATGCCTTGCTCGCGGATTTTGAACGCAACGTGGCGTATACGTAATCGAATTAATCTATCAATTTGCTTTGAGAAATCCCTTGGCATTCCCATGTGGGTGTCCGCATTGAACGGTACTAATAACAGTGACTCTTACATTTTATATTTTAAATTATTACAATTATCATTAGCCAACTAAATTTGTTAACTATATATTAGACCATATAAACAGCACGAAATTATATCATTAGAGTCCTTATATTATTTTTTTCTTTTAGTATTAGAAATATTTTTGAAAATCCCTACAGCATTTATAAATTTGCCAAGACATTTAAGAGAGAGGTTAAGCACTTCGATGGCCAAAAAGTCAACAACCTAGAGATAAACGGCGAGGTGCACGGATTCCTCAGCAGGATATAAAGCACTTTAATTAACTTGCGGACGCGAGGCATTCCAAAAAGTTTCCGGGCATCAACTTTGAACCACAAGGTAGTTTATATTGCGAGGATTGCGGTGAGGGTCGCAGCTTAAAGCAGTTGGAATGCATTTCCCCACTAACCGCATTTTAGAGCCAATAAGGATACACGGGTATGTGCCCCGAGCAGCCTCTTTTCCACCAGCGTAATTAATTTTCCTGAACATATTTTGGCACAAACGAGAGCTCGCTCATTTGCGGTCTCAGGTTTCGGTTTGACTTTTGGCTTTGGAACTAAGTTATGCACCTGGTTAATTCGGTAGATTAAAAGCAGTTTAATTAAATTGTGAACGAGCCTTTTGTAATGCTATGGAATATCCTTTTTGGAGCTCAATGTCCTCTAAAAATATTGTCCCCCAGTGAAGGGTCCATAATGCATGGACAAACAATAAAATGTGAGAGGCCAAAGCAGCAAACTTGACAAAGTATGCAAACAATTTTTATCAAAACAGAAACTTAAATAAAGCAAACAAATTGATGTGACCCATGCTTTCGATATAACAAGATTCTTATCCCTCACTTCCTTAAAAAGAATCGAAACGGATGGGAAGGGGAGGGGAGGAAAAACAAAAAATGGTCCAGTATCTTTGGCCCAGAGCGCAATTTATTGGCTCGGCATTCATTCATCAGCAGGACGAACTCATCAGACTGTAATAATTTGCTATCAGAGAGTGTCACGAACAGGGCGCCCGGGGGGTTGGTGTAGGGTTTTTATAGGGTTTTGGGTGTGGGATTGGGAGTTAGAGTGGGCGTGGTCGAGACCCCTGCCCAAGTAGTGGCAACTAAACGCCTCATGGATGGATTGATGGGTGGGGAAAATATTGGATGCCCGGGTGTTTGAGTGAGCTTAGCAGTCAAAGTAAAATTGAATAAAGGCACGAACGACAATAAAGTAGTGGGTGGGGCTAGGACAGTGGTCTTATCCAAATAAACAATCTGGGTTGGGGCGAAAGTCATCGGGAGCATACCCTGGAAGAGTATTTTGGGTTTCAATATGCAAAGAAGGGCTTATGTATTTTTAGAAAAATATTCTACTCTTTTGTTAAGATTCTCGAAACTATTCGAAAGTATTATGTAAAATTTAAAGCTCATTTTTAGCTCAGTAACATTCAAGTACTTGTGTTCGAATATTATTATATTAGTTATTTTCAGAAATTAAATTTTAAAATGTATTTGGACTTAAGTTAATTTAAAATCGATTACATCGTGAACAGTGTCAAAAATTATATGCAGTGTTACCAAGTCATTTGTAAAATTAATTCTATGTGACCATGCACTTTAGAGCCAAAAGCAAATTAAAGAAGTCCCAATTAATTTGATTATTTTTCTGTGTTCTTTGGCTCCCTATTTTCCATATATACTTGCTACCCCCTACAAAAACAAAGGAAAGGGGCCGAAATAAATGGGAAAAACGAGAAATGGGACAAATGGGCGTGGGGGGAGGATGTGCAATGGCAGTGTAATGTCCAGTGTGCGGATGCATAAAACAAACTTCTAACGGGTTAGCTAGCAACTCTTTTTTCACTTTCTCTCTTGCTTTCTCCCTTCGACTGTGCGTGTGTTTGTATTTGTATTTGTATTTGTCTATGTCAAGTGTCAACATTTACTTCGTGACAACACAAATTGTGGCTGTGGCCATTTTAGCACCCGCAACAACTGCTCGTTCGAGTAAGAGTGTGAGTCGAAAAGCCACAAGTGCTGTCCTTTCTTGGGATCGTAACCCTCCTGCTTTTTCCTAATATTTTGTTGCCCTGTGTAGTTCTGCAGATGTATGTGTGTGGGTGTGTGTGCTGGAGATTTTTCATTTCAGATGCGGTCGCTAACTTGCCACGCATTTGCCTCGCTCTGTCTCCCTCACTCTAGGTCCTCTTTCCTGCTCTCTTTGTGCATTGCAAATGAAGCCACAATAATAAAAACCCCAGACTCTCATGTAGGTACACTGAGAAAAATGTGTTCACTTAATTATATAACAATATTTTTCTAGAATTTGTAAGCCACCAAAAATTCCAATGCACTTAAGATTATATCTGTTTAGTTTAATTTCACAGCCCACTTTTGTATTCACTGTTCGTTGCAATATTTATAATTGTTTTTACTAGTTTTCAAACTGATATAAGGCTGAAAGAGGATTATTAAACTTATTTATATTTTAATATTGGTTTAAGAATAAGGTATTCTGTAAAGGATCTAAGCAAATACTATTAGGTAAATACAGAAAATTCTTTAGAAAAAATAAATAAAATATATAATATAATATCACTTAATCATAATATAAAAAATCAAAGATTCCGACAGATATTTAGCAGTGTTTTAACATTTACATAGCCTCGAATAAGTGAATCTGAGATTTTTTTCAGTTTTATTATAATTTGTTTTTAAATAAAGCACTGTTACAAAGTTTGACAATAATTCTTCACTGTGCATCACGCACACAAGAGTTTGCTTGTGGCTTTGCCAGACTGCAACAACCTACAAATTATAGTTTTAAGCTGGCTTTCCCCTCCGGTTTGTAGTGTGCTCCTCCAGTAAGAGCCATACTTGTTCTCGTAGTAGCTGCTCTTATCTTCGGTGCTAACATTGTGAATGGTTTGCGGGTTAGTTGGCCCGGCTTACTCCTCTGTCTGCCCTTACTCTGTCATCTCTGTCGCATCGTAATTTCTAATTTGTTTGTATTATTGCCGCAGCTCTCGGCGAATCTCTTGCCATTTCAGTTTGTCTCTATTACGGATGACATTTGTGACATCTAAATTGAATAATGCTGTTAAAGTGCGATGTGTGAAGTTGGGATCCACTTGTGATTGATTTAACTTGACATTTGCTCTATGAATTTTCAATTGTGCATTTTACTTAGTTTAATAGAGTTATTACTTTTTCCTCACAAGTCTTTTGGAAGTTCTCTTTGATTTGTTCGTTCTCTTTTAAAAGGTTTGTATAACACTTTTTTTCTATAAATGTAAGGTTATTATAATTGTGAGATTATTTGTTATAGTTAAAAATAGGGAATGTGGATATTCATAAAATAAATTCCTTAACATATTTTACCAGTAAATAGTTTCGAAAAGCTTTTATATGTCAAACAGTTGTTCATCTATACAAAGTAGAAAATATCCCTAATTAAGCTCTCTGTCGCGTGGTAGTTCGACAGCCTTATATGCCTCTTATATGCTGCCTATAAAAAATATATAAACTTATTTTCCTGTTTCCCAAAACATTATTTTACGGATACCTTTTTATCCTTTATGACTGAATAGTAAGTGCAGTTTTTTTGGCTTTTGTATAAGTCTATTTTAGGTTTTATATCAGAAAAAAATGCTATAAATCTAAAGACAGCTATAGCAATCCTGCCACTCTGGATATTTTTTATAAGAACGAGAATAAGCATGAGTTATAAATTCGTTTCGTGGTATACTACAAAGCTCTACGAAACATTCTTATACGTTCTGTTCACCCAAATAAAATTATGGAAAGAAACTTTTATGGTACAGAACCATTCGTTGAGTCCTGCCACAAAAGCTTTTCTGTAGAGTTGTTTTCCACAGGATTTTATAGTTCACTAACGTCTTCGCAGCTTATTGTATACTGTTCTCACAGGAATAAATCGGAAAAGGGAAAATTGTCAGTTGCACAGTTTTGTGGCTCTTTTCCTAGTATCAGTAGCTGTCCGAAAAGATTGCATTTTACACTCAAAAAAAAAAACCGTAAAACTAAGAACTTGGCTAAAACGTAATATTGGTCGCATGTAAAGTTATGACTCCTTCGAGGTCAAAGTTTTTTTGAAATATTATTATCCAAGTAAGCCACATGTCTGGACCACAAAGACTCTCACTCAGTTTCTGTCAGCCAGATCTTGGCCAGATGTCCACATGAATAACTCTGCTGGACGAGTTGTTTGTGCTTTTCGCAGTGATTTTGTTTTGGCAATTGCCGGAAAACCTTTATACATTATAAAACAGTTTGGTCTGCCAGTTTGTAGGACCCAGTCAAAGTTTAATTGTTGAGGTTTTGGTTTGCGTCTGACATTTGTGTTTTTGGCCTTCGCCCGTTTACAAACTTCACTTGCATATATATGAGAATTTTTATGAGCCACTCATTAAGTATTTGGCGCAAAAGTTTTAGCAGTTTTATTTCTATATTACCCAGTTTTTCACTACGAACTTTTTTTTTTTGCAGGCGGTGTGTGGTCAGCTCGTTGGAAGCCAAAGTAAGTCTCAAGTGCAGTTGACTTTTAATTGGGGTCGAAATCAGTGGCGATGGTGTAATTATGCAATGGAATGCGCGGCAGAAAGATTAACCTTTTTTTTCCCGCCAGTTCATGCAGATTTTTAGTATGCACAATTTAGAGTAACTGCAGAGATGTCAAAGCTTAGGGTCGGCTTATCTGGCTGTTATATAAAAAGTGACTCGAGAGTCCGCCGCCAGCGGTTGCAATTTATAAAAACTTATCGATGTCATCAATCACCTCAACGCACATGCTCTTTACCTCGAGCTAAACTGCAGACTCTGGTCTAGATAAATAACTTTATTAAGTGCTGCAAGACTCCATGTCAAAGTTCCGAACTGGTGGGGAAAAGTGCCTTGGAGAAAGGGAAAAAATGCAATTGCTTTGGCAGGAGGATATGGCAAACCACAAATTGAAATTGAACTTGAATCAAGCGGCAAGCTTTGTGTTCGATATTAATCAAAGTTGATTGCCTGTTAATATGGCGAAGCAATTGGATGGCAATCGCAACTAAAAGTTTTGCCCAAGTGCATCAAATTTATATCCGAGTTGAGCTGCAGATGCATTATTCTACTTTGAATTGACAGATTCTTTTTGCTTGAAAGGTCAGCAGACTTCAAAATTATTTTAAGATCTTAAAACTATTTAATTTCAATATATATTCAATAAATTTATTTTACGCGTATTAGAAAATTAAGTGATAGAGAAGAGTTTATAAAAGTAATAAATTATTAATGAACTAATTTAAATGACAAGTAGGCAATCGCAAACTTAAATATTTCGCAGTGTACCTAATTAATTTTGAACCCGTGAAGCATGTGGTTCATATTAGATAGTTCCGTAATGTAAACTTCTGTTTTTCAACAAACTTGAAAAATACAAATTAACTAAACGCCCGGAGATTTACTCCAGAGATGTTGCTTCATAATTAAAAAGCTCTATGGCTGCCATGAACGAGAGTCCATTCCCGTGGGCTTACCCTCAACAACTTTAACTCGGAAGAAAGTAGGTGAAAGTACTATTTAAACCAGCCTTGCTGAAATGCTCAAGAAGAGAAGGGGTAGAAAAAAAGTTCCACTCGGCGGGAAAGAACTCTTTGGCCAAGTTAAATACGAACAGAAAAAAGAGGAAAAGGCGAAGAAAAAAACATAAATACGAGAGCGGCAACTTTTAACCCTTTATTCAAAGAGTTGGCTATCTCTAAGAATTTTTTTATGCTCTGCACCCTCACTGAAGGCAGTTGTAAATTTGGAAATCATGTCTCAAAGGGGAAATATTTAAGACTTTTTTATTTATACATGGAAAACTGTAAAGTTGATTTTCATTTTGTTAGAGTATTTTTCTATCGTTATTATATATCTTATCTTTTTCTTTTAAGTTTTTGTTCAAGAATCGCAACGCGCTGAAAGTTTGAAATTAGCATTCCGATTTCCTCATTTTTCGTTTTCTATCTACACTTTGCCGAATTTTTAATTTGTTAAGATATGAGTCGAATAAAATTAGAATTTTTTCCTTGATTTTTAACTGAAATTTTTTGTTAATTTATTTAGTTATATCTTTGTATACTACTTGAAATTTGATAAGAAAATTTAATAAGTTACATTTGTCAGTGAATTTTTTAAGTGTATTTCTATTTAAGCCTGCCAAAGTTATCTACGACTGGTCAAGTTTTCGTTTTCATCAAGCATAAAATAACACGGACTGGCACTTACCAATTAACAAAAGTTTCCAAATATGCATTTGAATGTCGAATGCGGCTGAGTCCATTCAAATTAGAAGCAGACGATTTAAAAGCCCCGCCACTCGCCAGCGTGCTTTCTCCCCCTCTCTATCGCTCAGTCTCAGTCTGTTTCTTTCGCTTAAAGGACTCTGCTGGCCGTTTCCTTGGTTTTCCACAGGCTCTTAGGCTCGGAAAAGCTGTCGATGGATGCGCTCAGCAGTTGGGATTTGTTGTCGCCACGGCGTAGGCAGCAGCATCTTGTCCAAAAGTTTTTGATTTTAATTGTTGCATTCGCCTGGACTCCTTTTCTAGCTCACTTTCGTCTTTTTCGAATAACTCGAATAACAGAGGCAATTAAACTTTCAGTTCGTTGGTCGGGGTCGGCAATCGTGCAGCAAATGACTGACCCCGATCCGATTTATCCCGTCTGTGTCCTTAGTTATCGCTGTCGTTTCTCCTCCTGTCACTTCTCCACTTCCTGTTGGCTAGTTGCAATTTTATGCAATTTTCTGGGGCAATTTCGGGACTCAGTCTCCGTTGTTTTGCGCCCTGCTTTTTGGCCTCGACTTTAAGTTATTTTTACTGCCGGTTTTGTGTTCGCTTTTGGGGAATTGGACAGTTTTTAACTGGATTTGTCAATTATTGCGATTTTGTGCTTCCCATTGAATCCAGCTTAAGTTGTTTCCAGCTCTGCAAAAGAGTACAAGAAAAAAGCGAGAAGATTAGATTTGCAAACTTGGGTTCACAAAAGAAAAACAAAAAAATTCAAGAGTGCCGTAGTAGAAAAAGAAGTTGAAAAAACAGTCTTACATTGTTTCTTCCCTTAAATGTCTTGATCTTAAATTAAATTATATTTATTTTATTGTTTTTGTATTGGACTGACACTATTTATTGTATATATTTTGCATATTTTTCCCTTATATAGTTTGCCAATTTGTGGTTATTATTTCTGTCACGTGGCCACAATAAAAACCAGTTAAATTTAATATAAAAATTGATGCCCCTTTTGCACTTATTTCATTAAAAGTACGCGGCTTAATAAGATCACAAAAAATATTATGGAATGCTACATTAACTTGTTGGTATTTACATTCCCCAACAGTGTAAATGATTAATTATAAGCGCAGTCAAAGGCGAACATCGCACAAATTATTGGCATAATAAATATTGAACAGAAGAAAATAATAACATGCCAGCACAGACACGAGGCGCGACAAACTGAAATATTAAGTGCGATTAAAAATGCAATAAATGCAAGCACACAAAAAGCGAAATTGAATAATTGTGTGACATGTTTTTTTTCTTTCCATATTTAAAACGTAGTATGCATATTTGCGAAGCAAACAGGCAAAAGAGCAAATGAGTTAAACAGTAGCCGTGCCATAATTAATATATTAAATAAAGCGGGTAAATTTGCTCCAAGCTCACCGAAGTCAGACCAATAAAAAAGGAGAGCTTAATTTGCATTTGTTGTTGTCATTTTGGTTTTGTTTATAGGCCATAAAATACTTTTACTGACCCAAAAATGTTGGTCTTAAACTTGACGTCCAGATTAACTGTTATTATCGTCCTCTCATTAACATTTATTATGATTTGGAGGTTTCTTTACAAATTAATAATATGTTAGATAAGCACAGCAGCTGTTACTTTGAAATAATACTTGAAAGTGCGAACACCATTTTTTTGTTTATATTTTAATCACTATTATATGTTAAGATAAACTTAAACAAATATGTTCTTGTCCTTTTGAATAATTTCCTTAGTATTTTTAATAATTTTATCGTGATATTGGGCCAAACTCTTGTGAAATAACTTTGGAATATTTATAAACTTGATAATGATTAGAGGGATTTAACACAAGGGAGGTTTTCTAGACTTTGCAAGAAACTTTGTCACATTGCATTTGAGCTCTAGTCTAGTCTCGTCTCGTTTTTTCGCGGCCTGTCTCTTTTGTGCCATGAATTACTTTTCTTGACGTTTTGTTTTCCAACAACCGCAAAAGACAATAAGGATGCCTGTGTGTTTCTCCCTGTTTGCATGTGTGGAAAAGCTCGCACACACTCAAACGACTGCTATTTAATTTATGAAGTAGAGCGCGTAAAAATTGTGCATTGTGGCGTTTTCACAATGAGCAGAGTGCGAAGGGGAATGGATAAAACAGGGACTTATCTTGCACTCCATGCACGCTTCTCTATTTTTCCTCTTTTTTTTTTTGATTTGTGCTTGGCACAACAAAAGACAGTTTAGAAATCAGTGAAGGGTCGGGGACCGACATTGTCATTATGTTTTGGAATAGATGCAAATGCTGCCAGTTATTATGCCAAGTGTTTGTCGCTTTAAGAGGGTTGCTTTTCTTTCTATGCTACACGGAAGAGAATGATTATCCTCAAATGTGATCGATAAAATCATCGTTAAACATGAAAAGGCTTTATGTCAGGCCGTCTTATGTCAAACATTTTATTACATCATCCAGTTGCAGCATAATTAAAATGAAACATGAAAAGGCTTTATGTTATGCCTGAATTCAAACATTTTATTATAACATCCTTTTATATGCACCTGCACATTATAATTAAAATATTTTAAGTCAAAAACTATATTAAATATAATCCATTTTACTCAAGATCTTTTTCTTTTGGTTATTAATGCATAAGACAAGCTAAACTCTTAAGGCAAATTTATTCGCCAATCATGTAGACCATTTATCAAACACTTCTCCCATCCTTTCGAATTAGACACGGAAACTTTTCCTCCAACTTACACACACTTTTGTGGAAAACTTTCATCGAACTGGTAGCAATTTAACACCATTTTATGCAGGCAAGCGATGGGTGAAAGTTAATTCCCCGCTATAAATCACAAGTTATTAATGCTCGACGTGTTCGCTGTAGTGCTCAATTTCCCAGTGGAAGCTGCTGCATCATCGTGATTATCATCATCTGTGACCTTATTGGCGTCTCATCATCACAGGACCTATTAAGTCACCTAATTATCGGCAAGCTCTATTTAACCAAAATTTAAGCAACGAACTAACGTCGATGAAACTTTGCTTGCAGATATATGTATTCACAACTTGTTGATTAATACACATAGACTATTAATATCAGATGTTAAGCAAAACTAATTCGATGTTTCTATTCTAGATTAATTTAAGATATAAAATCAACAATATTTTAAATGACAATAATTATAACAATAAAATGAATTTACCAACTTTTATATTTGATTAATGTCATTGATATGCCAATAAAATGTTCCTTATATAAAGCTTGATAAAAATATTTAATAAAGTGAAAGTGTTAATCTGAGTTCTTATCATTTATAAGCTATCGTTTTTCCATTTTCGCCACTGCATGCCAAATAAAGCCAAATAAAGCCGTCAGCAATCAGCTTATCCAAAGCTTTTCCATTGAGCTCATCAACAGTTGGAAATCAATGCCAGGAGTCAGCAATTCACTCTCCGGATGGCGAGTGTCTCAAATTTTCACATGGGACGAAACTTGCACTTCATTCGGACAATTGACATGACCACTGACACGTGTAAGCCATGGCACGCGCTTTTAGCATTCCACGTTTCATCTCCATACAGTGCGGTTCATCTATATGTATTTGTATGTCTAGATATGGATCGACAGGAGCTAAGAAAAAGTATGCAGACTAGACGGATGAGGAGCAGCATCTCATGTTTCTGCGAAGGACATGACGATGTCATTGTCATTGGCCAACCGGGCAAAACTCCAGCATCACGTCACGTCAACGAAAGCAGTGCCAAACCCAAACCAAAAAACCCAAATGCGACTACAGATTAAGGCGGTGCAGGGGGGCGTGGCAGTAGATAAGGGGGCGTGGCAGGGGCTCTAGACAGAGTCGAGAAACAAGAGTACAAAGCATGAGTTATGGCTAGAAATGACGACTATGTTCAACAATTTCTCTCCATGATTCTTTATGATTGTGGTGCCGGGTGGATTGGGTGGTTCGTTTTCAAGTGGGTGGTGCGGTGGTGCCTGCAGAGCGATGCAATAGTCACTGTCTGTTCAGCACATGGCAAACATTTTTTACGAGCGTCATATGTGAGTTCAAGATATAGGCAACTATCGTGAACGCTATTCCTAAGGCTAGTTTTTAAAAATTACAAACAAAATATTTTTTTCCTTAAATTTTGTTCGTAAAATCTAATATACTGCACATTAAGTAGTTGTACTGGCCAAATTTAATTTAAAACTGCACAAATGTCAACTCATATGCAGAGTGATTTTTTACATCAATTAATTATAATTTTTATAAAAGTCATTTTTAATATAAACTTAACATTTTTTCTTAAGTTCATATTTGTTTATAAAATTATTTATTTTGTTAATGTATTTTCTTAAACAATTTATTTTACGATAAATATAAAATATAAGATTTACTTTTTGTAAAAATATTTGCTTAGGTCTTCTGAAATGGTTTTCTTTTCTGCAGTTCTTATTTTCCATTGGCAACCTAAAATGTAAGTCGGCAAAGCCGAACCAAATTTTTGGCTACAGTTTCGCCGACAGCTGCTGTTGATTTCTTTGTGGCATGTGCTTAATCCAATTTCCAATGCAATTGTCGCTACTGAGATATGCCAGAATCGAGGAGGCGATGCAACTCATGCAAACCCCCCTGATACTTCCCAAAAATCCCAACCATCCCACACCCATGCGTGGGGGAGGGGGGACTCCATTGTGGTTTGACAGTGTCAGGGTGAAGTTTTTATGTTCTCGCCATTTTCCCCGGACAACGCCCCAACTATTTTGGAAGCAGAAATCGGGAGGAATTACAACTAGATGATGGACAACCCTGCGATGCTGCTCACTGCGGTTGTCCCCGTAATTGTCGAAAAATTTCCAACCAATGTCCCGACATCGCACATGGATGAGCACAAGTCAGAAGGATAATTATGACCATGGAGGGAAACGACCGGAAAACAAATGAAAGGTGGGGCCTCTGATTGTGAAGAGGGGTAAGCACAGTGAGTGGGAGCAATGGAGAACTTGATGAGTTTCCCGGTGAAATACACATGAAATGAAACAAATCTTCAACGCACTTAGCATAGAATTTTTGTCGAACCACTTTGGATGCCATTGAGGTTAAAAGAAAATAGAGTAGAATAGTTCTAATTTTATTCTATAATCTTTTTTTTTTAAGACTAACAATAAATTGTATAAATTATGTTATAACTTCTTGTTCGAAACGTATTTGTTAATTGTGAGTTAAAAGCGCTTTAAAAGTTTTAACCCCACATTTTCATTAACAAACAATTTCATAAAATAATGCATCGTAAGATCAAGTACATTAAGCTTTATAAAAATTAAAGTTGTCTTTTAATAATATAGCATTTTATACCTAAAGCTTCCTATCACTTAAAAGATCCATTAAATATATTTTAAGATCCAATTTAGGTTTTCTGCAGTGTAGGAGCATGAGGATCCAACCGTTGAGAGCGGTCTAGCAATTTGAAAGCTCAATCATGTTGCAGCAGCTGTTCGTGCGAGTGGCCAAAATGCTGAAACGCCTAAACGCGTGCTCTCCTGTTTTTGGGGTTTTCGGCCCCATATACTACTACTTCCACCGCCCACTAACACATGGGCAAATTATGTAAATGACATTAATCCTTATGGCACACAATAGTTTAACGGTTCGGCGCTTTATTGTCACGTCCCAGAAGAGAGGCAGCATCAACAATGGCAAACTCCGGCAGTCCAAATGGCATCCGACCGGACTGGACTTGTAGTCCCTAGTTGGGAGTCTGGACTCCAGAGTCCGGACTTTCAATGCCCACGTGCTGGGGGATTGCGTGTTCCTCTTTTCCGACTTCCCCTTCTTTTCCCCCTCAAATGACAGCTAACTTTTTCCTTGTTAATTGCGAAATCACTTGGTGGAACAAAAACGAGCATTTCCCCAATATATATATGTGTGTGGGGCAGCCAAACACACACCCACAGCTTACATAATCAATTACGTGATCAACGTGATAACCTTCCTTTTGATTTGATTTATGCCCTGGTACTTGTATCCTGCGATACACACGAGCCAGTCTGTGATAAGGACTAAGTTAAGAGAGGGCTCTTGGCTTTGACTTTAATTAATTATGGATTTTTTATGAACGAGAGGGTGTTTTATCTTTCCTAAATCAGACGAGAAACATTTTATGGCATTATATTTAAAATGTAAATATTTTTATATTTAAAAATATAACACGAATATTTTCTTTCCGAAATCTTATTCCTCTTAGTTTTATAAATGATGCCTTTAAAGAATAGAAGAATTTCCCCACTTAATGTGTGTAGTAGCTGTTTTTAATTTTTTATCAATTTTTTTTGCTTCTTTTTTATTTATTTTTTTTATTTCACACTCTGCTTATAATGAATCACATTTATTGCATGTTGACTCAAGTGGTAACGTCCAAATCGAACGAAAACGACATAAGTTCGCAGCCTGCCCATTTAAGTGTGGTTATTAAAAATTAAGTGCCTTTAATGGCCAAAAGGAGTGGAGCTAGTTGATTGTTATTGAAACACTGGCAATTCCATTGGCAACGCAACCACTGTGCATTAAGGGTGAAATAAAAACCGCAATAATCGCTTAAGAAACTAAGGGAAAAAATTGCAAGCGATTACCTGAAGGAAAAAGAAAAAAAAAAACCAGCTGGTGGTGTTTATCGCTGACCATTTGCCAAAGTGTTTTTCTCTGCACTCAACCCATTGAATGTTCCCACACTTCATTGGGTTTTTCGCAACACGATTAATTTGTCCGTCGCCTAATTAGAATAATACAACTAATGTGGCCGGATCATGACCTCCCGAATTCCCCCACCCTCCTCCTTTCACATGCGCATAATTAGCTGAAGCACTTTGAGTTTTCCCCCGCTTTTCCATCCCCGACTCCCTTCCATCCATATCATTAACCTTCGAGCCGCACAAATTCATGATGTATAAAAAAGAAGAGGAAACCTTGACGGAGAGAAGGAAAATCACAGTTTGGTTTTATGTACACGCATTAATGTGCGTTTTCTGGGTGGGGTTGACAGTGGGTGGTGTGTTGCCCTTGGGAACCGCCGTGGATGAGTGCTCCTCGATGGCCGTGTACTTCTGGTTTATTAATTCACTGGTAACATGCACTCGCCTTGTTTGCGGAAAGCTCCATGTTGATTTTAGCCACGGGAACAAACCAAAACTGCGAAACGATGGCGAGCGATATATATAACAAATTGCTTGCTAACTGATATTCTTTGGAGAATACTCATGAAAATGCTCTACGGGACCATCATGAACTTTAACACACAAAAAACAAATTTGAATTTATTAAACTTAAAATATATAAGATCAGGATAGCAACTGATGTTTTCAATAGCAACCAAATAGTCTTCCCAAATTTCTCAATTAACTATTTTGAGCTGGCAATTGCAAATTATCGCTTAACATGCAAGAATCCCATAGCAACATTACAGAATCCTTTCTATTGCCACTTAAGTGCCTTTGGTGACTCCTGGCAGGCACCTCTTATGTCCTTCTCACAGAGGAGTTGCTTTAAATATTTAAAGAGCAATCGACTGGCCTGGGATCTCAATCAGTGCTGGAGAGGCACAAGAGCGAGAAATTAAACATGCTGCTCGTTCATTTTTGGGTCACTCAATTAAATGAGTGCATCTTGAGGAGCACTCGACAAGGTAAATTCTACTGCTCCTATTTTCGCTCCTGCAGGACTCACTTTTCCTCCGGCTTCTCCACCAACTAAATCGATTGCTGTTCAATGCTCGATGCTGAATGCTTCGTCCGAGAGACGTTGTCGATGGGATGTCTTTGTTGTTGGCCCGGTCAAGTTGCCTTTTGATTAAAAGGACATTGGGAAATAAAGTAGTGCAAAGTATGTGCTAAACTTTGTTCAAGAAGGACAGAGCGAGAGAGAGACGGGATTGAAAAAATGAATTCCCATGCCCTGCAAACGTACTCAGGAGGTATGTAATTGTTGAGTGCTCATTAGAAATGCTCCAGACAGAGACGAGGTGGGTGAATGTGAATGTGAATGTGAATGGGGTTTTCGTTGGGTGGCAACTAGCCAAGTGCATTTTCAATTAAGGAGAGCAAAATATTTTGGCTGCACTTTGGGCGAAGGAGCCAATAAACTGTTGAATTTACGGCAGGTCCTAATAGCTTTTCCCTCATTTATCCATCCAGCACGTCGGCTTATCCTGAAGCAGCTCAACACTTGCCCTGGAAAATAGCATTTAAAATTCGGTTGAAACATTTTTGCAAACTTGAATGCTATAGCATAGTTTTTGTAAATCCATTGCAACCAGCATTCCTTTTAATTGCCAGAAATGTCTTTACTTTCCCCGAAATTTCTGTTCATGTAAACTTACTAGACGGTACTAATTTAGTTGATGTTCATGATTTTGGGCCACACCTTTTTAGAAAATCATAATTGTAAGTTTATGGAGATTTTTGACTTATGAACTCCACAATATACTATGTGAACTGATTCTGTAGTGGGCATTGGTAACATTTCTCTTCATAACAATTTCCATATTCGGCAGCTACAAAGCTCCTTCAAATTTCCTATGCTTTTGCCCTCCGTTAACAGCACTATGACCAATCAGGGTCCAAAAACTAAGTTCAATCCCTTGCAACTTGAAGTCACTTTGGAGCTTACGTTTCGGAACCAATTGAATAGCCATTAGGCACGCTGGGCAACAATTTTCAGCAGGACCAAATGCGGCAAGCCGACCTGGGAACAACTGATGTGTGGCAACCGCATTAGGGCATCTTCCAGTCAGCAACGGATTGCCGCCTGATCCTGTGCCCTTTACTGCTCCTTTTCCTATGGAGGCCTTCTCCTCCTCCTTATTGCATTCACAGTCCACTGGCCTTGTAGGGAACTTTTGCCACTCGAGTACATTTTGTTTTTGCAGCCGATTAACAGTCTAAAGAGTGAAACAGTCGGCTAAAAAATAAGACGTTGCAGATTGTCACAAGCGGATTTCTTTTCCTTTTTCAGCACGAAAAAACAACTTTTTGTTTCAAAAGGGAATTCTAAGAATTTAAAGAACATTTTAAAAATACTTATTTAATCTTTGATGTTAAATGATGATAAAATTGATAAATTGCTAAATTAAATTGTTACAATTTTAACCTTACTTAAAAGAAAAACAACTATATTTCTTGACTCTATTTTTAATAAAAAAAAAGTAGCCAATATATTTCCTGAGTGCATTTATTTCTGCCCTCGTTGCTTCATATTCTCCCCCATACAAAGCATGCCACAACATTATCCAACTTGAGAAATGCAGCAGCAAGGCGCATATTGACTTTTCTGTTAGCCAGATTGTTTGGGCCACCCTCACTTCACTCCTCCCCGAACCCTTGCCTTGTGTCTATAACATTTGATTTTTACTATCACTTGGTATTGTTGTGCGAGTTGTGAGGATTGTGGGTTGTGGCTCTTGGAAACTCAAAAGAGATTACAATGAGCATTAGCATAGTGTGTGCTCTGCGAAATTGAATTGATTTTTTCTACAATTTCCCTAGTTATGTGGCATTAAAATTTTCGCTTGCCTCTTTTTTTGTTGTTAACCTACTTTACACACAAGTTGTCTGGTAAAACTTAACAACAGGAAGCTGCTGATAGCAGAAAATAACGCACACACGGTATCAAACTGCCAACAAACAGTTTTGAGTTACAGCGGAAGGTGCAGGTTCAAAGCTCTGAGAGTGAGATTACTCGGGTTGGCAAAATGGGTGGCGAAAATAGCAGTGGTAAAGGTAAAAAGGATGGTAGCTGCTTTGAGAGCCCGCCAAAAACTTTAACTTATGCCTGCACTTTGCACATTTTCATTATGAACATTATGCATGTGTTTGGTTAAAGCCAAAAATTCTTAGAGACAAAGCAGTCACACCGAGGCTACAAATACGCTTTCAAGGAAAAAATACATATAAGGTGATAAATAACTAATACAATAAGTGTTTTAAAAAAAATAGGAAGATAAAACTTCTATTACTTATTTTGTATATATTTTTAAAACCTTTTATTCATTGGCATTATTTATTTATTATTTTGCCTTATATACATTTAGTTTGTGATCATAAGCTAAAATCAAAATAGTTTATAAAAAGCAGACAATTTCTTAACACCTTTATGACGACAAACGAAAACAGGTGCTAGCGGTAGAAGAGGAAAATTCTTAAGACTCGGAAAAAGTCAAGGGTGCTTCCGACGTAGTGAAATGCGTCTGACGGAAAAGCTTAAAGAATTTGCCCTGTGTGTGTCGAACATAAGTTTGGCAAGCAAAAAGAAAGAACTTTTGGTAGCGAAATCCTCTTCTTGTTGACGTGAAAGTAATTTTCTGCAGATGACAAGTTATGCAAAGTACCAGAATAGTTTGGCTTTGAAACAAGATCTGCTTTATCTTCTGATACGTAAATATATTTAAAGGTTTTTCACATCAATTTAGGGTAAACTTCAAAAAGAGCATAAATCAGTTAAATTAACTAAATAATTGCCCTGCAAAAGAGCCGGACAGCAGACAGAAGAAACTTTTTGCATGTCTAAAAACAGAACATATTCCGGCACACACATACACGGTGGAAAAAGAATGTTCAGGCAGGAAGAAAAGAATTTGAAAAGTTGCCGACGTGCAATGTTACATAAATTGAAATAGTTGTGTGCAATGCGAAACTTGCCAGAGTTGACAATTTTATCCTCCTTATAGTGTTTCTATTTTTTCTCTAGATTTAATTAAACTAAACTTACATGAGGAAACGTAAATGTGTGAGTGGTACTTTTCTTTCTGGGCCGAAGAGTAAGCAAAAGTCATTTAAAACTTTTGTATGCTTGGTCAGCCATGACTTAGCATGCATATCTCATAGTCAGGAGTTGAAACCCTTTTCCTATACAGAAACTTTTTCGATATTTCAAATGCAGCGAGTGCGAGATGGAAAGAAGGGATAAAGAAAAGGGGCGGTGGCCTGTAGACAATAACTTTGCAAAATCCAATTACGAGAGCTGAATGTGTTTGGTGTGCCTTTATTTTACTTTTCGGTAGGTTTTTCTGCAGCCTGCATATTAAATTAGCCAGCAAATTGAGTAAGCCCTGCAACATCTGACCTTTTTTACCCCCTCAATTCTGAGGTTTGTGCTGCCAATTCGCAATCAAATTTTCTTTATCACCGGTTCGGTTATTCCGAAACAGGTCGAAAGGATGTCCGACTCACTAATAAACAAGTTAACAATGCAGGAAGGCATGTTGGTCGGATCCAGATATTCCGTATACGCAATGTGTTACGTGTGCGTGCTCCGGGGAGAAAGTTGTACTTTCTCCTCCGTCCCCCAAGGTTAATTTCATTTGTCAATATGAAAGCGCAAAAGTGATTTACTTAAGTGTAAACTCATTTTCCACTCAACAACAGAACAATAACAGCAAAGGCAGCGCCATTCATTCATTGCACTTTGTTTGTGTGCTGTTGCAAGTGTCGCAATATTCCTGCCACATCGGCAGGAGCAACAAGGACAACACTGTCCCTGCGCTTTTCACCTTAACAACATAATGGCAATCAACTGATGGAAATGACGCAGCCACAGTTTCCAGGAAGGATTCGAGTGGCTGGCGAAGGGAATTGAAATTGGCCTGGCTGGCGGATTGGCGAAGGATGGCAAGGACTCTCGCATTGCTCCTGCCATTATTCATTTAAACCTGGGGATTGGGCAAAAAGTGTTGCATTGCCGCACAATCGACAAATAAGCCCTAGGCAATGTGTATTCTTTTTCAGCCACCTTCTTCCTTTTCCTTGGCTTTCCCTCGGCGCCTCCTTTCGCAATTGAGATATATTCATCCACACCCACACAGAAATCTGCGGCTTTCGATTTGTTTGCGATTTAGATATACAAATCGTGCGCCAGCAAAAGGTTGCCGTCTTGCTTCTGGGAAATTTTTAAGTAAAACAAAATTGCTTTCGTTAGACAAATGCAGCATGTGTGGGCTTCGATTGTGTCTTTATTTTTTATTAAATTGCCCAGATTTGCGCTGAGATAACAATCAACCAGGCCAACGGCAATCGCTCGAGGTATTTATGGGTGCTCAATTTGAATTGCTTGGTAGAAACCGATTTTTTGTAACAATGAAAACTGACAAGACATTTTCATAAATAAATTAAGAGAGATTGTCTGAATGGGGATTATCAAACGAGCTTACTCTTTTGGGAGGCAATCTGTGAGTTTTACTTACCGTTCTGTGAGCTCTGATTTGCATTAATTCTGCGATCTGAAAATAAAAAGAAAATGTTGTTCAATAAATCATCTTAAGTTCATCAAAAATAAATACAATAATTTGGTTTTGAGCCGCAGGCCATGCCAATATGATATTTGAAAGGTACAAATTGTAATTATTTAACTTGTAATTGTTTTTGACATCATGATTGGAAATAAACAATATTTAAATAATTTAATATTCCGTTTGCCAAGTTAGCTTCTTTTCATTCTGATCAACATCAGAAGGAAAGTACATCTAACATGTCCGTCTATCTGTCCATCTGTTCATGCCTACGGAAATTATTTCTTCGATTTTAAAGCTCTTTGGATGACACGTTACAAAAAGCCTTTCTGTTGCAGGTAGTATATAAGTCACAACGGGTCAGAACGAGTCGGAACGGCCAACTATATCATAACACTACCATAGGACCAATCGGGAACAAGGGAAAAAATTAAGCCTTCGTTAGTTCTAAATATAAATATATATCCTCAAAAATATCGTCATATTTAATAATTTCTTTACTTTTACAAAAATTTAACGAAAAATTTATCGTAAAATCGATCTTGCTTATGATTGTTTTTAGCATCAAAATTGAAATTTAAATTTATTTAATTTTTTAAACATCTGCAAGGGAATATAAACTTCGGGATTGCTGAAGTTTGCTTCCTTTCTTGTTTTTTGTTTACATTTGAATTTGGATTAACATTTGATGCTGTCTTGTGATTATTACTAATAGATTCATTTCATATATATTTCATTTCGACAGTTTTCTCCTTAAAGCCAATTGCCAGCATTCATCTAATGAAATTCCGGCCACTGTTTCCTTGAAATCTTAAATTTTAATGTTACAACACATTTTCTCGTTTTGCTCATATTGTTTCTGTTTTTGCTGTTGTTGCTGGCAGTTAGACCATGATTGCCAGGCATTGCTGTTGTTGTTGTTTCCTTACCATTTCAGATTACGGCCAGAGTTTAGTTGGCACACAGGGCTTTTTCCCTCCTAGCTGACACATGCCTACAAGCTTATTTATAATAAACAAGAAAGGAAAGCTAACTTCGGGCGGAGCCGAAGTTGATATACCCTTGCAGAATATTCTGTAAATAATATTCTCCAAAATTATTCATATGATGCATTCTTAATACAAATAAAAATCCCAACTTCCTAACTTTAAAAACACCAAAGTTATGGCAATTTCAATCGTTCAGTTATATGGCAGCTATAGGATATAGTCGGCCGATCCCTATAAAATTTGGTAGGTCGGATTGATTGGCCAAATATAAAACCCATAGAAAATCCCAACTTCCTAACTCTAAAAACACCAAAGTTATGCTATTTCCTATCGTTATATGGGAGCTATAGGATATAGTCGGCCGATCCTTATGAAATTTGGTAGGTCGAATTGATTGGCCAAATAAAGAAGCCATAGAAAATCCCAACTTCCTAACTTTACAAACACCAGAGTTATGGCATTTCCTATCGTTCAGTTATATGGCAGCTATAGGATATAGTCGGCCGATCCCGGCCGTTCCGACTTATATACTGCGTGCAAAGGAAAGAAGGGTGTGTGCAAAGTTTCAATTCGATAGCTTTAAAACTGAGAGACTAGTTCGCGTAGAAACAGACAGACGGACAGACGGACAGACGGACAGACGGACAGACGGACATGGCTATATCAACTCAGGAGGTGATCCTGATCAAGAATATATATACTTTATAGGGTCGGAGATGTCTCCTTCACTGCGTTGCACACTTTTGACCAAAATTATAATACCCTCTGCAAGGGTATAAAAATCATACATGAGCGCACAGACAATGAGACAATAGACGAGAATGGTTGGTACAAGCGGAAAGGGGGGCGGCTGCGAGGTGGGTGTGGCTGTTGAAAGGAGGTGCGGGGGGGGAAGCCGGAAAAAAGCAAACAACAACGAAAATGGTACGAAAAAATTCTGGCTTGGGGAAAAAGTACGGAAATGAAAGGCGGCTCGACTCTGTCGGGGACTTGGGCTTTTCCTGCCAGGGAATTTCCAGAACCGTCATTAACTGTTATGCGTATGTATGTAGGTCTAGAGTTATATAATACGACGACTCATACAAGCACACCTCATCTAACCATTCATTGACATCATTTGGCATGGTAGATAACATTCAGCCAAGTGCACACATGCACTGACAACAATATTTTTGTTAAGTGCAAATGGAAATTTTAAGAAAAACAAGAGAGAACGCTATAGTCGGGTGCCCCGACTATCAGATACCCGTTACTCAGGTAAAAGGAGTACGAGGGAGATGGAGATAGAAACTTTGATCACGCATAACTTTTAAACGAATGGTCCGATTTGAAAAATTTCTTCTACATTTCGATAGGTATTGATAAACACAATAAAACTGCATTTTTACTTTTCCGAAATATTTAAATTTATATTTAAATAAAATCGTATATAAGCGATTGTGGGCGTTAAAGGGGGCGTGGCACCTTTTTGAAACAAACTTGCGCTGCGTAGGAACTCCTAAAATCTGCATGCAAAATGCCAATCTTCTAGCTTTTATAGTTTCCGAGATCTCAGCGTTCATACGGACGGACAGACGGACAGACGGACAGACGGACAGACGGACATGGCTATATCGACTCGGCTAGTGACCCTGATCAAGAATATATATACTTTATAGGGTCGGAAACGCTTCCTTCTACCTGTTACATACTTTTGCACGAATACAATATACCCTTTTACTCTACGAGTAACGGGTATAATAAATATATTGAAGTACCACGAAAAAAATATATTTTTTTAACAAGAAATAAAATCTTATGAAAGGAATATTTCATATTAATGAACTCATAAAATTAAGTTTAAATATGTACTAGGTTCAACCTTTTAACATTCGGGTTATAAATAGCTATTTTTTATGGTTGAACTTTTGAAAAAAAATGGTCTTTAAGACTTTAAAATCCAACTTTTAAGGTTTGATTTTTCAACAATGTATAGCGAGAGGTCCTAGGTGGGTCAATGGGTGGGTGGAAAGGGGGTGATTGCAGGAGTGGAAGAACTCCTGCCACCTCTAGCAAGTTTCCCAGCACAGCCGAACAATGTAATGAAATTTTCGAAATATCTATGATGATTTGCGGTTGCCATGATTGTCGGCCAGAAGATGCTAGCCTCCCCCAGTTGCACCCTTCCTTCCACTCTTGCCGCCGCTCTAGTCGTATCCTTGTTTCACACATCCTGCCGGTTGTAGGCCAGGATTCCATCGCATGGCATCGCTCTGCTGACTTGCCCCTTGGCTGGCAAAGTCAAGTGACTGAAGTCACACTTTGGGCTGCCTTTTGCTGTCCTCGGGTCCTTTGAGTCCTTTGAGGCGGCATGCCTGTGGGGAAAGGGCGTGGCATATGTGTGGGTGTGCTACTACATTAAGCTTTGAACATTGATTATGATGATATGGAATTTTAAACCATAAATTGCGACTGGACGTAGATGATATTTTTTAGAGGAAAAAGTTATGTGGTAATAATCTTTTCAAAGTATTCCATAATATATTAGGTTTTAAAAAATGTGCGGAGAGTAGGTAGGTTTTTATTAAAAATCGATCCGGAGTTATGCTAGCTTTCTTACTAGCCTTAATTTAAGAACGAACTATAATTTCAGTGAAAACACAAACAATTAAGAGTGAAATTATAAACAGTATAGGCAAAGTCTTATATATTTTTATAACGTTTGCTGCTTGTAATTTACCTTGTGATTTTTACCCATTTTCAGTAAACAAATGATATGGAAATATATAAAATTTAATGACATGTGCAGAATAAACATTGATATCTTGTGCAATTTCTCTGGACTTTCACGCTTTAAATTTATATTTTCGCCAAAATAAATGATGTTATTATTCCATTTATAACGTCATTTATTTTGACGACAAATTTAACCATATTATTAAGTTACACCCTCATCGGATGATTGCGTTTATAGTAATAGTTATCAAAGTCAGGGTTGATGACGCCAAATCCGGAAAGGAGAACCCTCTAACTATTGTAATCTGAAACGTGTTTTTAATGGCATTTTCATTTCTTCACGTTTTCGACTTTTTGCTCTAGCCGCTGTGCAATATTTACTTCACTAGCCGAGCCTCAAAATGGGCGTATATTCAAACTGGCAGCAGACAATAATTGCATTATTTATGGTGATGACGATGGCGAACAAGTGTGGCAACGAGATTTCACTCCACTCTCGACTATTCTGGGGCTTCCGAAAAAGTTGTAAGAGAATTATTGTGAAATTTGTGGGAAATATACCGAATATGCGCATTCGCAATGTCTGAGAGTTTTGTCGCATGCAAACATAAATTTTTGTGTGCCATGCAAAATAACGTAATAACATTAAATATGCAAATGCCTTTTGTCAGCCATTGCATTTACACATGACAAACAGTGGAAAGGGGCGGGGAACGGGGCGTGGCGGGCATACACACTTACTTGTATTTGTATTCATTCATGACGATTGCAGAAGGAACGAAATGGCGGAAAAGTAGGAATGGGGAAAAGCGGCAGAGCTGTCGACTTCATCACACATTTTGCAATTTGCATAAAGTGAAAATGATGCACATTTCTGTTTTCCTACGACAATTTGCCTTTTATTGATTTTTCTTTGATTTTCTTCACTCAGATCGCACAGTCAAGGCCTCCACTTTTCACCCTTCCCGAATTTCCCCCATTTCCCACGCAATTTCCCTGCCCAAGAAAACTCTCTTCAAGGGTTTCCGACCGATTCTACATGTGTTTTGAATGACGTTGAGTGCTGCTATGCAAACATTTTCTAACGAACACTTAGTGCAAATAGATTCGAGGGCTGCCAGCTCATGTGAAGTTTCCCATTTTCCTTTTTCACACTCCATACTCTCGTAGTGAAATTTTTCTCGGTTTTCTTATCCGTTTTTTATTGCATGCCAATTACTTCTTATTTTATGCTGCAGCTGCATCAGCATGGAGTCTTTCAATTTCATTAAAATTCCAAACAATTACATTTAAGCTGACACTATGCACTGTCTGGGATTTTATTTACATGTGAGCCGAGTAAGCCAATCAATTTATATGGGTTTTACACAGCGAGCAAAACTTAGGTTAAAATTGTATTAATTTCGAGCCTATCGAAAATATATTTTTATTATTTTTAAGCATTAATTTAATCAAAGTCTTGCAATTGAATAAATATTTAAAACTAATCGATTATTTCCTAAAAATTTAAAAATATGTTTTTATGATTATTAATTTTTTTAAGTCTTTCTTTCTGCGCTACAAGTGCAGACCTTTGTTTAATGGTATTTAGTGGTATATTTGGTAACACTTAATGCAAATAAGTTCTACACCATTTTTTTCTGTGCATATGATAATTCCAAGATGAATTTAATCTCTGAAGTGCTTAAACGCCTGGTTAATCATGCAGTTTATTTAGTCCCATGACTTCCCATCTATGTGAAGCAATTAAAAAATGCCAATTCCATGCTCTCGAAGCTTTTGAAGTTTGTCAGAAGTCAGTCACTTCGGCTGGATTCCTCCACCATATGCGAAAAACTTGTCCCATTGGGCTGCCGGCAAAGTTTGCAATATCACCAAGTGGCAGTCGAGCTGTCCGCCCGAGAATTTCCCGCATTTTCCAACAACTGGCAACTGCTACACATATTGGTCAATAAAGTGCGCTCAAAATATTTGCCACAACTTGTGCACTTTACCTATCACACAAGTTGAAGTTCGGTTTCTGTCCCGCGCTGTTCCCTTCGAGATTTGTTGTTAATTTTTGGGTAAATTTGTCGAAAATGTTTTGGACCCCTGCCTCAACCCCTCTTATGGTTCTATAAAGTTCTTGCCGCATGCTCTATGCACTTTTCCAGCTAGTGTTGCATACTGGTACTACTGTGGCAAACTTTTAATTGATTCAATCGCCTGTGCATATTTTCGGTCCACTTCAGCTCGGTTTAGCACCACCACAAAAACTTGTATATATTTTTCTTCAATTTGTTTTAGAGTCATAAACTGGATTTCTACAATAACATAAATTAAAAAGGTTTTTGTGATATAATTATTTGCTTAAACAGTGTTTGAAGGAATTTGATATTTAGAATGCATACCCATGGTAAATTATTTTGATAATTATTATCTTTAGAGAACGAAAAGCAAGGTAAATTATACTCTCTTTCTACAAAACTTCATTTATTGTGTAAGTGTTTAAGTATAGTAAATGGTTATAAATATAAGAATGTTTAAAAAATATATTGTTTTATTTTTAAAAAAGTCATGAAATATTTTGTTGATCCTTTTTGAGAAGAATAATTAATTCGCATAAAAACTTGTAATTTAAAATATTATAAAATTTGTTTTCGGTGTAAAGACTTGTTTGATATAAGCCAGCAACTAAATACCCAGCAGCAACTGTCAGTTGTCGCTACTGAAACGGGGTTGGGGTGGGTTCTGAAAATGGTGTGGCCGACTACCAAGGGAGCTGCCAAATATGTGCGTGTTGCTCCCGGCGTGCTTGTGAAATTAGTTAGAGGATTAAATTTGTACTTTAATAGGATTTCTCATTAGGTGGCGTTTCACGATCGAAGCGGAATATTTGTTCGATACACACAAATACCAACCAACACGCAGCACCCTTACCACCCTGTGACCATTAATTTCAAGCCGCACAAATTTCAGAATTCACTACCCAAGGGAGAAGAGTAGTTAAGTGCGGAAATGTATGCAAAACAGCGTGTTTTGGGAAAGCTCATTAGTTGTGGACTTTAGTCGGTAGTTCATGTGTTCTGAACTTGAATTGTATTTAAAACTGCCTTAGAGCTTACGTAATTTTCTGGACCAAAACGCATGTTCTACCCCAAATATATGCATTATACTTTACAAAATAACTTTTGCGAAACATTTGCGAGAACCATTTTTCGGTAAGGAACATTTAACTTAATTTTCTCATTTGTGAAAAGCAATAAAGAGTAATTCTGGCGGTTTTGTCATAGGATTTAGTGGTCTAGTGCAGCGTTCCTCTTTTCAATCACAGACCATTTCACTTATAAGCCACCAGCGTATCCACATTTCAGCGCCCAAGCCGCGAATACGCATTCACAATTAACCACTTGGCAAGCCATAAATTTAACACACACACACGCACACACTGGGAAAACCACAGTGGGTCACGCACACATTCGCCAGAGCGGAAACCAAATCATTAGCTAGAAAAATTGACCAGGCCAACAAAAAGGGAAAAAGGGCCGGGATTTTATTGAATTTTTCGCTGCTGGGAAAAACAGTGGCTTTGATGGGGGATGCCAAGGCAGAAGTGGTGGGCCACTGGGGTTGAATAAATTTCCATCAAATGCATTTTGCAGTTTTGTGTCCCGGCAGTTAAGCGACCACATCCGCCAGGGGCCAAACCAAAATAATTATGTGACCAGCAAAATATTTCAGACTATATGCTCCATCCAGCTTTTTACAGTTCCGGCCGCACAATGCAAGCAAACACGCCAGATTTTTAATTTGTTATCTGTTTGCTCTTGTATCTGTTTGTTTTTTTTTTGGAAATATGTTTCCGGAAAATGTTGTTGCTGCTGTGATTTCAAATGGGCTTAGAGCCTGTCGCTTGGCAAACTGGTTTTGTGATTTTTAGTTACCAGAGCTTTTTTTGCACATCGCTGACCAAATTAATTTCCAAAAATTTATTAATGGTTAAGCAGAATTTTAATAAGATTTTTGTTTATATTAAATGTTTGCCACTCCTATAACCAAATTTTCCTGAATTTCAGGCTAGATCTTAAAGCCCCTAAGCCGCCATAAATGACAGGATCACTGATTATTAATGAGGGGGCCATAAAGCACTCTCATTTCAGTTGCTGGCCAAGTGCGAAGTAGATAATCGAGTGCGAGTGGCCAGCGAAAACAACAGGCAACTGCAACTGGCCGGCAATCAACGGCCGAGCTGATTAAAATCGCAGCCATTTCCACTGTGAGGGTGAAAATTAAAATCAAAACGGGAGGCAAAAGCGAAGGAGGGGGGGGATGGAAAGCAAAGGGTAAACGGCTAAGATAACTGAACTCCAAGTCATGACCGTATAATCGATGCAGGCAGCATAGAAAACAATTGCAATTGCTGGAAAAGCGAGATGCGAGCATAGGACGATGGTCAGTGCGGGTGGTCCGCAAATGGGTGGGGAGTTTTCAAAGGGAAAAGGGGGGCTGCTGCCCCCTCGGGGAGTGGCGGGAAAACCAGCATCGATCCCATGTGGGTGCCGTTAAACGCCGAATTTATGCTTTGTCCTGCAGCAAAAGCTGCCAGGCAACTGTTGGCCAGCAGGGCCCCCTTTTATCAGATACACCTCCTGCCATAAGTATCGCACAAAAGGCATAAGTGCCCAAGGGTGAACAGCGGGGAGTGGAAAGGGGCTTGTGGACACAGGAAGCGCACAGTTTATATTGCCTCAGTGACAATCGAAAGCATTCTGCACAAAGTTCCCTTTTGACAGACATCGTTTTCATTTGATAGGGTGCACCGTAAAAAAGTACTCTGAAATTGGTTTCAAAATACTTCATAAGTTAGAAAAAATAAATAATAGTTATCATAAAAAAATTCAATAGACTTTTGTCTTTCGGGATGGTTATTTTTAAGCATGTAAAATTACCCAAAATTGCAGAATTAAATAGAGTATCAGCACTATTTCTTATATTTTCGTAACTTGTATTTAATTAAAAGTTAAAAGTGTATACGTATATTTAAATTGCTGAAAATCTCAAAATTTTAAGATACCTGCAGCATGAAAAATTGAACTGTAGCGCAACAGCTCATCTGGCATATAAAACATATATTTTTACGAATGATGCACTTATTAAAAGAAATTCCACGCAGCCATGCAGATAGGAAAATGCCTTTTCCGCTTTTCACAGACTCTACCAGACTATGAGTTATGTGTTGCGCAATTAACATTTGTTATGCTGGCGCACCCAACATTGTCCCGCATTCTATTATATTTTTTTCGTCGCTGGCAGAGCACTTAAAATTAAAAATTACAATTACATTTAACTTGGCAGACACAAGCGAAAATTTTGTAGCTCTGCGCCAGGGACCCCCCTTTCCCGGATGTCCTCAAGATGTGCTGGCGATATTTTATTTGCCACTTGGTTGGCCGAAAGTTGCCAGTTGGCAAGGGCCAAGAAATGGAGACGCCGAACAATACACAGGACATGGGACACAGGTTTGCCATTTGCCATCTCGGCCTTTTTTGTCTTTCGCTGGCAAAGAATTCATTAAGTGGCAAATAGACGCATTATGTTTATTTGTTTTTGCGTCCTCTTTGGCCCAAAACTTTTAAGTTACAAGGCAAATACTTTGTGTTAAATGCATTCTTACTGACGCCTTTTAAAGGGCAGTTGGTAAATGAGTGTTGGCCAATAAACCTCAATGGACCATTAACCACAAACTTTTAATTGAATAAATTTACCCAGTTTACATACATTTTCATGCGAAATTTTCAACAAAATGCAGCGTTAGTAGATTTTTCCCGGCAACCAGACGACTGCACTGCAGAGCTGGGTGAAAATTTCGAAAATGCCTCGCTGTCATCGGCAACAACGGAAATTGAACTAATTATGTATTAGTTTGGCTCCAGGCGGAAAATTGCGATGCGATGCGGACAAAATTGGCTTTTTGAATGTCGCTCGCTGCAGATTTGTGAATATAAATCGAGGATGCGATGGGCAGTCGAGAACGGTTTCCCAAAAGTTGGCCTTTTAAAATGCATTCGATTAGATTGGCTCAATTGAAAATCAAAATGGAAATCAATGGCCAGAATTTGATTTAGATTGGACTATTTTCCAGCTTCAATTAGCTAAAAATGTATATGCTTTCCGTTTGGCCAATTTATCCAGTCCACCCGGTGACCGCAATTCCCATGCACAAAATAATAAATAGCCATCAGGTTATTGTCCTGGTGAAAAATAGATCCAAAATCGTTGGCACTTGAGGTATATAAACATACACTTCACGTTGATGGCCTTGGCATCATTGTGGGCAAACAAATCATCTAGGATTGGGGAAACTCGAGTTCATGGGGCTCCATAAAAATAAGCCATTCGCGTCTGGAGTGCATAAGTATATATGAATGAGTAGATCGTATATTATAAGTAGACGGCACATTTAGCACACATTAATAAAACCGCAAAGAACGTGCGACGAACAAAGGAAAAAAATCGCTACATAAAAGGAAAAAAGGAGAAAAAAGAATATATATCCCAGAATCGGCTGAGAAAAATCTTCGACACACGCAGACACTCCCAGCAGCAACAATCACTCATCATAATGAAGCTCAGACATCGAGGATAAAGTTGAGGGTGAGGCAGAGTTCCATATATGAAAGTCTCTCATGTGTGTGTGTATAATCCTGTATTTTTGGCAGGAGTAAATTAATTGAATTCATTATGGCTGATAGATGCATGTGTATTTATAAGCATGTGCTAGAAATGGCCATTTAATCAAATGCCCAGTCACTTTGTGTTTTTGCCAAGAATTTAACCTGCCAAGTACACAGAATCATGAGCTGCTTCTGTTTGCTGCAAAACTTACTTAAGCAAAAGCAAGTAATCTGATTATATTTGGATATTCTGCTGTCTAAATATTTATTGAAAATAATATTGATCAAACAAGTCACGAAAATAATTGAGTTTCAAATTGTGTTGAATTGCCTCTATAATTGTGTAGTTTGACGATTAAGTGATTAATAATTAAATAATACACTGTTCAACGGAGACACACAAGTCACCTGAAATGCAATTATAAAATTCACAGAATATTCTCAACTTCTGTGTATAAATACAAAGTAATTATATTAAGCTACAATTAGAATGTAGAAGTCATTTTTTTATATTTACGCTTTAATAATAATTAAGTGAATTCAAAATCAAAGACTTAAAGTGATTTTATTAAAGCTTTAGTTAAATTGTGGTGATTGGATACTTGGTTTAAAAGATTTTAGGTTTTTAAAACCAAACCATATTAATTTAAAACAATAAAGTAAGCTTTTAAGCTTTATGAATTTATTCAAATTCCTACAAAAATAATCAAACTTATTTATAAATGCAAAAGCCAATTAAAATCTTTGAATATGAGTGCATATTAGGATTTAGGATTTTATTTAGGATTTATTCGAATGTAGATTAATAATTCGCTACTGAAATGTCTAATTAATTTTGAGCCAATTGCAAGAAATGTAAATCGTTTTCAGGTTAATATTTATTCAATCCAACCGTTTTACCTCAATGGTTGCCCCACACATTCGATCAATAAATTGGGGGCTTTTAATGTGTTTGCGATTCCGTCCACGACAGTTTGGTTTGTTGTTTCATATCAAACGTGTATATCCCGTATTTGTGTTTTATATGTAGTCTCGAATATCCATTCAATTCCGCCAGTCCGCTTGCCAGATACACGCAGCATTATTATTGTTGTTACAGAATGTTTTCAATGAATATTAAATGTCGGTACAATTTTAATTTGATTCGCCAGTCTGGTTTTTGTTTTTTATATTCCTCTCGCGTGTGTCATTCAATTCTTTTTATCATTATGGAGACACGACTAAAAATACACTGGAGAGGATGAAAAATGTTCCCTTTTCTTCTTAATTAAGTGACACGCATGTCGGTGGAATTCCAAATATTCAGCTTGAAGGCATGACGCCTGCAAATACTTCCTGTCACTCTGATTTTGATTGGGAAATTCGAACAGCATTTATGAGTTCATCCGCTTACGGGAATACCAAAAAAATTGAGTATTTTTCAGACCTTCCTGGAAATGGCATTTAAAATGAAGCTACTTATTTTCAGGATATTTTCATCTGCCTTATTTTCAACTTTCAATAAAAGTGGTAAGATAATAATTAATTAAAGCCGTTTTCGCATGTACTGAATATATGCTCATTACCGTTGGTTACTTTTCCCCATTGATTTATCGTATTATCTTTAATAATTGGAGGAAGAGCGAGTCTGTTGAATTACCATCATTAAGGTGCAGCCACTGAACATGAAATTAAATTGGCGTACATATGCCACTCACAGCTAGACTTTTCAATTTGCCAAGGCAAACTGCTACTTAACCTGTTAAGAAAACCTGGCCAACTTGTGTGGGCTGGTTTGCTATTAAGACTCATAAATAAGACAGCAGAGCTGTTCCTCGAGTAGCAGACGTGACAGCCATTTAAGCGGTGTGCAGCCTGGCATTGTGCAGACATTAATGGGAGAATGTGGATGTGGAAGTGGAAGTGGAAGCAACGCCACCGGCACTTCAATTAATTAATTGCAATTTGCAAGACGCAGCGGCAGACAACGTTGGCCATTAAACGCGTTTAGCTGCAGCCGCTGTCGACTGGCGTTCTTACAGTATGGCAGTATTGTGTAAGATGCAAGCAGGGCGTATACTTGATGCGCCTTCCCACCACCACCACCACCATACCCTCACACTCACACACACATCAAGTATACGCCCCGAATGTTGACGTGTTATTAACACCGCGTGAATCCAGCAGATGTCGTCATGCCCATAATGCATCCATGCAACGCTGTGCCACGCATAAATAAATGATGATGATACGGCTTCTGATGCCTCAAATAAGATTCAGTACCACGCACGAACAGATTGGCGAGACCTCGATGGTTGAAGGTGCCGCCAGCGGGAGGATTAAGCACCTGATGGGATTTCAGATCCACTGGTATGTATCCATATCCTTCGCAGAGCCTGTGTGATTCCCAGGGCGAATAGTGTGCAAGCTAATCGATGCAGTGATGCGACCTAATTAGTCCCCGGGTGAATGCCTATGATAGCCAGGCAACTCACCAATCACCTTGGTTAATTATACCCAGGTACACAATTTCAACTAGGCATGCAGATGCATATATTTTATAAATAATCTCAAAATAAAATTGGTATATTAAAACAAACAGTAGTACATATCAAAAAAAAAGTGTGTAATCTTCTTTAGTTCGAAATAGTTTTTGGGAACAAATTAAATTATTTGCATTTAAAAATAAATTGATAAATTTAACAATTCAAACTAAATTAAGAACATGTCTGACAAAGGCTTTGGCGCCATCACCAACATGTGGGATTTCGGCATATAAATTTCACAATTTGCCACCGAGTTCAAAGAGCCATTAAAATTCACCCTAATTACCACAAATCGCCCGCAACTAATTTAATAATAGCAACAAACCATAAGGGAGGTCGAATCGGGGGCAGCTGGTGGATGGCGGTTGGTAAATGCTGAATGGGAGTGGCAGCTGCATAAACTGGCCTCAATGGCCATTAAAAACTTCTCGTAGTTGGTATATTTTCTCCCCTCGATCCTCATCCCCCTTCACTCACGCTATGTGTACGTATATTTGCGGCAAATTGACGGTTTCATTCTCGGGTAACAGAGAAAACTTTCTGGCCAGGCACTCAAAATGGCTTGAAAGTCTCGACAACAATTCGCCCGAGGGGCGGGAAAATGCGGTTCGAGTGCAGGGAGGAAAACACTTTATAGAGACCACTCGTAACCTCAAAGCGCAGACGGCATAAAACAATTGAACGTGAAACGTTTGACGCTAAGTCAAGGCGGAGTATCATAAAAAATTAAGTGACACTCAAGTGAAGACACTGGACGGCAGTGATTAATTGGCCCTTAGCCAACGACCTTAGCAGTATCATTAAAAGTTCGCCCCCATATCCAACATGCTGTCAATGTTGTCATCTTCATTTGGCATTATGATAATAATTGGGCCACGAACCGGGACATCGGAACACCAGGTCCTGCTCCTGTCAAGTGTTCAGGTCACCCCGGGCCCAAGAAATGCCAAAAGTTAGGCCCTCGCCTGTCACAGGGAAATATTTTCGAGCTGACTGGAAGTTTCGCAAATTGATGGCGTTAGTTGGCGCTCATGAATACGTCAGACAACAAATACGCATAAAATGGCCACTTGATTATTGGGGACTCCTTGGAAAGTTTAATGAAATTTATGTATAAAACAGACAGCATGATGAATGAAGTTGTCTTTAAGGATAAAAGCGTATTCTGGGCCAGCTAATTTTTTGCTCAAATTTGAAACACGTGCCTAAGAAAAGGGTTAAGAAAATGTCTACACTGGATTGCAAAGTAAGAGTAGATAATATTTTTGAAGAGGGTTAAGCAAAGGCAACTTAAGCATACATTTCTTTAGGAAATATAATTTTGGGGTCTTTTGGGGTTTGACTATATTTTAAAAAAAGGTAAATCGCATGTTCTACTTCAATCAATTTATGGCAGTACTAAAAGTCATTTCTAGTGTATTGTGAGCTGAAGGTTTTTTGAGATGTAATTTGTAATTTTGTTTATCAGCATTCGTAAATTATTTAAAAATTCGTAGAAAATTTTAATTAATAAAAATATACTTACAATTAAAAGGTCTGAAGACAAAGAGAAGCAAGTAATCTGAAATCGAATGAAAAATAATAGATGAGCCATTTTGCCATTAACTTATATTTATGCAGTTATAAAATTCTAATAAATATTATTACTGTTAAAAGTTATCTGGTAAATTTTTCTTTAAGTAAAATTCAAAAGATTCACACAATCATTATTTTACTTTCGTTATGTGAGAATCAAACAATTTACATAAGTCAATTTGTTATTCAGGTCCACTCCACCGCTTTGAATACAGAAATCAAGTAATAAATCACAAGGCGCCATCATCCTGCTTATTGCATAATTTATTTTCTAAGCCCGCTGCTCTTTTATTTTTGCTTCCCTCTTTACATAATTCGATTCTATATTCTCTTTTTCCTGGGCATATTGCGCCAATTTGGAGCTTATTATAAGTTGGCCATTTTTTTTCGTCGATTGTTTCGATTTGCTAGTGCGCTTGATTAAATTTGCACTCAACTTTTCAAAGCTTCATTAATCATCTATTTGAAAGGGGTCTTACGGGGGGTGTATAAACGCCTGATAGGGCGCTGAAAAAAACTAAAACTTTAGCCGGAAACTTTGTTGTAGTTGGTGCAGACCGTGCAGTTGGCATTGCCAATAATAAAATTTACGCTGCCTTCACAGCAGGTCAGGAAAAAAATTATGAGTTTTCTCAGCGATTTGCCATTTTTGCAGTTCAGCGAAAATTGCACCACCCTCACCATATTTTTCGTGGGAAGGAATTGCTCTGGATTTAGTGAGAAATAAATTAGGGAATTTATAACAAGCCGAGTGAATAAGGAGAAAACTTTCATGACTAATGACCACTGCACTTCAAGCACTCCAACAGAAAAGGGGGATCCATAAATAGTAAACATGAGATGCACATAAATATTAAATTTATTAACTGAAAAACTTGGATTAAAGATCTGGGGCACATTTTAATTATTCCATTCGGCCAGAGAGAAGTGCATGTCGAGTAAATGAAAGTGGTAAATTCTCCTCGGCCACGTCCAAAAACACAAAGGTCTTCATTTATTCATCATCAAAATGGCGGTCGCGATGGCTAAGACAAAGGCCTTTCTCAGACCCATTTTTCCAACCCTTCCTTCCATTTTTCGCTTTTCCCCTTTTCTCTCTTTATCTCTGAGTTATTTGTATCGCTAAGGCGGAGAAAGGATTTAAGGGTGCTACACTTGAGAAATAAAAGCCAAACAAGAGTTGGGATTAAATTCACCATTAATTAGAATTATTTTTGAGGATTAATGGCGCTCAAACTTTTTCAAACATATATTTACTTTGCAATCGGTGACAGTTTAAAAATGTTTATTCGTGTATCCCAAAATATTTTTCGCAGTATCGTAATAAAAAATAACAACGAGGACCGCAGTGACCAAGAACCGCAATACTCAGAGTGCCTCGAAGCTCTGGAAAAGAAGGAAATGAAGGGGAACTGGTGGGAAAAAGGCGGGGAAAAGCGTAGAATGAGTTTTCCTTGTTCATTTAGCAGTCAAACGGAGTTTGCCAGTGTGGAGACATGCCTGTCTCCGCTCGGTTTCCGTTTCCTGTGCCATCTGCAAATTTCATGGCAATATATTTTTGCCGCTTGTGCGAAGAAAGACGGCAAATAGCCAGCGAGCAAGAGGGAGAAAGGCAACTTTACTGCGCCTCGGCCATCATCAGTCATTTTGTCTAAAAGAATATATTGCAATTAAAAGCAGAAAATATGCTTTTACACTGGCCAACAGAGCTATAAGTTTGCCGCTCATCCAGCATCCACATCCTCAGCCCCGGTCCATTCTCCCTCTTTATTTATGAAGCGCAACACTTTGGCATCCACCCACTGCATTTTGACTGCAGAAACTTTGGATGCCGAGCCCCACCAGAGCCCCTTTCTTTCCGGCTTCCATCTTCATCTTGTTGCCACTGCTGATGTTTTACTACCCAGCCAAGAGCAGCAAATTAAAATTGCTTCATTCTGGCCCTTCAAGTACGCTGTAAGTCACGCCTTGTTATGGCCGCAGCCGGACCTTCAATGGATAAATGGACGGATTTGTTGGTTGGTCGCTTGGTTTGTTGGATGGAAACTGCTGCCGAGCCTGAAGCTGCTCGGTGGGCAGTTTTCAGCTCGACACTTTATAAATTATGCGGATGGCAGTGGCATGGGCTTTAATGAAATTTCCATCTCTCAACTAGAACAAAATTAATTTTGAACTACGTTGGCCAAATGCTTTTAAAGCGGGATCGAGTTTCGCGAAAGGCAGGCATAATTAGTATCAACATTTTCGTATAAAGTATATAAAAAACAGTATATAAAAGAAATAATTTGAGTGTACATATTCTTAGCAAAAGCTGTAAAAGGCAATATAATGGACAAAAACAACCGGAGTCCTAATTAAATAAGTTGTAACAATTCCATTTAGGAGTTCAAGTTTATTACCGTTCCTCGTCCACCTTTATAGTAAAATGTCACCTTCACGATTCAGAACTTTTAAGAGTTCGGTAAAAACTTGGCTCAACCTTTTCACGAGTCTGCAAACTAGCAACAGGAATTTGATTACTTTTCATTTCGCAATTCGAGGCAGTTTGTGCAGCTTAAGCCATCCGCATCCAACTCGGGGAGTTATTCTCGAATACTCTATTTCCATTTCCATTTCGCAGTTATCTGGTCACTCCTCGGCAGGCAGCTGCATTTTCATAAGCAAAACTTTAACTGAGCAGCTGAATTTTTCATTAGAAAACTTTTAATGCACTGAGAGAGACAGGGGACACCTGGCGGGTGAATGGGTGGAAAATCCGGAGGAAATGCCAGCTTGAAAGTCATTTGCCGCTCAAGAAAAATGTGTGTAACAAATGTTTAAAAGCGTTGGGGGAATGTCGAACAAAAGACCGCGACTAGAATGTGTGTGTGTGGGTGCTCTGGCAATTTTATAACATTCCAAAATGTCAGGCCTCCACCCAGCCTTTGCTCATGTCACTTGCCACACTTTTCATCCAAGACAATGAGTGTCATCACGGAGGCATCAAGTTTTCATAAGACCACGCATGTTGAATTTCTGATGAGTTTTTTCACCCAGCATCAACCCTTCTCCAGAAATACCGTCTTCTTATGAAAATTTTATTTATATGCCCATGCTTTATGAGGCGTGCGAAATTTGGTCAGACTAGAAAGAACCTTAAATGAAAAAATTTATTGCTAAAAATGTGAAAGTTTCTGCTCATTTTTAATGAGCTTGAGATATATCATCACAGATAGTCCAAAAGTTTATTCAAGTTGGTCGCAAAGTTTTTATTTGTGTTTTTTTTTGGGAAACATTTTCATCAAAAATTCCTACTATATCAGATTAAGATTATATAAGGAGCTACCAAAGAGTGCTATTAATAATTGTTTTCGCGAAAATATCAATCATACGCAGCGTGTGCAGCAGCTTGCTTAAAGTGTAAAAACAATTTGGACAAACAAGGAAAATTACTTTTAAAGCCCCAACTTAGAGACACATGTAGCACTTACTTTCACATAATCCCCGAAAACTGAATGTCGGAAAAGGGAACTCTCATGCTCTCAACGAGAGTTTAAAGACAACCTGACATATGGGACTGCTGAGCTAAACAAATCACATCAGAACAAATAAAATCCAGCACAAAGGCAACCGCCAGCAAATAGACAGACGCACACAATGTCTGCGCTCTGACATGGCCGTTAAGTAATTCCATATTTTATTCGCCGAAATAGAAAGGATTCGAAAGGGGGAAGCTACCGAACACATAAGCACACAAACTCAAGTGTTTGGTATAAAAGTCTCACATTTGTTTGCCGCATTCGCACGTGAAGGCGTCCAAGCAAATATGTCTAACGAGAAAAAAAAGGGGGAAAGACCGTTGGTGGGCTTGAAAAACTTGTTTAAAGGGATTGCAATAAAGTGCCTGGCATATTGGGATTTGTCCCTTTTCCGTCGTCTATTTTTTACCTGCAAATATTTGGCATCTCCCAAATGAAAAGATTTTTTTCGCCACATGCCAATAAAGGCCTTAACCCTTCTCTTCCCCCCTGTCATCCGTCAGCCGTTTTATGTGCAATTCCCTCAAGTGCTTTATTTGGCAACAAAAAACGTTCGGGGACTCGCCACCGCCGCTCACAGCATCGTTAACTCTTTAGTCCTTTTTTTAAACTGTTGCATATAATTTATTGTAACTAAAAGTGGTTCCTCTTTTTTTGTCCTACCAAAAAATAAGTAAGGGATTTCGTTTCTTTTGCCCTTTGGATTTTGTGGGTCTCTGGTGGACCATTTTATAGAGCCTCTGTGCATGTTTATTTTTTCGGTGAGCTTAAGATTTCGGCTTGCCAAACATTCCACTGTTAACAGTGAATTTGGTTGGGATTAAAACCGACATTAAGCTGTGATTAGTAGCTGACTTTTTTTTGACTTTTTTATTTATCATCCTCACTCGGCTTTATTCATTTCATCTATCGAATTGACACTCGAAAAGATCTGGGATTATAATTTATCCAATAGGTTGGTATTCTGCTGCCTCTGAATTAAATGTCATTTAAATGGGTTAAAGCTGGTAAATAAAATAAGATGAGCTGGTAAGAATGTCACCAACTGTTATCTGGAAATAGAGATGGACTGAATAATTACACTTATTGTAATTAATTTGAAGAAGTAACGATATTGTTTTAAGTGTGACCTAGACATAATATTTCATTGATATCAAGGGTACGTGCATAATATATTAAAATAGTCTCACGAGCGCATCTCCAACTACAACATTGTTTAATGAACAAGGGACCTTGAGAAACCCTCAAAGACTTACGCATAATTAAAATATCTAATTAGAAATAATCACATTAAAGCGGCAGACGGTATAAAGTATGTTGAAGGTGATGGTAAGCAAGTACGGAATTCCCAGGGCATCATAATGAGAGCGTCGACTCGCCACAATGGCAAAATTGTTGACATTAATTAAAATGTCATTTAAATGAAATATATAACAGTGCGGAATTTTACTCTATTAAGGCGGGACAGCCTCCTTCGCTGCTTGCTGTTTTTCCATCCCGCAAGAATGTAACAAAAAGGACACAATGTCGGAGAGACACTGGAGCAACGAACCGGAGGACAAGATCTCGAGAAAAGGAGCCCTTCACAAAGGCAAAAAAGGTCCAAAGGGATGCCAAATGTGAGAGAAAAGGAATATTAAGGAGGAGAATGCATGGGAAAAACGCTCCATTAGGGTAATGAACAAGTTAACAGCCGCATATTTCTCATTGCTTTCTTTTTATTGCTACCGTGGGATGCAAAAGGGCATGGGCTTGGGCACAAAAGCAATTTTCATGTCCCCACGCTCGAGTTTAAATTTTTAATTTGACTTGTTTTCTTAGGCCGGACGACCGGTCAGAGTCAATATGAAAATGTCGGCAAATAATTATAAGTAAATTAATGAAAATTGAACAAGCCAAAGAGGAAAGGCCAAAGTCAATGGAGTGTGCAAAATTGTTGGCAATTTGTTGTCGAGCAAATAGCTTCATGGTCATTATGCTGGCGACTCATTTGCAAATGGCCAAGTCTGCTGTTGGCCCTTGCCCCAATGACTTGGCATCAAATTGGTTGCTTTGTTTATTCAGCCCGCTCGTCTCGCCAAAAGAGGGCAAAGCTCTTTGGGCTGATTCAGCGCAAAAAGATTAATGATTCGACATCGGATCCGCTGCGTTCTGGTAAACATTTTCCACTTCCTTCCCGCCGAGGGGTTTTCTTCGTCTGGCTGTCTGGACTTTCGTCGCCTTTGACTTTCATCCAATAAAATGAAATTAAATAAATTTTTGAGCCAAATCTTATTTGCGTTCTGTCAGCTTTGTCATCATCAATGGCCCGGCGTCCTTGTTGTTCGATACTGTATTTATGTGGCCCCGAGTGACTTTTATTTATGGCAATTGTTGGTGAACATTTTCTAAGCCATTTACCCTTGGACTTTATGTTCAGTTTTTTGGCCATATTATCGAGTGGATGATTAGAAAGTTTTTCCATTGAAGGTTCGATCTAAGGGCAACTTTAAAGGGGTGAAGGTATGAACATAAATTCAGACATAAATTGCTTACATTTAAAAAAAAAACAATTTCAAAAATTCAATCCATTATATTATTTAGTTAAGCTAAAATTCCCAATTCACATTCACAATTCAATATTTTTAATCCTTTACTTTATGCTTTAATAATGAAACGGTTAGTTTTATTTTAGGAAAAATAAATGAAAACTCTAAAATTTAGATAGATTCCCATGGGAGTAAAATTCAGATTTTTGATTTTAATGAATATCTGAATATCTAAAAAAATCACTCAAACTTTTCCCAAATAAAAAGTGTAAGCACTCGGGATATGCAATATTTTGCATCTAACTGTGCTCGAAATACTTTAAAAATCAAAAATGTTTTTCATATATTGCTGAAATTGTTCAGCACACGCTGGCGCACTGCTGGGCGATCTAAGTGAATTGGGGCGTGGCAGTTACAAAATATTAATCATACGCCGTGTAAAACATCGAAAATATTGTTCAGGACCATGCAAACGAGATTGATGAGAGTGGGGCGTATAAATGGAATTTAGGGGAACAGATTGCGAGATGAAGTATAGAATTCTATTCAGAGCTAAAGTAAAGAAACATAAATAAACCCCTTCCTTGTTTCTATTTCAAATGAATGCTTTCCAAAAATTTGAACGACAAGCAAACTTATGCATATACAGTAACAACAGCACAATTGCAATAACTGAAGTAAAATATTCAATACAACAACAAGTTTCAAGTGCAAATCTGCATAGATTAACTTGAAAACACTTTCTCGAAAAAATACGCTTAAAACTTTGCTTTAAATCTTATGGGAAATAACTCTTTTTTTCAACAAATCAAATGCTAACATACAAATGTTTTGCTAATTTCCTCCCTATCCGAAAGAAAAGTCAATATTTTCCAACTGTGAGCGCATTCAAGTGAAAAGCCCACAAACTCAGTCGTTTTAATGGAATTCTAATTTTTTCGGAAGGATTTTGGAGAAACCACAAAGGGTGGGGATTAAAATGGTGGCAAGCTGCATTTGATGGGTCGGTGGAGGGAAAAACCGCAATCACAACGCACCAAGTCGTCGTTTGCTGGTAATACAAACGACAATTACAACTTGCCTTCAGACGAGCGTACAAACAAGTGGACCGCAATCGCAGGAGGGGATAAAGGGTTCGACTGGGGGAGACACGAAAGCGTACTAAAAGCAAATCTGTGCGGTTAAACGCAAGTGTCAGCTGTCATTTTTGTGGAAAGAATTCTGGCAAAAAATGCCAAGAAACCTAAAAAAAAAAAGCGCAGCCAAGCACACAGAGCGCCGGAAAAAGGAGTGGAATATGCAAAGGCAATAATTCTTGGAGCAAGTGTAACAAGAAAATAAGGGCAATGGCAGTGGCAATGGCAGTGCAGACCAGGACAGACGTAGTGAAAGCCGAGCTGCAGCCAAGAGATGTCAGCATATGCACTGAAGAGCCATAAAAAAGTCCTGTTCCTTAGTAATGGACCGAAGAAAACCGATGCAGTAAAAGGTGCACAGATAAAACATTGACATTTAAAAAAATAAAAATATAACATTAACATTACTATCTTTTAAGATTGAAAGATCTTATAAGGCTTGAAATTGGAAATAGCTAAGCAACTAATTGTTTGCCTAAAATATATTTGCATATCATAAAGTATAAAATCATTTTAGTAAGTATAACATTTATTTTTATAAAAACGCCTAATGATTTTAACTTTAATTTAATGAATAAAATGATTATATATATATTAACACTATTGCTTAAAACTTAAAATATTTGGCAGTCAAAACACTAAAGAAGTGTATAAACACTATTATAATTTTCTCTGTGTAAAATGGAGAAATGAAGTGTAAAAAAGTGCGTATGGCTGAAAAGCTGGGCAAAGAAGGAAAACGGATTTCCATAAGGCCCGAAGATAGATGGCCATTTGCTTTCTTTTTTGGTCTACCTTAGATTAGTTTGCCCGATAAGAAATAGTTGATAGTCGAAAGGGACGAGTAAAAACCGCAAGACAAAACTGCAGTTAAGTAACAATCCTGCATAAGCGCATTGCGAAAGTGCTTAACCAAATTGAAGACAACTTTTTATACCAATTGAGAAATGTCTTACGAATCCAGAGAATTGAGAAATATCCTTACTACACTTATGTAAACTTGATAACATTAATTACAGCCCCTTTTAAATTACCCTTCTTTAATTTTTTATGTAAGTGTAAAATTGATCAATAAGACTCAATTTTGTTGTTCATGTATTGACCATTCTAGAATTAGCGAAGCTTTTTTCCTTAAGTTTCTTGCCATGGGTAAGTCCACCTTAAGCGGCTCTACATGAGAATCTACTGGACACAACTGCCGGAGACATTTTCAAGAGTATTAGGAACCAAATCCACTGGCTAGCAAATGATCAACCATAGACAAAAGCTGACGTACGACAACAGGCGGCCTTGTGTCCTCGACGGCAGGACACACTGAACCCGCCTCCTTCTATTCAGCATCTCTAATGCCTGCAAATCGCCTGATTATGGGCTTAAAGCCGGCCAGCCACATATATCGCCATTGCAGGACCAGCTGGACAAGCAAGTTGTTGACGGCAAATGGGAAATGGGCTGAGAACGAGGACGAGGACCAGGAGAAGGACTCGAGTGGCTCGCTCCTTGGCCATCATGTTGAGTTGTGTTGCCCAGCAGGATTTGCATGGCATTGCAGCGTTCCTTGCCTTTTTGTTTTTTAGTCAGGGCTTTCTTTTTTCTTATTGGAAGACTCCTTGCTGCGACTTGGCGCCATCCCATATACAAATCTGTGCTGAAAATGTATACACTGACGGAAAAAAGGATCCCCACGTAACTTAAATAATAAGAGCCAGCTTAAAAAGAATGTATTTCAATTTAGATTCATTGCTTTCGAATTCTGCAGTCCTAAATTCGCTTTAAAATAAAACATTTTAACATAAATTAAAAAAAATTTTATCGCTGAAATTAAATTAACTCCAAAATATTAAAAAAATATATTTGCATCGAAAAATGTGTCGCCAAAATATTGTCAAATTATATTGCATTGGCTACTTTTGGGCTCTTAAATAAGTGCAACAATTTAGTTCGAATTAGTGAATTGATTACGTAAGGACGCTTAATCCTTAAATATGTTTTTAGTTTTAATAAAATTCTTCTTTGTGAGCAATTTTATTTTCTCCGTGTAGGATATATGCAGGCCATTATGTTTTTCTTTTTTTGTGTGCGCACTAAAATCATAGTCATGTCCATGAATATCCCTAACTGATTACATGCAAGAGAGCTTATAAAAACAAGGATACCGCCCGGCGACAATGACACAACAGCTGCTCGGAATGCAGGCTAATATCCTTGGCCCTGGGTCCTCCTTCAGCTCCTGGGGCTTGACTTTGCTTGTTCTTGCCTCTGAAATGTTGTGCATTCCAAGGCAACAGCAGAGCTTCCTTAGGGCAGGAGAAAAATAAATAAATATGGTTCAGTGCCAAAGATGCTAGTAGGCAGGATATGCACAAAATAATACTAATTGTGTACTTTATCAATCAGTAGGAAAATGCTGGAAGGCTGAATAAAAAAAAATAATAATATACAAGTATATTTTTTCCAAATATAAATTACTTATAAATAAATTACTTTTGAAAAAAATAGAATGAATTAATAATATCAGTTTATACAAAATAATCTAAAGCATATAGATGATAACTTTATTGGACCACTAATATAAACCTATTAATTTTAATTAAGACTTTGATGCTTACAAGCGTTTGTTCAAGAAATCATTGTCTTTTTGAAATAATACTCTTTCTAGTTCTTCGAGCTAGTTTAAGGCAATCATTTTAAATGGTTTCACTTTAAACTTTGACGATTTCATGCATTTCCATTCGAAGAACCATTAATATATTTCCCCTCAATTAAGTGGGCTCATTAAAGCCCGCTCGAGCACATTTTTGTGGGGTAAAGAAGAACCATCTAGCGTGGCATTGTGGCCGGCACCACTGAATGTGGGTACTATAGCGCCAAACCACTTTGCCCACAATTACGCGCTCTTAATGAACGGCAATTGGGCGACCACATCAAGTTGAAAATTATGCCCCGGAATGGCCGATGACAGCGACGAATGAGTGCCATTGACAGGTGGAAGTGCGGCTCGGTTGCCCCTCATATCATCACTTTATGTTAAACGCTCCACTCACTTTTACCGAGGAGTCGGAGCCTGTCTTTGAGTGCCATAATGCAGCCAATTAATTATTTGGCCGCGCTTTTGCCGCAGGCGAATTGACTGACAGCTGGCCCTATTATTATTGTTCCCAGAGTGCGGCATATGTCCTGCGCCCAGCATTCCACATTCCACATACCACATCCTTGGCGCACTGCGTGATTTATATTTTTAATATGGATTGCTTTCATTATGCATTTTTCACAATTTCCCCGTGCTGCTGGTGCTTTTTCCTTTTGGCGCGGTCAGTAATTGTAATTTCTGTTGTTTAAAAATTTATGACCATCAATGGGCCCCCGAAGCTGCAGTGCAGTAAGGGATATAGATCCAGTAATATATATATATATATATATATATTTTCTGCGAACATGCAGTGTGAAGTGGGTGCAAAAGTAGCGCAAAAATAATTGCATTCCCCGTTCCAGGAGGAATACGAGAAAATTGAAATTGCACATGGGGTAGGTGGATATACTCGTACCCGAGAAACCTTCTCTTGGAGAAAAATATATTAAGTGCAGGAGTGAGACAGTTCATTGCGCCAGGCACCCCTCATCTGTAAATTTTTCGGCCAGAGCAAAATTGTTGATTTCAGCACATGCCTGGTATTAATTAAGAGCGGACCCCAGAGATGAACGGATCTGAGCTGGGAAATAACCAGGCCACAACGGTCTTAATGCAGTGACTTAATGTTCATGGCAACTATCCAAAAAGGACGCCCTGTCAGAGTTATTAAGTCCTGAGCTGATTCGCTCACCGGATAAGCCGTTAGCAGTTAACATCATTAGACGTTGGGCGGAAACTTTCTCCTGGGCAAAATCAAAATAAACAAAATCGCATAATAAAAATTGAAGTGCGCAAAGTTTGCGACGTGATAACTATGTGTGCAGGGGATTTCCAACTCAACTCCAACAAAATTTACTGGCAGTGCGAAAAGTATCGACACACTTAACTACGTGCGACAGGTGAGAATGGTAAAAGGAAAAAAAACGAAAATCTCAATAAATTGGCAGTAAGCGCTAAGCAGACAATTACTTGGGGATTAGCGTCATAGTTGGGCCAAACTTGGTAGCAATCCGTAAACGAGCAAAAATCCAAAGTGGTTATGTCCGAAAAGGGAATTATAGAAGTATTTTAAGCCGATACAAAAATGGTTGCCTATAATAACAACAGAGCATATTGAAAATAATTTAAGTCAATTAATTTATCTTTAATACAATATATTTAATTTAACAATTTTGTACGACCCAAAAAAATCAATGTTTATACACTTTATAACTGTAGGTCCTCCTTAAGTATTACAAAAATATAAAATATAAAAATATACTTGGAATTCAAAGTTATGTAATGAAAAATAGAAAACTCTTGCTTATCATGAAAAATCTTAAATAAACTGTCAGAGCAAATAACCAAAAGTATATTAAATGAAATGCCACAAATGTACTCAATAGATTTGTGGCCAAATTATTTTGATTGCTCGAAAACTTATTGTGTGCTCAGGCAAATATAAGAAATATATTTTAAATTTATCTGCAAAGATCTGACCGATGCTGTAAAAAGAAATCTCTGAAAGGTAATTCAATTATATTTGCAGATACATTGCACTTGACCATTATAAATGCATTCGAGTCGAAATCAAACAAAGTCCTTGTCTCTGGAAAATCCCCTGTCCAAGTCCTCACTTTTTTAATATTTTCCCTTTACTTTTTGCCACAGAGGAAGACTATTTTCGCTCTTTATCTTGGCCATGGCATGATTTATATGCAGCCATTTTATCTTCCATGCGCACAAGTGGAATATGCGAGTATCTGTTCAAAAAAGTAGCTTTGGGTCCTGCAGTCTAGGACCAAGCCAAAAACACAAAGCCTGCCAGCGATTCACCTATTCGCAGACATACTATAAACTTGGCAGCTCTGTGGTCGCATAAACTTTGCGTATGCACAAAGTCCGTATTATTTAAAATATGCATAAATTGGACTTTAAAATCTACCCAGCTAGGCACACAAGCGTATACCTGCGGCGAATGCAGCTTGTACACATTTTCCAAATACATATATTATATATCCGAACAAAACTACGGGACCTCATATGCAAATCATCGGTGAGCATGACATGAATCCGCCCGGAGCTGGGCATTTGTTGTCTTTTATGCTCGAGCGTTGTATAATGTTATAATGTTATTGATCATTTTGGCTAAAAAATACAATTTAGTTGGGAGTTTATTAAGCCCACATGCTAGTTTTCTAAAAAAATATATGTTACAGCAATTTTGAGTTGCGTTATTTAAGCCAAAAATTATAAATTTAAGGTTTTTATTTCAATATATAGTTAAAGCCAGACTTAATATTGCTACCCCTTCGTTACCATTGTTTTTACTCTTTTTAGTTTCCCTCTAAGGTACGTCAAATTTAATCCTAATCCTTTCTAATTTGTGTGAGCTTAGAAAAGCTTAATTTGCATGATCGAAAAAGCATCCTTCTGGTAATTACGGTTGGAATACTTAAACTTTAACTACTTTTGGGTAATTAAACAATGCCCGGAAAGTTTATTAATTCTTTTGTCATTCACTTTTTGCCCAACGTCAATTTTTCACAGGCGGAGTAATGCACTTTTTTTCTGCCCACTTGCCACCTGTCTCTGCAGTCACGTGTTTTTGGCCAGGGCGCGATAAAAAGCGAAAAAAGTTTCAAAAATAACACATCCAGCGAACGTGTAATGCGAGATTCAGGCATAACTTTTCGGGGAGCAACACCAACTCAGCTCAAATACGCAAGCAAACAGAAAATACCCAAAGGGCTGCAGTCGGGTTATTTTTGTTTTCCTTTTGCTCAAGAGAGATTTCGGCATGTGGCATATGGCAAAATGTATATATGACAACGCAAACTTTATGGCAGGTGGGCTGGCCCGGTGGGTGGGTATATGTCGGGATTTTACCGAGAATAACAAAAGTTTGCTCTGCTCACTAATCCATTTGCTTGCCCCGCACGCATTAAATGCATTAAGTTTTCCGCTGAAACTTTTCTCCAACGGAATGTGGCTGTGTTCTTTTCCGTTCATGATTTTTATTTTTTTTTATAATTGAATTGTACGGGAGCAGACCCTTTATTTGCACTTGAAACTACTCGTATTTGCACACGGCTTTCCTCGATGCGCCATCTCGCTTCCTCACTCAACCCTCTCTCCCTCTTTCGCTCTTTCTGTGTCTGTGTTTCATGTGGAAAAATCTAATTACTTGGCTGCTGTATAACTAACTCTGGGTAGTAGCACTCAGACAGCTTCCCCCGTACGTGTGTATTTTGTTTGTTTTTATTGCCGGCGAACGTGGCGTATGCGTAATATATGCGAAATGCGCCTACGTGGTGTATGGATTTTACCCGGTGATACATTAAGTGCTTATAATTGGAACGAATGCGCCGCCAAGTAACTTATGATGTTTACACATGACTTACAAATTGTTTACGTCGTTCGGTTTTTAGCATTGAGCATCCGCCGAGTCTTCCACATGCAACTAAACTGACAAACAAACACACGGATGGCAGAGATGCGGTCTTGGTAATGGCCATGGTTTGGAGGAGCTGCTGCCACGTCTGGTTCTGCCCCGACTCGGCTTACCTCACCATATTTGTCATGCACTCGAGCACGTTCCCGTTTGCGGCAAGAAGGGGATGCCCATGGGGTGGGCGAGTGCAGGGGAAGACAGCTGTGACTATTAGTGCAACAAGCCGGTGCTTAGTTAGATTTAAAATGATAATCTTAATGGCAAAAGAAACCCATTATTACATGACATAAAAATGTGCTTCCAATACTACCACATACTCTATGGTATTCAATTCAATTATTCTTAACAAAAGTGGAGCTTAAAAACTGGTACTTGATAAACGACATTGAAGAGAAATAATAAGAGCAAAATATGTAGTTATTAAGACTACTAAAAATAAAATTCCAGCTGCGTTATAAAAAAGATTTAAAGTATAAGAAAATAAAATACAATAGTATAAATATTTGATATAATAATCTTAAAGGCAGGAGTAGCTTTTCTCCTTTCAAATGGTTGAATAAAGTTAGAAAATATGTTAAGAGAGTAACATTGAAAAAGTTAACAAAAATTTAATTTTAAGTAAAATAACATTCAGTTTGTCTATAAATTAGTCTTAAAAATTATGTACACTTTTTGTTGTATTGTAGTAACAGTAAATGTTAACAACTTTCGTTTGAATGTCAAATTTGATATTTTTAAGTTTAATGGTACTTATACCTCGATATTGCTCATACTTATAGTAAAATTAATTAGATTCAAATACCTTGAGGCAAAGGAAGACCTTTCAGAAAAGAAGAAAACAAATAGTTTGCAAAGGAAAGAATATTCACAACGACATTTTTCCTGGGGTCAACTTCCTGTCACAATCTCATTGTCATCCAATTTTATATTAAAGAATATTCATGGTGGCAATTATATGGATTTGGTCAAGCTCTAAAGCGCAGAAAATTAAAAATTGATGGCCTCCAATTATTGTGTGACATTTGCGATGTAAGCCCTAAAAGGCCAGTGGAAAATGTAGGAGGAACGGACATTCAGAGGTCTTTAGCCATATATCAAAACATTATAAGGTAAATTTAAATTAATTACAGAAGAGTTCCACTGGCTTCTTTCCTGGCTGCCAGCGAATTTCGCGGCAGCTTCGAGCTGGAAAATTAATTACATGCAATAGCAATACAAAGTCCTCAACTGATGGAGACTTGCTTGCTATTTCGTCCCCAAAATCAACACTCAAAGTAAACTTTGACAACCAAGATTGGGGAAGGCAAGCGTAGAAAAAAGCTGAAAAAATGCTGGGAAAACACCCGGGCTGTAGGTAAAATGAGGGAGGAGCATTGCGTAAAAGTTGTCAAGTGTTCTGTTTACTTTACTTTTATCAACATTAGAAATCAATTAATTTCGTTGTAATGCCAAAGGGAAATCAATGAAAATTACATCAAATGTGACTGACTTGCTTGAAGTTTTTATAATGTTGTTTTTTCAAATTATTTCGGCTTCAATAAGTTTTAGAATCAATGAATAATTTACAAGTCAGTGAACTAGGAGTTTTTGTTCTGTTTTGCAGCAAAAGTTGTCTAATAAATACGTTTAAAATTGATTGCAGTTCGTTGTATAAAGTGGGGAATTACCAACAATTCAATAACCCAAATTGATTTAATTGATAGAGTTCAATCTGTGGTCATCTGCCAGTTTTTTCTAGCTTTTCATGGCTGTATACTCAATTAATTTTCAATAAAAAGTTGTTTTTAGGTTTTTTGCTTTCGCTTTACTTAAATGGAAAACAAATAAATATTATTATACAGCATCTAAGCTTACCGAACAGAAACGTTTTTTACTGCGTATTCCCAATGGTAATCCGAGCTGGCCGATTGTTTATGCTATGCATTTAATTATGGCCTTTATTTTACCCGCACTGTCACAGTTACACTTATGAACACTGATATTTATGTAGACATAAATAGACACACAATTTTTAACTCGGTGGCTTTAAACGTTTACAAGCCTAAATTATGTACGCGTTCTTTTATATTTTATGACGAGATTAATTTATATATTGCTATTATTTTAATGCATGCTCAATTAAGCGGCGGCAACAAAAAAACACAAATGCACAGAGTTATACAATTTTGTGTGTATATATGGGGCTCGTAATACGTCGCACTTTAATGCATTTGTATCATCGATTTATGGTCGTTTGCCGTTTGAAATTTTACCATTTGCTATTTATTGCATTTTATATGCATTCCGCCATTTTGTTGTCAATAAAATTTCCGATGCTTCCTGCCATTTGCATTTTGATCAAATTGCTGTTTTTCCGATTAACATGGATTTAGGTCAAATGAATCTCGATTAAATGAAGTTTTTATCAATGATTTAATAAGCATATGCTATTCTTTTTTACTTTATCTAATTTGGATTAATTTGAATCAGTTGTTCTCATTGAATGTGAATTATGAAATATTCACAATTCTATTATAACTTTGTTTTATCAATGCAAACTGTTCGATTGAGAATTTTGATTTATATTGTGATATTGTTGTGCGATTCTGTTTTTTGTGTAATCCGATTTTTTCTCTTAGTCGTTTAATATGGAATTTATTGTGGCTATTTGTATGGTAATTTATTGTTTACCATTTACACACTCGGCTCTAGTAAATTTAAATAAAAAATTTCCTTTTATTGTGGTTTTTATTGTAATATATATTCTTCTGTTTGATTTGTGTATTTTTTAAGCGTTGGTTGTGGCTTTAGTTGGTTAGCAATCACAGTGTTTTTAATTTCGATGGCTTTTTAAATTACAAATATTTTCGTACGCTTTGTTGGGCTCTCAGAATTTATTTATCTATATCTTTGATTTTCACTTTATTGCATTTTTTATTTATTTTGATTGTAATTTACTTTACCAGTATTTATATTTTGATTAAGTTAATTTGATTGAATTCTTTTCTTGATAAATTTATTTCGTTTTTTCCGACTACACCTCAGGCTAATTTTAAGGGCACTCTGCCACCTTTTGGATATTTATAAAGGCGTCTCCAGAACTTTGGTAACAAGTCAAGCACTAAACACACACTTTGTGGGCCTCGTCGGCTCCCGTCGCCGTCGATTTGGCTTGATTTCGACTGACAGGTCTGTCAATTATGGACACTCGACTTAGCAGCAATTGCGGAAAAAACAAACAGAAAATGTGCCGGTAAATCACGACGAATTCACGCGATTTTCTGCGAAGGATATTTGGCTGACGACAGTCGGGGATAATGTGTGTTGTGCTCGGTAACAGCAACGCCGCTTGACTGACGCTGCTGGGATGCTGCTGTCGTTGGCCATTCCGAATACTTTCTTGGTCAATGTTAACAGTGAGGACCCGAAGTTCGAATTGTTTGTGGATCGCATGGGGATGTGCGCATGTCCTCTCTTTTCTTTCTTTTTTAGTTTTTGGTTCGGCTGACACACTTTTCGCATTCATATTGCTGTAGGTTAGTGCCTCGGTGTCGCCTTAAAGCCAGCGAATCGAAGGAGCACCAGCCCTGCGTTACTTAATATGCCCGCCACCTTTGGCTGTAGACTCATTTCAGGCATTCGGTCTGGAGTTGGCATGGCATAAATGATTTATATGGTGTTGCCACAAGTTTTCATCCATCTTTAATTCCCTGACCCGATGCCTAACCCCGCTTGCACACACGTCTCGCCACATTTAACTGCAGGTCAGTGTGATTTGGCCATTTGTCTGGGCCTCTCGCATTTCGAGGGCAAGGGTTGGAATTCTACGGGGTTCTCCTTTGGACAGCTGCAAATTCATTTATGTTAATTTCGCTTGGTTAGACTTCTTGGCCGCAAAAACCAGTGTCGGTTTTGGGACGGCAGACACATTAACCATGGCTCCTGTTTCGCCTGTTTTATGTACTCTCGTCTGTCAACACACTACGTTGCGTATGCGTTATTTTAATGAGGTTTTTCTTGTGCCATGAGGATTAGTTTTATGATTGGGCATATTAGTCAGGCTTCTCCTTTGCTTGTGTTTGTTTGCCCCATCAAATGCTTAATTATGCGTTCATCGTACTTCTGCTCGCCATCAAATATTTAACAGTGCCAATTGGGAAGACAAGGAGACGTTAAGACTTGGGATTAAAAGTGATTGTTTGGGAAACGGACGAACAGGTGATTATTGGCAGAGCTGCCCGGGTAGGAAATTAATTTGATTTTATTACTAATATTATTATTTGAATGCCAGAAGTTTTTATTATTTCATCATTTATTAATTTGTAGGACATATTTTTGTATTTATCCCATTTCTTTTGAGTTTGTCTTGCTTTAAATTAAAATCCCTATGCTTTGATCATTCATTAGCTAGAAACAGCTCAGTGAAACCCGGTCTGATCCATTCAGCAGCACTCGCAATGGTACACAATCAGGCTCGCAGCAATCCGCTGAAATGCGCATTCATAACTCAAAATGGCAAACTAATTTACGCCTGACTTATTATCTCTCCGGTGGCAACGTGTTGCCTAGTCCACCCGAGGACCTCTCACAATGGCGACATCCTTTCGAAACGGTCTCCCCGGCCTCATCGCAGCCACTTGGGCCCGGGCACAAATACATTATAGGGAGTCCTGAATGTACGGGGTGGTAATGCCAGAAAAGCACGTGTGCGCCAAATGCGTTCACCTCGCGATGAACACAGACACTCACAAGGACAGACAGACACAGACACCGAGACGCAGATACATTTACAACAGCAGCTTCATACACTAAAGCAGATACAGATACAAATAAACAGACACTGCAGCTATGCCACTGTACACTTATACACGTTATGCGATTGTCTGAGTCTGCAAAAGAGGCGTGGCAGTCGACAACAGTTGCCAGAAATGCAAACAAGTCCCCAAAGTCAGAGATGAAGGTGATATACACTTACTAAATATTGCTTGGCTTTTACATATAAATACGATTTTGCATACAAATTATTTTAAAGTTATCATTCTAAGATTTTGTAACTCAATTTTTGTGTTTTATGCGCGATTAAATTTAGTTTTTATTTTACTTCATTAAATTATTGGTTTAGGACACACTTTTTTAGTTAGGTGATTAGATTGGTTTTAAAATAAAAATAGGTTTAAATTTCTATTTCGTTATTATCCTAATTAGATTGAACTTTATAATACAATTATTTATAGGGTATTTCGTGGGTCTATGTGTCGAGATATCAGCATAATCTATGCCAGCAATATTGCGTTCTAATAAATGAGATCATTTCAGCTATGCAAATGGTCAGATTATATCACAGACATTTATTTGGCATTTTATTAACATTTTTAAGGCACCTTGAATGCCAGCACATTCTCTTGTACATTCCTAGACTAAAATCTCTCACCTTCAGTTAAGGAATTATGGCAAAAATAGATGCAGCAGACGAAGTGCCCATGAAGGTGTTTTTTGTCATTTTAGCGCCGCAGACGCCATTGGGGCAAGCTTTCTTAAAAACAAAAAAGGTGGCTCATCCCCGCCAAAGGTATTATTCAGGCCCGTTTCATGGCTTTACTTACACTTCAGCGAATTGTAGCGCATTTTCGAGACTGAACTCGTAGACTTGCAACTAGGCAAATGAGGTTTTCGGGTGGCAGGCAACAATGGCAAACACGTTGCCCCAAAACAAAAACAACGGAGACAACGCGCCGTCGTCTTGATGGAAAGGTAAAAACATCTGGCGCTGCATCAAATGAGTTGTCGTTTGATTTTCAATGGCATGTGTCTGCCTTCAAGTCTGTCTGACATGTCGCGTGATTTGAATTGAAGATGCTATCGCAAATGTGCATTAATTTGTCAGGACTTTGGCAAATGTGCATGCTAAACCCAAATTTGTCAGCGACAGCAGTCAAATGCGTGAATAATGAGTGAGTGAGTGGAATGCCATCTTCGTTCACTGATTGCAAATTGTATCTAGCCTGGTGATAAGTGAGAAGGATATGTTTGACACATGGGATTCATACAAAATTTGAATCAGGAGAGATTAAAGGAGACTGTGTGAGGTACAGCTCTAAAGTAAATATAAGCCTAAGCTTAATGGAATTGACAGATGTTTTCAAAATTTTAAGAAGTGAAGTAAGAATAACATTTTAAGAAACTTAAAAACATTTGTAGACTTTCAAATAATATACAACAAATAAAACTTCTATGAAAATATTATTTTATATGTACATATCAATTTATTGCCTATTATTTAATAAAAAGTATGCGTTAAAGTCTCCAGGCCTTCGCCTTAATTTTCGTTTTAAATAGATATTTATTCATATATAATCCAAGTAGCATTTCGCTCTTTATGAAAAAATCTCGTTTTAAAGTATTATGTTACTTTTTTCGTAACCCTCATTTACCGCATATCATTATCAGCAGCAGCATTGCATACTAAAAATGTGAGTTTATGACCTGTAAAAGTTCTATCGTGTTTTCCCTTTTGCCCATTATCTAATTTTTATTTTCAATTTTTGCTTGCCCTTAAATTTAAAAATGTTCCTTCTGCACTTGAGCGGGCAATAAAAATATTTTAATGCAATATTTTTCTTTTTTCTCTTGTTTTCCGCCACTCGAATCCTCTCACTTTAGGGTTGCCCATTAAAAGGGCTGTGAACGAAAAAAAAAAGATGCCGAGCAAAAAACCAACCCAATATATCAAAAAGGTACAACAACAATGGGCGAAACAGCTCTAATTTTTGGAAATTTCCTGCTACTGAACTTTTCAGTTTGACCAGGTCGAGAGCGTCCGTGGAGCAAACGTAAATGGCGAACGTGGCCATAAACTAATTGAATATTTTAGGGCATTATCTATGCCATTTATTGTTTGAGTTTCGCCTGGCTGGGTTTCATTTGCAGCTGTGTGCCCGGAAAGCCGAGTGGGAGCAAAACCAAAAGCAGTCCAAATGGAAAAGGACGAGATGCCCCTAACGAAATCAGCGCTGGCTCCTGATTTTATTTATTTATTTATTCGCCGGCTCCCTCTTTTTACTACTTTTGGACCGCTTTAGTTCCGTTTCATGTCGTTTTATGCTCCTGGTAATCTATTTGAGTTTTGTTATTCTTCGTGTATAATTTTTTCCGCCACACATTTGGCCTGAACCCAGGTTGGCCATCACTGATATGATACCTCCCAATTTTCCTTCTTCCTTTATTTCCTTCCGCTTTCATCTATTATGCTTTCATCGTCTGGTAAAAAGACTTTAGTCACCTTTTCCCTTTTTAGGATTTGTCTTGCAGGGGTCCTGATTTTTTCGCTCTATTGGATTTTATTTTGCTTAAATTCAGATTGATTCTATTAGCCTTTTTAATGAATGAATTTATCTTAGTTTTTCTATTAGTTAAATTATTAGTTGCTAAATTTATATGATGGCAATTATAGAACAAATTAAGAAAATTATAAATCAATAACAAAATGCTAAATCAAATGCTACATATCTTAATTCCCAAGCGCCACGTGAAAAAAAATAAACAAATTTATTTATTACTGACTAGATCTACTTCATCAAAACTACTAAATAGGAATTCATTATATTAATTTATATGTCATATAACTTGTTTGAAGGAAAGCGTAAATGAATGTGCTTAGTAATGTATTCACAAAAAAGTCCAACGTTTCTAGCAATAAATTGTAGAACACAACAACAAATTATTAAAAAAATACCATTTAAACGCCTTAAATCCTAAACGAAAACATGAAATCATTTAAAGCGATTGCCGTTAACTGGATTGCCAGTTTGCAGCAAAAAAAGTAGTCGAATGACATAGCAAAAGGCTCAAAGCTCTTGGACTCGGGATGCTGGGGCTGGTAAAGGACAAATGTTGCTGCAACTTTGCGCGGAATGATAAAAATGGCAAAGGCTGGCGTTCGGGCCAAACGGCAGTGGCAAGGAAAAAATTGGCCAACAGAAAGGCACAAAAATCACTGGCCAAGGGGGTTTTTTTCCGACCCAGGGCAAGTGCCCAAAAAGCAGCGCCAAAAATTGTGCTACAAAAATTGCATTTAAGGTATGCAATAAAATGCCATGCATACATTTTGCCCCTACTGCTCTTTTTGCACTCGACTGCGAACAAAGACCCGGCCAAAGAGAGAAGAGGAAAAGGTCCATTGAGGCACAAAATAAGATTATTAACATTGTTAAAGCGAGCGAGATCAGGAAGCTTGGGGTCTGGGACTTTCGAGTCGGGTGCCCAAATAGGCGAGGCTCCTGATGATTGGCTTTGGCCAGGACAGCAAGCGGATGCTTTTTTATACCATCGGGTTGTTATTCCGTTCGGTTCAGGCTCGTTCTCTACACCAAAATGCGGAAACTGTAAACTACAAAAAATTTATTTAAGGAAGCTTTCAACAGCCGCAGTAGGAGTTACAGCAACAACCGCACTGGGAGGAGCAAAAATAGAAAATGGCAAACAATTTAAGAAAACCATTTGTTGGCTAAGCCCTGAGGGTGGCCAAAAAAATGAAGTAGTGCTCGTGAACAAGCTGCGAAGTTGATATACCCTGGAAATAATTCCAAAGCGTCCTTCCAAATATACATCCACCTTTAATTTAGGAGACTTGTAAGACTACACATTTTCGCAATTAAAAACATCAAATGCTCAAATGCTTTTTCATCATAAGAATCAATAGTTTACACTTAAATGAATTAATAGTTTTACTTAGTCGTTTTTGCTACAATTTAGAAAGAATTTTCAAGCATTGTTTGGAAATTATTAATAATAAGTGTAGACAATTTAAATTATTTGGATCTGTTTAAATTATAGATATACATTTTTTTTGCCACAAATCTCAACAAATTCTTAAGTATTTCTTAAATTATTATAAATAATGCATTAACAGGGCAAATACTGCAAATAAACTTACAGCTCATAAATCATTTCGATTTAACTGAAATATCCTAAGTAGTCAAACGGCTCAAAGCCATACAAAAGTTATATTTAAAATAAGTATTAACTTTGGTTTTGAGTAGTTTAAGTGCTTCTAGTTAGAGTAGAAAACGCCAACCAGCCTGCAATAAAATTGCCAAGAGCTAGGCAACAAAATGGCAAACTAACAACATTTTGAGGCAACACCCAGAGTTGACTTTCGGTCTTGGTTTTGGGCTAGGTCTTGGTCGTAAGACTGACTCTTCGGGCCTGAGCCGGGGCAACTGATAACTTCCGGCCAGCAACAGCATCATAAACAGCCACTTGGCACAATGAAATGGCTTTCTCTTGCCCTGTGTCCCAGCTCCTGGCTTCTTTTCCTGCCGAAGGACTCGACTTGCTGTATGCAAAAGCTGCCAAGATGATGGATGCAGGGCGAACGGATTGCACTGGCCAGTTTTGATGATGCTTCGCTGGCTGCTCTCTTTGCAACCATAAATTGTGAGCGACCCGGGCGAAAGACATATGTCTAAGTAGTATCATCTTTGTGCATGTACCTTTAAATCTTCTGGTTTCACGCTCAATATGCTTGAGTTCGCCACTCCTCCCTCGGATATTCAACATTGTCATGGCCCCGAACAGGGTTCATTTGTTAGTGTCGCCGCTGCACTTGGCTGCGGCTTCCCCGTACTTAGGGTAAGTCCAACATATCCTTTTAGCAGGAGACCCTGGCCGTCACACATACACTCACACTCCATGTAACATGGTTGGCAGGGCCACATCATCTGTTCAACTAAGCCCACAAGGACCCAGTGATTTAGCCAGTTTGCAGAGGCTGCTTAATTATTTTAGACCATTAGTTCTAATCTCGTCATTGAGTGGATTGTCCGGGCATGATATTGATTTTAAAAGTGGTTTAAGGCTTATATACCGCACTTCAGGTTAAAATCATTTAATTTTATAAGCTGCCCTTTCCTTCTGGGAAGTCATGAATTTATTTTTAGAATAAAGAATGGCTTAAGCTGTTTTATTGTAATTTCCTTAATTTCTCTGTTTTTTTATAAGTTCTTAAATATTTGGTATATAAATAAAAAATACAGAGTTGACCGCTCTCCTTACCTTTAAGTTTTTTAAGTCCTTTGAGTCTCCCTTTGAGCCTTTGAGGACGCCTTTGATCGGGCTCTGATATCCAATTTGTATTGGATGTATCTGCTTGTTACACATTGAAATCCAATTAATGTAAATAAATACAAGAAACAAGCAGCCAGAATGAGGAAATAAAGCAAACAAGCGAGTGAGTGCGTGGTTTCTTTTATTTAAAATTTGTTGTTGATGTCAAAGGAAGGTAATGTGTAATAGTGGAAAGAAGGGGATGGGGGGCATCTGGGACCACATATGTGTGCCCTCAATGCAATTAACGTTACTTATGTGCACCGTCCACTTTTGGGGCAGAGTTTTTCCCCATTTTCCTCCACTTTTCCATCTGTATCTCCTTCTCCTGTTTGCTAATGCTTAAGCCAAGTAAAGAACGTTAATCTGTTGCAATGTGGCCAGCACACTCCCGCACTAATACAATTTGCTTGGCCATTTCATTCGTTTTTTTCCAGCTCCTTTGTTGTTTTCCTTAGTATTTTTTTTTTGTTTCGCCTGCTCCGTTTTCCCTTGTACATTTGGCAGGAGGAATGGCAGTAGAAAACGGCAGCCGTTAAGCAGTTTCGCCTCGTTTTTCATTGCAGCATAAGATTTGTTTATTTTCCTACCCCCAGACATTGAATCTTTGCTCTAGTGTGCTGGAGAAAAGAATTCTAGTGCGGTGATATTTATGCCAAGAAATCCGCACATACATATGTGCGTTTGAAGTGGTTTTCTGGAGTACCAAAAATTTGAATACTTTATTAAGTTTATTTGACTCAACAACTAGATAGTTTGCATGAAAAAACTGGCTATATGCCTTTGCTTACTAAGTATGTTTAATCAAATACATTTTTTATATTTAGCTACGAATATTAAATATTTAGATATTTATAATTTTAAAGAATATTACAATAAAAAAATGCGCCAATTTCTGTTTTAAGATTCTGTGACTATTCCATTACTAAAGTCTTCATATTTAACTAGAAAAAGTATACTATTTACGGTTCTTCTGGACATCCTTTTATTTATTAAATGAATTGTAGCTATTACAAATACTACAACGAAAACGTATGAAACACTGAGCACAAATTGTGCTTTCTATGAGCTAAAAAATTGATACCTTATTCATTTTTAAAGAGCATTTCCAAGCCCATGACTGGTTCGTTTTCCTGGATTTTTGTTTTCATGTTTTTGCGCGTTCTCGACTGGCAAGTGAAATTGCTAACGGAATTAGCGCACCATCAGCCATGCAATGTTGGCTCTGGTTCCTGTTTCTCCTCCGTTTCCAGGCTGGCGTTTCTGTTTCTGTTTCTGTGTCGGATTCTGATTCAGATTCAGATCCCGATTTCACTCCAGCTGGAGTGTCCTGTCGCTGTTTGGGCTTCTGGAGCTGCCATTGCTATCCTTCTGCGTTGTACTTCTTTTTGTGCTTTGTTTATTTCACGGCGGTCGTGTTGCTATCCTTTACGATTTCATTTGGCCGTACGGCTATATTTTATCTTCCTTTTTTTTTCCACTCGCTGAACCCTCGATCCTTGACGGTGCTTTAAAATCTTCATGCATATTTAAATGTTATGTGGCCATTGGCCAATGTGCTTTTCTAAGAGCCCCAGCGATATGTGCAGATGGCATAATTGATTAGATGTGAAGTGCTTATAAGCGATGTGGATGCTTTTGTGGTGGCTATGGTTGGAGTGGCAATTGTTGGGCACCATGTTGGATTACAAGGGGCTTTAAACAGCAGCTGAGCTCGGGGATTTCTCACTGGCTGTCCGACGGAATGGTCTTTACTGGAGACAGGCATCTGCAAATGGAATTTTTCGTTATGCCCTGGAGGTACGGATTATTAAATAACATTTTAAGTGGTATATTGGTGTTTATATATTGCACATAGAAATCATATCACATTTAGACTTGTTCTTGCTCGACCGAAATTGTTGATACTAAACCGAGTTTAGTCTATTAACGAATAAATAATATTATATATTTATAATAAAGTTTTAGCCTTAAATTGAATAAAATTAATTTAGCTTAAATTTAAATATAATATTTTTTGAATTCAGGTTATAACACTTTTGAAATATATTAAAACAAGTTTGGGTATTTTGTAGTCCACTCCTCGTTTGACTGGTCTCGTCTTATTTTTCGCGTTTGCTTTGAGTTTGCATCACATCCCGCGAACTGTTTGTCATTTTGCTGTGGCATGACACAAGGAAAGAGACACCAAGGACATCCGAAATGGTTTTCGAAGCGAAGAGGCCTCCCATCCCCGCAAATCGCTCACCATATGAGCCAAGTGAACGACAGGACAGAGGCGTCCTTTCCCGATCCTTTGCCATGGTTTTGGCCCATTCCACCGATGTCCAACTTTAGTTTGAGCCGAGCTGCTTGTTATGCACGCGCTGATGAAAGACGGGTAACATTTTTTTCCCCACTAACTTCCGACTACAGGCTACTGGCTCCCGTCCTGATGTTTTGTTTTGGGCCCGACTCCGGCTTACAACAATGTTGGTTTGTAGTTTCTGGCTCCACGCCTGTTGTTGCTGGCAATCAAAAGCGTGTTTGGCCAACAGCTGGCATGCGCCATTCATTCATTGTACGTAGCAGGAGGACAGGCGACGGCCGAGCGACTGCAATCATTTTTATTAATTTTACCCAAAAGGGAATTTATGTTGCCGGCCGAACTCGGGGTTGTCCTCTCGGTCATTAGTTATGTGGCCAACAGGAGCCGGAGCTCATAAAATTCCTGGCCAACAGAGCGCGCATACATATATGCAGATCGCTCTCTGCACTAATTGGATATTTTAATTACATTGGGCAATAAACGAAGTCGGAGCATCCGCCGAAATGGCCAAATAATAACTGCTCGAATACGAAAAAGAACGCAAGGATATTCTAGTTGCGATCTACTCACTACAGGCACTACTACCATAGGCACTGGAAAAAATAATCAAAATTATGATATTTTAAAAAAATATTTTAGATAGATATTTAGATATTTTAGTTTCTTAAAGATTGAAAAAATCATCTTTGTTACTTTTTTTTTAAAGGAGATTTCATTTAATTTTTCAAGTAATCTCTTTTTTTCAAACTCCAATTAAATTTTTAAATATTGCCAATGAAGGTCAATTATTACATAAACGCCAATACAAAATTAAAAATTTAAGGAAATTAATTTTTAAGACAGGTTGCAAATATGAAACATACAAAGTCTACAACATTTTGAAACCTCATTGGTGAATATTGTAACCACATTAAAAATAAATGCAAACATTTTTTATTTATAAGAGTAAAAAGGCCTTGGATCAATGTTTATTCTGGAATTCAAACCGTTTATTTTCCCACAGTGGGATATCCGCCATGTAATTTGTTTGCATAATAACAGTTTGCCATCATCGCATTGCCATTGTTGCTGTTGTGGGTGATGGTTGTTGCCGGCTCATCTGTCTGCATATTTCAAGAGCTGCTCAGCTGCTTGAATTCACAGGACACCGCCATCACCACACAGGGAAAAGGAGGAGAAATGGATGCCAACCGAAGGAAAACCGAAGATTGATTGCCTTATGAATGCGAATGGATATGCATATAGAATGAAATCTAGAAATATTACGTTGGAATATATCATAATCTGAATCCTCGACAATCCCAAAATATATAATCTATTTATATTTGGATATAATCTGATGTCGGAATTTTACAAAATTTAAACATACCCTTCGGAAGGAATCTTGGTGTCTCGCCTTGTGACGTTTTGTAGAGCTGAAATGTTCAAATGGCGACCAAGTAGCACCACCCAACCACCAGCACCACCGGCGACAGCAAATGCACATTAAAAAGCAACAATAACAAGCTGGTTGGACAAAAAAAAAATAAGAAAACGAGATGAAAACAACCAAAGGAAAAGATATGCCAGGAGTGGAGCATATTCTTTGTTGTTACCAGAAAAAATGCCGGGGAACATAGTCGTTAAAGCCAAATGTGCTGATTTCCTTAGTACACTCTTTGGTCCCTCTCGGCCCTTCGTCCATACAGCAAAGCTCTGGGGTTCCCCCAAAACAGACAGAAGCAATAAACTTTTTGTATGGGAATTAATTTGCGCTTTCGGCTGTTGTATTTTGTCATACTTTTAGTTCTGATGGCCGCAAGTGTGCAAATTTTGAACATGATCATCAGTAGATCCTGCACAAAGAAATTTTCCAAATAATATATCACTTAAACGTTAATCAATTTTTTGACCCATTTTCATGTTCTAAAGTCCATAACATTAACAAATTTTATCCGATCTGATCGTTCATCCAATTTTTGACCCATTTTCATGTCATTTATTTCCAGGTTTTCGATATGTTGTTAAATGGTGTCCCACAACTGGACTTCCGGACTCCATAACTTTATCAAATTTTATCCGATTTGAAAGTGAGATACCTCTTAAGACTCGTATTTTGATTCTCAAAAAATCTGCATTCAAATATTTCATTTTAACGTTGTTCCAATTTTTGACCCATTTTCATGTCATTTATTTCCAGGTTTTGGATGTGTTGTTAAAATGTGTCCCACAACTGGACTTCCGGAGTCCATAACTTTATCAAATTTTATCCGATTCGAAAGTGGCATATCTCATTATTCGATTCTCTAAAAATATGAAATTAAAATTTGTCATTTTAACGTTGATGAATTACTTGTTAGGAAAATGTATTTTGTTTTTTTAATTTTTAATTTTTGTTATAGAATTCGGCTTGCCAAATTTTGCCTTGCTCTTAATATATTTAATTTAAAAAATAAATATATTTATATGACGACCAAAGGCATATCTCTTATATAATCAATTTTCTTAAAATAGAGATACCACATGGCAAGCCAATGCAATACCCATAAATCGCTCTGAATTATGTTCACACTATACTAGAACTTCAGAAACGTATTTACGAGTTCCAAACTTGCTGACTCTCCAGTTGCTATCTTCTTTTGTAATTGCCAATAAGTTAATATATGGACTGGTCCCATTCTGGCCAAAAAAGAAGGAATTACGCTTATCGCCCTAATCGACCCCAAAGAAAACACTCGACAACTGGCCAAATTACAAGCAACAACAAAGGCGGAATGTCATTTAAGTGCCATAAAAGGAAAGTAAATAAGTAAATCAAGAGCGGCATTTGCCGAGTGCCGAGACCAAAAATTATCTGCAGCTTAAATAAATTTGGCAGAAAAATATATAAAAAGGGGATGTAAGGCTCGGTAAAGAAAGGAACACCTGAGAGAGAAATGGGCAAAGTTCCCTGGCAGCCCATCTTTCAAATTTAATGTCTAATTTAAATGTTGTAAATACCAACTGTGTGTGTGTGCGAGTTTGTGTGTGTGTCGGACTTTGTTATGCAAATGACTTGCCGGGAAATTCACACAGTTAACACCACGGTCGAGAGGGGGCGTAAAACGGAAGCAACTCTGGTCAAAAGGCCGAAGTGAGTCTGCCGTTCCACTTGCGAAGCAGCAGCTCAGCTTCCCTTACAGCCGCCGTTGTAAATATCATTAACGTGATTTTAAAGCCGGCTCATAAAACTGCCAAACGGCTAGGAGAGAGCCCGGTCGAGTGTCGGAAATTTGCTTTTAATTTCTGCAGCAGGCGTGGGCGTGGCCACCGCTTCTAAATGCCTTTTTGGTTAATGCAGATTTCCGTGTTTCCCTCGTTTTATTTCTCGCTTTTTGTACCGCCACGCACCTGTATTTTATTTATGCCATGATAAAAGGTCGCTCTTTGCCGACTTTCTCCACTTTTGTAATGCATACCCAAAGTTGTGAGACTCACTTGATGATGCTCTACGAATAGACAATATTAAATCAAGAGAGAATAGCAATAATGTTAATATTTTTAAAACAAACAATAATAATAACCAAAAAAGCGATTGCTAAAATGTGGCTTTACTATTAGTAATCAAAAATAATTTATATCACAAGTTGCTGCTAGCAGTAATATATAAATTTCTTATCTAGCAAAATAGCTACTTATTAAGATTTAAGGTATTGAACAACAATTTACTAACTTAAATTCGATATTCGAAATTAAAGACCTTTGTCTCTTCTTACGTAAATATACAATTTCCCTCCTACTTTTTACAAGTTCACATTGCTTCACAGCAACAAAAAAATGCTCTTCAAAAAGCGTGTAAAATAGAAAATATTCATACTCGACATAGCAAATCAAATTATATGTTTAGATCAAATGCGACACCAGAATCAAAGTAGTCTAAATTCGGTCGTGACATTTCCCTAATGGTGCTGCGGAAATTAGCTTAATTTTTAATGCGGAATGTCTCAATCTGAAAGCTTAGGGCGTCAAAGGAACATAATCGAAGTGACAGAAAAACGAATAAAGTGTCTTTGATAAATTGCTTTTTGCGGAAGTCGGAAACATACTTGACATACTTGGAAAATTAAACTAATTGAATTTGGTTCCCCCTGCACGAACATTAATTAGCCCGCCTAAAAACCAGAGGCAGTATAAAATTAGTCAACTAAAGTTCTTCCAAATCGCGTCGCGACATCAAAGTGTGCGTTTAACTGATATAAACCATTTTAGAAGCTGTTGGTAAATTTCCTGAATAATTAACCAAGAGCATCCAAATTACATTATATTAAGTGCGGCCGGTGAAAGTGTTTGCCCATCTTTTAACCGCCACTTGTCTCCGTTGTGGGCACGAATGAATATTTCCATTAAAATTATTCGCAGCTGTTCGCCGTTCCTGTTTTTCCAGGAAACAGAGGCCAGAACCTGGCGAAAACCAAAACACAGACCAGACATTGGCCAGCCCTTAATTCAAGCAACAGCAGAACCATCCTACGCAATTGTAGTGGCCAGCTCATTTAACAGGGGGAAAATGTTGTTGAAGTGCAAAACGTGACTCCACCTCCGACCCCTCTCAAATTTAATGCTCTAAATATAATCTTTCAGCAACAGGGACACAAACACAACCATGGCAACGCTCAACTTGGCTATGCAGCATTTGAATGCTAACTTTTCTCATATTTCATTTGCTTGTAATTAACTTAATTTACTTGCTGGCCAACACAAGCGAGGTTTTCGTTTCTATTCCATATGTGTGCGAAGACAAAGTAACAAGTTCTGTCCTTTCAATTATGAAATGAGCAAAACAAAGTTTTTGACAAGTTAATTAGTCTAATACGAAACAAGGTGAATTATAAAATGTTTTATTGTCGACGACAGCTAAAGAAAATAACTGTTAAAAAACAAAAATTTCCTTCTTAGAAACTCTGACATAAGTTTATTCAAAGAAATATTAATTAAAATGTAGAAGATTAGGAACTAAAGGATTCAAAGAACTGTATACCCCAAATATAAAAGTTTTTTTTTTCAAAAAGAACACATTCTTCCTTTTTTGTCCTTAACAAAATTATGCCAATTCCTAAGTGATTTATAATAAAAACTCTATTTGTATTCACTCATCGGTAAGTGATTCCTACTAGAAAATTTGTATTTATACGAGGATATTTTCAGTTTAATCGGCTTACATTTTCCAATTAAACACCTCCAATCAAAGTGCTACTTTTGTTTGCGGGATTTCTTTTTGCGCATATGGCATTTAAATTTAATCTCGAAGCCTCAATGAGACGATGATATTCAATTTGGTTAATGCGCTTTGCAGCTCAAGCGCAATTATATTCAATTTGTTGGGAATATTACGTGCAATCCGATAAAGCCAATGCAAAGTGACAAAGGCGCTACTGGATGGACAAAAAAAAGGGGGCAAGTGTGGCGAATGAATGGAGAGGTGGGAATGCCGTGACCTATGTGAGGCCAACTTGTCAGCCATCTCCGGAATACACCCATTTGTCTGCCCTTTACCCACTATCTGTCCTTTTTGTCACTCTCCATTCCGCCGACTGCCACAATAAATAAACAATGCGAACAAAAGAAATCCAATAACAAATTTTTAAACAAGTGTTAACGCTACCTGAGCCCCGGCATCGTCACGATGGAAATGTGAAAAACAAGAGCATAAACAAAATGCAAAAAACCGAAACCAGAGAGGGAAATGCGGCGTTTTAAATGTGGAAATGGAAAATGCAAGTACATAAAGTGCCCACCGAACTGACCAGCGAGCCAGGGATAAGCCCTGCCGGGTATCCAGGATCCAGGATCCAGAATCCTGGTGGGATGGCATGTTGAACCTGGGCATTGTGGTCGGCTCTGCGTTTCTGCCACGGCGTTAAGTGCTATGCCAAAAAATATGCAAACAAAAGCCTCGTTTTCCCAACGCCACCGCCACTGCCAGTGCAAATGTCCCTCTGTTCGTGCGTGAGTTGAGTGCATGGAAAAATATTTGACTACAGCACTGGGCCATAAATACTGTGTGCCAAAGTGGTGAAATACCAGGTAAATACGCTGCTTGGGTGCTCCCTCTATTTTGGCCGGTCTGTTTATGAAGAAAAATATTATTAAATAAATGGCAGGGTGTCTGATGCCCCAAGAATGTTTAATTGTAAAGGCGACAAAAAAATATTATTCAGTGTCTGCCTAAATATATATCTACAGTGGCGAGCAAAAGTGAGTGCATGTTCGCGAAACTGACTTTTGTCGCCCATAAAAACCTAACGGTACGAGATAATCAAACAAAGTAAATTTTTTTATGTTAACTAGTTTATTCATAACAAATGCGAAAAAGAAACAATATCGTATAAGGTAAATTCTAAAAGTTAGAAAGAAAAAACCAAAAAAACCCGCATAAACTCACTTTTGCACGTTTTAAAAAAATTAAACAAATAAATTCATTTTAATATTTTGTCCACAAACCCTTATTAGCAATAACTTGATTAATGCGGTTTGGCATGCTCTCTACCAAATTTTGTATAACACCTTCAGGGATTTTCTTCCATTCCGCTGTTACACGTTCCCAAAGGTTGGCCATGTTGGTTGGGGCTGCTTCATACTGCCCGAGCCGTCTCTTAACGATTGACCAAAGATTTTCAATCGGATTGAGGTCGGGACTTTGCGCTGGCCACTCCATCAGCTGAAAATGTTGATTGCCAATCCATTCCCTTACAATTTTTGCTGTGTGCTTTGGATCACCATCTTGTTGAAAAACAATTTCTTCTTCGGGATAAGCACATTTTTCCATAAAATTGGGAAGATTGGTTTTTAAAATTTTAAGGTAGTCCTCTTTACGCATTATACCTTCTACCAAGTGCAGAGGGCCAACATGCCACCATGTGAAGCATCCCCAAACCATTATGTTTCCGCCGCCATGTTTTATAGTTTCCTTTACATGCTGCCTTTGAAGACGTCCACCGGGCTTGCGCCAGCAGTATTGCTTTCCATCTGATTGAAATCGGTTAAACTTGGATTCATCAGACCAGATAACACGTTTCCAATCTTCCGTAGTCCAGTTTTTGTGGTCTTTAGCAAATTTTAAACGTGCTTTAACGTTCTTGTCAGATAATGCAGGTTTGCTTTTTTTTACGCTTGATACATAACCAATGTTATGCAGTGCTCTCCTGGCCGTCCACTGGCTAACATTTTTATTGATGGCCATAGAAGCACCCTTTGGTGTTAGCAGCTTGTCTTTTCGCATTTTGGACATCATAAGTCGAGCATCTGCGTCTGTCAATAATTTCTTTCGCCCTTTGACTAGCGGTTTGGGAGTCACATTTCGCCTTTTTCGAGCTGCAGTCACCGCAGATTGGCTTATACCAAGCCTTTCTGATATATTTCGTGAAGAACAGCCCTTCTCAGTGAGGCACACAACACTGTTTTCTATTTCTGGAGATATTTTTCTCATTTTAATGTCAAAAATCCAAAATTTTCTTTTTAAGAAGGCACTTATAGAAAAATCAAGGTGTGATTCGCACGCAACAGGTATTGAACTGCACTACGTCTAATAAGAATAGCACAATAACAATTCTGAAAATAAATCTGCCTGATCATACTGATAAGAAAAGTAGAAGAGCGAAAATAGGAGCAAGTCATAAAACGTGCAAAAGTGAGTTTATGCGGGTTTTTTTGGTTTTTTCTTTCTAACTTTTAGAATTTACCTTATACGATATTGTTTCTTTTTCGCATTTGTTATGAATAAAATGGTAAACATAAAAAAATTTACTTCGCTAGATTATCTCGTACCGTTAGGTTTTTATGGGCGACGAAAGTCAGTTTCGCGAACATGCACTCACTTTTGCTCGCCACTGTATATCATAAATAACACAACTACTGTAAACAATTTTATTGGTAGTCAATAAGAAAATATTAAGGTTCTTAAGTTTTTGATATTAAATTTAAGTCAAATTGTTTTCCAACGAAGAAGAATAATTGAGTTATTCAATTAAATTATTTAGATATAATAAGTTCAGTTATTTTTTTTCGAAGAAGTAACCTCTTTATAAGTGCGACCAACTTTCGGAAAAAAGCCAATGCCCGAAATATTTATTTCTTTCGATTCATAGTTGCACAGTAACTTGAGTCTGCATAAATGAAAGAAATTTATGACTTTGTCGCTCGGTTTTTCCTTTCGAATTTCACACAGCGGAAGTTTCTTCTTTCATTCCCTTCGCAATTTCAGTTTCGCCATCCATTTTTTTGTATCCCCTTGATTTTAAAAGGCTTTTCAGATAATTAGCTGGTATCAGCTGCAAAGGAGACTGGAAAGTTTATTGCTCTTTACTTGAGCTAACAAAAAAAACTGTCGTCAGACAGTAGACACATCAGACATCGTAAAATTAATTTAGGTGACAAAAGCAATAGGAGCGGGCAATAACAATTTGATTTACTGGCCAAAAGCTGCCAAAGTCATTAAATTTAGAAAAAGATTGCCACTCATATACGTAGTGTAAGAAACTTAGAGCAACAAATATAATTGTGCCATTCTCGCTTTGCCATAAAAAACAAAATAAACCAAAACAAAACAGAAAAAAAAATTAAAAACGAAGTGAGAAAAAAATTGAAGGCGAAAACGCGCGAAATTTATGGGGCATCTTTGCGCAGTAACACGCACGAATATAACGAGCCATAACCAGTACATACACATAGACACTAGCACACACACACACACACACACACACAGAAACACACACTGACAGCGGGAGAAAGTGCTTCTAACAGTACTTTGTTTTAGTTTAGGGCACAATGGCCGCCATTGCCATAGCAGGCCACACTTCAGTCAATAAAACGCAGGCAACAACATAAAATGAATGGAACAATGGCGCCAGCAGGAGGAAAATCTGCAAGGGAGGGGTGGTGGTGGTGTAAGGGGGTAAGGGGATAAGGGATTTCCCTTGGTAAAGCCTACTCTGCACTAGGATAACCCCGAACCGAACCCAAGCGAAGCGAAGCCCCCCTCCCCTTAAAGTTTGACCAAGAAACTTTGGTTCAGTTTTCTATCTGTATCTGCACTTAGTTGCAGCTAATGGCTTAAAGGGGCTTTCTAGAGGGGCGGGGAGGGGGCGTGGCGTTTGCCCAGAATCAATCATCAAGTTTAAACGCATTACACAGAGCGTTAAGCGATAAGCAGCTTTGTTGCATTTGCTGACCTGCTTCTTCCTGCTGCAAGCACATATATCTAAGAATTCGCACACGATGAGAAGCGTTTTGCTCCTCATCATCAACTTGAGACATTTTATTGTTCAGCACTGGGAAAAAATAAAACATTTAAGCCCCTTAAATAAGAATTAATGAATTTAAAATATAAGACAAATGGATTTAAAGAAAGCCTGCTACTTATTAAAACTAATCTCCTTAAAGTTAAGACAGAGGCTAAACTTTTACTTTAGCTGGCCCGTAAAATAAAGACCATGAAAATAAATTTGCATCGTTAGGCCAAATAATATTTGTGTTTATGTAAGACTTAATTATAATAATAACTTAATTTTTAAATTACAATTATTTTCTTTTAAAATTAAGTAAGCATCCCATGTATAAAGGCCTATACATTACTGGTATTTATGTTAGCTTGTAAGAGCACAAATAATTTGAAATAATTATAAATTTACCAAAAAAACAACTATTAGAAAATATATTTTAGTATACTGAGTTTTAAATTTTATATTTATCCGAAGTGTAGATTCCTCCGATACAGATATAGATACAGCTAGTAAGACTGAAGCAATAATACGCTTGCCTTGGCTTGGCTCTTCTTTCCCTGAGTCGCTTAAATTGTAAGGCTGGTGATATATATACTATCCCTTCGGCAGGATTTACGATGCCAGCAGCAGGAAATCAGCAGAAAAGCAGGAGCGCAGAGTTGTCTCTATTTTCCAATTGCAGGGGAGCCCGAAAGTGCTCGATTGGAACGATTGCCCAAAAAGGGATGAGCTTAGAGGGCGGGAACTGAGAAATTGAGTGTGATTCAGGTGCAATGCAATTACTAAGCAAAAGGACAGGAGTCGATTTAAAGTCGCTGCTCCCACGCACATTTACTTTTATTAAACGAAATGTTCCTTTAATTTTAGTGAAAATATTATATACGCTCGCAATCTAATTGGACATTGGGAAGTCGTAAAAGGGACTGCTATGAAATTGGAGTGGTGTTTGGCAACACATTCCTGTTTGCCTGTTCCGCCTGCCTGTGTGCGGTTACAAAACTATTTATTTAGTTGGTCATTTTGTTGTTATTTGTACATTGTAATAGACACACACATAAAGTGTAATATGTATACGGTATATGCCAGATATAGGGTTTGCTCTCCAACTATTTCTCCTATCTCGCTGTTTCTGTCACCAGAGAGACGCACATCCGGTCAGATCTATAAATTTCCTGTAACTGTATCTTTCTGTGTGTGTGTAAAAGTATGTATGTACGTATGTGTGAGTGTGTCTATGTGAGCGCACTTATTTATTGTTGGTGCTAACTCGCCAGGCCAAAAAAGTGTGGGGAGCAAAAAGAAAAACAATGAAAAGAAATACGAAAAATGATATAAAAATGTTAGTGGGCCACGACACTGACAGCCGATAGAGCTTCGAATGTGTGTAAATGCACTTAACAAAAACTAGCCCCGTAAGAATTGAAGAGGGTTCTGCTTTAAAATAGCTTATGAACCTTAATCTTAAAATTCTTAAAGATTTTCAGTCATATTATATTAATATTTTAAATAAAATACAAAATAAAATATAAATATAAACAAATGAATCGTATTATAAAACAAGTTTATTTTTGTTTGTGTGTCCTTATAAGTGTGGGTATAACGATTATTGAAAAAATGGGTGGGAAAAGGAAAACGAAGCCAAATGAACGAACGCAATGCGCAGCGGATATCAAAGTGCGATTTATTTTTATTAGTTCCGGATGTCAATGTGCGGGAAATTGAGAAATTAGAAAATATTATACAAGCCCTTGGCCTGTTAACACACACCTAAATGCCGACCCACACACACACACAGGAGCGCACTTAGATTTATGATTGTATTGGTGCCCCCGCCATTTCGATTTTACGAGTGTGTTTTATTTAATACCCGACTTTTATGTCGTCACTCTATGCTGCCTTAACCTTTGACCCGGTCACGCCTGTGTGATTAAGTCGAATATTTTTTGGTCGGGGTCAACTAATTGTACTTCGGTTAATTGGCTTACATTTATTTTGATTTTCTGTGTGCGTTCACCTCTGATGGAAAAATAATAAATGGCTTAATGGGAATGTAAAAGTTAATTAATCTAGTAATTGCAAAATATATTGACAGACAAATTCAATTATGATTGTAAAGCCAAAATAGAAGGAATCAATTTATTTTCTGGGGGGCGGGGCAAAATAATCGAAAATGTATTGATTTCAAAAAAAACGTATCTAATAACAAAAACTAATTAATTATATTTAAACATTTTACATTGTTTTTTTTTCCCAAAATATTTTTCTAAAATACTAATTCTTTTATGTCGTTAAAAAAAGTCGGAAGCACTAGCAAATAAGTATGCCCAATATTCAGTATTTTACAGAAATTGATTAGCTCTTGTTGCATTTAAAGTACTATTCATCATCATTCAGACAGACGATTATTCTATTTTACAATTATCGGCTCTCTAATTACAAAACTGGGTCCGGGTACATTTGAATTTTGTTTGCCCAATGTTGGAATATCCATTGTCCAGTTAACAATTGCATGGAGTCGTAGTTATGTACTTGTGCGTGTTGGGGTGTGGCGTTCAAATTTATTCAAAACCATTTTATTCAAATCGCAAAAAACTAATTCGAGGCACGTACGCCTGGTACAACACGCGTTTGCTAATAAAAAGCAACGTTTGCCCTCTTATTTCTGTGAATCTGTGTTGGAACACTAGTAAATTTTATATGTGTGTGCTTGGCTTATATTTGTTGCTTAGTTTTTGCCAACGATTCACAATGGCCACTCGATTTCTATGCAAAAGTTAACGAGAATATTTTCTTTGCTGTGCAAAATTATATCGTTTTTGCCGCTTTATTGGTGTTTGGCCATTTGTGTGCACTTCAATCCATGTTTTTATGTTTGTGTTTTACCCATTGATTGTATTGGCTGAGGGCACTTTGTTGTAATTATGTTTAATTTTATTGCCTACCCCTCTGATATATTTTGTGGTAATTATTTGGAATGTTCCCTTGGGTTTTTTGGTTGTCCTTTGATTACCGAGGGTATGATGAGAAGTGTAGCAGGCAAGCTTCAATAAAATACATATCAATCATTCTGTTAATAATATAATTAATATTAAAAAAGGTACAATAAAGTAAAGGGGAACTGATTAATCGTACTTGATATGTAGATAAAATGATATAAATTCAGCCATTTTAATATTTTATTCCATTAACAATTTTTAAGTGCTTGAACTAATGTATATGTAAATACATGGATTGTTTTTTATAACAGGTCATACAAACATATCAAGTGATTTAAAACAAAGAGTGTTTTTTAACAGCCATTATATATTTTAATCAATAAAAAAACTTTTGACGTATTTTTTTAACAGAACTGACTTGTTTGGTAGTGAACGAACTCTCGGCTGGTTGAAAGTCAAATTCCACTGGGCATAAATGAATGTTTGCTTCCAAGTGGCCACGCCCTTCGCACCGCCCACTGATATGTAGAGTGAGGTATGGCAAGGGGATAAGGTGGCAGAGCCATTCAAAAACCCAACCCATGTTGGTCCGTTGACCACAGTTGGCAAACAACGCTAACATTTCCCTTTTTTGTGACTCCACTCGCCAGTAATTGAAGCAATAGAGGCCGCTCCGCCCTCGCATGGGAAATGCTATCAATATTGGCCCGCGAACACTTTTTAAATGCTCGCCAACAGATGCAGATGGCGATTTGTGTGCGGCAGCATGGCATTCTTTCTGTTTATCAATTTTCCCTGGCAAAATGGTAGGCCTATCTAAACGACAGACCGCTGTCGAGTAATTCGCTGTCAAGTTGCCTCTCCAGGCCACAATTCAATACTGGCAAATTGAAAATCGATTCGCACACGATCCCCGCAGATCCGCAATCACATTGGGAATGGGACCAAAAACTTATTTCCACCAATTAGTGCAAACGGCATAAAGAGAAGCTCTGCCCGAAAAAATTGTGTTCTTAATTAGGGGCCACCAAATGTTGGTTGAGAAAACACTTTGGGGCCAAATATTGTTGTTGCCTCTGCGTGTTTTCAATAACAAAGAATAAATTTTCGTTGCTCAAAATACATAAATAAGGAAGGCGTTAAAAAGCTTTTACATTAAATATGCATGAGAGTTGGCATAATTAAATTATGCAAAGGCTGCGGCCGCGTGCCAAAACTGGTAATATTCCAATTTAACAACTGGCAAATGTTCAATAGGCGTTGCTTTCCCAAAACACTCTAAGAAAACCTAAGTTACTTAAGCAAGGGAAATTTAATAAAGATGTTAAAATTTTTGAGATTATTTCCTTAATAATTATATATTTTTTTAATTTTTATAAAAAAAATTTTTTAATAGGATTTGCTTACCAAAATTGAATGTTTTATATCATGTTATATTTTAATTGTTCGCTTCTGGCCTTGCTTTAAGGCCTCTGGGTCTTAAAATTCATTTTAAGACCAGGGCTTTTTCACTTTTTATCGTTTCCCATCACTTTAAGTGGACCCAGGGAAAAATGCAAAAAATGGCCGAGACCAGCAAAGAAGTGGGCGAAAATAGGAATTATGAGTTTCATAAAGGCAATGCGCCAAAGAGCCCGCTGCAGAGCACCGTAAGTCAAAGAACCTGACATCAATTCCGAGCTGCATGAATGAATGCACTAACAGCTCTCAAAAGTGCCATGGGAAATCCCGAACTTGGCAGGCACTTAGGCGAAATTGAAGAAAACTCAAATTATACGCGACACTTCAAGAATTTATGCCAAAAACTTGGGTCAGTAATTTTTCCAGCTCCCACTGAGTTCAGAAATTTAATTTCCCAAGCCGAGACGAAACGATTTTATCGAGATAGCCCTGCTAATCTATTGTTTGTTCAACCCGGCGCATTTGTCAGATGTCCTGGTGCCTCTGCAACTCCATTGGCAACTCCATAGCTAGGGGTTAGTATTTGACAACAAATTGAACGAAAAACAAACACTGAAGGCACTGGAAAAAAAAACTATATTTTGACTTTAAATCGAATCATTATTATTCATGCAAGGCTTATTCAAAAGCATGAGTTAGAGGTAAAAGTTTTCTTTCAATTGAATTGAACTATTTTCAAAAATAAAATAATGGTTTTTAGAGGGGTTTAAATATATGTTATCGTCTTCCAAAATATTAAAGAATAATTACAATTTTTTGGGCCAAATTAAAACCTTTTAATATAATAAAATTTTGGAATAAGGTTTCTGATTTTTCATGGACATTGGAAGATTGAATCTAAAGACCAAGCTTTTTTTAGCATGTAAGTGAGATAGCTAAAGGATTGAGGGACAGACAGCAGCAGTTGGCTTGGCGCAAATATTTCCAAATAAAATGGTCGCAATGTGCCGGAAGCAAGCCAAGTCGACTCAACTCACTCCGGGAGTGTCGAGTTCTCCGGGGAAACGCATTAAACTAAGCACTGCTCTAAGATGTGCCCTGCAATCCGCTGCATTTGTATGCAATTTGCGTTTCGACGTCGCCTTTGTTTCGCCCCACACTTTCTACTCTATGCCGAGTCATTGTCTGTCATCATTTTTGCACTTTGAATGCATAATTCCCATAATCCGGTTAAATGATAAGCAGAAAAATCTGAGAGTCAACATGAAAGGCGACAATTTTGCTTTACAGATAATAGCTTTAAAGCTGATTTATATAAATAAGTAAAATAATTTTTAAAATGTCAAAGGAATAGTAAAATCATTTTAAATTCAATTGTGAGCTTTTAAAGGAAACTCTATTTAATCTATTTTCCAAGCTAAGCTGTATGTTTTCCACATCCTTTCACTTTTACTGAAGGTAATAGTACCTTTAAATAAAAATCGCAAGCTTGAAGATTTGGGTTTCAGAAATAACAAGCAAATCCAATTGCTAAATCCGTTTTTTCTAAGGCCACAGACAACTTTTAAAGCAACCTTTAATAATCCACTTGAAGCCACCCAAGCAAACTGCAAATGAAGCTAATTTAAAATCAATTGCGAACAATAGCCGGATTTCAACCACAAAACAGACGCTCAGACACTCGCCGCCCACACTTTCCACTAAATTGGTTAACCATTGTTTGGGCCATGTCCTGTTTTCTGGGCCTGGGGCAACATCTCGGGCAAACATCTCCCCAATCCATTCAGCCAAATGGGAGATAGGGCGATGCGGAGCAGAATGATTATGACTGACATAACACCGGAAAAGCCAGAAAATGCTAGGTCCTCGCCCTCTCTCCCTCCCTCTGTCCTCTGTTTATGTAAAAACAATTTTTGGTTTGGTACTCGCCGTTCCCAAGTGATGAAATATCAGAGAGCCCGAAAACGGGTTGTCAGCCTAAGAGGAGGACTTCCGTGCCAATGTCAGTGGGCAGATCTAATGAGTGTGGCAGGGGCCGTTGGAGGCGGTTCATTTAGACGGGGCCCATTCAACTGTCGCCTGGGAGGACGAGATGGGTGAACTGCACTGATAAAAATATAGTGAATAGTAACATTAATTTACTTTCAGTACTAGAGGTTAATGTTGGTTGTAACAATTCTATGCACACTATTTAATAGTTTTCATCACTCTTCACATAAGACTAGTCAGCGTCCGAATCTTCTTCTGAAATTTAAATAAATTCTGATTAAAAATATAACATACTTTTTAAATAATAAAAGTTTGATTATAAAATAATACCTGTCATTAATACCCATAATACGTTTGTAATTTGAGAAAACAAAACTATTTGCAAGTAAATACCTTGTAAAAAATATTTTTCTCGGCTTTACCACATTTGTGAGTGTAACCTCATTTAAAATAAATCTTAAAATATAGATTTCGCTTATATATTTTTGTGGTATGTGTTTATTTTTATTAAATCAATAGCAATCGAAATTATTGAATCACCTTTAATTAAAACTTCCAAATCGCCCAAAGTTCAAAAACCTCAAATATAAGTACATTTTCAATCTGAGCATACAACGAATATGTATCTATCTGCAACAGTGAGCGATTCTTTTTTCCGTGTGCCTGCTGTTGCTGATAGACAACCGGGATGAGCTTCAAATCGAGCGTGAATTCTTTTTGGCTCTTGCCTGCTGGCGGAGCTTTCCTCTAGAAACAAAGCGAGCGAAAATGTCAGATAAATTTTTCAAGGGGCGTATACTCGATTTCTCCCACAGCTCCGCTGGCAGTCATTCAAACTTCAGCAGCAGACCCTCTGCGGCGCCATATATATATATATGTGTTTTAATTAAGATGCCTGCACAAAACAAGTGTTGATGCTTCCAATTAGACGTAGTTACAATAAAACAAACAGCACAAAAGGCATTTGTCAGCTGCAAACAGCAGCTACAATAAAATATGCAATTATTTTGGGAAAATACTTGACAGAGGCATTTGCACAATAATCGTAACGATAATTGCGTATGAAAGCCCAGGCTAAATATGTTGAGGCAACACCGCAAAATATGCAAGAAATCTTCGAAATTACGAACGGTATTTTACACAAAAATCTGGCAGAGTTGTGTCTCCGGCGAGTTGCTTTTAATTATATTTTATGGAAATGTGCAAACTATTCCAACTGCTCTTGTCAAGTCACCTGCACACAAATGCACACGTGTTCAGCAATTTTCTAAATGTTAAAAAAAAACAAACATTTTTCCCATACAATTTCACAATGCCAGGTGTTAGTTTGACCAACTCGTTGCCAAATGCAAATTCCCAGCATGAAAGCTGACACATTTTTCGATATGACTCCCAATGGGCTTCTCACACTCACCTTTTTCTTCATTTGTATGCTTTCAGCTCGAAATATTATTTTGTGCTTTTGGAATGACACTCAAACATATAGTTTACCATTTTATTTTTGGCAAAGCCAAACGTATTTATAATTAGTCTGAGAAAATATGTTTCAGGGAATTTAAGATCTCAGCATTTCCTTTTCGGGTTGTAATCTGGTTTCCTCACCGGAGGGTAAGCCCAAAAATATTTTTAATAAAATAAATGAATATTTATGTATGGGGAAAATGGAGTTATTTTTTTTATGACTAACAACACATTTGCTGCTCCAACAAATTCCCGTGAAAACACAAGCTTGCCATGTTCGGTTGTTGGCAACATTTTTGTGCTAAAAGTTTTTCGATTTTCCGATTTGCACAGATTGCACATTTCATTTACCTTTTGCGGCTTGCTCGGGGGAGTTAGGTTTGGAAAACGTTTTGTTATTTAATTTGGGTGGGAAAACATTTTATTTGGAATGTTAAAGCTAAAAAGGAAATTGCATAATATTTGCTTAGCATAAGTCAAAGGAACCCGTATTCAACTTTTAATGTTTATTTAGATAAGTAAACTTCTTCCAGTGAAATGCAAAGGCAGGTTTAAGATTTTTCAGTTATTTCTATTTTTGTAAACGATGAAGAGATAGACATGTGGCAAATTCAATTTATGTTTAAATATAAAAGCAATCAATGTTGTTCGTGGTTTATTTTTCAATTTAACTAGTATTTGCAAAAAATGTATGTGAAATATTGCCTATGTAAGCTGTACTGAAGTTTTTTTCTGTAGAAATTTTGTTGTAATTGTGAACGGAAACTAAATTAAATTTATTTTCGGGCTAAGAAAATATTTATATTTAAATTTAAGAGACAAACTTTTCATCCAACACTTTTCATCAACGCTAAAAATAACTCTATTAAATCTGTAAATAAATGCTTGATTCGAAGACTTTTGAAAATAATGGTTAAGAATGTTATTGATTCACAGATTCTTTAGGAGAAAATTCAATAACTCATTAAAATAATCAAAGGATCGGTGTTAAAGTGCGAAGAAATGATCCTGTGAAGTTGTTAGCGAAAAAGTTAAGCTAAATATTTCCCAAAACTTTGCTTTGTCATTTAGTGTGCGTGACATGATGCAGAAAGTTGTGACAGTTGCCAGGGTTGCCACCGCCAAGAAGCAGGCACAAAGCACCGTTAACGCCTCGACACTTTTGTCGAACACAAACTGTCAGATAACGATGACGATGCCAATAATGTTGATGCCTTTTTCGACGACGCTGTGCGTGGCTCTTTAAAACGCTGTTTACGACTCCCTTTCAGCCACCCACGTGTGTGTCTGTCTGTTAAATTGGATTCGAGTGACAATTGACAACGGAGGCGAAAACTTTCGGGACCTCTGAACCGAGCCCCCTGAAAGTTGTCAATCAGAGGGCAAACTTCAGAGCCTCTCAGCGGCGAAAACAACAACATAATCAACAGATTCGGGCTGAGCAGCTTCTGTTGACAGTCGCGATAATGATGTCAAGCGTGTTGTACTTAACAAACGCCACTTTAACGTAACGTAACGTAACGTATCATCGGATCGGAAATGGGGCACCACACGCCACCACCGATTAACGCCCCGATACGATGGGACATGGGAGGCCACTTTTTGCCGGCATCGATGCTGAAAATTGCAATTTAAACGACACTTTCCCAATGTCGAGTCACTATGCTATGATTTATTATTTTTAACCTGTTGAAGTGCTGTGAGTGGATAAATCTCTCATGAGCACTGAATAACGTTGAATTATGTAATCTCAGACACTTGATTTTGGAATCATTTGTTATCCAATTAAAACTGAAATTAGGCCGTCCCTTTAAAAATATATTATTATTTTTTGCATTTGAAGCACTATTTAAGGTATTTAAAAGAAGAATTAATTCTAATAAATACAATGATTGATATGATGAACGCAGATTTAACAAGCATGCAAACTATTTTAATGCTTTTAAACATAAAAGTTTGTTTGTTTATCGTTAAATAATAAAAGTCAGTAACTAAATAGTAATTAGGGATAATAATATTCTAAAACTTTTCTAACTTTGCTAATCTTTTTGCTTTAGCATTGCATCGCTTTCAACTTTTTAATCTCATTCATGACCCTTAAATGGTTTCTCATTCGAATGTGGAAGTTAGCTTTTCTTGGCAACTTTTATAGACCCTTCTCTGCCCCTCAACTAAAATAAAATCTCGGCTTTTGCATTCATGAACGGCATAAACAGAGAGGAGTACAAAAATAAAATAACACGAACAAAGTGATAAACATTTGGCAGACATTATCAAACAGATGTTGCCGCTCCGAAAAAAAAAAAATAAAAAAAAATGAAAAAGAAAGGAATCCCAGACGAAGACGTGCCTGTCGAGTTTCCCGATGATTACCTGAACCGAAATAAAACAGACCAAGACTGGAGAGCATAAAAAGCAAAGTCAAAAGGTATGCCAACCCCAGAATTGGCAGCATATGTGGCTGAAGCTCCCGGATCCCATTTATTGACACAAGATTGTCAAAAGCTACCTTTCACAGAAGGCTGAAACACGTTCTTGGCTCTCCGACCGACATCAATTCAATTAAAATGGAGCACTTAATTTTATGCCAAGTTCGCCGCACTCAAAACTCAACTCTCGAGTCTTGGGTCGATGGCAAATCGGCAAGAACGGTCCTTATGGAACAGCTTGTTCACTTTGGTTTCTACGTTTATGCGGAGAGCCTAATGGAAAATTAATTAATAATATATTGATATTGAAATAAATTATCAAATATACAAATTTAAGATGCTCTTCAAAAACACAAATATATGATTGTTTAATAACTAAAATAAGGCAATATGCTTATTATTCGCTAAACTGGCTAAGCATGGCCAAATATATCTAAGTGTTTTTAAATACAGCAATATAAGATTACCGTGACCAAATATAATATTTTTTTAATTTTGATTGTGACATTGCGTGTAAATAGTGAGCTCGTCCCTTTCTTTCTGGAAAATAGCGAGTGTATAACTGAGTGCGGAGTGCGCCCCGGTATTCTGGTATTCCGGTGTCCTTTAGGAGTTGGCGTGAGCTTGTGCCGTACATGCGATATGAGTCAATAATATTGTAACAGCTGTCTGTTTTTCCGCTCTGCTTTTCCGCCCGCTCCCTCCAACAGCTGCCAATTTCAAATGGAAATTTAAATGTACCCAAGGCAGAGCAAGGTGAGCGAGCGCAAACACACAGCACACGCACTTGCCCGTTGGGGGAAAATCGGTGGGGTAGGTGGGTGGTATGCAAAACGGCTGATAATCAAAAGCAGCGTTCACTATTTGACAGTTGATTTGGCAGGAAACGAATGCATCACAATGAGGTGGTCGCGGCGAAAGGTCTCCGCCAAGGGGTGTTCTTTAACCTGGGCCAACAGGCCGGATACGTAATGATAGAATTTTTCAGTAACATTTGACCTTACAAACTCTATTAAATGTTTATTTCTTCACTTTTAGTTTGTCACTTCGAAGCTATGTAGCAAGTACTTTATGATTTTAAGTTTAATTTTTTCGATCTCAAGGGTTTGAATTTCCCAAAAATGTATTTTCTTTTCATTTATTATTTTGCATATATTCAAATGCAAACACAAACATATTTATTTAATGTGGCACCTAATGTTTGATTAAAAGTTTATGAACAAATTCCTGTATTTACCAAACAATCCAGGAAAAATCGAATGCATCAGTTAATTAAATACTTTAATTATTTCCACATTTAAATCCAAACTCATTGGCATTTAGTTTTCTGTGTCTGCTGGCAAACACCGAAAACCAATTGCCATTTCACAGGCACATACACACAGACACAGAAAAAGCGAGACAGAGCTAGAAGAAGAGTGAGCAAAAGAGACAGAGACATTTGGATAGTATATGAAAAAACCATTTAACTTTGTGCACTCGCCGGCAAAACATACCGCACACATAAAACATAGCCAAACACTCGCACACCCACACACACGCTTGATAAAATGTGAATTCGTGTCCTGGCCTCCAGCAATTCGATGATGCAGTGCTAGAAGGGAGTATGCCACAGCTGAAATTATCCTGAAAACAGATCTTAATAAGATAAAATTTATTGTTTTTTCTTACTTTAATTATGACTAAAGATAAATATTAAGTTTAAATCTTAAAGTCGTCATCATATTTTATTTATTTGAATATTAAATAAGAAAGTTTAAGGACTTAAATTTATAGTCTTATTATTGAAACAATTTATTTCCAATGAGTATTTTAAATGCACATATTTTGATTCTGATAACATATTTTGATCTAGTTCTTTGCTGATTATGGAGCCATAATAAATGAGCAATAGAATTTAAGAAGAAAAATATACATATATATTATTTTAATGTATATTTAGGTCGTTGCTTACCTTTTTCATTTGCGCCACCAGCAATCTCTCTTTTTGCCGTCTTACTCCTTTGTCCCTTTGCTGGCTTCTTTCTAAGCCACCGAAACTACTTTTGTCTGTTTTTCACTCGGTTTTAACCTCACCGCCGCCGAGAGTGAGAGGGAAAACTCTGTGAAAAATTTGTAGTTGCGCAGAGCAATTATACGTTAAAAGAATCTCGCTTAAGATGCCATGAGCCAACAGGAAAAACACAGGACAATTTGTTTTGTGTGTGCGTGTGCACATTTTCGGTGAAAATGTGAGATAAATGGGGATAGGACGAAGTGGGATTGGGAGACTGGAACAGCAAACAATTCCCCTTAATTGGCTCTAATTAAAATTAAAAGCTGCACGAAATTGAATATGAGGAACGGCAGCGGCTCCTCCAGGATTCTGAAACCAAACTGTTATTACTCGCCTGCTGATGTGGCATTATTAGCCACTGAACCTCTAAAACTTTCCTTTTCGCCAAAAGCATTTTGTAATTATTGTTGCTGCTGCTGTTTTACTTGAGTTTTTAATTGCTCTGTGTTGTGGCGTCCGTAAAGTTTTCTCGCTAATTTGTTGAGCCATTTGCACGCAGCGTGAAAGTGGACAAACTCCGGAAACGGAAATAAACTCACACACAGACAATCTGGCGCGTTTAGTGCCAAGAAATTGAATCGAATTGACGTCGGCCATGTGCATAAAAGTTGACTTTTGCCTGCTCTTTCACGGCCACGCCCAGAAAAAGTTGGGAGTACAAGTTTAATGACTTTTGGGTGGACTTATCGCCACCGCTAGCGGCGGCTTTCAACCGCAGTCGCTACATGCGATTGTGGTCCAAAGAATCGAGTGAAAGTGTCCCGGATATCGGGCCAACTGTTTTTGAGGGGAAATTGTTTCAAAGGGTGCTCTGCGAACTGCAGTACTGCCTTCGATCTGTGTTTACTTAAATCTCAGAGTTCTCGACTGCCACAAGTCGTCGAGGTTCAAAAATACAGAGTAGAAAATCAATATTGAAACTATAAGCTAACTGTCTGCTTTTGCGAAATCTCAAGGAATTCTTAAATTGTGCTTAAAATGCTAAGCATTTAAAAATAATTTCAACCTTAATCATAATAGATATAATACCGATATTTATAAATATATTCGAATTACAATATTTTGTTTAAGTGCTAAGGACCCCTAGGCATTTTTTTAGAATTTGTTTCACCGTACCACAAATACGCATTGTATAAAATCACATAGGTTATTAATAAATCTGTTTTCGCCATAACATTTAAATTTATTAAAAAAACGTATTATTTTAATGCAACAAAGACGAATTACCTAAACCTTTTTAGGTATAAAAAATACAAGAGCCCTTTGTGTTTATATTTCATTTAATTTTTCAAATTATTTACATTTTAATCGGATCCATGTAGACGTCTGCAGCCTACGGCTATTTGTCTAGATTAAAAATACAGGCAGACAAAAACACAAATGAAAAGTTGCGCATACGCAACGTAAGCCCCCAGAGAAACTTTAAGCTTAAGCTGTTTATATTATTTTTCAATTTCCAACACAAAAAAAGGGGTCGACCAAAGTCGAACTTTAAAACAAAGAGACTATTGTCAATGCCAATCAGAATGTCAAAGTGCAAATGGTAAAAAAAAAAAACAGGGAAGAAAGGGAGTATTAGAGGGCTGTGAGCGAAATGAAAAAAGCTAACCAAGCAGCAAATGCGGCAAATAGGATTAAATCCAATCTTATGCAGCCCTGGCAGTCTGGGATGTAGGTATTAACAAATATGTAAGCTTCGTAGAGAGGCGACGGCAGAAAAAAAAGGTGTTCAAGCCAACAAAAGGAGACAGACTCAAACGTATGCTCCCAGAACTGGCAGGAATTCACAGTTAACGAAGCATGAAGTGGAGCTGGATATAAAGGAATTCAATCGAAGCTACCAAGTTGACAGCGTGGAGCGTGGCAAATATTTAGGAAAATACGAGCACAAAATAGAGCGTGGAACGAGCAACAACAGGAAACCGAAACCAAAACCCAATCGCAGACCAAAGTGCAAATATTGCCCGGGAAACGCTTGGCTGTTTGATTTTCACAGCCCTGAGATTATCATCAGAAAACCATTAGAATTTTTATTGAATTCCGCACGCATATAACGCCCACCCGATATTCACGCAAGAAAATGATACGGCACAGGCTGTCACCATTACGACATAGCGATGAACCACAGGTAGGAGATATAGATGGGGATAATTCTTAGATATGTAAATCAAGAAATCAAATTTACAATTTTGATATTTTTTTAATAAGTGTTTTAATTAAGGAAAATTAATATTATAGCTTAACTATTTGTTATAATGAAATCAGTTAATAAAATAAAATAAAATTATTGATATAATCAATTATCGTGGATGTTATTCAATCTCATACTTAAATCTCGTGATACGTGCTTACAGGGCTTACAAAACAGATTGTTATTCAAACCGCTCACTTCTGTGTAAAACGCTTACTTCATAAACCACGAATTAATGCCATTAGCCTGATTATCCGACATAATGATTACCGGCTTCCGCTCACGCACCCATCTCTATTACAAATATATACACTGTGAATGCTTTCCATTTCCCTTTGCCAATATTGACACACACCAGGCAACAACAACCGGGCCGCATTGAATTATGTGCCTTTAGCTATATATACATTTATATACCTATATATATTCTTGGGAAATGAAGACAGACAGTGGAGTGCTGGGGGACAGGACATTCCGAGGATCCCAACACTTTCACGCGCATTTCGTTAATCATTTGGGATTAGTTGCCGAAAACAAACTTCCGCAACGGCCACAGCATTGTTATTGGATTTGAATTGACTTTGTGCGGGGCATTTCAATTAAATCCACATGGAGAGCGACTGCGTCTGGCTGTCAGACACCGGCTGGTTAATCTTTTATAATTAAACTGATTTAGCCGTATTAGATTCCCAGTCCCAGCCCCTCGGGCGTCAGAGATCGGAGCTTTGACTTGTTAGCATAATTACGCATTAATACCGTACATTCTCATTCGCAGACTAATTCAAATAGATAGCCCACGTGGACACTTGCGCAATTTACTGTGCTTACATTTAAACCTAATTGAAATTTAGTTGTCCTCTGGCCAAGGCTTGTGGTACGGAAACAGTGTTCCAGATTTAAATGAACCCGCAAATGCACTCTCAGTGGCAGAGAATCCACAATCAAGTACATTGTGCACGTCAATCGGGGCATTGATTAATTGCATTATGTATGGGACACAATCGGGGTAGTGAATTCGAGCCAATTGTCCTAGTTTCCAAATTAATTTGAACATAAACCACTGTCGACAACAGCCCGTAAATTGCCATATTTGAATACACATTTGAAATCATGTCATTTTATTAACAAACCTGTTTTCTTTAAATTATAAAATTTAGATTTTTATATTATAATAAATGTGTTTGCCACAAAAAGTCTACAAGTAATTTAAAACGTGGTACAAATAAAGCGTTTTAGTTGGGATTTAATATGAACAATTTTATATAATATGAAATGCACTGGATTGTTAACAATATACACAATACAACATATTAAAGTTTGGAAATTTTTAAATAAATTATATAACCTTACGACAGCGGCAAAATAAATAAAGGCAAATCCATAAAGCAAATAAATGTCAAGCAGAATGTCAATAAACTCATGTTGAGACACCAAATCTCTGTTGATGACTGCGTTGTCTTTGCAAATTTAATTTATTAAAAGTCTTACTTCAGCACGTCTATTTAAACTGCCATAATTTTTGTGGTGCAAATATTTCATTCAACTAATGCCACAATACAAAATTCAATTACTTTTGGCTGAGAGAAAACAATGTACTTTGCGACAAGCAGACGACATGATGGAATTTTATGTGCCTTAAATTTATGGAAGATTTGCCTTGCCAATGCAAAACACTCTCCAAGTTCAATGACACCCAAAAGCCAACCGAAATGCACAGAAACGCAATAACTCTTCGAAATGCATGAGTTCACAAGTAAAACGTATATAGGGAAATAAATATATATATGAACAACAGACTCGAGTACTGCCATTCGAAGAGCTCTCGAATTGGCAACAAAATTACCCAGACTAATTCAAGGGGCTTACCCCGAAAAATAAAATGCAGAAAAAGGGAATGATAAAATTGGCCAAATGGAAGGAAAATATATGCATAAAATTTAATCTAGTTCGGGGATAAAAAAAAACTTGAATGTTGGGGAAATGGCACGCTTCAATAGAGCTTTCACTTGAGCATCGCCAGCATTTTCAGCTCTCTGTTGCTTTTTCCCTGGGCTGGAAAATTTATTATCATACCGATATGCGTAATAACTTGGCAATAAAAATAAATCTCGGGCCAATGCTATAAATATAAAAACATCAGCACAAATGCCTAATAAATAATAACGTGTATGGATGGAAATGTTTGGATTTCAAATTCATTTCCCGACTCCCAGCCAAAGTTAAAATAAACAAAAAGCCAGCAAAAATGGGGCAGAGCAATCATCATGGACCAATGCCCAGGCCTGTTTATTGAGCGAAAATCTCCAATTGAAGGCACAGAAATTTGCCGCTAATATGAATATTGTCGTGAAACGGAAATGAACAAATGTTTTGACTGCTCCCCCCACTCCGAAATTTTCCCCCTCATCATCATCTCCAATCGACCATCAGCAATGAGGCATGCGAGATTTCATAAGGATGAAATGCCGGGAAAAAGGGAAAATGGTAGGGAAAATGCCGAAGTAAATGTATTTCTTGTTGATTGCCTCGCCTCGCACTCGCTTTTCTTCCGCTTTTACGCTACGATATTGATAGCCCTGATCGGGGGGCGTGGCAAGAACTTTGGCAGGACTCAGGGCAGCGGAACTTCAATTTCACTTGATGCAGAAAAATTGCTGGTAATACGTAAGTGCTCAATGGTAAATGAAATAAATAAACGCTTCGATGCGTATTTTGGATGCCCCAGAAATCGAGAAATAGAGAGCTAGCCATATTTCTCATTTTTTTCCATCTACTTTATGCCCCGCTTTTATTTTCATTTGGACAAATTGGGGAAATGAATGAAAAATTTATTGGATTTGAACAAAGCAAATTATTGCTGGCCTTTGAGATGGCTAAGTGAAAATTATTTCAATTCACAAAGTCTCGGATTATATTTTAATAGAGGTACATAGATAGTTATGATATGGTATTTAAAAAGATATATCGTACATAGATTAATTTATTCTAAGATTAATCTACCTCCTATCTAGTTTTAGGGATAATGCAGTTTGCAATTTTTAAAAGTTCGATTCGGATTAACAACTTCAAACAAACTATTATCGTTTTTATACCAGCATCGGTGATAAATTCGAAACTACCGCAAAACAAACAGATGGCATGCAACTGCTAACTAGCTAAACAAGGTTCATTAAGCTTGAGGTAAACAATTTTAATGGCAGCAGTTTCACATCAACAACTTGAATTATCTTTTAAGTTATTAATATAATGCAAATTTTTGCCCATAGCTAAGCTGTCATCCTGGTGCAAAGACAAGAAGCAGGACTAGACGCAAACACATGTCATCGCACGCACAGATTGAACAGATTTAACAAGCGACGACATAATGCCAGACTCTCTGCCTGGCGCATTTACAAAATATGTACAAGTAAATATACAAGATATTGTTTGCCTAGCTAGTGTTTGGAAAAGGGAATATTCGTGTTTGTGTTCTCGTCACATGTGCTCTTGAGCTCTTGAGAAATTAATTTCAAGTGGCAAAATATGTGGGGCGGAGGAAACAAACAAATATTCAAAATACGGGCGCAGCAGACTTAAGTCCCCGGCCAACAGCCGTGAACCCTGATAAGCCCCCGCCTTAAGGATGACGTGACTGGCATTAGCCCGACATGACCCAAGGCAAACACTCGGCCGTATATATACCCAAGTTTGGAATGTCAGGTGAAGAAGAGCCTGTTGAAAGCCATAATTGAAATGTATTTTCAACAGCTTAATTGGCTGATATTCCCCTGTATATTACGCTCGAGTAGTGTGCTGCTGGAATCATATTAATTAGGTGGTAAAAACTTGTTTTTAAGACCACTAAATCCAAGTCATTTGTCGAGCAATACATACATCCGTACTTCATTTAATGTATATATTTGATAGGTCCCCAAAGGTGTTTATTATTAGCGACACGGGAATAACGGGCGTATGAGTAATATCGCGCGGCATTTCTCCTCATTACTCATACGCGGTGTGGGTGGCCAAAACACTTTGGCCATCTTAAGAGGCCACTAAAAGGCAAAAGTCATAAAACCAAAAAGAAAAAAGAAAAGCAGGGAAACCAGAAAACGAGGAAAATAAGCTAAAGCAAATGAGAGTCAAAGAAAATAAGTGAAAATGCTGCCGAGTGCCAGACAAATGAAATAAACTACAGGCAAAAGCGTAAGAGGTGCAACTTCAGGGCGTGGTGGGTGGTGGGAGCTGGGAGGTGTGAGGCTGAAGTGGGCGGGCTAAGTAAAGCAACAATTATGCCTAAGAGGCAGACAGTCGTCAGTCGACGGCTTTAATAACACTTAAGTAAGGAGCAGGTCGCACAAACAGTGGGGGCTGCAAAATAAAATGGCAGGAGCGGTGAAAACCTCACAAAGTCGGTGACGGATTGTTGCTAATTTATATATATATTTTTGCAGTTACAGTTGTACACACAACATGTGCCACTTGAACTGTGTCCTTTGTGCGGCTGCTTTATTTTTTATACTTTGTCGCACTTCTTGAGGAGTGAAAAAATGGGACGGGGTGAAAATAAACACTCGATGGAAAAAGAAACAATTGCGAAAAGTTCTTGTGGCTTAAATAGCAAGAGGGAAGTGGATTTAACTTGTATTTTATTTAACAGCAGCTAAACGTAGAGATGAAGAATTACATTCAAGCTTATTTCGCTTAATAAGAATTTTAAATATTTAAGAACACAAAGGAAAAAAACTAATGCTAATATTCCAGCCTATTTGAAAATTTTTCACATAAAAACAAAAATAAGTACTATAACAATAAGCCTGTGAACTTGCGGTAATTACACAAATGTAATTACAATTTTGCAATCATCTTTTTGTTATATAACATATACATAAACTTTCTTCAATGTTAGCTTTAGTTTTGTCAACTCTTCTATCATTTAAAATAAATAATACAAAATACATATACTTTGTTTGGCCTACAGAAAGAAAGCAAATGATGGGCCACCACTCATATATCGCGTACATATAAACACGCCCCATTAGGTTCCCCTATGCACAACCTATCCGGAAAACCTCGCTAATCTTGTCTGCTCCAATGAGCTGATGGTGTTGGTCTGCTCCGGGGCGTGTTCCTCCCATTTGAGATTCTTGTTTTTCTTGCAGCGCGCCTTGGGGAAATTAGTTTTGTGCGGTTTTCCTTGCCCTGCCACGCCTCATTTCTATTAGGAATTTTACTACTTCCTACCGACACCCGCTCACATTTACACCGACACAGAGACGGCCAGCCATAAACTTCATTTCCGCTTCCTGCGTGTGTGCGTTTTTAACATTTACTTTTATTTTATGGAAATTTCTCACCATTTATTTGCCGCTAGTGCGAAGCGGAAGCATTATACTTTGCTCACTTTTTTCGGTTGGGATTTTTGTTTTAATTTTCGTGCACTATTGCGTGGTTTGGTGTGATAAATTTATGATAAATTAACTAGCACAGCGGGGTCTGTGTTTGTTTTTAGTACAGTAAATTATTTTTAAAAACGTAATAACATAAACAATTTCATTTTAATTGGCCAAATAAATGTTTCATTTAAATATATATATTTAAAGCTTCTGAATATGAATTTAAACCTTTACAAATGAGACTATTATCCTATCTTGCATCATATTACAACATATAATTATTTTATTATTAAAAAATCCTAAATTGGATCATACATTTTACTGATAAGATCAGAATACATTCATTTTGTGTTTTATATATTGATTTAAATTGCCACAAGAGGCAAACAGAAATGAAAATATATTTTATTGCAAGCTTCTTTTTATAGTTTTTTTTGGGAACACAGTTTATTATTAGACAACCAAAAAAAAGTGCAGGCGCCATTTCTCAGGCTCATTTCTTTTCGCATCCACCGCAGTTGCACAAAAAGCAGTCTGCCTGGGAAAGTTTGAAGAATTTTCTATGAAATATTTTATGGCATTTGTTGCTTCACTTGGCCACCAACTGTCGCCATCCAACGAGGAATGGGGATAAGTTGAAACTGAGGAAAATATTTGAAAACACGTAGCAAACATCAAACAAATTGCGGCGGAATCCTTTTAGCCAAGCTCCTTTCACCGGCAACGAGGACAAACAGGAGCTTCTGCTGGCGCTTCCGGCTAGCTTTGCGTTATAGCAGGACATCCGTTACGCCAGCCCTACAAAAAAAAAATTAATTCAAGCGGCAAAAGTGGCGCGTTGATAAGTTTCGAGTTACACGCCAGCTAAATGCTCGCCCCGCCACTTGACGTCCTAACGATTTTTATTTACCCAATCCCCCGAATGCCACACGCAGTCCTTTATTTCCCTGCAAAGCCATTCAGCCAGCAATTCAGCAGTTGCCAAAAAATTTGTATCCCTTATGCGCCGTAAAGAGGCCACATGCTGCGAAAGACAGACCTTGGGTGTCTGTCGTCTGGACCCTGCCACATGTGTGCATGTGTTGCCCCAGACCCAAGGGGTCAAGAACTGGTGGAAAGTTCAATGTTATGCAGTCCGTTGGGGCACAGACTGCCTTTCTTGGAATATAATTAATAATATAAGAACATTTTTTGATGGTTTATTAATTAATTTTCATATATAATATTTTTGATGCTTGTATTCAAAGCCTTTTTATAACCTTGTAGAATTTGATTGTTTATTTAAGAATTATTTTATTTTTATTAGGCGTGTGTTTTTCCCATCTCGATGTCAAACCAATTAAAGTGGCAATTCACAGGTAAAATCAATTTTATGCCTTGAGAAAAGCAAAAGTCGAACTTATTTTATTTGAAGACAAAGTTTCGAATTGGTGAACTTTGAATGCATACCAATATTTAATTGTGTCAACAGACGAGGACTCATTGACACACAAAGTTGTCGTTGAAAATGGGCCATTTTTATTTATTTTTAGAAAAAAATATGCACCATAGTTAAAGACTTTTGAAGTTTGAAAAATAATTTGCTCAACCTAATTAAAGTTTATTATAATATATACCACTCACTGGCAATATATAAAGGGTTATCAATTACATTTTTAGACTAAAATAAATTCGTTAATTTAAAAATTGGTTCACACAAATATCACTTATTTCTGTAGACATCATCCTAATATGAAAATTTATTTAGGCCAAAAAAATTGTCATATAATGGAAGCATAGCCACACACGAATGAAATAATTTTGGGTGTTCCGCAAAAAAGTGCATTGAAAGTAAGGGAAACCCAAAGATAGGAAACTTCTGGCCCTGGTCAATGTGTGTGGGCGGGGCAAATTATCCCGGAATGAGCTTCAATGCCAACTTCCTCTATATGCTTGCCAATAGCTCAAACTGCCAGACCAACGCAAAAAAAATTAAAATGTCTTATCTGCCGCTGAGCGTCATTTACATAAAACCGATTTCTGGCAAGGTCCTGACACAACCGGAAAAAAACACAAGGAAAAACTTGAAACGAAAACTAAAGCAAATGGAAAACTTGCAGAGGGAGAGGGATTGTGCTGAAAATTTTAAATTAACTTTATGATGGCTGGGGCACTCAACTGAACAAGCACATATGACAAGCCGCTTACTCCTGCCAGGATGCCCACTCCTTCTCCGCATCGTGTTGCCACTTAATTAAGGACATTGCTCCCTTGGCCCAAGGCATGCAAATGAAGAGCGTGGCCGGGCGCAAAAAAAAATCATTTTCTATTAGCAAGCAAACAATTTTAACGCCGCAGTGTAATAAAATTGCCTGGCTGGAGTGGGGAAAATAGCGACAGCCCTCTCACTTATCAGGGCTGATAAAAAGCAATAACGGAAAAATACTTGCGCCACCCACAGAAGCTGCAGCCAACAAGAGTAAGTAAAATCAGGCCAAAATGGGCAAGGCAAAGTGAATTTTTCGAGAGAGCACACACACATTCACCCCGCTTACACACAGAGAGCGTTTAGTATGGAAATTAAATTTGCATAAATAAACGTCGACATGGGAAAGCGACAACGACAGGCAGTAGTAGTAGTAGTCGTAGTTGGGGGAAAAGCTCTCTAGCAGCCAGGACAATGACAGGACAACAGCCAAGGCTGCCGGCTGAATAGTGCCAGATATGGGGGAACTGTTCTCCAAACCGAAGAAATCTCAAATATGTGTTCGAGTTGTGCATAAACAAAATTAAATACAAAACAGGAAGAAGGGGTGATGGGTAACCGCAACAAAAGCAGCGAAAATACACACAATCAAAATAAATATCAACAAAATAAAGTAACGTAAAGTAAAATAAAATAGAGTTTTATGGGGAGCGTGAAGAGCAAATAAAATAAACCTAGGCCACAAAAATGCTTGTTCGAAGGGAGAACAATGTGTACTTGCCATTCGAGTGCAAGACGAGTTTAAAAGAGGATCAACTTTGTTCGTATTTTTTTTGGAGAAGTACCACTTTCTGGAAAAATTCCCACAATGAGCTTGTATTCACTGTAATTACAATTGGAACAAGAAGATGAACATTTCCTAAATTTTATATAAAAGGCAGGAATTATTTGCTTTAAAAAAGTAAATATATTTTTATATAATGTACATTTCAAATGAAACTTTTCCTTAGAGAATTAAACTTTAACTTTCTTTTACAGTTTAATTCGTATTTCTCTGCCTTCTTAGAATCAACAAGTCAAGCCATAAATATTCATTGGCCATAATATTCGTAATTGCAATCAAGCAGAAGAAGCCGACAGGATCTTTTGCAATTATGAAGAATGAATTAAGGCGAATAATTTTCCCCATTAATATGCCATAAACAAAGGGTTTTTTTTTGTCATGCACACCATGTGTTTCGCCATACTGCCATTATACTCGGTTTCTGTGTCTGGCATTAAGCCACTGCGTGTAGTTCATTATGACAAACAAACAAGAGGCAACAGAAACAGCTATATAGCGCTAATTTCACCCAGCTTAAAGTCTTCATTATTTACAATGTTGCCAAAAAATTGAGCCGACGCCAGCCGCAAGGCCGCTGCAAACATTACTCAAGCTTAATGTGGAAAATGGAAAGTGGAGGGCACAAGTTTGGCTCTCCTGCGGCGCACCTTGACATATTTTCCCTTCGACCTTCCAAGTGCGGGTGTGGGAACAATAAATAAACTAAGCCAGCGCCAAAGAAGCCACAGAATCTACACAAAAATCTGCAAACAAATGACAAACGGGAGCAGCCAGAGACAACTAAACAACAAACCAAACAAAACCACTGGGCGACAACGGAAAGGACCAAAAGCAGCACCGTGTCCTGAGCTGAATTCCCGGAGAGAGAAAGTGTAAAACACAAAGGGGGCTGGATTTTTGGCAATTTCCACTGGCCAAAACATGGCCAGGACCAACTTTAAACATCATAAAGGTTGTTCCGGGAAGCCAATTCACATGTAATATCTTAACTACCGATTAAATTTATTTTATAATTGACAAGAAAAATATTTTCTAATTAAACAAATATATCATGCTAAAGCCTAATGAGTAACAGTTCCTCAAAACCCTTAGCCAAAACTATTCGAATTTATATTTATTTTGTTTTTTATGTGACAAAAATATATTTTATAAAAATGTCGAAAGCTTGGTAAATATTAACAAGGATCCTAAGACTACTTCAATTATTTTATTTCACTTAATTTATTTAATTTATAATACCTAAAGTCCAAATCTATAATACACAAAATTTTTACATGGATCACTTAGTTATATTGCGATTATGTTTAACAAATTGTGATTGTAATCAAGGACATTTTGGAGATGGATTTTCATTAGCTTTACAATCTAGCATATGCCGAAATCGTATTTCGGAATTTAAATACCCTTTTTCATTTCGGGGCCGTGCAAATGATATTCATGTAAATGACTTTCGGTGGGCGAGGGACTTTCTCTGGATCCCAGCCATCTGTAATTGCCCCTCGACTCCCTTTGCGTTCGCATTGGCCTGTGTGTGTCTGTATTTGTAGTAAGCGTTTAGCAAATATAACAAACAACCGGCGCATATAGATACACTAGAGGTCCTTGCGTGTGAGTGAGGCATGCAAATAGACCAACACAATTGCTTAGATTAGTGTCCACAGCCATGAAGCTGTTGTTGCTGCTCGACTTGCCAATAATTCGCCGTGTGTGGATGCATGTTTGCTCGGCCTGGGGGATTAGCCCAAAAGTCTGGGACAGGTGTAATTTGAAGTGGCCCTGATTCGCATCGATTTGGCAAAGCCAACCAGCAGGCAGCCACTTACGGTTCGAATCCAATTTCGCATACCAAAAGTCTCAAAACAACCTCTTGGCTCATGTTTTATTCAGCAGATGGAGCGCTTTGAACAGGGCACCTTCAAACCAAACATATCAAAATTGCATGTGTATACAACACTCTCACTCTTGATTCCGATTCATTATGAATTAAAACTGAGAGGCAAATTCGCCGAGTCATTTATGTGTTTAATTAATCATCCACATTGACTCCCACATTCAACATTTTTTTTTCTACATTATTTTCCATTTTATTTTTTCAATTGTTTGCCTGCCAATTAGTGATGGGAAAAATAAAATTGTAAGCACTGCCGAGCCACTGGAAATTGTTTTCAGACATGCAAGATTAATTGCCAATTACCGGGTTCTATGTTCAATAAGCTTAATGAGGTATAACCAGCAATTAACTTTTGTTTTGTTTCCCAGCAGGAACATAGGTTGTGGTTTTTTAATAACTTAACTTTTAAGCTTTATTTAAAGACAATATTAGAAAATGAGCAATTTTGAATACCGAACAAATAAAACCAATCAAATTAAGGTTTCCTTAGAATTATATTATTCCTTTCTAAACAAATTATCCTGCAAAAGATCTAATAAATTATCGTTACTATTGCATTACATGTTTACATGTTTGACTGTGTCATTTTCAAAAAGTTTACGAACGCACCACTTGAAATTAAAATCAAATATTCTCAACCATTTCAAAAGTGTCCCAAGTTCAAGTGATGACTGTAAAACTACCATAATGTCAATCAAAATGCGATGGGCCACATGTTGCCGATGCACAATACAAGGGGAGAACCAGCTAACATTCGTGTCAAGTGGGGAAGTATTTCGAATTTCGAAGGGGAAGTAACATTTTTCGATAATCTGCATTAGTAGATAAACATGCCCCTAGAATCCACATGGCTTCCACTTGGAACGACTGTTAAGCACCCACAAATGTCTCACGGCGACATGTTAATATTGAGGAAAACTTATTACAATTTGAGTGTCTAGAAACAGAGGGGGATTTTTGGGGTGAATAGATGCTGGCTTCTCTTTGATTTTTACCAAGCATAAAGCTCTGATTTAGGCAAGAGGCTAATTCTTGGAAAATTGGATTTGGACGCCAGCGATAGGGGAAACGATTCAGCCTCCCCCAAAAATTGATGTTATATTTTTAAAGTGCTTTTAAAGCCCAACAAGAAATGTTCAATAAATTTCAAATTATTAAAATCCGAAACAAGGTGAACAAAATCATTTTACCCATGAAATTTATTGCTTTTGGGTCTGTTTCTTCGTCAAATATTTGTCACACACTCACCGTCATCGTCCCCAAAGAGGGACAAAAAAGTGTTTTATAAACCTTCAATTGCTGTCAATTTATTGACAACATGTCGCCGCAACTTCCTCTCCACTCAAAACCTTCAGGCGGCCAAGGAAACAGAAAGGAATCGAGCGCAAAAAAATACAAAAAACGGAAGGCGAAGACAAAAAGGGCTGTGACCGAAATTTGTTTGCCAGCCTTGGGCAGAAAATATGACGACGACAATTTTGGCCTGCCTTTATACTTTTATATATTTTTCGGCTCTTGTTGTTGTTTTTTGTTTGAACCTCTGTGAGAAATGTGAACAATTTACAATAGAAATGGCTGTGTGTGAATTTGGCTGACTCGTCGTATACGCAATCAACGCGCGATTGCTGAAAGCATCGAGAGCAAGAACATAGCCAGCGAAATCTTTGGCTGCCAGGTGATATGAGCTTCCACAGACGACCCACGACTTGAATTAAATATAAGCCGAATAAAAATATACTCTTAAATAATATATATTGGTAATAATAAAAGATTAGCATTAATTTAAATAGTAAATAATAGTAGATCAAACAAAGTAAATAATTTGATTTTAATATAATTAAAGTGTTCTCTTTCTACAACTTTTCTTTTTTCTTTGAATAATAGGACATATTTATTGTAACAAAAAATGCTATTGAAAAATGAGTTCAAGAGAAGAAGACAACTTCTTCTATGTATAAAACTTATTTCAGTTATACATATTTTTAAAGTTTTTCTTGGTTTCAGCATTTTTACAAAGTTTTAGTTATACCCTCTTCCATAGAGCATACGAAAAAAGCAAAACAAATGTTATATTTTACATTTCAATTGTTTTTTATGATTGCGCCCAAAGTGCACACGTACATCGCTTGACAATTCTTCCTGGGTCGATCCTGTATTTGTTTCTGTTGTTGTTGTCAGCCGGTTGTCAATTTGGCTGCCGTGCGTGTAAATTGCACAGCAGCTGCTCGATTGACAGGATCTGGCCTTGTATTGGTGCCCGGCACTTGTGTGCGTGCTATCAGCGTTTTTCTTGATTTTATGGGGCATTGCGCCGAAATTGAAAGTGAAAAATGCCTTTCAGGTGCTTAAGTGATGAAGTGCCAATTGCCTTTGCCTTTACCCCTGATTGCGCGCTTGAGTATTTTTCGCCAGTTTCCATATTGATTTCCTGTAAATTATTATTTTTTCCCCGTATCCTGTTTGTTTTTCTGTCGAAAATTTGCGTGCACTCTGCCCGAAAAAGTAGGCAACAAAATTTTATGGATTCAACCATATGTGGTCTAGGCATGAAATGCATGTTAATTTCCTTTCAGTAATAGGGGATGGACTTTGATTGGTATTTATCATGAAGTACTTGGATACCATATACATGCATAATAAATACATATTATATAATAGAAACCAATCGACATACTTATCGAACAAGAAAGCCTAATTTGGTATAAACAAAAACAGTACTCCTTTAAAGGTATCTTAAAATCATTATTAGAATCGCATTGAATTTTCTCATATATTTTCTGTAATTTTTTTGTTGTTTAATTTATTGAGATAAAAGTTAATTAAAAGTTAATTAAACTTTTGTTTTAATAAATATTATTAGCAATAAACAGAATTGCATTCGCTTGAGAGAAAATTATTTGAACTTGCTATAGAAAGCAGACAAGAACGTCTTAGAAAACATTTTAAGGATGCAATTTGTCAGACACTTTGCCCAATACGTTCGTTACCAACATAACTCACTTATGCCACTCAAATCAAGCAGCTCAAAAATGTAAATTAAACTCCAAAGGTTAGGCAACTGAAAAGAGCAGTGGAATTATAGACATTATCCAGCCGACAATCATAAGATACTGCAACAAGAGAGCAGCGGGCCAACTCCCAAATGTACAGTTACGTCTTCAGAGCCAACTACTAAATTAAGGAACCCGGCCATAAAGCAACGGTCCACAAAAGATGAAGAAGCTCGCTGAGACGCGAGGGAAAAGCGAGGAAAAGTGGAAAGAGCCGAGCTAAAAGCAGTGGCAACAAACAATTTTACAACTTTAGGCTCGCGCTTACATAAAAATAAATTTCTTATTTACATAAAGAAACTTTTAGGTTGCCAACCAACAAACAACAAAATAAAAAAAAGTAACTGAAATCAAAATAAAAACCGCAAGGAAATTTTTCTTATCCCAGAGCTGAGGTGGCAACAAACATTAAGAGCAGAAACATTTGCATATTTCGTATATTTGGCTTTTGCCTTAATTTGTTTGCACATATAACCACACTCCCACACACAATCTCAACAAAGTGACTTTGCATGTTTAACAGCTCAGCAGATAAGGATCCAGCAAAACCTTCGCTGAATCCCAATTCAGATCAAACAATAAGCTTGAGCAAATATTTGCGTATGATTAAATTTGCCTTAAATTATTTCATTACCTTCACAAATCGCAAGAGATAATGTATGAAAATAAATAATAGTATAAGGACAAAGGGGATCTAATGTGATACTAAGTTTTTGTTTCCAACAGAATATATTTTAAAACTACGTTGATATATTAACTAATTTTTATACCCGTTACTCGTAGAGTAAAAGGGTATATTGTATTCGTGCAAAAGTATGTAACAGGTAGAAGGAAGCGTTTCCGACCCTATAAAGTATATATATTCTTGATCAGGGTCACTAGCCGAGTCGATATAGCCATGTCCGTCTGTCCGTCTGTCCGTCTGTCCGTCTGTCCGTCTGTCTGTCTGTCCGTATGAACGCTGAGATCTCGGAAACTATAAAAGCTAGAAGATTGACATTTTGCATGTAGATTCTAGGAGTTCCTACGCAGCGCAAGTTTGTTTCAAAAAGGTGCCACGCCCCCTTTAACGCCCACAATCGCTTATATACGTTTTTAAAAATTTAAATATTTCGGAAAAGTAAAAATGCAGTTTTATTGTGTTTATCAATACCTATCGAAATGTAGAAGAAATTTTTCAAATCGGACCATTCGTTAAAAAGTTATGCGTGATCAAAGTTTCTATCTCCATCTCCCTCGCACTCCCTTTACCTGAGTAACGGGTATCTGATAGTCGGGGCACCCGACTATAGCGTTCTCTCTTGTTATTACTTAAATTTATATTGAATGACAAAAGGTAAAGAATGTAAAAAAAGTGTAATATTTGGATTTTATTCATTTAAATATTTTAAACAAGAGTTCCCCATTTCTCTTGATAATTCCCAAAGAACTTTTTTAATATGAAATAAATACATATTAAGTTTCAAACTTGTATTTTATATTTTAAATAATGGCCATTACCATTATTGGTAAACCATTCGCATTGTAATAAATGATTTTGCTTTAAATTGAATATTATCGTCTCCAGTTTTCAACACAATAATTTAGCCATCCCACGATAACTTTGGTATAAATAAATAATAACAAAAAAATGGAAACAAAAATGTAGAAAATTTATGAAGAGGAAAAGGGAGGCTTGGAGATCGGGGACTAACTGTTGTTGGTAACCAAGCATTAGCGCTAACGATGCATTGCGCTGCCTGTGTGTGGGTGACTAACTATGTGAGTATCTGTGTGGGCCGCCCTCCATGTTTGTGCTCGTTTGCGGATACCCATTCCCAGTGCAGCATTTGGCCCAGTGCTGGTTGGTTGATTTGCTTACGCCGCCAGACGCAGACAAAAGTATATTTAGACAGCGGATGGGCAAGGGGGGTTGGGTGCGCTTTTTTTCACAGTCATTTGGGCACATAACAATCTTTCTTTTTTTTTCGCAGGCCCTCTTCTCTCATAGTGCCCATAAATATTCTGGCATTGTTTTGCTTTATTATTTTTATTGTTATTGTTTACCCCCACCATCATTCCAGCCAGCCAGGCAACAGTCAGTGTTTGGCTCTTCACAATTTATGTTGATTATTTTTATGGCGCGGTCGCTTGGTGGCCAGTCCGTCGTATCAAAAACAGGAAACTAAAGCCCGGCAATATGTCAATATATGGTAAAGTCTGGCCGTTGTTTGGTTTGTGTTTAACGTTTAACATGACAAATGGCCACGCCCTCTGGCTTAACGCTTGTGTTGTCAATGAATGGCAATTTATGCCCATACATATTTAAAAGAGCCAAACAAAGGAGCCTGCGATAACAACATGGCTGAAAAAGTTTTGAAATATGTTTAGAAAGATCGACACACTAGTTGGGTTCTAACTTATACAAACGAAGTTAAAAAGGTTGAGAATAGAGCAATTTAAAACGAACGGTTGAAAACTGAAGTTGGGCTTGGTAAAATATTGTTATATATTATTTTTAAAAATAACAGGCTGTGTTGGCCAAAGAAGACAAAAAAACCGACTGTTACATTAGCTTATTAGCCAATTATTTTTCCTCATTTTTACTATTCCAAATATTTACATTTAATATTTCTCATACCCTTAAATATTGTGAATTGTTCTAAAATATTTATAAATTTTAAAATATAATTCGTTAATTTTAAAAAAGTTAAATAACTTTTCAGTTCATAAGTCGTAGACATTTCACTTGGTTTCGAGACGAACTATTTGCGCAGCTTCCAGTTACGCACAAATTGAGTGAATAAGACCTCCATATATAGGGCAAAGACACGATTCCACCGAGATGACACATTAATAGACATCCGCACACAGTTTTGAGGTTGAGCCAGAGTTCCATGAAACAGGGAATGTGGGCGATGGCATTACGGTTGGCTGCATACCAAGTTTGGTCTGAGCCAGGACTTTGCAAGTGGCTTAACCCAGTGCCCACCCACAAGCTCAGCCACCCAACCACTTTTATTCGCTTTCTGGAGACCTCAAAACTCGTTGGCTCCTTGGCCTCGATACTGATTCTTTGTGTTTTGTGCCTTGATTTCGCCTCCTGCTATTTTAGTAGCTGGCTATTAATATTTTACTTCTTCCTGCACGTCTTGTGTCCTCGATGTTTGTTTGTTTGTTTGCCTGGCTGACGCCCTTTTATTGCTGTTGCTGTTGTTGTTGTCATCGTTGTCGTCGTCCTCGATGCCATTAATACGCTTAACATGGGTAACATGATAAGCTAACAAGTGTGTTTGTCTAGGTTTTGACTTGATTTTGATGTGGTTTGCCTTCACCGTTCGCCGATGCCTCGCACCCACTTGAAAAGCTTATGGCCTTGACTTGGTTTTTTTTTCACGAGCGGTTCTTTCAAGATTACCTTGATTTAGTTCCCCCTTCTTTGGCAGCACGTGTATGAAGAAGGGATCTGAAAAATAGAAAAAAATTATAAGCAGAACTTAATACATAAGGAGTTTATCAACCTAATAAAAAGTACTGGCGCAGGCAGAAAAATGCTTACCTTAAATTAAATTACACTTAAGCGAACATTTGCAATTATTAGATTTGAATATAAATAAAACAAATTTAAATTCAATTAAATAAAGTACACCTAAGTAATACAAACACTTAATTCACCAATTTCTAGTGCCACTATCCTGTTTGTCCAATAAAATCAAAACTAAATTTCATTTAATTTGCTTGCTAATGTTTTCTGCGGTATTTCGCAATGGCACTGTCCGAAATTAATTGCAGTTCATTATAACCATTACAAATCTACCAACCGCACATGGAAAATCAATTAAAAGCAGCGTTAGATAACAAAACATTTGCACGGCGACCACAAATTGTTGCCGCAGAAAATATAACACAAAAACATTTGAAAATTCACCCACCAAACACCAAAATACCAGCACGACAGACCAATGTGGGATTGGATTGCTGATCGTGTCAAAGTTGGGAAAGTTTTGTGGGCCAATAATGGGGAATACTTAAATCGTAAATTATAAAATTAATACATGTAGAGATACCTTTTATTTAAAGAAAGTTAGTCATAGTACAGTTTATATTTCTCTTACTTTTTCTCTTTAAACCCACACTTTCTTTTATGAACCTCTTAAATGTTAACCATGTTTGCATAAATATATATTGAAGTAAATGTTGATATATCATGAAAATATTCAATGTCGCCCTACGTCTAATACTTTTCTTGAGTCAAGAGTAGCAATAAAATATACATTTTCCAGTGTCATGTCTACAAGCAGCATATGCACTTGCTTGACTTTAGGGTAATATACATATTATAAACATATATAAGTACATTCGTATAATCCGTTCGTGTGCAGGTAAACTTGTTCCAAGTAGGGATAGAGAATATCCCCCAGCGCAGACACATAACAAACAAACGAAGAGCACACACCGCAGCCAAAATGAACAAAAAGCGCAAACAAAGAATGGGACAAATTTGCATTTGATGCGCGTTTTCCTCACCCACAAAAACATCCACAGACACAGGATGTTCAGACCTTGGTAGGGCGGAAAAACCAAATAAAATCCCTCAACAATATACATAAAATATCGACTGCAACTTGCTAACTCCACGTGCATCTGGATTGCATAAAAATTGCATTCGAACAAAAAATGTACCGTCAGCAAGGAAAGTGTTTTTAAACTTTAAAAAGTCACAGAGGACTGAAATTAAATATTTATGAAGTTATTTATTTAAAAACTATGAAAGAAAAATATGGTGAAAGTGATTTTAGAATATTAAATAAAATCTCTCCTCTGGGAATGTTGGCTAAATTGGGACAATAAATATTTTGTCAATTTTTTGTGGGTTTGAATTTTAAATAAAATTTTAAAAAATATAAAAAAAATAGGGTCTGATAATAAGATAATTCAACTATCGAATAATTAAAAAAGTGCTTTTTAACAAATGGCTAGTTCTAAGTCAACTTTAAAATTTGAAAAAGCTTTTCCCTCGGTTTGCCTGTGGTTTTGGCTACCCGAAATCACTTAGTTGCAGTCGAATTAAAGTCTTCCGGGAAATCCATGTCAAATAATTAAAGGGAAGTAGGGAATGGGAATGATTTCAGCATCTCTGGCTGGTGCGGCTGCGAGTGGCATTCGTCAGCAGATGCGAGAACACCTGAGACTGACACACTTTCACTTTAAGCCAGTTGTAAAAGCGAGAAATTCACTGGATTAAGAGCCGTAATCCAACGCCTCCGCCTGCTGCGATCCAGTTCCGTTGCATCCTTGCAGCCATAACCACCAACCCGACAGTCCACTTGTGCATCGGAGCGTTTCGCCAGCGACTTAACAACATTTTGCATTCTGCCCACTGTCATCAGTCGATGTTGCCTCTGCATCACTCCCCCCTTCCCTATTTCCCCCCCATCAACCATGAATTTTACCACCCCACTTCATTTTCCCGCCCACCTTGCCCCTTTTTCCCGCTGCAAATGCTGTCGTTGTTTCCGTTTCCATCGCCGGGTAGGAACATTTTGCGTAATCTTGTTAGATAATTACCGTGTAGGGACCGTGCGGTTTTCCCCATCCGTGTGAGCCTCCCTGGCGGTCTCGTGTGCGTGTGTGTGAGTGTGTGTGGGCCAGATTGGTAGGCCATTTCAATTGCCCAGCCCGCTTTGCTGCCAATCGGTTCCAGATACTCAGCTACCGACCCAGTTTTTGGGTCCCATTTTAAGTGAAAAGATTTGCTTGGGCTATCCTAGATTTTCTTGAAAATAGGTTTACTAGAACAGGTATATTTTGATTGAATTTACAAAGTGAAACTGCTACAACAACAATTTTTAAATTGCAAAAAAATCAAATAAATATAAATGAAAATAATATATGCTGTTAACAAAAAGCATAATACTTGCGCATTTTAGGCCGAAACAGTAAACCAATGTATTCCATTATGTATTTTTAAATGTAAACAGTAAAATCAATTTATTATCTTAAATACCGGAAATGATTTTCCAGCCGGATATCCTTGGCCAAAACAATTCACTACCACATAAAACTCTTACGAACTCTTAATACGCAGCATACAAAATAAAACTATAATTTTGTTTGCTGTCAATTTTCAATTTAAATTCAAATTTTATGAAATCACTAAAACCAATTATTGGACAGTCCGAAAGTCAATAATCGCCAATTTAATGCAACAATTTAACTAATACTAATTTATTTATTAGGCCAAGTTTTGGTTGCAAAAATAACATCAGCAATAAACATTTTTTGAGCTTAAAATGGGGTCAAAAAGTTTCCATTTAAAAAAAAAAATAAGAGTTATAGAAGCAGACTGGGAAATTATGATTAAATTGGCGACTTTATGATTAAATTGCATTTATGCTCGATTAACTGGAAAACAATTATTACAAATTTGAAGAAAAAATTAAATAAAAAAATATTCTGGCAAGGGTCAGGCACATAATTTGTTTTTTGTTTTTTCTGACGAAAAGGATTTTCTGTTTTTTTTTTTTGCCTTTGACTCACTTGCCACTTTTCCCACTGGAAATTTACAATTGCAATTATCTTTAATGCGCTTAAGTTGGGCATTTGACTGGTCAATTGAAATGCTCTAATTGATTTTTTAGCTTATGGGTTATGCATTGTATATATTCAATTTAGTGAGCAATTGAAACACATAATTTGAAGTATTTTCCGGCTCACCTTAACAATTATGCAAATTATGCATCCCACGAAGCGGCTTCAATCATATAAACAAAACAAGCCATTCCAAAATATAGGTAAAAACCGAAAAAAATAATCATTTTAGTTTTAATGAATTTTGTAGCTTAGCCAAGTAGGATGTCTTCAAAAAAGTGTAGTTATAAAATTTCAAATTCGTTGTTCTAATTTATTTTCTAATGTAATTATTTCTTTAATAAAATGTTTTTAGTTTCAAAAGTTTTTATGGCATTCTTGAAGTCCACAGCACGGTATTTCCTTTTATTTGCAATTCCAGCTAGTCAGATGAAACTTATTATTTGCTTACATTTACAATTTTAATAGTTTTTCAATTTTTCATTGAGTTTGTCTGACTTTTCCCCCCTCACGTTTCCACGAATCCTGCCCAGTCGAACTTTTTGATGAACAACAAGCAGGAAGTGCCTGCAGGGAGATGGATGCCGCCAGCCGGGCCGCATTAATATTTTAGATTTTCCACGCGAGACTTTGTTGCTGTCACAGGGAAAAGGGGCTCGGGGTGGAGATGGGTGGCAAACGGTTGGGCCAGTAGCAGCTGCACTTTTCCAAGGCCTATCCTGGATTGTTAGCCGCCATGGCCGTGTCGCTTCTGCCTAGTTGGCCAAACTTGGCAGCCGGCAACTGCAATGTTGACGCTGCTGTTGCAACACCGAACCGAACTGCGGTGGCCAAAATGGGTGGATCCTAGCAGGATAGGGGGTCCTGCAAAAAACACCCAAGCTGCGGGCTGCTGCACGGCGAAAAATATGATAATAAATAAGGGAATCCAATTGTATTCTGGCCAGTTGCAACATGGTTCCAATGTCGATGGTATTTTTTGAAATTTGAGTTTAATTTAACTCTTGTTTTGCAGGCACATTTGTGACAAAAGAATAAAGTAGTCGAATTCAGCTTGTTTTGATTGTTTGCATAGAGTCATTGAAAATTTGTATCAAATAACATATCAAATAACACGTTTTAGTTTATAGTATTTAATTTTAGCGAGTCTCTAATACTTTTTAAATTACTCAATTTGTTGACTTATTTTATGCAAGGTGCAATAATCGAATTCATAAACTCGTAAGCCCACAATTCACCTAAGTATTGTAAAGAACTGAAAACAAGAGATTTAAGAGATTTTAATAGAGGCTTTGTATTAAAAATTTAATATTTTTCACTGTATTCGGCAGTGCCCACAACTTCGTTTATAAATTGTTATTTCTGCTGCTTCTGGTCTCCTCTGCCACATGTCTTTGGTATTAATTTGTTGCCTGCGCCAAAAGTGCTTAATAAATATTTTAATTTAAGGCACAGGCCAGGTCACAAAGGATGATGTGCAGGATGCAGGAGCCAAAGCCTCTGTGCGGAGGATCAAATTCAAGTGCCATGCAGGTCTTGAGGTCCTTGGGCCAAAGGATATTGAGAGGCAGTACGTGCAGACTAATGACACATCACGCAGAGGCTATGATGGATAAATAATATTATATAAAAATGAAAGTCAAGAGTGCAGCTTGAAAATGATAAATTAAAAGGGGATGCTTGTCATTTATAAAATATTCAATGAGACTTTCCTTAAACTTTTACATGTAAGTTTTTAAATAAAACGTCAAGTTAACAGAATTAATACAAAATATATATTGAGATTTGTTTTGCATTTTCACTTTGTATGAAACCTTTAATTTTAGGTGGTTCTCTTGCTAACAGAATTTTGTTGATTTGTATTAGTTTGCATGTGATTTAGTTTTCACTTTTCAAAGAAAGTTTTGCTTATGGCCTTCAAGTCTTAAAGTTAATTTATTAAGCATTTAAAGTATAACATTTTGGGCATTTCTTCCAACTTTAATCAAAAAACTTTTAAACATTTTATGCAATTTAGAAAATGTTTTTTTTAATTAATCAAATGTCTCTGATTTTTATTTTATCCGAACGATTAAATCTGAAACTAAAGTTTATTCAAAAAGTTGTCTAAAAACTGCACAAAGTTCAAGTTGAGTCGAAAATTGCATAAACTCATTTGTATAATGCACACGCTCTGCCATCCAATCGCCAAATCCCCCTCCTTCCCCCTCCCCCTTCCCCACCCACTCCTTAGTTTTCACCCGCTTTTCCACCTCCTTTTGTGTGAGTGTGTCCCGCTCATCTGCATATGCAGCGATGGAAGCGCTGAAAACTATGACTCGAAAATGTGACCTGCTGGATGCGTAGTCTGGAAAATGGGAAAATATTCTAGGAGGGGTTTTTGGTCAGAGAGGGGGAGGGGCACAGAAGAGGGCATGGCCTGGCCTTGGGCGACATTTAACACTCGCCACGTAACGTGGCCACGCCCACCCACTTGGCCGCCCCCCCTTCACGAACTTAGCCCGGAACATGGCGGAGCTTAACTGTGACACATTTTACACATAATTTTCAACACCTAAATCCGCAAGTTAGTGCCAACCATCAGATTTTGCACACGTTAACGCAAACATAAAGCGTCAGATTTTGGATTTTCGACTGTGCAGAAGAAGGAGCTAAAAAGGATGCTCAGTTGGACCAACCTGTTTTGTGCATTTTAAAGCGAGCAAGACCAAGGCGACTCAGCCACAAATAAAAAATGGACCATGAAAAGCACATATTTTTGTGCATGCGGAAACGAGCGAACAGAAAGTGAATATTCAACGCAGATTGGCCGTAGCTAAAAAATATCGCATCTTCACGTCCGAAAGTTTGGACCAGACACGTCGAGCAGTTGGAAAAGACCAAGGAGCTCATAAAAAAGTGAGACTTCGACTAAGTTTAGTGCATTCCAATATTGGAAAACATAAATTTAAGTGTTATAACCCAGGATTTTTTTCTTTTTGCTATAAATATAATAATCTAAGACAAAATTGCGAAGAACAAAACGTAATAACTAAAAATATAGAAAGAATGCACTATAAAAACCTAATTTTTGTGAGAAAAAATAGAATTATCAGAAGAATAAAGACTCATCTATCAAGACAAATTGTTTGTAATGGTGATATGAGTTTCTTTAATTTTTATTGTAGAAAATCATATGCTGCAAAGCTTAAAAACCAGTTTTACCCTCATAAGCATTTAATTATATTCCGCTTTTTTCAAGCGGCACTGCCAACAAATGTATAACCATGCTTAATAAATTTAGAAAATTTCGTGTAACACATTATACGTTTACACAGAAGAACAGCTCTAACGCATATTATGATTTATCAACATGGGACAGGGCCCGGCAAATGTTGAACGCATCTGGCTATATGATTTACATATCAAGCCGACCGTCAGCTCGAATGTTGCCTCTCTTGTTGTTCCCGAAGTTGTTGACCGTCCATCACGTGATGTGGACTGTTTGTTTTAAGCAAAAGTTTACATTACCAGGGCGCAGGAAAGGATAAAACTGCCAGCAGATGAGTTGGTGGGAAGAGTTGGCTCCTCCTGCAACTTGAAGCGCAAATTAATAAAAACAAACAAAAAATGTTTCCAGCCAGCTGGACGAAAAAACATAAAAAAATGCCAAGAAAAATCTATATTCAACTTTTTGATGTATGTTGTATGCGGCATATGTTGCATGTTAATGCAAGTGTGTGAGGTATTTTCTGCACTTGAAATTGTGGCCTTGCCTCGAAAAGACCAACAGAATTTGGTCATAGAAAATGAAATATTAAATCGGAATATATTCCGATTTCTAAAAATTATTATATGCTAAACTTTTCTGCTTAAATACAAGAGTAAATATAACTTTCTAACAAATATTGTAACTTTCTTAATAATTTTGTTCTATGGCTTAAATTAAGCTAATCAAGATCAACTCGTGTCTCAGCATAAATAGTCAATAAGAACATTTCCCACTCGCACTATTTTGTTAGCCAATTGCTGTCCCCAAAAGGCCAAAATAAAGGAAAAATCCGAGCACTTTCTTCACCAAGTACAAACGGTTTATATACAAAAATTACTCGGAATACAGCCTCCAACCTCTCACCTCCCCTCTCGACCCCAACCCCGTGACCTCGCACAAAATCGGTCCGGTTGGCCCGGGTTGGCATAAAGATAAAATGCCCCCGAGGAATCCGGCAACATTTTGTAAAAGTTTTCAATAAGCTTCGGTATATCGAAGCAGTTTGTGGATGCGCAGCGGAAATGCATAAACATTTATAAGAGTTTCCTTTGAAAACATGTTAAACATAATTCATAATGAAATGTGACAAGAGAAATCAATTGAAGCTACTTGTAAATGAATTTCAAGTTGGTCCGGATAAGTTTGCCTAATTTGTGTAATGAATTAATCCAAGGGAATGGGGCTATTCAGACTTTAGGAAATTCGAAATAAATATTTACTTAGAAAGGGAAATATTCATTGGGTAAAAATGAGAAAATTGTTATTTTATCATACATATTGAGCTCAGAAAAAGTTCCAACTTGGTTAACCCTTGTTACTTAATGATTTAACTAAGTTTTTGAACTGCCTTTTCGTTAAGCAATGCGTAGATATACTATATATATTATTATTATACTAATTATTATTATTATTATTATCATTTCTGCAAGAAATGTTTCTTAGGAACATTTTCTAATTAAAAAATTTCTGAAATAATTCCAAACCATTTGAAGTTAATTCGTTTGCATTTATTCAACCATCAAGTGGGCGTCTCTCCGAACAAAAAAAAATTACATGAAAACGCATGCTCATTCCTGGGGGATTTCCCATGCCTAATGTCACCATAACTCAATGGGAACCTATTGAATCACAGCAAATTAACATGCATATATCTGGGCGATCCGATGTGATGGAGAAGCTCGTGCAGAGCCCACAAGGACACATGTCGCCCCATGGCGAGGCCCCCCACCCCGCCCATCCTGTGAATCAGAACAGGACTCTTGTGCCGTTTGGCATACGAAATAAGCACAAACAAATTCGATAACAAATGGTTTGGAATCGAAACAACAACAATCCCAGGGATATATATAATATATTTATAAAGAAAGGAGACGGGGGAAAAAAAAGCGAAGGACTCTGGCGAATTTAGGAACAAATGACATATTGTCAGGGGCAGAACAAACGGGGAAAACGGGAGAGAGGAAGACAACATATGGTTAGTCCGATGTGACTTTCTGCTCGTGTTTGTTTTTGTTTAACGTAAATGTAAAATTTATTATCCAGCGGAGCGCATAAATTAACCAAAGAAGAAATCAGAAGCAGACGCAAATTGAGACCAAACCATCTCTTTCCACCGAGCTCAACTAAATGATGATAACAAATGAAATCAAACGAGTGGAATGTAGGATACGGAAATCATATAGTAAATAACGAGAGGGTCAGGAGATTTCAGAGCCAGCATCATCAATTTGAATTAATGAACTATCACATGCGGTTCTTAATTTACGAAATAATTAAAATGTCTCTTTAATGAAAGTCAAGTAGAAATAAAGACACGTCACAAATAAATCTTTTGCATCCATAAAATATGTAAAACGTTTTACTGGGGGCCACAAAAACACTTAATGGAAACACCCTAAAAAAATGTGTCAGCATTTTTAAAACTAAAAGAATTTTCTTATACTAAGAAATACATCAACATTTTTTAAGACCTGATATATTTCATTTATTTTTTTAAGTGGTAATTGTGAAATATATCTCATTATACCTTTTGTGGTATTGCCTATCTAAGCATCCTTTCATCGTCTTGGATAAATGTCAAATATCGGAGTACAAATAGTCCCTCAGGGCGATTCGGTAAATGAGGTTCACACTTAACCATAAACAGGATAATTAGTTGTCTTGCGCCTGACGTACACAAGTGCTAATTTTCCCAAAACAAAATACACACACTCACATTCGGTTAATTAACACATTTTCGCAGTTTTCACAGTTTTCGTTGGCAGCTTTACCCGACATCTTTTATGCTCCTAGTAGGATGGGCAAAAAGGGGCAAAGAGCATGCAAAACCTGGGGGCAACGTGGCTTTCGATGTTCCAACCATAACTTTTGCGGCCCAAAGTCGCTGCCAAGGCTAAGGACCCCCGTGTATGTGTATGCAAAGTCCCTTTGGAAAAAGGCTGCAAATTCCCTAGCTAAATCCATGGCAACATGACCAGCAGGCAGCGGTAACGAAAAGTTTTGGACAAACCGGGTCGAAAACTTTCAAGATTCACAACTGAAACACTTGCAGTGTGTTGAAAGTGCACGCACACTAGCCTAATCCCGCTCACAGATACTCCACACACACACACACACACACACACAAGCACGCACACATGGCCCATTGTGCACATCCTGCATATCCTGCCTGTTTACCAAATGAGTTTTGTGCTAGTTTGTTTAATGCCTTGGGCCGCAAAATTTATGATGACAGGGATGGAGTCCTATCTATTCGGAGAGTTTCTTGGTGTAATGGACAGATAACTGTTGCCTAATTGTTCAGACATTCATATGAAGCGGGGGTGCAGTCATAAAAGTTGCATTTCACTTAATTCACTTAATTGCGAATCGCATTTTAAAACTCTCTTTAAAGTTCACTTTTGCCGTGCAAACAACATTTTCTATCACTTTGTAGCCCGAAGTGTTTTTAGTTAGCGAAGTAAACATAATAAAGAGACTCCACTTTTTCACTATTAAAATTATTATTTTTCTTGAATGGAAAAGTTAAAACACGTGTTTGTTCCATGTAAAAAACTGTGTATTATTTTTACTGAAATGTAGTTACAGTTTTTCTATTTGTGTGTGCCTCGAGTATTAGAGTGTGTGTGTTGGCACAAATAAATAAAATACTCTGTATACCGTGTTTATCATTATTTGTTGAGTTTAAAACACAAGTTTGTGTGCAGTTTTTACACAAATCCGATTTCACTTTTAAATGCTTGCGGATTATTTCTTTAATTGTGTTTAAATCTTGATTTGAAATTTGGGTTCGGTTATTCGTCATTTTTATGTAACATTTTTATTGTGATGTTTTCAAAAAACAGGGCTTTGCAAAAGTGACCTAAAAGCTGCACCTCTAAGCTCATAACTTTTCTTACAGACATCCGATTACAAAGACGCATAACTTAAAATGATGGTAGTTTTATTCTCTAAAAATCTGTGTTTTTAATTTAGTTTTTATTTTTGGGTCGATTTTTTGTCATTTTTAATGATGTCACCCCTTTCCAAATTTATGAAAAATGGGTTTACAGAAAAGTGTCAAAAAACTGCACTTCTAAGCTCATAACTTTTCTTTCAGACATCCGATTTCAAAGTGCCATACTTTTATTTGATTGTGGTTTAAGACTCTAACAATCTGTCTTTCCACATTGATTTATATTTTATGGTAATTTTGGATTAGTCATTTTTATAATGTTCGAAAAATGTCTTATTTCTTATTTTCTACATTTTTTCATATGCACATCCCACTGGTGAAACGATATCGATATCAACATATGTGTACAATTGTTATTTGAAATTTTAATAAAAGTTTAATTGCTATTTTGCCGTGTTTAGTTTACGGTGCTCGTGTCAAGCGTTTGGAATGCCAAATTGTCGCGAAACAGTGCACCTGTTGCCCGGACAACGGCTCTTCAGAATTATGTTGGCTCACAGGCAGAAATATTTCGGCACTCCTGGGGCATAAATTCCATTTCATTTAGCTGTTAATTCAATTTTATTTGTCACATTCTGTATGAGGTAGGCGCGCTGAATTTAAGAGGCTCCATGTTGCAGGTGACACAATTATTGAAAGCCACACGTAAATTAACCCAGAAACGATTTCGTGCATGAAATGCCAAAAATTTAACTAAAATTATGCACTTTTGTGCGCGAAAAGGGGGGCGGATATAAAAAGAGACAGGCCAAAAAAGCCCCAAAATGAGCGGCATTTTGAATGGGATTTTCCAACTCCCATGGGCGGAATGCATAAAACGCTGATTGCAGCACCATTTCTCCCTTTTTTCAAGCGAACGTGACTGAGTTTACACGCAAATAAATACAAAACTTGGTAAGAGCTGCTGCTGCAACAAGAAAAACACCAATTCCCGCCACTACAGGGTTAAGCAGCTAAGGAAAAAAGGGTTAAAGAAGTGCAAGAAGGGCTGGAATACAAATATGAAATGCGGCTGCCGAAACAAAAATGCAATTTATTTGCAGGCGCAATGTAAAAATAAACAAGAGAGAACGCTATAGTCGAGTGCCTTGACTATTAGATACCCGTTACTCAGCTAAACAACTTAATATAAATATGCCTTCTTGTATGTTTTTCGCCGCTCGAATTAGCTCCCGATTTTTATGTTAAAATCGGTACCCAGGGAACACCTCCAATTTGGCTAACTTGATTTGATTTTCATAATTCTTGTGATATAGTTCGGTATTGACAAATGAAAGCCATCGCAATTTCCGTTAATAAAAATCCTTATCGAGAATTAACGTTGACTCTGTTGAGCACCTTGGCCAGCTGTTCCAAAATCATCCGTTAGATGGCGCTATTATATACGCCATGAAAGGCGAAAATGTAGGCGCTGGCCAGGCTAAAGCGTTTAATGGTTTTTTGGGCGTTAGAGTGGGCGTGGCAAACTTTTATTTGGCCAATCGATAGGTATTGACGAAACAAATACATATAAAAAAAAATTTTCATAATAGCATCAAAACTTTGGCCACAGCTTGTGGCTTGTGGGCGTCAGAGGGGGCGTGGCACCATTTTGAAACAAACTTGCGCTGCGTAGGAACTCCTAAAATCTACATGCAAAATGCCAATCTTCTAGCTTTTATAGTTTCCGAGATCTCAGCGTTCATACGGACAGACAGACAGACAGACAGACGGACAGACAGACGGACAGACGGACAGACGGAGAGACGGACAGACGGACAGACGGACATGGCTAGATCGACTCGGCTAGTGATCCTGAACAAGAATATATATACTTTATAGGGTCGGAAACGCTTCCTTCTACCTGTTACATACTTTTGCACGAATACAATATACCCTTTTACTCTACGAGTAACGGGTATAAAAATCTAAAAAAAACAGGAATACTTTTTTTAACATAACTTTATCACGTTCCTGAAGTGCAGACACCAGAGGCCGCCAGGTGGTGCCAGCCAGGGAGTGGCAAAACGGAACAGGAAACGCCGCTGACAGCAAAGCCTGTTTAAAAACGAAGGAAAGACACAGCTGCCATCGCGTTATCTGCATTTTGTTGACTCCACTTCCCCTTTATGCCCACCTCACCTCCCCCGCATTATGCATGAAATATTCTCTATGTTTCGCTGTTTTCACTGCTCCTGAATTTGTGGGGCAAGGTGAGATAAGTCGGGATTACCCTGAAAGAAATAAGAGCAAGTGTATCCTTACACTGCTTTTTCCCGGTGCTAAAGTTTGCATGTTGAAGCCAGGGCATCAATGGAAAGTTGAGAAGTTTGCCATACAATACTGAAGTTTCTTTCTAAATTCCATAGCAACTTTAAAATATGAATATTTCCTATTAAATAATAACTTCAAGATAGATTTTTAATTAAGTCAGTTTCTGTTTCCTCTACCTGTTTAGTATATAAATAAATATAAATATCTAAATTAGATACAGATTTTTTGCTTGGAGTAAAATTAATAAAAACCAAATTAAATTATGAATAATTTTACTATAGTTAATTGAAAAATAGTTGTTATTTTCTAATGCTAACTGAGACCGCATAAAACCTTAATATCATAAATAAAACCCAATTCAATTTATAAAACTACCAATATTTCTGTCTTTTTGAATTTCCCCAAAGGAGCAACTAATTAATGAAGTAAGTGGCCATTCAAATGCTTTGGAGTGAATGGCAATGAACCCTTTGCTGCCACTTAAATGAGAACCCGGGTCATTAGGTGCCATCGAAGGGAGTCAAAGTCAAAGGCGACACCGAAACCGAATCCTTTGATGAAGGCAATAGTACGGCTGCAAAGTCAAAAGTCCGGCATTAGTGCAAGCTGATAAATCACATTTGAAGGGATTTGCATTTATGGCAGCTGTGGGGTACCAGGAAATGGGCGGGAAACACATGCAAATGTCACATTAGCCTTATACTTTAATTAATTTTGAATCCCAGCTACTGCAATTAGAAGCCGATGCTTGTTGGCTGGCAAGGATTACAACGATATGGCCATTTGCCCCCAACATTTGTCAAACACTGCACAAGCCGAAGGATATCATTTTGTGCATGTGAGTGTGAAGCACGGATTCGGCTGCCCATCAACTACAAATTAGACATTTGAAATTTAATCGTCAATGGGAGTTCGGAGGGGGGCCCATAATTAAGCTGCAACTTTGGGGGGATTATCCAATGCGAATTCCAAACAACCGAACCACAAGCTTTTAACATTAAATGCGATGAACTATTTGGGTAAGTTGGTAATCCAACATTGCGGCGGGGCAAATAGTTTAAGGGTCTCATAAATGTGGTTTCGGTTTGAAAATGTGAGGGAAATTAGTTGTAAGCGTTGCAGGGGTATGCATTAAAATCGATTTTATATTTACTGAAATTAAACGTGACGCATATTTATCTGAGTTGAGAGTCGAAAAATAAATTCTTAATTTGCTGAATTCAATTGCATATTATTTATCTGTTATCTATTTTCACTTACTATCTCTAAGCCCATTTTCTTGTAAGATGAGAAAGATGAGAAATCTTGCAAAGCCAAATGTGCAAAATGAGTTAACAAACTGCCACGCCCACCGATTCGAGGCGCTTTGATTTGTGCGTTGGGCAATTTATCTGGCACAGATTCTGGTTGCCACGCCCCCAAGACCTTCCGCCCTCGCCCTTCTTCTGCTACAAGAGGCACTTTACACTCAAATTGTGTTAATTTGCATATTGGAAACTTTTGCCTAATTGAACATAATGCCACTTAATTAAAGTTAAGACAAGTTTTTGACGGTAAAATGGTTTCAAGCCCGGCGGCTCGAAAGGATGTCTTGGCAACTAAAAGTATGGGCAACATTTATGGTGTTTGTTGTTGAAATTTACGGCAATTAGTTAAATATGAGCAGATTATGAGGGACGCAGGACGCAATAAAATCCCTTCGGCTGGGCCAAATTAATTTTTGGGGGCATCCTCAAATAAACACAGACACTGACATATGGAAATCAATTAGCACTTGAATGTTCTGGCTTTAAATGTAAATGGCTGCCTTTTGCTGTCTGTCTTTGGCTACACAGTTACTCCTTACTTAAATATTTATTAACAATTGGTCTGGGAAAAATAACTCGAGAGCGAAAGGAATAAATATAAATTACTCCAACAATTAAAATCACATAAAACTCAAAACTCTTTTTTGTAAACTACTTAATAGTTTTAAGACCTACTGTCAATTTAAATGTAATTTTTGAAACAGAATATATTAAAATAAATAAAAAGAAAAAGTATTTAAAAACTGTTCAACATTTTTAATATTTTTTATTCTATATTTTATGTTAAGGTTATTTCAATAATCTTGTATATTGTTCTAACTTGAGTTATTTAAGGATTTTATTATGTCCACACATATGTCCCCTTTGGTATAAGTTCTTCTTTCTTAAAATTATTATTAGTGATATTTTGTATTGCTAATTTTCTAGTAATCTTCGACGATAAGCGCTGTTCCAGCCAAGAGAATCTGTTCCGATGTCCCCGTCACAATATCAACATTTAAGTGGCAAATCAACTTATCCCGACTGCTCCGAGAATATAGGGGCAACTTAGGATTTGATTCGTTTCTTTGGGTGGGATACAAAGAATTTTTTCCATATTTTGTGGAACCGGCACTTGCAATATTAGCATCTTCCTTTATTTTGTAGCTGATGTAAAACGGATTTGATTTTTCCATTCCACTCTTGGCGCCATCAATCTGCAATGGAAATAGTTTGGAAGCATTACAAATACTTGTTTTCAATTCTAAATATATATTTGAAAAATAATTGTGTTCCACATAGTTCCACATATTTTTGTTCAAAAATCTATAATTTAAGCATTCAAAATCGTTTTTACAAACATCAATATAGTTTCTGCGACATCTAGCGTTGTATCTCAGAACCACTTAATTTTACTTTTATCTTACATGAGCAGAGTTGCACACCTGCTAGCAGATAGCGAATACATCAACCATTTTATTTTCTTATTAAGGGTGGTCAAATATCGATATAGCTATGTTTTGCAAATATCGATGGGATGCACTACCATCGATGTATCTCCACCTCTAGTGCCGGAATGTCAATCAAAAACAAAAAAAAAAGCGGCGTGAGAAAGAAAACTGAATAGAACGGGAGAAATTGGTCAATTTCGATGCATTGAACGCGAAGCACGGGCAACCGGAAACAGGAGGCACAGGATAACGGAAACGGGCGCCATGGAAACGGCCAGAATGGAGACGGCAATGGAGACCCACTTTATGGCCAAAATGGGGAAGGTGAGACACAAAGACAAGAAGACGCAGAGAAGCTAAAAAGAAAAGCGTGTGGTGGATGATGGGGAGGGGGAGGGGGAGGAGAGAGGATGCCAACAGTATATAGATATATCATTCAGGATCTGCTTTCGAATAATGATAGTCACTATGAGATGTAGTGTATCCACCTAAACTTACAAACTCATATGTAGATATGTATGACAACTATACAATTCTAAACAGTCTGCCAAATTATATTGAATTATCTTAAAAAAACAACATAATAATCTGTTTATACCCGTTACTCGTAGAGTAAAAGGGTATATTGTATTCGTGCAAAAGTATGTAACAGCTAGAAGGAAGCGTTTCCGACCCTATAAAGTATATATATTCTTGTTCAGGATCACTAGCCGAGTCGATCTAGCCATGTCCGTCTGTCCGTCTGTCCGTCTGTCCGTCTGTCCGTCTGTCCGTCTGTCTGTCCGTATGAACGCTGAGATCTCGGAAACTATAAAAGCTAGAAGATTGGCATTTTGCATGCAGATTCTAGGAGTTCCTACGCAGCGCAAGTTTGTTTCAAAAAGGTGCCACGCCCCCTTTAACGCCCACAATCGCTTATATACGATTTTAAAAATTTAAATATTTCGGAAAAGTAAAAATGCAGTTTTATTGTGTTTATCAATACCTATCGAAATGTAGAAGAAATTTTTCAAATCGGACCATTCGTTAAAAAGTTATGCGTGATCAAAGTTTCTATCTCCATCTCCCTCGCACTCCTTTTACCTGAGTAACGGGTATCTGATAGTCGGGGCACCCGACTATAGCGTTCTCTCTTGTTTTGAATTATTATCCTAATGGATTATACTTGATATAAAAAAATATTCCATAAAATGAGAAGATAATAATAATAATATTTGAAATATAAACTAATTAAGCATTTTTTTGACATTACTGGAATATAGCATATCAAATTCGTTCTCTAGATTGATTTCCATTCGAAATGGTCAAATATTTGAGGCTTTTTCCTAGTATTATTTACCAAATCACAATACATAAAATGATTTTCTAACATAATTATTCAACAGTTTGATTTTACAATTTTAAGAAGAAATTTGTTAATTTGGCTGTATTATTTCAATGAGTCATTTGCTTAAAGACCGACTAAACATATTCTTCTACTTACCTTCAAAGGCGCCAGTTTGAGAATTGCTCCCAGGGAATCCCCATCTGAATTTTGTGGCCCACAAGTTTGTAGCTCCAGACGTTCGGCAGAAACGTCCAATTTGCGAGACTGCAGCAACTTCAAGCAGGCCAAAAGGTTCTCACAGTTAAACACTTGGATCAGATTGATTTCCTCGCCGAATTCCAGAGCCAATTGCTCACGAAAACGCAGCTCGGCAGCCTGGGCTCGAATAATGAGGGCTCTCAGAAAGTCCACGGCACTGCTGCTGCCAGGACCACTCCATACTTTCAGCCAACTGGCAGGAATCTACGGAAAAATATCCATTATTAGTATCAGTTATAATTCCAAAGTGTCATATTTAAATTGGTTGATTTAATTAGCAAGTTCTTGATACATTCTAGTAAATAACCATACCTGTTGTTCTGCCAGGGCCCTCAGAGTGCTGCCATCCACGTCCTGCGAGTCCTTGAGCCAGGCATGCATCTGTGACAGAGTCTGGTGAACAATACCATATAGATCTGCACCTACTTTTAATTCCGCCAGCACAAACAGTGCCCAGGGGGATTCCCCGGATTCAGCTTTGGCCTCCTTAACTGTTTGTATTATTGTACAGGACCCAGCTAGTTTCCTCCACAGATTCAGAAGTGGTTTAATTTGCTGCTCGAACTTCTGACGATCAGTGAGTTGATCACTTCCTCTGGATTCTCCCGATCCTCCTGAATTCCCAGCTGATCCTCTACCATAGTGCAGACCCCTTAGTTCCTTGATAACTCTTTTAGCCTGTTCAATTTCACGTTGTTGTTGTGCCTGATTGGCCAAACCATACATACTCGGCTCATCTATTTCGGGAAGCTTTTCCAATGCTGCATAATAGTCCTGCAGTTGACTACTAGTGGGTATGGATAGGGATAATCCAAGAGGAGACCAGCGATTGCTTAAAACATCCGCTGAACAAAATTGATTCAGATAGCTCCTTAGTATCTCCAAGTCCCTCAGATTATTTACTCTTCCGCCAAAAGCCAGAGTTTCACTCAGACGTTGCAGGAGCAACCAATCGCATTTTCCAGAACTTAATTGCTGATCCATCCACTTAAGGATACCCAAAGCCGCTTTGAGATCCGCCTCACCGAATTCGTAGTACTTGGACCATCCTTGTGGTATAAATTGACGCCTTTGCTGGAGTACTGCGGTCAGAATAAAATAAACCAGTCGCATCTTCAGACACTTTGGCTGGTTTTTGAAGCTCTGTTCTTGTTCAGCTGCGTAGTTCTGAAGCAAACGCATAACAATTTGCTTGAGTCCTCTGGGTTGCTCGTACCGCACTTTAAGGCACTTAAAGATGGCAGACTCGGAAAATCCTGCAGTAGATTCACACAGCAGCCACAAACGAAAGTCCTTGGACTTTTGAATTTCACTCAGTTCCCTTTCCACTTGGGTTAGAAATTCGGGCACCAAGTGGACATTTTTCACACACAACCAGTGGCCATCTATGGCAGCCTGTCGCATTTCGGCCAGAACTCTCTTCTCAGCTCCCTTTCCAATGGCCATTTCCCTGTACTTTTGATTGGCCCACTTTCTCAACTCGGTGGTAGGATCATTTTCGGCCTGACTAATCATCAATATGGGGCGATCACAGCTGCTTTGTTGCAGCAACTGTTCCACAGAGGGTTGTGTAGATGCATCTGGGGAGATTCCCAGTAGATCACTGCTCACCTTTCGCAGCTGATGAAGCATCAGGTCGGGTCGGAAAATCTGAGCAATAAGTACGCGCTGGAAACTAGAACCCAAGGCAGCTGTAAGTTTGAAAGTGATTTAAGGGACAAATATTAATTAAACCATTTCTTCAACTTACGCAGCACATCATCCGCTTGAGCCTCGATGAATCCTCGCCAGATATAGTCCTTGTCCAATTGCAGTTTGCTTCTTAAATCCGGAAAGAATTGCACCAACATAGCCAGCTTTAATTGTGCCTCCTTGGTCATACAGTCGGGCAGTTTTCCCAGCTGGCTTAAGAGCAAACTGCCATCTGATGAACCCATGAAATTGTTCACAAACAACTCCCATTCTTTTGTGCTTAATTTATCGGGATATGCCTGGTGACAAACCCACAGGGATAAGGATTGCTGACTTTCTCTGGATGTTGCTCTTGCCAAATTCATGTAAACACTTCTCACTAGTAATTCGTAGACCTTTGCCTCGTCTCGCTGATTTTTGGAAAGTGCTCCCAAAAATAGTTCTATGAAGACCAAGGCGGATAACTCATAACCTTGAATGAGACCGGCATAAAAGGCAGAGGCCTTGGAACAGAGATCCCTCAGGGAACCAAATTGGGCGAGTAGAGTTTCCCTGATTTGCCCACTTTGTTTAAGAGCCTCATCTATTTGCGCGCTGCTTTGCTTAACCTCATTCAAACTGGACAAAAGTTGTTCATTTCGTAGGATATCTCCTTCCGATTTTGAGAGCTGTTCGAGGAGTTTGTCCTGCATTTCCATCCGCTGCTTGAGAAGATCTCCCTCTTTTTGTAGCAACTCTATCCTCTGCTGCTCCAACTCGGCATTTTTTAAGACAATCGCTTTGGACATTAGTTGATCGGCCAAACCAGCTGCTGTAACCGTGAATCTCAGAATGTTAAGTTGACTCTTCTGCTCTGCTGGCAAATCCAAACGATCCGATTTACTTATCAGAACCAATTGAAAACTCTCGTGGAGATCCACCAACTTTGAGCCAATGGCTAATTGTCGCTTGTTGAATCTCACATAAATATGACCCTGTAGGAGTTGGAGGATCGGAGGACGCAGTTGCTCGCTATCGGTGACCAATATAGTCTTTCCGAAACGTACTGCTAGTTCAAGCTGATAGGATAGCCTCTCGTTTCCGTGAGTGGTCAAGTCGCAGGCTCTACCACTTCCTTTTAAATGGGCCATCAGCCACTCGGCTGCTGTTTGTGTAGGATCCAAAAGCAGGGGAATAGGACATGCTCCATATGGTAGAGCTAGTATCTCCCTGAGAAGAGCAGCACTTTCGATGATTTGGGCATCGCGTGCTAGACCCTGACTCTCCCAAATAATCTGCTGTTGCTCCGTAAGCAGTGATCCTCGGAGATTGAAGTTAGACGGCAGATGGAAGTCCTCCGCAAGTCGTTTGAGGGAAGAGCTTTGAGAATAAGAAAATCATGAGATTTAAAACGCCTAAAGAAGTACCTAAATAACCAACCTTCTCTGTTCCAGACTGAATCCTGCATAGTAATTAACGGCCATGGCTATCAATAGGGTCTTACCATCCAGTGTCTTGTGGGCCTTCTTAAGCTCCGCCAACTGATCACTCCAGGTGGAATATTCCGCGCTTAGTTTTCCCACCAAGAGCTCGGCAGCCTGCAAAGTCCCACTGGCCTCCTGGAGTTTCAGCTCCAGCACCGCTGCCTCTTGAGTGTAAGTCTGCAACTTGGCAGACAGCTGCTTAACCCTCTTATCCACATCGTCCAGTCCACTGGCCAACTCTTGCATTTCGTCCTCGGCAGCATTCAGATTCTTCTGCAATTCATTCTGCTCGCGTTCGAGGGGCTTGATGCTCTGGATCACACGGGAATACCGAACACTTGCCTGCACCCAAGCGGCCAAAGGAGCAGCTGCTGCCGAGGCACGTTTCGCGTTCTTGGACTCATAAGAATCGCCTTTGGCTTTGAGTAATCTTTCGACGGCTTCGCAGTTTTCCGGACTAATTCGAGCTGGATCCAAAGATCTTATATCCTCTTTGACACCCCTCTTGGCCAAAAATGTCTTCATGCTGTTCCAGGAAGTGTCTCGTATGCCCATTAATCGGAGCACGCCCTCCAAAATATCCCTCACAGCCTCTGGAGGAGCCCGCAAAGATCTGATTTCGGATAAGGCTTCCGATTTGATCTGACCCACTGCATTACTGGCCTCAGCCAAAATTGGTTCCACTTCTGCCAATTCCTGTTGAATTTCCTTCTGTCTGACTTTCAACTGTTCGCTGCTCTTTTGCGTCTGTTGTTTCAGTTCCAACATGCTGGATTTTTGTTCATTCGCATTTCTCATTGTGGATGAAATCATTTCCAGAGCTTCATTAGCTAATTGTCGCTTTTCACCCAACGCTTGTTCCTGAGCTGCTGCATTGGACTTCAGGGTGTCCACTAAGGCGTGAGCCGAGGCCAGTTTGTCCACTCCCATTTGCAGTTTTCCCAGTCTCTGGTCGATTTCATTGGCTGCATTGCTGTACATGTGGAAATAGCTGCAGATGAGTTGGTAATATCTTTGAGATGGCTGATCCGGAGGCAATTCATCCGATATGTCTGCGAAGTGACTGCAGGCGGGTACCTTGCCACGCCCATTTCCACCGCCTGCCACTGACTCGTTTAGCAACTCGATGTATTGTTTTGGCAAGTTGGCGAGGGTTTCCCTGGATTCATCTCTGACATACAGCAAATCCATCTGACGATGCAGGGCAGGGAAATTGTTGAAGTAGTCTTGCACCTTGGAACTACTGGGATCCAGGACTAGGATGATGTGAAGATTCTCACGGGCACCTAAAGAGGAGAAATACTCTTTTGAAAATGGAAATACTATATATTATGTATTAAACTTACGCTTCATAAAGTATGTCCCCAGGGATTCCTGGTATCCCTCCAGTTGTGCCGCCTGCTTTAGAGTGCTGGCCACCGTCTCCAGATCATCACCGAAAAGCTCCAAGATTTCGCTTCCCTCGAGCAAGGCTTCTATGGGTTTTAAAATATCCGGCACATAAGTCAGCCAGCAGTGCTCGATGAGCAAGTAGCTCATCTGCTGCTCCAGGGCAGCTGTTTGCATAGCCACTTTTAGGTCGTTGTAGAACTCTGAGAGATCGTAGGAGGGTCCCCCTTGAAGAGTTAGCACCTTGGCCTCTTGCAAAGTGGCCGCCGTGTATATGGCATCCAGGTGTCTTCCACCAGATTGCCCCAAAATAAGCATGTGGGCATCGGTTCGTGACAGAACTCTTGTTATTCTAGCAGTGTTATTTAGGAGCTCTTCTGTGATGGGAGCCGAGATGCTGTAGCTTTCGGTATCTGCAGTTAAATAATAATTATATAAAAATTGTATGCTACTAACTTAGTTAGTTTTTATTTTTTCCCCTTTTATTACTATCAAAAGGAAAGTTTTTTACCTCTTAACACTTATTAAATTAAAAAAAGTTATTCATTCCCTCTCCATTCAAACCTCACTCCTGAGACAATATTAAAGTTGGCCTCTGATCCTCTGATTCCCTTTCTCTACTGCAATACCTTTCAAATAGAAACGATGCTCAGACGAAATTCGATGATTCTGTGTACTTTCAGTGGATGACCCCCGAGGAGGAGGCGCGGCAAAAGTTCATCATGCGGGAGCGGGATCGCGAGCGGAAGCGGATCAAGCGCATGAATCCCGAGTACCGGCAGATGGAACGCGAGCGGGATCGGTTTCGCAAGCTGACGCCCAGGCCCAGTGTAGTTATCCCCGATTACCCCAAATTATCATCCATCTCCCCCTCTTGTCTTGAAACTGCGGAATTACCACCGGGCAACTTCAAATTATCCGTGAGCTGAACTCTGACATTGAATTTATTAATTGGGAGTAAGAGGGCTTTAAAGATTCCTTTAAAATGTGTTTTTAAATATTTCCTTACACAAAAGAGAACCTCTTGAGACTGTCAGTCGCTAATATTCCTACAAATTTAATTTAACTTGGGTATTTGGATTTTGTCCGGGAAAATGCTTAAGCTAAATCTTTTAGCGGGACTTACTTTAGAATAGGAAATTAGTTTGGGGCAGAATTAATTTTCACTATATCTAAAATATTATTTGTTTATTCGATACTCACTGCAAATGGCCACCTGTCTCTGGACTTCCTCCAACCATTCGTCATGGGTTAGGCAATGCAGTTGACCCCGCGACTTTGGCGATTTTGGCACGAAAAATACTTTCTGAAAGGGTCAAGTTAATTAGCTTTGTTTTCATTTGGCAAATCCGAGCTAAACTCACCTCCTTGCCGTAGTATTTGCGCATCGTTTGCTTGAGTATAGCCTCGAACTGCTGGACATGCTCTTCGCTAATCAATCTATCGCGGAACATGCCTAAAAGCTCGCAGTAGAGAGCCTAAAAAGGAACGAACATTTTCTATCTGGTTAGACATAAACTGAGAGAAAAAATCTCCAAAATGCCAAATATTGTTTAGGACAAATATTTTATTTTAAAAAGCATAAGCAACATGCTCTCTCAGCATTCGAAATTTTAATTTTGAAATATGTTATATGATTGATTTTACGAATTGTGTTTTCGTATAAAGGGTCGCACTTTGGATATATTTTTTCTCACTGCAAACATACCTCGTTAAAATCAGTGGCGGGAAAGAAGACAAGGGAGTCCAGCAGCTTCATGATGCATTTGGGGCTGAACTGGTAGTGAGCCTGCCTGCCTCCCGCAGTGGTGAAAGTCGCCTGCAGCTAAAAGAGGGTGAAGTCAATTAGCAGGCCCTGCGATGATGAATTCCATCAAGCGTGAGGTGAGGGCACCAACCTTTTCGAAACACTCCATCAGACTCTCGCTGACGTGCTGCAAATTGACCCCGGATCCTCCTCGATTGGCTAAACCCCTGAAGTGCTCCTCCAAAAGGGGCTCCAATCGCCGTTGGACGATTTCCAGCATATCCTGGCTGGTGGGTCGTGAAACTCGCACAAACTGATTGATGGCAAAGTAGCGCGGTGCGATTTTTCCAGGATTTCCGCTAATGGAGGCGCATATTTGCAATCCGCCAACGCCAATCCATTCCAGATTCTCAGCATAAAAGCCACCTCGTTGAGCCAGTTGAAGCAGTAGCTCCACCACTTCACAGGCTCCCCAAGAATCCTGCTGGCAGAGGTCCAAATTTTTCATAAAGAGCACTAATCTCGCTTGTTTTGGTCGGTACTCTCTTCCCTTGATTCCACTCACTGTGACGCAGTGTGTCCTTAAAGTGTGCAAAATGTAACTTGGTGTAAGTTGAGTGGAACAATTAATGGTGGCCAACTGATAGCCAGAGTTCTCCAGCACTGCTCTTTGGAGGAGCAGGGTTTTTCCCGAGCCACTTGGACCTATCAACATAAAGGGCGCAACTCTATTACCCTGAGTTTTCAGCAGGGTTTCTAATATGTCCAAATACGATTTCATGTAGGATGTAATTATTAATTGAGAGCCTTTCTCTGGTATCTCCATCGCATCCACTGGGTGTTGCTCAAGGGAATTTCTTCGGCTGTCATAGTAAGTCAGTTCAGCGTAGTTAGGATTGGCTATGTAGAGATTAGCACGTTTTAATATCATTTGGGCAAACTCCCGCTGCCGTTCGTTGGGTATGTAACCAAAGAATGCACGAAGAGTGGCTGCTCCATATTCCTCAAGAGATTGGGAGCCATGAAGTTGTAAGAGAAGGGAACGAATGAGGTGGGCTCGATTTATACCGGGTAAATGACTGTTAAAGTATACAAAAATAAAATATTTTTGAATTTTTTCTATGATGTATGATAAACTTACCTTAATAAGAGTTGACTCTCCAGCCAATCCACAGCATATTGAAAATTGCCATCCACGTAATTCTGCAATAGATCGCCATACGGTTCCTTTGATAGCTCATGTTTAAGTATCTCCTTGGCAGGATAGTAATCGAAGCTTTTAAGAATAATTACAATTTTGAATGTTAATAAAAATGTAGCTATACAATATCAATTAACAAGACCCACCTCATGTTCACAATACCCATCCTGGAAATTGTTGCCGGTGAGGCATGCCGCACATCGTCTGTTTCGAAAATAAAGTTGACATTGCTCCCGAATTGAATCCTCCAGCCCGAAGGCAAAGTAAGGAGCCTGAAATTGTTACATTCAGAAATTTACATGTGGTTTCAAGACAAGACAAGAGAGGAGAACACCATACCCCATAAGACCAATGATTAGCCACACAAGAACACTGCCCGAGATTCAGACTCAGATCGAGACACGACCCCCTCTGCTGACTGCCGTTTGCCAACCAACCACTCTCTCTGTAATTTCAGCTGATGACCCCCGAGGAGGAGGCGCGCCACAAGTTCATCATGCGGGAGCGGGATCGCGAGAGGAAGCGGATCAAGCGCCTCAATCCCGAGTACCGGCGAATGGAACGCGAGCGCGATCGATTCCGCAAGAAGGCACGACGTGCTAACGTAGCATTTTTCCAATATTCAATATTATCTTTAAACATTATCCCACACTCGAACACTCGAAACACTCGAATCACACGACACACACACACTCACATGGCTTGAGATTAGGGGGTAGGGGCTTAGAAGATCCCGGGACCGTTGACACTTCTTGAACCCTCCGAACCAACCAGACAAACTCACACAGTTTCTGTGGCCCCGAACACTAAGCTTTAATATGACTTCCCGTCTTTTCCCATCTCCGATTGCAGTTGACCCCCGAGGAGGAGCTGCGACTGAAGATGATCCAGAGGGAGCGGGACCGCGAGAGAAAACGGATCAAGCGAATGAATCCGGAGTACAGGAGGCTGGAACAGGAACGTGATAGGGACAGAAAGAAGGCGCGAAGAGCCAACGAGGCCTTCAGGCAGCTGGAAAAGCTGAGGGATAAGATCCGGAAGGATCGGAAAAAGGGTTTACTGGTCACGGATCCGACGCAGTTGCCGCCGGAATTCGCGGCCATGATACCGCCAGTGCCTGTGGTAAAGCCCGAGGTGGGTGTGCCACCAACCCCGCCCCAAGGGCAGCAGCCCTCGCCGTTGCTGCAGCAGCAACAGCAGCAGTTGCAGCAACACCAGCAGGTGCAGCAGCAGCAACAGCAGCAGCATCAGCAACCTCCGCCCACGCATCTCCAGGAGCAGCAGTTGAGTCACCAGCTGGCGCATCAGCGAAACCGGATGATGACCAGCCAACTCACTCAATTGGCCACGCCCCCCGCCCATGCCACGCACCTGCAGCAGCTCAACAAGTTGCAGCAGCTCTACCCGCCTCGAAGTTTCGGCCATCCCGCATTGCCGATCGCTGGAGTGACGCTGATGCCGCAGCTCTGTCATCCCATCCTGCATCAGAACCTCAGTGCCACATTGTACCCGGGTCCACCGAATGGCATCAAGCAGGAGTACGGCCAAGATATCTCCGCCTCGGCAATGGCAGCCGCTCAGGCGGCGGCACTGGCCTCACTGAGGAATCCCCAGCAGCAGCAGGATGATTCCGAAATGGTCATCAACCTCGAACCAGAGATCGTACTCCAAACCGGGCCCGATCTGAATCCCGCCCAGCCACCGCCCCAGCAGCAGCATCATTTCAGTGCCCATCAGCAACAACAGCAGCAGCAGCAGCAACATCATCTCCAGCAGCAGCAGCATTGCAACATGTTCCAGCATATGGCTCCCCAGGCACACATGCAACACATGAGATCGCTGCCGCCACCGCCCCCGCCCCCTCGCTGGCCTTGCCGCCGCTGCCGCCCCCGCCACCTGCAACACACCAGCAACAACAGCAGCAGCAACAACAACCTGCCCCGCCACAGCAACTGCAACATGCACCGCAGTGAGAGGTTCTCACCTGTAGTCCTAAGCTCAACTGTCTAGCCAGCTAAACGCTTCCGAAAGTTTGAGGGCACACACGCCTGGAGTTGTGATCTAATTAGTTATGTGATTTTAAATCCCTTTTACCAATTGTACTACGTGGCCAGAAATGCGGGATCACAAATAGATTTGTGTGAAAGCCTAGTACAATTTTTGTATAATCCCAATTGTAGCTCACTACTAATCTCACAAGAATTCATTAGGGAAACAATATAATATAAAATGATTTAAGTTTTTAATCCAAATTTTTAAAATGTATTAGTACATTAACTATTCATTTAATTCGCTTGCAAATATTTTTAGGCCATATATAATTATTAACCATTTTTCTACTTTTTATAGATCCTCTAATGATAACATGTGATAAAATGCACCATGGGTTTTAATACACATTTGAAAACTTGTGCTTAAACTTGTTGCACAACATTTTTGTATCAATTTGTCTATAATATTTAACTTTGTTAGACAATCCTTTAATATTTTCATGCATTCTCGCTGTAATCGCATACAGTTTTCCCTAATTATCCTGTGGTAGTCACAACTCTCAAGGATGTGTGCCAACATCTTAAACGCACAGACTCGCACTGAAACACACCCATGTTCATTTTTGTGTATGTTAAGTAGACGCCATTTGAAAAATGCCGATACGTATTATGTTGCGTTACGCAATTCGCAATACGTTACTTTAGTGGGCTTCCCCGTCATAATTTGTTTATGTCATTATCGTTTAAAGCATTTCTCTGTTTTTTAGGTCTGTACGTATTTTGTTTAGTCGCTAAGTGATAGACGATACAATATATGCAAGTTTAGGATGATACGATCTACAATACGATATAACGATAACTGTAAACCTATATGATATAATGATATAGTATGGCCAGCCGCGAAATAATTATTACGAATTTATGCGCAAAAACAAAAGCGAAATATAAGCAGCAATCAAGTATTGCTAAAACATGATATCAAGTTGTATATGAAGGGTTATTACTTTGTTTTAAGAAATCATTTTGAGTTAAAAGCAACTTTATTTTACTCACTTGTTATCGTCCAGCACAGAGTTGAGTGCCTCTATCCACTCGGGATCTATGCTGCCATCGCAAACGATCCACGAGTAAACTTGAGATGGCTCCTGATTGACCGCCACCGCCGTGTGGGTGAGTACTCCGTCCTGCCACTGACGGGTATCGGCATCCAGACGACCCAGCAATTGAACGCGACTCATGGACTTCGGACTGATGGTGTGCACTCTCAGTTGGGCTCCACTCAGAGCCTGTTTAAGGAGGGCCATGACGGTGGACTTTCCACATCCTGGCGGCCCCACCAACACCACTCCCATACGTTTTTGGAGCTGCTCGTGCAGTTGCAGGGCCTTTTCAATTTGCCTCTCGCTGCGGCAGAGTCCCAGTTGCGCAAAAGCTGCGGATAGAGATTGATGGAGTTGGGTTTCTGGCGGCGGCGAACTGCCAATCTCCGGGAAAACATTCCGCAACAGCATCTCAAATCGACTGACATCATGAGGGGCCAACTTGGACATGGTGGACGAGCGCAAGCATCGCACCACCACAGTCATCTCTTTGTTGGCATCGGTGTTTCCTTCGCCGGTTAATTGCCCCCTCAAACCCTCACCGCACACCAGAAGTACCGTCTTTAATTCCCGGAGTCCCCAGTCGTAGTGCCGCTGGGCGGATAGCATTTTGCCGCATAAATCGAACAGCTCCACGATGCGGGATGCAATGGAAGAGGCTTCGGAGAAGCCCTCGACGAAGAGCATAACCCGGGCGATTTCCCCGGGCTCCGGCTGTTGCATGACAATGGGTCGGAACAATGCCTGGATGTTGCCGGGCAGCTTTTGACGACCTCCGTACTCCGCACCAGCCGGATTCAAGGTGACAAATATGCCACAATGCTGGTTGAGTTGCACCTAAGAAGGGAAGACAGTTTCAATTATTTGTGAAGTTTTGTGAATTAATACTTTGATTTTACTACTCTTGTTTATTAGTGGCTTTCATTAGAATTTAATATTTATTATTGAAGCCTGCTCGGTGCTTTTGTGTGTCTTGGCGTAAAGTCGGGGTATAGATTTACCTTGGATAAACTCAACCGAAGGTTATGTGTCGATTTAATTACTAGCACCAATTCTAAATCTCTACTTATTCTCCACACCTCTTCATCTTTTGTGTCTGCTAGCTTAAATCACGGCTTAGGCATTACTTAAAGTCCTAGCCTACACTTGATCTAAACTTCTCACTAAGTATCGGGTAAGATGGCGAAAACAAGCGGAATTCAAATTGAATATTATCTTAATCTCAGAATTTTTTAAGTTACATAAAACCACATCGGTAAAATTACTCATAGTACATTTATCTGTAAGCCAACGCAACCAATCAAGCCATTATTCTTGTCACACCAATTTCAACTTCGACCCGTTCCATAACTCATCCTTCTCACCTGTCGCTCGCCAATCTGGACGCTGTTTGCCCGCTCCTTCAGGGCGCTCTGGATGGGCTGGATCAGCATTGAGATGGACGACAGAGTGGCCTCCTGCAGCCGGTTGAACTCGTCAAAGCAGCCCCATGCCCCGCAGCGGGCCAGCCCAGTGAGGATGAGGCTCATAGACTCGGTGTCCACATTCTGCAAACAAACCATGGCATTATGACGTATAGCAGGGACATTATTATACACTCGAAAAAAAGCGTAAATATTAATAAACAAAATTCTAGGTATTTAAAAATATTTTATGAAAATTCATGAAAATAATTTTTAATTTGCAGCTGACAATATATAATTTAACTTTTTAACTGGAAATACTTTGAATAATAAACTCATTCAAAATGGTAGGGTACATGGTTTCCTGTTAAAACATGTGTACTTTAATTAATAATAACTTATATTTGCATGTTGCTATAAGAAAAAAAATGGGTTTTTTTTTGTAATTTAAAGTATCTCTAAGAAATATATTTTTGTAAATAAGTATTATTTAAAAAATAATAAATATTCTAAGTAAAAAATTAAAAATATATACAAAATGATCCTTGGTAACTAAAACTAATGTACATTTTATAGGGCAGATTTGTGACACAAATAAATTCTTTTTGATTTTTAGGTGCACTTGATTCCCATTTATCTTGACAGTGCACCCTCACTCACCTCGTCGCAATTGAAAACCAACACCAAGCGGCCCAACATGGCCCCCAGGGCCTTGACGCACTCGGTCTTTCCGGTGCCGGCCGGACCAAAGGGATTACCACCCAGACCCATGTGCATGGCCTGGGTGAGGATGAGATAGCAGCGGTGGGTGAGTCGCGTGTGGACCAACTTGCTGGCCTGGCCCAGGAACTCGTAGGCGTATTCAAATTCGGCATAAACCATGCGGACGTAAACTTGTCGATTGGTATTAACGCCGCCCGACGTGCCGCCCATCTTTCCATGGTAATATCTGAGTTGACACAGCCAGTGCCAGTCGCTGGTGTGGACCACATTGTGTTTCTGGAGCTGCTCCACCACACTGGAGTAGTGCACTAAGTCGAGGAGGAGGGCTCTCAACTTGAGACTTATCAGGGTTCCGTTCTGGGATTTGTGTTTCAGGGCGGCCAAATGGGTGATTTCGTCTTTTAACTGTTGCTGCAGTTTTCCCAAGGACATGCCACCGATGGCCTGCTCCGTCTGGCGGGTGAAATGGAGGGCTCGGGCCGTGGCCAACACCTGGCTGGCATAGCTTTTGAGGATCTTCTCACTAAGGTTATCACTTCCGCCGTTGGTGCTGGTGAAGCACTCGTAGATCTGATCACGTAGAGTATCCTGCACCACCGTCACCAGCTGATTCAGCCAGCGCTGAATATATTTAATACATTTAACTAAAAGTTCAATATTGCAGTAGCGGGCCAGTGACTCACCTCGATGTCGCCCTTCATCTCAACGGGCTGGCTTAGTTTGAGCTCATCGCCCTCGGCACTGTGCACGGCCATAATGCTGTACTGATTGACATCGGAGGATGAGGCAGGATTAGGGGTCACCTGCCGGATGCTGAGGCTGTGGCAGCCGGGGAACAGTTTGCGGATGTGTCGCTGGATGACATCCGCATCCTTGCTGGCCTGTCCAAGCAGCTCGAGCAGATCATCATCGCCCAGGAAGTAGAAGCGGGGAAAGGAGTTGCGCTTGTCCTATGAAGAGGATTATGTATACCGATATATGCGATTTGTTGGATTGCATAAACCACTTACTGTTATGTAGCTCATCAGGTTTTGCTGGCACCTGGCCAATTGGGTCTCCAGTGCATTCACAATGGTGCTGATGTTGTTTATCTTCGTCAACGAAGTGACCCGTGGATCCATTTCGATTTCCCGCATCACGAAACGAAAGTCCTTGTCGATGCGCTTGAAAAGTGCCTGCTCCTGTTGCAGGGTTCCAGATCCGAACACAGGCTCCAAGTAAACCCAGCTGGAAAAAATTCATGATTTAGAAAATAAAAATATAATAATTTACTATGTTAAGATGCTATGCTTTAATGTATATAAGATTTAACTCACCGTCGCTGGGAGTGATTTAGGCTGCTCAGAAGTGCGTCCAACGTGTTAAGACGACTTTCCCAAAGCTCCGCCTGATCGGAAAAGCTATCAAAAGCAGCTGAGTTTTTGGCGGATTGCAATAATGATTGGTTGTCCCCGATCTTGTTGAGCACCTCCTGGTAGTCCTTGATCAGGGAGACGCTCTGACCCGAGGCATCCGTCCTAGTGATCAATTTCAATTGGGCCGTGACCGACCACTGATCGAGTTCAATTAGAGCCTGCCTCACAATCTGTTCACTCGACGCCTGTCTGACTATATTGCCGATCTCTTGGGCAGCCGATTGCAGGGCATCAAAGTCCTCCAAGATATCCTGAAGGATTATGGAATGCAGCGGCTTGGGATTCTTGTGATTAAGCAGCTGAAATATCCTGGCCCAGTGGCGTTCACTCAAGGAGTCCGATTGGAGTTGCTGCAAGATTGGCAGGGCCGATTGAAGTCGCTCCACCTGCTGACGGATTCGCTTAGAGGGCAGATCAATCGAAGCGTGGATGGAGCCCTCCCACTTGCCAATAAATTCGTTCAGGACATAGGGACGTCGCCGGTAAATGGCCCACTCCTCCTGAAGTATTGGCTGCAGCTCGGTGAGGAAACCATCATAAACCTGCCATTGTTTCGATTGCTGCTCCATTTGCTCTTCAATTTCTGTGAAGGGAATCAGCATTTCCGAGGGGAATTCCATATTGAATTTAGAGCACTCTTCTAGAAGCTGTTCTTTCTTTTCCTGCAACTGTTGCCAGTGGAGTTTGCGCTCCTTGAAAACCTCCAGAGTGGAGTGCTCGTTGGCCTCCAGTTCGGCTATGGTGGATTCCCATCTGAGTAGGAATTTCTCTGCCTCGTTTTTCAGATTTTGCAGTTGACTCTCTGCCTGATTTTTGATCATGTCCACTTGCCGCTGGAGGATCACTGCATGATTTTCGAGAAGGGGTTGCAACTGCTCCCATTGCTGCAGAATTCCCGAAAGTGCGGTGACCCTTTCCTTGCACCAACCCGCCAGACAGGCATCCTTTTGCTTCACCGCCGCCAAAGTTTTTTCGATCTGCGGCAGCTCAGTCATTATCTTTTCGTACTTCATTCCCGACTGACTAATGCTGCCCTCATCCATGGGCACGTTTTGGAGGAACTGCAGGGCACTCTGCAGGAATTCCTGGATTAAACTCACATCCGTGAGGATGGCCGTTCTCAAGCTGTTGGCCAGAGCCTCCCAATAGCGTCTGCTGATGAGTTCTATGTCCGATCTCAAGGGCAGGACATTGATCACTATGCAGTCGATGGATTCCTCTGCCTGCTGAAGTTTCGCAAACTGCTGACTAAAATGTTTGCAGGCCCTGAAATTTCGATCCCAATCCCCGGCTTCGTTTAGATGAATCACACACAGCTGCTCCACATCCACACATCCCAAAGCGATCCAGGGCAACCAAATGGTCTTGAAGTCCTCCAGCTTGTCAAACAATTGAGCTGCCCTTTGGTAAAGTGGTCCAAAGTGATGACGGTTCACAGTGACCATCGATTTAAAGAGCTCTTGACTGTGTTCCGAAAGACCGTGGAAGTTACAGGGTCTCTCGATAAAGCGTCTCAGCTGACTGAAGTACAAATCCCGAATCTCCTCTTCCGGCGGATTGTAGATGAGTTCTCTCTGTCGCAAAATCAGCTTTACATGAATGTCTGGCAGCTTGTTGTTCATGTCGAGTAGTCCCAGGATGTACTGGTATTCCAGGACCTTGTACAATTGGTGATCCCAGTGCAGCTTAAAGGCATCCAAGTGGGTGTAGCCCTGACGCTCTAAAGTTGCTACCAGTTCGCGGAGATGTCGCAGTTCGTCCTTCCAGATTTGGTTTTGGGTAAACAGATCGGTGGACATGAGTTTCATGACCTGAAAAAAAGACATTGTTTAAGTACAGTATCTAACCTGTACCTTTATAAGGTCCTACCGTTCTCTTGGCCTGCTCATGATATCCCACGAGGAGCGTATTGTCCGTGGAGAGCCTTGAAACGGCTGCCTGTAGGATATCCACGTAGCGCTGGACGGATGATTCGTCCTGCCAGGCGACAGTTTCGCTCTGGACTAGACGCTGCAGCTCCAAGGCATTTTTAAGCATAATGGGACGCTGGCAGGGAATCATCCGATCCCCAATTGTGTTGTGGAACGTGGCGATCTGCTGCAGTCGTCGGGCATAGCACATATATTTGGCTGCGTGGGTGGCAGCTGCTCGCAGTTCCAGGGGCACATTATAGCCAAGATTCTCGAACTCCCGCACATCCTGGCAGAAAGTCACCAGCTTGGGGTTAAAGGTCACGCGCATCAGTTGGCGACCCTCCTTTTCGAACTTCACAACCGCCTGATCGTCGCGAAGTCTAATAAGGTAATTAATATAATAAAAAAGATAGAAAATCGATTTTTCAAAAGTGGGTTTATGGACTGGTCTTAATGGACTCACCTCAACTCGCCGCTTTTCACGGCCGTTGAGCACTGTCCTGACCAGATTTCAAAGTTGGTGCGTAGCAGGGATTCGGTCTCCTCCTTGATTTCCTGCACCGCCTTGTTGATCTTGTCGAAGCCCTCGCGTCCACTTATCAAATGGCTAACCTTCTCGATCTCCTGGATCTGATGCTGTACCACCTTCAGCCAGCGGCACTCATTGCAGATCACTGACAAGTGACCCGTATCCGGTTCCATGTTCGAGTCCACCATGGCCTTGCGCAAGTCCTGCAGGAGGATGTGCAGCGATTGCAAAAACTGCTCCCTTTCGATGGTCAGCAATTCCAAAACAGCCGGTCTCTGGATGAGAGTCTCGTATTTGGAGAAGATGAAGATTACCTGCCGCGGATTGCTCAGGTGGTTATGCAATTGGGCCTTAAGGGCGGCGGCAATCCGTTCGTCGATCGGCTGAAGGACCAGCTCAAAGTGCTGCAGTGCCTTGTGCCACTTTGCCTGCCCCAGCGAGGATGTGTCGAAGATGTTAAAGTCTAAACTTAAAAAAAGACTATTATAAATGCCTTAAATCTTTGGGATGTTATTAAAATATTTAAGAACCCTTTTCAGTCTTAACTTTTCAACGCAGAGAAGGAGACATTTCTGACCCATCCTCTTCTTTTTTTTTGCATAAAATCGGAATACATTTTTTTTATAAACTCACCTGTAAAAGGAGCCTGCTCCTGGAACATTTCCTGCAGCTCGGCATCGTCGAGCAAGGTGGCAATCTGCTTGTATAGATTCTTGATGCTCCGGATCTCGCTGAGTCGCTCCTTAAATTGCTGTCCCCTTTTGGGTAAATGTGGATCACCCAACCAGGGGTGCTTCACATAGTTTGGCCAAAAGAGCCGGGTGAGGGAGTCGCAGAGCTGGATCCACGCGTCCACCGTGTCGATGCTCTGACCCATCAGATTGTTGACGTGGCTCGAGTTCAGACTCCAGATGTCCTCGGCCAGCAACTGGGTCAAACAGACCTCCAACAGCCGCTTGCCTATGATGTCCAGGAGATCAGTCATCCGCTGCTGAGGATAATTGTAGGGGAGGCGCCACAATTCGTCCAAGTTGTTGTGGGCATGGTCAAGGAAGTCCTCTATTGTACCACTCGGATTGGCTCCGTCAATGGTACTGGCATTCCATATTATATTTAGTTATATGAAATAATTCGTTAACCTTTACCTGATTTGTTTCTCAATATTTTCCAAGACGCCAATAAATACTTGAGCTGCCTCTCGGTCCAAACGGGAACTAGACTTTTGTCCCAGTTTCTGTTTCCAATGTTTTATCTCATCTCGCAGACTTGTTATGCCTGATAAAATTAAAAATTTAATCCTTAGCAAGAAAGGAAGCAAACTTGGTCAAGCCAAGGTATATATACCCTTGCTGTTATAAAAATTCGACTATATTTCGATTTCTATGCCTATATTACTAAAAGCAATGAAGCTGTGTCGATTTTGACACGGACGGACGGACTCCGTTGGCTTTTTGATGCACTGCATCCGGTTCAAGTGATAGTACCACCATATGCCTCCAGCAACATTAAAAGGTCCTTGATCCTGCATCCTGCTGATCAACCCAAATAAGTAGGCATAACCAACTAAGATATCCGACTAACACACATAAACACACTGACTTTCCGTCAAATGGATGAACTGATTTTTCGCGTGCCACAGTCCCCACTTCATGAAGATTTGGCTAGAACTAGTTGGGAATTATAATTGATCGATGGTAAAAATTCTTCTTAGGTATGACGTGGCAATGCCAACTTTAACATAACATTAACATATTATTAACATGGCAATACCATAACATTAACATAGCTTTAACATAACTTTAACATAACGTTAACATAACGCTAACATAATTTTAACATAACTTTAACATAACTTTAACATAATTTTAACATAACTTTAACATAACTTTAACATAACTTTAACATAACTTTAACATAACTTTAACATAACTTTAACATACCTTTAACATAACTTTAACATAACTTTAACATAACTTTAACATAACATTAACATGACTTTAACATGACGTTAACATAACTCTAACATAACTTTAACAGAATGTTAATGGGCACTTCATAGTTAATAAGAAGTCCGTGTGTGACTGTTTTACTGAAGGTGTTAAAGATAATTAATTTTGATAGCATGTTATTTGAATCGGACACCACTATAAAGTCTTTTCATTAGTTTTTTTTAATTCTAACTTAACATATTGTTTGTGGATGCGATTGGAGAACTATTCTATTTATATTTTAGGTTATTTTACTTAATTAAGCAGACAGCTGTAAAACTGAGGAACTAGTTCGCTTTCTAATCGTTCAGGTGTATAGCAGCTATACGATATAGCCAGTCCCATCTTTCTAACTTAATAAACACCAAAGGTATGGCATTTTCTCTTTAAAAAACTCACCACTCTGTGGCAATCCCAAACTAGAGCCCAAGTTCTGGTGCAAGTTTTCCAGAATTCCACTCAGCTCGGGCCCATATTCGCTGCGCTGAAAGTAATAAACATTTAAAAAATAGAGCAGAGGGAGGAATAAACCTAAACCTATTGGGAAAAACGGGTTGCATGAGCAGGTCAGGGCAAAGTATAATTGACAAAATGTAATTGCAGACTGGATTGAATTATGCGCAAATGCGATTAAGACTACAGAGAGTGCGACAACGAGCATGGCAAGTTAAGCCGAGTGGGGGAATTAGCCAGGTAGAATATTACACTGGACTACACTACACTGGCCGGCTCACAACCCATATAGACTAAGACTCACCTGGGCTGAGTTGGCAGAGGGTGAGAATACCCGAGAAACGGAATTGTAAATCGACTTGACCAGGCCCCCTTCCAGAGTTAAAATGCCCAGCAGGGGCTCAACGCCTTCCCTGTGATTCTGCCCCACCTGCGGCACCTTGTAGAAAAGCAGGCAGAGCTCCTCATTGGGTATGCGATGGTGGAATCGGATTTTGCCATCAGATTTACTGTGCACCGCCGAGATGACCGTTTGCTCCTCCTGTTCCAGAAACTCCAGGATCATGGCCGTTTGTTCGTCTAGCTCTGTACCCGGCAATCGGGCAGAGAAGTATTCCACTAAGGAGCATTGTTATTTTAGGAATATATTCTATGGTTAAATCACTCGGATACTCACCGGAGGTATTTATAATGAATTTAGTGCGCTGGCTCATCTTGAATTAGGTTTTCTTTATCCAACGCCTCTTGTGAACTTTCAGTTTTTACCGAAACTCTTTCACTTTTCCAAAACCAAACTATTTGTTGTCCTTTTCGGTTGCCATGGGCAACTGTACAAGGTTGCCCCGAAGTGGTAGTTTCTACACAGAAATAAAGCGTGTTGTTCTAAATTTGATTTACATTTATTTTTAAAAACAAATTGCTTTTTCTAAAAACTATTTAATTTTAACAATTAGTGATGATACTGTTAAATTAATATTTAAATATAAAACAAAGGCTTTGACTAATTTAAAAAAAGTTTGGCTTACCCCCTTTTTATTAATAAATCAATAATAGTATTAAAGTTTTAGATGATTTTTTATAAAATTAAATATATGAAATATATTGTTTTGTAGTAAAATAATATAAGGATTTCGCCTTCCAATAACTATTTTCCTAGTGTACTGGTTTCTGTTACCAAGGATGTTGTTGTGTTTGGTGTTTTTTTTTCTCTTTGCACCTGTTGTTTGCCTTTGGGCATGTGACACGTGTTGTAGTTGCCATGGCTTGGGTGAGTACTGAGGGTAGGAGGCTTGGGGAGTGTCCCTGTCCAGTGTTCATGCATCCCCTGACATTACCTCAATTCACTCTGGACGCCTGCTAATGAAACGGAGCACTCGACTGGGAGGCTGCACTAAAAATGCCTCAGCAGGTTTATATCATTTGAATGCCCATTAATTGAATTGTGCGGGCGTGCTCAAATGCCATTTGCCGGCCCGCTGGGACGAACACAAGGAAGGACTCGGGAAAGGACATGGCCAGATTCGACAGAAGCCCAGTTTATGACTTTTCCGAAGCTGTAACAACTCAATCTTAGGGGACACCAGGTGATGTGAGCAGTTTGTGGTCGAAGGATGGCATATCCCAAGGCCATCGAATTTATTTTACCACACAGGATTGCCCTTTTGACACTGAATATTCAAATTTAAATGCTATTAATACTATTACCGATGCTGCAATCTTTAATTGAAGTAAAACCTTTTACATATGCATATTTTAAATAAATATTCTTTTGTTAGTCATTAATTTTATATATCCCTTTTGCTACTTGGGCCAAAGTTCTCTTGATTCTAATCGCATTTACGGTGAGCTGGGGGATCCAACTTGTGTCTAAACTTTCGGAATTGGCGCAAAACTTAGTTAGGCCAACTAACTCCGCAAACTATGAGTTAGGCTACCGCACATCCCGGGCGAAGGCTCAGCCAACAAAGGACAGTGGGATACTCCACGCAAATTTAATAACCGATGCAGGCTGGGTGGTCTGGGTTATTCACAGGATGAGTAGGGGGGATCACAGGAAAAGCCAAGCATCAAGCGCTTAAGCTGTCTGCATGTGTTTGATGCAGCATGCACCAAAATGTTTGCTATCTACTTCCTTTCACCACCTCCTTCACTTTTTCCTCTCTCTTTTGTTTGGATTCAAACAAAGTTTCATGGGCAAAAAACGGGAAAACGCTTTTTGCTGGTTGAAAGTAGTCTTTCTTTAGTTTTTTTTTCTGGCAAGGCTCAAATTGTTTCTACTGTCAACAGTCGAATTGCTGTGGCATCCTTCAGCCATTTAAGCAAATTAACTGTATAATTAAATTGTTCTGCAGTGCCTTTTTCCTGTTTTTCTTAACCTTTTACGTTCTCTCTATCTTTAGTATGAACACTTGGGGCTGAAGGAAAGGCAGGAGTAAAAACCCTTCACAAGATTTTTCTTCGATAAACTATTTCCTTCCAATTTTTGTTTAATTATGAAAAATTGTTGTGACTATGGTTAAGAAAACAATGACTGATTACTAGCAGACATTACTTCCATCACAATTTATGATCTGCAGCTCATTTGAGCTTTTGCCTCCCATTAGGGAATCAAAGCAAAAACCCTCTGATTGGGCATTTAAAAAAATGGATTCTAGCATTACATGATAAATACCCAAAAGTGGCCACTAAATTTATTCAATGCCGATTTGGGCTCATCACTTTAGCTTGATTTAACCTAATAGTCGTGATGGCTACTGGCTGATGCCGATTTATGGCTTCGGGGTATTTTTATGCGGCTACCAGGGTTGCCAACTACTCGCATTAGATTCGATAATATTTTATGCGTTTCTGTTCTTCTTTTTATTGCCTGCGATTACGAGACAGTTTTCTTGGGGGCTGCGAAACAAATCCACTGGCAGAGACAATCGAGGAACTTCCTTCAGGGGATGTGGTAATTTTAGTGCTGGCTTGAGCAAAAATTTATGGTTTATGGATTTTGTCAAATTACATGTTATTCTTGCCAGCTTTTCCGACCAACCTTTTGTCTATAAATTGTCAACACATTCAAGGCGTTTGCATTTGAACAAGGAAAATGGGAAATATGGTTAGCATGTGTTTGTGTGTCTTAGGCATTTTGCATTGAAATTGCCCTTTGATGCCCCTGTACATTGTTTATTTGTTTGCTTTCCTTGTTTTATTTTTAACAACCATAAAAACATATCAATGTGTAAATTTTTATCGCCCCACAGCTAGGCAACCATAAAGTGGAAATTATATCGAAGATTATGATTGTTATGGGCTGAACGACATCGAATTTATGAATGTCCAGGCTAATAAATAAATATAAATTGAAAACAGAAGAGCAGTTACAGGTCTTGTATGTCGAGTATCTATGCAAATTTCTTCTTATCTGCTGATTGGCAATAAAAGTGTATAATCCTTGTCATATCTGTGGTACATTAAACGGTAGACAATAAGTATTCCCCTGGTAAATTATGTATTATGAGAACTAGGATGAGACATAAGGAAATAAAAGGAATTTAAAAGGACGAGCTCCAGACATTTTAAAAAGTAAGTATATATTTAAAGTCCGAAGCTTTGATGCTAAAATATTGTTTGTATGTAGCTCAACCCGAAGAATAATGTTAAAGTTTAAATTCATATTTTTTATGAGTAACAGATGTTACTGTGTCTTTCTAAATTTAGGATATCCTTAGGATATCATCCATTCGGTGTGAAATTCTATTGCTATCCAACAGCCCATAAAACAGGTCTCCTTGTAACAATTGCAAGCTTCCTTAGTAAATTTTCTCAACTTTTGGCTTTTATGCAATACGATTTGGTTAATGGCTCGAATAGCTTAAATGGCAAACAATAGAAATTGGGTAAACCCATGATGGTCAATGCAGTTAAAATGCTTTGGGCTGACACGCCTCCAAATAGTAATCAATGCATTCGGCAATAAGCCGAATCTAATTGGAGGAGAGTGGGTGGAAGTATTTGAAAAGAAATCAGGTAAAATTGCCAAGGGATTGTTTATGTTTGTGGGTGCTTGTGTACCTGTAAACAATGAATATGCATGACTTGCCATGAAGCATGCCACACATGCAACAACAGAAATCGAGAGACAGGAAAAGCAACTTCAATTTGCGAAAGTGATATTCTGCTTGGAAAAAAGCAAATACCAACAAGCAGCAGATGGATGGCAGGGCCCAAACGGAAAGAGATGCTGATACACTTCTCGATTGACATGCATAACGTTGATTAATTAATGCCGTCGATATGCCGATGACAGCTGCAGGAATCTTCTTCAGTTCGAGCGGAAATAGAACTTAGTCAAGTTTCCTGGCTTTGCTACCCCTGGCTGGAGAGTTAAGAGCAGCTTAACCCGTTTCATTTGCGAAATATTTGCAACTGAGTTTGCTTAACTGGGGAGTTTTCAATTGGGAAATGCATTTCAAGGGGCCTTCTGTCTTCAGCGTTGGCTGCATAATCCGGCAATTAGTAAATGTCAAATTCCCAGCTCGCATTGAAAGTCAAAATTTACAGCCTGCGAATCGCAGCTATGTATCATCGGATGGTCCAAGGAGACGGCGCCTGTAAATATGCAAGGGAAATTGCAGCTACGCATGTGATTATGTTGTCCCTGTCTCCGTGGAGCGCATAAGTATAGGAATATGTAACCATGCTCTTCATATATGTATTCGCCTGTGCGCGTGGCTGGGTCCTTGGCTTGATTAAAAGCCTTGTCCCGGCGATGAATTGTTGCTGCATACTTTGGGGCTTTCCTGAGGAGCAACACTCGTCCTTTAAGGTGAGCTACGTCTGAAATATAGAGAAAATTTAAAATCCAGGAGTTAATCAAAAGGATTGTAATACGCCACTTTAAAGAATGTACGTTCTAATGAATATTACAACGGTTTCCTTTACAAATATTTTTTTTTTTTTTGAAATATTATTTATTTGTAAACATAGAACCCGTACAATCTTTAAGTACCTTGACAATGTAGTTTTGTATATGTATTTGAACCAAACCTTTTACAAATATTATTTTTTAAATATTGTTAAATATTTTTATATCTAAACTGAGAAGCATTTGTGTTTAATGTATGGCAAGTTACTGCAGTACTCAACCAACATTTATCAGGTGACATTTTTGGTAAGATAAATCAAAATAGAAAATATTCGAAAGCTGAAAGTCAAAAAATATTTTTTTGTTTTTGTTTGGTAAGCATTAAGTTGACTAACCAAATAAAATAAAAATCAATTTTATTGCCAGAATCCAAAATGGACTTACTATCGAAACCAATAAGCGAGATTACCCCAGTGGCTCCAATAGTTTGCATTAACGATCCAGATAAAATCGAAGACCAAATAAAACTGGACATCTGCGATGAGAACGAGTGCAAGTTGCTTCGCAGTGATATAGAGATAATGAAAGGGGATTACGACAACTGGGATCACATTTTTAAGGACATGCGGATGAAGGTGAACTTTGAAATCATTATATGGGAAAGGGCCTATAAAGTCGTTTGCGAACTTCTGAAAGAAAACCAAGTCGAGGCGAATGTCATTAAAGGCGAACATGTTCAGTATGTGAGACTCACGCATAAGCCCATCGAATCAGTTTGTATAAAAGAAGACACCAGAAAGGGTTTCACGAGCTTCACTTTGCCCCAAGCCTCTGCCTGGATTCAGAAGAAAATCCTTGATCTTAAGATATCGTTGAGGAAAGTAGAAAATGATCAGCAGTTTGTAAATGCTCAAAGGGAGAGAATCACCTCAATAGAATCGTGTTTAAAGGAAAGGGAAAAATTGCTAGCCCAAAACAGCATAGTTTTTGAAAAACTTAAACAAATTGAAGCTAATTTAGTCAAGGAACCTCATTCGTTTTCTGTATGCCAGCAGGATTGGGACAAAGAATTCAAGGAGTTTATGTCCGAAGTTGAAAAGGATAATGCTGTACTAAGCCAAATGACGGATGATATTTTGCTTTTGTCGAATAAACTTTCGGCTCTCCGGTCTGAAAATTTAACGGATTCCATCGTCAATGGTGTTAGAAAAGAAATAAATCAACTTCTTTTGAGATTAGGAGGGAATATACCAGCCAAGGGAGCCTATGCAACTAAAAACGCGATTAAAGTTCTTGCCAACAATAATAATTCAATTAAAAATGATTCAGGTGAAAATGATTCGATTAAAATCGATTCCACTAAATTTAATTTGGCAGTAACTCATTCGAAAAAAAATAATTCTAACCATATCGATTTGGATCCAAAAAGCTCAACTAAAAATAACACGAATAAACTCGATTTCGAAAATGTTATGATTAAAAAACATTTCAATAAAATCCATTCGACTGTAGAAGAGTCCACTGAAAATGATTTAAACAAAATAAATTCCACCAGAAGCGATATCACTAAAATCGAAAAGGCTGAAAATAACAAAATTAAAATTGATTCCATAGAAAATAAATTAAAAAAGAGCGATTCTTCTGAAAACGATTCAATTAGATTTGACTCGATTACAAATCGTAAGAAAAAAAAAACAAATGAGTATGTGACTAAAATAGGTTTTACAGAAAATGATTCAAATAAAATCGATTCTACTAAAAATGATTCAATTAAAATAGATTTGGATAAAAATATGTTTAAAACAAATTCAGAAGAAAATTATTCGGATAAAAAAGCCTCTGCTGAAAATAATTTATATAAAGTTTATTCCCCTAAAAATGATTTGACTAATGATGATTTGAATGAAAGCGATTTAACTAAACAAATATCAATAAATGTAACGTCGATTGAAAAAGATTTAAGTTGTATTAATTCGGCTGAAAGTTATTCCATTAAAATCAATACGGATGAAAATGTGATAAAAATAAACTCAGAAGAAAATGGTTCAGATATAAATAAGTCTTCGAAAAGTAAAATGGATAAAGTCGTTTCTGCTGACAATACTTCTAGTGATGATGATTTGTATGAAATCGATTTGACTAAACAAGAATCGATGCAAAATGAGTCGGTTGTTAAAGATTTAAGTTACAGCGATTCTCCTGAAAACAATTTCATTAACATTAAATCGACTGAAAAAAGATATATTAAAAATGATTCGACAGCAAATGATTTTATTAATATCGATTCTACTAAATACTATTCCTTTGAGGTAGACTTATCTAAAAATGAATTCGAAAGAAAATCAGAGCAGCATGCGACTGCGGATACAAAGACTATCCAAGATCAAAAGTTATCAGAGAAACATATAAAACAAATCCAAAATGATTTTTACCAAGAGGAATTCAAGCCAAAATGTGAAATTGAAACAAACAATATAAGTGGTGATTCGATTTTGGATAGCATAAACTCGGTAAAACATACACAAAACAAATATAAGGATTATTCGCAAGAAAAATACAAATCAAATCCTAAAGAAGATGAAAACAATAAATATTATTCTCAGCAGAAATGCATACCAAGCTGTCAAGATCATACAAACAATGGCAGCGGTGATTCGACTATGAGTAATCATAACGCTGATGCAGAAAATAAGATGAATCTTAGTCAAGCATTTGATGATTCCTTACAAAATTTAATGGAAATCCTAAGCTTGTACTCGGTTGAATCTATAGAAAGAAATGAGTCTTCTACAAATAATTCGAGGAAAATCGATTATTTTAATATCGATTCCACCGGAAATGATCTAGACAAAAACGATTTGACTGAAAATAGCCAAAAACCCCACTTTACCGAAAAACAATTAAAGAAAATTATTTCGACTGAAAATGGTTCGATTAATTTAGATGAAAATGATATGGAAACTAAAGCAGACCTGTTTGCTAATAAAAGTATTCTTGAAAATGATACAGATTATTCCGAAATGGAATGCAGTGCAAAGAGTGAAGTTGGTATAATCAATGAATTTCCTGGTTCTAATGATAAATTCAATTATGATGTATCAAATATACAAAAGAAGAAATCTAACATTGAGCTTCATCAATTGGTGGATAATTCCCTACAAGAGTTGACAGATCTTCTAAGCGAGCATAAACTTGACGATACAGAAAGCGAAACTACCTCAAAAATATATTCTGAGGAATGCAATACTAATGACATTCATAGAAACATAAAATTTTGCTCAAAAACAATTGACGAACTACATAAAGAGATGAAATGCCTTTTACAATCTGAACCACTTTCTGACGAATTTATTTTGAAGTACTCTGAACAATATTTAGAAGATGTTTCTCTACCTAATCAAGGCGAACGTGAAGACTATTCTCCAGATAAAGTTGATAAAAAACTTGAACATCCTGAAAAGGAAGGCCAAATTGGTGACGGCTCAAAGAGACTTCATACATGTTATAACTTTGATCAACCCGAATAAAATATTGGATTGGAAAGAGATCAAGATATTCTAATTCCCAAATACTATTCAGATACTATATTATAATTTATAATTCCTTTATTCTTTTTGAACTTCCTGAAAAGCAAGGCGACTCAACAAGATTTCTTATATTTTATTATATTCATAGGCCCGTTTAAAAATATGGAGTGATAAGCGATTAAGATAATATATTATACACCTTTAAATGGGTTGACCTGTTTTGTCTTCATGACCGACTTTATCAGAAATTTAATAAAGGAATTAATAAAAACAAAAAATATGAAATACATCTGTATATCTGTATATCTTACATAGACAAATATTTAGTTAAGAGTTCTTTAACTTATAAAATCTTTTTTATTAAAATAGCATTAAATGTTTATTCATATTCTATATGAGAAAAGAGAGCATTTCCATTTTAAATCACAAATGACGGCCTCCCAAATGAATAATTAAACATGATTAGCCACCATTAATGAGAGCACATCCCCCGGAGCTGGCCAAAACCGATTGTAAAGCGAGGTTCTGACACACACAGTTGGCCAGCTCAGGGGCATTCCGGCCAAATCAAAGCGAATCAACAGGAAAATCGGAAGGGGACAGGGGTCGAAGTGGGGTGGAGACCCTAATAAGTCAACTGCAATGCATAAATTTCGGCACAGCAGTCGGTTTGGCCCAGGTGGCAAACCCAAACCCAAACACAAACGAAAATCGGAGGCCCAGACCAAGTGTTTGCCATTTCTACTTTGGCAAATAACCCAGAGAATCGTGGAGACACGGGGCAAAAGGGGTCGGAGCATAGCTGTGTTTAAGGAATTTCCTGATTGACAATGTGGTCCTAACTGGGACGCCTTCGTCGTTGGTCAAGAGCAAATTTGGCAATACAACAAAACGTTTTAACCTTTGACAGGCCGCACACATTTCAATTGCCTAAAATTTGTATCCCAACCATTGGGTGGAGCATTAAATTTGATTACCCCAACAGTTTGCTTAATAGATGGTTCTAGGATTTAAGGGCTCTCCGGCCTTAAGTGTTTCTTTTCACAGACATTCAGAGAAAAATCTTCATTACACAATTTAAATTGGCATTCTACACATATGAATAATGAGCATATGAATACAATTTTGGCCATATGAATTAGTTGGGTTAAGGTTTAATTTTTTTAATAACAAAAAAATTAAATATAAATCATGGAATTCGTTCAGTGCTCTTTTCTAACACTTGTTGATGTTTTCTTTTCAGCACTTTGCTATCATTTAATCTGTATTTCAGCTATTGAAACATAAGTTGAATCGCTTTAGAGAACTTGAGGAAAATTAATATAAATGACAATTTCCGTATCGCCTTAAGCGGTTATCAATTGCCGCTGTGCGATGCTAATCGTGTAATCCTTTTTAAATGATTGCACAAACAAACGGATATTAATGTCATAAACAATTCACACATTCATCTGCACAACATTCGCACGCCATGTAATTCTGTTTATTGCTTGAGGTTATTTAATATTCAATTTTCGGTTCTCGTTTCTTAGCCATATCCTGGGCACCACATAAAATGCGAAAAAGCTCATAAAACCCATGGCAAACATATTTTAATCTGCACATGGGTAAATGCTGCCAAAAGCGAAAGAAAAAATGTACAAGCTGGCAACATGAATTTATCACAAGAATATTGTAAATACAGAACTTTTTGCGTGCATTTTATTGAGTTCCGTTTAGGTGGATGTGTAAATATTTTACTGTGCATTTTGGCATATTTTTAAAAAGCTCAGAAAATAGCTTTATTTTGGTTTTGTATAGGCTTCATGATATACCAAACAACTTTTATTTATTTTGGTTTTAATTCGTGCCTATATTTGGATATCCGAGAAGTGCACAATTTAATTCTGTTTTTATTTATTTACAGACATTAGAACTGGAATAATAAATTTTTACTCCTTCAGGCAACAAAATAAAAATATAAGGAAAAATACATAGTAAAATTCATTAATTTATAACTAATTGATTAAATACGGCAAAGTTATTTTTGTATTTTACATTGTTCTTTGATGCCTTGATCAAATTGTCAACAATTTAATGATTCAATGTGATTTTAAAGAGAAAATCAAATAAAACATTTGTATATTTATAAAGAAGAAAAACACTCACACATTAAACTGAAATATTAAATAGATCTTCTGAAGTTCTCATCATGGCTCTGGAGAAGATTTGTGGGATGGATAAACCACCGTTTATGAGGGGATTTGGCTCCCTCACCACCGAACAGACAATCGAGCAAATCAGACTGGCCTCGAGTAACCTGGATAATCCCTTCGCTATAATGGCCCCACCATTTGAGAGACCTCGGGAACGTCTGAATGAACTGGCAGCCCTGAGTAATGTGCGGATGGATTTTGATCACGGAACCACCACGGTGGGTTTTGTTTACAGAGGTGGCATTATCCTGTGCGTGGATTCCAGGGCCACATCTGGGAAATTTATTGGATCGCAGAGTATGCAAAAGGTGGTGCAGGTAAACAAGTATATGCTGAGCACCATGGCTGGTGGGGCGGCGGATTGCATTTACTGGGACCGAGTATTGACCAGGGAGAGCAGACTGCACGAGCTGCGCTATAAGGAGCTATTATCAGTCCGATCCGCTGCCAGATTTATTTGCAATGTGGCAGCGGACTACAAGGGAATGGGTCTCTGCATGGGAATGATGCTGGCAGGATGGTCCACCGAAGGTCCCAGTTTGGCTTATGTGGACTCCGATGGACTGCGCATCTATGGCAAAGTCTTTGCCGTAGGAAGTGGTGCTCCGAATGCCCTGGGAATTCTGGATACCGACTATCGCTTTAATCTCAGCAATGAGGAAGCCTTTGATCTGGCCTTTCGCGCAGTGTATCACGCCACCATGAAGGATATTTTTTCAGGTGGGCTGGTTAGGTTGTATCACATGGACCGAAGTACCTGGAGAAATGTGGCCAATAAAGATTGCCAGGAGCTGCATGAAAAGTATTCGAAAAGTGTCAATAACCATGGAGTTCTGGATGCTAATCGCAAGGTTTAAATTTTGTTAAATATTTCTTAAAATCACTACTCTTTTTGCTCGTTAGTTCAGATTAAATAAATATATTTAATATTACTTTTCTGTGTAAATATATTTATTATGCATTCAATACAAAATAAACACATTACAATAATTTCCTCTCTAATTTGCTTACACGTTTTTAATTAGCGCGCATTCTGTTTACTTACATTTTCACTCAATTTTTACACGCCCCACAAATTCCTACCCCTCGACCATTTCGAGGGCCATGAAAATTGGTAGCCTCTAATCATTTTGCGCTAAATTAAGTGACCTAATGCTCAGATTTTTCCCCACTTTTTTAATGCTGATACGGAAGGTTGGGTTTCGTCGTCCATAAAATAAGTAAATTGCCTCCTTTCTGGACACTGGCACAACAATTAAGTTGGCATTTAAGTCGAATAAAGGACAGAAGCAGACACCAAAAAGAGTTTGCAAAAGTCCCTGCATAAATCAATGGCAACAGCATTATTTGGTCATAGAAGTTGGGGAAATGAAAAAAGGGCCAAATACTTAAATTTTCTCGCTTCGTGTTTTTCGGCCCAGCACAGCAGCAATAATAAACAAGAAAGTGTGAAATAAAGCCAAATGGACATAAAAATTTGTATGTCCAACACGAGAAACCGGCAGCAGGAAAAAGTAAGGAAAAATGCAGGCACAGCAATAAAACGCGGCGAGTGCTTTTAATTTGAAATGCTGGAAGGATAGGACCAAAAGACCCCGAACTCTTTTCTCCTTCATTCTCTTCACCGACCTCCCTTTTCAGTTATTTCTCAGGGATTGGGTTTGGGATCGAGATCTCTGAAGGTGAGGGAGCACTTATAACGCTCGTGTGGATTATAAATCCCACCGGTACAATAAACTGCTTTATTTGCAAAAGTTCTCAGCATAAAAGAAAGCAACTAAATAAAATAAATTTAAATAATCTGAACGCTCGTTGGTCAATGCTACAATGAAATTGAAAAATAAAGTTTTAGCCAAACATTTGCATAGCTGCAAGATTGAATAATAACTATTCCAGTAGGAAAAGTTTATTATTTTTAATCACCAAAAAAACATGGAATATGTATAGATGAAACTTTTGACTTGTGTAGAAAAAAAGTATTAATTGCACTGCGAAAGCATTATGTATTTAATTTATTTAAATATGAATAAATATGTCACTCAATTCATAATGTCTGAAATTTTATTTATTTTGAAATATTTTTTATAGTTTTCAAGGTACTTTTGGATGCAATATGCCTGAAGGACTCGCTTTTTAAAGTGCTTTTTGGCACATTCATTAACCTAATTAGTATCTTACCTGCCCAGGACCATTTTTCATTATCTTCTGGACTCCGGACTGAAGGCCGGATACCTCCTCAACTATAAACTCCGCTGCTCGTGTTTTATGTGGCCGGGCCGTAATAAATGTTGTCATTCGGTTGCTTTTGCTGCCTTCCTAACCCCTTTTTTGAAAGAGGCAATAAATGTCAGCGGCTTGGGCGAACTGGGCATAAACTACAATGGTCGACGGATACTTTATTTAACACTTGCATAAACGGACATGGCCGGAGATATCCCTCACACTCTCCGGATGTTCGGGCTATAAAAAGCGCAGCTATTGGAATGAATGGTTAGGGAAACCGGAAAATAGGAGCACACATGTGCACCTCGTTATTTCAATGGGGTGCAATCAAAACTAGTCCAGGCGCAGCACTTAAGTTCTAAAAAAGATGGAACAATAGAAATTTGTGGCATGCTAAAAATGGGATAACCCAGAAAAAATAGTTGTATGCACTTAAAGTATTTCGCTTGACTTTTTTGTTTGTTAAATCCCTGTGGATAAATGGGATTGAAACTTGTTTTTAAATTCATTTTTCCTGTCTCTTCAATCTATTTTCCATCTCCTTTTCCTAAATCTAATGTCATTGGATATTCTCGTTTACTATTCTGCAAATGTGTCCTTAAATCTAAACAAGCCGTTGACACTAAGCCGTTGGATAGAAGGACTCGTTGAGTGACTCGCTGACTGGAGTGCGAAAACCAAAGCGCTACACTGGAGGAAGTGGGAATAAGTTTAAAAATCACCAACAAAACCATTACAAGAAAAATAAATAAAAGTGTTAAAATGGATAATAATAATTTTTTATAAACATTCAGAAAGTAAATGGTTCTCTCTCAAAAAAAAATGTCCAGTTATTGGGAGAGTATGAATTAGGGATAATATACCCAAACTTGAAGTATTAGATTTATTTGAAATTATTTCGAATTTAAAATCCTTTTTTTTCTGAGTGAAGCCGCGTAACCACTGCTTGACACGCCCCCAAAGACCAAGCGCCTCCAGCTGTAAGAGCATAAAAAAATATTATGTCAATAGATAAAAGTCAAAGTGGAGACGACAGGCAGCGAAGACAACATCGTGGATAACAAACAGCAAACATTGGCCAAATGTCGCGTGTTCAATTGTGCAAGCCCAGCCTCCCAGGCCCCCCACCACCCACTGGCTAACAACCCACCGCCCAAATCCACCCACTGCCACCCACTGTCACTGTTTATTTTATTGATGTCGCTGCCGCTGACTTTGCCTTTGCCTTTGCAACTGGAGGCCACGGTGACAAAGTCATCACCGGGTGGAATTGAGGGGGGGGAGTGGGTGCGAAGAGGTGGGGTCCAAGGGTTTATAGGATGGCTATAAGGACGAGGCAGGGGCGGGTCAAAGGGGGACTGGATCCCTTCTTGTTTTACGACCATCCAAGCGGCCATAATTGTGCATTCACAGTCACAGTCATAGCCACATTCGCATTCACTTGCTTATTATAGGCACTGAGAAATGGCTGTGGCCTGGATGAATTCTCCTTCTCCGGCGCCTCCGCGTTCCTGGGATTTCCCGATTCTCTGGTAATTTGCAAGTGATTTATGGGACCCATACATAAAGGAATGGATAACCCAAAAGCTGGCCACCGGAGGCAACAATTTCCATTTGGCGTTCGCTCCCTGTTTGAAACACTTGATTAGCCGCGATGATTGAACGGTTATTGGTAAATTGAAAGCTGTGTTCTTTGATGGGGTGGAATATGCAAAAGGTTATGACTTAAAGTATTTGTTTACATGTTAAGATAAACGTGTAAAGTTTTATTAAATAATACGTTAAACTTACAGTATTTAGAAGTGTCTTAAAAAAAGTGATACGCAAAATAATACTTATTATTCTTCCAAATTAAAAGATTACATTTGTTTGACATTAGTTCTGCACAAACTTAAATACAAGCATTTAAGTAAAGTTGCCTTCAACATATTATTAAAATATTTTCTATTGTTTTATAACCTTTCAGCTAATTTTATAAGCAAATAATTGAATATATATTTCAAAAGACGATCTTATATTTGATTATTGTTACCTGCAGATAGATTTCTGCTAGCAAAAGGCATTTAAGTTTCATTAAATTGTTTTGGTTAGATTTGACGAAGTCATGGTATTCTTTGACACCGACGATTTTAGAATAGCGAGGCAACCGCAATTAAATTTCTCCCCCACTGGCCTACTTTTGTTTTGATATGGCACACATAGAGTTTTATATTTTCGTGATTTATTAGCCGCTGCCAACCGCAGGCGATGCCGCCACTCAACAGTACTCCGCAAACCGTAGTTTGTGTTACCCAAAAAAAAACAAGCCCCAACACACAAATACACGGCCAAATGACAGCTACAAAAAATATTATAAATATAAATATTTTCCAGAGCAGAAGCACAGGCAATCTTGTGCAATTTTCACGCTGCAAGTGAACAAAGAGGAGCGGTACCTAACACAATCCCAATCCCGAGAACGCGAACGAGAACGAGGATGAGTCCACCCAAAAAACCAACCCGAGCTGTCAGTGCAAACAGTTGCAAACAGACATGAAGATTATGGTTCGTAGGGGGATTTGCAGAGCAGTCGTTACAATGTAGTTACATATAACTGCGAACTATATGTATGTATAGAGATTTCCAGATCCTCACGTTTCCCGTTTGTTTGTTTGTTGGAGAGGCAAATTTGGTAATTCTGTTTCTAGCACACTCGAAATTATTTTCTCCCTCAACCAGAAAAAAAACAGTAAAGTTTTCGAGTTCTTGGGAAAACTTCTTTGTGGTGTAAGTTGAGAAATTTATTGAGCTTGCCGTTAAGCACTTAAAGTTGGGCTTTGGCAAACAATTTTGATATGAGAATTGAGCTTGAGTTTTGCATTTTCTACATACTTAAACGTAAACAAATTTGTCACTCGGTGCTGTGAATAATCTTCGATTCAAATGGAATTTCAATTGGATGAAAAGCAGCCTGGGGGATTTTTTGAGCCCGCCCTCAGGCGCTGATAAATTGAATTTGAATTGGACTTGGCTAAACAGCTTTTCTCATTAGAGCTGTTGCACTTTACAATTCAATATCTAGCCAGGTCACTTCACCTTAAGAACATAAATCCTGACAGCTTGAGTTGGTTTCCTTTTTTCTGACGCCGCAACGACTCAAAAAGGCCTTAAGCTGTCAACTTTAGCATATTTTACGCTTTTTTCTATTCATCCTACTTTGCAGCTTTTCTTTTGTCTTTTTATTTGTTTTTCTTTGACTTTCTGCCACCGCTCTGGTTTTTGTTTTGGAGCCTGAAATACTCGTCTAAGCTGCTGGAAAATCGCAAATTTATGTTAATTTAACGTAGACATTATTGTAAATGATGAGCACAAAAAGGAAATTAAATGAAATAAAATGTAAAACTCGACAATGAGAGCTCTGGAAGTCATACTCTTTTGGGCAACTGAGGTTTTCCTTACGTACCTATGATTTTGTATTTTATTGAACTGATTTTCCTTCTAAAGGTCAGTTGGCGATTATTCCCCCCTTTGAAAATCACCGAAAGCCAAAAAGCTGCCATTGAAATCCACTTAAGAAAAGGACCTGCCACTGAGCCAAAGGAAACACAGACATGGTAATACGATTTTCACTACATTTTATATATTTGCCCAGTAGTTTTATCTGGTTTGGTTCACACATTTCATTTGGTTTCCCTGAATAGGTGAAAATAAACGCTAAATTTGATAGATGTTCTGGCTGGGTAAATGTGACGCATTTTCGATTTTCCTCGGCATCACTTTTTACACCATTTTTTATGCACTCGGAAAAGTTTGTTTGTCCGCCTGTCGGTTTGTTTATACTTCACTATCTTCCCTCCCCTTTTCCCCCTTACCGCCTTTCTATTTATTTATTTTCCAAATAAATGCTGACTCCTTCGCCATTTCCTGTTTCTTCCTTCGCTCTCGTTGAACTCTCAAGGATTGAATTGAATTAAATTGAACAAAGTTTGCTCGCCTCCAACTGCAGCGCTCAGATAAGGTTGCTCTGAAGAAGGCGGGGGTGATTGCATATAAATGTTCCAATATTTGAGCGATGCATTGGGATTTTTCTCGATTTATTATGCGCAGCCAATGAAGTGTACGCAGGCAGCTTTATTCTTTTGCCCCATAATTGATGACTGCAATGTGGTATAAAAAAGAAAGCTGATAATTATGCGGATTATTGGTATTGTTAAGCGTTACTTCGAGGTTATGAATACTTGAAAGTGATACATTTTGTTAAAATTCAAGTTTTAACAGAACGGTTTTTGCCAATTTAATTTGTATAAACTTTAATTTAGCTTTAACGTTTTTAATATGATTAACTTATAAAAAAGTAATTATTTAAAGCTTCCTATTTCAACTCTAGATTTAATCAAAAAGGTCAATAAATACAAGAAACTATTTACCATTTTTTGATGAAAGCAGAAATTGAATAATTAATTTTTTTGTTTTCCGCGATTTCTTACTTATTCAGTGACTCGGCAAATAACAAACCGGAAAACGCGTTGGCACACGTTCATTTCCACCGATTTCAAGCCCAGAAATTTGTTTGCTCTTTTTTGGTGAAACACTTTCTCCAGGGAGGGTCCTTTCTACATTCTACCGCCTGTCTGTCAGCTTGTCCGTTTTCCGATTCCCGTGTGGCTTGCTCCTGGCAATGGCATTGGCACTGCTTCCTGTTCCTGTTCCTCATTTGGTAAACACACAATTACCTGAGCGTGGTTGGGCCATGATTTGCATTGCACTTGAATTATTTCCGTTTGCAATGCTTTACCTTCCCGCAGCGGGAAAAGTGGAAAAGCGGTGGGTGTGCGCCGCGGAGGCGGAAAAGCGCCGGCACATATGCATAATTTCATGCTCACGGCTGCTACGTGGCGCTCATTTAGTTTGCCTTAAACGCTATTATAGTTTCCCCCACACGTTTTCCACTTTCTCTCCATTTTTCCGTACTTTTCTCTGTCTCTATTATGGCAATATCTCCTTGTGCGCAACGTGTTCGCCTGAAAGTATGCAATGCAGCTGAGCTGGCGCTTTGTATGCAGATTACCTGCATTTGGGGCCGGAGTTCGGGTCTCTAATGAGGGTAGAAAAAATCGCATAAAATAAAATAAAGCAAACTGAATCCCAAACTGAAGCCGGTAAGGGTCCCTGGACTTTTGCGTACTGTATACGCCAAATTTATGCGCAATGAAGAGTGAAAAGCAATAAGCTCTGCCAAGTTGTGCATGAAAGGGAAATTGGCATTGACATGGGCCGGTTGGCAACCCTTCGATGTAGGTCGGTATTAGCGCACAATATGTTTATTGAATTGTCGGCGGCAGATATCAGGCAAACCAAAGGAAAAGTGTAAAAGTTTTGGAATAGTTAGGAGGCCGAAAGGCGGAAATGAACGAACAACTCTTGATCTTATCAATGCTGAAACAAAAGGGTGAAGAGCTGCTCCCAACTTATTCCGGCGTTTTGTGCAATGAAAAGGTTTCCTTTTCATGAAAAATTATATTTCACTGAGTTAGTTTAATATTAACAGGCTGTTACATGCAGCAGGGTTAATGTTCTGATGAATGGGGAAAATGTCGCACTGCAACAGCTGTTTTTCTTCCTATCTTCGGTTTCTAAACCCTAAATTCTAAGCGGTTGTCAGCTTAAATAAATAAATGATATTCGAAAACGAAATTTTACCAAAACAAAAATGTCAAACGAAAAACCAAAATTTAAATGCAGCACAATAGAGAGATAAGCCACAAAATAAAAATGATTTATGTTTGCATTTCAATCAATGTATAAATAAATCAGAAACAAAAGTCTTCAAAATGATTTTAAGTCAGCTAATCCTTCATTGTTACTAACCTCAAAACACAATTAGATTGGTCGTCTTTCAATTTAACTTATTTCAAAAATGTGCACATATGGTAAATACAAAAAAATGTAACAAAAGTGTTAGACACATCTAACAGTATAAGCCACTCCATTAACCAGTCAACTGACCGCATGCTAATTAGGCGAACCTTTTAATTAAACACTTGCATTTGACCAGAACTCTGTGTGTTTTCTACTTTTGTGCATGGCAAAAAAAGTTCGCCTTTTTATAATCAACACGAACGCTTCATTAAATATTGGGTTGGAAATCCGCACATATGCATTTGCATTTTAGGCATAGTCATAGACAGAGGAGTTGTGTTTGCATTTGAGTGTGTGCGGTTTTTAATTAGTTTTGATTTTGATTCGGGAATCCTGCAATCAGCAGTGAATTCTCAAACGACGAGGGGCCTTGCATGGCAATGAGCCGCGAATTGGTGGCCACTTGGCAATTTGACTGCGGTTCCTTTGGCCAAAAAGCCTTCTTTTTAATTAAAAATCTTAAACAAACACACAAAGTTTGTGGTGGCGCTCTAATTAAATTTTAACCGCAAAAACTATTTGATTTGCGACCAAAGACGCCTGCAAGTATGCAGCTCAAAAGTTTGCAATTTTGAGATTAAACAATAAATAAAAATCGTGTGACCGTGAAGCCTAGGCCAAATAAATTTTAACAAATATGTTATTCTTCGGCAACTTTTCCCACTACACTCTGTCATTTTTTTTGACTATTTTCTAATGCTTGTATGGCCCACATTGTTTGGTTGTGCCCTGTGCATAGTTTCGCTGTGTTTTTTTTTTGGCAGTTTGAGTTGGCCAAGTTGTTTCGTCCTTGGCCTGGAAAAACCCGCTCAAAATGGAAGCTGGCCATAAATAGCTTTTGTTGATTAGTGGCCCTGGGCAGAGGGCTTAAATTGGTTTTTAAAAATTCATAGGGTGAGATTGTCGGAACGGCTTTTTAATTATTCTTCGACATATCCTGACAAGAGCCATGCCCACTCGAAAAGTGCTCGATGAATTTTCGCACTCTCCGGCCAAAAGAAAACCTGAATCGGATGTATCCTTTCTAGGGAGGAAATCGCATGTTGCGGTAATTAATATGCCAGCCTGCAAAATATTTATATTCGCACGCAACTGGAGTTTTTCCACCTCACATTCCTTCAGTCGTTCAGTCTTGAACAGAAACAATTACCTCACTGCACTGACCAGTGAGTGGCAGTATTTGTGTGTGAGTGGCAATTATCAGTTGTTCGTGTCTGTTAATTAAATGTGTCCAGCGAAGGCATTTAATAGGCTTCAGATATTTACAAAGGCGCAACATGGCGTATACGCGATCAAGGAGGCTTAAACGTAGTCCGGCCAGCAGCTTAATCACCCGATTTCACATGGAGCATGGCTTTCAGGGGTTAAAAAATATAATAAGTTGAAAAATTCGATTATTTCTTTGCTTGGCCGGCTTTATTATCGTTTTCCTTCTGTGCGTCAGCAAGGATTAATTAAGTGTCTCGTTCGCTGTTTACATTTCTCTTCTCGCGCCCGTCGATTACGAAAGTGTGAAATTTCGCGCCCATCATTAAGTGTCAGGTGTTAAAGGCGGGTCTTCAGACGATCGGCGGACAAGCAAACGCTAATTAGGCATTAAGATTAAGTCGAAGCTGGCAATTAATCAGCTCAAAAGTGTCCATAAAAGCAAAGCATTTAAGTGTTACCCCCAAGTGTCAGACGCAAAGTTTTCCCCCACCTCGGTTTTCTTTTTCTATTTTTCACGCCCGCAGCCGACACGCGGTTTTCCGGCTTCTGCCGAGGTGGGCGCGTCGAAAATGGGAAACTCACATGGGAAGTAGCTAAAAACTAAACAAAAAGCTTTAATGGCAGTCGTTTGCTAGACATCCCTATTTACAAAGGCACCGCAAAAGCGAGGGTTGCTCATGGACTTACATTTTTAAAAAAATAATAATTATCGAAATTATCAGGTTTTTAAAACGTATGAATTAAAAGTAAAATTTAAATTGTTGGCCTTATTTTTTGTTACTGTTTTTTGGTTTCTGAATTTACTATACCATAAACCTACGTTGATGACTTACAGGGAAAATGTCAGTAAAAGACAGTAAAACATATAAAAATATATAAAGCCCACAATTACAAGAAAATTTAATAGGTTTTCTATTAGATTAAAATTTTCATTATTCGATTTTTTATTTAGTTTTAATTATCAATTTAATTTCAAAAGCAAACCAATCAAAAGTTTGTCTCTTCACAAATAAATAATTGAATCAACCTCCGCTTATTATGCAGCTGTTGCATTGTAAATATTTGCATACGTGTTGCAAAATTAGTTAAATAAGCATTTATTGTTGTTCTACACTAAGCTGGTTGCACCGTTTGTGGGGCTCCAACATTTGAATTACTTTTAATGTTTACTCTGCCGCGGAGCGCGCCCGTCTTCCACTATTAACAAAAAGGTAATTTCCCAGCAAATTGACATAAAAGACAGCGAGGGGTAAAAGTTTTCCCGCTAAACTTGTGTTGTTTAATTTTTCGGGTGCGACACACATCCGCACACCCGCACACCATCGCACCCAGCACCATTCGCAGAGACAACATCAAAATTTATGTAAATGAAAATTGCATTGCATAAGCCCCGTCGACGTTACGTATACGCAACGTGTGCAGCAGGCAGCGAGGCGAAGGCGGTAAAACCATTTTGCACGTAGTATTAGCGCGACGCTTTCATTATTTGTGCCATCCTTTAAGGCCGGGTCCACAGCATCGAGCCATTAAGCCAACCGGCTGCCATATTGCCCCCAGGTACTCGTGTATATAGTGCTGGTATACAGAAGTAGTAGGTCTATGGCATCTTCTGCGGCACTTTTCCCCTAGTTTGGCATTTTCTTTATTGGTTTCTTACGCCACACAGCCAAAACTTTCAACAAGTTCGTCTCGGTGGGGTTAAAAGGGTTCCGTTCTGTTCTGGCAGTGCCAAAATTGCTAACGGAATGCTATCAACTTTAATAGTCACTAAATAGTAGAGGACAAACACTATTGGGTAGGTCGTTTTAGGAAGGCCAAAACCCTTTCTTTCGTTATAATTTACTGGTTAGAAATTCATTTTAATAGCCATAATATTTTACACTTTATTAAAAACTATATCAAATTGATTGGTTGCATTTGAATTTATATTTATTGCTTTATTTTTGGAAAGCCAACAAACCTTTATTAATTCATTTATCCTTTTAGATAAAGAATGAAAAACTGAAAAATATACATTAAAAATATATGACTGATACTAATCAAATCAACAAGCAATTCATATTTCTTTTTATGCTTTTCATACAATTTTTTGCTTAGCACAATGATTAATAATCAGCGTAAAAAAAAAGTAGATTTAGAGGGTTAGGCCATTGCATTAATGGCTATATCATAAACGACTTTACTTGATTTTCTCCTGTATTCATGGCACTATACCCAACAAGCACTTGATAATTGAACCCTCTTTGCAGGCCATTAAAGCTGGCATTAAGACGGGAATGCGGGGAATGCCTGAACTATGCTTTGCCAATTATCCAGCCACTAAAGGGTGGATGTGCGGCCGGGGAAACCACCTAATAAGCCCGCCAACTGGCCAGTGGTTCCCCTTTTCCCGTTCACAGATCGTTGACAACTGTCCGTGGTCGGGGGATTGTATCAAATATACAAGTAAATTGCTTCATTTTCGAATTTCTGTCATAGCCGACGTGCTCTCTCTCTTTCCCTTTTGTGCGGCCGTCTCGCTCTGCCTCCTCATATATGTTTTGGAAATCTATTCGTGCCACGAATTTCATTTTCAACTTGGCAGCTGCACTGTTTGTTGTTGCCGAAGTGAGACGTGCAACGGCTGCCAGGCAACTTATTAAAAATGTCTGCAGTAGCAGCAAAAAGGAACTCAAATAAAAATATATAAGAAAAAAGATGAAGAAAACTTCAGGCAAAAGAAAATTATTTGCCGCAAAACTTGCAGAGCCATGGATGAGTGCAGTGCAATGTCGTGCCATGTAATTGTCTAAAGAGAGTGCGCCAGTAAAAGTGCTTTGATTTCCGACATTGAATTAACTGCACGCCTCTTTAATTGTCCTTCACACATCCTTCAATTACGACCTGGGAAAACTTAATTATCTGGCAAGTGGAAAATGCATTTTGAGCGCACACTTGAAACAACCTAGTATGTTGGTCATTATTGTATATCATTCATTAAAATGAAATATATTTTATTTTACTTATTACAAACATTGCACACATGTCATATTGTTTGTTTAACACCTTTTTATACACTTTTAAAATTAAATATTTTTCCATCGTTTTTTTTTTAGTAAGGACTTATTTGTTTGTCTGAGAGAAACCATGTTTTAATAACCAAAATTTGCAGCAATGCAAACGACAATATCTACCCATTAATGTTTGCTTTATTCCCCTGCAAGAGCTTTGGCAAATTGAATCCTACGTAATGCCATATAAATCGAGCCACCTTCATATGAAATTCACTTACAACGGCAGCCAGTGGCAAAGAAAGAATTGCAATCGAAATTACTTTTAGCTCTCGGACGAGAAATTCAATTTGCATTCAGGGCGCCTGAAATGCGAGAGATGCATGGTGGGATGGTGGGTGATATGGGCTGTCGATGCATCATCAGGGCTCAAGTATCTGAGCTTCCCCGACTCCTCCGAATTACTGACCCACCTCCTCCTCTTCCATCAATTATGCTACGAATTTCTTTATTACAATTATCTCGTTGTGCTCTTGGGCCTCCTTTCGCATTGTTTCCCTGCTGCCATCATCATTGCACTCATCTGTGGAGGGCTCTCCACTCCTCATTTCATTCCTCTTTTTTCGATGGGCAAGTGATACGGCAGTCCCTGGGAAATTGGTTTTAATTTTGCAACTTGACGTGGCCGGCACTTGTCGTGGCATTGACTCCTCTTCTCCTCCGATGTCAATGCTTCGGATCTCGTTTTCAGGTGAGCTCGTTTTAATGAATGAAGATTACAGGGGCCGTGCGTTGGCTCAGATTTATGCGTAATGATATTCAAACAGGTTGCTTATTGACTTAAGCCTTAAGACGCTGGCTTTGGCTGACTCTATTTTCTTTCCCCGGCAAACGACTGGATAATTAAAGCATCAAATGCAGACAAGCCAGTTCCGAGGGGACATATCGAATGGGTTAATAAAATTACGATTCTTTTGTATCACTAAACAAATGCTCTAGAACTATCATGAATACGAAATTTTATGAGATTTTAATTAATTCCGTAGGTTTGGTTTCTACTAACAGCCTCCTTTAATTCAAATTGAATATGGTCATTAATTAGTAATATTTGGTCATGCTAACTTATTTTCCATTATCATTGAATTAATGAATTTTTATCACATTTTAATTTTATAATCTTCTGCAGTTAATTTTTATAAATATTTCCTATTCAACTATTTTAATGTGCACTACAAGTTCAGTGTGCATTTGTGTTTATTTAAATTTACATTTCAAATGTTTTTCAATTAAAAGTAAAAGCATATTAATAATTTTTCCATTGACATCCCATGCTTAAACTTAGATATTTATTTATGACAATAAAATGTATATTTTAATTTATTTTTGATATTATTTTCATTCGTATACACCCCCAGTGAAGGGGTATTAACAATGACCAAGCCCGATGCAGAGATAGAACACATAAGCGCCGTCACACTTGAGCAGCACCACCAGAGTTCCAAGACAATCGGACAGACAGAGGTCTCAACAGGAGACGAACGACGTGCAGGTGTTCCAACTTATTCATTAAAAACAAAAAGGAAACAGACAGGGACAAGCTGGGGCAAATGGAAGAGGGCCTGAAGTGGGGACGGAACCTGGGCCAACACCCAGTGCCAGTTTCTGTCAAAGCCTCAAGTTCACACTAAGGTAAAAAATAAGGCAGCTTGAAGAAAGTATTTTTTTAAGCCAAAAATATTATAACCTTGCTTAAAATATTTGGTAATATGTATTAAACAAATTTACCAATACAGAATTGAATACGCATTAAAAACTATCTTAAAAAATGTGATTTTATTTTTTTTCCCATTGTATCCTACAATTGTATCTACTTTTTTAAATATTGTTTTCGCGGATTTTCGAGTATGCATTCCTTATAATCACATTTTCTCTCAGTGTACTCCCTGTTGGTGGAAGTTTTCCGCCTTCTTCAGCCGCTGCTTCAGCTGGTTAAGATTGTGGTCGACACGCAATTGCGGCAATTTGAAGTTGGATGCGCTCACTTCGCTCTGCGGGGCCAACGATGCGAGCCGAAAGCCAAGCTAAACGCTTAGGAGTCCCCTTTTTACTTGCTCCCCTTAGTCATCCTCAATTCCTAGGAGCTCACATCCGCCGCAGTCCATCCTGGCAAGTTTCTTGCGGCAGCGACAACTGGCAACCTGCAACTTGCGACTTGCGACTGGCAAGCAGCAACCAGCAACTTCCATCTAGCAACTGCACAGAAAAAAATGCATTCTAAAACAATGAAAATTGATTTTAAGATAATTTAAATATTTTTAATAGTAACTTGGTTAGTTTTTCTTGAACAAATTATTTAATTTATAACAATGTAAGGACTCTGTGTTTTTTTTTTGGCAAAACCTGACCCTAATCTCAATATTAACTTTACCATAAGAAGTAAATAAAGTAAATAATATGAAATAATTCTTGAATATTTAATATTTTAAATATTCCTAAAAATTAAATAAATTTGGAATCAAGACAAACCAAGTTTTATTACACTCGAATCTTTAAAGATTAAAAGCAGCTAAACCGTATTATTTTCTCTGTGTCAACTGGCAACTTCAACTGGCTGCATCGACTGAAACCGAAGCCGGTTTCGGGTGTGTTAACTTTCTATGCCCGGTAGCGCTGATTGCCAAGACAACGACAGCCCAATTCATTCAGCGGTCTCGCCTTTCAGCGGCAGCAGCTGCTTGAGGTTCCTTTACGCCACAGCCACTGCCACTTCCTCCCCTTTCTTACCACTTTTGTGCTCTTGACCAGCCGCTTTGCATGGCCAGAATCTCTGAAGGCGATTCCAGTTCGATTTATCACGGGCAAAGTTATGATCGCTTAAGTGCCGCCATTTAAGGGTTCCTGTTTTAGCCTCTCCGATTGCTCCTCATAAATTCTTCCCATGACAACACTAATTGCAACTTGCTGGAAGTAATAATGGGTTTGGTGTAATTTTAGCTACTTATACTGCAATAAATCCAATTGGCTTTACAAGATATGGTTTATCTTATCGATGAATATTTTGCATAAGTAAAAGAAAATAAAGTACAAGCAATGCAATTTCAGGGAATCAAGATATTACATAAAAAACTTTAGTTTTATTATTATCGGATAAGCAGTTGAAAGAATGGAAGATCTGCAAAATCACGAATAAAATAAATTAAAATTAAAAGTAACTTAACATTACTTTGTAAAACAAAGCTCATTTTAAACTAAAACAAAATAATTCCAAACTCGTATACAAAAATATTAGTTCGAAATAAGCCATTAATTGTCATACTCGTTGAAAAGTGTTTATTGTTCTTCAGTTCACACTTTCAGCACCCATCCATCATATCACTAGATAAGCCAGTTTGGCAGCCCATAATTGCTGGCAAATTAGAATTATTTATTCAACAAACCCATTTTTGATTGGCATCCGTGCAGAGTTTGAAATTCATAATCGATTGTTGGTATGCCAAGCGCATAAAACCGAAATAAAACCACAAAATTATGTACACAAATATGTGAAGTATGAAAAGATCGTTTCTATGCTTTGGTTGTGACGGAAGTCTGGCCCCACCGCATTGGCACCAAATACATATACAGGCCCCCGCAACTCTTTCAAAAAGAGGCCATAAATATTGTTCATTTGTAAATAAATGGCTTACAAAAAAAAATGAAAAAGAAGAAAACTACAAATAGTGAAAAACCCAACAACTTACAGAGCATATAAAACATTGTTCGTGTTTATTTCCAGTACTTGGTTTTCTATTTCCTAGGCAAACACATTGGATAGTGTTCATGTCGCAGTGTGTGTTTCTATTTTTTATTACAGTATCATCTTCCGGTCACTTTGTCAGGCCTCCACTACATTTCTACAATCCTATATTTCTCAAACAGTTACGACGAGACAAGTGGCCCCAGCGCGTGTGCCGAGTTGGGTTCGAACTTGAATTATTAAAACCAGAAACGGACTTCAAGAAGTAATAGAAATACGACCGATAAACGGAAGTCGGATAGACAATGTCGAACCATGGTTTCCATTTAAGGGATTACACTGAGAGTAATGAGAGAGCGAGCTTATCTAGTGAGCTTGGTTTTATGATGGGTCAGGTTTATTAAAACATCCATTACAACTATAATAAATAAATATTTCAGAGGCTTATAAAAATTTTTTATTTAATAGAAAATAAAACTTTTATGTCATTTGTTTTACAAATAACTATTATTTTTTTATATTTTTTACTAAAAAGCTTAAAAGTAAATGCAATGTATTTTTATTTATTTTAACATACCGAGGTGATAGGAAAGACTGTGTCCCCACTCCTTTCACCGCTTTCCGCTGACCACTGTGAAACAACCTCACCAACGCCACTTAAAAGCAGTTCGCGCGATTGCACCGTGGAAGTGCAGCCGCCCAGAGGAGCGCTGTTTGGCTCGGAGTGACCGACACCAGAGCTCCCAAACAGACTGTCCCCAACTCCTTGTCACCTCACCCTCACCCCCCTCACCACCGCCCACTGCCCACTGCCCCACCCACACACGCACTCGCCGCATCGTGTTGCGCTTTGAATATAAATTACACAAATAGTGCACACAACTTTGATGGCTGTAGCCGTCGGCGTTGAACGCCAATGTGCTGCACAGTGGGTTTGGGAAAATGATATTCAATTTATTACTGTATTATTTATCACAAAAATTTAAATTGGGAAAAAAAACGAAATCTATCGTAAAAATGGCATTTTTCACGGATTTATAGATTTATAAATTCATAGATTTATAGTATAGTATAGGATAGTAATTATTTAATTATCCAATCCAATCTATTTTTTTTTTTAAATTGTGTTGTTAATGTATTTAAATTTCTCAGTTGAGAACGGCTGGCCCAATTTGGCTCTAATATTTTTCAGCTGTATGCATTTTTATGATCATAATTGAATAGTACATAATAATCTCCATAGACCACTGTGCAAATCGACTGCCAGGAGCGCTGGTCATGTCAACTCAACGTTGCCCTTTGATGCTAATGACTCTGCCATCGCCTTAAATCGGCTTCGATGGAGGGTTCAGTACGTTTCGAACTTGGCGGGCAATCAAAAACCGTGCTGCAGCAAATTGGCATGCGTGATGTAGATGAATGGAGATGCAGCTTTTCCAGTGGGGTAATCTTTCTGAATGGAGCTTCTGAGTTTTGGCACGGGGGCGGAGAAATGTGGGACAAGTGATTTCCGCAACGCTTTCTGGATCGCAGAAGCGGCTTCGTTGATTGATTGATTAATTGACAAAGGAATTGCCGTTAGATTTCCATTTACATTTGCATAACTAATTTATGAACGGCCCAAGTCATGTCCGTTCAAATGTAGTTCATTGTGCTAGCTATGCAAATGCCGCACTTCCGTTGCGATCGTCTGCACCGACGCAGCTTAATTATTCATTAATTTCAACTTAAATTCCATATTTGCGGCTGCGGACATTTGTGGCCCAGTTTCAATTGCCTGCAGGGCCTGTTGTCCATCCGCAGGCTTTTGTCACCATAAAAGTGAAGTGTTGCCCGATTATGAAATAATTATAAGCGTTCTGCACGTTCTAACCGATGATTAAGGGCGTGTTGGGTTTATGCTTTGATTCTGCGTGTGTGTTGAGTGTGTGTCTCCTATTTGATTACACTGGGTCACAACATTTAGGAAAAATAAGAAAATATTTTAACAACATTTTTATTTATTTTGTATTAATTATTAGGGACAATTTTGATAACAAAAGTTTTAATTAGTTTAAAAGTGATTAAGAAGCATACATTTATTTTAAAAAATACAAATTCCTCTATATTAGGGACTTTATTTCAAATTTTAAAATGTTAAGCTGCAGATATAATTAATTATAATATAATATAATTAAATGCGTTCCTATTAATTAACAAATTTTGTGCATATCGGACATCTAGTTGGCCGTTTCATTCTTGTTTAATCCCCATAGAAATGAGAAAATTTCCGAGCCCATTCTACCTTGAAATTACACACAGTTAGCATCTATGTAAATTCACAAAATCTATAAAATAGGTTCCACCCGCCTCAGGCATCCGCTTTGAATTTCGTTTCTCGTGGAGGTGCTGCAACATGCCTTGCATATTTAATCCCGGTTACATCGGACCCGATCCGCCGTGCTGTGACCCGGATTGCGAGGAGGAGGGGCACTGCACTGTTCCGGAGTGCGGGGTTTGTCCAGAGTCCCAGCTACCTCGCTGCAATCCTGCCCCGGATCCAAAAACTAAGGCGGAGCAGCAGCCACCGAAACAGGAGCCCCAGAAGTAGAAGCTAGTGAAGAACAAAGGCGGATCAGTGGAGAGCTTATAACTATAGAACTGTCCTATTGAAATGTTTCTAAAGTCGAATCCAACATCTTCCACTATGTGGATCATATACAATAAACTCCTTTCTTATTAGCTAAACAAAAGGGGTTTTAATAAAGTTAGTATTACATATCTCATGGGAACGGTGTACGTTTCCTACTTTTAGGGACGTCATTTTGTAATTATGGGACATTTATCGTTTCGATAAAATAATATTTATAGTGCAAACAAGTTGTGGTCTTCTAAAGTCTTATCAATGTCGAACTCAATCCTTTTTGTCATAAAGTTCTAAAGATATTTATTTTCCAATTTCCGATTATTATTGTACACCCGATTTCCTTCGAATATTCTCTTGTATTATATATTTTTTTAAAAAACCCTTTACTAATTTATAATTACTCTTCTATTCTAATTTAAGCTTTAATATTATTTCAATAAACAATTTCATTCGATAAATTACGCTTTTTCATACGGTGGCATTCGGAAAAGAAAAAACAAGCAAATAAATTCAAATCAGGATGCTTGGTACAAGTGTCAACAAAAATGTTTCTTTATTTTATTAGTCAAAATTCAAACACAGAACGTGCTGTTTTTGTAAAACATTTGTCTACAATTGTCAACATTTCCGCCTTTTCTTGGCTTCTTTGGTGAGTAGAAAATAGGTAAATGAAATGAAAAATATAAAAATCAAAACGTTGCAGACTCTTGCGGAGTGTTCAAAATGGTCTATCTTAGTCGCCCCTGGACTCCCGTCTTCAATCCTTACTACATTGGTCCGTATCCGACCTGCGCCGCTTGTCCATGTGGCTTCGACATTTATAAAGGATACACTCCTGGCGGCTGGCATAGCCGTTGCTATAGAAGCTATTAGTTTGAAGATCTCAAAAGTCACTGAAGTAGTCAAGGCAGAAATTGGAATAACGCCTAAATTGCAAATTTTTTCGGCAAATAAAAATGTTTTAAAATTTATAAGCCATTTAAGACGATAGTTCCCAAAAAATATAATAAAAAAATAGAATAAGCCTGACTATTTTTTCAATTACTTGGCAAAATCATAATCATATAAAAGAACTTCAAAGCTTCAGAACATGTCAAAATCTTCGTAAAATTAAATAGTTTTCCAAATTCAAAATTTAAGGCATTCGTTTTGATTTAAACCATCCTATGTCGGACTCTGTGAATCACTTGGTGCACCAAATCCTGGCCCCCTTTGCAATTGAAGCCCTCGATCGCATAGTGCCAGCTGTCCGCCGATTGTTGATCATCCTGCATGAATCCTTTCTGGTGGATCACCAGGAGCCGGAGCCCGTTATCGATGTGTCCGGCATGATTCAACCAGTCCGTAAAATAGTCCTGATAGTTAACGACCCAGCGCCGGAAATTCATGCGGATGAGCAAACAGTGATCAGTTCGGATGAGCTTAGCGGCCTGATGAGTGAACTTTCGCGGAGCATCCGGAGCCTAGCCCGTTCGACCTACGATACCATCTCGGCACTGGCCGACTAGGTGGAGAGTAGTCTCTGAAATAGAAGTCAGCCTGCACGATTGAAAAATCCGGCATCGCTCCTCCTGATCCTCCAGAGCACCCTGCACCGCCGCCTGCTCCATTTCAATCCGAGCCATGGAGAGTGTGCACATGGCCATCGGTTTGGTGGGCATGGTTGCCCTGGTTTTGGTGGTCAGCCGTTCGGCCTCGCAGGTGGCTAGCCTGGTGGCGGAGCAAACCCGTGCCCCGATCTCCGAACTGGTGTCCCGCGGCGGTCCGGTGGTGGATCAGTTGACGGCCCCCGAGGGTATAACCCCGCTGATGGAGGGAGATCGCATGGATGGCGCCTGCTCCGTGATCCAAAGTATTGGAGGTAAGGCGTGCGCCTTGGTGGGACCCTTTTTGCCCAAACTGGGAAGCGATCGGAAGTCTGGGGATTCCACCAAAGAAGAGGATAAGGATAAGAAGGAAACGGAGGCGGCAGCACCGGAACCAGGTGCCCCAGATCCGGAAGCCCCCGCTGAGGCAGATCCTCCAGCAGAGTAAAAGGCTCCAGCTAACAAAGAGGAATTGGATATCGACAAAGGCTTATGAAACCAAATTTTTAGTTATCCCAAGTAGGCTTTGAACCTTAAACTTCAATTTTCCGGTCGGCTTTGTATGATTCGGAACCAACAGAGCTCATTCGTTTTTAACAGCTTGGACTGAACACATCTCTTTCGTAAAATAAAATAAAAATATGAAAAACTAAACAAAATTCTAAATTCGTAGCCAAGGACTGACTTCAACGTACTTCTTCAGCAGCAAAAAAAATAACAAGTAAGTTTTGAGGTGCCTTACAGGCATTCGAATGACTTTAAAACCAATTTGATACAACACGATCCCTCCAGCTGTGGCATTTGGGCTCCAGCTGCAGATTCTAGAGTTGATTTACGAGTGTCCCAAGGCAAATCGAAAGCTTTCAAGATGGTTCTTATGCTCTGCTGCAGTTTCGATCCCTTCTACGTGGGACCCTGCCCACCCGGCTGCCTGGCTCCTCTGATGGGAGGCACTCCGTACTGCGGATGTGGTCCATGCTGCAGTCCTTGCTGTGGGTGTGGTCCCTGTGGCGGTTGCAGCTCCTGTCCCTGCGGCTGGTGAAGCGCACATCGAGAAAATAAGCCAAAATCTCGGGTGAGTTCTAACAAGCTACTGTAATATCTATCAATAATATGGTTAATTATTTTTTCTTTAACCAAAGATTTAGCTTCTATGAACGACTGCTGAAGAGCTATGTTGCTGTTCGAAATCCTTTTCCTTGGCAGGGCTTAAACATCCATGCTCTTATGCATACAATGCGTTTTTCTATTATTGCTGTTCAGAAATAAAATGAATTAAAAACAACCCTTAAATGTTTTCTTAAAAAAATAAAGCACCGGCTTAACAAGCATCGATTAAATATTAATAACAATGGTTAAAAACGAATAACCTCACAGCCTGAACCAACAAGGTGGTTTGAGGATTATGGATATGTAAACAACGGTGGCCAGCCTCCAGTCATTTGGTGATGAGGCTGCAAGGACCTTACACCCTCACGGATGCACATGTTGTCCTAGGTAAGGGACTCGTCTAAAACAGCTGTTTTGCCGCCAGGACTACTGCGCAGTCGCGTTTCCAACTCCGACTCGAACCGAAACATAGAATGTAGAGCATTGTGCCAGGTCAGAGGTTTTTGGGGACTGACTCCCTTTTCCATCCGAAACTGAAACCGATTCTGATGCCCGACGCTATGTTTTGTTTTGGCTAAGCGCGATTTATAGCGCCGTATCTGAGGTGTCCCTGTGTGCGTTATGCTTCCTTGAGGTTTTCCGAGGGGTGTGCTTCGTCGCAGCCACTGTGTGTGTCTTGGCCATTTCACTCTCATTTTGGCATCGTTTGCGTTGTTTTTCCCGCGGAATTTATTGTGGTAGGTCGGAATTTTCATTGCTTTGCCATGGGCCCTCCCTCCTGAAGAGTGCTTTCTTTTTTTTTCCGGGTTTTCCCTGAATTTCCGGCCAGCATGAGTGTGTGGCTTTGTGCCATGTTTTATGGCCAAAGTTGTCTGCCTTCCTATATTTGACTTTTAGTTTTCAACCAGAAACTTTCCGACTGCATTGTCGTCTCCTTGGGAATGTTGCACTTCGGATAAGTTCCTTTTATTTCATATTGTTATGATGCAGCAACAGTTTCTCCAGGTGTTTCCTTAAAGTTTATACATTTAACAGAAGAATTACACAAAAGCTTGCTGTTTTTAGAGATGCCAAGTGCAATAACTTTGGCAATACATATCCATTAAAAAATAACCTTACTAGAAAATCGAATTCTAAAGGTTTATTTATTAAACAAATAATGTAATAAATTTAACTAGAAACAAAATATATTTATCCTGCATTTGTCAGTTGAGCTTTTGTTTAGAGGCTTAGGTATATATGTAGGAGATCTTTTAACATTGCCTTCGAATACCTCCTCACAGGTAAATCCGATGATATTTGGGTGACTTAACTCCACACAAGGGGCACTTCTGCATGGCTCTAATGCTGCGCCTGATGCATTTTTTGCAGAAGACGTGGCCACATGCGGTGGACACCGGCTGCCCTTGGCGCACGTCCTCTAGGCACACAGGACACTTGTAGGAATCGCAGGATCTCTGGGACTTCGCCATTTCGCATTTGGCCTGTTTCGGCTTACTGCCGGCACTCTTAGACTTCGGGGTCCTGTGCTTACGTTTCCGCGTTGAAGTCGAGCTTTCGTTGGAACTCATGCTGGATAAGGAGCTTGTGCTGGCCAAGGAGCTTGAGCTGGAGAAGGAGCTTGAGCTGGCGAAGGAGCTTGAGCTGGCGGTAGCGCTCGAGTTAGAAGCTGAGCTTGCATTGGTCCTTGTGGAGACGTTCGAGTTCGCACTGGATATGGAGATACAGCTGGAGCCCGAGCTGGAACTGTCCGATTCCATTGAATTGCCTTATTTGCCAATGGAGATTGCGGCTGGCCAATAAAGTGTTAGCTTTATCTAATACTTCTCGCCTTAAAGTTACAACTTACCAACTTCGATGGTGTTAATAATCAAATCAAATCAATTTTCTTGCTTCTAATTGCAATTGTAACTAAGCTGTCAAAACTAAACACCATGTGCGTCGCATTTCTTAAATTCTTTAGTGTTGTGACGGAAAACTAGTATTTAGATGTTATAACTAAACGACCACACTGCCACAAAAATTAAAATAGCGGCAAACAGATAACACAAAAAGATGCGATTAAATAAATTAAAACTAAACTATTAAAATTGGGTCTAATTTTTTGTTATATTCCGACTTTTTGTCATTGTTTTCCTAAGTTTCGTAAATTATAGAAAAACCGAATTTTGACTACCTTCTCGTCTAATATGTAGGTAATATGGAACCTACATTTATAAGCCATTGTTTTATGAAGATTAATCGATTATAGAATTCTAAGAACAGAATGCGTAGGAGTTATGGCTTGAACCTCAAACCAAAGATCGGAAGTCCGTACTCAAAAACATAGAATGCCCGAAGTAAGTTGCAACATGTTGCAAGTGTTGCTCGGATTGCTTCGAACCGTTGGAAGCTCGAGCGCCGTTCTCGACTTCGGATTTAACTTTCTGCGCGCTTTCGGCCGACTTCAGTGTTCGTTTGGTTTGCGGATAGCGCGGTTTGCTGTTCGATTCAGTGGCATTCGCAGCAGTGTTTTTAGCGTACTTTATCCGTAGGATTGCCACAGATCCGGCAGATAAGCTGAGACGCCTGTGAACTTGGCCACAAATCAGGACCAAATCCCGGAGCCCTGGCCTAATTGAATTCCGGCGAGTTAATTGGCGGCCAAAAAGTGTTGCCCTCGTAATGATGCTGCCATTCATCTGGCATTTAATTTAATTTAATTAATTGCAGCGTCTGTAAAGTTTGATTAGTGCGCGTTACCAAAAAAAAGTAAAACAGAAGCCGGGAAAGTAAACAGAAAGTACGGTTCATTTGCTAAATACACGGGACCATTTCAATTTTCCCACTCATTTCGTGTGTGTGTTTCGTCTGTGTGTGTGTGAGCGTGTGTGTATGCTCAGTGAGTGAGAGTGTGTAGCGAATTTCATTTATTGGCAGCCAGAAACTGATTTGAATATTCACACACACTTACTAGGATACCCACTGCCAAAATACTAGACCAGATTGTGGCTTAGTGAGCCACCGTGTGAGTGCACCATGATTTATGGGTCCTACAGCAGGCGTGATGTAAAGTGACAATTTCTGGTAATTTTCGATTTACATGCCGCTGTGCATAGGGTAAGTTTTCCGAAGGATCCCTGAATTTTATTTACAATGCTTAGATTGAATTTTCCTGGAACTAATCTCATGCGTAAATTAGATTGTTTCGGAAAAAGGAGGTCAGATTTGTGATTTTATTTGTCCCATTTTAGAAAGCATGTGAAAATTTGTATCAGTCTGAAAAAATAAAAGAAAAACGACTCCAATAAATATAAATAAATGTATAAGATAAAATGATATTAAAATTGCTTGTGCTTTGTCCAATTAAGCGACAATTATTTGAAATTACTATTTTTTCATATATTTGTTACTGAGAAGTATTTATAGTCGTCCGTAAAAAAAAACGATTTAATTTCCAATGGCTTGTATTTATTTTTTTTACAATAAAGATTTATATGTTTCAAAATAATTTGTTATTTTTCGATGCATGTGTATGCCAAAGTAATAAAATAAAAATCTTAAATATGCCGCTTTGATCAAATGTACTTAATTTATTTTATGCTCTCAACAAATCTGAAATTTAATTTATTTTAGTAACGGAATCCTATTTAAAAGTCGGTATAATCGAATCCTGTTTTTTTGTCTTGTTTTTAAACGCATAGCAAGGCCAAAATCTTGAAAAAAAATTAACTGCAATTGATAATTTATGAAAAATATTAATGTTTATTTTTCCCTAAACAAAACGCACGTAACTTTTCACCGCATGAGAAGTTACCTCTGAGGGGCGATTGATTTACACCTGCTCGAATGACTTGACTATCAGAAACCGCAAAATAAACACTACCTGCGGACTCGCGACCATATCAGATCGTTTCTACTTCCGCCCTTAGAGGGTTTCCATTTAAAGTGGTTTCCTCAAAAAAAGTTATTTGTCTAGAGGCTAAGAATAATTACATCCTATAGCTGAGTAAAATAAATCAATGAGTAATTACCGACTTAGTATTGATTTCTTCTCGAGCATAAATAGGCGCCCATAAATATCGCGACATTTTATTGGTTTCGGACGACCGAGGATGATATTAATGGGAGCCATTAATATTTAATCTTCGACAACAGGTTCTATCAGCCTTAAGAGTAAAAAGAATTCTACAAAAAACCATCCAATTATTTGGCAAAACTTTTTTCAAACTACACCTGTGCCAAGGAATTTTTAATAAAATCTTCGGAAGAAGTGGTAAACTCAACAAAGCCATTCGTCATGCTCAAGTAACTTGGGCTTTCGACTTTTAGGGTTTTTTCCCCTTTGTATTTTTTGCTGGTCAGCCAACCAGTTTGGCAACATAATTATGCAGCCAGGCATGCAGCTGAGGACACTGTCGGTCGCCAAAAGGGTTGAAAGAACCTTTCTTAACATATATATGTACATTTAAATTTGGGTCACTTGCGACCGAAGCAAATTGTAATTAAAATATGAAATTTCCATGCAGGCACACAAAATTTCACTTTTCATCTCAATCATAATAATCGCAAAAAAAATTGCATTTATAATGGAACAAAGCCGAACTCATTTTCGCTTTCGCGGCGGCCTTGACGGGTTAAAGAGTCCTGGCTTGTGGAAATTATCGTCATCAGCCGCAGGATTCCTAACCATCGTCATTATCGTCTGCTGGTCTGCTTTGCATAATTTCATACATAAACTCTCGTTTTTTGTGCGCATAATCCACCGCTTTGATGACAACAAAATAGCAAAAAAAAAAAAAGTGAAAATAATCCCGCAGTGTGGGCATGAAGGTGTCGCGCCACACACTCCAAAAAGTGGGTGAGCTAAATGTGCGAAAAATGAAGCGTTGAAAAGTTGGTCGCGTTACGCATCCGCCATGTTGAGCGCCAAGAGGAGAGGATTACGCCCTGGCGCTCATATAGTTAATGACATGCAGCTGCTGTTTTACTTGAGGTTTCTGCCAGACGCCTCTAGAGTTTCTCCTAAATTTTCCTTTTCAGCCCCCGGACAAACTTATGAATTTTAAGGTGATTTCCATGTCGCAGGACGAAGTTCACAGGACTTTGGGATGGGTATCCTGCGGGAATGGGGGCCGAGAGGCACGTCACATCGGGGACTTGTCAGCAAAGGGTTGATCGCATCATAAATCAAACCAACTGCTTGCCCGCTTCGCAATCAAAATCATTCTGCGGTCTCCAGCATTTGTTCCTTCGAAAATGGTAATTAATCATCGAAAGTAATTGGTTTTCTGTTTTGATTTGACATTTGAAAAATTGCAGCTGTGACAATTCAATCCCAGTCCCGTTTATTTGCCTGCCGTTTCCCCACTTTTGTGGTTTTTCACTGCACACAGTTGCAAAGCAAACGCAAAAGCTTTTTTTTATCTTTTTTTACCGAAGGGAAACGGTGACCTATGCAAATGCCCGAATGCAAATTAAATATAAACGAACGCATCAATGTGTGCCAAAAATATTGCCCCGCAATATTGGCGAACAATGGGATTAACTTGAAAAAAATCGAGAGTGTCCTTGAAGCTAATGTTTTTTGCACGGCTATTGATTGGCTGAAAAGCCAATATTCCAATGGCTTTAATAGAATTATTTTCCTGTTTATTCAATTATTCAATACTATCAGTGATGTCTGTATTAAATTTTAGTAATTAAACCTCTAAATTAACGAGCATATATTGATTAATTCTGTTGTGCTTTCTCTGTTTGCTTTACGAGTTAAACCGTTTATTAAACTTTTAAACAATCAAAATAAACTCTGAAATTAAAGTAAGACGCAAATAAAGTTTGTAAAGAACTGCCGCGATGTTGGCACTTAAAACTTCCCAAATGCAAATAATGCCCAGAAGAATTTCTTGACAATAAAAAATTATTAAAAAAGCGTTAAAGTCTTTAAAGCAAATTATGCCCCACAGAAGCAGACATAAACCAAACTTTGTGCTTCTTTTTTGGTGCCACTTCAAAAGGAATAAAACGAGGGCTGAGTTCGGCACAAAAATATCCCCACAAAAATACACACAAATTCTCAGTCTTCGGTGACTTTGTTTTGGTTGCCAAGTCTGAAAGTGCCTCTCGTGGCCCGTATTTGTGTTTTGTTTCAGCTTTTTTGGCGATGAGAGCACCACTGCTAACTCAATAACTCAATTTATATTATTTTTTCAAGTGGCGTCGTCGTGAACAGAAGCATCGAAAAACGCATGTGTTTGCTTTTATTTTGAAGTTTATTTCAGGAGTTTATGATTATGGAATAAAAGGGGTATTAAAGAGTTGATGATTGAAATGCGTTTAATAACATAAGAAGTATAAGAGATAATCTAAACAATTTTATTATTGGAATATTGTGTTCAAAGGAATATTGTTTTCAAAGAAATATTACTTTAAAAGCGAAATAAAATTCTTTTTAATTTGTATTACTTAAAATGTTTGAAGTTATTTTTCTATTCAGATTTTATTTACATTTTGGCCTGATTTTTCTCTAATTAAATCTCGCACGCTGGATAATTCTAATTCGTTGCTTTTAGAAGTATTTATTTTGAGCCACGCCACGTGCTCCGTATATTTTACTTCTCAATTAAATACCAATTTGCCGTCATGAATGCGCATTTTTTCTGCTACTGCACATAAATATTTATGCGGGACTTAATCAAAGGAAAAACATGGGACTGTGGCTTAAGCCAGCTTAGGTCCTTTCAGGCTCTTGTCTCCATTCATGACGACTGTTCTATTTGCGCCAGATCAACTCATTTCTGTTTATTTAAACATTAAATGTGCTTACATTTGATTAGCAGCCTGAGTTTAATTTCATATCAATGTGCTTCACCAGATCTCGCTGGTTGAAAGCCATATAAAATTTATGAGTTTCCCTTGCTTTTAATTTGCTTGCAATTTTATTTATTTTTTTTTTTGCGTTTGTAATTTTTTCCCTTTTTGGTTGGTGAGCTCATTACAATTTCTTTTGGGTTTGGATAGCTGTCTTTTATGTGGGCAGTCGTATTAAAATGCATGAAATACGCAATTAAAAATGAGGACAAAGTCCCTTTGTAGATGGCAGCGAAATACAATTTCCTTTAATTAAATATGTAAGAGCATTTCATATTTAAGCACATATCGATGCTTAATTAAAAGCACTTTGTGTGTGCAGCCCATTACGCCGAAAAAAAGGATTTTACCATTTGATGACAGGGTGGTACTTGGCATTTTTTTTCGTACACTTTTAAAGTAAACAGTTTGAAGGGCTTGCCAGTGGGATTTCTGCCGGTCCGGCATTTTCCCCAGCTCAGCTGTGACAAGTGGCACTGAACTGTTGTCAGCTCGTTGTCCAAATGACAAATGGGTGCATTTGCCTTCTGTCAGGCGGTATCGGCATCGATATGGCAAAGTCGCGACGCGCGGCAATAAAAATAAACTGTTCCAGTAGCGAATCCGAAAACAAATCTCTTTTCCCTCGCTCCTTGGGTTTTGGGTTTTGGGACTTGGGACCACACACAGCGCGATGAGCAGCCGAGTGTAAAAGTATGCGAATAACTTGGCATATTTATTTATGTATATTCCGCGACCCGACGAACAATTGTCAACATGGATCAATGCGATGCCAAGTTTCAACTGGCTTTGTCAACGGGATGTGGCCCGGTTATGTAACCGTTGCCAAATAAACATAAAACACAATGTATTGTAGCTTAAAGTATCATATTCTCCGCTCATATTCATAATATTATCGGGATTATCGCCGGGAATCGTGTGTGTGGGAAAAACAAGGCGACAAATCAGGCACTGAGAAATTGTGTTTCCAGTTCATTTGGCCAGCAATGAGGTTAAATGGTTCAGGAACATAACAATTGCAGACATGATTGAGCCATTAAAGTGGGTGTAGATGGGTAAACGCTAAAGGTTAAACTAAACTGCCTTCACTACATACATAACTAACGTCGCTATAAACTCTCCATTTTTTTAACCACCTTATCTAAAAAAACTATTACATATTTTGACTTTGAGACAATTTAAAACGAACAATTTATATCGATTTATGAGGAGAGATATATTTTATTATCCGACAAAGTCTCATTGAAAAATATTTAATTGATATTCTATTTTGTCAACAAATACCACACGCAGAAAAAACAGTTGGCAAACGCATTTATGTTTTAATGCAATCATTGATTTTAAGGTGATAAACATATTGAGGTTTGGAATTCAAGTCTTATTGTTTAGAGTAAATTAAGAACTCTATCTCTAGAATTCTTTCGAATAAAAGTAAACTAAATATTTTTCCTTAAGCTTGTGATTAGGACATATTTTTTTCTGTGTAAGCCTTGGGTAAAAAGATAACTTTTTTGAATGTATGACTCTTCTGCAATCTGTTTGCGGTGTCAGCGAATCCGTGTTTTATCAGCTGCCTCGACCGGGAATCAACTAAAAAAAAGTCAGTAGGGGAATTTGCACTCGAGGTCAGTTATTTTTGGGGTGTGCAAGTTAATTACAATGCCAAGTGGTCGCAAATAAAGCGAAATGCCAAAAGGATCCCTATATCAAACATACGCACAGTGTTCCCCGCCGGAAAAAGGAAAAGCCAGTCGTGCTGCACTAATTGCTTGACAACGTTTCGCCACACACGAGACACACAATAAAATTAAAACTACTCAAAGGGAGCACTGCAAACCGGACAACAGAAATATTATGGAACTCAATTTGCTAATTGCTATCAAAATAATGAAGTTAGATGTCGGTCGGGGTTCTCTGCTGATTGCAACCATCAAGTATCATTCGAGTAATTTGGAGTGCACTTGGTGAGCGGTTCTTCTGCTCGTTTTGGTTCCACTTGGGGTTGCCTTGTGTTTGGTTTTGCCGACTTGGCGATTTTCTGGCCTGACCTAGCTATCTTAAATGGCTGAAAACATTTTTAAAAAAGTCCAATTCAAGAAATTTATTTAAGTACTTTATATTTAAATTTAAATTTCTCTTATATTTGCATAGGAAAAATTTTAGATAATAAAGTTTCTTAAAGACCTTTCTATTCTCGTTTAAAACTTTTTAAAGTTTTATTAAAAACCCTGATTTGTGAGTTCGATGACTCAAATTGCTTTTAGCTTTTATTTAATGTTAACTTACTGTATTTCTTTATCAATTTCCAATAAATAAATAATTATTATATTCTTTAATTTAGTGCTATGACACTTTGACTCTTTTTTAAAAATTTTTACTCCAGCATCACTGACTGATTAAGGGGGAAACAACAGACTAGTTGAACTGGAGGAAAGAACATCGAGGCAAAGTTTGTTGCTCACGAGTCAAACAAATAAAAGTTCAGCTCCAGCTCAGTGGAAAGTTCACCCCATCCCCACGATTCTTGAGGTGTTTTCCGGGAACTTTGTTCTCCGCATGTGCTATTCCACTATGCTCCCTTTCCCCAGACTAAAGTTTTCAGTTATCCTTGCTTATTCTTCGTCCATTTATGTCTTGTTAGTAGTTTTATACGCTCCGTTCTATATTTACTTATTTTTTCCCTGGCAACTTTTCTAAACTGCTTGCTAACTAAGCTTTATTTTGTTTGGCGAGCATCTCAGTGGGAGGAAGCCTGTATGCGCCTCAACATCTAAGCGGTTAACCCGTTCCTGATTAATTTGCAGTACTCAACAAAACTGGACTTTGTTTGCGGAACTTCTCACTGGCAGTAAGGATAAATTTCAGCACGTGTTTGAGTGAAGAGGGGAGGGAGCCATTGTGGCAGGAAAAATAATTAACTTGGCATTAATATATTGTGCTGGGGGTTTGGTGAACTTTATTCTTAAATCCATGTTGGAAAATAGATTATTTATGTGTGTAACGTATTAAAATATCATTGAACAAAGAAGCACACCAAAAAATATTGTAAAATTTTTAAAAACAATTACATTGTTTAAATTTTTAATTGAATTGTCAGGATCGTGGTTTTTTTATAGTTTCTAGCAGTGAAACTTGCCTTTGCTTTTATAACTACTTTCTTTTCCAGCTATAAAAAGACTTCAACTACTGTGAATTAAAAGAGAATTCATTTCTCATTTGCAAAAGATTTCCTCCTTTTAAAATGAATGAGAATTTCCTACGGCATTCAGTTTCCTATTTGAGGGGCTCGTAAAAAATGTACTCGACGAAAATCACATGTAAATTAAATGTCAGACAGTTGCTGCCGCCTGCTAATTTGATCTAAATTCACGCACTCATTTACTTAAAATATGCGTAATGACAATTTGATTAGGGTAATTTGATGTTGATCTCGAGCGGCGCGCTGCCAAATCCACAACATCGTCAGAAAGCCAGCAAGGATATCGGGGACAACAAGGCGCAGTGTCGTGTAATCATTTTGGGGGCAATTTGGCGATGGTTGTGAGCCGTTTATGTTAAATTAATATGCAGCAACAACGGCAGACAAGGCGCGCTAGGCAAATTGCGGCAATAAATTAGATGCTGACTGGAATGAAAATGAAAATGTTTCCTTTGCCGCGTTTCAGCCGCAAGAAGTTAAACGAAAGTTGTCTCCAACTTATGAACAATTTCCTCGGTTCCCATTCCGCAATTGTGCCCCAAAAAGTTACACGTTTAATGCGAAAACTCTTTCCGTACTTTGAATAATTGCACGTTTTTGGGGTCTATTCGGTGGTGGCCAAAAATTTAACTGCCGTAAATGTCCTGCGGCTGCCGGTGCCTACGTGTCCTGGCGTCTTAAGAAGTCAGCCCGAATCAGTTTGCCAGTTGGCCCACGAACAATATCGTCTGGGTGCCTAATTTTCATTAAGACATTTTTCACCCACTAACCATCCAGCAAGTTATTCAATTTCAGTTTCTCGTCTTGCCTCGTGCTAAATTTGGCATGGATTTTTCATGTCCTTAATTTGGTTCAGTAAATATTACATGCATTTTGGCTGAAAAGAAGAAAAAGGTTGGCAAATTATGAGATCGAATTGTGGATTACCTGGAAAGCTAAGAACAAAATCTGTTTAGAGATCAAATTGAGAAATATACTTTGTATTCTTCCATATAATCCAAAAAACGATTATATTATAAATATATATATATTATATATATAAAACAATATATACATTGGTCGCAATATTTCCTATTCTCCTTTAAATCATATGTCAACATCTTTGCAATACACATTTAAATTACTTTAAGCAACTTTAGCAACAAATAGACCTTTTCTTACTGTTGCGTCCGGTCAAAATCACACTTTGGCTACCGTAAACCCACAAACACGTTCTCAAAAAAAAAAAAACACGTAGGAAGCCACAAAGGAGCCAAAGCAGCTACCGCAAACAAAAACGAAAAGCAGAGTTTTCCCGCCCAGACGAAAACTCAAAAAACACAATATATATTTTATAAAATACACACACACACCTCAGCAGTAATACTTGATGTGCGCATTGTAACAAAAGGCGAACTGAAAATACAATTTGAGGGAAGTGTAGCGAAAATATTGTGGTAAATACTTTAAATTTAATGTAAGTGCTGGCAAGAGGAAAAGTCTGCCTCTTGTTGTGATTGTGTGCTGGAAGAGACGGAAAATAAGTGCGAAAGAGAGAGGTAGCTAGAAAAGCATCTTTTCGCCCCAGAAGTGTTTGGGCAATATTTTCATAATTAATGGCACGTGCACTGAGTGGCCGAGTCCATCAAGGAAATAATTACAATTTGAGGTGTAACGTGCCAACAATGTGGTCAGCACAATTAAATATAAATTAAGCTCGGTCGGGATGTGTGGAGCCCCGATTGCGGTTATCGAACTACAGGCTTATTCTTTGATGCGGTTTGCCAAGGAGCTTAAGCCCAGATTGATGGCAAAATGGCTAAAAAAAAAAGTAATTTAAAGCTATTTACAATTTAATGATTTTGGACTAAGAAAAGCGCCGTATTTTTATTTATTTTAAATTTGTACTACTTAAAAGGTTCTTCCTAAATCTTATTATTTATTTCTCAAACAATTTGAAATATATCTAAAGTTTGGCCTTTCAGATGCATTATTAATTTCCCATTAACATTTTTCTTCCAAGAACTTGCCGCTTTTAATTTTGTCTAAGCTTAAAGCTTTTACAATACGAAATTATGAAATTTTCATAATTTGCTTAAATGGCCAGCAGCATTAAAAGGGGCGGCCCCCCAACCCACAACCCAAAAATTCCTACAACGAACCACCGAAAAAAAAAAAAACAGGAACAACAATGTGCGGGGCAACCGCAAGGACGAAAAAGGGGGGCGAAGGACGAAGAGCCTGCAGTCGCTTATCTATGGGCATAAGATATGAAGGCTGGGGGCAGAAGCTTCTCATCGTTAAAACGCGTTCAGTGTCACGTTGGACAAGGATCCTTTTCCCCGTCTCTCTTTCACCGGGCTTAAAGCCAGATTGGGAGTATTTAAAATGGCAAAATAAATGTTAACGTGCTAAAGGGAATACATTAACACATATTCACAATTAAGGACATCATGTGAAGTGCGCAGGCGATATTCCCCAATGCACTGTGAAATTACGGAAATTTTATTCTGGTCTGAATCGTAGACTCGTTTCTGATTTTCTAACATTTATGTTCCTGTGCACTCTTGAAGGCGATGAGGCGTATATGAGGGCATCCAACGAGGCTGCCCAACTGGACCACAAAACCTTTATGGCTGCCCACACACACACACACACTGGCATACCGAAGTGTGCGGGTGCAGTATGTAAGTGTGTATGTGTGTGTGCGAGTGCTTGTGGGTCTCAAGTGCAGCAGGGACATGCTTGGTAAGACCTGGCAGAAATCCTGGCTTACGCTAAAACCTCACAACAGTCAGCCTCGTAACTTCTGCCTGCCCCTTTACGCATTGTTAATTTTTTATGGTGCAAACGAAAATTTTCACTCAAGATTTATGAGGCAACCGACAAAGTGCTCGAGTGCAGAGCTCCAAAGCAGAAACATTTCGACCAGGAAAATTTAGCTGAAGCACACAAAAGGTAATGCGAATTAGTCACTGCAGTTGTCTAGACGAGTCTGCGAACTTAAGCTAGAGATGTAAAACCAAATTGTAGAAAACTTTATTAGAGGCTTGCAGACTGCAGAATATTTTATACTGAAATAGCATTACGAAGCATATTAATTTAAATTTATAATCTCTTTTTAAAACTTCATAAGAACTACAACCCAAAAAATGTATGCTTATTAGTCTTGAGCATAAATCAGTTTATTTTCTGAGTACCAAGCTGACTAAAACAAATGTCCTTTTAATTTTTTAATTACTGCTCTGCCAAATATTTGCCGAACCTAAATCATTTTGCGGCATCTTTGTCCTTAAGCCCTTGGCATCGCTTCAAAAATTTAATTTTTTAGACATTTTTGGCCGCGTTGTTTTTCTTCTTCTTTGGTCGCCACACTCACCACAAGTGCTAGGTTTCCAAGGAACCCAAAAAGAGAGAAAACAGAATTTGCCAGGAACCGAATTCAATTAATGTTGAGAATCGTTGGCACTGCGGAGACCGAAAACTCAAAGATTGCGATATATATTTGATGTGGGGACCACACGTTGGGTTGAGTTCTTACTCCCTGTAACTCCATATAATATCGATTAGCCGACCCGTTGACCACAAAAGTTTGTTTGCCCTTACCGGCAGTAAAACGTTGGTATAATATTTATGTTGAGCAAATCGCATCGAAGCCATTTATTTCAGTTAGTTAGCACTTTCTAATGCATTTCTGACCCAAATACCACCACACTTTTTGGCTCGTTCTCGTTCAAATTCTACTTTGGCTGCTTTTGTTGGCAACCAGAAATGGTAGCAAAAATCTGCATAGAATGACAAAAATATAGAATTAAATTTATAGAAAGTAGATTTTATCCAAACCCTGCTTTAATTTTTGAAAGAGGTAAATATGAAATCTATTTCTGTTTAAAGCTTCATCTGTCTAGCTGCAGAGAAATCCATCGATCGAAGGGCTTTCCCTAAATATTAGCACTCTCGAACATTATGCTGTGGAAAATTGAATTTACAACGGTGGCAGCTGAAATTGATGGATTGCCAGGGGGCGTGATAGTATGAAAAGTTGACTATTCCCTGCTGCCGTGTATCTGTGGGACCTTTTCAATTACTAATTTTAATTATCCCTGCCGCAGGCCAAGTCAGACTGCATTGGGCAAGGCCAGACTCGACCGATGTAGAAATTGTGCAAAATTTGGGAATCACACTGTTCAATGTTCAATGTTATTCATTCGCTGCTGCTGGCTTTTGTTCGACTGTTTGTTTGCGGAAATTGAGCGCCGAATTGTGTGCAAACTTCTATTTAGGTCACACAAACAAACAAGCAAATTGGTTGCGGGAGTCATTTGTAATAGATACCATATATCAAAATTGAATTTCACAGCAAGTCGCTGATTAGCATTTGATTTGCATATTTGCTTAGCGGGTCAATAAATTTAATTGTTTTAATTTCAGGCTTGAAATAGAACGCCTATTTAAATGTTTCCAAAAGATTGGTGAACATAAGCTGGTTAAGTAAGCAAACAGGGAAAATAATTTAATAAACAAGTTTGTAGATGTCATTTAATTTTGACAATACATCTTACCATAAAAACAAAAGTAATAGGTGAAATTAAAGAAAAAATTAAATATTATATTATTAAATGCGATAATATGATGAAAATGGATTTTCTTTTTTGCGTTTACTAGTTATTTGAATTATATAAAATATACGTCGTAAGCAGTTAAAGCCAATAGACAGAAATGAAACTACAATTTAAAGAAGCTTCAAACTTTAAAGAAATCAATTCCATTTAATAGCTGATAAGATTAAATTTCCCTCACAACCATTTCGTTCAAATCGATTGCTCATTTAGGCTAATAATGCATATGATGTTCTCGGCAAACTCATTCGTTTGTTTGTTTTTTTCAAGTCGACAGCATATTTGCAGAAGCTCGAAAATCCATTTCAATTTCAGACCATTAGTGCCGTTGTTTGAAAGTGTCGAGTGAGAGGCAGAAAAAGTTTTGTTTTCACGCTTCGGCATTAAAAGAAAACAGTTGTGCCAAAAATAACCGAGAAAGAATCGCCAAACTTTTGCAGTTTTGTCTGCAGTGTCCCCATTCGCCCCTTGAACTCCTTACCAATATTCCTTTTATTTTTTTACCCCATCGCTTTCATTTTTCAACTTTACCAGCTTTTTTCTGGTTCCATTGTTTGTTTGCTTGACGGCGAAAAATTAAAGAAAAATAGCAGCTAATGAAATAGAAATAAGCGAACGTTGACTCCGAAAATCGAAATGTGTGCAACATATGTGACCAGTTTTAAGTTTTTAAACATTGTGGCTTTGAAAAATATTCTTTATCGACTGAGCGAGAAACTTTGGCTGGGTAAAGTTTTTAACTGCTTGACAATTAGCCACAGAATGCAAGAATATTTTTAATAAACGGAGCCTTTCAATTTGTTGATCTAATCCCTGAAGTGGTACCGTATATTTGCACCAACTTTCTGTGGGGATGTCCCTCAGGGCGTTTTGCTTTTAAGATTTTACATAAAATCTCTAATCCGGTTGAAACTTTCCGCCCACATAAGTATGCAGTAGTTTTTGACTTTTGCATTTCATCCTAAACCACAAGTCGCCCCTTATTCGTCCTCCTTGTTCGCACTGTTATTTAATTTAATTAAAAATATCTCTTTCTGGCTTCGTGTTTGCCAAAAAAGTTTGCACTGCTCGGTGAAAAAAATATTACTAACGATGTGCACTCCTGCCACGACCACGCCCTCGACAGGCAGACACGCCCCCACTTCTAAGCTCTCTAAGCCAACTGGCAGGGATCCTGGACGAGAGATCCTGGACACAGGGGCTGGAGATTGGGGGTATCCACGTGCCGTCGTCGGCTTTGTTGCTGCCACAGTGGGTCATGTGGGTCAAGTGGTTGGCCAAGTGGGGGTGGTGCGGTCCCTGTTGTCCTGGCACGGGTTAAGTGGCTTTTAATGAAAGTTAGCATCCGTTTTAATGCAACTCGTTGTCGGGAGTCGTGTTGCCGAGACCGGAACTCGAATCATCGAGCACTTTCACCCAGACGAAATTAAAAGCCATCGGCTTCGGCAGCCCGGCGAAAAATTAAGGGAACTTAGCCGGTGCTTTTAGGTCACGTCACAATAATTGTTTTCAGTCTGAGCTTGCCCTCGCTAAAATGTATTAAATTTATTGTACCCAATTTATGATCAAAGGGAAGGTCGCCCCGTTCTTTAACCGTCTTTTGCATTGCACTTTTTTAATACAAATATTATTTCTGCTCTTTTGTTTATTCTGAAACCTTCGTTCTCCCTTTTTTTTGTGAACTGTGAGCTTTCGCTTTGGCTTTGCGTACTTTTTGCGGCATTTTTTCACTTCATTTCCTGACCCCTGTGCTTCCTGATCGGAATTCTGTATTTCCGGTACGTCCATTACGAATTTTAAATGCAATTCTGCTTTGTTGTGACCCTGTGGCGCTTTGTCCCGTATTTATTTTGGCAGCCGGGCACAAAATTTGCAACTTTGAAGTCTTGAACAAAGTTGAAAAATATATTTTATTCACTTGGGCTCATAGACAATTTTTTCGACTATTTAAAAATAAATTTAAAAGTAGGTAATGAAGTTGAAAGTGCAAAAAAGTTTGTGAGATACCAACAATTTAATGCAACTTTTTCGCGAATGTTTCCGTGTTGGGTAAAAAAATAGAACAAAATAAACTAAAATTGCATGTGAGCAATAGCAACTACATTAAAATTGAAATAAAATCTTAGTTAAACTTTGAGTCTACTCCCCTTTGAAACCAGGACCTTCTTCAAAATTAATTTGTTTGCGTTTGGCATCATTTCACCACATTTAATAAACACAGGCAGATTGTTATCTGCAACATTTGTCTTGCCCCCACCGTTGTGGTCAGAGATTTTCCGGATTTTCTCCTTTCTGAGGAAACCCAGTGGTAACGAATTCCCCACAGACTTTGGGGCTGCTTAGCATGCCTGTCGCCTAGGCACAACGCTCAGTGATTTTAATTAACATTTCTGATTTTGCGGCTCACCGTGACCCCACCTCTAATTCCTGGAATATGTATGTGTGTCTTTATTAGCACACCTGTGTACAGATTTCACTCAGTTCCCATTCCCAAGTGACTTTGGCTGTAACTTTGTCTGCCCAACTAATTGAATTGCTACTTGTTTAATTAAGTAGAGAGATAACTTCTCCCTGATTAAGATTTTGTCAACATTTAATACGTTTAATTCGACTTGATTAATGCATTTTAATCATCATATATATACATTCTATTGCAGACAGACGACCGAGTTGAAAGTTCAATAAACCCACGCAAAAGAGGGTAAGTTTTACTGGCAAATATTTGATTTTCCCAAGTTGTTTTGACATTCGTGACAGATTTCAATGCTTTGACAGTTGCACTCATTCTGTATCATTTATCATACCATCAGTGGGGGGAATAATACTGTTTCCATAATTTTATTTTGGTTATTTTAGTATTTTGTGTTTCATTTATGGAAAATATTTTCATGAAGACTGCCAAATACTTGGGCCCAAAAATGCCAACGGCTCCTGGCAAGAAAGTCAATGGGTCAGTAGAGACTTATTTAACAATATGCTGACCATGGCTCAAAGGCGGAAAATTCGATATGTGAAGGAATGAAAGAAATGCGGTCTGAAATCCAATATCAAAGAGCAAAATGACTGCAAGCTAAAACTACGACTGCCAATGTATTTTCCCTGAATGGGTGGGTGGATTCGGAGTGTGTTCTACATCCTTAATCAAACAGAGGAGAAATCAAATTATGAGCATACACACATTCCCATAAAAAGTTGTGGAGACACATGCACAAAACTGGGCAACGAAATATGAGAGTCAAAATGGAATGGTAAAAGCATTGATCGACAAGGAAGTATCGTGCTTTGAAATCCAAAGACTTAAAGGACAATTTAAAAAGTGAACATAAATTCAACTTTTTGTTGATCTAAAAATAATAGATAAAAAACATGAATTAGTTTTTACTGAATACAAAATATTTAGATTGTCTTTTTTAATTTTGCATTTTATACATCCAACAAATATCCCCCATCTGGGTTATTTACCACTCACTTGGCCCACTGCCTAACTAACTGATGAAGTTGATAATGATAAAGAGGCCAGATAAGATTCGCTTGGGAAATGCCTTTAACTGAATGGCAAAGGCGAAAAGGAGAAGACGACGAGGCGGCACAAAGAGCCGCCGGAAGAAGGAGCATAAATTATGAAAAGAAATTTTCATGCATGTGCATAAGGAAGCGGCAGATCCTTCCTACGAACTGCTATCAGCTCGTCGTCTCCGTAATTAATTTGATTCCATTCATTCGGGCCAAGGAAATGCGAAAAGGGCCAAAAAACAGGGCGAGTTAAATTAATTGAAAGGCAGCGGGAGAAAGCGAATTACGCGAAAGCTGTACATTCATAATTTTTCCATCAAGTCGGGGCCCTAAAGTTGAACTAAAAGGACAATGAACCGGCTGCTTAACCGATTCCAGAGTCCTGCGAGCTCCGTTGTCCTGTCGTTTTTGCTTGCTACAGACTCGGGCGTGTCGACATTGGTAATAAAGCGCTCACTTGCATTTGTCCAGGATGCTGAGTGTCCGTGTGAGTGTGTAAGGATATGTGTGTCAGTGTGTAAGGATATGTATGTGTCTGTGTGTGAGTGCCAAGTGGGGCTGTGTGTGTGTGCTCGAATGAGGTTAAGAGCTTAATGAGTGCTGACAAGGCAACCTGTAGTTGACATATGACATTTTTATGTGCCTCGAAGCCTTCGCAACAAGGGTTTCCTATTAATACACATCCTTCTCGGAGCCCCCAAGATGAATCCTTTCCCCCCGCCCCCCAATACTTTCTCTACAAGCACCTGCCCCAAGGTAAATGCTAAGGTTTTGACTTAATTAGTGCCGAGAGTTAGCTTCGTTTTTATGCTAGTTTGCTCGTGTGTACCAAAATGCGTAGAAAATGTGGCACCATTTTCGGGCAGTTAACTCCGGTATTTCGGGTCTCATGTGGAATGCTGGAAAAACAATAAAATGGGTCAGTTAATTAGGTGTGGGAATGCTGTATGTATGCACTCGATACTATTGTGGAATTAAAAGAATTTTAAAGGCACCGTTTTACCTTAAAAAAGGTTAATCATGGGAATTTATTTTTAAAATTCTAGCGTTCTTTGTAGTGGACTTAATTGTTATATTGAGATGCTTTTGAGAATTCCTAAAATTAAAATGATGCCAACAAGAATGTTTTATTTACCTCATTTAAGAAACTTGCATAATTATTATTAAAACATTTAACACAAAAGAGTTGTTGCAAATATAACTTGTCTCTCTCGTAGGTATTTTGAAATACCTTTGCATTTCATTTCGGTGCCCACAAAATAATCGACTCGATTGGTTTATTTTGTTTGATTTATTTGTCCCTGATACTCGCCCTCGTTTGACAATTAGTCAGAACAAGTCAACAAGTTATGCAGCTTGCACTTGCCACCCCGGCCAAACAACATGTAAACACACATGCCGCATATCCAAGCCCCTGCAGCACCCACTATATATGCCTTTATCTATGGCCATGATGGCTGACCACTGGACCATTTTGTAGTTGGCCACGTTGTTTGGCATTGTTAACCACTCGTGGCCATTGTTTATTTGGCTGCTGTTGCCGTTGTTGATATTGCAAGCTGAAGGCATTAATTGTTACATTTCCAGTTAGCCAGTTTGCCTGTCGCTTGCGCTTTTAATGCCTGGCTGACTACAAGTTTTGGCTTACCCTCATCTGGGGACTCTCACATCTCGACCCGCTCCAATTTTTCGCCGAGATGGCATATCAGTTTCGTTAACGCGCTCTTGATTTATTAGCCCGACTTGGCAGCCCGCAGGCGGCATTACTTTTTACGACGGAGGGGAGCCCAGTGCCAAGTTAGACAGTTTTAATTAAATTTTAATTAATTATTCATAATGCAGTTGTTGGCCGCCGTGGGTGAGGGTGCTTCATGTGCTGCCAAAAATGTATTGCCAGGAGTGTGTTGCATATTTTACAACTAAATCGTGGTGTGCCAAGGCCTGAGTGAGTGGCTGAATTAATGCCAAGACATTTTGGGGCTTTAAGAGATGTGAAACACTTACAAAATACTACAGTTTTGGGATTTTGACGAAATGAGCTATCATTAAACCGAATATCAGATATAAAACTCTTAAAACAAATACAATAAATAGTGTTCTATATTTTATAAATATTCCCCAACAAAAAAAAAACTATTGAAAACCAATAACATAACAAAATGTTCGAAAATTTGTATTGGAATATCCCATAACTTGGTGTCTTACTAAATGCTAAGGTATTTTAGACTTTAAGAGAGATTAAGAAGATTAAATTTATTATTAAAAAGAAAATTAATAGGCTTCAAACAATCTTTAACAAAATAAGAACTACTTATAGCCAATTGCATCACCCAATATTCTACGAATTTTATTGACATTGCCCATGACTTATTTTCGCTGCATCGCATAAATTAAGAATTGCAATTGATGAGCGTGCACTGGTCGCTAATTGAGTGCCAAATGTCATCTCACCGCCTTTGAGCAAATCATTTGAGAGACAACCGGCAGCAGCAGCAAAAAAAATATAAAACCGTACATCAAGTACAATAAAATCAGCAAAAACAGCAACGTACTCACGCAACATCAACAAGTTCATTAAAAAAGTTAGCACAAAAGCAGCAGAAACAGGTAAAAAGCCGGCAACTGAAACTCAAGCGAACGGAACCCCACAAATGTAACGCTTCACTAGAACTTGGCAAAATTGTTTTTTTTTATACCCCTGACTATACGTTGTTATCTGCCCAGTCTCTAAATGTTTAAGCATTTTGCACACCTACAAAGCAGAGGGGAAAAAACGGAAATGATGCGGCTCATTTGTGTGCGACCACAAAATGGTTGCAAGGGGAAAAAGGAATAAGTGCAGTGATTAACAGGAAGACAGCTGGAAAGTGGTCTTTATTAAAAAAATTACAAACAAGAAAGGAAAACTAACTTCGGGCGGAGCCGAAGTTGATATACCCTTGCAGAATATTCTGTAAATAATATTCTCCAAAATTATTCATATAATGCATTCTAAATACTCATAAAAATCCCAACTTCCTAACTTAAAAAACACCAAAGTTATGGCATTTTCAATCGTTCAGTTATATGCCAGCTATAGGATATAGTCGGCCGATCCCTATAAAATTTGGTAGGTCGGATTGATTGGCCAAATATAAAACTCATAGAAAATCCCAACTTCCTAACTTTATAAACACCAAAGTTATGGTATTTCCTATCGTTATATGGGAGCTATAGGATATAGTCAGCCGATCCTTGTGAAATTTGGTAGGTCGAATTGACTGGCCAAATAAAAAAGCCATAGAAAATCCCAACTTCCTAACTTTACAAAGACCAAAGTTATGGCATTTCCTATCGTTCAGTTATATGGCAGCTATAGGATATAGTCGGCGGATCCCGGCCGTTCCGACTTATATACTGCGTGCAAAGGAAAGAAGGGTGTGTGCAAAGTTTCAATTTGATATCTTTAAAACTGAGAGACTAGTTCGCGTAGAAACAGACAGACGGACAGACAGACGGACAGACAGACGGACAGACGGACAGACGGACATGCTTATATCAACTCAGGAGGTGATCCTGATCAAGAATATATATACTTTATAGGGTCGGAGATGTCTCCTTCACTGCGTTGCACACTTTTGACCAAAATTATAATACCCTCTGCAAGGGTATAATAACGAAATTACTGTATTATTATCACTAATAGCGAAAAATTGTCCTAAGGTAATTTTTTTTTTCAGATCAATAAAAAAGGTGAAACAAGAAAGGAAAGCTAACTTCGGGCGGAGCCGAAGTTGATATACCCTTGCAGAATATTTTGTAAATAATATTCTCCAAAATTATTCATATGATGCATTCTTAATACTAATAAAAATCCCAACTTCCTAACTTTAAAAACACCAAAGTTATGGCAATTTCAATCGTTCAGTTATATGGCAGCTATAGGATATAGTCGGCCGATCCCTATAAAATTTGGTAGGTCGGATTGATTGGCCAAATATAAAACCCATAGAAAATCCCAACTTCCTAACTCTAAAAACACCAAAGTTATGCTATTTCCTATCGTTATATGGGAGCTATAGGATATAGTCGGCCGATCCTTATGAAATTTGGTAGGTCGAATTGATTGGCCAAATAAAGAAGCCATAGAAAATCCCAACTTCCTAACTTTACAAACAGCAGAGTTATGGCATTTCCTATCGTTCAGTTATATGGCAGCTATAGGATATAGTCGGCCGATCCCGGCCGTTCCGACTTATATACTGCGTGCAAAGGATCGAAGGCTGTGTGCAAAGTTTCAATTCGATATCTTTAAAACTGAGAGACTAGTTCGCGTAGAAACAGACAGACGGACAGACAGACGGACAGACAGACGGACAGACGGACAGACGGACAGACGGACAGACGGACAGACGGACAGACGGACATGGCTATATCAACTCAGGAGGTGATCCTGATCAAGAATATATATACTTTATAGGGTCGGAGATGTCTCCTTCACTGCGTTGCACACTTTTGACCAAAATTATAATACCCTCTGCAAGGGTATAAAAAGGACAGTCTGAAAAAAACTTTAAATGCAAGTCAAAGCATAGTTAGTCACTAAGTTTGTATAGATCTCTTTTGGTATTGATGACTTACACAGATATAATAAAGAGGATGTAAGTGTCTCGTCTTGAAATTTAGTAGTTTATTGACCAACTACTAAATTTCAAGACCGTAATTAGCAATATTTAATTAACATTTTTATTAATTATAATAATATATATTAAGCCTGAAAACTTTTAACAATAAAATACTAGCAAAAAAATGTTTTTTAATACCTATCCATTTTTTTGTTTTAATATTCAAGGTAAACGATTTGACTTCGTTTCCATTTCGTGCAATTTCCATATAATAAATGAAGCAATTTATGACATATCCTGCTCATTTACCAATTTACCAATATCACCTTGTGTACCTTCTCAAAAAGGAAATCATGTTCCAAAGTGCAACCCCAATCGAAGTCGAATGGCTTTCTAGGGGTGTAAGCCCAAACCGGAAATGATTGTGCAATTGAATAGTGCGAAATACCAGGGTTCGGATGCAAGGTGCCCTGCTGAAAGCACTTTCCGTATGCACATTTTGTTGCACCTTAATGGCGCCAGCCAAGTGTGTCGATGTCCGAGGTCCAATTTCCAACGGAGGGGCGATGGGAAAGTGAAACCGTGAAAAGTTCAGCCCGACATTTGCTCTTTGTTATGCACATGCATTGTTAACGGGGATGAATCCAGCGAACACCCTTTTTCCCCGTTCGCCGGAAGTTTGTGGTGGGAAATTTCATTTATGCTGACACTCGACTTGACTTGCCCTGCTAGTTCTCCTTTCCTTTCGCCGTTTGTTCGCCGCTTTTATTCGGAGGGTCGGGCTTAATTTGCTGCAAATAAATAATGGAAACAGACGTTGAGCTGGCCAGCTCGATTTGGCCTTGGCGCCCAATGAAGTTTATATTGTGTTCGAGTTGTGCACTTTTTCCATTTCCTCCTTCGGGCGGAGTGACTTCACTGAGGGAAAAAGTGTCACTTTATGTGGAATATTTTGCTTAAAAGGTTTTTTACCATTCTTACTTTCACTTTCTTTTTTCAGTTTGTTCCTGCATTAAACTAAATATTAACACAAAATACATTATTTATAAAAAAACATGTACGATTTTTTCATTATGAAAAACCTTTTATATATATTTACTTAATACAAATAAGAATTTCTAGTAGTGCACGGACATTAGAGCGGAAACGTGTTGACTGAGCAGCAGTCGGATGTCCAAGAGGAAAAAGGAAAAGCTCCGAGTGGAAAGGAGCCAAACAGATAGCGCTTTTCCTACTGCCACACTTTTCCCTCGTCACTAACCTTGACTTGCTTTGCTCTTCACTGTTCGGTGTGACAATTTAATTGTTTTGTAATTGTTTATACTTGGCCGAGAGTCCTGATTTATGTGCAAATTGATTGGGGGTCAAGTAGTCACATTTGATTGGCGACCAGTAAGTGACCTGAAAACGACGCTCATAAAATTTTCAAAACGGCTGCAAAGCTGATACGGAATTGTCATTTATATGCACTTTCAAATATCTGACGCCAATGATATTTAGCTTAATATTTGAACTCCATCATTTATGTGCTTGTTAATCGGATGGCAAAATAAATAAGTTATTAGTATCTGTGACATCTAATTGAGCATGCGTTGCACTTTGATTTATTTCCGAAGTGTTTTGCCAGCCATAAATCGGCATCGAAATGTGGGTTAATGTGGACTTCAGAGTTGGCCTTTTAATTCCTCTTTTGTCCCGGCCATAAATCTCCTCTAGGCCAGGCAGGAAATGCAAGTGCAACATTTGTCTACTTTTAGCTTGCCTGTCGAGTGCATGCAAGTGTGTTGCCATTTTGGCTGTTTCAAAGCCAAGTCGAAATCAGCATGTTGTATATTATTTTGAACCCTATTTTTTATCTTATCTATCAAATTACTTGTTAACCAGAAAAAATGTTACATATTAAAGGATGTATTATAAGTTTATTATATAATATTTTTTATAAATTCTATTTTTAACACTTAAGTCTGTTGAAACTAGGATTACACACTAGATTTATAAGTATATAATTAGATTTTATTATTACCTAATTTATACAGCTCAAAACAGATATAGCCAAAATTTTAAATTAAAAAAAAAACTAGTATTTCCTTAGCTTTTTTTTACGGACTAATGCAGCTTTTGTAACCAAACTCAATCTTGCAGCACTAGTTGGCAAACACACGCCTAAGTACGTATGGCGGTGTGAAAGTTTTGTAAAGGATTGCAGTGCGTGTAATTGCCTTGCAGGGAGTGAGCTTTAAGTCAACTTCATCGGCAGGATTCGTTCGCCGTGGAGCCACCCACCTCGTACAAAAGTTTCCTGCCGTTAGTTGCTCAAATGAAGTTAGCAAAACTGATTAACTCTCGGCAGCTTGGCTTGATTCTCTCCTCGAGCTCTTGGCCCAGAATCCAGAGCCCAGAATCCAGGCTAACTAATTGAATTTCCCTAGCGCAGTGCAGCGTCCAATAAAATGTATCCAGCCTTCCTCCATCTGCTTAACTATAGTCTGTGCAGTGGCAACATTTTTATGCCTAATATAATTTTAATGAAATATTTGCTGCTTTTGCAGTTGCATTAAAACCCAATTTCATTTTGCCCTGCTTTCTGACCTTAGCCTTAGAGGTGTCAGCATAAATCTTTACAGCCACGTCCCCTTTTAGCCTTCATTTCGCTGGCTTTTAAATCCTTCGTTAGGATACTATGGCCAAGGGCTTACTCTCGACGCGTCAATGTCGTTGTCAAACCATTTGGACTCGGTGTTTTAGTTTGGTTCTAGTTTCAGTGCATGCCATTTACACAAACACGCCCCCTGGCGGCGTTGCCAAGCGAATGCCACGCCCACAAAGGGATAAACCATCGTGGCAGCCAGTTAGACTCTTGGCTGTTTTTAATGATAAATGCCGGGCGTTTTTTCTTTCCATATTTACTAGGTTTTTAAAAATAAACGGGATAAGATGTAAAAAAAAACAAGAGAGAACGCTATAGTCGAGTGTCTCGACTATTAAATACCCGTTTCTCAGCTAAACAACTAATATAAATATGCCTTCTGTATGTTTTTCGCAGCTCGAATTAGCTCCCGATTTTTATGTTAAAATCGGTACCCAGGGAACACCTCCAATTTGGCTAACTTGATTTGATTTGCATAGTTCTTGGGATATAGTTCGGTATTGACAAATGAAAACCATCGCAATTTCCTTTAATAGAAATCCTTATCGAGAATTAACGTTGACTCTGTTGAGCACCTTGGCCAGCTGTTCCAAAGTCATCCGTTAGATGGCGCTATTGCACTATTGCGGCCATGAAAGGCAGAAATGTAGGCGCTAACCAGGCATAAGTGTTTAATGGGTTTTTGGGCGTTAGAGTGGGCGTGGCAAACTTTTATTAGGCCATTCGATAGGTATTGACGAAACAAATATATATCAAAAAAAAATTTTATAATAGCATCAAAACTGTGGCCACAGCTGGTCGCTTGTGGGCGTCAGAGGGGGCGTGGCACCATTTTGAAACAAACTTGCGCTGCGTAGGAACTCCTAAAATCTACATGCAAAATGCCAATCTTCTAGCTTTTATAGTTTCCGAGATCTCAGCGTTCATACGGACAGACAGACAGACGGACAGACGGAGAGACGGACAGACGGACAGACGGACATGGCTAGATCGACTCGGCTAGTGATCCTGAACAAGAATATATATACTTTATAGGGTCGGAAACGCTTCCTTCTACCTGTTACATACTTTTGCACGAATACAATATACCCTTTTACTCTACGAGTAACGGGTATAATAAGAACCATTTGTAATAAACTTTTATACCCTGCAGACGGTTTTATAAATTCATTTCATTAAAGTACTCACTTGAAGGATTTTAGATCTATAGTTATACTTTTATAAAAACCGGACGTCTATATCATATAGCTGCCAACGATCGAATAATGAATTTATTTTTGTTAAGCATCGAAATCGATGTATCGAATATTTCCTTTCTTGTTTCAATATATTTTATTTGATATCTTATTTTCTATAAACAAATTTAAATTCTATGATTTATAAATATATTCTTGATTTTTAATTTAGAAAAACTGTACCTTTTACTAAGTTAAAACTTATCTGCATTATCTCTATTCATTTACCCAACATCAAAATCATTTTCCCAGTCTTACTCATTTCTAGTTTAAATACAAGTCCCACTATCATTAGCAAACAAATTCTTTCCGCAACTTGTCATTGGAATTAATGTTTCTTTTACGAATTTCCCACTCACTCAATGGTACTTTCCCTGGGGCACTTTGAGCGGTAGTGTTTCTGCAGCTGAAAAGCTTGACATTCGCCATTGAAATTGAGGCGTTGTCAAGGTGAGCCTGCTTAACATATATATGGTGCAAGGTATATTTCTAAGATCTCTCAAAGGACACTCGAGAATAAACCAAGGGTGCTACTTGCTACGCATGTAAGCTCTCGGGCTAATTAAAATAAAACCAACTTTGCCTGGAAAAAGTTTATTAATTAGAATTTTTCTTTTCTTTTTTTGCAGGTCAGCGTAACTATAGCAAAGGTGAGTACTTCCACATAAATTAGTAAATGACAGCAATTATAATTAAATAATCAATTAGAACAAGCAATTCATGTTGATTAGCACTTATTACAAAATTTGATTAGGACTTAATAATCTACTAATCGCCTTACTGATTTTCCCTTTCTTATTTTCCCGATAAAAACTGCTTAAAGGAAAATTCCTTTCTAACAAAAAACCAGACATCAATTTGCAACATATTTTACGCATTTTTCAGCTTGATAAAGTAAGCGCGTTTAATTAGTAGCTAAATTGAATTTCTCGGCTGTTCAACCCAAAGACCAATTAGTGTCAATAATCAGCAAAGATTTTTGCCCGCCTTCGCGTCTGTGATCCACTTTCAGCGCAATTATTTCTCAATTTATGAAATTGAACACACTTTTTGATGACCCCATAAAATGGAACATAAAATTCCATAAACGCCTGCTGCTCCGCATGAATTTCGTTGTGAAATGGAAATATGCCATTTAAGAAAACATTTCTAAAATCCATTTTTCGCTCTCTGTGTTTTTACTTGATTAATTTTGCGGCTATAAAGGAAAATAATGAAATTTCTTTTGGGAAATAAAAACAGAGCAAAAAGGTACCGTTTCCCGTGGTTTCTGAGAAAAAGTAACAAAATCAAATTATACAAATTTGCATTTAGTGGGCGAGTGAATGTGCGGAAAAGTAGGCAGGAAAAAGTTTTTCCTACACGAATACATTTGCAGCCAGCTGGAAAAGTCTTCTCCCGATGATGATGATGATGGCTTTTACTTTGTGTATTATTTTCTTTTCTAACTAAATTAAAAACTTTTTCGGGGCATCGACATTCGATTATAATAAGCTTGTCATGCTGTTTGATGGCCGAATAAACTGAAAATACGGATCTAATAAATTTCCGAAACACAATCATATGTCCAAGAGCTAGTTATGCAACCGTTTCAACAAAACAGCAATATATTTGCACTTTGCGTTGCAAATTTTCCCGCTCGCAATGTTTGATTAATGCCAATGTGCGGAAAACTGCGGGGCAAATAATGAAAAATGACTGCTTGCCACAGACAGAATGCCGGAAAAACTGGCTAAACAACTAAAAACGAGTTACACACACACAGCAGCCTGCTTTTGGGCGCTGTTAAATATAAAATTCTATGAATTTGTACGTACGCCATTTGAAAATCGTAAAACTTGCAAGTGTTTTTCCCCGCATATATACGGTGTGTGCTGAGTGAGAGCTGTCATAAACAGGCGGAAAAAGGTAAGCTGTCTGCGCCTTTTCCCTACCGAGTCCTGCTTTTATTATATTTTTATTCCTGTGTAAAGAGCATACATACTCACACAGCCACAAAAGGCGCATCTTTATGTAATTATAATGCCCTGGCAAATTGCTGATGATCCTGCAAGTGCTTCTGACGATGATTACTAAGTTATTTGCCCAAGTTTATGGCTGTGCAAAACGCAAAGGATTTTATACGCACCCGGGCCATGTGCACAAATTAATAATCTTCACTCAGGCAAATTAAATTTAAAATGAAATTGCCTTTGGCTAAACTGCGAGGCCTAACCTAAATTTCTCAGGAAAATAACGAATAAAACTATTTTGGAAGCTTGTGCAAATTGCACGTAATCATGTGTTGGGTGCCAAAAACAAATAATAATTTGTGTTTGGCGCCAAAAACCAATACTGTGGCCAAACGGAAGGTTGACATGTAACGACATCGTGCTAGTGGCTAATGAATGTCAGGGTCTATGCCGTCCCCTTTCAACTTTCACCTATCTGTCAGTCACTCTCGACTCGTCTGCCAGTCATGCAAACAAATAAAAACGCTTTTATTGTAATCCGCAATGTCAAAATGCTGCAGCGGATGTTTAGTTAAATGTGCGGACATGGGAAAACTCTTGGGTCGCGAGTATTCTTCTCCCCAAAATATATATATACCTGGGCTTTATCGCATGCCACGCAGTTGTTTTGGGTACGGCATTGAATTTCTGCCTGCCAAACTATAAAATCATCCCCCAGCACACACACAACCCAAACACACAAAAAAAAAATGGTTTAAGGTCTATTGATTATCCATTGATAAATGGTGGACATTTTTTGCCTCGGTGAGAGTGACTCTGCCACTTCAGGTTAAATAGTTTAAGAATGTCTGCCACATTAAAAAACAATTTCCGCTAAATCACTTTCAGGTCGGGAAGGAAGAAAGGGAGGAAGTCATCGCAGACATGACTTGAAGAGAAGTTCCTGTGGAGAAATTTCAGCATAAAAGAAAGTATGACAGTAAAAGTGAGCAACACGCCTTATGTAACAAATCAAGTGCCAGAGGGTTTATTCTCCTCCGGTTTTGCGAATGCTTTATGTCAGTTGAAGAGGAAATATAAAGCTTATCGATTTTCAGAATACTAAAGTGCGAAAAAAAAGCGAAGGGACAAAAATAATCGTGGGTGTATCAAAAGGTAAAAGTTAGAAAGTTCTTGAAACATGATATTTGTTTATTTCTTCTATTTAGGGGACACATTTTTACAATACACTTTTCTAGTAGTTCATTCAACTGTCTGCTAGACCCCACGATTTGTTTCACCCTGCGGCAAGAAAACAGCAGCATAAAAATCTCAAAGAAATATTAATAAAAGATGAGCGACATTAGTGTCTTGGTTTCGTTCCCTCCCATTACAGTTTTCCACTCTTCTCTGCGTTTTTTAGGATTTTTTGTAAATGTCCAACCCAAAACCGTAAAACGAAGAAGAAAACAACATTTTTACTACTTCCTTTTTTTGCTTTTTTTCGACCATCGTCTCTAACCTCGAGCATTCTGTTGACCTTTTTCGAAGCTGTTTGGCTTTGGATTTAGCCATTGGGTGCGAGCTGCTTTAAAGGGTCGACGAATGCAAAAAGAAAATGTCATAAATTTGTAACACTTTTGCGGGGGATCCAGACAAGATGACGAGTCGGATGAGAGAGACGGGGATAGGGACCGGGGAAAGAGACAGCAGACGCCATGCTCGAACGGTTTTGTCGTGAGTAGAGTTGTAGTTGTAGCTGTTTTAGCCATTTTGAAAATTCCATAGAATTCTGAAAAACCCTTTATATTTTATTCATTATCTATATAAGCCTTAATTAAATTAAAATCTCATAAAATTTTAAGAAAAATCAAAATCTACATAATTTTTAGTAAGCGTTTAAGTGTATACATTTTGCGTATTTTCTATAACATAAGTATCTTAGCATATCGGAGTCAAAGTTATTGATGAATTTGAAAGTTTCGAGTGAATTAATAATATAATTATTAAGAGGTAATTAATATTTAAATTCTAGACGTTTTTGAATAAATATTTGTATTAAACTTATACTTAACTCTTTTATTTTGTAATTATGACTTTGACTAACTTACACTAAGCATATGAAAATTTGGTTCAAAGTGGTAACTTTAAAAATAAGTTATATACAGAAAAATGAAATGGGATCAATAAAAAGTGTGTTCAACTTCTTTCATGGTTCAAAGTTCGGATTTGATGATATGTTGTTCTCATATTTGTCCTTTTTTCTGTCAAGTAATGACAGCTCTGCTCGGGAGCAATGTCCCTGCGAGAGCAGAAAGGCAAACAACAAAATGCGAAACTTGGCCTCCGGCACACAATTTGTCACACATACAGGGCACATAAATTATATATACACACGAGTCGGAGATGACTGGACTTTCTGGTTTAGGATTCGGTTTCGGTTTCAGATTCAGTTTCGCTTCTTGTGACGCTTCCTTGGGCTGCTTTTTTGGCTCACAGCATAGTTTGCTGGGCCATTTGATTAATAAATTGTTTAGAACACAAACTTACTGACTTGTGGCTAATAAAATATGAATGCTAAAACTTTGCGGGCGGCAGCATCAAAGGCCAGACATGAGTCGCAAATTAGTCATGCGCATATATGGCGAGTAATTTATGTTTGCGTTGATGTATGTGGCCCAAAGGCAGTCACATTTAACCCCAGTTAGCATTAGCAAGTTTGTTCCATATGCTTTCCCGGCGAATTTCCATAACGAAACGAGGTTTCAGTCGGCAAAGCCAGCATGGACATTCCCTTTTGGTCTGCACTGCGTATGCGTAATTTGATTTTTCGTTCCTTTTCCGTTCGGGCAATGATTTTTATGCCTTTACACATTTGTCGCTTTTCACAAAAAAATGCTCTTTCCTCTGCTTTTTGTTTGGGTCGCCCTTTTTGATTACATCTCAATCAATTGGTGGCAGTTTTATGTTTGCACATTTCAACATCTTTCGGCTCTTCAAATGTTCATTTTTACGATGCCTGCGGTGATTCTGTCTGGCCCATGAAAATTTGTAAGCATTTCAAGTTCTTTCCTCTTATTTCCTTCGATGTATGGCATTATTTTTGTGTGAGCGTAAAAGTTTGTTTATATCGAATTACCATTTTATTGTATTGTTGGGATCTCTTCAAACTTTGTAAAAATATTTAAAATTGATTTTGAGCTTTTTTATGCTTTACTGAATACAATAAAATGTGTTGATTTAGAAAACCATTATTTAAGTTAGTAAGAACTAAATTAAAACATCCATTCGTCTAACCTTGACGTTATAAAATGATTCCCATAGAAATTGAGACCTGCAAAATTAAAGAGCTATTTAAAAATTCCATTTGAAATGCTACCATTTTATTTGGTTGCCGAAAAATGAAAAAAGAACGTAAACAAAAACGGTGCCTTGGGGCCGGCGTCAGTCAGAATACAATTCAATTTTGTTTAGCAAAGAAATTTTCCTGCCCTGCTTTTCGGGGAGTTGGAAAGCTCACTGATCTGAAAAAAAGGGCCAAGTTATTTTATAAAATTATATTTCATCTAGCAGAAGGCATGAAGAAGGCCCAGGGTCCAGTCAGTCGAGTGGCAGCATAATTTTCATTCAATTTCTCTGCTTCGTTCGGCGTTTTGGCCAGGTCACCGAAGTGGCTTTCCGGGATGCATTCATGGCTATTTGCCATCATTTGTGTGTTTATCCACTTAGAAATGAAGCGATTTGATTTCCCGGTAAATGAGGCATTTTCTGCAATCAGTTTGCATTGACTGGGGCCTTAATTCCTCATCCCCATAATTTGGCCAGCCAAGTTTCCACTTGTATTTGCAGCTTCATTAAATCGCGTTGTGGTCGCTCCTGTTATCCGCATCTCACTTTGACTGGAAGTGCACTTTTAGCACAAATTTCCTTTTCTTGTTGGCAGCCGCTTCCTTTGTTCTCGGGTTGCCGGCAAGGATGTGGCTGATGAGATGACGAGGATAAAGATGAGGACGAGGATGCCGGGGGCCTGGTCGCTCCACTTTGCCGGTACTAAAGTGTTAAATCGCATAATTATGTCTCTTATGGCGCGCACTTCACTAAACTGCAAACTGCAAAGTTATTCCGCGGCTGCCTTTGGCATCGTTTGTTCTTCACACTTTCTTTCACAGCTCAGTTTTCTAAGGATAAATGAAAATGATGAAATTACGCTGAGGATAACACACTCTTGTATTAAAAAATTATAATTGTCACAACACTTTTCAGTGTTTTCGGATTAAATTTTAAGTGCTCCCACTCAGTATTCAAAAGTCGACCCCTTTCCACAGCTTTTCCACACACTCACATGCTACCAGTTCCTTTGTGCCTCGGCTTTTTTATTTTCCTTTCCGCTTTCGCATACTATGCGCATTTTCTTGCACTCTGAGGCATTTTCTTTTGGCCATGTGTTTGCTTTGTCATCCGGAGCTCAGGCTCGACTTAATTATATTTTGAGTTGACTGCTTGTATTAATGCTAGCAGCACAAAAAGGAACTGGAAAATAAAAATTGCTTTTGCTTTTGCACTCGCAGTGAAAAAGTAAAAGTTTCGCCCAAAGCTTAATGACTAAATTGAGAGCAAGTTTGTCAGAGTTCTCAACACACATTAAAGGCAAATAATTTGCATACCCAGCCCCAACGGCGAACAACTCGAAAGTATTTCACTAACTATTTGAGTGGCAGAGAAGGAAAAATAAGAGGGAAAAGAGACTTTAATTGTGGGGTCCTGTGCAAGAAAAATGGATTGTAATAAATCTCGGCTTCCACTCACGCAAACAGGACCAGGCGGGAAAATGCGAGTATCCTTAAAGATAAGACCCACTACAGGCGCTTATCTGGGCGTGAATGCCATGATGCCAAATCCCTTGTCGGCAATTCGAAACATTTAAACATTGAGTCGGCGACTGAGACTGAGATTCTGGGCTTTTCGTCCTGGCAACGCCCGGCAGTGGGCCTTTATTGGGCTCCTTGTTATGGCCATCATGGCCAGTTCCTAATCTATAAAAAACCAACTCCCACATATGCGTGGGGCTGCACAGAGAAAAATATATTTACTGTTTGGTATCCAAAAGTATGAATTTGATGGGATGTTACCTTTTCGTTAAAGAAAACTGGAATAAAGGTGTATTTTTAACATATATTTAAAATCTATCATTTAAATCAAAACCAGACTTAAGTAGCTTTAATTAGGATAGTGAAAATGTTATGGAACAAATATAGATATTTTTTTCTAAGTGAGAGTGTGGGTGGAGGCGAAAGAAGTATCTTGACAGCCTACATCTAAACTGTTGCGTTGGCCTGGCAGATAGATTCTCGCTGCTCGTTTCGGTTTCCAGGAACAGTACATTAGAGGTATTAACTTACAAGACAGCCCACATACAGGTATTGCTCGACATGTGTCATGTGCCTTTGAGCCTAGTAATTTCGTTTGTAATAACATTTAAAATGTTTACACCCCACTTAGTACATTTTTTGCTCTATCAATTCACAAATATTAACTTTCAATTACCAAATGACAAAATCAGGTTTTGACAGCGCTCACCCGTGCGTGTGGGCGAAAATGTCGCTGAATATAAATGGCTTACGAGGCGGCGACATCAAAGGGAAGTCTAATAAGGATATCCAATATTTGACAGAAAGGAATCGTTAATGCTTTTGAGACTAATTGATTGGAGGACAGCCAAAATCCGCTTCAAGGACTTTTGCGGTTTCCCCTACATCGGAAATCATACCTAATTAGCACAGTGGCAACATTTACTCCTACACACTCAAAAGCTTATTTGGAAAGTCTGGCAAGTGGCTCTTAATGTCTAATCAAATATTTGAATAGGGGATTTACTTGAATAAGCAGTAAGACCCAAGTATTAAATCTTGCTAAAGCTATAGCGAAAAATATGACATTTTATATAAATAAGGCTAAAATCTTGCACAAAACAAGAGAGAACGCTATAGTCGGGTGCCCCGACTATCAGATACCCGTTACTCAGGTAAAAGGAGTGCGAGGGAGATGGAGATAGAAACTTTGATCACGCATAACTTTTAAACGAATGGTCCGATTTGAAAAATTTCTTCTACATTTCGATAGGTATTGATAAACACAATAAAACTGCATTTTTACTTTTCCGAAATATTTAAATTTATATTTAAATAAAATCGTATATAAGCGATTGTGGGCGTTAAAGGGGGCGTGGCACCTGTTTGAAACAAACTTGCGCTGCGTAGGAACTCCTAAAATCTGCATGCAAAATATAAATCTTCTAGCTTTTATAGTTTCCGAGATCTCAGCGTTCATACGGACGGACAGACGGACAGACGGACAGACGGACAGACGGACATGGCTAGATCGACTCGGCTAGTGATCCTGAACAAGAATATATATACTTTATAGGGTCGGAAACGCTTCCTTCTACCTGTTACATACTTTTGCACGAATACAATATACCCTTTTACTCTACGAGTAACGGGTATAAATAGCATAGTCAAATGTATTTATTTATCTAGTCAAACACAATTGACAGATTATTTAAATAGTCTGACAAGTGGCTCCTAATGTATAATCAAATATGAGGGCAGCGATGAAGTGCGGCTCCGCTTTTGCTGTTCGCATTCGCCTGAACAAACAGTACGGCCCACGAGGCGTATGCGCAATGCACAGACGTCAAAGTAAATTTTGCGAAATTCCGCTTGAATTGCGCACTGATGATGACAACGAACGAGAATAGTAGCGGAAAACGGAGACACAGGAGATTGGGCTGGGGGAAAACTTGAAAAGGGGTGGCAGAGGTACGATGGTGGTGCAGCTGCCGGGAAATGGGGCGCACAAAAAAACGTCCTGTGTGACTCGGTTACATCGCAAATCGGTAAATTGCAAAAACATGTTGCCATCACTGGTGTGAGCGAGAGGCTCCTTGATTGTGTTTTGGTTGGCAGTGTTCCCGTTGCCGTTGAATGACTGATGAATGAGCTGAAGTGCAGGCCCCCCGAGTGTAAGACTTTGAGTATATGAGTTTACGTCGACGCTAGAAAGCAAGAAAAGCATGCAAACAATGCCGTTAAAAAGGGCGGAGGGGGAGGGGAAGGGGGCGAGAATCTGGGAAAATGGGAAAGTGGTGAGCGGAAAATGGGCAGTGACAGGGACAGAGAGACAGGACTCGTCGCCCTAAGAGATAGAGAAAGAGACAGTGAGCGAGTCCTCCGTCAAGGATTTCTCACGTGTTTCTTGTTCCAAGGCCCTGGCATGCCTTTTTGCTAATTAGAAAATATTTGCCCGGGAACAGCAGCTTTTTAAGTGAAAAATGAGCCAGTACAAGCTTAAAGCACGAAATATAGTGAGCAGTAAAAATTAGAGGAAGTAAAGTAAAAAATTATGGCTTTTAAATTACTTTTCCAAATTAGAAACACAAAAATGTTGAAAACCAGCAAATTAGACATAATGATTAGCTTTAATTTACTATTATTTTTAAAGATAAATCAAATTTAAATTTTAAAGATTTCTAGGTAAAAACGATTTATAAAGTATTGATTAATTTCTTATAGATAAATAGGCAATGCATAAAATATAGTTATCCTATATAAGCAAAAAAAGGAGAATTGGGTAAGAAACTAAGTTAAATCTGTGATCGATGCGGCTTTAATGGTACTTTATTATATCTACGTTAAGAGTATTTTTTAAACTATGCCACATATATCAGAAACACCCACGCTGACCCGCGTTTCTGTGCCGAGCAACTCATAAATAATTTCATTTCAAGCGTCGACTAAATTGAATTTTTAATCATTATGCGAACAGCAACCCCATCGCTGGGGTCATATCTCATAAAGTGAGTGTGTGCAAGTGAGTCATAAAACGAAATTACACGCATATATCAGAGCATTTTGGCTCAAGGAATCTGCACAGCGAAAGTGGGAAAAAAAAAGCAAAACAGGGACTAGAAATGTAGTTTTTAATTAAAACGAGCAGCTAGTTAATGGCCCAGTTTACTGCCAATGCTGTTAACACTTTCTCCCCCAGCATCTACAAGTTTTTTTTTCTTTTCGCACAAAACTTATTCGGCTGAGCGGTTTAAAGACGCTTTAATAGTGGGTGGTTGAGTGGCGGGGTGAATCGAAGAGCCCCGGGTGCGGTTGTTGCTATTCCGTCGCGCATCTGAGATTGCAGTAGCCAAAAGCGAGATGAACAATGGCGGTGGGGATTTTCATCTAAGCTCGAAAGCTTTAAATGCGCACTTTGACACACACTCGCATGGCGAAAATGTAGAAGAGCAGACACCAGCATTATTGGCACACCGCAGGCACCACATGGCGTATGAGCAACGCGCTGCCATTCGCCATTTACCATTTGCCATTTACCATTCACCATTCACCAGTCGCCATTTACCAGGCCTTCAGCCTCGGCTTATCTGTCCAGCTGCACAACGACTAATAAATGTGTGTAAATTAGTTATCAAAGCCGGCGGCTGCGGAAGGGTCCTGCGCTTTATCATAACCTCGCCTTAATTAATACGACTCCTCTGAAGCCCGCATTATGTTCGCCGGCTTAGAGTTGATTAATTTTTTTTGCAGTGCGGTTGAAAAGCTAACTTAGCGTAAAGGAAGAATAGTATAGAAACCATAAGTCAATTGAACTTTAACGTCCACTTGGTAAACTCATTAAAAAGTAAATAATAATAATTATTATATTTTAAAAACTACATCAAATGCAAAATCTTTTTTACAGAATAACAAAAAACCATCAATCTACTCTTAACAATTAATTTAAATAAAACTAGAACAATTTTTTTTTCGTTTGAGGTAATTAAGGTTAATTAAGGTTTAATAAATTCAAATCGCAAATAAATCACACAAAATTGGATTAAAATAAAATTTTTTAGCAAGGAAGCTTTACATTTTATTACTCACTCAAAAAAATCATGAAATGGATTATAAAATAAATGGAAATTAATTATCCCATCCACTTCACTTATCGAGCACTTATAACTGCCATTGAATGTTGTATTTTGCCCGACACTCGACCGTCGAAGGGAGGCCATTAATCATTTTGTTTGCGGTAATTTATGCAGTCTGAAATGCCATAAATGACGCAGGGTCCCTGCTCTTTACTCGCATTCTGTCACAATTCGGTTCAATTGCGAGTGTTTGTCAAAATGCTCATTAATTCATTCAACTCTGCTTTCCCCAGTCCCTAAAAACTAAACCAGCATTATTTGGTGTATCGGAAAATTTCCCCCAAAATTTGCATTCATCAATTTGCTACCCAAGTTGCTGTCCGGGCTTATTATTTCAATCAATTGCGGAAGGATGGAGTGAAATGGAAAGCAGCGCCAAACAGCACATCCAGTGAACCGATGATGACCTGCTTTTTGTCATCCCACTGCCCTTCGACTCGTTATGGCATTTTGTTCGAATTGACGTGAAAAGAAAATATGTTTTCCCTGCTCCCTTTTCCCAGCGATGGCTCCTGTGAATGCCTTCGCTAATTTATCAATGGCAAGCATTTTGCAATGGTAAGTAATATTTGGCCCGTTTCCGAGAGTTGAAAGGAGGCCAAGGATCCTGGGCCGGTGCCGTCGTTTAATATTTATAACAAAAGCTGAAGGCCACTCGGACGCACTTAACTTCTGTCGACAGGCTGTCACTGAGCTGCTTTATAATTACATTTTCCGATTGCCAGGACCTCAAACCGCTGTCTTGCCGTTCAAATATTTGCCGCATAACATTTTTACGAGGCATTTTTCCATTAAGATTTTCCCTTTTACCCCTTTTTCGGTGTGTGTCTGGGTGTGTGTGTGGGTGTCGCATTGTATTGACTTTTAAACACACCAACCGCAAATACCGCATCGGATATATGGGAAAACTCAATCAAACTGTTAATCGACTTGTGGCCCAACATCAGGACCCCTTTCCAAAGGACCTCAGTCGTGCGTGGGCGGAGTCGGCCTCTCACCCTTTTTGATTGTTTTTCCATGAATTTCCAACCATAAAATGTCAATAATATGTTTGCACTCCGCATCGCAAAAATTCCGCATGTGTTTGCTCTGCTTTCGTGCCCTGGTCTCCGTTTCATCTAGGACCCATCAACATCAACTGTCGGCAATCGACCTGTTCAGTGTCAATAGGCAATAATAAATATTGAACTGTGTGGTGCGATGAAATTGAACAGCTTCATTCGCTTTGAGTGGCCCACAGAAGGGGTCAAGAGGATAGGCCTTGATTTGATGGAGTTTAAACAAGTCAATTCCATTAACAAGATATAGTCGCAAAAAGAGATATCGGAGTGTAAGTTACAAATGAAAAGTTTTCATTTGGTGTACATTTACTTGACTTAGTATGATACCGTTTTTTCTTGCAGAAATTTCTTGTAGAAATGAAAGGTTTATATTTGGTGTAAATTAACTTGACTTTCTTGCATGAAGGACATTACAATTCAGAAACTGTTATGCAAAATCTAAAAATTTACTAAGGACCAGAAAATATATTTACTTTAATAGTGTCACATGTTTTCATTAACCTTTTTTGTTAATTTTGTGAACTAAAATGGGAACTATAATTGACAATAATGTTCAATGAAAACTATTTGGTAACCAGAGCAGCCTAAAATTATATTTCCCAGAGAGAACTGTCAGTTTCCGTTATTATTTTAGCCACCGATTTTACCTTGACACAAAAAGGTTTCATTTTTGTCTTGAACTCATCTGACTTAGAAATGCGGGTGGATGGCATATCATGTTCGACTTTCTCAATTGTCCTTGCTGCATGGAGTGAAGTTTCATCCGCAAATCGACAGCAACTTGATTCAACCATTGAGCTAACAGCTTTTGCAAGGCCAAAGGTCTCCGATGTCTGTTTTAAGATCATCAAGAGCCATCCAACTTTAAGTCTGTGATTTAATTGAAGTGACTTGGCGTCTCGAATAAGTTAAATTAAACGAATCTAATGAAGAGACGGTCGCATGTGCGGTGAGGAGATAGACGACTTAGCCCGTGGACCAGACACACAAGCCAGTTCCTTTTGTGTCCTTTCGCAGGACCTGCCACAATGAGGTGGTGTGTGTGGGTTTTTGTGGGGAGCGGTGGCCAAATGAACAAGCGGAAACAATTAGCGTTGTAGCATTATTTGTAACATGCTGTTTGGGAATCTCTCCCTCCGGTTCCCGGTCTGTAATTAAGAGTCTCATTAAAAAATGATAAATTTAAATGGAATCATCTTCTGCCCAGTCTTCCCGTTTTCACCCCCACTTCCTTTGTACGTCCGCAGACAGTCTCGAGTGCTCTTCAAGAATCTCGCCCTCGGCTTAATTGAAAAATTTGCCTTGCGAAATTTAAAGCCAGCGAAAACTTTCGCCCAGCAACTCAAACAGAAAAGCTGAACAATTGGGGATTGGAACTCCTTTGTAATCGACAAATTGGCGCCTTTAACCAGAGCAAAGCTGACAAATCGAAAAGTTTTGCCAAAGGTCCAACTTTATATTGTTGTGTAGGAGGAGCAGAGAAAGTTTCCAGCATTCCGGTTTGCCGAAATCCACTGACATTTTCCCCAACACACGAATATTTAAGCCATTTACAGAATTACCTGCTGCGATTCCTGCAGCCAACTGGAGATTGAATAAATATAAATTACGCATTGTGTCCGCTGTCAGCTCAAGTGGCATTAAAGCGCATTTAAAATTAAAGCCCCCGCCACACACAAAGTGCATTAAAATCAGAGAGACTGTGCGTCCAGGTGCAGGGATAATTAAAAGTTAAACGAGGGGAAGAAACAACATTTGCGGCGAGCCTTTAATTCAATCAACGCGCTATTAGTACGCCATAATCCTGTGCCACGCGCAATTCGTATTTTCTCTAGCATTTCTGCAGCATTTGCAATTCAATTAAGGCGCTGCTGAAAAGCGGGCCAAAAACAATGCATCCACGCGGCGTGAAGCGTTAAAAATGCAATCAGAAGGCAAACAAAGCGCACAAAAGGAGCCGTAACTGTGACCATGACCAGACTCAGGTAGGAACTAAAGCCGGACAGGTGCGGCGACTATATCCATTCCCTCCACCACCTCCTCTTCATCCACCTGAAAGAAAACCGCGGCCAAGACGATGACGACGTCGCTTGCTCCGCTGAAAGTTAATATCTTGCAACGCATGGGCAAGTGAAACATAAAACAGTCTGTCCGTAAGTGGAAGTGGAAGTGAAGGGTTCTCGGAACACCAAGTTAAGTACAAAGACGACTCTGAGATGCTGGCCACACGCAGTCGTTGAGCTTCGAGCTGGTGAAAGGTAAATGAATTCATCGAATGTGCCCTTTAATGCCGCCGAAGATCAATAAGGGCAAAGCACTAATTGGAATCAATATATGAGCGGTGAAAACGGAAGGACTTACACTGCAGAAAAACTGATATAAAACTATTCTATACTATATCAATTATTGACTACTGGCAGTAAAAAATAGATTATACAAATGTAATAAGCTTGTTAACTGTAATATTTTTTTAATAAACTAATAAAACGTTAGTAATAATAAATGGATTTAAATTTGTTTTGTGAGAAGTTCAAAAAAATTAAATGGAAATTATAATAAAAAAAAAAATTCATGGCTTAAAAAAACCTTTAATATATTGTTTATATAATCAAAATCACAAAACCATACCCCCTTTTTCCCTCATTATTTTTTAATCATTTCCAATTCACGTCCAATTTTTCGCGTACAACAAAATGAATGTAAATGTTTTTGTAGATTTAAGTTGTTTTAAATTGTTTTGAGTGATTTTTTTCCTGGCATTGTCGGTGGTCAAGGTGTGTGCGTGTGTGTGGGTGTGTTGATGTACAAGAGTGAGGGGACACTAATCCCTGTTTTAGGCATCATTGCCTCAAAAGATTGCTGCTCATTTGCCGTGCCTAATTGGCCAATGTCAGCTTAATGTCGTCCCCTCCGCGTTGGCTTCTGCCCCTCCCCTGCTACTTTTTCCTTCCGCTCCGCAGGACTTTCGCCTAGAACACAGGCTACACACACAGATATACCAAATTACACACACACACACACACATACTCCGACTGTGGGCCCTGTGGGTGTGGCCGAAACTAATCGCATTGACCAAATGACCCAAAAAACAAGCGACAAAATCTGCAGCTGATTGCACACACCCAGAGGTTATCCTGGCAATTTTATATAAATTTCTTCGTGTCCACACAAAGGCAATTACATGAAAATTCTCACATTTGAGTGTGAAAATAAATCAAGGAAAATACGTTATTTTTTTAGGAAAGTGACACAAGACCAAGGAGGACGTGCCAGTGGCTGGTAAACAACAATTACACGTGTGAGAGTTCGGTCCTCACGCCCATTCCAGCATTCCCCGAGATAGAGATGTATACCAGTGTATCCATAAACGGCAATTTGGATTTCTCATGTAAATCCCCGAGAAGGTCACCAAGTGGTCGGCGTGGCTTAAGGCTCTTCAACGGTTTGCCGAGCTTAGCTTTATAGGCGACCGGCATGCGATGTGGCCAGCACGTGGCCAATTCCGATTCCAGCTCCTGTTCCGCCTGCTCCTGCTCCTGCTCCTGCCGTGGTCTTGGCCCGACCTGCTGCCTGATCCCTGCCCAAGGACAAACTCCTCGCTCTCATGCACCGCACGTTCAGCAACTAATCGCTCAAGTCCTTTATGCCCTCGGCAGGCGGGCAGGCAGGAGCACTTTCGTGACTATGCAGCCTTGGCTCCATCATATCGCTGTAGCTGATCCTCCTACACTTGGCGGAAAGCCAAAGCTAAATTATGCGTTTTTAAATAATAAATCTTTGAATTCTAATCTAAAGGGGAAATCAAACATGGTTAAATAAAATTTTAGGACTACAATTATACATATAAGATTTTTGTACTAAAGTAATTTTAAATTTTTGTTGCATTGTAATTTGTTTATTGTCTGAGAAAAGAAAAGATGTCAGTGCCACCCAAATTTAAATATAATATCGCTGAAAGTTTTTACGAAATATTTAGAAATTTTTAAATATTCTTTCAACTTTAGTATACTTTTTTCCAGTGTACCACGGCTGGGCATAACCAGGCATCACCACCGCCACTTTTTAAATCCGGACAGCTTACTTGGTAGCCGCGGGCCTCGTATTTGTGGCTAGAAATTGATAAAAATGTTTGTTCTGCTCGGCATACGTTAGGATTTCAAATGGCTAAATTTAGCGAGCAAAGTGCTACAAATTCAAGTTGGTTACTTTACCGAGTAACCAAATTTAAATCAAAGTCATTCCCCTTCCTTTAAATCCTCATTTGTGCACGAGTTATTTTTAAGGGAAATTTATAACCAAAACCGGATAACAAATTACTCGCATTTTAAAGTGCAATTGAATACGATTTTTTAAATACAATTTCGCCAACTCAACAGTTTTTGCTTAGTAAATCACCAGTCATTTCCACGACGGCCCGCTCTGATGATGGCTATAAAATAAAAGCCATGCCAAAAAAAGAAAGCACATATGAGAGCCATAAATTAAATGTCAGGTCGAAATATCAGAAACTGATGCATGAAATATACGCTGGTTTTAAAACAATTTGGAGGCGCATTAAACAAGGGTCCGACCCGAACACAATAATAAAAAACAAATCTTCCGTCGGAAATATATATTATATTGTAATATAATTTCTCGAGCGTAAATCTAATTTATCAATTTATGTGAGCGGGAAAAAAAACTTTTGGCAAGCCGAGCCGACAAAAAATCCCGCCAAACGGAGTCCGAAGTTTATTTTGTTACCAAAAATTTCGTTTGGCCTGCCTCTGACCTCCGATTTTTGGCCTTCATTGGCCCTGTGTGTGTGCTGTGTATATACATATATATAAATGAAACGTGTCCGGGGCCTTGCAGTAATTGGCAATAAATGTGTTCATGAATTTTAATGTTGCCCTCGTCGGTCAGCGAAAGGCGCAAATCGGCCACGCCCACCATCGGGCCACCATAATTCATATTGCTATGCCAGATGCTTATTTTCTTTTTGTGGGGGGCTTAGCCCCTTAGCGGGACTTTAATATAATTTGATTTTGCTCCCTGGGCAAGTATTGAGATTTATTTGGTTTTGAACTGAACCGGCTTCTCGGCTCATCCCCTACTTAATTTAAGCAAATTTAATACCGTTCAGTTGGCCGGCAAATGAGACTTTATTGTGTGTGTAATTTGAGAGAAAGGAATGCTCCAACCACTTCCGTTTTGGCTTAGGCCAAGGGTTTTGGTTAGAGTTGCCTTTGATTTATCATATTCAATTACAAAAGTAGCGAACGTATTAAATGCCACATCCGGCGGCTGTTCCAGGAGGCGTATGAGTAATTTTCTGCTCAGCCCTTTCTCCGGCTTATCCATTTCTGTCTGTGCTTCCGGGCCTTCTGTTTGCCCTCTGGAATGGGCAGCGGGCCAAACAAATTTGCCAATGTTTAAATAGCGAACGGTTCGTTGCTGAAAGCCGATATCAACAACTACTCAGGCTGCTTCCTCCGCCGCCCACAACTTTTCGCTTCCTGGCCACTTCGCGTGCGCCATCTGCAATCGGCGCAAAGTTGGCCGAAAGTCCAAGTGGAGCGTGTAGGACGTCAGCTGCTGGCCGGGTATTTGTTGTTTCTGCTCCAGAGTGTGTGGCCCCCAATCCGCCACCACTTTGGTGGCTAACGAGTCAGACAGATGCTGATTTCTGGGCCATCCATCTTCAACTGAATCCGGTTTACCAACCAGAATCTGATTAAGTTTTGGTTTTCGAGTCCAAAGAACTTTTTCTCCAGGCGGGGCAATAAATTTGAATTTAAACTAGTGCTCTGAATAATGAGTCAAATTTATTATTTAATGAATGGTTACCATTTTAAAAATAATATAAATATTATAGTTTAAGTACATTATAATTTATAATAATTAAACAGAATGCTGATTTCTTCAACTGGTTCCTGAAAAATGATAATTCAAAATGAATTTAATATTTCATAAATAAACTTACTGCAAAACATATTACAAAAATTATGCTCATTATTAAAAATTTTCTTTCGGGAATGTGATTAAAATTCGAACGGAACATGTTACATTTACACTTTAAGAATTCAAGTTATATGCAAACTTAAAAGCAATTGAACACGATAATGCGATTACGCTTTATTTGTGAGACCTAAATCCACAACATTATTTCCCAGGTGTGACACCCAATTTGAATTTAAATTTCCGCCTTAAGGAACTCGTATGCAAAAAGAATTTATATGCGGGTAGAGCACCACTTGCACTGCGTATTTTATACAACTTCCCATTTTTGAATGCAGTTTTTCGGAACTTTATTGTGAATTATGTGCCATGTTAAATTGGGTGTGAGTGTGCGAATAAAGAGTGGAGAGTGCGCCTTTGGAACTTTTCGCCGACTTGAGTGGAAAAAACTGTCCTGACGGCGGAGTTGCGGCGGAGGCTGTCGCAATTTTTCACTTTTACCGCAGCAACTTTGCAGGAATATTACTCAGCCGGGCCCAGCGGCAATATCCTGACAACAAATCCGGCAAGCACAATGCATAAGGTGCCGACTATGAGCCGGCAACTTGACAGTTGCTGCCAGCCAGACAACTCTTTCAGTCCACCAAAGCTTCCCGCTACTGCGATCTTGCCAAATATGTAAAATGAAAAATATGCTGCACATAAATCCTTAGGCTTTCGCATGTCCCAAGCGAAGTCTGCAAGGAAAAGCCGACGCGTCCAAGCCAAAAATGCTCCACGTTGAAATTTAATTTTCCAATGCATTCGCAGGTCTTGGCTTTTAGGCAAATTGGAAATGCTTAACGTTGCACTGGCAAATAAACATGTTTGGTTAAATATTTTAAAGAAATATAATATAGGTTTTTAAAACTAGTTAGCTTAAACCCTTTTTAAAACTAGTTAGGTAAAATAATTTGAAATAGTTACAATAATTTAAAGTATTAATTCAGTAAAAATTTTATAAGCTAATTGCCAGTTATTTTTCTGAGAGTTTAATATATAAACCAATCAATATATTGCAATTTGATTCGTTTTTCAGAAAAGATACAAGTGTATTATTTATTTGTAATTACCCAATGGAAATTAGATTTCAAGGATATATCCTTGATTTTTATTTCTGTGCATTTACTTCCCGCATTTTCCGCAGTAATCTTTGATTTTCAGTTGGTTTTTTGTGTTGTTTCCTAACCACAATGTGCTGCGGCTAATTTATGCAGCACGTTGGACTGTTAGACTGCATCGGGACCACAGGACCAGCGCCACAGTTTATCGCTGGCCGCGGCGCACAAGTGTCCCAGTGTCCTGGTGCTGGTGACCACAAATCACCGAGGTCAACACGGCGTATACGCAATGCACACAACCTAACACACACTCCGAGCCAAACAAAACGAAACTATGTAACAAAACCACTGAACTTAAAACAAAAAAAAAATATTGTATAGTGCAACAACAACTGCCGGAGCAACTGAAACCATGTCAACATGTGACACCACGTTGATTTCAATTTGAATGGGTCTTTGGTGGCTGTTAGGTGGAGAATGTGGGCGTGTGGTTTTGTATATAGATTAGCAGCTGCGGTAATTGAAAGCAGAAAGCAAAGAGGTGAAAAGTTAAATTAGTTTAGTGACTCGTTCAATCATCTGGCTATGTAATTAAAATGGGAATCGTTAGAGTAAGTTTTTATAGTTACTTTAGGGTACCGCAAAAGTTACAAAAACAAGTAAGAAGCTAAGACAAGAATTATTAAGCAAACATGTACAACTGACAAATTAAAAAGTTTTTATTTGCTTAAATTTTATAAAGCTTGAAAGCCGTATATATTTTTTAAAGTATTTAAGTATTCTATTCTAAGCTCCAATTGATGAAATAAATATTCATGACTCAAACGAATTACCTATTCTATTGTTATCGAACTAAAGCTTTTTTTCGTGTGCTACAAATAAATAATATATTCGTTGTTCCACGGCTGGAGTTCTAATCGACAGCAAACCAATAACCCTTCTAAATATTAGACCTCATCCTAATATACTTTTTCATTTCCGTCAACCTTTTAGCCTAGATTAAAATACGTATTCAATGCAAAAGTGTAACCAGAAAAAGTGCCTGGAAAGGCAGTAACCACTAATTGCATTCACTAGCCACTAACTGAGATACTGAACTAACTTTGGTCCATTTTCTTACTTCTTTCTTTCCATTCTGCGGCTTGTCCTTGACAGATGCTGTTGAAGTGGCTCCTGTTCAGCCTGTGCATAATGCCGGCGATGTTCAGCAATACGAGGAGGAAATGCCCCATTGAATGCCAATGCAGCATGGACGACTTGGATCGTTATCAGGCCATCTGCACAAAAGGTAAGTGGCGCAATAAATGCAAAAGGCGGAACCGATAAGGATGGGGGGAAAAGCTGGAAAAACCGAGTAAATGCTCGGGAATTATGCAAAAGAAAGAGGGTGGCTCTCCGCTGGATACTATCATAATTACACATCCAGCGGTGATGCTATTCTTCGATTGCCGTAAATTCCCTACTCACACGCAATCCCCGGATGTGGGTGAGATCCCACGGACATTACTTTTAAAGCTCGCCATTTATTTCCCTTAAATGTCTGACAATTTCAATTTGTTCAACTGTCATTTGCCGTCGTCGCTGTGGCTGGGGAATTTTTTCTTCGATTTACCCTCCTAGCTCATCTCCTCTTATATTCGCCCCCAAAAAATCTATAATTTCAATTTAACGCTTGTTTGGCCAGCACTCACATATAGAAAGTCCTCGAATTGCTTTGAATGTGATGCTTCTGTCGTTTTAATTTCATTTCAAAAACTGTTGGGCTTTTAATAATTGCAATGGCTTAGATGTGGCACTAGAAATGAGATTTAAGATTCGAGATTTTAATTTAATCGTGTTGAACTAAACTGATTGAAAAATGTCTCAAAGGGGGAACAAAGTTTACTTATACTTGCTATTTTGCAGAAACTATTTAGTTTTTACATTTAAATTTACGATTTGGCACATATCAAAAATGGAAATTTAAATAAATGTCTTAGAGTAAATTGATAGTAATATGTGTTCTAATAAAAATTTGAATTGCCTTTCGTTGTAGTAAAAATGAAAGTTTGCAAATATAAAAAAAATCATTTGAAAAAAATTATGTCCTGGACAACAAAATATGTGACGAGTAACACATTTTCGCTTGATTTATCTTATTTGGCTTATTTTGGTTGATAATTTAATTTGACTCACCAACTTCGAAAGGAAATTCTTTAAAAGACTCATGCTTGTATTGTGCATTTTTGTGGAAAATAATAAAAATCCTTTAATTTGTCTGCTACAAAACCCTCGGTAATAAATTCAACTAATTTTCTCTAAGCTGCAATTTGTTAGAATTCATGCTGCTAAGCTAATGAGCAACCCTTATCTTTTACGCCAACAACGACCTCGCCAAAAAAATAAAAAATGTCGAAAATAAAAAACAGAATGCGAGCAACAAAATAAAACTGGGTGCGCGCGTTAAAATATGTTACAATCAGTGTTAATGCTCAGCATTTTTATGAAAATTCCCGCAGCGTGCTCAGGCAACATAAAACCGCTGCAGCAACGACCCCGTCGAATACAATGAGGGCATTATAATGCAACTTCGCCCCTTAGACATTCACATGCCCATAGAGCACAGCCATGCAAAATGCATAAAGCCCAGATCCGAAGCCCCGGCGGAACACAATGGAAGTGAGCGAAGAGTAAAAATTGTGCTGCATACAAATGCGATGTTAATGGTGACTGGGATCCGTTTTAGTTGGTTGTACTCGCAGTTACTTGGCAAATTCTAAATAGATGCCACGCCAATGCCCGGCATTGTTGGCATACCAAAAAATACAAAAAGAAGGTGGACCCTTGCTGGGCCTGCAATTAATGATCTTGTTAGCAGTGTAGCAAGGACCTGCACAATGAAAAATATTTATTAAATATCTACAAATAATACAAAGGAATTGTATTTTAAATGATAATATATACGTAGTGATTTTATTAGTTTAAAGCATAAACATAATTTCCGGGTAATGTACAATGGAAAAAATCGAAAGTAAACCTGGACAAAATTAAATATATTTAAAATTTTTTAATTAATCGAAATGCATGCAATGAGAAGAACAAGCCATTTTGTGTAAGTGTATAGTTATACCCGTTACTCGTAGAGTAAAAGGGTATATTGTATTCGTGCAAAAGTATGTAACAGGTAGAAGGAAGCGTTTCCGACCCTATAAAGTATATATATTCTTGTTCAGGATCACTAGCCGAGTCGATCTAGCCATGTCCGTCTGTCCGTCTGTCCGTCTCTCCGTCTGTCCGTCTGTCTGTCTGTCTGTCCGTATGAACGCTGAGATCTCGGAAACTATAAAAGCTAGAAGATTGGCATCTTGCATGCAAATTCTAGGAGTTCCTACGCAGCGCAAGTTTGTTTCAAAAAGGTGCCACGCCCCCTCTGACGCCCACAAGTCACAAGCTGTGGCCACAGTTTTGATGCTATTATGAAATTTTTTTTTTGATATGTATTTGTTTCGTCAATACCTATCGATTGGCCAAATAAAAGTTTGCCACGCCCACTCTAACGCCCAAAAACCCATTAAACGCTTAAGCCTGGCTAGCGCCTACATTTCCGCCTTTCATGGCACAACAGCGCTATCTAACGGATGACTCTGGCCAAGGTGCTCAACAGAGTCAACGTTAATTCTCGATAAGGATTTCTAAGGAACTATATCCCAAGAACTATGCAAATCAAATCTAGTTAGCCAAATTGGAGGTGTTCCCTGGGTACCGATTTTAACATAAAAATCGGGAGCTAATTCGAGCGGCGAAAAACATACAAGAAGGCATATTTATATTAAGTTGTTTAGCTGAGTAACGGGTATCTAATAGTCAAGGCACTCGACTATAGCGTTCTCTCTTGTTTAGTTTACAACCGTGGGCAACATAAAATTAGTTCAAGTATCATTGACATCGCCAGTCGACCAAAACTATTTTTAACTGTTATGACTTTCATTATTTATTTTACAGGAGGTCTAAACGCCCTGCTCTCGCCCAATGAGTTGGACATCGACGTTAAGGTTATTATCATTCGAGGACCCCGGAATTCGATTACAATCGGTCCTGCCTTGAGGCAGTTCATGAAACTGGAGATCCTGCGCATCACGGACTCCAATCTGCCGGCAGTCGGCGTCGAGTCGTTTTGGGGTCTCAAGTATCTGCGTATATTAGGTGAGTAATCAATGCCTTTACGAGCCGGAACTCTGAAATTCACCCTGTTAGACATAAATCCGAAAGGGGCAGCGATTTCAATTTAAGCAGCTGCGCGTACTTAAAACCAAACTGGCAGATATGCAAATAATACGGGCACAATCGCAAGACAGGCGTGGGTGGGGCGATGCGGTTGTCCTGCAGCCTCGTAAAATGCGAAACGCAAACGAAAACACAAATAAAGCAGCGGACGAGTCGCAAAACGTTAAATGAGCAAACCAGTGGCAGGCCGAGAAAGGACACCACAGGATAACGCAGGTTTTACAATTCTAGGCAGGGTCTCTTTATTTATTTATGCAGTTTGTAAGGAATATTTGCAGCGTTTACTGTTTGATATTAAAATATATTAATAATTAATTGTAATATTTTAACTGTATTATTTAGTATGAATATATTTCTTAGCACTTCTTCAGTATTTAAATATTTTACCAAATCAATATTGAAGTCATATTTTTATTTAAATTCTTTGAAAATTATTTGTAATATTTGGATACATTTCTAATACTACTAAAAGATCTGATAAAACGCAGCCAATAGTACTAAGAAGATTGAACGAAAACTGCATAAAAGAGCATTAAAACTTCGCCTTCGGAATGCGAAACGGTTGTTGTCTTGTCAATAAAATTGAAATTGATACGCCAAACAGCAAAGAGCGCCCCAAAAAGTAAAAAGTAAAATAAGATTGGACTGGCAGCGGCAGAAAGCAAGTGTAAAGCCAACGAAAGCAATGCCCCGATATCGTTGGGGCTTTAAACTTGTTTATTTGTGCTTTATGTGCACCGTTTCGCCTCCCGCTGGCGGTTTACAACCACGGCCGTGCCCTCCAATTATTTACATGCTCGGATCTTATTTTTTTGGCTCTGCCGTTTCATTCGCTTGTCAGGAGGTACACATGCTACAAAAACAGAGTTGCGCTGCAGTTGAGGATTTTTTCCGGGCTGGCAGCAAAGAGCAGCGGAACAATTGGTATTTCTTTTGGCTTTGTTCTTCCTTTTCCTATTTCTATTTAAATTAATTTTACTGAATGTTTAAGGGGGCGTGCCTGCTCTCGGTTCGTTGCTAGACAATGGGGCGTATGTGTAATGTGTTTTGGGATTGCCTTGGCTGCAGCAATAAAAACGGAGAAATACGCGGCTTAAAAGACTTTAAGCCCGGACGGCAAAGTTCAATATTTATGCAATACAGTATATTCATTCATTTATTCAGATTTTTTCGTATTATTCATACTGCGTATTGCACTGACAAACTGTCATTAACAAAAAACCGAATATGAAACCCACAATTGCCACTATCGATTCTGTTGCAGATCTGTCGAAGAACAATATAACCAACATAACGGAGAATAACTTTCGGGGCCAGGATAACCTGCTGGAATTGGATTTATCGAAAAATAAAATTTTACGCATGGCCAGCTCAACTTTTCGCCATTTGACGGTGAGTACATAAAGAACTATTGATTGATAGTCTTTTGCTTGCTTTCATCAGTTTCGCTGTGTATTTGAAATTGAATCTCATGATGTAATTGATAGAGTTGTTCAACTTCATTACCCAGTAAAAACAGACTCAGTCAATAATGTTGAAAAATATTTGTATATTTTGCGGTAAACAGTTGAGAGAATAAGGGTTACAAAAAGAAAATCAGATTAAATATATTGACCAAAAGTAGACATTGCATAATGAAATTAATAAGACGAAATAAATGTCAATACTTCAAACAGTCAGAAATATATGATTTAGTGCAAATTTTATTGATTTAGAAATCATTTAAGACCAATAAAAAAATTGTTTATTCACTATTTGTACAAAAGCAATATACTGCGATTGTTTGTAAGCCACATCAGCTATCAGTTTAATCTCAAAGATGATTTTTGCACGACTACATTTGTCCCGCTTGTAATAAATTGTGTGGCATTTTTAATAGCCTTGTTGCTGCAGCAAATTTGTTGCCTACATTTCGGGACGAAAAGGAAAAGTTCTACGTGCTTGAATTTAAGTTCTCCTGGTCCACTTTCCTTTCCACTTTTGCCGGCAACTGGCGGAAGTGCAAGTGCACAGAAGTTAGTTTCGTTGTCTTCAATGTGCTTTCTATTTTGTTTTGCGCTGCGCACTGCGCTCTGGTGACTTCCTTTTCTGCCCCACTTTTCCGCTTTTCCCCCGCCCCCAGGACATGGCAGTGCAGCGCTTGCAACTTTTTTGGCAGTTTCCGGGCCCTGGCAATATTTGCCTGATTTATGAATTATTAGCCGGAGCTGTAGTGCCTTATCATAAAACATTATTAATTCAGTGCGTGCCGTAATAAACTTGGTAAATTGCTTCTCCGCCCCTGAAAGGATCTGCGACGTCTTAATTTGGCCGACAACTCGATTGTGGAGCTCGTGCAGCGCAACTTCTTCATGCTGAGCAGACTGAAGTATCTGGACCTGAGCGGAAATCCGCTCCAGGATTTACAGCCGGATGTGTTTCGCGATGTCCCGGTGAGTTGCCTTCGACTATAAATGCTTTGTTTTGACAGCGAAACTCACTGGTTTGTTTTGTCGCAGGAACTCAAAGTACTCAAATGCCGCAATTGTCAGCTTAAAAAAATCAATCCGCAGATGTACAATTTATTGCCGCTTTTAAGCGAATTGGATTTGGGACGCAACGAGGTTTGTCTCCGCGAGTTTTTCGCCCTTCGAAGACTTTTTCCAATTATTTTCTTTCACCCAGTTCAAGTTCCTCGACAAGGATGAATTCCGGGATGTGAAGCGACTCACCAAAGTTCTACTGGATGGCAATCAATTGTCCGTGGTGGTGGACCAACTCTTTCGCATGCAGAAGAGTCTTAATCACTTGGGTGCGCCATAGAAATTGTACTCACTCCGTTGAGAGTTTTTAAAAACTTTGAATAGCTATCAATTTCTTTTCTTTTAACATGGGTTTTTCTTTGAATCACTTTAGATTTATCGTACAATCGGTTGGCCAAAGTGCCCAATGACTCGTTTCTGCAGCTGACCAACTTGACCTTCTTGGACTTGTCCTACAACAAATTAGTGCGTCTGGAGCCGCAGTCCATTAGAAGTTTGAGCAACCTGCTGACCCTCAACATAAGCGGCAATATACTGATGGATCTTAGGGAAATGCGCGATACCTTCGAAGTATGTGTGGGTTTGTTTAATTAAAATATACCCTTAATTACATCTACCCATAAATAAACTTGTCGATTTTCTGTGAAAATAATTCAGAGAAAAACCTTTATCTTAAACTTTAAAGGCTTAAAAAAATTGCATGTTTTCTCCTGTTCTTGGTTTTCAGCTAAGGCAAGGTGTGGAATTTTTCAATGTAAAACCTTTCTTTAAAGAAAAGAAAAACGCAAAAATAAAGGAAATTGAATAACAGATTGGAATTTTCTCTTGTAAAATATTATATTAAAAAAACACGATATTTGCCATATTTTCAATGAATTTAATATATTCTTTACATTTTCCCTACCGTTTTTCCAGCTCATTCCGCAGCTCACCAATCTAGCAATCGCCGACATGGGCTCCATGCCCATAGGCTTGTTGCATCCCTTCAAGCAACTGAGATATCTCAATATTTCCGGGAATTCCTTAAACAACACGGCCCTGGAGGTCATCGATCCGTGTCGAGAACTGGAGGTAAGTCACTCACAGAAATCGCATCACCTGGGCAATAATTCAGCCTGGATTGCCACACACATTTGTCCCGGAGATCTATTGTCCTGCAGCCAGGACTGTTGATTCTTTCTGGCCAATTTGTAGAATATTTCACTGTAAAACATTGCGACAAAAGGAGAGCATCGAGGTACCATTACTCGAATTGCGAGTGGCGAAGGGGTATTTGCAGTTTTCGTTAGCGTTTGCCGTTTCTGTTTATACATTTCTGACAACAGACCAAAGCTGTGGCTTTATTCCGTTTCGACGGCAGAGAGATGGGTTTCAGGATACGTCCGTTTGTGTGTCACCCTGGTTTCTGTACGTGCCCCTCCTGCAAATCCCCCATATATCCCCTGGCTGGTGTCCTTGCACTCTTCTTGCGGATTGTTTTCGGAGCCGTGCTGGGGATCCTTTGTTGCCACAGTCCTGCCATCGAATTTTCTGTTATTCTTGCCGTTGACTATGGCAAATTTATTGGGCACCAACAACAGCAGCAAAAGCAAAAGCAACAACAGCCAGAGCAGCAAGAACAATCATTTTATAGCCATTAAGCCTTTCATTTTAATTGAATTTAATTGTGTATACACTTCACTCAATCCATTTGGGTCCTGTTATTGTGGCTGGGCAGAAATTACCAAATTGTTTTTCCTGATTCTAGAAACTTCTCAGTGCCTTCTGCACACTAAAAAACTCGATGGTTTTCTTAAATTATATCATTATCGGATTTCTACAATTACATTTAAGACAGATAAAAATTATTTATCGTTTTTAAATCATTAAGGATAATAATTTTGGATTAGGTTTAAAATAATTTTTTTATTAATCACTACTTAAAGTATCTTGAACAATTATTTTGTAGTTTAGTAAATAATATTTCATTACCTCAAATATATATATAAATACATTTAAACTGCAATTTTCGAGTGTAAACATACGTATTCCTAAGCTAATTGTCATTTAACTAGCAGAGTTTTCCAATAAAAATTAAACTTTTGTTTACCAACCGTTGCCTCTCCCTCCGTCTACCCACTTGTAATGCACTTTTAATTGAACTTTTCTGGCCATTTTCCGGGCCCGTTTCGGTTTGCCAACAGTTTTTGGATTTATCTCGGAATCAATTACAAGGCATCAGCGAGGATACGGCTCTCAGGATTCAAGGCATTCGCAACGTGCGACTCGACAACAATCCTTTGATATGTGACGAGTGTCACATGGGGAAATTAATAAATGTCGTTCGTCAAGTAAGTGGAATTGCAGCAATAAACGCCATCGGCAGTGAAAATTCAATTTCAATTAGTTTTCAAAGCCGTCGCTGATTGATGATGCCTTTCAACACTACCATGAGTTGATTCACTTTCGTTCTTAACCCTTTTACTCTGTTTTTCCTCGTGCAGCTGCAGTGGAAATGGGATACGTACCCCATTTGTTTTTTGCCCAAGAGTTTGCGGGGTGCAGAAATAAATAATTTGGACATCAACGGGCTGCACACGTGCCTGACTTTCATCACCGATGAGGAGCAGAATGCCGCCAGCACTTCCTATAACTTTCTTGAGCACGGTAAGAGATTGGTTACATTGAATTTAATACTCAAGGGGTCGGTCATTTAGAAAAGAAACAAAATATTACCAACAATTGCGTTAAGATATATATATATATTCCAGGCCTTTTAGTCGATTTTTCTGGGCCTGCAGTAAAGCCAAAAAACCTGAAAATGTAAATACAATTACCTTAACATTTTAATCTCTGTTAATTATCCGACAGGCGGTCTCAATACTCTGGCCATTCTGGGTGGCATCATCTTTGTGCTAATTGCCGTCATTATACTGTCTTTGGTGGCCTGCTTCTCGAAAAATCGGGCTCGTTACTACACTAGGGAGGACCATCTGAATGGCAGTAAGTACAGATTAGCACCTGAATTTAAATTTAATTGCAGTTTGGGTAAGGTGAGTGCCTTAAGTCCCGGTCTCCGGGCAAATTGCCAAGCGCAGGCGACGAAGTAAGAACGAACGAAAGACATCCGGAAATTTATGTGCCGGATACTGGCACGCGCATGATTCACCAAATTAAAAAAGGAAAAAAGTCGCCGCACTTAATTAATTACAAGAACGTGCTTCATTATGCCGGGTCCGTAGCTCTTCCCGCTCCCCACCAAATTGGGGAATAAATAAATTTCACACTGACCAAGTTCCGCTGGCGCTAATGTTTGTGCTCACCTGAAATTGGCCCTGGGGCATCCATTCAGCAGAGCTCACTCGAGGGAAACCCTACGAAAAAAAGGGAGAAAAAACAGTGGAGGGCCGGAAAAAAGAAAACAAAAGCAAACTTCTGAGTTTACGCAATTGTAGCATTTCTGCACAAACAATAAAATGGCCTTAGAGGCTGTCGCCCAGCCACAACGAAAACTTTTTGGCCCCACACAAAAATTCGATTCCCATGATAAACGGTGTGGGAATGGTGAGGAAAAAGAATAAAAAATGTTTTAGCTGACGGCAGGCAAAAACTGCCACCGCTTCATACATTCCCAAAAGGAGTTCTAAGAGTTGAGAAAAATGTGGAAAACTGCCCTAGTTTGCAACCACGCACTCTAAAAAAAAAAAATCATGTAAAATAAAGAAATATTTTTTAAATTATTTATTGAACTAAGCCAAATTTAACTTTGGTAATTATATGAGTTAATCCTTACATATTTCATGATATAGCCAAAAATTAAATATTTCAGTAATACTATTATTATCATTTAGTTTTAATGAATTGTAAATTCCCTTTTTTAAATGAATTTTTTTACTTAAAAGTTTAAAAATGTTTCTAATTGTTAATTTTACATAAGAAAAGTATTTTTTGTTTTTAAGTGCAGCGAGATTGGAGCGGGCAGGAGTTTTGCAGCTTGTTCTAATTTGCTTTTCTTTTTCTCCCGTTTTTTTGCTGTCTCCGCCAGGCGAAAGCAAGTGCCTGGAAAAGAACCTGGAGGCGACCACGATTACGACGCTGGGCAATGGCAGTTCGCCCACCACGACCACCACTTTGACCCTGGCCACCTCCCCGGCGGGCCCGAGTGGCCCAAAATCGAATGGACAGGGCATGAGTCTGAGTCCTGCCAACGGCAGCACGCCGGTTCACACCGGAATCGGAATAGGAATCTCCGAGGACAAGGGCAAGGAAATCAACTTTACCTTCCCCGCCGCCGATCGCGTCTGCACAATTGACGAGCTGATGCCACCGGCACCGCCGCCACCACTGCAGCAGCATCCGAATATGGGCAGCCTGATGTACAGTGTGTCGCACTCGCCGGGCTCGGCTACAACCCTGGCAGCCGTGGCAGCGGCGGCCACCGTGTTGCCCCCCGGAGCTCCCTCGCAGCCGGCCGAGGCTGTGGTCGTGGTGCTGCCACCGCCGCCGCCACCACCAACATCATCCCAGTTGCACCACCACCATCAGATGGACGGCAGTTTGGCCAGCCTGCGGGAGGTGCAGCAGCAGCTGGTGCATCTGAGCAGCACGCTGGAGCCGCTGGTCAGCGTCAACTGACCCAGGGGCCCAGCCGGAGCCACCGCGTCCACGTCCTCGTCCGCCGGAAAGTTTGCCAAGCAAACAGTTGGCACGACACCGGCGTAAGTCGCTGGGGAGTTGGCAGCCCTGCAGTTTGCGCTGCAGCACTGAATCTGAAACCGGACGACGGGGCGTATAATTAATGGCCATGCGGGGCCACATTGAAGTGCAGTAATTAGGATTTGAGTTCGCAATTAAGTTCATTAATCACTCCAGACGATCATCATCATCATAATCATTTGGCCTGGCGGCCCCAGCGGTATGCGGCCCAAATTATTCCATACTGCCATTTTCACAATTAACGAACTTTACCAGTGTTTCACTAAGATACTTGTAACTTAATTTTAATGTTTTTTATATGCGCATCTGTATATAAAATTTGTCTAAATTAAGGCAAGCCCCCCAATTCATTTTGACACATTTAAAATGTGATAAAACCAGGCGTATTCTGTACATAAGTATAAGGGCAAGCAAACCATAAAAAACTGAATGTATAATCTGTAAGCGAATGAGAAAAGATAATGGTAAGCAACTTGTATATTTGGCCAATGCGATTCAAAATTGAGCAGCCGCTGTTTGAGAATTTAAACGTAAGCATTAAAATAGCACGTAGTTAGTGGCATAGATTTCCCAGACACATGCAACTATATAAACCTAGCTAGTAAGGCATGTCAAAGATATATCGTTCCAAACCAAATTTAACTCAAATAAGCAGACGTCAGCAATCATTTGAATGAAACCCACTAGAAGCCCAAACGATTTTCGGTTCCCCCCTCGAATCAATAACAGAACTTGGCATTTTCACGTAATCTTAAGTCGAAAAATTGTATTTATTTTACACAGCAATAACCGTAATCCATAATAAAGTGTGACTGTTTATGAAACCAATAGAGATACGTGTTATTCTTGAAACCGAATGGAATCCGCAGAAAAATGGTAAAGTCTTCCTGTCAGCAATTTATTTAATAAAAATTCACATTTACTGCACTGCACACTTGCATCATTTGCGGTTTTCCGTTCTTGGCCCTGCGCCACCCCATCTATCTTATCCCATTGTGTGGCATCTGAAATTATGTTGGTAACATGTCGCCGAGCATGTGCTGGGTTTTCCGATCCCCCCTTTCCCAACCCCCCTTTTCCCAACCCTCCATTTCCCGACCCGGCAACCAAAGAGCGCTTCCTAAGCGACCGCAAGGACGACACCAGGCTAAAACCAAACTCAACGCAAATGAAAATTGCTTCCGCTTCCGCGGCGACTTGGATACGGCACTCGGATTGCTATTGTTGCTGATTGCATAGTGAACAAGCTGCCGCTGCATCCTTTCGCTTTGATTTAGCTCGCTGGGGTTAGTTGATTCTTTTAAAAGTAATTGGATTGACAGTATTGTCGATTATCTTAGACCACACGTTGATTTATCAAGAAAAGGTACAATGCGTGCATTTAAAATCATGTTATTTTGATTTGATTTGAAATGATTTCCTAAATTTGCAGAGTCAGGAAGTCAGCCAAATCCAGCGATTCCAAAATGATAAGATAAGATTTTTATCGAGATTTTTTAAATTTTTGTTTAGTAAAGACAACAACAAAAATGTCATGCTCTGAATTATATTGTAAGCTTCAAATATCCGACTTTAAAAGGAGATCACAAATATATAGACGTAGAATTGAAAACCAAAAAAAAGATGAGGTATACATAAAAAATTCCCTTTTAAAGAATTTGGTATCCATCCTCATCTACTATATACAACTTCAATAAAAATGTTATAAACTAGTTACAAAAAAACTAATTATGCGTAAAAAAAGGCCATTCTACTGTTTTAAGCAAGCCATTTTTATGAAAAATGTATTTTCTGTGGCACAGTTAATTTGGAGGAGGAGCTCCATGTAATTTAAAACTACTTAAATATACTCGTCATACATATATTATAAACGAGCGTTGGACCAGAGCATACTGTTCGCAGTGAAAAATTGCTAACCATTTGTTTGCCGATTCATATATCTTAGAGACAATGTCCAGGCCGGGTCCGGCTGCCATTTATAGGACGGGAAAACATTTGAATTTATGCATGGAGCTTGTAAAGGCCCTCCACCGGCGCCCAAGAGTGGGCGGCTGGAGCATTGAAAATGCATTTCAAATTGCACAGCAGTCGAGTGCCCGAGCGAATGCAAATTGAGCAGTGCGGTTGCAGCTCTCGAGATTGCACATCAATATTGCTACACTTGACACATCCGGTAGGAGGAGGGGGGCGTGGCCTGTCCGGTTCTTATTAACATTTGAAGTGAGCGATCCCCTCAGATGGGCATGGGAAAATCTATGGGAAAATCCTAAATTGCCACTAAAGATATTCGATCGAAGCGGATGGAATTCGACTACTTTTCCATCTTTTCTTAATTCGGTGCATCCATGGCCCTTGAAGCCGAGCAGCTGGCATTGCTCATACGCAGCGTGCACTCAGTCCGGTTATAAAAAGTTTTACAACCACCCACTTACAAGCAATTGACGAAGGAAAAAGGGGCAGCCACTCGGCTCCCATCTGCTCGGGAGCTATCAATTGATTTCCTACTTTAATGCACAGAAGCTTCGACTTCCTCAGCTTTGTTCCCGCTGTCGGGGATATAAAATTTGTTCCAACTCCTTGCTTTTTATTACTTTTTCGTATGCCGGGGTGCAACAGTTGCGGTTCGATGTGTAAATTTAATCAGTCTGCTTACTCAACTTTGGTGCAGTGCAGCAGCAGCAGTAGCAGGACCTTCGTATCCATTCTGGGCCTCTGTCTCAGGCTACTCCTTCGCCTGGGCTTTATTGGTTTACTTAGGTTGAGTGCGGAAAAATGTCGAAATTAAATTAAATTGAAGCCAGGTTACCTAGTTCTTTGGTAGTGAGGGGCTTTTATCTAGCTGATGAGTTAAACACTAGTCAAATATTTCTTTTAAATTTAATTGATTTTAAATAAAGTTTTCAAGATAAATTAAATCAGGCGTAAAAACAGTAAAAATCAAAAACTTAATTGGCATTCCTTTGTTAAGCTTTTAAAACCGATTTCTATTCATAAGCGTTTTATTTGTCTTAGCCTAATCCATTTACTTAAGCTGTGAATGGAATAAACACCGAAATAAAATTAAAAGCAATTAAGAGATTAACTTAAGAATTTTCCAAAAAAGTAAAAAAGAGTTATAATTCCAACTAATTCATTTAAGGTTATTTTTTGGACAGTTCCCGCTCTTCACACACCACCCAGACCATCAATCATTATTTCGTCCAACTATTAAACCCTTCGGCTTGCTGCCATGACAAATCGTTTAAGCGCAATGACAGGCAATGTCTTCAGTTCGAGCAATGTCAAGGCTCGTATTTTGCAGTACTAATTGCTTTTCAAAGCATTTTCAAAAGTTGCAGAGCAAAAACCATTAGGCTTTAACCTCTGACAGATCGGAACAAAAACGAAAGGAAAGGCTGGCCACTACTATACCATATAGAGGACTCAAATGAACAATTTGAATTGTCCACGGGGACTGACATAAAAAGAGAAAAAAAGAGCTGGTGAACGCCGAGATTTCTACAACGCTTCGACACGTGTGACGAGCCTGCTGAGAAATGTCAGAACACGAATTTTATTATGGCAGACCGCCTGCAGCTTTGCACAGAAAATAAATGTGCGTTTGGATAACAAACAAATATTAAATGTAATTTTAAAGCTATAAAAACTGTCTCAATTATTTTTGAAATATTTAAGTCGGTTCAAAGTGTTGGTTATTGGAAAAAAAGGGTAAAAATTTGTCATGAAAAATATTATGGCAGAGCTCCAGCTGCTTTGCACACAAAATAAATATGCATTTGGATGTAAATTTAATATTAAATCTTCAAAAACTCCCTCAATTATTTTTGAAATATATAAGGCCGACAAAACTGGTGAAAACAAAACAGAACATTTATATTTATTTTTGGAGATCTAAAATATTTTGTTTTGAACCTTCAAAATTAAACTTTTTACTAAAACACAAATTTTATATATGTTTTTTCTCACTCTGTGTTATCACTCCAGGACATAGAAAAACTAAATTCAAAATCGAAAAGACTTTTTTGCGGTTCGTTCTAGATGCAAAACTATGCGCCCCAAAACGAATGGCAAAAGCATTGCCCCCGAAAGCTTTAGGGGGTTAAAGCATTGAGGGTTAAAAGAGTGAAGAAGACTTAACCATGGCACAACCAATTAAAGCGTCTCAAGTGGGCAAAGTTTAAGCGGACTTGAAAAAAAGTTATTTCAAGAATGATTGCCGCTCGATTTCCATCAATGTAGGAGACAAACTTTTTTAGTCACACGGATCGCAAATTCTTACGAAGCTAGACTTAGCGAAATATATTTCCAGAAGACCTCAGAAACGGTGAGAGGACCAGACGTCAACATTTGGATGTCTCAACGAGGCAACTGCTTCACAGTTTGTTTGCCAAATGGCCAACGATATATTTTCACTGGCAAAGTGGCCAAAAGAGGTCCCTTGGGTGTTATTAGAAAGTTTTCAGAATGCATAAATTCTTGCGGTGCAGATAAAATAATTTAAATGCCGCACGAATAGCCGACGTCGCTCCTTAAGCTTTTGGCTAATTTGAGGGATTTGGGAAAAGTTGGCTGTTTGTGGCAACTTTGCCCATTGGCCATAATCGTTGCGGCATAAATCCATACGGTACCTGGTAAGTGAAAGGCATAAATATTCAATATGAGGTAAATATATCAAACAATGCTCTGCCCTTCCTCTGCCATTTTTTACGCTCCACAGAGAATTACCCGCTGTGCTGGCTTCTCAGATTTATGATGAGACAAAGTTGCGCGCGTGTGTGACTCCATTAAATCCCTTAATAGGATAATGTGGCTTACGGAAATAGGCAAAGAAAAAAGTAGATATTGTCAAATTTATTTGACACCCGCTGACAGACTGAAATGCAAATTTAAACCGGCCAGAGTACTTTAAAGCGAGAAGCCAAAACCAAAAAAGGAGGTTTTCCGCCGGGTACTTTTTTTTTCATTTCGGAGAATGTGATAAATGAAGTTGATTTCTGCACACGCAGAATCACAACAGTGTTGTCAGTTTTATATGGCGAAACAAGTTAAACCAAAAGTAAAATTTAATATATTAAAATAGCTTAACCTTTCTTGTTAATTTTTTAAAAGTTTTAAAGTTTTACTTCTCAATTGAATGTACTTTAATTTTAAATTCTAAAATTTTTATTTTCTTAAGAATACCATTTTAGTACATACCTTTCATATTCTTTTCTAAATGTTCAGTAACTTTTACAAAATATTTTAGGCCATAACTTTGGATAAATCTAACTTCAATTTTTTTTCTAATTTTTCGTTACTTTACATTTGTAAGGAGTTTCGGAGTTGACTTAAAAGTAGCCAAGTGGGCAGCCCACACACACTCGCACACGGAGTAGAACGGCGCTGTGGCAACCCTAAACACGTGCTGGCTGCAAATATTGAGGACTACATGTAGTCGGGGCTCCAGCTCCATGGTACAACAATACGGATGAGCGAACTTAAGCACGCAGCTTTGTGTATTGAACATGTCATCGGCAAAATTTGTGTCAAAAACCCGACCGCATATACCGGTCCTGGATAGGCGGAGGTCGGACAGGGGGAGAGGGTCCTGTACAGGTGGCTCCGGTGCAACCATTGTTGTGTGTGGCGGCCACTACCGTTTTCACAATATTTTCAGTTATGCTGTAGCCCTTCTACAGCTTCCTTTCACCAACCCCCCTTCACCACACGGCCTGCCACTTTGGCATCCCCCTTTCGCCGCCCCTGACCCGGACTTGGGTTCGGACTTGGCCTGCTGCTATACATCAATTTAACAAGCAAGCATGCACCTGGGAAATTAGCCGGCAATAGTGGTATTTTTCGGACAACGCCGGCTCGAAAGCTTATGACACGTACATACGGAACGAATTGGCCCGCTGAAAGGAACCTTTCACATTTTCCGGGCATTTTCTTTGCATCTCATGCATTCTAACGTCTGGCTAAGGTGTTTTTTTGCGAAATATTCGCACATACTCCAATCTATTGAGTCGATGGGTTGACTTTAGGGTGCTATCAGTTCAGGTATTCCCAAATTGGGGTGTCTGCTTATGCTAAATATCATATTATTGAAACGAGGTGCAAGATAAAATATTGTTGGTATACCCTTGGCATAATACAACACACATATACAGTTTTCAACAGTTTAGAGCCACATGTTATTTTTTACATGGTCGAGGCTAAGAAGTAAAGTTTGAACCGTTTTACTTATTCTCTCTTTTTACTCACCAAATTCAGCATGTTTTGAAGGCTTTATAATGACCTCAGACTATTGGTAATGGTGGGTGTAATAATGCATATATTTATAGTTCCATACAATAAATCAAACCTGGGCTTTCGCTTGAGAAACTATTAAGTTTAAGCCCATCCCCGATGCAGATGTCAAGGCAATCAGAACCGCCGTCATGAAGCCCCGAAGGCAGCGCACCTGCAATCGAGTGGCGTCAACAACAGCTACCTGTCCGCGACCCTTGGCAACAACAACAACTTTGCCACACGCACAGACGTCAGAGCGCGGATTGTGTACCGACTACATATGTATATATGGATATGCCGTATATACAATGCTTTGTTCACCCACGATTAGTTGACGTTGGCGCACACACTGTTTCCGCGCCATTTGCTGTCACTTCGCCAGTTTGCACATCGTCAAACGGCGACGACATCGCTGCCAAGTCCGCTCATGCACCACCGGAGCTGTATTTTTTCCCAGTTTTTTCCTCCATTTTTTTCTTTCGAGGGTGCGACATGTCCTTCCTCCGGCTAATGGTAACTGGAAATGGCTGGGCGCCAATTCTGTTTGCTTTTACTTTTCATAAGACAACAATTTCGGGCTCGCTGCAATTTTCCGTGCTATTGGCCCTGATCAAGTTGATGAGTTGCGTTGCTCAGCGCCCGACTTCTGGCCTAAAACTTTGTGGCTACCCATTCGCACGTTTCCATGGCAGATGTCTGCCGTGCATCAAGGTGGTTTTGGCCAAGTTCCCAACGGAAAGTCCCGGTTCCTGTTTCCCCTTCTTAAAAGCGACTCAGCAAAAAAACTCGGTTTTATGCATTTTCACTTTAAGGCTTAGCAACTTTTATGAAAAAATATATATTGTATTGTTTTCTTTTATAATCTGTAAAAATGACTTGTTACCCACTCCTTAGAAAAAAGATTACAAAATAAGAAGTAGCAGTAAGAAACAATTATTTGAATGCGCAAAAGTATGCTATCCTAAAAATTTAAAGAATATGAATATGTAGTTTTCAACATTCAAGATTGACTAATGGCATTGAACTATTCCGGCGGAAATAAATATAAAAAAAAAGACTAATTTAATTTATAAATACGTTAATAATCTTCAAAAACATATTTTATATATTTTTGTTAAAACAAGATTTTTTATGACCTTAATAATTTGTATTAGCTGTAATTTAAATTTGATCTAAAGAGACATTGCTAACGTTTTGTTAAATTTTCATTAAAAACAAAGCGCCGCATAAAAAACTTTTATTTCTGTTCAGTCTAATTCTGGCCAGAACCCTGGCTCCAGTTTGCCGTCGATTGGGCCAAACGACAATTGCACTGGCTTCTACTTCTATGCCTGCTCTGGTGTTCTGGGCTCTTGGCCAAACTCCGTAGTTCGGGCCGTGGCAATCGCGCTGATTGTGCAATGCAATTTGGTCGACGACTTTGTCTCGCCTTGGTCCGGCAATTGAATTGCCCAAATTAGCTCTCGAGTGGACCGCAGGAGAAGAATAGTTGCAAACTGCTTCCGTTGCCGTTTAAATTGCAGTCTCTTTAAGAGGGAATAGAGAAATTATGGGGGAGGCACTCTCGGAAATGGGTTAATACCATTCGCATCTGGCACAATTGCGCACAAATAATGGAGCTGGCTCTTTGAGGTCGCTACCGATTGAGTTGCTTAACTATGGCTAGATAAATGGAGAAGTTCTCACAGACCTAATGACTTGAGATGTGTCTTAACTATTTACCTGCACTCTTTAACTCGAGTATTATTTGTATTTACTAGCTATTCCGATGAGTTTTTGATTCTGCATTATTTAATATCTTCAACTAAACGTATTTATTGGTTTTTGTGATAATTCAATTATATGTGGAGTTTTTAAAATTAATAGAATAATGGAGATTATTTAATTATATGTGAAACGTTTAAAGTAAATTGAAAATAAAGACCTTTACAAGAGAAATTACTTGAGATAGCCGACTGGTGTCAGAGCCTTAATTGATTTTAATTGTTCTTCAGTTTCTTAAGAGAATCTTAAGCACGATACTTTTAACAGCATATTGCCATCTCCCCTGGACGAACAAGCCCGTGTCCACGCCTCTTGGAAAGTTCACTTGTAATGTATTTAAATGAGAGACAAGCCCATAACCAGCACCATTTTCCTGCTGGCCCACACGTTGTGAGTGCAAAAGTTTTGCTATTATTAAGGGCCTCATTGTCGGTTTTGTTGGACCCTTGGCGACTGTCCGCCGCCACATTCCCCCACTATTCCACACACGAATATGCGACCGTAGTTGGGGAAATCCCCACATTCCCCATTTTTCCCCACATTCCCCACTTTCCCGACTGTCCTGGCCCCAAACCACACAATAAAGAACAATATATTTCACACAACTTTGTTCATATTTTTAATGTCAGGAGTATAATAATTACGTTCATTGACTTTGTTAAGTAGCCTACTTTATGCTAATGTGATTTCATTGCATAAAATGAAAATGGCCAAATGGTTAGGGTGGCAGGAGCTTTGCATAGAATATTTTTACATAATTGAATGTGCAGGCTCTTTAAGTGACAGTTGCTGGTGAAGTTTAAGTATTTATGCCTCATTATTTACTCAAAATGTCACTATTCGTTGTTGAGAAATTCCACTTGACTGTTTTAAAACTGAATTGATTAGTTTTATATCAATGAAATGATTAACGTTCGTTGAAAAGTCACTTTATAAATATTATTCTGTGATAACCACACAATATTTATTTTAATTAAAAGAAAATTTAATAAAAGCTATACTTTTAGCTTGGTAAAATAAATACATCATAAAATTAATTAAATTGTTTTTCGCCATTGTCATTTGAAAACAGAAAGTGTTTAAATAAATGATCAATAATAAATAATAAACAGATCAATCTACCGGGACTTTTAAGTGATAATTTATAAGCCATAATATAAAAAGTGATAATTACAGCAGCAATTATTTGGAATATATTTTTTTAAACCTCAGTTTTAAATAGCTGTTTCAAAGCCAACCGCAGAAATGACATTAAAGCTTATCAGTACTTAGCAGAGGACTGTAAAAGCCTCAATTAAATTAAAAAGAATTACGTAAACAGGGAAGGAAAATGGGACTGCACGTAATATTTGTGTATAAATGCGTCATTCAGTGAGGAAAACAACAAACCGAAATATGCAGACTGTATCGATTTCGGTGACTATTTCTGTATTTTAGGGCGCTGCATCGCTAATACGCCGTGTTCTGCGGGCATTATTTAATGCTCAATCCATCGATTTTACTCGGCGACTGCAATGTCAATATCAAAGGCACTGCGCAACAAGGTTGCGGAAGCCGTAGCAGTTCGCTGCCGGAGAACTGCTGAATTTTTGCTGCGCGGCTAATTGAATTTGCAGGGGCGACAGGTGCCACAATGCCAGGTATAAATGCCGGATTGCCAATGAGCGCTAATTAATAGCCAAGCGAACCACGCAACGCGGCGTATCCCGACACACTCGAGCGCGAAACGTTAAAGTCATTTTCATTACTTCCGACGAAACTTTCGAACAAACAGCCTCAAAATGGTGGTCAACTTCAAGGTGTTTAAAAAGTGCTCCCCGAACAACATGATCACGCTCTACATGAACAGGCGTGACTTTGTGGATTCCGTCACGCAAGTGGAGCCAATTGGTTGGTATAATGAAAATTCTGCAATCTGTAATGGCTTAAAGAGAGAAACATATCTATTACACAACTTCCATTATGGGTTAAAAAGGTCAATACACTAGACTATTAAAAAGTGTAAACAAAATATTTTCTTCTGTGTACAACCAGAGACCGAAAAAAAACGTTATTTTATTTTAACACATTTTCATTTATAAAAGTACTCAAACTGCCAAATGCACAAAATTCTGCTAAAATAAAAAAAAACCTATTCACTTTTGCCCACAAAGTGTATAAAAATCAGACAAAGTGGAAAAAAATCACACAAAATTAAAGCCTTAAATAAAGATTGGTTTCAGTCCCTCGTCAAAACATTATAAAATTCAGTCATAATATTTCTTTCCTTACCAAATTGAATTATTTTTGTTTTGCAAAAACTTTCTTGCTTTAATAGATCCTCCTTAAATAAGTTGCATTATAAATATTCCATTAATGAAAATGTAAACACTTATAAGATCAGAAAACAAAACATTTTATAAACATCTATCTAAGATGATAAAAAAAACCAAATTAATTTGCAACCGACCGCAACTATCAACTCCCCTTGGACATAATTAAATTTAGATGTAATTTATGCGAGGCAAGTCGGCTGCACTAACAGCAAAGCAAGCTTATTAGTTACGTGACCAGACAAACCATGTGGCTGGGCCATTGTTTCCGTAATCTCAGATTAATTAGGGTCCCATTGCAGATGGAATTGTGGTGCTGGACGATGATTACGTGCGCCAGAACCGCAAGATCTTCGTGCAACTGGTCTGCAATTTCCGCTATGGACGCGAGGACGACGAGATGATCGGGTTGAGGTTCCAAAAGGAGCTCACCCTGGTCTCCCAGCAGGTGTGTCCGCCCCAGAAGCAGGACATCCAGCTGACCAAGATGCAGGAGCGCCTGCTGAAGAAGCTGGGCTCCAATGCCTATCCCTTCGTGATGCAGATGCCGCCCAGTTCGCCGGCATCCGTGGTGCTCCAGCAGAAGGCCAGCGATGAGAGCCAGCCCTGCGGAGTGCAGTACTTCGTGAAGATCTTCACCGGAGACAGTGACTGCGATCGCTCGCATCGTCGCAGCACCATCAACTTGGGCATCCGCAAGGTGCAGTACGCACCCACCAAGGAAGGCATCCAGCCCTGCACCGTGGTGCGCAAGGACTTCCTCCTGTCGCCCGGGGAACTCGAACTGGAGGTCACCCTGGACAAGCAGCTGTACCACCACGGCGAGAAGATCTCGGTGAACATCTGCGTGCGCAACAACTCCAATAAGGTGGTGAAGAAGGTCAAGGCCATGGTGCAGCAGGGCGTCGATGTGGTGCTCTTCCAGAACGGCCAGTTCCGCAACACGATCGCCTTCATGGAGACGAGCGAGGGGTGTCCCCTGAATCCGGGCTCCAGTCTCCAGAAGGTCATGTACCTGGTGCCCACTCTGGTTGCCAATTGCGACCGCGCGGGCATCGCCGTCGAGGGGGATATCAAGCGCAAGGAAACAGCTCTGGCCTCAACCACACTGTGAGTAATGAACAAAGATATCACTCAAAAATAAAGTATTTATTTAATTTCACAAAAATATATTTTTGGTTTTTCTTTAACATTTTCATTTTAAATTTCTACATTTAAATTTCTACATTTAAATTTCTGCAGAACAAGTTTTTTTAAACGAATCTTGTTTATATTTTAATTTTCTTGTACTAACATCCAGCGACTTTCTTTACTAAATCGTCATTGAATAAAAACTAAAATAATAATATTTAATAATATATACGACTTTTTTCAAATAGATAAGATAGATAATTTACCAAACATTTCTTTATTAAGATTTAATACCTACAATCCAACTTATGCATTTCAATCTTATCATTATTATTGTTTTTAATACTTTCATAAGCCATTCAACAATGTGAATAATTTGTTTTACGTTTTAATAGTCGTGTTTTCTAAATCTTAAATAATATTCCATTTCAGCATTGCCAGTCAGGATGCCAGGGATGCTTTCGGCATAATTGTCTCCTATGCTGTGAAGGTCAAGCTCTTCTTGGGCGCCTTGGGTGGTGAGCTCTGCGCTGAGCTGCCCTTCATTCTGATGCACCCGAAGGTAGAATAACTTTTTGGAAAACATTGATTAAAATAATTAAGACCAATCACTCTTGCAGCCCAGCCGCAAGGCCCAACTGGAAGCCGAGGGCTCCATCGAGGCCTAAACAGAAATGGCTACCTCAACTAATGACAAAAATGGCGTATTTCTACATGTCTAACCGATGTTTGTGGATCTTAAAAAATGCTGATGTTGCTGAAATGTTCTGAACTGCAGTCGTCGTACTTTTCCTATATAGCAAATCCAATATTCATATATGTGTGTATGTGTATTATATTTATAACTCAACAAACAATTAAATACGAAAAAAGTTTATGTACACGAGGTTATTGAGTGGTTGGGAAATGATAAGATCAGTTTAATATCTTGACTTAACAAGATTGAAACAAGGTTAGTTTGCCATTAAAATAAGTTTCATAAATCTACAATCTGACTTTAATTCCATCACGGAATAAACTAAATACTCTTTATTGCCTTACTTAGAATGCACACAAACATTTGATAATGCACATTCAGATAACATTTCATTTGTTCTACTATCTTGCAACGTCTGCTCATTATGTATTTATTGAAGTAGAATGATGAAATCAACAGAAGCCAAGGCATTCTATTGAAATACTAATAGTGCATCTTGGTTTTGCGGCTTAGTAATTCCAACTATTGCTACTCTAGCCACCTAATTAATTCTTAGCAAAGATGATAGAGTAAATTTACTGAGCTGAAGCTTAGTTAAGGAATAATTTGATGTAATTTCGGGAAATTTAATGTCCATTTTGAAAGTGTTTTGTAGATTGGGTATCCCGTTTGCAATTTCCTTTTATTTTTGTCGAGTTTAAAAGCAGCAACCATTCATGTTGGGTAAGTTTACATCCAAATGATTTGTGGCACTTTCAATTAGCCACAAAGATTTATGGTTACACATCTGCATAATTTTCCAGCAGTCACAATACATTTTGTGGTCAAAATACAGTTTGAAAAGTAGCGTTGGGGCAACAAGCCAGTTTTTTTTTGCAAACCAGGTGGCTGATTAGTCAAAATGCCTCTGCATAATACCATTAATCGAAATTCAACTAGGCAGATTAGATTATCGCCTTACGGAGCGTCTGGCAATAAAATTGCATTCCAAATACACACATAAGCTACTTAACCGATAAGATGGCGAGACTCAAGGCAAAAATAGTTGACCGCAATTATAGTTTAATCAAGTAGCTTCGAGTGCTTTTATTAGACGATTAAGAAAGATCTCTATAAAACTCTGATTTTGATAATAATAATAAACACAAATTGTAAATAAAATTTTCTAGCTTAAATAATTATTTTTAAGTGGTTTTAGTAACCCAATCCAAAATTATTTTGATTACAAATTTAGAAGTCAAGAGAAAAAATTCAAAATAATATTATAATAACATTATCTGACGATTTAGGAGTTCTTAAAAACCAAATAATCTGATTATGGAAGCCTTAAGTACATTATACCTATATTGGTTACCAAGTGGTTTCGGTAGTTAGTACTAGACGATAATAGGTAGCGACTAGCGGTAATCTGGCTGGTAAAGAAATACCCACAAGAAGTTCAGTGCAGTAGTCTGCATTTATCAAGGTCTTTCGTTCGCCCATACATACATACATTTTAATTCCAGTCGGTTATCAGTGGAGCAGGCAAGCAAATTATTACAGTACTGATTAGCCTCCGGGGTTATTTACTAGTGGATAATCTATTAAGTGGTGCATGAATAAAAACACTAGTTCGATTTCTCCGCTGACCAGTCGCTTGGAAGTCTTTGTTTCGCCTGAACATGTGTTGCAGCTGCTGTGGAGTGACCCAACAAAAGGTCTGGGTCTTTGGATTCGGGACCCTTTTCGCGGTCTCCGGACTCTTGGCCATAATATGCTGGCCCGGTTTTATAGACACGCAGATTATGAAGGTGAGTGGGAGTGGGTTGACTAAAATAAATGAGGATTACTAAACGATTTATTCGAAGGCCCTGCCATTGACGCCCACTTCGAAGACCTTTGAGAAATGGGAGGAGCTGCCCATTCCCGTGTATGTCTACATGTACCTCTGGAACTGGACAAATGCCGCCGATGTGGAGGCTTATAAGGTGAAACCTAGTTTCGAGCAACTGGGGCCCTACGTCTATCGCGAGGAGAGGAAGAAAATGGATCTGGAGTGGCACGATAATGGAACGGTGACCTTTAACCCCAGGAGAACTTGGTTCTGGGAGGAGGAGCTGTCCGGTGGCAAGCAAACCGATTTAATTACTGCCCCCCATTTACCTTCGCTGGTGGGTGAAAAGCAGTTTCTTTATGGAATTTTTCTATATTGATTAGCAATTTGCTGTGGTTTTTGTAGGCGGCTTCCAGCCAAATGCGGGATAGCAACTCCTTTTTGAAGTTCATGTTCAACCAGGCTCTGAATGCGAATGGAGGGCATCTTTTTGTGACCCACACGGCAGCCGAGTGGCTCTTCGATAGCTTCTACGATGAGTTCCTGCACTACGCCATGACTTTGAACAATCCCCTGGCCCCGGAAATCGAGTCGGATCACTTTGCCTGGTTCCTCAATCGCAATGGATCCAAGGACTTCGAAGGACCCTTTACCGTTCACACGGGAGTGGGTGACATTAAGGAAATGGGCGAAATAAAGTTCTGGAAGGGCCAGAATCACACGGGCTGGTACGAGGGTGAGTGTGGACGACTGAATGGCAGCACCACCGATCTATTCGTACCCGACGAACCCAAGGAAAAGGCCCTGACCATCTTCATTCCGGACACATGTCGCATTATAAATCTGGAGTTTACGGGAGAGAGCGAAACGATCCAGGGCATCACGGGCTGGAAGTACGAAATAACACGGAGCACCTTCGATAATGGCCAGTTCGATGGAAATGCGAAGTGCTGGTGTCCGTTGGATATGCAACCGGATAATTGTCCTGCCAGCGGAGCCACCGATATGGGTCCTTGCGCCGACGGAGTTCCCATGTACCTGTCCGCGGATCATTTCATGTACGCGGATGAGAGCTATGGCAACACGATCAACGGCTTCAGTCCCAATTATGATCAAAATAACTTCTATATCATTATGGAACGGAAGATGGGCGTTCCTCTGAAGGTCAATGCCAATGTGATGATCACCTTGTTAATACAGGCAGATGACATTATTGAGTAAGTAATTGTTTATAATGTATAAATAATTTTATTTTTATTTATTTTATTTATTTATTTTATTTTATTTTATTTTATTTTATTTTTATTTTTACTTAAATTAATTTCCAACAGCATACTAAAGGGCCTTCCCACATTCTATGCACCACTCTTTACTACCGCCAGTCGAGCAGAAATCGACGAGGCACTGGCCTCAGAACTTAAAGTGAGTTTTATAACAACTTGTAACTTAATATTTATTAATAATATTTATTATTATAGTTGGCGCTCAATCTACCAGCTATTGGCCGATATACGGGAGTGGGTTTACTATGTGTCGGTTGCATTCTTATAGCCGTTGGCACTTTACTAACCATTAAGAGAAAATGGTATGGCCAAGCTGATTCGGATAGACAAGCTCTCAAGGATAACGAGGAAGCCCCAAAGGAGACGGAAATATCAGTCAATGAAGTCGACTGAAATTTGTAATACTTCAATTAATATACAAATTTTACATTAATAACACAAGCACATAAATGTGATTTCCGAAAAACTTGGTGTGATAAATATGTTTACTTTTTTTTGTTTTAGTAATATAAATTGTATAATATGTAATTAGGTATTCTCTACCTTTGTAAAATATACTAAATTTTGCAAGTTTTAACTGAGAATAAAATATGAAATAGTAAAGCATTAAGGTATTAAATTATTTTATTTTTAATTTGAATTGTATTATTATTATCAAAGGGTACTTTCGGGAAAACAATGAAAAAAAAACAAATTCATGTTGTACTTTCCAATCCCGTGAGAATTATTTTTATGTCCAGGTTGTTAACAAAAAAATTTGAAAAATGTTCGCTTAAATATGAATTAAAAGAAGTTTATCATTGAAAAGAAAATAAATTTTCAAATCGTTTGAAGAAAATACATTTTAGGCAACTCCAATCCAATCATCGATTTAACCTATAAAAAAACATTTTTTGTTTATCAGAAATACTTAAATGACCAATTAAAAAAACAGTTTACGAACTTTTTATGACAGTGTACTTATAAAGTATTTTGCCCAACAATCGAAAACTTCATAATTTGAGTGAGTTTTTTTGTTATCTGAGAATGCAAACAATTTTTAGCTCAACTCATAAAAACAACCTCTTAACTTTCTCGGTAAGTGTGTGTATTATAGAAAGCTTTAGGCGATAAACCGATCAGGATGAAACACTTAGAAATTTAAAACAATTTGAAAATAGAAAAATCAGCAGTTTGAGGGGGGCCATTGTGGAAATCTAATCTTGCACTCTCATTGTCGCACATCAATGAATCCCAAAAGTGGGCTCGCTTATAAATAATACCGGTTAAAGTGGCTACCATACCAGTTGCAAAAATCCATTGAAGGCGATGTGTTGCAATTGCTGCAGTGTTCGCCAGCAGAAGATCTGGGTCTTTACCTTGGGAGGCCTGATCCTGGCCATCGGCGTGTTCCTCGTTTCCGCCTGGCCAGCTGTATCCCGGCAATGGATTCGCAGTATCCTGCCCTTGGCTCCCAACTCCTTCATCTACAAACGCTGGGTGACCACGCCTATGCCACTGTACAGCACAATTTACCTCTTCAACTGGACTAATGCGGAGGATTTGAACACCGAGGGCGTTAAGCCCAACTTCGAGCAGCTGGGACCGTACACTTTTAGCGACTTCAAGGTTAAAGAAGATCTGGAGTGGAATCAGCCCGAGGTGACCTATTTTGGCAAACGCACTTGGCATTTTCTTCCCGACAAGTCAAACGGCTCCCTGGATGATGTGGTTGTAGCTCCTCATTTTCCCACTTTGGTGAGTGTGACTATAAAATGTTTGTTTTGTTTTATTTGGGACTTGAACTTAAGATTTTACCCACAAGAAAAGCAAGTGCGAATTTTTATACATTTTTAAACAAATAAATCAGGTGATATTTTCCAATAGCAATATAAGCTACAAAATAATTATCGTAAATATGTTTTAACTAACTGGAAAGAATTTTAATTAATTTAAGTTGATAACAATTCAAATTTAAGTAAATAAGATATCAACATTTCTAATATTGAAATGATTTGGTTCTGTTTTGCTATAAGCCGCAGTTATTTAAGAGAAAGTAGTCGCATTTACTGTTTATTTGCGAGTTCAAATCGAGCGTACCGAGTTTCGGTGCGACAATCCGTCACCACATCGAGTAATCCCCGCTAATCCCGCTATCCGCTTTAGACAGCTGCCTCGTATTCGCGCCGAATGCGCCGCATCCTGCGCAAGGTCATGAACTTTGCCCTGAATCGCGAGGGCGGCGCCACTCACATGACCCACACAGCAGGTCAGTGGCTCTTCGACGGCTACTATGACCATCTGCTGGACTTTGTGGAGCAGCTGCATTCGCCCCTGTTGCCGATTTACAGCAATACCTTTGGCTGGTTCTACGAACGGAATAACTCCAAAACGGCCGAGGGAAACTTCACGGTGCACACTGGTCGTGGAGATCTCAGCCAGATGGGGGATCTCCTCCTGTGGAATGGTGAAAACACAACCGGCTATTATCCTGGCGAATGTGGCAAGGTCAATGGCAGCACGGGGGAACTCTGGTCGCCGGATAGGAAGTGGAACCAGCCCACCTCAATTTTCTTGTCCGATGCAGCGCGTTATTTGAACCTTTTTCCCAAGGAAAACCTCACCATCGATGGCATTGATGTCTGGCGTTATGAGTCCACCAATCTCACCCTCGACAATGGCCAGATTTCACCGGACACTAAGTGCTTTTGCCTCGAGAATCGCGAGTGTCCCCGCAACGGAGTCCTGGATTACGGTCCCCCAGCCTTCAACGGTCCGTTCTACATGTCGCATCCGCACTTTTACCTCACGGACGACCTGTACAGGGAGAACACCACGGGATTGCGACCCGAGGAATCCGAACACGGCATGTTTGTGATAATGGAGCCCACTCTTGGCATTCCGCTGAGCCTGAGGGGGCAGCTTATGATTAGCACGAGAGTGGTGCGCGATGAGGCCATTGAGTGAGTAAAAACCTGGCTTATATCGAGATTCAAAATATCGGAAAAAATTAAAATACTTAAAGAGTCATTATAGTTTTCTTGCATTTTAATTGTTGGAATCATAAAATAACAATTATTTTAATTTACTTTACAAGCGAAATTACGTTTTATGACCATTTAGAATATGTACAAATTTTTGTTTATAAATTAATAAATTTTAAATCCTTTTTATAGGAATAAAACTTTATTTACAAAATCCTTATTAATATTCGTATATCAGACTTGCAATAGAATATTTATATTTAAATATAATCCTACATTTATAAGACTAATCAGTTTATTCCTCATTTAGCCTTTTCAAGGATGTGGCATATGATCACTATGCCCCTCTATTTACCACGAGAATCCATGCGGAATTAGATGAAAGCCTTACAAGTTTACTTAAGGTTAGGTGAACACAAAAATATATAATAGCAAAAATAATACCTTTCTTCGACAGCTTGCCTTAAATGCTGCTATTATTGGAATGTATGCGGGAGTTGGATTACTTCTGTTTGGAATGACAATGATTACAGTCGGTCTATTTCTCACAAAGAACCACAAGTGGTACAACGAAAAAAAGTCCGTGGGCTGTCATAAAGAATAAGTGGGACACAAACAAGAAAGACGCACTTGAACCCGATAAGACTGTTAGCAAAGCCAACAAAGCAATAATCTCGTTAATCACAGAGGAAATTTTGGCATTGTTTAAGGCCATAATCAGTCGAAAGCTCTTTAAAGCTGGGCCATAAAAAATGCAAATTACGTGCCCGGCTAGATTATCCAATTTCGTTCAGGTGTTGCCCAGCTGCAGGCATCTAGAATTACACTAAATTATGGCCTTTCAAATATGCTAAAATTTATTAATATGTTAATAATTGTTTTTTGCTGTTCGTTCATGCTATGCAAAGAAGGAAGGGAAATATCCTTGAGCACGTAAGCTGCATACTTTATGGCGTACGAACTCTTTCACCAGGCAGAGCCGGCAAATACCGAACTGGAAATTTGAAAAATGCCAAAAGAATATTATAAGCGACTAATTTATATGCACCAAGCACGCAAACTTACGTTTTGCACACACATTGTTTGTGGCCCACGAAAAGGGCGAAGGAACAAGTTAAACAATGTATGAAAATATGAAAATTATATGACTGCCAGTATGTGTCGGTCATAACTTTAATAAAATCTCTGTGGGGGTGAGTAAACTGGAGTAATAAAATACATTGTTAAGGAATGGCCAGAAATAAATACAAATATTTTGTGTAGTTCGGAACAAAAATCCAATAAAAATGCACTTATCAATCATATAACTTGTATTTATATTTTTATCTACTCAAACATTTAGCAACTGTCAAAAAAATGAATAAAATTAATAAATTCTTACACATTTGCTGAAAGTCAACAAACAAGATATATTTGTCATTTATTACAAAACTCAACCAACTTCCTTTTTGATCATAAACCATGCTGAAATTTTTGTATATTTTAATTTGCAAATATAATCTTGACAAATTGCCAAAGCCTGTTTAAATAAAAGGATTCCAACATATTTATTAAAATTTATTTACAGCAAGCTTAGTTTATCATTTCTATGTTCACTTTTCTTTTAAAATTGTTGGACATCATTTGATTTACGGTCAAGCTTCTGTACTTTATTATTTATTTATGTACATTTAAAAGACTTTACCAATGAAGCTTCATTTATTTCTGTGTGACACATTTTCTTAATAATAGCAATTTTCTGGGCGTAATTCTGTTTCAATTCAGTTTTATTTCTTTGCCTGCCCTGTTACTTTTCAAGGGTTGACTAAGAGTTTTTCACTTTTGGGTTTCATTTTTTAGTCGAATAACCAGAGCAATGTGCAATTGTGCGTAGAATTTTTAATGAAATATTTAACCAACGCCCCTAAAACGACAGAAGGTCAGCAACAGGAACGTTTAATTTTGCAAAATTGGTTGTCAAGGTACGCAGTCTGGTTGACATTTTTATACTTTTTTAATGCTTTTAATACCCATTAATAATGTTTTTTGGGTATCTTATTTTTGTGATGCAGGATATTAACAAAATTTAGTGAAATTTAATACTGGGTCATTTCTCCTTTGCATATGGTGATATATTTTTAAAATCCGACCTAAAGCCTTAAAAAAAAAGTAAAACTCTGTTAAATAAAAACTTTTGTAGAAGAATAATGATTTTGTAAACATGTTTTTAGTAACAAAGGAAAATTATTTTTTATGATTATGTTAGTTGGTTTTTGTTAAGAACTTATGGTACCTTAACCTATACGTAAAATATATTTAGGAGTTGGTTAACAATTTCAGAACACGATTCATAATTGTGAAAGTAAGTTTTCATTTTTCATCATCTTGGGTAGCAACAAATAGAATCCTTATACTCACCTGAGTTTGCCATAAAATTTTTAATGCTTTGGCCAGGAGAGAAAACTCTAGGCATAACAAGCAACAGATCGCGTCAGTGACCGACTTCATTATTTTGGCTAAATCCGAAAAACCAAGAAAAAAGAGCTTGAAATCCCGGATGGGTGAGGTTTGGGTTCGGGCATGTCCGTGTGATTCCATTGTGGCCTGCTGTCCGTTTATGTCGCGAAAACTTCGGTGTCCTAATCTGCTGCCTGACTTGCATACTAATTTGTTTGCTCCCCCGAACCCGCCCACTCTGAGCTGAGCCCCTCCCATCCATCGACCTTCAGCTCGTTTGCCTTGCCTTTATGGTCCTTTGGGCTGCTGACAACCCGTAGATTATGTTGTTGGCTTTGGCCTGGGCCTGGGCTTCGGCCTTTGTGTGTTGGCCAAGTCTGAGTGTGTCTCGGGTGTGAGTTGGCCAGTGTCATGTTGCCTTGGCTTACAGATTTTCAGGGGGTTCCCATGGACCGACTTGTTTGTTTATTTCTGCCGGCCGTCCATAAAACCCTGTTTAGCTGCTTAATTTTTTCCTTTGTCATGTTGACAGTCTCTCTCAGCTCAAGGACTTGCTCGGCGGGGTTCATTTTTCGCACAATTTAATGTTATTTAATTGGCATTTAAGTTTGTGCAAATGCTTGTGTTTCGAGCCGCGATAAGACCGACATAACATTAATATTAAGGTCAGTTTTTATTATTGTCTGAGGTATCAGCAACCAACTTCATCAAATATTCACAGCTTATTGCTCTAAAAATAGCTTCATAAAATATTGCAAAATTTGTAGAATGCATGGAAAAGCACCAAGTGGTTTATAAAAACATTTATGTTAAATTTAGCTGGCAACCTACCGCTAAATAAATCCGCTTACAATTAATAATTTGTGACATTTTAACTACAATGTTGAAACCACATCTGGCATTTTTGGGGAATTTATGTTACAATTTTCTATGCCATGTGCAATGGATCTGCCTGTATTTTTTATGTTTTGTTAGCGGTGCAAATTGCATTGGGGGGTTGTCTTGGGTCAGATGTTACAAAGTTGACAGCATCAGAGAGGAAATCTGCAACAAAAAATGCTTAAATAAACATAGACCATTTCGCGCTAACGCCAAAACAACAGGGGAAAAATTCGCTGAATACGAGAAAAAATTTTAAAATTCAATTTGAAAAACATTCCGGTATTGTTGTCGTTTTCTTTTTCATAAAATTGGTTATGGTAGAATGGCAGCCAAACAGTTAATGTTTATAGTTTTCAGTTGAATAACATTTGCTGTCAAAAACTCAGTCCTGAAAATAGAAACCCGTTATAAAGTTTTCAAATTAATGTTAAGCAAGTAAATTCAAAACTGAAGTGGGTTAAATGAAAAAGCAGCATGTAATTAAATATGGGTATTCTTAATTCGAAACCAAAAACAAATTAAATATTGCAATTATACTCTGTTTTTATTTATGAGTTTAGCTTTCAGTTGGCTAACCTTTTCCGGTGGAGTCGCAAATGTGAAATTGAAAACCAGTGGCTATAGCCTAATATAAATAACCGAAGTTGGTTAATTGAAAAAATAGCAGTTATTCACTGGCTAAAATTCTGTAATTAAAACTGCGACTGGCCAACAACGATGGCTTTTAGCAGCTGCCAAAGTTTAAGCACGCATACGCAGTGTATGCCGAGCGTTCTAATTGCCTGCATTTATGAAGTGTCCATTAAGCCCGAATGCAATATGTAATGCAAACTCCATTCCCCAGCTGGCTTTGTAGTTTGGGCTATGACCAGAAGGCCTTAAGTTCTTTTGGGCTGGCAAAAAGCCAAGGGCGAAAAGATGGCCCAGAGAAAGTCCAAGATGCTGCAGCATCTTTTGGTCGTCGGGCAAAAACAATTTGCCCACGGGATAGAAACGTTAAGCTAGCAAAAGTGTTGGCCAGAAAAAAGAGACTACATAAATTCGAGAGGGAAAGTAGTCAATGTTGGAGCAAACGAGCTGGCTCACATTGTTTGGCATCGTGTCGGAGCATATGACTATGCATATTTGAAAGGCAATTTCCCCAGTGTTCGGGTCATCGATGCAAATGCAATTTCATTCTGTTTACCAGACACTTTACAATGTCCCCCTTTAATGCTGAATTTATCCCATTTCATATCCGTTTGGCCTTAGGCCCTATTTGCTCAACATTTGCAACAGCAGCTTGCATATGTTTTCCATCAACTGAATCGCAAAAATTCGCACTTCCGTGTTCGCTTCCGCCGAATTTATCGATCAGCCACCTGCCCTGCATGCTTTTAACACTTTTCGCACTTAAACCGCAGAAATTTTGTTAAATTTTCATTTAAAATACATGGGCTGGCAATTGCGGCAGCTGTGTCGGCATCAAAATGTCACTTCATTCCGCCCTCATCCCCTTGAAAAGCTTTCGCATCCGCTCGTGCAGCCATGTGTGAAAAGTTTGAGGGGGTAACGTCGAGCTCTTTCTCCAGTGGAATATCCAAACAAGTTACACCAGTCCGCAATTATATATGTAAATATCAACGTGGGTGTGGCTGTGGAATTTATTCCATTTAAGAATTCCCTAGAGTGAGGTGCAAAAATTTCGGAAATCCTTTGGGGAAGTAGCTTAAAAATTTGAAGACCAATTACCAGTTTTCCAATAAATAGTGATTCTATTCTATTTATCTTCCCACCATTCTGAATCTGAACCATTCCGTAATTAAAAAACCAAATACTTTATCTATCTATACATGCAATGAAATTCAATTTCAAAGTGAGATACGAATTATTCAATCAAGAACAATTCACGCTAAATGAGTATCTGCACAAGTCAATTCCAGAGCCAAAAACTGTTATTATTATTTTATTTAATAGAGCTCAAAATGCCACGGCAATACATTGTTCGGCTTATATCAAAATAATAAGCTATGAATTTCTATCCACATTCCATTAAATCCGTTTCCCGTACGTTTATTGGCATAATTGTCAACCACATGCCATTTATGCCACTGGGCTTTCCATAATTTATTTACATATATATACATGTGACTTAATGCCGGAGCCGGGCATTTAATTAAGGCAAATCCGTGACCATGGAATGTCCTGGTTCACAGTTCGAGTATCACTGCAGCATTTAATAATGTCAATTCCAGTTGACTTGAGTGCGTTGATTTAGTTAAGACAGTGGCTTCATTTATGCCAATTTACAGTTCTGCGGTCCCTTGGACATACTCATCCTGTGCCCGGCGGACGGTGTAGGTCAGCTGGAAGCCCGTTTCGGAGGCACTCGTCTGCGAATCACTGGCAAACCGCAGGACGAACGGAGGACGGGCGACGATCTCCTGACCGGTCAGTCCATTTCCACAGTAGTACGTGGCCTGCAGCCCCGGCCTGCCGACCATTTGGGCATCGGGAATGCCCAAGTAGTCCGATGCACGCAACGGGGTCAACACTGTACTGCGGCACTCGGTGTCGTAGGCAGGTCCTGGCTGCTCCGAGTTCGCCTTCGAAAGCTCAAAATGGTCGATCTTGTAGCTGTGGTTTGGGAATATTTGAAATATATTAATTTTTTAAATTAATAATTATAAACTTAACAGAACACCCATTTTGATTTTGAATAACTCAAAAAATATCTGTTATCGTTAGCTCCAATTGATTATAAATTCTTTTAATATTTTAGAAAAATGGCAGAAAAGTGTCAAAAAACTGCACTTCTAAGTCCATAACTTTGCTTAGAGACATCCAATTACAAAGTGGCATACCTCAAAATGATTGTGGCTAAATTCTCAACAAATCTGTATTTTCACCTTATTTTTAATTTTTGGGTCGATTTTTTATCATTTAAAAAATGTATGAAAAATGGGTTTGCAGAAAAGTGTCAGAAAACTGTACTCATCCGATTCAAAAAAGGCATACTTCTAATAATTGTGGTTTAATTCTCTAAAAATCTTGGTTTGTATTTTTTGGGTCAATATTTCGTATGACTTTGCAGAAAAGTGACCTAAGACCTGCAATTCTAACCCTATATCTTTTCTGGAATACTTATGTAATAGCTATAATTACTTGAAAATTCCTGTTGCTGAGCTGAGTCACTCACCTTATCTCGCTGTCTGCCACTCCCTTGACACAAATCGAGTATTTCATGTTGGCCATGTAGATGCCACCAGCGAAGTTAAAGCTAACGATGCCGCCAGTCGTCGTCGTGAAGTATTGATCACAACCCAGAGGGGCCAGCAGCTCCAGATCCGCCACTGAAGGCGAGGTCAGGGATTGGATGAGCTGGGCGGCGGGTCCAGAACCCGAACCAATTCCAGATTGCCCCCCGAAAATGGTGCGCGGCAGAAGGTTTCCGAAAAAAGGCAGCATTGGGCGCACGGTGGGTGACTGAACCTCGGGTTGTCTTACATTTAGGGAACCCATGTCCATGGGGCACTCCAGTTGGTTGAGGGTCAGCTGCCAGGTGGACTGCTTGCCGAGTGTTGTGGCCAGCCGGAACACAAGCTGCAACTCCTGACCCCGACGAATTGGGAAATACAAGTGCTGACCACTGTTGCGACCGCACAGCCGGAAATGCCGAATCTGCAGATAATCGACGCACTCCAGCAGTCCCGAATTGGCATTCAACTGCGGCTGCGGCAGCTCCAAGCGCTCGAAATCGACGCGCACCTGACACACCTGGCCGCTCCACGGCGCCACGCGGATCTGGCAAGTGTCCAACTTGGCCAGCTCACCTGTTCCCGGACTCGGATTGCGAATAACCAGTCGCTTTTGGCGGGCAGCCCCACTCGGCGCATTGCAGGCCACCTGACAGAGGACAGGTGCAAGTAGTGGCGAAAGTACGAGAAGAGTCCGCAGCAGGGGGAAATCCATTTTGGCCCAATTCGATGGTGGCCCCGCGTTTCGATTGGGAAATTTTCGCTGTTCAGCGCTTTTATATCAGTTTCTGAGAGCAATTGTATCTTTCGGCAGATAACTGCCATTGACATTCGGCGATAACGACGGAAAGATGTTAGCTAGCGATAATGTATCTGGACTGGAAGTCCCTGGAAATTTCACACCGCAGTTATGAAATTTTTGGGAAAAGAAAAAGAGTTAAGTTCACTGGGCCAACCTAAAGTTAAAAAGGTTACTTGCTGTTTTAGTGCTTCACTACTACCGGTGGAGGGGTTTTTACTCGCTACTAAAATATATTAAATAAACTTACCCCTTCAGAACTTAAGCAATAATTTAAAGTATAACAAAAACTTCTCAAAATAATTATAAATATTTTATTGGCATTGCTAATTAGGTAAAAACTAAACAAAAATCTTCTATCAACAATTCATTGCTAAACTATTTTTAAACTTCAGTCCAAGTTTTTGTTGGTTATAAAAAAGCTTGATAATTAAAGTCGTAAAGCCAATACTTACATTTTCTTTAAGCAAATTCAGTTGCAATTAAGCAGTTCTAGAAAAGTTTATCAAGTAATAATAGATTAAATGCTAACCCTCCAGTAATTGTGTTCCTATTTTAATCACCATAAATGGACAACAAAGCCAACCCAACTTATCAACTCGAGTGGAATTTTACCCCCACTATCTGTGTAATCATTATCGAATAAATAATGCGCCGGCAAGACATGCCAGGTATGCATGCAATCTTACAGTTTCGCCCCCGCCTTCTTGCGACGGTTAACATTGGTTCGTCGTGACTTTAAGCCTTCTTCTCAAATAGGAATTCATTGCCCAAACGTTTTATCAATAAATGCCACAAGGAAGTTTTACGCACATTTTATCGCAAAGATACTCACACACACGACGGAAGAGAGGCGTTTATGGCCGCCTTACACCATTTATGACGTCTCACACTTACACACACACAGCGAAAAGGACCTTGGCGCACGTAAAACAATAAAATTCGAGGCATTTATATGAGCATACCTTTGATTGTGTTTAAACAGGTTCGTGGGTGTGAGCACGTGTGCGCTAGTATCTCCATCCTCTCTACCAATTTACATAATATTTTGCGGCATAGGTTACCATTTTTTATCCCCGCCTTGTAATTAAAATTAAATGCCCCTCGGCCGCATCTATTAAATTTAATGTTAAACGCGTAACATGTGACAAAAAAATACTGCCGAGGTGGCGTTAAAATTAAACAAACGACCAAATAATACTAAAATTGCATGCACAGCGCGATTAACATATCAACAGCGACAAAAAAACATCATAAACCAGCGGGGAAATGTTTCACAGCAAATTTCCAGCTTTGCATTTTCAGGCCTGCAAGTGCGGCAAGAACATCAACAATGCACACCATGGCACACATTTGCGTTCAAGTTTTAAAAATTTATGGCCCAAGTACAAGCCCAGTTAAAAAACAAAGCCAGTCGGCAAGCAACCTTCGAAAAAAAGTATAAAAATATATAGTGAGGAGTACAAAAAAAGCTCGTGCAGCCGTCGCATAAAAATGAAAACTATGTACTAATAAGCAAAAACAAGGTGGAAAAAATGAACAAACTAACGTCGTTAGCAGAAAGGAAAATGGGAAATGTAAATGCCGAAAAATTATAGGATTCATTCAAGGAACAGGGAATGCTCTTAAATTATTTACCAGCATCCCGTTTCAATTGAAAAGTAACAAAAAATAGTATTTTTCATTGAACTGCAAAAAGCTTGCCTGACTTGTAAAATAGTTCCTTAACAAAAATGTTTTAGTAAAAAGAAAATAAGGAAAAAATTATTAAATATTTTTTTTTAATTTAGGCTCAAGACAATTTAGTTAAAAAATATTAAATTTATTTTTCCATGCCTAAAAGTAAATATATATTCAACATTTTGAAAAAATTTGTTCAAGGATATGTAGTATATTTTCATCATTACTCAACCCAAAAGCACTTAAATAAGTTTTATAACCATACCCGAGGACACCAGAAAAACTTCGCTCCAATCCAGCACACCCACTCAGCCATATATTCCCGGCAGACTTCATCAGCAATTTGTAATACCTACTTTCCAAGGGCATTTCACAAGCCAAAAAAAAAAAGAAGGCAAGGGAAAACACAAACTTTTGTTGTAACCGCAGCCACAGCAGCGCTCACGTATTTATGTCAATGTTTTGTTTTAGTTGTTGGCGGCAGTCTTGGCCACCTCCGACCCGGCCCCCGGCACGCCCCTTCCGCCCCCTGGTTGCATGTCGTGCCCATTTGCGTTACCTTTGAACCCCGCCACAAAAACAAGAAGTGACGCCTGTTCAGTTTCGGTTCGGGTCGAGGCTCTTCGCTCAGCTCTCTGTTTTCCGTGCTCTGTTCCCGACTCGAGTCAGCTTTATGTGATCAACAACTTGTTTTGTTCTTGTTCAAGATGTATGCGAAAATTGCAGGGATGGGTTCGAAACCAACAGGAATGACATCAAACTACAAGAGCTGGACGTCAAAGCCATGAAAACAAAAGAAACACCAACAGAACTCATAAAATATAAATATTAAAAAAAAAACTTATCTCGAAGAAATTATAGAATGTTGCCTACTTAAATAGCTCTTTCGTTTGAATTTAAAGCTAAGAAATTTAATTCATTTTATCCCAAGGCCATGGGTTTTGGTCTTATTCAATTTTTGAGGCCTAGGCTTGTATTTAAGGAAAAATACATTTTTAAAAAAATTTTTGCATTCTAGAAATAACACTTAAATTATTTGTATTTGTAAACAAATTTTAGCATTTTTTCAGTGCAGTAGAATTGTGGAGGTTTCGGGGGCGGAAAGAAATTTATTCCTTTGCAACTTTTTTATAGTATTATTGCTGTTGAGTTTTTATTTTATTAAGAGTGCCATAAAAATAGTATGACAATGTCATTGCAACTCCAAATTACATTTGCAAGTTTTGTGGCACCGCTTGATCGAACTTTAGTGGAAAATGTAGCAGCTGGGCGGCGAAAAATGTGTCGCATAAAAAGCCAATTAAGAGGCATTCGATTGGTTTGCATAAGGCGCAGATTGCACGGCAACTCGTCATCCTTGGCAAAGGCGGGCCACGCCCCAATCATAAATATAAACAACGCCACGGCGACGACTTTGCCATCTAAAATGGAAATCTACCGGTAACAAGAACATGCATATTTCCCGGCTCGTGTTGATTTTTCTTGCCTGCCTTTTCCTTCGTGTTTGCTTATCAAGTGCAAATGCATGCAACTTGCAACAGCAACTACGGATTGCAACATAGCGGCAACAGCAACAACAACAGCAATAATAATATCAACAAACAGCGCAGATAGGCAGCGAAACAGCGACGTGTTGCTCCCTGCTGCCGTCAAGAAAAACGAGTTGTTTCCGGCACTCAAACACTTCTGATTGCAATGCCAAAAAAGCCAAAAAATATGCAGGAATATGCAGCACTTTTGTTGCCAGCACTATAAATTTAAATGCAATCGCATTAAGAGAGCAACAAAGAAACGACAGGATACGTTCTGGGAAGGGATTTCGGGTCTTGGTAATTTATGTTGCATACTTTATGGGGTGCGATGGCATATGAACTTGAACTTGCACCAAATAAACATTTTTGTTCGATTTAAATTCAGTTCAATTTGCCAAATTGCTGAATTTGCATTTTTGAATACATTTTGCTGTGTTTTAATTTGGCAGGATGTATTTAAAGATGACTAAGCATGACTTTAAGTGTATGAAAACTAAACTAGCTATAAAAAGACATTTTTTTCTATTTTTTTTTCAACCCCCGCTACAACTAACATTATTACAAAAATATATTTTATTTTCTGCTCATCTTATTTGTTTATAGTGTTTTTTACTTAGCTGCCCAATTTACATTCCGTTCGATTTGTCGAAATTGAAAATCAGCATTTGAGAACACTTTCATCTATTCTTGTTTGGATGGATGATGTTGACAAGAGCCGGAAAACAAACTGAAAACTGCATGTAAATAAGGCAGGCAAAAACAAAGCTCGTTGATGATTTGAATTACTTTCTTTTCGTTTGTATTTAATTTAATGCATTCTTGCCATCAACATCATCACTGTGATAAACTTTCAGCCAGTTGGCCATTGTTATTACTTTTCAAACTTTTCTCTCCAGAAGTCTGTGCGTTTGTGCATTTCTTTGTTGGGTGGGATAACTTTAAGCAAATAATAACTCAGACAGCCTTGAGGTAATGTTTAAGGATGCTGCTAGAGAGAATGGCACACAAATTAATGCGCAATCAACTAACGGACTGTGCCACCCAAAAACCACTTTAGACAGCCGCCCATCCGTCAAAGCCTTTTACTGGCCCAACTTTGCCCCGGCTTATTTATGTGCGTCGGCTGCAGGAGCCATGAATTGACTCTGTGACTTTGGAGTTGGGCGCCTTGCCAAAGCAGGTCCTTACCCCCCGTCCCCTCCTCTAATGTCCTCCACCCGCATAATGTGCATGACAATCTTTTCTTCCCCGCAATCCCCCGACTTCTGGCGGGGTGGAGACGATGACATTGTTGCTGGATCCGTTGCCACATGATGCACTTGATGCCAGGCGACACACAATATGTCTTTTGACTTCCGCAGACTGAAAGCCAACCGCAAGCCGCCAGATTGAGGATGATTTGAAAGCTATACACAGGACACATCCCGCCATTGGCTGAAATGGAGGGAATGTTTTAAATTCCTCGGGGATGCCTCGCAAATGGATGAAATATGATGAAGGGCCTTCGGGAAAGTTTATGAGAAAGGAATTCGCCTGTGATACTCACAAATTAAAGGTTCTTTAAAGTGTAATCACATAAAATTTCAAAGTCTTATCATTTTCTGTCATTATTAATTTTACATATGAAAATAGTGCTATAGACATCAAAATACTTAGTAATGTTTGACACCTCTCAGTCATACTAAAAACATATATTATACATAAATACTAGCTCCCTATATTAATGGAAGGCCTAAGACTCAAAATCGATTGGGAAGATGATGAAGGTCTTAAAGAGGAAAACACAACCTGTAAGCCCAGAAAACCCTTGGACAACAGCATTGATTGTCGTGAAAAGTCAATAGTGGAAAATATAAACGCCGACCAAGATGCAATTTCGAAAATCCAATATCTTAGTTTAGAGCATGCCATGCTGGACAAATACATAGAGAACCAGGAGCAAGATACAACACTCCGCAAGTATTTGGTAGTTGGCGTTCACTGGGTTTCTTTACTTACTGAAAACGTGTTGAGCCATCCCTTTGTAGTTTTGCGTTGGCAGTGTCAGGTTCATAATGCCTCGAGACATTATCATTTACATCCCTTTAGTCTTTTGCCCAGTATTGTGCATTTGCATAAACGTCAAGGAGTTGGAACACTATGGAAAGGAGTGGGCAGCTGTCTACTTGTGCGCGGAATGTCCTGCGCCATTGAAGATTGCATATCAAAACTAACCAACTGGCCAAAAAAAGTGGAAGGTCGAACTTCTTTGAAGCGATTTGGACAACATGTTTTCCTCAAATGTATAAGCATCAGTTTAATAGTGCCATTTCACGCTGCAGCCTTGGTAAAAACTGTGCAAAGCGACATAGCCAGCGAAAAAACAGGGATTTTAGATGTGATGCGGGAGGGAGGAGTCCGACTTTTCCACTTGAGTTCCACAAAAAATAGCCAAATGCTACCTGCTTATGCATTAATCGGTCCCAGTGTTTCTATTGGCATCACAAAGTATCTCTTCAACTTGCTAATACACGGCATATCCACTCGAATGATGCGTAGGCGCATCACGTTTTTGCAGGAAAATGGAGGTGGAAAATTTTGCGACAATAAGCTGGAGCACCAAAATGCTGAAATATATGCCGGACTTATCGCAATGCTAACCACAGAGGTCATATTCTTCCCATTTGAAACTATTCTCCATCGTCTTCAACTGCAGGGTACCCGAACAATAATCGATAATCTCGATAATGGCTATGCAGTTGTTCCGATTCTGACAAACTATCGAGGAGTCTTCGACTGCTATCGAGCTACAATTATTACAGAAGGAGTTGGTGGACTCTACAAGGGCTTTGGAGCGATGGTACTGCAATTTGTGGCCCATGTGGCTATTATAAAGCTGGCCAAATGGATAGTGAATCAAATAGCTGAGGGTATGTCCCATCGACCGCCATCGCGAAAATTGCAGTATCTCGATTGTGTTTCAAGCAACAAGAGCCCTACCACATTATCGCCAAGCGTTTCCAGCTCCGAAATCGAAGTAAACAGTATCGGAAAGTATTCACTGGATTAGTTAAGTCTTACTATTAATGTTTGTGTAAATTCTTTCTAATAATATATATTTAAACGAAAGAAATCAGATAAAGAAGTTCGACAAGTTGTTTAACAACTATATTAAAATTAAAAGAAATAGTATGTGGAATTTTAGTTTAAATAGGAAAAAGCTTAAATCATCTGTCAATGAAATTATTTTGACAGGAAATGCTTCGTTGTTAATTAAGCATACGACATTGTTATTAATTCCCTTAAAGAGATTAGGTATTTACGATTTACACAAAATTAAGCAAGCATTTGGCATTTAATCAAATATGTATTCATTTAAAGTCATCAAGGAATTGCCCCGAGCTATATACAAATGATTGCATTTATTTCCAGAATTAACAGGTCCACACGTCGAATGCGCAATGTATGCATGCCAATATTGGCAAAATACTTCGCATGTAAATTGAGGCCTCACCTATGCTAATTCATGTGTTGACTCCTGAAGGCAGTCTGCTAATCCGAAAGGCTTTTTGTTTCTATTTATCTATGCAGATGTTATGGCTAATTGATTTTCCAAAATTCTACAATTGTTTGTTTGGACCACACTTAAAAACGGCACAGAGTTGACCACGATAATTTAAAATTACGATTTCCAATGATGTGCGGCAGATACTCGAAATCGCTGGGATTGCGTTCTTATGCTTGTTTGTGTGCACGTAATGCACATAAAGTTGCTGCTTCGTGCCCCCAGAAGCCGTAAAGCCAATTCGCAGGACAGTAGACGGCGTATACTTAATACACACGTATGCAACGCGTGACTGCTGCCAGGCTCCAAGGATGCGAGCTGTGGCAAAGAAATCAACTTAAAATGTGCAAATTGTTTATACTGCCGACCCCTCTGCGGGCAAACACAAACATACATATGTGCACTGGGATGGGTTAAAGTATGTGCCGGACATTGAATAAGATTAATGAAGGTTTTGCTTCTGGTGTTTCGGTTTTTTTTTTTTATTGTTTGGTTTCGGGTCGGCCGCCTGCTGCGGTATCGTGGTTGGACCGCAGGATGATGCCGTTGCCCCTGCTGCTAAAATATTTTTGCAGTCAGCCTCGGCCTGTTCTGCAGCAGCTGTAAATGAAAAACATATTTCAATGATGCATGCCCCGCAAAAACAACATCGGCCGGGCGGTTCCCGCTCGTCCTGGCCAACAATAAACTGGCCCAACAACCGGTTTGAGCCGGGCCCAAAAGAAGGAGACGAAGCTGCTGGCCACAAACAACTGTCAGGAACATGTTGCGAAATGTGACAATTTTATTGGTCTGTCCGGGAATTATATATATCAGAATTTGTAACGCATTCAGGAATGAAAATTGTTCTTAGAGTGCAAGATGCAGCCTTAAAGAAATTCCAAGCAATTTATTGCGATTTAATTACTTGAATTCTGTCACCATTTCTTCTTTTTAATGGGTTATAAACAATTTTAAAATATTTAGTACACAAATTTTTAGTTGCCATTCATAAGGCATCAATCATTTTTAAGCTAATTAATTTTCACTTTCTCATTGTAAACTTTTTAATACGTATTAGTATTTTAAAGAGTCTTAGATACCTTCTTGGACCAAAACCTAATTGAATTACAAGTAATTTTAAGAAGACTTTGCAAACTTTTTATCTTTTCCCTAGCCGCACTTCTATCAGCATTTACAGCTTGCAGCTAGTGCAATAAGAAAAAATAGAAAAACCGTAAAGTAAGTAAAACTCCGGACATATTTAATTATAAATGCAGTTCAACTTTGCTAAGAAGGCGAGAGAAAATAAGAGAATGTGAAACTTGGTCATGAAGTACTCGAGGTAATCAGCGAAGCACAAGCTCCATTTCCTTTAAGCTATCTCCTCAAATTGCTATTTAATTAGCCCATTGACAGGTGTGCAGCATTTAAAAAAAAATGAAGTGAGTCAGGACTAAATGAAGTGTAATTCTCCACTAAGGCAAATTCGATATTAATTATCAGCTTTAAAACAAAATTTTCGTTATTCCCAGAAGCGAGACCTCAACACATTTTTTTGTGTGGCCACTGGCAGCATTCCATTTTTTAATTAACCGCCAGAGAACCGGGAACCCGAGCTGTTGGCCCCCGGAGACCCGGCTGTCAGTTCACCTGGATGTGGAGTTATGTTGACATTTGCCACCGCCGTCATGCGACATTTTGAATACGTCCCGGCAGCCAATTTGCCCGAGTCGAGAGTGTGGCAAGGGTTGTGTGTGTGTGTGTACGAGTACCCCTGACAGCTGTTGTTTGAGTAGTTCTTAAGTAGCTGCTAATGAGTCGCTAACTTGCAGGCGGACAACTTTCAAGAGACAATTTTCTTACGGCACTACATAGTTTCGTACTTCATTTTCTTGAATCAGAGATTGCTCGTTGAAGTGTCGGAAAATTCTGACGACAGTTTACGTTTCCTGCAGGCCTTTTTGTTTGAATCTCTGTTTTTATATTTAATTATCACTCAGTTTTGCACATTTTCATCCAATAATTTATTTATCACTTCATTTGCCTTTTGTGCAATTTAAATTTGGTTTAAAAATTACCAGCATCTTAGAGGCAAAACTAAAATAGTCTTAGTAATAACTTAGTTATCTCCCAATTTTAGTTCAAAACTTAAGTTCTTCTCCTCATTTTATGTATTTTTAATAATAATTACTTGTGGATGATAAACTTCAAACTATTTAAATTTGTCTTAAAGCCGATTGCTGAGATAAACTCGTTCCAAGAACATTTTGCAACATTTTAATCTCTTGCTCGAACTGGAAGAACACGAAGACATCTGCTTGCATTTGCTGGCAGTCGTGTTTAAATATATGCTTGCATAACGCAGTCATCCTTCATCCCATTTCTCATCCGCAGAACAAAGTACACACGGCAGTGAAAATTCTCCCGGGAAAAAGGGAAAACGAGGCGAGGAACAATGGCTAACAATATTACGCATACGCCACTGGTGCCCGAGTTTGCTTTTGGCCCCCTTCGGGCGTTACCTCCATCGATGGGAGGTCCGAAAAAGCGAAATCTGCGTTAAATGGAAGCGTTTGCGCACAATTATGTAACATCATCGGTGGGGATTCGGTAAAAACGGGGAACGTTCGAAGAAGGTGATTTCATTTTTTATGCAGCTCTTTTCTTTTGGCGTTAAATTAAAACAACGAAATATAGCGAGTTTATGAGGTAAACACAAGGATAAAGGGCAGCTGAATCAGATAGCATAACAGAGACGTAGAGATGGAAAACAGCGAGTTGTCTCCGTATAAATTCACACTAAACTGGGGATTTCAAATGGATTTCCAGAGGCTGAGGCAACAATGGAGACTCGGCATAATCGCCACCGACAGAAAGCGCAGCATCATCGAAGGCGAAGGACGAAGGTGACAACGATGACGGGTGACAGGATGGCAGGATAGTAGAATGGAAGGAAATCCCGGAGATGATGGGCATGACAGGCGGAACAAACGAGCCCGGCGTATATGGAGACGTACCCGCCGCACAGCTGTTGCAGACCCACTCCAACTAGTTTTTGTCAGCACTCTTTGCCCAATATCTACATATTTACCCATTCCACTTCAGGACAAGCCAAGGAGAAGCGTTATAAATCACATTAAGTAGATCATACTTTGCATATGAAGGCCCGATCCGACATTTCATTTACCTTCTAACCGTTAAAGATTAAATTATTATATTTTTGTTGTAAGCTAAGTATTTTGTAGGGGTAATTTCATTCCTTTCACAAATTTGTTAAAGAGTGTTTGTTTGTAATATTATTACAGTTTAAATTATTTTAATTGTATGGTTTTAAACATAAAACATTTAAACATAAAGATAAATGTCTTTGTATATAACAAGATTTGAATCACAATTTTTTACTACTTCTAGGAATACATATTTAATTTAATTTTGGAGTTTTCTTTAAACATTACTGTATGTACTTTAAATCTTTTTAAGCTTTTAAATTCGTTTAAAATGGCTTACAATTTTAAACTTAAGCTATATAACACGGCTGCCAAAAAAATGTATTACGTATTTTAAAGTTCAGCTTAACATTTAATATTATATTCTGGTTATAAAATGAAAGTAATATATTTACGCACACTCCTTCAGCGTAACCTAGGTTTCCCATCACCGTTGACGACCCAGTTTGAGTTGCCGTAGCAGAAGAGCAGATAAAAAGAAAGCACTTTAACATAACAATGAACTCCAACACCAAAGCGAAACAAACGCCAACGCAATCAAAATTCAAAAGTTTCATTTGCAGGTAAATGCTGGATTTACTCGGAGGATTTTAGTGTCCTGGAGCCCCGGTGTCCGCTTCGTCCTTGTTGTCAATTGTTTGGCAGCGCATGATGAATGACGCCGATAGCACTCCGCGATGATAGCGCGAATTTGTAGCCGCATTAACTTGGCCACCGTGAAGTTTCCCAGTTTGGGACCAAAGGTCAACACAGGTTGGCTGCGAGATCTTAATGGGAATGCTAAGTAGAGCATAGTTGTAAATTATGCGAGAAACTTTTCCACCACTCACTTCGTTTGCGCGATTTTTCGTTCTATTATAAATGATGAAAAATACACTCTCATCGACCCAGATTAAGGAATACAATTTTTCTAAAGAAATCGGTTTCATTTATAAAATGAAAAGTGCTTTGGCATAAAATTGAACTTAAAGAGCTTCGCCCATAACATTCTCCTTTAATAAATGCGATGCAAATCGATTCAAAAATGTAAAAGTCTAGACATTGTCAAAAACAACTTTATCGATCAAAGCTAATATTTTGGCAACTCGTAAACTTAAACTTTCATAAATATGTATTTTCCCTGTGCGAAGACAACTTCTCACGCCCCACAATTTATGCCCCCGTTTTTGTACAAACAACTGAAGCTATTATCATAAATATGTTACTGGAAAAAACAATCGAAATAGGCCAATTAAAATGCTGTGAAAGCGTAAACAAAAAAAATAATATGTAAGGCCGGCCAGTCGGGATTGTAAATGAATAATTAGTATAAACACAAGTTTTTGTTTGCTTTTCAATGTTAATTGAAATCAGCATTTAAAGAACAATAAATTCGAGTAAAAACTCGGCATGGAAATGGAAATTTTGCAACTAGCTATGGGAATAATAAGGACAATGTGATTGCCTCAAGGAGCTGCCGTTGGGAACGCTTACGAATGCCATTACACGACAAAGGACTTGACTCGACGACTCCTTGGCCGAGTGTCCTTATCGGCAATCGCATAAATCTCGTCCTTGGAGAGTTGTTACCGGTTCAAGAAAGTGAGGAAAAGCGGGGAAAGCCGGGGAAAGCCGGGGAAAGCCGGAGAAAGGCGGTAAAAGCGACTTGGTGTTGCCACCTAGTTGCAAATTGTACGCAAGGGTTTTCTTAACGCAATTATTGTATCACGCAGTTTGGCTGCTTTTTATTTTATACACTCCTGACCGGCGAATCGGACTTGTCCGACTTTTCTGCTGACTCCTCTGTATCGTGGCTGCGTGACTTTTATTGGACTTTTCGCCTCTTTTTCTCCTTTAGCGAAAGTTTCGGTCTTGTTTATGGCATTTATCGTGCTTTTGTTTCCCAATGCTGCGCCTAGACTTTTCCGGAGCGGAGTTTCCCCTAATGCCATCGCATATCCCGCAGCGTTTACTTAACGCGACGGGCGCGCTCTTATCTAAACGATTGCCTGTGGAGTGATTATGAGTGTTTGAGGTTGTTAGCATAATTGACGCCCAGTGCTCGCTTGGCTGGGGAAAAAAAAAACAAAAATATAAAGGGAATAAAGTTAGACCAAATGAGCAGACAATGAATAATAATTAAGTGCCATTCGGATACATTTTCATGCTAATAATAAGCTGAATTGTGAGGTTCGTTAACTCCGTATGTGATTAAGGTTAAAACAGTTGTTATTGCGGACTAATATTTAAATCAGATAGAACTGAAATTGATTAGTTTATCGCTAATGAAATTAATAATCCAAATATAGCCAATATATTGTCCAAAAACTGCATTTTAAATATTATAAAAATATTATCTTTAACATTAAATTTATTACATTCATTTTTCCAAATTTAACTTATTTATCATTAATATAACACAATCTAATAAATGACTTGCATGTGAAATTTTTATTTGATTTAGATTTTAAATATACGTTCAAAAATATCAATGGCATAACTGAAAAATTTAACTTTATCACCACAAGGTATGTAATTTGATTTTCGTTTGAATGTACGCCCTAATATTCTAAATTTAAGTAGAACGAATCTGGTTTCCAATGACGCTCAAAATATTTATTTGCTCTGCTCATTTAAATTTCCAGGCACGTTAGACGAGCATCAACGACTTTACCGCCCCCGGTGCCAAAAAATCAACATTTGTGCCAGGCCAAAACGAATGCTAAATGCGCATTAATGCTACCAGAACCTGGAAGAACTCTTTCCACCTCCGGCGCACAACCCCACAATTACCACAAATAATTTCAAACTCACACCCTCACTCGAGGCATGCAAAAATGTTGCACGTGGCATTGATTTCGTGTGCCACGATTGATTGCAAAGCTGGATTAAAGCTGTGGTCTACCCAAATATCTTAAATCGAAGCAGAGGCGTCTGCTCTAATCAGATTGCTTCTTGGCAAAATGTTGTCTTACTTGCCTCCGGTTTACCATATTGCCTGCACTTACTACAATTACTTGAAGGGCATGCGTTGAAAAGCTAGGAATTCTGACAGGACTAACATTATCAGGATGAAATATGATAGTATTTTACCTTAGTCAGTTTCTATGAGATTGCTAAAGGATAAGAATGACTGAAGTATTGAACACATATTGCAGAAATTGTTATGAAAAGATATTCCCAACTTTCATAGCAAAGAAATTCTAAGCATAAATTAAAGTGGAAACTTACCTATTATTATTAATAAAAAGACACTTTAACATAAACAGCTTAAAAGTGTTCAATTGGAACTATCACACTCACATATTATTCATTTAAAAACCTTCTTTAACTTTAATGTTTATAGATTTAATATGTATAGATTGTACAGTACTCGAACTGAATTGTAGAACTGGGAAAGCATTTTTACAAATATTAAAATACGGTTAAAACAATGCTAGCTAAATAATAAAGTTTTTAAGCAAAAAAACAGTAATAATAATAATAATCAAATTGGTGAACCGCATAAAAACAAAACAGGTGAATTAATCACGGGTCTAATTTGAAGGCAAATAAATCAATTTGAGTGTTGTTAATAATTTTAAAATGAGTCTACCCCTCATCACCCACCCCCTTGCAATCAACAGATTTTCCTTAAATCAATAGCTGCGAATCAAGGCGTATTTGTGTGTCACGCTCGCATCGCTCCAAGCCAAGTTAAGACCAACTGATTGCGCAATGAGCATTAGAGCATGACACGCAATCTCACTCACGTCTCCAGCCAGCCTCACGCTCAAATTTAAGCACCAGGAATAATCTTTAGCTGTTGCCGCTTGTCGTCATCCCAGGATCCCCATCACCATCCCCATTCCCAGAACCCCTCGATCTCCCCTCGCAGTCTGCTCGTCGCCTGTTGCCTGTCATTGTCATGTTTGCACTTGGCTTTAATGCTCGGCACCGCTGGTGGGGTTTGCCTTTCGGGTTGGTTAAGCGCAGCACTTGCTGCCGAATAAAACTTTGAATCAGTCACCGGATTTCAGTGGGTATCCGCCAACCGGCAACCAGCAACCTGCAACATTTAACCTGCAACCTGCAGTGGCAAAGCGCTTGCAATTAAAAGCTGTCTTCCTGCCTCACTGTTTAGAAACACACTCTAAAGTGTGTACACGGAAAACAAGTATCCCATATCTGAATATTATATAATATTTTTTTGTTTTTAAACCTTTTACAAAATAGTTTTTATTAATTTTTTGGAAAAGTTTTGGGGTTCGTAATTAGGCAACTCATTTGTTTATACTTTTATTTCAGAAGTAGACCAAGAACAGCTTGTGAAAAAATATGAGCTTCTGACGTTGATTAGGTTATTATTAAAATTACAAGCCTATATTAATCCGTATTAATTAAAACTAATAATTAAGTGCAAACCAAACTTGAACAAAAATACTTTTTTTTTGTATGGCAGCAATTATATAATTTTTCCTCTCTGTATGTGTGAGTTTGCATCGAATACTGCGGTGTTTTCAGCATGATTACTTTGTCTTCCTAAAGTGCAAATGAAAGTCTCACTCTCTGTTGCTGCTTATTTGTAAAGTTTGTTAATTGTGTTGATTTCGAGTTGCAGCTGCAGGCACCAAATGTGATTTGGGGAAGGAGTAGGAAAATTGTAATAGAACGTGATAAACTTACCTGTTGAACTGCAGGCAAGTCGGTAACTATTTTAAATCCATTAACCAATGTAAACTTGAGTTCTTTGAGCCAGGTTAAAGGGTGATTTCAATCTGAATTTAAGGAAAGCATGTTATTTATTTTCCTTAGCAAATTGCCTGGAAACATTCAAAGTAAAATATTTAAATTGCTGCGAGAATGTTGACTTATAGTTTTCTAGGGTTTTTTCCCTTTCGAAATTGTTCCTGATTTTATTTTTATATTAAACATGAATACGTTTTCTTCTTATTTACATTTAAATTGGACTATTTGAAAAAAGACTTAATAAAATTCTTATGTATGCGAAGTAAGTCGTGAGAAAGTAATCCATTGACCTTATTCATCATACCCATTTGTCAATGTAAAAATAAACCGATTAAAATAAGGCAAGACTCATCGAAATAACTTGCCTTTGCAATTTTTCTTGCAGTCAGCGGGAAAATCTTGTTTTGCATCGATAAACATTGACATTCGTGCTTAAGTGTGTGTGCAATGCATGAATTTTCCCACACCATGCATGAGCGAGAAAATCATGTGTTGAAGCAGCAACAGGAAAATGCATTTTTTTTTTGGTTATGTTTGCATGCCATATATGATGGATGCATATCCCACAAGTAACCGAAAAGATTGAAAGGAATTTAAAAACAAGTGAGAACGCTATAGTCGAGTGCCTCGACTATTAGATACCCGTTACTCAGTTCAAATTATCAATTTGAATTCGGCGATTTACAGCACGAGCATCAGCACGAGCGCTTCTTTAGCGCAGGCAGCTTTTCGTTCATACGGACAGACAGACGGACAGACGGACATGGCTAGATCGACTCGGCTAGTGATCCTGAACAAGAATATATATACTTTATAGGGTCGGAAACGCTTCCTTCTACCTGTTACAAACTTTTGCACGAATACAATATACCCTTTTACTCTACGAGTAACGGGTATAAAAAGTGTACCCTCAACAGGACTTCCAGAGTCCATAACTTTACCAAACTTAGGACGATTTCAAAATGTCATACCTCTAAAGACTCGTGATTCGATTCTCTAAAAATCTGCATTAAAATTTTTCATTTTAACGTTGATCAAAATTTTGACCCAATTTCATGTTCATTGTTTCAACAATTATGACAACATGTAAAAAAATGTACCCTCAACAGGACTTCCAGAGTCCATAACCTTACCAAACTTAGGACGATTTCAAAGTGTCATACCTCTAAAGACTCGTGATGCGATTCTCTAAAAATCTGCATTCAAATTTTTCATTTTAACGTTGATCAAAATTTTGACCCATTTTCATGTTCGTTATTTCAACAATTATGACAACATGTAAGAAAAATGTACCCTCAACAGGACTTCCAGAGTCCATAACTTTACCAAACTTAGGACGATTTCAAAGTGTCATACCTCTAAAGACTCGTGATTCGATTCTCTAAAAATCTGCATTCAAATTTTTCATTTTAACGTTGATCAAAATTTTGACACATTTTCATGTTCGTTATTTCAACAATTTTGACAACATGTAAAAAAAGTGTACCCTCAACAGGACTTCCAGAGTCCATAACTTTACCAAACTTAGGACGATTTCAAAGTGTCATACCTCTAAAGACTCGTGATTCGATTCTCTAAAAATCTGCATTCAAATTTTTCATTTTAACGTTGATCAAAATTTTGACACATTTTCATGTTCGTTATTTCAACAATTTTGACAACATGTAAAAAAAGTGTACCCTCAACAGGACTTCCAGAGTCCATAACTTTACCAAACTTAGGACGATTTCAAAGTGTCATACCTTTAAAGACTCGTGATTCCATTCTCTAAAAATCTGCATTCAAATTTTTCATTTTAACGTTGATCAAAATTTTGACCCATTTTCATGTTCGTTATTTCAACAATTATGACAACATGTAAAAAAAGTGTACCCTCAACAGGACTTCCAGAGTCCATAACTTTACCAAACTTAGGACGATTTCAAAATGTCATACCTCTAAAGACTCGTGATTCGATTCTCTAAAAATCTGCATTAAAATTTTTCATTTTAACGTTGATCAAAATTTTGACCCAATTTCATGTTTGTTGTTTCAACAATTATGACAACATGTAAAAAAAGTGTACCCTCAACAGGACTTCCAGAGTCCATAACTTTACCAAACTTAGGACGATTTCAAAATGTCATACCTCTAAAGACTCGTGATTCCATTCTCTAAAAATCTGCATTCAAATTTTTCATTTTAACGTTGATCAAAATTTTGACCCAATTTCATGTTCGTTGTTTCAACAATTATGACAACATGTAAAAAAAGTGTACCCTCAACAGGACTTCCAGAGTCCATAACTTTACCAAACTTAGGACGATTTCAAAATGTCATACCTCTAAAGACTCGTGATTCCATTCTCTAAAAATCTGCATTCAAATTTTTCATTTTAACGTTGATCAAAATTTTGACCCATTTTCATGTTCGTTATTTCAACAATTATGACAACATGTAAAAAATATGTACCCTCAACAGGACTTCCAGAGTCCATAACTTTACCAAACTTAGGACGATTTCAAAATGTCATACCTCTAAAGACTCGTGATTCGATTCTCTAAAAATCTGCATTAAAATTTTTCATTTTAACGTTGATCAAAATTTTGACCCAATTTCATGTTCGTTGTTTCAACAATTATGACAACATGTAAAAAAAGTGTACCCTCAACAGGACTTCCAGAGTCCATAACTTTACCAAACTTAGGACGATTTCAAAATGTCATACCTCTAAAGACTCGTGATTCCATTCTCTAAAAATCTGCATTCAAATTTTTCATTTTAACGTTGATCAAAATTTTGACCCATTTTCATGTTCGTTATTTCAACAATTATGACAACATGTAAAAAAAGTGTACCCTCAACAGGACTTCCAGAGTCCATAACTTTACCAAACTTAGGACGATTTCAAAGTGTCATACCTCTAAAGACTCGTGATTCCATTCTCTAAAAATCTGCATTCAAATTTTTCATTTTAACGTTGATCAAAATTTTGACCCATTTTCATGTTCGTTATTTCAACAATTATGACAACATGTAAAAAATATGTACCCTCAACAGGACTTCCAGAGTCCATAACTTTACCAAACTTAGGACGATTTCAAAATGTCATACCTCTAAAGACTCGTGATTCGATTCTCTAAAAATCTGCATTTAAATTTTTCATTTTAACGTTGATCAAAATTTTGACCCATTTTCATGTTCGTTATTTCAACAATTTTGACAACATGTAAAAAAAGTGTACCCTCAACAGGACTTCCAGAGTCCATAACTTTACCAAACTTAGGACGATTTCAAAGTGTCATACCTTTAAAGACTCGTGATTCCATTCTCTAAAAATCTGCATTCAAATTTTTCATTTTAACGTTGATCAAAATTTTGACCCATTTTCATGTTCGTTATTTCAACAATTATGACAACATGTAAAAAATATGTACCCTCAACAGGACTTCCAGAGTCCATAACTTTACCAAACTTAGGACGATTTCAAAATGTCATACCTCTAAAGACTCGTGATTCGATTCTCTAAAAATCTGCATTAAAATTTTTCATTTTAACGTTGATCAAAATTTTGACCCAATTTCATGTTCGTTGTTTCAACAATTATGACAACATGTAAAAAAAGTGTACCCTCAACAGGACTTCCAGAGTCCATAACTTTACCAAACTTAGGACGATTTCAAAGTGTCATACCTCTAAAGACTCGTGATTCCATTCTCTAAAAATCTGCATTCAAATTTTTCATTTTAACGTTGATCAAAATTTTGACCCATTTTCATGTTCGTTATTTCAACAATTATGACAACATGTAAAAAATATGTACCCTCAACAGGACTTCCAGAGTCCATAACTTTACCAAACTTAGGACGATTTCAAAGTGTCATACCTCTAAAGACTCGTGATTCCATTCTCTAAAAATCTGCATTCAAATTTTGTATTTTAACGTTGATCAAAATTTTGACCCATTTTCATGTTCGTTATTTCAACAATTATGACAACATGTAAAAAATATGTACCCTCAACAGGACTTCCAGAGTCCATAACTTTACCAAACTTAGGACGATTTCAAAATGTCATACCTCTAAAGACTCGTGATTCGATTCTCTAAAAATCTGCATTTAAATTTTTCATTTTAACGTTGATCAAAATTTTGACCCATTTTCATGTTCGTTATTTCAACAATTTTGACAACATGTAAAAAAAGTGTACCCTCAACAGGACTTCCAGAGTCCATAACTTTACCAAACTTAGGACGATTTCAAAGTGTCATACCTCTAAAGACTCGTGATTCCATTCTCTAAAAATCTGCATTCAAATTTTTCATTTTAACGTTGATCAAAATTTTGACCCATTTTCATGTTCGTTATTTCAACAATTATGACAACATGTAAAAAATATGTACCCTCAACAGGACTTCCAGAGTCCATAACCTTACCAAACTTAGGACGATTTCAAAGTGTCATACCTTTAAAGACTCGTGATTCGATTCTCTAAAAATCTGCATTCAAATTTTTCATTTTAACGTTGATCAAAATTTTGACCCATTTTCATGTTCGTTATTTCAACAATTATGACAACATGTAAAAACAAGAGAGAACGCTATAGTCGAGTGCCTTGACTATTAGATACCCGTTACTCAGCTAAACAACTTAATATAAATATGCCTTCTTGTATGTTTTTCGCCGCTCGAATCAGTTCCCGATTTTTATGTTAAAATCGGTACCCAGGGAACACCTCCAATTTGGCTAACTTGATTTGATTTGCATAGTTCTTGGGATATAGTTCGGTATTGACAAATGAAAGCCATCGCAATTTCCTTTAATAGAAATCCTTATCGAGAATTAACGTTGACTCCGTTGAGCACCTTGGCCAGCTGTTCCAAAGTCATCCGTTAGATGGCGCTATTGTATACGCCATGAAAGGCGGAAATGTAGGCGCTAGCCAGGCTTAAGCGTTTAATGGGTTTTTGGGCGTTAGAGTGGGCGTGGCAAACTTTTATTTGGCCAATCGATAGGTATTGACGAAACAAATACATATAAAAAAAAATTTTCATAATAGCATCAAAACTGTGGCCGCAGCTTGTGGCTTGTGGGCGTCAGAGGGGGCGTGGCACCATTTTGAAACAAACTTGCGCTGCGTAGGAACTCCTAAAATTTACATGCAAAATGTCAATTTTCTAGCTTTTATAGTTTCCGAGATCTCAGCGTTCATACGGACAGACAGACAGACAGACAGACGGACAGACAGACGGACAGACGGACAGACGGACAGACGGACATGGCTAGATCGACTCGGCTAGTGATCCTGAACAAGAATATATATACTTTATAGGGTCGGAAACGCTTCCTTCTACCTGTTACATACTTTTGCACGAATACAATATACCCTTTTACTCTACGAGTAACGGGTATAAAAATGTACCCTCAACAGGACTTCCAGAGTCCATAACTTTACCAAACTTAGGACGATTTCAAAATGTCATACCTCTAAAGACTCGTGATTTGATTCTCTAAAATTCTGCATTCAAATTTTTCATTTTAACGTTGATCAAAATTTTGATCCATTTTCATGTTCGTTATTTCAACAATTTTGACAACATGTAAAAAAATGTACCCTCAACAGGACTTCCAGAGTCCATAACCTTACCAAACTTAGGACGATTTCAAAATGTCATACCTCTAAAGACTCGTGATTTGATTCTCTAAAAATCTGCATTCAAATTTTTAATTTTAACGTTGATCAAAATTTTGACCCATTTTCATGTTCGTTATTTCAACAATTTTGACAACATGTAAAAAAAATGTACCCTCAACAGGACTTCCAGAGTCCATAACCTTACCAAACTTAGGACGATTTCAAAGTGTCATACCTCTAAAGACTCGTGATGCGATTCTCTAAAAATCTGCATTCAAATTTTTCATTTTAACGTTGATCAAAATTTTGACCCATTTTCATGTTCGTTCTTTCAACAATTATGACAACATGTAAAAAAAATGTACCCTCAACAGGACTTCCAGAGTCCATAACTTTACCAAACTTAGGACGATTTCAAAGTGTCATACCTCTAAAGACTCGTGATTCGATTCTCTAAAAATCTGCATTCAAATTTTTCATTTTAACGTTGATCAAAATTTTGACCCATTTTCATGTTCGTTATTTCAACAATTATGACAACATGTAAAAAAAATGTACCCTCAACAGGACTTCCAGAGTCCATAACTTTACCAAACTTAGGACGATTTCAAAATGTCATACCTCTAAAGACTCGTGATTCGATTCTCTAAAAATCTGCATTAAAATTTTTCATTTTAACGTTGATCAAAATTTTGACCCAATTTCATGTTCGTTGTTTCAACAATTATGACAACATGTAAAAAAAGTGTACCCTCAACAGGACTTCCAGAGTCCATAACTTTACCAAACTTAGGACGATTTCAAAGTGTCATACCTCTAAAGACTCGTGATTCCATTCTCTAAAAATCTGCATTCAAATTTTTCATTTTAACGTTGATCAAAATTTTGACCCATTTTCATGTTCGTTATTTCAACAATTATGACAACATGTAAAAAATATGTACCCTCAACAGGACTTCCAGAGTCCATAACTTTACCAAACTTAGGACGATTTCAAAGTGTCATACCTCTAAAGACTCGTGATTCCATTCTCTAAAAATCTGCATTCAAATTTTTTATTTTAACGTTGATCAAAATTTTGACCCATTTTCATGTTCGTTATTTCAACAATTATGACAACATGTAAAAAATATGTACCCTCAACAGGACTTCCAGAGTCCATAACTTTACCAAACTTAGGACGATTTCAAAATGTCATACCTCTAAAGACTCGTGATTCGATTCTCTAAAAATCTGCATTTAAATTTTTCATTTTAACGTTGATCAAAATTTTGACCCATTTTCATGTTCGTTATTTCAACAATTTTGACAACATGTAAAAAAAGTGTACCCTCAACAGGACTTCCAGAGTCCATAACTTTACCAAACTTAGGACGATTTCAAAGTGTCATACCTCTAAAGACTCGTGATTCCATTCTCTAAAAATCTGCATTCAAATTTTTCATTTTAACGTTGGATCAAAATTTTGACCCATTTTCATGTTCGTTATTTCAACAATTATGACAACATGTAAAAAATATGTACCCTCAACAGGACTTCCAGAGTCCATAACCTTACCAAACTTAGGACGATTTCAAAGAGTCATACCTCTAAAGACTCGTGATTCGATCCTCTAAAAATCTGCATTCAAATTTTTCATTTTAACGTTGATCAAAATTTTGACCCATTTTCATGTTCGTTATTTCAACAATTATGACAACATGTAAAAAATATGTACCCTCAACAGGACTTCCAGAGTCCATAACCTTACCAAACTTAGGACGATTTCAAAGTGTCATACCTTTAAAGACTCGTGATTCGATTCTCTAAAAATCTGCATTCAAATTTTTCATTTTAACGTTGATCAAAATTTTGACCCATTTTCATGTTCGTTATTTCAACAATTATGACAACATGTAAAAAAAATGTACCCTCAACAGGACTTCCAGAGTCCATAACTTTACCAAACTTAGGACGATTTCAAAATGTCATACCTCTAAAGACTCGTGATTTGATTCTCTAAAAATCTGCATTCAAATTTTTCATTTTAACGTTGATCAAAATTTTGATCCATTTTCATGTTCGTTATTTCAACAATTTTGACAACATGTAAAAAAAATGTACCCTCAACAGGACTTCCAGAGTCCATAACCTTACCAAACTTAGGACGATTTCAAAGAGTCATACCTCTAAAGACTCGTGATTCGATCCTCTAAAAATCTGCATTCAAATTTTTCATTTTAACGTTGATCAAAATTTTGACCCATTTTCATGTTCGTTATTTCCACAATTATGACAACATGTAAAAAATATGTACCCTCAACAGGACTTTCAGAGTCCATAACCTTACCAAACTTAGGACGATTTCAAAGTGTCATACCTTTAAAGACTCGTGATTCGATTCTCTAAAAATCTGCATTCAAATTTTTCATTTTAACGTTGATCAAAATTTTGACCCATTTTCATGTTCGTTATTTCAACAATTATGACAACATGTAAAAAAAATGTACCCTCAACAGGACTTCCAGAGTCCATAACTTTACCAAACTTAGGACGATTTCAAAATGTCATACCTCTAAAGACTCGTGATTTGATTCTCTAAAAATCTGCATTCAAATTTTTCATTTTAACGTTGATCAAAATTTTGACCCATTTTCATGTTCGTTATTTCAACAATTTTGACAACATGTAAAAAAAATGTACCCTCAACAGGACTTCCAGAGTCCATAACCTTACCAAACTTAGGACGATTTCAAAGTGTCATACCTCTAAAGATTCGTGATGCGATTCTCTAAAAATCTGCATTCAAATTTTTCATTTTAACGTTGATCAAAATTTTGACCCATTTTCATGTTCGTTATTTCAACAATTATGACAACATGTAAAAAAAATGTACCCTCAACAGGACTTCCAGAGTCCATAACTTTACCAAACTTAGGACGATTTCAAAGTGTCATACCTCTAAAGACTCGTGATTCGATTCTCTAAAAATCTGCATTCAAATTTTTCATTTTAACGTTGATCAAAATTTTGACCCATTTTCATGTTCGTTATTTCAACAATTATGACAACATGTAAAAAAAATGTACCCTCAACAGGACTTCCAGAGTCCATAACTTTACCAAACTTAGGACGATTTCAAAATGTCATACCTCTAAAGACTCGTGATTTGATTCTCTAAAAATCTGCATTCAAATTTTTCATTTTAACGTTGATCAAAATTTTGACCCATTTTCATGTTCGTTATTTCAACAATTATGACAACATGTAAAAAAAATGTACCCTCAACAGGACTTCCAGAGTCCATAACTTTACCAAACTTAGGACGATTTCAAAGTGTCATACCTCTAAAGACTCGTGATGCGATTCTCTAAAAATCTGCATTCAAATTTTTCATTTTAACGTTGATCCAAATTTTGACCCATTTTCATGTTCGTTATTTCAACAATTATGACAACATGTAAAAAAAAATGTACCCTCAACAGGACTTCCAGAGTCCATAACTTTACCAAACTTAGGACGATTTCAAAGTGTCATACCTCTAAAGACTCGTGATGCGATTCTCTAAAAATCTGCATTCAAATTTTTCATTTAACGTTGATCAAAATTTTGACCCAATTTCATGTTCGTTATTTCAACAATTATGACAACATGTAAAAAATATGTACCCTCAACAGGACTTCCAGAGTCCATAACTTTACCAAACTTAGGACGATTTCAAAATGTCATACCTCTAAAGACTCGTGATTCGATTCTCTAAAAATCTGCATTTAAATTTTTCATTTTAACGTTGATCAAAATTTTGACCCATTTTCATGTTCGTTATTTCAACAATTTTGACAACATGTAAAAAAAGTGTACCCTCAACAGGACTTCCAGAGTCCATAACTTTACCAAACTTAGGACGATTTCAAAGTGTCATACCTCTAAAGACTCGTGATTCCATTCTCTAAAAATCTGCATTCAAATTTTTCATTTTAACGTTGGATCAAAATTTTGACCCATTTTCATGTTCGTTATTTCAACAATTATGACAACATGTAAAAAATATGTACCCTCAACAGGACTTCCAGAGTCCATAACCTTACCAAACTTAGGACGATTTCAAAGAGTCATACCTCTAAAGACTCGTGATTCGATCCTCTAAAAATCTGCATTCAAATTTTTCATTTTAACGTTGATCAAAATTTTGACCCATTTTCATGTTCGTTATTTCAACAATTATGACAACATGTAAAAAATATGTACCCTCAACAGGACTTCCAGAGTCCATAACCTTACCAAACTTAGGACGATTTCAAAGTGTCATACCTTTAAAGACTCGTGATTCGATTCTCTAAAAATCTGCATTCAAATTTTTCATTTTAACGTTGATCAAAATTTTGACCCATTTTCATGTTCGTTATTTCAACAATTATGACAACATGTAAAAAAAAATGTACCCTCAACAGGACTTCCAGAGTCCATAACTTTACCAAACTTAGGACGATTTCAAAATGTCATACCTCTAAAGACTCGTGATTTGATTCTCTAAAAATCTGCATTCAAATTTTTCATTTTAACGTTGATCAAAATTTTGATCCATTTTCATGTTCGTTATTTCAACAATTTTGACAACATGTAAAAAAAATGTACCCTCAACAGGACTTCCAGAGTCCATAACCTTACCAAACTTAGGACGATTTCAAAGAGTCATACCTCTAAAGACTCGTGATTCGATCCTCTAAAAATCTGCATTCAAATTTTTCATTTTAACGTTGATCAAAATTTTGACCCATTTTCATGTTCGTTATTTCCACAATTATGACAACATGTAAAAAATATGTACCCTCAACAGGACTTTCAGAGTCCATAACCTTACCAAACTTAGGACGATTTCAAAGTGTCATACCTTTAAAGACTCGTGATTCGATTCTCTAAAAACCTGCATTCAAATTTTTCATTTTAACGTTGATCAAAATTTTGACCCATTTTCATGTTCGTTATTTCAACAATTATGACAACATGTAAAAAAAATGTACCCTCAACAGGACTTCCAGAGTCCATAACTTTACCAAACTTAGGACGATTTCAAAATGTCATACCTCTAAAGACTCGTGATTTGATTCTCTAAAAATCTGCATTCAAATTTTTCATTTTAACGTTGATCAAAATTTTGACCCATTTTCATGTTCGTTATTTCAACAATTTTGACAACATGTAAAAAAAATGTACCCTCAACAGGACTTCCAGAGTCCATAACCTTACCAAACTTAGGACGATTTCAAAGTGTCATACCTCTAAAGACTCGTGATGCGATTCTCTAAAAATCTGCATTCAAATTTTTCATTTTAACGTTGATCAAAATTTTGACCCATTTTCATGTTCGTTATTTCAACAATTATGACAACATGTAAAAAAAATGTACCCTCAACAGGACTTCCAGAGTCCATAACTTTACCAAACTTAGGACGATTTCAAAGTGTCATACCTCTAAAGACTCGTGATTCGATTCTCTAAAAATCTGCATTCAAATTTTTCATTTTAACGTTGATCAAAATTTTGACCCATTTTCATGTTCGTTATTTCAACAATTATGACAACATGTAAAAAAAATGTACCCTCAACAGGACTTCCAGAGTCCATAACTTTACCAAACTTAGGACGATTTCAAAATGTCATACCTCTAAAGACTCGTGATTTGATTCTCTAAAAATCTGCATTCAAATTTTTCATTTTAACGTTGATCAAAATTTTGACCCATTTTCATGTTCGTTATTTCAACAATTATGACAACATGTAAAAAAATGTACCCTCAACAGGACTTCCAGAGTCCATAACTTTACCAAACTTAGGACGATTTCAAAGTGTCATACCTCTAAAGACTCGTGATGCGATTCTCTAAAAATCTGCATTCAAATTTTTCATTTTAACGTTGATCAAAATTTTGACCCATTTTCATGTTCGTTATTTCAACAATTATGACAACATGTAAAAAAAATGTACCCTCAACAGGACTTCCAGAGTCCATAACTTTACCAAACTTAGGACGATTTCAAAGTGTCATACCTCTAAAGACTCGTGATGCGATTCTCTAAAAATCTGCATTCAAATTTTTCATTTTAACGTTGATCAAAATTTTGACCCATTTTCATGTTCGTTATTTCAACAATTATGACAACATGTAAAAAAAAATGTACCCTCAACAGGACTTCCAGAGTCCATAACTTTACCAAACTTAGGACGATTTCAAAGTGTCATACCTCTAAAGACTCGTGATTCGATTCTCTAAAAATCTGCATTCAAATTTTTCATTTTAACGTTGATCAAAATTTAGACCCATTTTCATGTTCGTTATTTCAACAATTATGACAACATGTAAAAAAAATGTACCCTCAACAGGACTTCCAGAGTCCATAACTTTACCAAACTTAGGACGATTTCAAAATGTCATACCTCTAAAGACTCGTGATTTGATTCTCTAAAAATCTGCATTCAAATTTTTCATTTTAACGTTGATCAAAATTTTGACCCATTTTCATGTTCGTTATTTCAACAATTATGACAACATGTAAAAAAAATGTACCCTCAACAGGACTTCCAGAGTCCATAACTTTACCAAACTTAGGACGATTTCAAAGTGTCATACCTCTAAAGACTCGTGATGCGATTCTCTAAAAATCTGCATTCAAATTTTTCATTTTAACGTTGATCCAAATTTTGACCCATTTTCATGTTCGTTATTTCAACAATTATGACAACATGTAAAAAAAATGTACCCTCAACAGGACTTCCAGAGTCCATAACTTTACCAAACTTAGGACGATTTCAAAGTGTCATACCTCTAAAGACTCGTGATGCGATTCTCTAAAAATCTGCATTCAAATTGAGGGTGCATTTAACGTTGATCAAAATTTTGACCCATTTTCATGTTCGTTATTTCAACAATTATGACAACATGTAAAAAAAATGTACCCTCAACAGGACTTCCAGAGTCCATAACTTTACCAAACTTAGGACGATTTCAAAGTGTCATACCTCTAAAGACTCGTGATTTGATTCTCTAAAAATCTGCATTCAAATTTTTCATTTTAACGTTGATCAAAATTTTGACCCATTTTCATGTTCGTTATTTCAACAATTATGACAACATGTAAAAAAAATGTACCCTCAACAGGACTTCCAGAGTCCATAACTTTACCAAACTTAGGACGATTTCAAAATGTCATACCTCTAAAGACTCGTGATTCGATTCTCTAAAAATCTGCATTCAAATTTTTCATTTAACGTTGATCAAAATTTTGACCCAATTTCATGTTCGTTGTTTCAACAATTATGACAACATGTAAAAAAAATGTACCCTCAACAGGACTTCCAGAGTCCATAACTTTACCAAACTTAGGACGATTTCAAAGTGTCATACCTCTAAAGACTCGTGATTCCATTCTCTAAAAATCTGCATTCAAATTTTTCATTTTAACGTTGATCAAAATTTTGACCCAATTTCATGTTCGTTGTTTCAACAATTAAGACAACATGTAAAAAAAAGGTACCCTCAACAGGACTTCCAGAGTCCATAACTTTACCAAACTTAGGACGATTTTAAAGTGTCATACCTCTAAAGTTTCGTGATTCGATTCTCTAAAAATCTGCATTCAAATTTTTCATTTTAACGTTGATCAAAATTTTGACCCATTTTCATGTTCGTTATTTCAACAATTATGACAACATGTAAAAAAAATGTACCCTCAACAGGACTTCCAGAGTCCATAACTTTACCAAACTTAGGACGATTTCAAAGTGTCATACCTCTAAAGACTCGTGATTCGATTCTCTAAAAATCTGCATTCAAATTTTTCATTTTAACGTTGATCAAAATTTTGACCCATTTTCATGTTCGTTATTTCAACAATTATGACAACATGTAAAGAAAATGTACCCTCAACAGGACTTCCAGAGTCCATAACTTTACCAAACTTAGGACGATTTCAAAGTGTCATACCTCTAAAGACTCGTGATTCGATTCTCTAAAAATCTGCATTCAAATTTTTCATTTTAACGTTGATCAAAATTTTGACCCATTTTCATGTTCGTTGTTTCAACAATTATGACAACATGTAAAAACAAGAGAGAACGCTATAGTCGAGTGCTTCGACTATTAAATAGCCGTTACTCAGCTAAACAACTAATATAAATATGCCTTCTTGTATGTTTTTCGCCGCTCGAATTAGCTCCCGATTTGTATATTAAAATCGGTACCCAGGGAAAACCTCCAATTTGGCTAACTTGATTTGATTTGCATAGTTCTTGGGATATATGTAGTTCGGTATTGACAAATGAAAGCCATCGCAATTTCCTTTAATAGAAATCCTTATCGAGAATTAACGTTGACTCTGTTGAGCACCTTGGCCAGCTGTTCCAAAGTCATCCGTTAGATGGCGCTATTGTGCCATGAAAGGCGGAAATGTAGGCGCTAACCAGCTTAAGCGTTTAATGGGTTATTGGTCGTTAGAGTGGGCGTGGCAAACTTTTATTAGGCCATTCGATAGGTATTGACGAAACAAATATATATCAAAAAAAAATTTCATAATAGCATCAAAACTGTGGCCACAGCTTGTGGCTTGTGGGCGTCAGAGGGGGCGTGGCACCATTTTGAAACAAACTTGCGCTGCGTAGGAATTCCTAAAATCTACATGCAAAATGCCAATCTTCTAGCTTTTATAGTTTCCGAGATCTCAGCGTTCATACGGACGGACAGACAGACGGAGAGACGGACAGACGGACATGGCTAGATCGACTCGGCTAGTGATCCTGAACAAGAATATATATACTTTATAGGGTCGGAAACGCTTCCTTCTACCTGTTACATACCTTTGCACGAATACAATATAACCTTTTACTCTACGAGTAACGGGTATAAAAATAATAAATCTATATAATCGTAAAGTTTTTTAGAGGCTAATGGAAAAACTAGGGAAAACACAAAATAGTCTTTTGACATTTCACGATGCGCAGCGGGATAGCGGAGTAAGACAAGAGATTTAATGCAAGAAAATCCATATTTAAGTGAGTTGTTCGCATATTTCTATGTTGCTATGACTGCATAAAAATAATGCAAATGGAAATGTGGATGCGGATGCGGATTCCAGCGAAAAAAGCACAAAGGTTGCAAAAAGCATGTTCTTTTTTCGTAATTCGAAAATATAATCTTTGCTCTTTGTTTACTTAAGTGTTATACTTTAAACAGTTCCTGCTTTTTGCGATTTTTGTTCCTAAGTCTTGCTTATTTATATTTTCACTAAAACATTCTCATCTTGTTGGTTTCATTTTAAAAAATAATAGAGAGATAACTTAAATTTAAATCCCTTAACCTTACTCAACACAAGCAAAATCTGGAAAAGACTTACAAAAATTAAAACCTAATATATTAATCTCCAGTCATAAATTAAGCCAACTACAAACTAAATCCCTTTACCTGGCTCCACAAATTCCGGAAGTGTGTTTAATAACATAAGTTTACAGGAAATTGTTTGTGGTTTATTTTTAAAAGTCTTTAAGACAACTGACGAGTAAAATGTGCTGAAAAACATAAGCTTAAGCCATTAACCGAGCTTAGCACCAAGGCAAAAATCATAATCTCCTAATTTCACTTCGCCAGCAGGGGGTTGGGTTTCTAGGATAATGCATGGTACGTGCGGCACGCTGGCGTATGCGTAATATGCCTAATGCAAAACGCAAACTCAAATAAAAGTGATATACAAGAGGGCCCGAATGCGAGCAGAAGACGTTACGCAAATGTATTTGTAAGCAGGCACTTAGCACACTCAGGAGTTGAGTTTTTGAAATATGCTTGACGGCTCTTGGCTGACTGCCTTCCACAGCCAAAAAAATACAAAAAAAAAAATGGCATCACAGAAGACACAAGGCAACAACTAAAAGCCGAGGTTCTTACGAGAATTTGACAACACATTCACACAACAGGACCCGCCCATTCCACCACATCCTTCCCATTTTCCTGGCAATCTCAGCGCGTGCCACACGCTTTGCGCATTTAACGCGTATTTTGCACTGGCTGCTGTCACCACTCCTAGCCATTTTGGAAACCAGACCATCGGAGCGGTTTGTATGAGCGTGGTTGGCTTTTTTGGGACATGCCAGGGTCGCTTGCCAACTATATTTAACGTGGTAGTTCTACTATACCCGCCATTTGCACTTGGCACACCTCGCCACAGAGAATGTTGCAGAAATTGTTTTTAAGGTCCAACAATAAGTGAGTGAAATGTTGGGGCCAACTTCACCTGTCTCCACTTTGTAGCAGGAGAAAAGAAGTGCACCGTGTTCTATTTTAAATAATTTATTTAAGAAAATAATATAAATATAAGTATTTTATATATTTTTATATTTGAATCTGAAACCTTCTCTAAATTTACAAACTTGTAATGTTTATGACTTCCATCATTTAAAAAATGATTTTTAAATCGTAAGAAGTATAAATTCTTCTAAGATTTTAAATATTATATTTAAAGATGACTATCTTAGGTTTATTCATAATTATTAAATAGTATATATTTTACAAAATGAGCGATTGGTAAACATATTTTGCTATAACACGTAATGCACAAGTCTCTAATGAAGGCTAATTTTTTCGAGTGCTCAACTGCACATACCTGTGGAGCTGACTTAGGGCATCCACTTGGCATGGCAGACAGGTCGCTCTTCTTCGAATACCCGCTGCCGTATATCCTTGTGATAGACAGTCCTGAGAGTCGGGCGTTGACAGCACCAGGAGCTGCAGGAAATTCAGCATCTGGGTTCGGATCAGCTGACTTGGCTCCGGAGTTGGCCTTGGGGTGTCGTTTGTGGTTTGGCAGCCAGCTGGATGTGCGCCGAAAATGCTTATATGCATATATATTATCCATATGCAGGGTCACACACGGCCCTGATGGAAGGAAAGGCCACTTACCATTTCGAATAAAAAAAAAACAGGGTAAACTTAAATAGTCTTAAAATGTCCAACGAAAGTATAAGAGCTCAAATTTAAATTTTTGGGTCACAATTTGCCCTTGTCGTAACCAAAGTATGAGATTTCATCTATATATAGTACATGTGGATCACATATGAAAGAAATATATTTTATTTGATAGACAGACAGCCAAAATTGACAATTGATATGATGATTGGACGTTGCGATTGTAGACATAAATGATTATCCAGATAAAAAGCATCCTTCACAATTTGCTTATTTCGCTTAAGTATTTATTTACATTTTAATGATTCACCTGATGGAACTGATATTTGCCCCTCGAGGGAATTATTTGCAATTTACAATTTATGTAATGTGCGTGCTTGTAATTTGCTGATTTAATTAGTGGCCATAACTCATTGTTATTGCCAAGGACGCGGCCAAGATAATAAATGACTTTTAATTGTTGACCATGCTCGTAATTAGTGAGCAATGGGTTTGGGCCACGTAATAAATGAACGCACCACATCTTATCGATAATCTGGTAATGGAGTGCATAATGTGCTGAAAACGTGCGGATACCGAATTAACCCGTTATGGAGGGTACTTTTGGCAACTCCAGGTGGTGTTGAATAACAACAAAGCTTAAATTTTTGTGAGTTACCTAATTTCACCTGCCTAACAGCGTTATATCGCCGTAATTACCACCTAGTGTGTGGCTTACCAAGTTCTAACAAAACCGCATCAAGGATAAGCTGCGTCAAAATGATTACAAACATTCAACAATAATTAATAATCATTAGTAGGCCGCACATTATGAAGTGGTTGACTAAATATTGAAATTACTGTGATATTAATGCCAGGCCAGGAACAACATAAACAATGCCATTATTACCCCCCAGATGAGCAACAACAACGGCGATTGTCCTTAATGACAACAATGTGCAAACTGTTTTGCAACAAACGAGAAACGGAAAGTGGCAGCGGCAACAACACTAATAACAACCAGCCAGCCACAATGGCAATATTGTTGCTCTTGTGCGAATTATGGACATGTGTGTGAAGTACACGCATGTAAATTGAAACCGTGACACGCCCATTACCATTACCAACGCATCCATACGCCCACTTGCGACACGGGCAGCCAAACAAACGATGCGGTTCCATCGGCCGATGACAGTCGGATGTTCCAGACACCACTTCTTTTGGTCTTTATAATTTTAAGGAATTATTAAATTGAATAAAATCCAGACCACTTATTAAATCTGCTTAATTTTAATATAATATTTTATTTTGTAATATTATATTTTCATAATATATTTTCTAAAAAACATTAATAAATATATATATATATATATATATATAAATAAATGTACGTTCATTACAATTTATTTGTATTTATGAAGCTTTAATTTTTAACATTTTTACGTTTATTCTTATCGTCATAAAAAATAGGTATTAGCTCTGCTTTGTAATTGCTTATAACCTTTACCATAGGTTTATAAAACATTTTTAAACCATCATCTTAAAAAAAAAACCTGTAACTGCTTGTTTTCCAATCCATTCCCCCTTTTCAAGTAATTTTTTTCACAGCAAACCAAAGTCGTTGACAGGAATTAACTTGCCTTTCTGTGGTGTTATAATGGTGCAGAGGAGCGGTCCATCTCGCGGGGAAGATTGCATTAATAATGTCGCAGGAAGGGACGAATGGGAACAACAGCGACGACTGGCACTTTAGGCTGCATACTTTCGGGGGCTGAATTTAATATTTGGAAATAATTATGCGAGTGCCGGAGTGCGTATGCGTATGTCGCCCAAGGCAACAATGGCATACGCAAGTGTGTGAGTGCATTTGCCATTATATTGCATAATTTATACGCGCATTTAATTAAATTCCAGCCCTTTTACTGCTTTTCGCACCGATGACCCAAATACCCGTCACAGACACGCTTAATGCCTGCTTAATTTAATAAACTAACAATCCAAAGAGAAAACATTAACTGTCAAAACAGCTTTAAATTAATTTAAATTTTCATGCCCAATTTGTCACCCCTTATACAAAAAAAAGTGTACGTTTTTTTACATTTTCCAAATGTAGTACTTTTTTTTATACGAAAAAACCGACCAATAATGTGTGCAAAGTTAATTGCATTTAATGAGCATTAGGGAGTAAGCGGATTGTGGATGCTGCAAAGAACAAATGTAATTTGCAATTAAATAAGGACGCAGAGCCGCAATTACTCTAGGAATAAATTCCATGTAATTAGTAAATTATTTGAAACTATTTACCACAAATTTATTTCGAAATCCCTATAATATATTAATTGTGATGTTATATATATTGAAATCAAAAATAGTTTCACCTTTCCTAGGGACCACAGTTATTTATTAACCTCTTATTAACATAAACAATCTAGTGAGTTTTATTTGATAAATGTAATTTAATTTTAGATTTATGTTATAGTTATGATACGATGATTAGACCAAAGATATTCACATTTTACTAAAAACCACACTTAATTATTAAACTATTGTCAAGGTAATCAAAATTGAGTGTAATTTAATAATAACATTAATTTCACATTCCTCATTTACTTTACTTAATAAACTCTTTTCGAAATAAACAAACAATTTAATGAATGCAAATAAATAAATGTAATTATATTTTATATTTATTTTATAGTTGTGATCAAATCAATTTACATTTTACTTAAGGCCACAATTATTTATTAAGCTCTTGTCAAAGAACACAAACTATTCATATTAGACTAAATTATATTGAAACCATACTTCTGCTGAATTATTCAAAATTTTAATTAAAAAAATGGTTTACTAATTTACAAATTTTAATCTGCATAGTTGGTGATTTATTTGCAAATATTTCCGAATATTTTACATAATGTAATTTAGTTAATTAAAATCAAACATTTCATTGGAAAAAACCATGGAACCACATTTTGCCCGCAGAATTATTTATGTTGCATAATTAAAATGATGTGGAAATTATTTGCCTAATTTATGAGATAAAACGATCCGGACAAATTCAATTTAGCCTAGTAAGTGATTAGAAAAACCGGCAGCAGAAGAGTTATTTAAATACCAGTCAAATCAGTGACCCTGGGCAAACGTGTTGCAGAGTTGTGCACACTTTGCAACAGCATTAGATGCAATTAATAAATAATGGGGACACCGGCATGGCATGTTAACTGAGAGCAGAGAGGTCCTAGTGTCCGTGACAAGTTGTCCTGCTAGCTGGACTTAATGTCCTTAGCAGCCACTGCAACGAGACAACAAGTGACCGGCAGGGAAATTAGTTACGGTGTCGCACAAGGACAAGTCCAGGAATCAGTCCTTCATCCTTCATCCTTCGTCCTTCGCCTCATGTGTGAGTGACTTAGTGGCCCGCATGCTTGATCCGTCATCATTAGTTGAATATGTCACATCAGACACTTGGCCCAATTGATTTAGTGTCGTGCACTGAGCTCAACAGCTCACTTGCCGTCTGCCGTTTGTCATCTTATATTCGAATTCGCTCTCGAAGTTGTTGGCCAACATTCCCCGTCGACACACTCTGTCCAAAGATCGATGGCATTCAGACGTCGACGGCAAGTGAATTTGAAACACTAACTTAATTAGCTTCGGGCTTAATTAAGCTTACACCCAAACATCAGTACCAATCAGCCACTTGAAATAAAAATTTCCCAATACAATAATTTTAATTTGATTGATTTTTATTTAATTTTTGGTCAATAGATTTTTTATATTTTATACAAGCGTTGATTCGATTGGGAGTATTTTGATATTTAACTAGTTTTAAATAATTTGAAACAAATCTATTTTTCTTATAAGCTAAAATAATTTTTAATGAAAGCCCAATTATTTATTTTGTAAGCAATATTTTAAGACTTTATCAAAAGTTATCAAAAAGCTTAGATATTATTTTGAGCAAGTGTAAAGCTGATAGCTAGGGCCAATAGTTTGATGGCTTAATACTTGACTCAGCTGCAGCCCAGAGATGAATATTCATGATCTGCCGGCCGTCCTTTCTGACCACTTCAAAGTTCGCCTGCTCTGCAGTTTGTTCGACAAGGCAGAGTTATAATTCCACCGCTCGCGTAACTTGCACCGACGTCAGTCTCATTAATTTTGGGCAAGTTGCAGTTTTAAAATTTAGTGCCGGCCCCCAGTTAATTAACACCTGAGCCTTGGCAGCGGCCACCAAAGTGGGTGGAAAAGTAGGTGGAACCGAGGGAAAGGTGAAAAGGGCGGGAAAAGCGCGGGGGGGCAGCCACTTCAGTCACACTTTTGTGCTCGGCAACCGTGTGCACTGACGCAAAGCGGAAGTGGCACTTTTCCCCAGCTGAAGCTGGAGCGGAATTCAAGTTGTGGAGCGGGATCGGGAGCAGCCAGCAGCAGGCGTATCGAAAACCGAAACTTTTGATGGAAAAAGTTTGCAACAACAAACGCATGTTGGCGGGCAAAAACAGGGGGCTGAATAGCCGTGGTAAGAGCGCCTTTAAACCATCAAGTAAGTCGCTATAATTCGCGCGCATCGCCTCATGAATTTTGATTCTTTCTTTGCATTTTTCCCACCGCCAGTGTTTTTATCGCGTTCGCGTTAATCTCCGTCTTAGGTTTGAATAATGAGTCCTGTCCAAGGTGTTCAAAACTGGGCCATAATCGTGCGAGGCTTAAATATGTTATATACCACGGTTTTCTTCAATTCGATTAACTGAGCTGATATAAAGTTCACATAAGGTAAGGCATTTTTTGTTTAAAAAGTAGCCAAATCTTCCCATTAAATCGGTTTAAAAGTTAAATAATTTATTGCTTAAGATTCTTAGAAGATGTTGTTAAAAGATTTCGTCAAACGTACTTTTAAAAATATACCTTATATTTGTAAATTTGGATTTTCGTTTTAAAAAGTCAATTTTTTAGAGTGGTCAATTTTCATGTTATCGAAGTTTTTTAACTTATTAAACTGTTTTTTTAAACAAGCAGATTGACTCTGAATGATTGCCTAATTGTCAAGCACAACAAATCCAGAGTTGATGGTGCAACAAATAAAAGTTTTGTCGATGTGTAAAAAAGAAACTAAAAATGCAAAAGAGGCAACTTCGTTGGCTTTTTTTTTGCTGATGCTGCAATTTCTTTCAAAGCTGGTGCCTTCTGCATGTTGATGACTTTGTCAACAACTTAAATTGTTTGGTGGCAATAAAATTGAGAAAAGTTTAAGTACATTTAGGACAGTAAGCGGCTCACATTTTCTTTTGATGTAAGCAAAAATAGGTCAGTTAAAATAGATATAATCTGCAATCAAATCAACTTCAGTTTTATTAGTTTATACATTTTTTACACTCTTTAACAATCTATTTTTATTCACATTTTTAATGCCAGCGTTTATAGATGCATAGAATCACTATTATCAAAATCATGCAGATGTTATAAACAACACAAATCCATAATGGAACAGAATTGCAATTTTGCAAAAATCTATATGGACTGGCTTCATCCTCAGTAATAATTTCTATATTGGAGTCGTTATGATTCAATTGGGGTTGTTCCTCATAATTTTCTTGGTCACGATCATCCGCTTCGATGATCCTGAAACAGGCATCCTCCAATAAAACATCTTTGTCATCACTTAAACAATAAAAATGAATATACTTTTGTTTGTTGTCAATTTTTTTCAACTTTGGACTACCTCATTCTTGTTGCATTCACTGTGATCTTCTCAGCTTCAAGGCTCTGGATAAACTGGGAATTAAGAAAGAGCACGTATCTCACGAGACACAAATACAAGCAAATGCATTCCAAGAAACCAAATATTTTATAACGGCCACAGTAGCAACATCTGTGAGCTAATTGCAAATTTTATTTTTTTTAAATTAAAAGTATTAATAAAAACCGATAATTAAGAACATTCAGAGTGGTTGTTGATAAAAGGAATGTTAATATTATAAAACTTGTATTTATTTTATAAAAGCGTAAAAATTAATTATAAGTAATATTACATACACTTAACTTTAAAAAACAGAATGTTTAATTACTAAATAGGATTATTTAACTATTTTATATATACATATGTTACAAACATTAGGGATAATGATTAATATCTCTATATCCATTATATTTTTAGATAATAAAGCAAATAAATTTTTTTTTCCAAATTTAAAGATAAAATTCAGAGAACCCTGCATAAGGGTATTCGAAAAAAGATAAGTCAAAATTATCAGAGCGTAAAAAAATGTTTAAGAGACCAAGTTTTAAGAGAGCCTTTAAAGAGCATAATATAAAACAAAAACTAAAGAAACCCTAAAAAAGACATAATTTAGAAATGACGTTTTAATACAGTGCATATATCTATATTTATTTAAAATGATTTCTTATCTGAATTAATGGATCCAAGGAAACTGATAACCAATAAATATCTTTGATGTAGATCTCTCTCTGCAATCTCGTATTTCAAAGTGATTTTCTTGTCACTCCGGGTCTCTTCTTTTCTCTTTTTGACGGGTTTCCTCAGACTTATATAGATATCTTATCTGAGTCACAAACGACACAAAAAGATTGTTAGCTCTTGACGGTTCTCTGTTTGCCTTGTTGTTGCCTCCATTAACACCTTTTGCTGTGGCGATAATAACGCAGACCCCAACTGATTGGTAATCAAGAAAAAAAAGGGAAAGAAAAAATCGGTGAAAATACCCGGAGGCCAGCGGAATCGCTCTTTAGTCGAGCGGAGAACGCATATCGAGATGGACACGGATGAGACAAAGGCGGGCACCTCGGGCCCAGGCACTTTCCAGGATGAGGTCGACTTCACCAGTGGCTACGAAACGCAGTATCGCAAAGAGTACAGCCCCTTGAAACCGATCTTTGTACCTCCGCCGGATAAGAAACACGCCTGGTTTCGCAACTGGTCCACCATCCTGATGATACTATTCCTTTCCGGAGTCTTTATCCTGGGAACCATAATGCTGGTGGTCCAAGTGTTCACCGCCAGTCCCCTGCAAATCTTCATGATCGTGGCCATTTATGTGGCCATAGCCGCAGTGATGATTTGGCTAGAGGTGCAGTCTATTAAAGTTCGGTGAAATAACAAATTGACTGTGACTAACTCGCAGCGTTATCATATAAAAATGCCGTGCCATTTTTCAACGGTGGCAATCGAACTGTGTTGTGCAAACAAATTGAAAGCTTAACTAAAAAGAAAACGACTTTATTGATTAGACGCTAAGAACCAAAAACCCTGGCTTTAAAATAAGTTCAAAATAAAGAAATAAAACTTAAAGTGCGTGTGTTTTTCATTGCTGACTAGACAGTGCTTATAACATTCCGTGATAAGTTTGCATTTAATCAACTAATTATTTACAACCCATAAACGAATGTAATCTCGAGAGCAAAAAAAGTTACCCAGATAAAGGGCTTAGTGCCATTGAAGTGGCCAGAGAGATAAGCAAACAAAAGTTAATGGAACAACAATGAATTGTTTGCCACTATTTGAGCCATTTAACTGCAATATAAATACACATTTTGTGTGGCAAAATGAAAAGGACATTCTATAAAAGCGACAAATTAATTAATTCAATATTCCGAGATTAACAAGGCCCTTATCAATTAATTATTTAACCCAAATATTGTTATGGAATTTTAGTAAAATAACAAAGAGTTGTATTGGTTTTTGTTTTAAAGCAATTTTGCTTTAATAAATATGTCAAATAATCCACAATATATATACATTTTGGTATCATCTGCTTTGTATTTAAACTTTCGCTTCCAACAACTTTCCCATGGAATTGGTTCTCTAACTATTTTCACATGTACACATTTCTAATCACTTCTGTAATTGCTTTCTACATGCCAATGGTGTTACAACTCAGACTCTCTTTTTTTTTCAAAAAAATTTCAAATTTTCCATGTTTTACAATAGTTTTTTTACTCCAACTTGTGTGTCATTTGGCTAGTAAAATTCTAGTTTAATAGCTTGAAATGCTCCGAACATTTGGTCAGTACAAAAACAGCCGGACAAGCTCATTTAGCACTTGAAAATGCAACAAAAAAAAACGCAACGCAACGTCCCATTAAACTTTAATTTCCGTTGACAATGGACGACACTTTTTGCTACTCTCCATTTTTTTGTACCACTCGAGACGGGGGTAACAGCTGACTTACCTTAATTACTCACAGGATCCCGAGCCATGCTAATTATTTGCAGGGTGCACTATTTCGCGAGCCAGACGCAGGCGGAGTGAAGAACGTCGTCGCCAGCGCATTTAATTATAGTGGCGCAAAGGGCGCTGGTCTTAGGCATTAATGCCATTTCCGGTCGCCGACCACCGGAAAATACGGCGAAACCTGGCGGGTAACACTTTGTTCTGCCTCAACGCAAAAACACGGTATAGACTAAAGATACCCTCGAAAAATGTTTGTGCCTTACGATATTTAATTGGGACTTTGCTTTAGATAGTTTGGCCGACTAAAGTAAGCGAATATATTTGCTATTTCGCTATCCATTATTAGAAAAAATAAGTCAGACAAGGACAAAGATAAGAAAATAAGATAAGAAAATAAATCACAATCAGAAAATATAAAATTACCTGCGAAACAGCTAAAATATATGAATTGTTGGTGTTTTTGAGTGTAAATAAACTTATCAAATACAGAAAAAAAAATATAAATAAAATAATGTGTCAAGATGAACAAAATTATTTAAAAATGAGTGTTTCTCATTAATATTGTTATAAAAGAAGGCTTAGGCTTACACAACTTAAATATACTGGGGGAGCTAAGACGTCTAAGGGCATTGGCTAAAAATAAACATTTATTTTCTATCCATATTTTTTAAATAGGAATTATTAGGTTAAGTAAAAATATCTTTTGGGTACCATCAAGTCGGCGCTTATTTAAAGTTAAATTAATTTCTCATAGCGCTGACAAAGTACTAGGGCATGAAGGAAATGCTCGCTTTTTATTAAAGGCGCGTCAAAGCTGCGCTTAAACCATTTTTTAGTGGGATATTATAAAACTCTGTTTTTATAATGCTGCCAGCTGGGGAACGAAAACCAACTTGAGCCAAAGCAAAATATTCAATATGCACATGCATTATTTTGCATTGATTTATTGCTCGATTGGCCGCTGGCTCAATATTGCAAATAAAAGGCATTTAAACAAAAGCTGTCTACCATTTTTTACTCTCACTTTTTAAATATTTAAATCACAGCATTTTGCACGAGCGTAGAGAACCTCCATTATTCAGAGTTTGAACAAGCTGGCAAAAAAGGACACAAATGAGAAACTCAATTGCAAAGCAAGTGAAGGACAACTGTGGAAATGCAAATAAAATGTTTGGCTGCAACAGAATCCTAAGCTTCAATGGGGAGCAGCCAAGACATCTGACTCCTCTGCCATTTTGGCCACTGCCTGGGGAAATGTGTCTTAGAATTTGTTTAAGTAAATCTCACTTGAACGCTTTTCATTAGGCCACTCAGCAAGGACGAAAAAGCAGTATAGGAGAATAGCAAAAGGGAAATCAGGCAAAACAAATAAATAAAATGTCCATGCATGGCTGTGCTATCTAACAATTGTATTCATAAATCAAACAAAGGTATAAAGTATAAAGTTAATATACTACCTAAATTTTAGATACTGAATACTATTGGCAAAAGTATTGCATAATTCAACGCTTAATTTGGAATGTTCGGTTATAATTTATCATAGATTTCGCTATTAAAAAGCACTTTTTCAGCCGAACACTCTCATTGCAAAAAGCCCACAATACATGGTTATAATATGTTAATTATTAATGTAAATTTGCTGTACTTAAGCGGACTATTTTTTCGTATTCACAATGTATAATTTAATTACGACAAGACTGGAAAGTGTGACCGCTTTAATTAAAATATCACCAATTCCCATTAAAAAAAATGTTTGTTTTCTATAGTTTTAAACGTGCTTAAAATATTCCTTTTAAATCAAAACAATGCAAAGTTTGTGCTTTAAATTAAAGCAAAGCTAGGGAAGCGGTTCATCAGGTCCAGTGAGCTCTTCCATTGGCAAGCCAGCATCCATTTGAATATTCAATTAAGTCTAACTGCCAATTCAGTGATAAGACCCTCACTGAGTGACTTCCCACCCCAAAATAAATCCAATTGGGAGTCCCAGTCGAATAGCCTTGGAACATGGCCTACTGGTGATAATTTCAGTTAATACCAAAAAGGATGACACACACAGCGTTGAGTAGTTTTCACTAAGGATCGCAAATATACCGTTACAAACAAGAACAAGTTCTGACTTCCCCATATTAGGTAAAATAAAAAATTGTTAATTTTAATGTTAATTTTATATTTAATTGCCTAAGCTTATCTTTTTTTTAAGAACATAAGATTATATTTTTAAGTATTAGTTTAATTAATCTTTCCTAAATGTAATCTAATAAGCATGGCATTTTCTATTTTGAAATTAAAAAAAAAATATTTATCTAAGTGTGTGGTACTTTACACTTCCTTGCAGCGGTCCTTAAATCAAGTGAATTTGTATATATTGTGCTTGGATATATTCGGCAGAGTAACGAGCATGTCAAAGCATTTTTGTGACATCTTTTATTTATTTTATAACCAACAAAAGCCAACAGTCAAGAGAAGGCAAACAGCATGCATAAATTACCGCAGAGCGACACGAAGAATCCTCCGGATTCTGCTCCTGGTGGCCAAAGCCATTGCCATTGCCATGCAATGCAGAAATTGTGTTGAAATATTAAAAAAGAGGCCAAAACGAGAACTGTGGCCGAATGCAGATGAGCGGGGACCAAATTCTTTCTCTATTCAACTTTTTGGACACTTTTCGAAGCCCCCTTCTTTGCCACTTTTATTTTTTTTTTTTGTTGTATTTGTTGAATGCTAAAAAGGCCACTTTAGTTTTAACCACAAAGTTTGCCTTACTGTGTGTATATGTGTGTATTCGTTCGGTCGACCTCGATGCACTTTTGTTTTCTGGCCAAGGGGCATCGGGCTTTCATGTCATTTAACCATGTTTCGGCCAGGAAAATTGGGCCTAGATCCTGGGACCCAGGATCTCTACGCAGCCCGGCGTTGATTGCCAGGCATTTAAAGTGTTTTCAATGTAAATCTATGTAAATACATGTTGCCAAATAAAAGAACGACTGTGTGGGGTCTATGGGTGGAAGGCGAAGTGGAAACTCTCGTCTGAATAAATGGTATAGCCATATTTATTCGTTGCCCATGTGTGCACTCTTCAGACGAGTCCAAAGACTTTAAGCCAGTGGCTCCCTAAGCTCTGCGGCATATTTATGCACATTTTTTTCGGTCCTTATTTTGCTTTCATTTCTGCACTTGTTTTTCTCTATTTTCTGTTCGCTCCCGTTTTGTTTGGAAAACCTTGAATCGGTCGCATTGATTGGACGTCCTTGCTTTTGATTGTTCTATATTTGTTTTGTTTATATTTGCTTTCGGTAGCACTTGCTGCATTTAATGGCATGAAAATTAATTTGACATTTAATACGGTTGTTGTATAGGCGCAATACCATTTCTTTTCACATTACGTATTCATTGTTTTTATGTTTACCGTATACAAACGAATTGCTGGCGCATATTTTATATATTGTTTTTATTGTCACGTGTCGCCTACCAGTGATGCCTGCATATTATAATTATGAATTGTGCAAATAAATCAGACAAGTAGCGACCTGTTAATGTGTTAATAATTGCCAGCCAAGTGCTGTTCAATGTGTTAATGCCTTGTTATTCTGCCTGTGTGTGTGCAGTGCGCGTGGCGTATGCTTGATTAATTTGTTAATAAGGATAAGAAGTGCAAAAAATGGATTGAAAAATAAGTTGAAGAAAAACATGGACTATAATTTTATTTTATATGTATTCAAAGAAAATAATTATAAGCGCTTATAATAAGTCTTTAATTTTTTAACCATTTTAGGTGCTGTAAGAAAAATGTTTATAAAGATTAAAACTGTCTTAAAAACTAAAATGTATGAAATTGTTTACTGCTTTTACCATTGAATTGGAATTTAATAACAGCTTACCAAGCAAACTATGCAGAGTAATATAAAATGATATTATTAACAAATTATTAAATATATATTATAAAAATGGTAATGTGTTAAGGCTTTTTTAAGGAATTTTAATACTATTCATTAAACTAAAGTACTTAATCATACTTTGCTTCATATCACACATTTTTTAATGGTTTCCGAATATTGTGTATGCTTATAACATTTTTGATAAGCATTTTCGTCGTAGTCAAGAAAACATGTTAACAGTTCGTATACGTAATATTCGACAACATCTTACTGGGTTCGTGTCTTAGCTGAAAGAATAAGCTCTATTTTTAAAATGTAACTTTTCAAGCTTATGTCAGTTAAACTTATTCATAACAGTTTGTCTTTGCTAGCGTAGTTATATCAAAGCTATTTGACTTAGTGAATAATTGTATAAACAAGTTTTTAAAATACTTAAAATACTTTTCCTTCACTTACTTTATTCCAATTTCGTATTTGTTCACAGTTTAAACTCATCTAGAAAGTAATGTAAGAAACCTGACAACCCTGGCCCATAACCAAGGAGCCCAAAAAGCACTGACAAGCGACGCAACCAAAGCGAAAGCTCTCAATTGGTCGTCAATTTTCCGGCACAACAGACGCAACATTTGCCAAAAGAGCAACGCGCGAGCTGCGTAGAGCGGAAAGTAAAGTCCAGTGAAACCAGTAAAAATTGCAATGAAAAATTAAACAAGCCACTAAAAACCGATCCAATCCAATTACCATCAAATGCTCAATGAAATTGTGAAACGAAAAACAGAGAAAATAAACAAACCATTGTGGAAATGTGAGGCCGAACGAAGGAGAATGAACATTTGTGCAAGAAAACTAAGTGCAATAAACTGTGAATAATCCCAGAATTAGCGGCTTGTGCATCGAGGGGAAAATGGGGGAAAGTGGATTCGGTTCCATTCTATTGCTGAATGTCCAGATTTATATTATGCAAATTAATTTCAATTGGTTTGCACTCTGGACTCTGCGGCACTGTTTATTGTGGCTGCTGTTCCTGCTGCTGGTGTTTTTGTTACTCTTGGTCACTGTAGTATTGTGTAGTAGTCTTCGTAGTACTACTACTATCACTGTCACTATTACTACTACAAACTAAAATTCACAACCTTCCTGTTTTCGTATACACAAATTCGGCAATGCGATGCCGCTGAAGTTTTACCCAGACCCACTCCCTTTTCCTTTCCATTTCCATTTCCGTTTCCCCAATAACAAGTGTGTGTGCGTGCCTGGCTCGATTTACCGGCTTTTCTCCGGTTAAAACTATGAAAATTGTTTCCCAAGAATTTTTTAATCATACGAGAATGTTACGTGCCAAAAAGGACGAGCAAAGTTGGCAAGCTTTACGTGGAAAAGTAATTAAAAAGCAAGCCAAAGAAAGCTCGTGTTTATTGAAAAGAGAGTATCCGGAAACTATCCTAAAGACGCCAATTACAAGTCGTTTAAGTTCACCTTTAAGTGGGTAATTTTTAAAATAGTTCCCCCATCTTGATTAAAAGTTCAGTCTGGCACTCAGGCACTGGGAAACGTTCGACATTTAATTTAATTGTCGATGCAGTTCCTCAAACTGAATGTGAGTAATACTGCATTACTATTGCACAATTAAAACATGAGTAAACTCACAGAAGAACATTAAGCAATTTGAGCAATTTCAAACCTTTTAGGAGTTTTCAGTAGTTACTCAGGTGTTAAATGCTTTTTTTAGGTTCTCCAGTCAATACAACATTTTAATGCTAATACGTTTTTATCTTATACAAAAGATACAAACAGCTTAAATAAAACACCATTAATTTTTGAAGACATAAATATCAAGTAATTTTTTATGGGCCTTAAAACTCTCACATTATCCATAACCATAAAAAAGTATTTCCGAGTTACACATATGCATAAGAGCAAGCCAAAAATCGTCCATTAAAAGAAGAATTTTAATCAAGATAAAAACGGAGTGCTCCCTTTGCATATAAAATGCATCTTTAATATTGCTTATTAAAAGCCGACTTAAAGTATAAATAAACCCTCCGACTGACAATAATATCAATTACAATATTGTCGACCGGCAGAGTCGGTTTCCAACAATGGAAAAGACCTGCACGAGACTCTCATTAAAAACCACACAAGCACAGCACTCGCACACACAAAAGCGGTTCGAAAAGAAGCCAAAAATACAAAGTTGTAACAAGGCAAGACAACATTTATATAGTGCAGCAGTCAGTCGGTTGATGCTAAAGCTCGGCCACAAAACCTCGTCAGCACAATCACAGCAATTGCTGCCAGTCTCCAGACTGGAGACCACACTGAAAAAAAATATTTGAAAAATTTGGGCATCATTTAAATGTCCTAGACTATGTATCCTTTCAATTTGAAGAAATATGAAGGTCCCCGTAGAGGTTTCTTATAATGTTATACGATGACCAAGAAACCCTATACTATTTTCTTTATAAAGAGGAAATTAATTATTTTTTCGAGTTTCATTATTATGATATATTATTCGTATTTGATTTGGCAATATTAATAAGTTACCTTCTACTTACAGTGTGGAATAAAAATAGGTTTTTTTGTTCTCTGTGAAAATGGAAATGGGAACGGGAATGGGATTGGGTTCTGAGACTGCGAATGGAACTGCGAGCGATGGAGGGGAGCTCCGCAATAATGGGGAACCTCTGACAGACCAGACAGCCAGTAGTCCATGTGAGCCGGGACTGCGGCGGTAGTTGCACAATTTTGCACAAAAGCCAAAGCATAATCATGAATAATGAGCGTTTGTGATAAGTGATAAATGCCCGCTGGCGAATGCACAGGGAATTTGAATAAGAAGGAAATTGTTTTCATCGGGTCGGCATGGGAAAACTTTTACAAAATTATACATTTTGCATAATATTTCAGAGACCGAGAGTAATCGTTATTTAAGACATTTATTTTTATAGGATTACTGTAGTTTTCATTTCGAGTAGAAAAAGGTACTTTCTTTCTACTTACTTACTTACTTTGTTCTAGTTTCTCTAAGAACTATTTGTTCAATCTCTTCTGACACTTTGTTGAAGTGCTAATCGAACTTGCTTTAAAAATATTATTCCTGACTTTAAAATTATACATTTTGTGCATTGTGTACATCACCAAAAACCAACTTTACAATCACAGTTAAGAACACCTTAAATTAACAAATTTTTGTACTTTTTCCTGAAAATTAAAATAAATATTTAAATTGAAAAATTCCGAATAGTCCCATTTGGTTATCTATAAGATATTTAAAAACTCTTAAAAAGTTAAATGTTTCACAGCATACTTTTAAGCAGATTTTTAAGAGATTTCACTTCACTCGGTATTAATGGTTTTTACCTAACAATAAAAATATAAGATGGTTTTAATGAATACCCACTTTTTTTAAGCCAAGTACTCCCGTTTCAAAGTTTCCAGACGAACAGGTTGCCGTTGGGGCCTTAAACTGCGACAGTGCCATCCCATTTCCCACCGGGCAGTCACTGAGCCCGTTTCGTCTGCTTCTCGTCCGACTTGTCTGTTGTCTCAGGTTTTTGCTCTGGTCTTCCAGTCGGGCGATTTGACCACCCCAGGGGCCCACAGTATAGTTTGAATCGGGAATCGGTGCTGTTCAGTTCGCAAATGCGCGCCAAAGGTGCTAAGCTTAAGATGAAAAATTCATTAAAAAAACAAAACACATTTTAAAGTGTTTCAATTCACCCAAAACTTCCGCATTCTGGGAAAACTTAGTTTATTTGAGACCCTTTCTCCTTCTATATCTGATAGATGTTTTTCGCAGTTCTTTTTCTGGGCTTATTTACGCCGTAGTTTTCCGTCTAGTTTTGTCAACTTTAATTGAAATTAATTTACTTTCTTCATATACTATCTGCCAGATAAATGTATCTGTATCTGAATCTGTATCTGTGTGCACATGCCGCTGAGTGAACAGCCTTGTATGCGATCAGATTTGAGCGCAGAGGTCAGCAAATAAACAAATTGTCGCACATTATGGTTTATTATACAGACACGATTCATATGCAAAATGAGAATAAAATGTGAGAGGGCCCATCACGACTAGAAGTGTGCAAATTTAACAATTCCTGATACCCATCTGACAGGCATCCCATCGTAAAAGTGCCGCCCTTTTCGGATTTTCCTCAGACTGCAATCACAATCACCGAATGCAAATCACAGCGTGATGAACTCAGGCAAACTATTCTTATTTTATATATAACCGCACAGAAATTCGTATTTATAGAGAGGCGAAAATCGCGATACGATTTGCATACAAAACACTTGAATACCCGCATTAAGTCGCGTAGGCAACGCCTGGAATTTCAATAAGTTAAAAGTTTGCAAACTAATACAAAATCACCCTTTCCTCCTCCAGCACTTGACAATTATGTAAAGCTTCTCTCGCCCGAAAACAAGTTTGCTAACAACAAAAAATGAATAAACTCGTGGTACCGTAAAACTATCAAAAAACTGAAGAACAAGTGGAAAACACTCAAAGAAAATAACAAACTAAAAGTCTCCGAAAGTGCTAACAATTAAAAACAATTTCACAGTTTGCTAACGAACAAGAACAGAGAGAACACAAAATATAATAAGACCGAAAACGCATCTTGAATGTCGCGCAAAATGTTGCAAGTGCCGGTGGCAACACTCGTGTTGCTGTCGCTGCTGCAGATTGCCGATGTTGCTGCTGTCGCAGATGCAGCAGCAGCTACTGCAGCAACAACATCCACAACGACGACCGGAATCGATGCCAGCCTGAAGAATGCCAAACTGATTGAGGGCAAAGTGCTGCCCGATTTGGCCATCCTGCAACGCGTTAACCAGGAAGACGAAAAGTGGCAGCAAGTCTACCGGTTCATCGACGATGGCTTTCCCGTCCTCGAGTTGTACGGCTACAAGCCAAAATCGGGTGAGTAAAAGGCAAACTGAATGGGCAACTGAAATGCACTAAAGAATGGGAAAAGTTTGCCGAGAGTAAATTATATATAATCCATGAAAAGTCCCCTATTAAATTTTTGGAACTTGGTTACAAAAAGAAAACAAAGAGCTATTCTATGTAAACCCCTAAATAAAATATAGAATAGGGTTCATACATTTATTTCCAAATTTAAAACATCTTAAAAATGTTGATATAAAACTATTATAAAAATGTATATAATTTATAAAAATTAATATTGTGTGTTTTCACGAATTAGTCGTTAATAATATGCTTATAGACTATCAAAGCTCGTAACACGTTTTTCTTAATATATTGTTTCGATTGTGTTTTTTATAAATATTAAGTATACAAAAAATAGTAATTCATTACATTGATTTTATCAAGAGTATTTATATAAAAAAGCTTTATAAAATAAAGTGTTTTCGTCTGCTGTAAACAAAAGACTTTAGACTACAACAGTTTTTTATTATTAACAGTCTCAAAGTGCTTAAGTGCGGCAGTACTGTTGAGCAATACGCTATTTGTGAACATGGAGAAAATCCATCCAAGTCTAAGCATTTCCAAAATAAGTCCCCGATCCAGGCGAAAGACATTATTTCTATCAGCAGTGGCTTCCATTACCTCTCTGTAAAACCACAGCATTTGTGTCTAGAAAAATAGTTTGCAATATCAAATTTAAACTCTTATACTTGCTTTAATCAAAATATCGAAATTTTGTAATATGGTCAGGCCATTATTAACAACTACAAATCAATGTTTTAAATTAGCTTTAAGAATCTTTTCTTAAAAATATTGTTGGCTCACCTGTCGCTGTCGCCTAAAGTTGGCTTTAAGTTGGCCGAATGTTTTCTCGGCGGACCTGATGGCCACATTAACATGGAGTAGGGCAATCGGATAAACAAAAGTGACCAACAGACTCTCCCCAAGCTGACGTACAGACTGCTGATCGTACAGGTTCAAATGGAAGTTTCCTATGAAGAGTAAGAAACTCTCCAGGAAAACCGTCCACACAAAAGGCCGGGCCAAACAATCAAAATTGTGCCTCAGTCTGATCAGGTTTCGGTGGAAAACATGGAGCTGGAATGATTTTCGATTTATTTTTGGGTTCACATGGATATCAGAGCAAGCATGTAGAATCAAGATGCCCAGATTGGCAGCAATGGATAGTAGAAGTGGCTGAATGCAAATGAAAAGCCATTTGAATTGCTGCATAACTATGTCCAGCTTCGTTCCAAACTTAAAAGCAATAACCGAAGATTTGCGCGGCACAAAGGTAGCGATCCACACTCTGTATGTTTGGATAGCCAAAAACCACCAGTTAATTTTCGGCGCATGTCCACAGATTTTCTCATAGCTATAATAGATTCTTGCGAACCCATTGAGGACCTGCCGCATTAGATTACGATGATACCTTGGGATTGAGAAATGCAATAAATTAAATAAAATTAAATTATGAAAATATTAAGATTAAGCCTTAAGAGAAATTCCTATTCAGTACTACATAATATTATACATTTTTCTGTTACCAAACTTTGATCCGTTTAATGTTAAGAATGTCTTGATGAAAAATATTAATATTTTGTATAGCTCTTGGCTATTTTTGGGCGAACAAATATTTGTTTAATAAGTTTGCGAAATCTGAATGTTAACCATTTCCTAAGAATTCTACATTTTTGAGAACGTTACCTGTAGTGATAGGCAATTCCAATGCTGATGCAAACGTTCTGGTTCGAGGCGATGGTCATTCCTATTCTGTAAATGAGATTAAGAGGCCGTTCGCTGCCGGGCTTGGGATCCGACATAACCCCAATGAACTCCGCCAACCAGAAGATTGAGTGCATCAGGAATATCACCAGCAGCCAGGGTCTCAGCCAGAATCTGTGCATCGCCCCGACCAAAGAATTAATCTTCGGGCTCAGTCTGAATATCCGCCTGTCTTCGACATATCTGTAAATATTGCAACCCGAGAGCGTTGTCAGAAATTGCAGCAGCTGCAGAACGCTCGTTAGACAGGACATGGCGCAACTGACTCCCCAAAATAGCTAGAGACAGTCAGCAAACTCCGAAAATGGGAAAATGGAAATGTGTGACGTTGACAAATGACTTCGTTTAGCTGTCCAAATGTTGATCATAAACAAAAAATACTCAATTTACTTTTTACCATGGAAGGACAAAAAAGCAAGCCGAAGCTTTTAATACTGTTTTCTATACAAAATCTATGAACATTTATTTAAGCAACTAAAGTTTTTGTATAGTACTCACAATAAACATTCATTTTACATTTCACAGAAAAAATACTTTACTATTTATCAAATGAAAGTAACCTTCACTGCGAAAAAAATAAACAAATGTTGGTATGCTTCATAATTCATGGTGGAATAAATATGCATTTTACTGTTGCAAGTAAAAATAAATAAAAAAAACTCTTTTTAAGGACTTTTTAGAACAAAAAAAAAGACTACATTCATTAATGTTGGAAAAAATTATGATATATTAAAAGTGAATGAGAGCATTAAAAAGTGCCATTAATTTAAAGGGACTTTTTAAGAAAAACATTAAATTCTAATTTGGGTATAAATGCTTTTTATATTAAACGCCATGATAAATTTCCTTGTGAATGTGTAACTTTAAGCTATTGTTAACATTACTTCCACACTTCTAAAGTAATTAAGAATCATTGAAAATAGCTTCAGACACACCCCCCAACATAACAATCCGCAACGCGTGTGGCATAATAATTTGAGTTAATTAAAGCTACGGAATTCCGTAGACTACACACCCGAATAAAAAATAACAAATTTTGTACCTCAGCGGCAGGGCCCAGAGTTAATTACTTGATTAGCATGCAGACAGGTTTGGGGATTCAGGTGCGCTGAGCGCAGCACTTAGTCGTAAATGAAACGAAAACAGTTTACATTTTTAAGTGAGCAATTCCCTTGGTAACTGTCTCTCCATCTCCTTTGCATGTTCGCTGGATTCCGGTGGACATTCCGGACATTTTGGCCATTCCAGACCTGCCGTACACACTGATTGTGCCCAAAATCGATGTGCGGAGCATTGAGAAACCGCGACTGAAGGAGTTCATGTTGGAGCATGTGGTGCCTGGGAAAATCTTCGACAGCTACAGTGCCGTGGCCAACGGCAATGGGAACAGCAACGAGGAGGAGGAGTCCTTCGGCAATGGGAACGGACATAAAATCGTTTTCCGTAAATTGGAAAAATCCCACAACAATGTTTGGCTACTCAATGGCCAGCAAATACTCCACAAGCTGCGTATCAATGAGAACCTGATGGCCATTGCAATTGATGGTTATTTGGGCGATAGGAAGTCGCCCTACTCCAAGCGCAATATCCAGGAAACGAACAAGTGAGTAGGACCCACCATCACCCATTCCCACACATTGGGCTGAAATCGTGTCATAAATGTTACCGCATTAACATTAGGTCATACGATTATCGATAGCCAAAAACAAGCACCAAAAAAATATAATTGAAAAGAAATTCTTTTTATTAAAGATTCAATTTTAGTCTTTTTTTAAAGTCAACAATTGAAAATAAATAATTATTCAAGAAAATAGAACATATGAGATTGTAAAACAAATAGTAAGATCAATTGAGATCTTATCCACTTATCAACTTTTAAGGTTTTCTAATATTAAATAAATCCTTTTTTTTTCAAACCATCAAACCACTGTAGAGCTAAAGTTCCTAGTCCTAGTTTGTTTGCGGTCAAAAGTGCACTCATGCGAAATTTATCAGTCGGCAAACAAAGTTTTTGCTGGTCCAACTTTTTGCACACACACACACACTCTAACTATTGTGGGTTTCCTCTTCCGCACTTTTGACCAAGGCCTTCAAGAGAATCTCAATCTCAATCAATGGGCCCACCATTCCACCACATCTCCATAATCATCTGCTGCATATTTATTTCACACAGTAAAAAATTAGTCGATTACATTTTTATTTAAGAGAGAACTAAACATAACGTATTAAAGTAAGAGAAAAATAATAGGGTGTTTGCCCCAACCTCTTTTCTTTTGAAAACATCATTTTGGATCATGGTCCTCCATTTAAGGATGACATCAAGCTGAAACCTATATTTTTAACATAAGAAAACATTTTCATAATTTATAGAATTTCCAAAGAAAACTCAAAATTAAATTATTTAATTAGAGAAAAGATAATCATTTTTCCCCGTGCATTTTACAGCCGCTACAACGACCCACAACCACTGGAACAGCCGAACATTACAAATGCACATGCAAAGGTGGAGCCCATTATCAAGGAATCGAAGGCCAGTCCGTTGATGTCCTTTTTGGCCAACATGAAGACGGGCACCAAGGTGTTCCAGCACTTTCTCTCCAAGAGCAATCTAACCCGCATTATGGACGACAACGCGTACACGGTGCTGATCCCATCCGACAACGCCTTCCAGCGCTGGCATCCCATCGACTGGGGATTCTATCCGTTTTCCGTGCCAGAATTCACCGAGTCGGTGCTTAGGAACCACTTCCTGCCTATGCAGCGACCCCTGCGGCTGGCCGATGTCCGGAATATGGACGAGGTGGTTGTGCCCACCATGGGTGGCGAGGATGTCGTCTTCCATGGACAACGTAAGTGGCTCCCATAAATTACATTCCCAAATTCAATTTATGACAACGCTATGTGGTTCCTTCCCCCCTCCCTTCTTCGATAGCCACCCCCACGGTGAATAATGTGAGCATTATGGCCGACTACAACCTCTCCAATGGCAATCAGGTCTTCATTATCTCCGAGGTGCTCTTCGTCACCGAGGCTGTGGTCTCCAAATTGCATCAGGTAAGCTGATTATGCCTAATCCACACGGTGGAAAATTGATTTTTCGGAATGTATTGTCATTTACACAAAGGAAAATTGATTTATTTTGGTAAATATACGGGTGCGTTTATAGAGTTCAAGATTTCTGAAAGAATGTAAATAAGTGTTATATTTATTACAACATTACAATTATTTTAATATAAGTTATAAGTGATATTGAACTTAATAGTGGTTCAAAATAAAGGTTATAATTCATAATGACCATACAATTTAGTTTAGGGAAATCTAGTAAATAATTGTTAGATATTCTAATAGTGCGGTTTTCATATTAAACGAATTAATTGAAATTGTAATATCAAAATAACTTTGGACTCCCCATAGATGCATAAGGACAAGGAGACACCTCCATTGTTGGCCTTTCCCTGGTTTGGAGCACAGTTCCTGTCCCATTCGTTTTTGGCTTTGGAGAGAGATCCCCGATTTACACAGATTACCAGGTAAGACTTCGTGAATTTAACACTAAAGAATGTATTAAATGTTATTTTACCCTTTGCAAAAGATACCTAAACAGTGCTGAGATTGCTCCCCACATTTCCGGAGCCAATTACACGTTCTTTGTGCCAGAGGATCGAGCCTTTGAGAAGTTAGGATTCGACAAACTATCTGATGAGGTTATGGTAGGTATTTTATATATATTTCCTTTAAGAAATGTATAACTAACTAACTTTATTTTAGGCCTCACAACGCGGTGTGAAAATGTTGCTGAATCACTTCGTTAAAGGACGGCTCTACAATCGTGATTTGCGGGATAATGAGGTCTTCGAGACGATCGGCGGTGGCCATATAAAGATCACCCGGAATCCGGGCAGCAACTATACCAGCGTGAACAATGCCCAGATTACGGAGAGCGAGGTGTTCGTGTACAACCTGGGCACCATGTACTACCTGGACGACATCCTGTACTCGCACATGCTGCGCGACTTTGTGACCAAGTCGACCAAGACGAGATCCAATCGGCACGGCAGCGATTCCGGCGGAGGATCACGGAGCACCTCGCGGCCCAGCGACGTGGAGATCGTGCCCAATGAGTTCGAGGGGGAGCACAATGGCGGCGACTATGCCATCCACGGGGATGACGAGGACTTCGAGGATGAGATTATCACGCCCAAGGCGCTGCCCGTCCAGATCTACGAGTTGCCCAAGTAGAGAGCGGGATCCAGAATGAGTGGAAAATATATCGCGGATGTAAATGCGAAAATAACATAGGCGGCATTTCTTTGCAATGGTTTTAGAAATATCCATCATCCGGTTTTTACTTTCATGGAGTTCGATTCAATTTCTTTTGCGGATTAATCAGTCTGGCGGGTTGTAATAGTAAAGCCCTTCTAACAAATACTAGGTTTTTTGTCGCTTATTTTATTTTGGCAATTAATTAACGATATTTTGTGTGATTTTTTTTGCAATCGATCATGAGAATGGGAAGCGAGGCGCTTAAAGCGTTTTTGTATAGTTCTGGGCTAATTTTTTTAAAGCATTTCTCTAGTTTAGTTCTTAGTTCTTCGTGTATATTATAAGTTTAGCATTGAACGAGGCGGTGAAACGAAGTATACTACAAAATCAACATCAAGAGCAGCAGCAGCGACATCGACAGCGACAACAAATAATATATAAAACCTAATCCTAATGAACTTATCAGCGATTTAGACAAAGCTTGTAGACATAGCGAGAAATTGCAGCCAAACAAATTACTACAAATATTCAAGAGTAAAGCATTCCCGTAATATTCGAATTAGAAGCGAAATTTCAAGAAAAAAAATATAAACATATACGTATACTATGCAAATTCAATTAGCGCTCATCAGTGTTTATGCTTTTTTGAGTCTATCCATGTGAGGGAGCATAGCGAAAACATATCGGCTAAATCAGAGAATCGACGAATCGGAAAATCGGAAAAACGGAGGATCGAACCTCGGCGTTCGAAATTCAATTCGAGAGAATTCCCTGGAGGGCATTGGCAGCGGACGGGAGCGAGGCAAGATATATCTATAAATACGAGTATATTACGAACAAATATTGTATTTTTTAATTTAACGATATTGATATTTAATGTATCTGTGTATATGAACAAAACAAAAAGCAATGAGAACGAAGCATCCAATTTTATAATAGTTTGTTAAAATAAAAACAAAAATCTTCCAGAAAAACAACAACCCCAGCCACATTTCGTTTCGTTGAACTATTTTATTATGAATTAGTTAAACTCAATACACATGTAAGTATGATTATATATATTTATGTACCGGTTATGGAGTATTGTATATGCCTTTGTATATATATGCATGTAAATAATACCTGTAACTCTAATTGACTTAAACGATAGGTTTCTAATGGAGAGCTTGTACAAATATTAATCTAAATATTATTGTTTCGATTTAAAGCCATAACTTAAAGTACTCAAACTTAGCAAGTGCATAAGGAAATTGGAGTAGGCAGTGGAAAACGAAACGTAACTATCATATCAAATGCATATTGCTTATGGGTATGCCTTAAAATGGATAAGGAGAGAGTGATATGATATGGCTCTTAGGTTTAACTATAACTTGACATGACACACAAAAATTCTGTTTTCAACTACATCTACGGTATGCAACATAATATTCGATCTTGAGCTTTCGGCTGATTACACAGAGTCGCTCGTTTCTATATATGTATTAATATCAAATTCTACAATGTTTCTTTTTTGATTTTTAAAATGTAATTTGAATTTGCTCGATTTTCTTTTGGTCGATTCTTTCTTTTACTCTTATTATTTTGTGAGATCCAATTTTAAAGAGCAGCGTTGGTTTAATTTTCTTGTTAGAGTCGAATTTTAGAATTTGTAATTAAATACTCAAGTTAAAACTAACTTGGTTACGATAAACTGGTATCACTTTTGATTCAAAAAAATATAAAACCCAGCTTATATTCCATATAAAAACGTACAACTTTTAAATACAATTTTTAACAGCAGAGAATGACTGAAAATTAAAACACAAAACGCTGCTCTGCCAGAACCAACTTATTTTATCCATTTCTAATCATTTTGCTCATTCACGTTGCTGCTGCTGTTGGTAGTGCCTGGAGGGTTGTTTTGACTGCTGGTTGTCTCAGTCTCGTTGTCACTCAAGTTCAGAGGATCCACGGATTCGTTGTCCAGTTCCGGAGGAGCTAGCTCAGCTACTGCTCCACCCACAGCACCCTCGAGCTCTTCGGAAGGCGATGGCTTTGGCCTGAAGGTGTTGTTTTCCGCGTTCAGTTTGTAGTTCTTGTAGGGATCCGGTGATGCTGGAGGCTTCACCTGCTGCGATTGCTGCTGGGCCTGGGCTGCTTGGCGCTGAACACGCCTCTGCTGATTGCTGAACGTGGGACTTTCCGATCTGGCCCTTTGCAACATGGGACGTTGCTGATGATAGGTGGGATTCGGATCGTAGTCACGTGACCTGCCGAATTCAAAGCCATTCTGCCACTGAACGTGTACATTTTCGTACGATGGATCCTCGTATTGATAGTTTGCAGCCACTCTACTGGGGTTCCTTTTCTCCGCCCCGTTTCTCAGGCGACTCAAAGTGCTGTGGAGTGGCCGAGCCGAGGCATTGATGTCCCTTCGAAGGGTGGATGATGCTCCGGCTGCCGCACAAGCCCCCGCGCAGGAGCTCCTGAATCGCACCATGTCCTGGGGAAGACCACTCAAGCACGGAGTTCCATAGGGATTCGACATCTGAGACGCCACCGAAGCGGTGTCGCAACTCACGCAGTCTCGGGAAAACATGAAATTGAAGTCGATCACCTTGCAATCGGGTCCTTGGCCAATCCACAGCGGTAGCCATTTGTTCACGAGTAGCCATTGCAAACTGGACTTGGAGATGCGATTTAACGTCCCATTTGCATTTGGATCTCCGGAAGAACTGGAACGTGCTGCTGTTGAGGAAGTTTTCTTGGCCAAAGTTACACTTTTTCCCGATCCAGTGGTTGTAGTTTTATCTAAAACTGGTGATGCTGCTGTGGATGATCCTCCCGACTCCTTGGCCGCCTTGCTGGTCGTTTTAACCTTCGGGATGGCACCCGTTGTCCGATTGGCAATGCTATTTGATGAGCTTGGGATATTGTCCGCCGGAGAGTGCTCTTCAACGGCTGCTGCTACTCCGGCCGCACCAGCGGAAGCGGATCGGGTGGCTCGCTCCATGGACACATTTGGCGTTAATGGGGAATTGTGGGAAGCCATCGCAGCTGATGCTGCTCCAGACGTTTTATAAATATTCGTCATACTCTGCGAATTTTCGCCATGCAAGCAGCTGAAGAAACTGGAAGCACTGTTTTTCACAGGAACCTTTACATTAGCGTACTCAACGGGCACAGCTGAACTAGCACCGCCCATATAAGCCTGACAATTTGGAACATTGCAGGTGCTACTTCCCGCTCCGCCAGTTGCTGCTCCTCCCGGTCCATTGGCATTCAATCGAATGTGACCGACCGTTCCGAAATGCGAGTGTCCCAGTACTGCGTAATGTCCTCCCAGATTGTAGTGATCGATGTTGCCGCAGGAGGAGCTCAGGTGTCTTTCAATTCTTCCAATACCATGACCCAACACATCGAGACGTGTATAGAGCGGCACTCGATTGGCAGCGGATGTGCGGTAGAGGGGCTCATCCCGGATCTGCTCATAGATGTTCTCGTATCGCATTGTTCCCGCTCCGGCGTAAGGCAGATTGTAGCCATCTGTGGACTCGGTGTCGTCGAAACTGCGCTGCCGTTGACAATTGGATCGGCTGTTCGTATACAGGGGAGTGCAGCGAAGTCCACTGCCACAGCGATTTCCTGAGGGAGAAAAAGTAAGAGTTCAGTGTAAGTTTAGTCAATATTGCAGATTGCTTAATATTTATATTTGAACAAAATTAAACTAATGCCAGTTTATATGACGCCATATTTTAGTTTTATATTTGACCGACTGGATTTAATATTAATAATTAGCACGAATTCGTTTGCCTACGCTAAAAAGTATTTCCTTTTTGTTTGTTTATTTTTTTTTTCTTGCTTCCATTTTCACATAACGATAAACTTTTAATAAAAGTTTGCTCATAAAATTCACTTAAATCATGGCCGAACCAATACACAGTCGAAGTTTAACCACCGTCTGCATTAAGAAAAAGGTTAAGGTAAATATAAAACTCACTGCCTATTGTCAATAAAACCAATTAGACTTAGAGACTTCAATATAAATATTATCGAAAATGATTAATATTGGTTGTCATTGTTATCATCTTAATTAAATACGACTTCCAAGTTGAGATTCTCACCATTTTGCATGTCTATGCGAAAGTTTCGTCTATACCCGAGGCCGGATCTCACGGCTCTTGGAACATCGTAAGCGGCAGCAGTGCTACTGGATCCAAGGATTCCTCCCGCTGCAGATCGATCGTACAAGTCATTTCTATAGTTATTCATGGGCAGTATGCGTTGAGGTTGTTGCTGTAGTGGCTGTGCTTGCTGTGGCTGTTGTTGTTGTTGTTGTGGTGATGGTACTGGTGCTGGTGCTGTTGGTGGCTGCGGATTGTTGTTGGCAGTGGCTTCAGATGGCGCTGGTGGTTGTTGCTGCTGAGCTTCCTCGGCATTTGCAGGGGCATTGGCATTGGCATTGACATTGGCATTGGCGACGGCTGCAACTTGAATGCTGTTGCTGCCGCAGTTGTTGTTGCTGTTGTTGTTGTTATTGCTGGGCTGGCCAATGGGCGCATATATGTTCTCGTAGTGCGGATGATTCGACTGGGGAGCTTGAGCTGGCGCAGCTGGAGCTGCAACGGCTGCAGCCGCTCCAACCGGCGCCAGATTGCCGTAGATGGCACCACCAATGGCGCCCTCCATCGTGCCCTCCGCCTGGCTATTCTCATCATCCAGCAGTGCGATGGCCAGCGAAGCTGCTTGGCTAAAAAAGACAATACAAGAAAGTTAGCATACGATTTTTAACTACTTTTTTAATGCACTCACCGGGCCAATGCACCCTGCTCTTCCATTCACATGGGCTTATCGATCATACACACGCCCGCATAGCTGCGTCCAATGGTCATCAATGCCGGCAGGATCCTCCAGCTGTCCGAGTCCGGGCAGTAGACCTCCACGGAGGCGAGGTTCGAGGTGCCATCATCGCCGCCAACCACATACAGCAGGCCGTCGTGAGCCACCACTCCCGCATTTCGCCGGCAGTAAGACATATCGGCCACCGAACGCCACGAGTTCGTTTCACAATCGTAGGCCTCCACAGATCTCCTGACCATGGGACCATCGTGTCCACCCACAGCATACAGGATATTGTTCAACACTCCCACTCCAGCGCCACTCCTCCGCGAACTCATCTCCGACACAGCCACCCAGATGTCCGTCTCCGGATTGTAGCGCTCCACCGAGGATAAGCACTGGCGGGTGAAGCCATCGTACCCGCCAACGGCATAAAGGAGTCCATGGACCACGCCCACGCCAACGGAGCTGCGTCGCGTGGACATGGAGGCAATGAACCGCCAGATGTCAGTCTTGGGATCATACATCTCTGCACTGGACAGACCCGTTGTGCCATCGAATCCTCCCACAGCGAAAATGCAACCGTTCAGCACAGCTACTCCTAGAGTAGATCGCCTCGCCTCCATGTTGCTGCAGTTGGCCCACTGATCCGTAGCCGGGTCATAGACATCCACAGTGCGCACACGCAGGGATCCATTGAAGCCGCCGACAGCATACACCTTATCACCCAGGACACTTAGGCCGGAGCGGCATCTGCGGTTGGGCATTTCGGCAGCCTGGTACCACTTTTCCTCCCGCAGATCATACCACTCCACGGAGCGAATTGCCTTGGGTGCTTGCCCTCCAATGACGAGCAGAATCTTGGGCATTCCCACCGGCTTCCTGGGCACCGTTCTGGCGGACTTTGTCTCAGTGGGCAGTAGATGATAGGTCAACGCCTCAATGATGAGATTCTTGCACACGATATTGCCCTCGAGGAGCAGCTCCTTGTCCACTCGCTGGGTGATGTACTCCTTGGACAGGAAGGGCAGGCGCACGTGCTCCATGAGGACAGAGGTGAACTGCTCCCGCATCGGGACATCGTAGCGCAGCCAGGCAATCACGCACTCGTAGACACGCTCCTCGTTCGGCACCGAAATCCGGTCGTTGCCTATCAGGCTGATGACCTGCTCGTGCGAGAGGTTCAGAAACTCATCGAACTGGATCACCTCGCTGGAAATAAACCAAAGACAAGCAGTCAGTACTGGGGCACAAGTAATGAGCGGAGTGGAGTAAGTCAAAATTCAATTAATCGACGGCAAACCGGTTCAATGGTTTTAACTGCACATTTGCTTTCGATTTTGCTCCTATTTACAGTTTAATACATATATTAGCTGCATTAAAAGATACTCATACTAATCAAGAAGATCACTAATTTAGAGACTACTTTATTATATATAACAGTTCCCAATTTTATAAAAATTCTCTGCAAAATACACCTTTTTCAATATTTGTTTTAATTGAGCTTTTTAGTTTTTCTACAGACAAGTTGCTTTAAAATATAATTTAAACGTGATAGTATAAAGGTCTCAGAATTGCGTCAATAAATAGCTACTCGTAGTCACCCGTACGTGATTGTCTTGCAAATAACGAGTTGGCAGTAATTTTGAATGGCTGACTACAAACATTTAAATTAAAGTAACGAAAAAACTTAAAAGTAATACCATATTATTTCAGTCGTAATCTTTGAAAGACACTTTATACCGTAATAGGTAACTGATCCCATTAAATAAATAACCCTTCATAATCTATTATTGACTCTTACTACGCCAGTCATTATCTCTCAATTTCTTTGAAAGCAAGTCGAATCAATAGTCAATCAAAGTTAAGTTTACCCGCACTTGATTTGATTCCCCAGCAGATATACTTTGAAAATAAATAGAAACAGTAATGGATTCCTATCGGCTAACAAACAAATCAAAACAATTCTATACTTTTCTGCCCCGTTGCGTCATTCGTAATCTCGGACCACTCACTTAAAGTGCTGCTCGATGTAGGTCTCTGCGTAATTGAGGAGCTCCACGCAGGCATGAAGATCGGCGAATTCCCGGATGCCCAGGCAATTACTCGCGTCCAATTGGGTTTGCAGGAAGTCGCAGCAGGCATCGCGAACATCCGTGAGCTGCAGCAGATTGGCGGCCGTTAAGAGGACCTGCACATTGTCCTCGTTCACCTCCACGGTGGCAGTGTAAACGTAGTCGATGAGCAGCTCCAAGGCCCTGGCATCGACACTTTGCAGGGTGATCCTCGCCTGGCGCGACTCCTCGAAGCTGTTGAACATCGCATAGAAGTACGGACTGCAGGAGGCCAACACCATGCGGTGGGCGTGGATCTCCACATCGTCGGCCACTAATATCACATCGCAGAGCTGTTTTTGTCTGAAAATTTAAAGGGAAAAATCAGTTTAAAATTTAATATTTTCTCCCTAAAGTATTTTCCTTGAAATTAACGATTAGCATCAAAAAAATTAATAACTTTAAAGTCCATTTTAAACAAATCAAAAATTCCATTGAACAGTTTTGATTGCCAAACAAACAATTAAAGATCGTGGCAAAAATTATCAAGGCTAGAAGTGTTTGTAAATTGATATGTGTGCATTTTTTTGCAGAAGGAGACTGTTTTGGTTCGTAAATGTGAAATCTGGTTATTATTTCACTTTGTTTGCCAAGTTTGACGTCGTAAAAGCTTTATGAATGTACATAAATTTAAAATCTTTTGTCTCTGAAATCTAAATGGAATGTGGGCTGTGATTATATTACAAACATAAACATTTCTTTTTAGAATTTATAGATTAGATCCTCATAATATATGCGGTTTCCCAGATCTTTGTTGAAATGCAAACCGAAACAATAAACATAAATCCAGTTTACAACGCATGGATTACTTTTTGGGTTACACCACATTCACTTTTGACGCCGATTCCCATTCAAAAAAAACTTGTTTTATGTAAGTTGCTAATAAAGTTTCCACTGTAGTTTTCCAGACAACAGAAAGCGGAGACGCGGAAGCGGAATCGAATTCAAAATACAATCCGAAGAGCAAACTATTTTTGGCCTCACCAAGTTCAAGGTCGTGGCCTAATGCAAAACCCGAAGGCGTACAAAACTCATCATAATAAAAACTAGACAATAATTAATGCGAATGGCCCCACGACAAAAGCGTCGGCAAATATTGTGGGCAAATACAAATATTAGCAACGGACAGATAAACAAAGCGAACTGCGCAAATATGTGAGTGACGATCGTCCGACATTTTCAGCGATTATATTTTCGCATCTTGGCCCAAATCAGAAAACCCGAGAGCCAGACGTTCCACCTGTCACTGTCCAATATAGGGATTTAATTATGCCTCCTTTGTTTTGGGAACAAAGGGAGGTGGTTTAAATTTAGAATCTATAGCAACATTTTATTTTTATTGCTTTGAGGTAGGTCAAAGAGTCCATGTTCTAATAAAATTATTGAATTTAAATGAGACATGGGTTTGGTTAAGATTCAAGCTTGACGAGTCATCCAAAATTTCTTTAAAACATAAACATATCATTTAAATTATTCAAATACACACAACACGAGGTGTAACAAATTATACATAAACGAGTTATTAAACTAGTATTTAAATGTATGCCTTTAAAGAAGATTATTTATCATCAAGTCTAATTTTTAAATTGTCAGGTTTTGAATGAATAATAAATGCTGGTTTTTTAATATATTTTTTAATAATATTGTAGGCGGAGCTGACTTTTAAATACTCCAGCAGGTAGAAAATCTTAAGTCCTTCGATTTGTCAAAACAAAAAAATGTTGATATTTGTAGGAACCTGGATATAATCTTATCTGGACTTCCTCAAGATATTCTTACGTAGTGGACGTGGTTACAATAATACATATAGACCTATTGAGATCTTTTATAACCCTATAAACAGGTAAAATATGAATTAATTAATTTTGAGGAACCATAGATAACTATTTATACCCTACTTTACTGAGGTACTACAATCTTTTCCATATAAAACTGCGTTCTACCACATAATTCGGAGTTATCCTTACTTGCGCATCTCGTTCATGGCGTCGAAGGATCGCGCCGTGTGCTGATCATTGCTGTATTGGCCCACTGTGCCGCGTTCCTTGCCATTTGGTCGTTGGACATGTTTCTGGGAGCTCTCGTCCAGGGAATTCTGGCTGGCGTATCTCAATAAACAACTGCCGCGTTCCAATCCACTTCCTTCGGCGGCAGGATTCTGATGTTGCTGCTGTTGATGTTGCTGCTGCAGCAGGCGTTGTCGCTGTTGCATGGCTGCCACGCCCACAGCGGCTCCTAATCCGGGCGGTGGCGCCACAAAATCCGCTCCCCCGCCACCGCCTTCATTTCCTTGCTGCTGCTGCTGTTGTTGTTGTTGCTGCTGTGCCTGTTGTTGTTGCTGCTGCTGGTTGTTGTTGCTGCCATTGCTAAGGTTGCTCATAATACCGATCGTGTATTTGGTTAACAGCGCACTCAGAGCTATCATCCGAAAACGGATCGAATCGAATCGGATCAAAATCGGAGGTTACTTGGCCAGACCACAAAAAAAACAAACCGAGTTGGAGAAAAAATTGTACACTTTTGGACAGTGTGACCGCGCTGCAGTCGAACACAAAATACCGTCCGGCTCTCAAAAATATTCAATTTATACCATTTTCACTAACATAAAAATACTAAGTTTATCTCGGGTATTCCCTGGATTTTGGACAGCTGTTTGGCAAAATCAACACGTGAAAACTGCAGTAAATCAACAAATACTTACTAATAGTATAAGCAGTAACTAATAGAGAACAACTAAAATCATTGGTTTTGTTGTTCTGAAATTTAATCATTTGCTCAGTTACGCGGGACATCTTTTTGACAATTAATATAAGAACACCCTAGATAACACTGAAATAAGCAATGAATTACAAATCTATTCACTTAAGTCTAGTACTCAGATCGAAAACCCATCGGAAAAACTTGAATATTTACAGAATTTGTATCCTTTTTATATAAGAGACACTCTACTCTCGACAACAGATTACAAATATGTAAGTCATACAAAAGCAAATTGCTACAAAACTGTATGGCGCGACATTTGAATTAAAAAATATATATATCGGTGAACGAAAGTCTGGAACTACTAGAGTTGGGATAAACATCGGTTAAGTATCGCTCCATCGATAGGTACCTTTTATAATAAGTAGTTAAATAAAATAGATTATAAATTTATCCACAAAAAAGTTAAATGCAATAAAAAATAGAATCTTGTGGTAAAGGATGTCGACCTGTTTCTAAATAAACCTTTAAACAGGGATTCGTTTTTTTTTAAATTTAATTTTCACTGTAAAAGATGACTCTTTAAGTGTATATCAAAATGTAACAGGAAAAGTTTATTAATTTCAGTAAAACTCTGATAATATTTAATATCGCGAAAAGCGATTAACGTAAAATTGAATTAAAATTACTTTTTATATATTTTCTAAGACCATTTTAGAACAGAACCATATTTAAAATTAAAAAATCAATTGAAACACTTGGAGCAAGTAAATGTTTCATTTCGACTTTTCCCATATAAAATTTAAAACACATTTCAACTCTTGCTAATATCTTGATCAACTTTATTTGTTTGGCTTTCTTGTTTTAGTGTTTATTTTTTTTTGAATATTGATACTCATGCTCATCAACATTTTGGATATGTAAATTACATTAAATAGGTCTTGGAAACAACTGCTTATTGAATGTTTACGAATAACAGCAACCACCTAGGTAGGAATACATGATTTATAATTCTTTATATTTAATATAGCTAATAGCTTATGGGAAAATCGGTAATATTTACAAATGATCTACACATGTATAACTGATAGTTTTTGTAAAAACAAAGCACTCGCTTGGAAACGAAATCACTTCGAATAAATAAATAATATATAATTATAAATAGGTGAAATTACATTTGGAAATTTGGCTAATGAGAGAGTTTTACACTAACTAGGCTGTATTTTGTAGTTCATATTTACACATAATTTAGATTCCATACTTTAAAATAAATACAACGAAATATTACAAAAATACATGCTAAAACAAAAAGCTTGATTGGCTTTCCCATTTTGCAATACTTATCATTGTAGGAGAGGGGATTTGCTTTAAGTAATAATACTTAGTTTATAGTACAATTAGCTAGAAGCGATTTTGATTCTACATTTCGCTGCCTTACTAACAAGAAGGTCACAATTCAAAAAAAATGTATACAAGTTACTTTCTTGTAAATGAGATATAAATGCTCTGTTTTATTCTCAGATGGAGAGATGGTTCTTTTTGATTTATGACAATCTTGTAGCAAGTGAGCGGATTTTTGTTTTGGGGCTTTGTAGCTTATGTTTTCCGTTTGATCTCTAACTTTATGGTGGCGGCACACGCTGCACTGGGATTGTCTCAAGTTGAGTTTTGGTTTCTGGGGTGGTTCCTCCGACTACTTCTTCTACTTCTCGCCGATCAGGAGGAGCGGCGCTCCGGAGTGGACACTGTCTGGTAGCAGTTCAGATTGGCCGACATGCGGCCAAAGGCGGCGGCCATGCGATTGGGCAGCCGGCTGAGTTGCTCCTGAAGATTGGAGGATCGGCCCAGAGGCGCAGCCGTGGTGGCGGCATTTGTAGACACCTGCTGCAGTTGGGCCACCACCTCGGCGTGCTGCACATAGGACACCCGTATGTTGACCCCCTCGTCGTCCTCGTCCTCCTCGCTGCCGCTCTCCACGTCCTCGTAATAGGTGAAGCCCACCTGCTGCTCCTCCCGCTATACATCGCCATAGTACGGCACCGGCGTATTCTGATCGATGGGCTTCACGCGCAGCTTCTGCTTGTAGTGGTACTCCTTGAGGTAGCTCTTCAGCCGGCCGGGCAACTCCAGCTGGTTGATCCCATCGTAGCTGGTCTTCGACACAATGGTGGCCCGGGCCAACTGCTGCAGGGAGAAGGTCTGCCTCCTGTGCAGGGGCATCGTGAGGCAGGGCTCGAAGAACATCACGCAGGCGGGGTCCTTGTAGTGCTCCAAAAGTCCTGTCACCGTGGGCGCCGTAAACACACTCGAATCGTGACAGTCGAAGCTGAAAAATATAAGATCTCGTTAATATTCCAGTTTAATACATTAATAAGATTACATTCTAAAATGAAGTGGGAAAAAATTTAGTTTTTTATTTAAAAGCTAAATTATTAACTAATTTTTAGAACACTTTATAAAGAATTAAAAAAATATATATTTAATAATTTAATCTCCAAACATTTACCAGTATGAACAATACAATATAGTTGTTAAAAACTTTATAATTTTTAAAAATTTAAGCAACTTCGCTTTAAAATACTGATAAAGAAAGCTAAAAATATGAATCTTAGTTTTTATCAAAATAAAAATATTTTTAGTAAAACCAAAGTTCATAATGCTTGTACTTGAAAATTTAAATGCATCGTTATCAGCAATGACTACATCGTCATTTAAAAACTGCCGAATCATAATTCCAGGAATTTCCTATTAAGTTCATTGCCTTGCTGTTATGTGCATTAATCTAATTGATTAATGCCTGGGGCAATTAAAATCGAAGCAATTTTGAGAAGGACCCCAGATAAGGACGAGTGCCAATGCTCACCTGAACTTGTGACCGCTCTGTTCGATGCGGGCGTGGAGTGATCTGCCGTACTTGCGGAATGTGACCGAGAAGAGGAACTCCTCCTGGGCGGAGTCGCGTAGCAGGAACGTGCCCTCCGGCTTGCCCTCGAGCAGGTGCTCCGCCTCGTAGCGATCCATCTTGCCCCAGTAGAAGCTGCTATTCGTGATCCGCTCCAGATCTGGCACCAGGCAGTGCATGAAATCGATTTGCGAGTGCACGGTCACGCCCTTCTGTCCAGCGATTCCTGGTAATCCGGGGGCTGGTTGCGACTGGGGGCGTGGCTGGGGCGGAGTCTGGGGAGGTTGAGGGGCGGGTTCGGTGACCACAGTGACCCGGCCATTGGGCGACTCGACCACAAAACGCGGCGACGTTATCCTAATGATCACCTGGTGATGATGATGACTCGCATCCGGAACGGCCACCGAATTCCGCTTCCTCTGACTCTGCATCCGATGGGCACTCCCACTCGACGAACCCAATGTGGGCGGTGTGGACCGGCGATCCGCGGTCCGGGATTTCCTCGGCACCGCCGTCGTCGCCACCACTCCGGAATCCTTTTTATTGCTCGCCACACTGCTGCTGGATGTGGGCAGCATGTCCCTTAATCCTCGGAAGGCGTCGCGGCACTTGCACTTGCAGCATCGCCGCTTCGAGGATGTGGATGCCGATGCCGCGGACGAGGATGTTGCTGCGCCCATGGACAATGTCTTACTGCTGCGACTGCGGCAGCAACTGTTGCTATTATTGCTTCTGGAAACTGTGATTGGAAAAAACAATTTATGAGTAATTTGGTTCACTTTAAATTTGATGAGATTAACATTGATTCTCTTTAATATTTATGTGTCGTGCACAGCGAAAAATAATGTCTCTCAGCTTAACAGAAATTTAAATCTTCACATATAGTTTCATAGTATAAAATGATTCACTTATTTTAATTTAAGATTTTAAAAATTGTGTTGTGATTTGTTGTCTTTCACTTTCAGCCAAATGCCATTTAGTGTATTTTTATGTTGTTCATAAAAAAATCATAATTTTTTTGAGGGATTCCTTGGAAGCATAAACCGCCAGTAATTAAATTATTTTAGTTTAATACTCGGAAAAATATAAATCTCATTGAACTTCTTGATTTATTTGAACTTATATTTGGTATTAAACATTTATGTATATCACCACACAATTTAATTGTGATTAATCACAGTTCAATAATTTTTTAAAATCAAAAATCAATTGATCATATTTGTCGAAGCCGATTGTATTGGCTATCTGACTAATAATTCCATTTTGTAAGATTAATTTTGAGGGCGTGCAAAAATTATCTAAGTACGCGGGAAATGGAAACGATTGAAATCAAATAATGATGTAAGAAAATTATTTCACCACACTTTTGTTTTCTTTCAAAAATTCATTTAAATCGTTTAAGAGAGTACACTTAAATTCGATATTTGAGTAAAGGTAATTGGTTTCATTTTTCACATTAACTTTCGTGATGCGCTACATTGCCGAATTTTTCACTGTGCAATTTTCAATTTAACGAGAAACACAATTCAATTGATTCAATTCTTTTGCCCACCTTGCTTGCTGCTGTGTTGCGTTCCCGCCGACAACATATTGCTGACTGGCAGCGACTCGAGCACCTCGCAATACTCGACGACTTCGGGCTCGTGGTTTTGGCTGTGGTTGCTGTTGCTGTTGCTGTTGCTCCGACGCCGACGCAGCAGCGACTCATCCAAATTGTAGTCGTCGTCGTCGTCGACGTCGTCTTCGTCCACGGGGTAGTTGGTGTTGCTGCTGGGCCTGATGTTGCTGCTGTTGCTGTTGCTGTTGCCGTCGTGCAATTGTAACGTACTTATCGCAGCGCCGACGCTTCCCGCTAAATTGTTGTTATTCACGGGCTGTCTTTCAGCGATTTTTGGTGCTTCCGTTGAGCTGCCAGCAGCTCGATTTGTCACCACGCCCACTTCCCCATGGCCGCCCTCGAGCGTCACATTTACAATCTGGCCATTTGCATTTAACGTGTCCGCAGACAACGCGGCGACTTCCAGCCCCTGCTGCTCCTCCTCCACCTGGTTATAGTCATCCACCTGACCACCACTGCCGGCCACATTGCCGTTCTCCATTTTGGCCAACTGAATTTTAATTATGATCTGACGCACTTCCGCCGCCGATGTGGCGGATGCGGCCTCCGTGAGGATCTCTTCCACCTGCAACTCCTCCTCGTCCAGTCCAATTGCCTCCACTAGTGCTGGGGATTCCCTCGGGCTCGAACTGATGGGCAGATCGCTCTTATTCTGGCTATTGGCGCGTACAGTGGGCTTGCTGAGGTGATGACCCATTGGAAGCTCTATGTCGGCAAGAGAGTCCTTGGTGGACTGCGTTTTCACTGGGTTATTTTGTCTGCAATGGCAAAAGTTAAAAAATTCAAAATTAGGATTAAGATATTAATATTAGGATATTTTAAGTAAAGGAAATTCTTAGTTTATTATATAGTCGAAAGATTTTAAATAAATTCCAGTTCCCAAGCAAATCAATTAAATACCAATTTATGTCGTTGGTAAAGTAACATACAATTGTTTTCTTTTGTGTAAATACAAATTTACTGGGAATTCACAATGAAGTAATGGCTAACATTTTAAGTTAAACATTTGATGTCAGCTTTTAAAGATTTTTACGAATATTTTTCCATAGGTAGAGGAATATTACTTAAGCATAAACAGTTAACCCCGGATAATTATTACACTGAGTATGAGAAGGCCCCGTTAATTTAAAGTTAATTATTGACTAGCTTAGTTAGCATGTTTTTCGTTTTCAATATTTGCTCTTCGGGCACTCCGCAGCAACATCCAGAAATAGAAATGTCTTGACCTACAGCAAAGAGTCACTTGGTGGGGGCTTCACCAGTGCATTAATTATTACCCATTGAGACGGAGAAGTTCCAGTGGCAAAGGGACTCGCTCGTCGGTCAAATGGGCAATTAAACGCCACAATGTCTAACTACTGATTAATGGTGTTCCCCCCCCCGCTGATCAACTGGGAGATATCTCCCCCACGAACTGACTCATCCGTCGAGGGATCGAGGGATCCTACACATATCTATCTATATCATCATCATGCAGATGAGGAGGAGGACGATAAACAATGGCATTCCGATCCCACGCATTAATTCTCCCCAGAAGAGCAAGTACGAACAAATACACACCAAATTGTAATGGGCTCATCCTATTTTTAGAGACTCACCCATGGAGAGCGCTAATGAAATCAAAGTGGAAAGGCAAGTACACACCACGCCATGCACGTAGATCCCCGCCCCACTATCTCATGTGACTGACTTCTGGGTCAAGTTGGCTTATCTGCGTAGCTGGAAAAAAGCAAAACCACACACTGTTTTAGCGGCGTCAACAAAGTAAGCTCTAATTCATAGAAAATCGGAAATTATTCACTGACAAATTCGATTCAATTCGTGGGCACGGTGGAGAAGTGCTTTTTATGCTGAGTAATTCAATTCTCTACTGACAAATCCTTATCGCACCCACATCATCGAGATGCGTCATTTACTTCCGAAGTAAGGCCATATAAGAAGGAGCTAAGGTACAACTCAGACAGGTGGAAAGCTCTATATACTGACTCATCCAACAGTCAGTGGTTGAAATTCTTGGTAGTTACCCGAAATAGGGGAAAGAAGTACTACAAAGCTATGACTATCACTGTGATTTCTTAATCGCATTTCGCACTGCAGGTGGCTTATTCATTTAATGGCGAAATAATTAGATCACCGATTGGGTTATAAAACCTCTGATTGATCGATAGTGATCCGTCATTTTATCAGGAAACAATGATGTCAGTAATTAACTGCGTGTTAACTTCCTGCCGTTTTGGGATAATTTTGAGCATGACTTAATATCTATTCACGTTTAATATTTAGCCCAACAGAATTCTTAAAAACACAACTTAGCTCGAAGGTTGTTGCTATATATTTATATAATTCTTTGAAAGTATTAATTTAACATTGTTAATGGTTTTAATTTAACAAAAAATAAAAAAATTAACTTAAGTGCTTTGCGTTTCCTGTACCAATTTCGATTTTGGGAACTGACCTTTGAGTGAAATAATTGCCAAATTTAATGACATATTATTGTGAAATTATCTGTCACTAAAATTCTTATCTGCCTTGGTATTTAAAGCATAGCTCAGTAAAACTAAGTACAAACTAAGTACGCCTTCCTAAAAACATCCCTTGTTTTGACCATAAATTTAGTGTTCGCAATAACGATTAGGATCGCTCAGTTAATGTGAACTTAATCAAGATTGTTTGTCGAGGCGATTAATTAGAAATTACCACGACAAAGGCCGCGAAATGTAATCAACGAGTACATCGAAGCCCAGGCTTAAACGGAAATCATGTTTTATCAATTCTGGGAATCCTGCGGCAAATTCCCTAGGAAATTTTGCAGAACTCTGGAGCTCATATAGATTTGATTTGGGGAGGGTATGGAGAATTCGCTGGAACAATGATTGCGGACGGACGTTTATCACATTATAGAAGAGGAGAGGGGCGGGTCTTCAGTTATCGGACGAGTGTTCGACCTCAGCTATCGACCCTGAACGATTTCCCTGGAATTCCCTTGTGTTAATCACATAACGAGTCGTATTCGTATATGGGTATGTTTGGGCCTAATCAAATAGAAAACCTTGTCGAACAATTCAAGCAATTAACAGTGCATATGTTTCACTCAACTCAACTTTTCACCCAAAAATGGAAGGGAAAATATTGAAGTTAGTTCCCGGAAATCCGACCCACAAACACGGTAAACATAGTCAAAAATTGCAGCTTTTTAACGAGAATCGAACACATTATAAATTAAGTGTTTTAGCTGGAAAACGATGTGTGTGGGGGCACTGTCGCTCAAATTATAGTGTGTCCGATGGATAATAAGGCCCCCCAGCCATTCAATTTGTATTCACCGTTGGCCTGGTCTAACGGTAATTTGCACACACTTATAGATACAGATACTTTTTCCATTTTTTTTTCCATGCACGACTCCGTGCCGCACGTGCTGCAGGCAATTTATCGCACTCAAATCGTACGATTCAATCGGGTGAGTAATCAATACGTTAGTTCTTGCCAACGTATGACATGATCGTTCGCATTTAACCGCAGATAATTATTATTTTTCCCCCTAATCGAGAGACTCAGAGGCTCCGCAACCTTTGCTGTATATTTACGACTATGATGAAATACAAAAAGAGTGACTTGAACTCAAGATTCAACTTCAGATTCCAAGAGACCCGCATGAGACGGCCACAGTCAGGCCAGCTAATACAATTTTTCAATGGAAATACAAAACTGAAACGGCAGATAAAATAAACCGAACTCGGGACTGGATCCGCTTTGACTGTTACACAGAAAAAAGCCTAAATATGATTAATCACAAATTACTAGAAAGAATTTAATTTATTTTATCTAATTTCTTGAAAAAATTGTGTACAGATAAAAACGTTGCCAAATACCAAACAAATTCTTGTGAAAAATTATGAAAACACAACTTGGGAATTATAGGAATGGGAAAATAAAGTAAGCCAAATCAATTGATAAGAATTAATATGATAAAATCTCTTTACAAGTAAGATATAAATATTATCTAGAATAAAACAAAATATCCAAAAATTTTATTGGAGATTAAGGTAACTATGTTTTCGCTCAGTGCACCAGGAGGGTATCCGTAGGTAGGACAAGGCGTGCCATGAGTCACTCAGACAATGAGTAGCAGCAGGCTGTCTGAGGGACCGAAACTCGGGGTAAACTACATACAACCTCGTGCATTTTTATCGCCACAGTATTTCGAGGGCTCGTCAAGCTGAACTTTTTCTTTGCTCTTCGCTCCTTTCTTTTATTTTTATTTTTATTTTACTCGGCTTGGTTGCCACGCGGAGCCAACGAGCAGCTGAAGTTTTTCTGCGCCGCTGCAGACAATGCGAAATTTCGTCAGAAATCCAAATGCGGATAATGATCTAATACATAACTTGTTCGGGGTAAAAATGTTGATAAATGTTGCCGGGTGGAGACGGTTGGCAGAAAGAAAGCCAACAACTCAAAGTGGTTTGAATGGCTAATAAGGGACTACGACTACCTAATGAACGGGGGATTCACCTCTAAAAAAAATATATGTATGCAGAATTATCAGATTAAAAATATAAATAGAAACAAGATATACAAATGTGGAGCAGGAAAAGTGAATTTTATTTGCATTTATTACAAGTTTAAATTTGGCAAACTAAATTTAAAATCCAAAAATAAGTTTCGTTAAACCTGATATAGGCAGATCTGAGTTAATATATCATTTTTTAGTAGACCAACTGAATTTAAAACGGAAAAGGGAATCACATTTTTGAAAAATATTAACATCAATTACAAGAAGGCAGAGGGTAGGGTTACCATAATGAGCTCGCACAAGCATTGCCAATTAGTAGCTCGTAGCGGGGTTTTTTTTTTTTTTTTTTCTAAGCCCAAACAATCCAAATCCAATCCTATTATCTGTAAGTGAATAATTTTGGTACATGGACCGCGCCCCGTCAAGGCCCGTTATTAAAAAACCATTTGGAGCCCGGCACTCGAAATGACTTTTTGTAACCTTCCCAGAAACTTGGCCAACAACTTAGTCATGGCTTTGCTGGCTGTCCCACTGTATGTATTATGTTTTACGCAGAAATTGTCACAACAAAGCATCGGCAGCAAAGAGCAGCATGAATTGCGGTCAACGGGGCGAATGGGGGACGCAATGTGGGCTAGTGCAAAAAATAAAAGCGAGGCAAACAAAGGAGCACAAGTAAGAAGTCGAACGAACACTTAAATACCCTACACAATTTTTGTGATTTGATCAAACAGCTAACAAAAACTAAAGGTTTTTTACTTCTTAAAGCAATAATGATGATTCATTATATTTATATATTTTAAAATTTATATTTTTATTTATTTCTAAAAAAAATATTAAACAAATATTTAAAATATTTAAAAAATATGACACGATCTCTACAATAAATGAACTCAAAAACAACGAGTCATTTCAACAATATAATAGAGAAAGTCCCAAAAAATATATTATTATGTTGCAAAATTTGTGAGAATTTCGATAAGCCCGGCTGACAAGTCAAGGAAACTCCCGATGAGAAGAAACCTCAACAAAAGTCGACAACAACAATGAAAAAGCCAGCGACTCAGAAGCAAAAATCCAAAGGGGGAGGGGCGGGGTTGAGGCGTAGGATTTTAAAGCGAATTCAATTACTTTTTGTTGCTGCCGACATCGCTTCTTATTTTCATTTTTTTTTTTTTTGGTTTTTTTTTTGTCGTATTTCTCTTTTTTGTTTCCATTTTGTTTTGCATTTACTGGGAATTCGCAAATGAAGTTCGCTTGAAAATAAAATCACATGCAAAGCGGAGCAGTAAAGTGCCAAAGAAAATGGAATGGGGTACGGAATCAGGAGGGAGGAGGGAGGCAGGGTACGCGGGGGGGATCCTGAGAAAGTGTATTTCATTTTGATATATTTTTTCGCAGGAAAATTGAAATGAGATTTATTTATTTCGCTTCGGGCTCTCGGATTCGTAATTTGCCCATTCATTGCGCTACGGGAGAAGAGTGATAAACAAACAAACGCTTCTCATCATGCCGATTTGGCATTAGAACCCATGTATACTATAGCTATACATTTGTATATATGGAACTTTAATTAGCATTTCCATTTAAAATCGGTCGGAGCACGAGCTAAACGTAGCGTACATATACAGGCTGGGTTCGTGACTGATTATGTTCGACGGGACTGGGTCTTAAATGGCCTAAGAGAGGTGTATGTACATAGATATCTCCATTGACGTAGGAATCATTTTGTTTATATTACGTTTTACGCTCCGAATTGTTGTTATCTCGGCGCTCTTTTTGCTATCAATAGGATGTGGGAGCGAGGGACGGGACGGGGGGAAGTGTTGATTATCTAGGCCCGAAAACGATAATAATGAAAATAATAATATTAACATTTAATGTGAAAAGAGGCGATTTCTTGGAAATTCGCACACAGCGAATGGAGAGCCTCATGATAAATCCATCGCACAGACACACACACACACACACACACACACACACTGGCGGAGAAATTCCTGGAAAATATGCACACGGTACTCACATGATGGTAAAGTCATGGAGTTGAGTTTTGTGTGTCTGTGTGCCGTTTTCTGATTAAACGAAAGCACTAACGAAATTTCAACTTAATTCGCTCCGGGTCCGGGTTAGGCCAGAATGTTTTTTTTTCCGTCTGTCTGTCTGTTCTAGCCAAAATGAAAAGATGGTTTCCCTAGATACTTTTTGGGCCGACGGGTTCGGTTCCCTTTGTTTGGGGTTGAGCTGAAATTATGGCCATGGACTTCACAGAACTTTTGTTACGGAACGGTAACGGAACTCGAACTATGAATTTGGGGAGTGTGCGGGATTTGTTTTGGTAGCTTTGTGATATCTTATAATCATATTATCTTGAATGATGGCCCACAGAAAGATAAGGCCACTCGCGGATACGCAGAAATCATGAATAACTTGAATGAAGGTTTTTAAACCTCGAAATTAATTCATACGCAGATTTCTGCATATTGGAGGAGGTAAACTATTAAGCTTCTTATACATATATTTCTATATATTTTGTAACACTTAAGATTAAATGAAAGTTTTAAAGACTTCCGAAGAGCAAAACTATATTTTCGATGATTTATTTATATCCAGCAATTTAAAACAAGAGAGAACGCTATAGTCGGGTGCCCCGACTATCAGATACCCGTTACTCAGGTAAAAGGAGTGCGAGGGAGATGGAGATAGAAACTTTGATCACGCATAACTATTTAACGAATGGTCCGATTTGAAAAATTTCTTCTACATTTCGATAGGTATTGATAAACACAATAAAACTGCATTTTTACTTTTCCGAAATATTTAAATTTATATTTAAATAAAATCGTATATAAGCGATTGTGGGCGTTAAAGGGGGCGTGGCACCTTTTTGAAACAAACTTGCGCTGCGTAGGAACTCCTAAAATCTGCATGCAAAATGCCAATCTTCTAGCTTTTATAGTTTCCGAGATCTCAGCGTTCATACGGACGGACAGACGGACAGACGGACAGACGGACAGACGGACATGGCTATATCGACTCGGCTAGTGACCCTGATCAAGAATATATATACTTTATAGGGTCGGAAACGCTTCCTTCTAGCTGTTACATACTTTTGCACGAATATAATATACCCTTTTACTCTACGAGTAACGGGTATAATTATTTTTCTTTTAAACCAGTGTTTAAAATTGAAGATGATATAAGTTTTCATCCATAAGATACACAAATGACTATTTGATACGATGCAAAATCGTACACTTATTGCATTTTTTTCACTTTCAAAAACCATTATTGAGGTAGGTTTATCGTCAGAAGCGTGACTCCGTTTCTTTCACTATTCTTAAACAATCAATTTCAATTAAAGTATTATTTTTTACCTGCTTTTAGCTTCGAGCTAAATTGTTAACTGAATGCCAATGGGCAAGAAACAGGGCATTTTATTTCCGATACGGCAGCTAACAATGGGTCGTAAACGTGATTGATTAAATAGTTTTAAATATAGCGATTACGGAACCAGATAGGTGAAGAAAGAGTACTACCTTTGCGATTACGTATGGAGGCGAGCAATCTTGAAGAGATTACACAAGCCTCTATAAAAATTCATTGATAAATTACTACGAAACGCAAAATCAACATAAGCAACCCCCACCTCCCACCACCCACCACCCACCGTGGTGGCCCACTCGCAAACACACTCGCTTATCAACAGAAAGTTGAAACGAAACGAATTTCTCAGAACAATCAAAAGCATTTCGTTGGCTTTTCCAGGGAAAAGCAAATATGTAGGTAACCAAATGGGGCGGTGGGGTAAAGTGGGCAGGTGGTGAGGGGTTGAGGGGGTGGCAAGGCTGACATGTGGCTGAGATAACGATAAAGTAACATCGGAGGACAACTGAGGGGTAAGGTCAAGTCGAGCGATATTAATATTGGTCATAACAAACAAACAAACGACTTGTGTGAGCTCCCAGGGATTTTGGATCTTGAGACGCTGACACATATGGAAAATTTACATAAGCCATACTTGAACTGGTTTTCGATTTAAGTGGCTTTTCCGTTCAACCATATTCGTGTTTCATCTTTATCAGCTGTATTCCCAAATGGGTTTACTATGGAAATGCAAAGTGTTGAAATTCATATTTAACTATTGTATCTTGGTTTTTAAAATATGAAAACATGATCTAAAAAGAGTTATTACGATTAGGAAAATAAAATTTTAATGAATTTTGCGGTTGAATATTCATATTTAAACATACATACATATTAAACTATTGTATCTTGTTTTTTAAAATATGAAAATATGATCTAAAAAGAGTTATTACGTTTAGGAAAATAAAATTTTAATGAATTTTGCCATTGAATATTCATATTTAACATACATACATATTTAACTATTGTATCTTGGTTTTTAAAATAAGAAAATATGATCTAAAAAGGAGTTATTACGTTTAGGAAAATAAAATTTTAATGAATTTTGCCATTGAATATTCATTTTTATACCCGTTACTCGTAGAGTAAAAGGGTATATTGTATTCGTGCAAAAGTATGTAACAGGTAGAAGGAAGCGTTTCCGACCCTATAAAGTATATATATTCTTGTTCAGGATCACTAGCCGAGTCGATCTAGCCATGTCCGTCTGTCCGTCTGTCCGTCTGTCCGTCCGTATGAACGCTGAGATCTCGGAAACTATAAAAGCTAGAAGATTGGCATTTTGCATGCAGATTTTAGGAGTTCCTACGCAGCGCAAGTTTGTTTCAAAAAGGTGCCACGCTCCCTTTAACGCCCACAATCGCTTATATACGATTTTATTTAAATATAAATTTAAATATTTCGGAAAAGTAAAAATGCAGTTTTATTGTGTTTATCAATACCTATCGAAATGTAGAAGAAATTTTTCAAATCGGACCATTCGTTTAAAAGTTATGCGTGATTAAAGTTTCTATCTCCATCTCCCTCGCACTCCCTTTACCTGAGTAACGGGTATCTGATAGTCAGGGCACCCGACTATAGCGTTCTCTCTTGTTTGATTAACCTAATACAGAAAATCAATCTTATTAACTTTGTAGCGGAAATGCCTTAAGGTTTTTTCTGTATATGTAGTTAAAACCAATTACAATTTAATATCTGTAGTTTTATAAGTGGTTTTCAATGGAAACACACTGAAGTGTGGAAACTATACTTTAGAAAATCAAATATATTAGCGCATTGCTATTGTGTTTAGTGTAAATAAGATCGTAAATGGACGGAGTTTCTGGGGAATCCGTTGTGCATGAGTGTAACTTATGGCAGCACTTTTGTGGCTTTAACTGTACATAAAAAGAAGCATGTGTGTAGTGTTTTTCCGTTAATTGCAGTTCCCAATAAAACATCTCTATATTTTCAACCCCCTCCCCCCCGCAGTCTTTTCCCTTTGTGAACCCACTCGAGATCCACTCACACACCCTCACAATTGAGTGTTTTGCCCACATTTCAATTTTGGCATTGCGTTTCAATTGAACAAATTCACGCGAACAATTAACAATAAACGAACAAAATCAAATTTCCAACGAAAAATCTCATCGAAAAAAGAAAAACAAACAACAATGGGATGAAAGAGCCAAAGGGGGGTGGGGGTATGGAAGTATGAGGGCAATAGTCTACCTATGATTAAGTGTGAGAGAGATGGAGAGGGGGCATTGTTGCTGGGCAGACAATTTGGCATTTCGCAAGATCGCTTTCTCGCTCGCTCTGCTTCCCACATAGCTGGCAACTAGGCAGCAGCTGTCCCGCTTCCACACTGCACTTATCCTGTGTTCAAAACCGTTTCACGGGAAAAGCTATTAAAAAAAATTGAAAACGCTCTCAAGTTTAATACGAAAATTCAAGGAAATGAGCGGAAGAAGATGGTAAAAGCGGGTTTTTTTTTCTGTTACCAGGAATAATCAAAAAAGAGGAAAGAGGAACACAGACAAGCGGCAACAACAATTTGACGCATTACAAACGAAGTTAATAACACCTTTTCTTATGAAGGGTACAACGCCGATGTTCCCATGTTCCCCTACCGCCGCTCCTACCTATACCCCTTCCCCTTGCCATTGTTGTTGTACGGCTTCGGCCGAATTCAGCGGCTACACCTTTACATTCATACACCTTTAGCAAGAAGCCATGGCCAACAGCAGAGGTCCAACAACAACAATAAGGCAATAACAGCAGCAACCGGGTCTCGATATTGGTATTGGTGCGGCCGAGAGAGCATTGCAAGTACAGTAAAGCCTCTTCGAGGACGGAAGGAATATATTATATATCACACAGCCATTAGAGCATAAACTTATGCACTAAACTTATTACAATTACATTGTTTTATAGTTTTTAAAAAAGTTATTTAATCAACATGTATTTTTGATCTAAAAAATGTAAACATTCAATACTTTTTAGGTCATTGACAAAAGGAGTTTAAATAATGATTGCTTTAAACAATTCGAACGAAAAAAGTTCAACATGGGTTAACAAATATTAGGTCGGACAGCTCATGTTATCAGTGATATTTGATATGGTTATTTTTTGTGGTCGTGGGAAAACACAGAGTGGAATGTGACTCAATGGCTGTTTTTGTCTCTTTGCCTTTTTGCCTGAGTGCCTAATGCGAGGCTCCACTGTATCCGCATCTGCTCGTGCGCTCGCATCTGTAAATGTATCTGTATCCGTGTCTGTGGCTGTGTGTTTGAGCCTGTGTGAGGGCCAGCTTCAGCTTGGCTTGCGGTGTTAAATGTTTGCAGCAGCATTTTTCATTCAATAGCCCGAACCGCCAACAAAGGCAACAAAAACAACAACGCCAGCTGCCAACATCATCAAACACACACACACAGGCGCACGCACATACAGGCGCACGAACCACTCGCCGTGCGAGAGTGTGAGTTTGTGTATCTGTGAGTACGAGTATCTTTGTATCTGCTGGTTCGCTTGGGCTGTCTGTCACTTCTCAGAAATCGGTCTAAATTAGAAAATGCGTTTCTGGGAATTTCGTATCGCTCTTTTGGGCTCACACAGTTCACAGAAGAGCGAACGAACAAATAAATATATATATATATATATTGAATATATATATAATATTAAAGCTGTATGGACGATTCCCCTTATTACCAGTTCTCGGAATATTATGCCTTTGCTTTCCCCAATGAATCTATCAATGGCATCTGCAAATCCATATACATATTATAGCAAATGTCAACTATTTTCCTTTGTAATTTATGCAAACACAACAATTACTTGGTATTTATTTACTTTGTACCCCTGGCAATTATTTACCTCTCGTATGAATTGCTGCTGTTGGCTATTTTCAGTGTGCTGGTTACTTTTGGCTAGTTGGCAAATCGCTTAAACCGTAGTTTAAGCATAATTTAGATTGCGTTTCACAGTATTTTTCACTTGTTTCGTTATCTCTCTCTTTTTTTTTTGGTGCTGTTGAGGTGACACTACACACACACACACACACTAGCACACTCATTCACTTGCACAGTAATTGCACTTTGCGATGGCACTCTACGGATTTTCCGCTATTTAGTGTGCAATTCCGTCAATTTGTGCAATTTCTCTCGACGAAATCACGCACGAATACGAAGGAGTATCTCTTCCCCGAAAAGTATCTGCGTCCGCTTCGTTCCGTGTCTTCAGTGTGACTGCCGACGGAATTGCGATGCATACTGTGGCCCCAGAAAAATACACTAAATTATGCCTTCAATTTGAAAGCCAGAGGGTGGGCAACTTTGCTAAGTGGATTAGCGGTGATTCGAATCTGTGTGCGGAACTTGGATGTAGGATCAGCGGCTGTCCGAAACACTGTTAGCATACATTTAGCACAGACTCACACCAATATGTTGGTGCACTGTAATCACAACATAATCGGTTGCGATACTTCGGACGTCTCACAACACTGGAAAACATACAGTCATCACTAACAAAAATCCAAACAAAAACATTGCAAATATTCTCAATGGAAGTGAACGAAATTGGTGGCATTAATGGAAAACCACAACTCACCCACCCTTCCTTGGGTGCCCCAATGTCTAGTGATGGAGGCACCACCCATCTTCGGTCAATTTTCCCACATAAATATACACCCACACAGACATCATTTGCATCTCAGGAGTATATTAATATAAAGGTAAGTGTATTTAAATAACACATTATTCTTGTATAATTGATCAATATTCTTTAACCTGTAGGTACATATATTGACATGAACTACGCCTTGGTAATAAATTGAAGGCTTTGGAGAGAAACAAAATTAAACATCAGAAAATAATACATTTTCATCTTTCTGGCAATGAAAACACACACAAAAACACCCTTTTTTCTCCTACTTAATATGGTTGAGTTCCAAAAGGATAAATAAAACAATTTATTTATAATTTTTGTTATATTTCAGATGGTATAAATATGACCTGTGAAGATCTGGACGCAGTGCAACCGGTGGCTTAAAGGATGGCCCTGCTGCTGTACTGCGGGTTCTACATTCCCGGAAATCAACGAGGGAACCAAAAGGCTGTATGTGCCTGCTGCTGATGTCGGTGATCCTTGCTTCATGGTTGTTTCTTCGACTGAAAGTGGCGACAATTATAAATAATTGAAACAATCATTTTGAGGTCTGCCACTTTGAAATCGGATGACTGTAAGACAAGTTATGAGCTTAGACGTGCAGTTTTTGGCATTTTTCTGAAAAGAGATTTTTTTAAATTTTGGAAAGGTCACCCCTTTTGAAATCATTGAAAATGACAAAAATTCGACCCAAAAATAAAAACTAAAGTAAAAACACAGATTTTTAGATGATTGTAACAAAATCATTTTAAGATATGCCACTTTGAAATCGGATGAATGTAAGAAAAGTTATGAGCTTAGAAGTGCAGTTTTTAGGCACTTTTCTGAAAACCCATTTTTCAAAAATTTGGAAAGGGGTGACATCATTGAAAATGACGAAAAATCGACCAAAAATAAAAACTAAAGTAAAAACACAGATTTTTAGATAATTGAAAAACAATCATTTTGAGGTATGCAATTTTGTAATCAATGTCTGTAAAAAAAAGTTATGAGTTATAATAGTTGTGAGATTTTGACACTTTTCTGCAAACATTGAAAATTACAAAAAATTGACTAGACTTGGCCTAGTTCTTCAGAGGTAACAATCTCGAGTAGCCTCAAATTTGAGCTGTTTTTCCCAGCATCCCAAAAGTGCATCATTGGGCGTATACAAGGCTTCCTAAAAAAGCTTTAAAGTGAACCGGGTTAATTTGAAATAGTTATCGATAGTTAATCATCTTATCTATCGATCTATGTTGGTATTTGCCAGGCGAGTTTTGGCTCTCTCTGCGCATTGTATTCAATATTTATCACTCAACTAATAACATAGTTAATATAAAATAACATAAACGAGATGACGCAAACTTTAAAAGCACTGTGCACCGGCTAAAACTTGAAACACAATTTACTAAATTAAACGGTGAGAGAGTCTATTTTTATGATGCCTTTCAAAATGTACACAAATTCTCTTAATTCTTATCAAAAAAGCTTAGAAAGCGAAAGAGAGACGTCGTCACAACAACAGCAAATACAGTCCAGTAATTCTCTCCGGCATGGCAACAGTAAAACAGCTGACGAGAATAACGGATGTAGAGGATCTGAAAGATCTGCAGAAGCTGTATCTGAAGGATTGGCCTAGAAACTGTGTATCCTACTTCTGGCTGGATAATTACTTGCGATGGTTGCATCAAAATCCGAGTTTAAGCCACCTCAACTTTTATACTTTGGATAATGATTGGAAAAGCGATGGATTATTTATACTGGTGGTATGCAGAAATGATTTAGCAAAATCCTTGATTTATCTTATAATTAATTTCCCACCTCTCAGCATCGCTATCAGTTATTTTTCAGTAACTTAAGCAGGCAAAAATCCGAATTGAAAGTTGCGTTGAAATGCTTGGATTGGTCGGGAGGTTTCAAAGTCAGTGCCATTCACGAGACCCATCACAAAATCTACAAAGAGCTCGTTTCGGAACTCAATCTTAGTATGGATCGTGAAATGGCTACCAATATGTATAGTTTAACCTGCCAGGAGGCCAAGAAATTGGTAATAAATTGTCCGGACGGTTATTATCTGGATAAAGTGCGTTTGGAACATGCAGATCTCATAAACGATCTATGGTCAGCTCGTCATCCCGGTTCCCTTAAACTCATTCAAATGCTCATTACTAATAACACAAATGTTGGTTTATATGAGGAAAAATCGGGTTTATTGTGCGCCTGGTGTTTGAGGTAAAAAAACAATACGATATTACTGAAAACCAGTCAGCTAAGAATAATATCATTTTATTTTACAGACTCCAAAGCGGTTTTCTCGGGGCCTTAGAAGTGATTCAAACGCATCAACGTCGCGGTTTGGGGTTAGTGGTTGCCGCCGCCATATCCAAGGCTATTGCCACCGATCTGCAACAAGATATTACGGCCCTGGTGAATCTGAACAATAATGCCGCCTGTCGGGTGTTCCAGAAACTGGATTTCAAATTGATCCGGGGCGAGCACTACTACTGGAGCATGATCAAACCGATGGACGGAGATCAGATATCTTGGCCCAGCAACGAATAATCCCAGACAGCAAATAGAGATATAGAAATGTGTACAAGGGCTGAAATGCAAAAACATCTATAAAGAAATGTGCACTATCTAAGGCAAATAATTATTTGGTATAAATTGGATCACTGTCCGGTTACAGGGAAACAGTTTGTAAGATGAGTCGTCTACAGCAAGTCGGTATCCAGCAGATGGAGGATCTAAAATGTGTGTACACCCGAGACTGGCCCAAATATTGCAAGGAATATTATTGCCTGGACAATTTTGTGGACCTGCACAGAAAGGATCCTCAACTGCGGGATGTCAAAATTTACGCTCTTCCCAATCTTGAAATCGGACTATTTGTGATTGTGGTAGGAATGTGCACAATTTATTATTTAGTTGCAAATGTAATTAGAGTTTTACTTATTTATTCTGTAAATCCTAAAGGATCGCTATCAGATTTCTGTTGGCTTTTTGGAGTCTGAAAGATCGGAAAGTCGTCTGAGGGAATCCTTACTTCAGTTGGACTTTTTTGGGGGTGAACAATTTGCCTCCATGCCAAAAAGATATTTCAAAGCTGCCATCGATATAATAGACGCGAAAAACCTGAAACTAGATATTAATAGTGTAACGTACTCTCTGATTTTAAGCAATGAACAGGCCCTTCAGTTTCAAGTGGAGTAAGTTTAGCTAAAAGATGCCAGTGATTGTGTATTGCCCAACCTACTTGAGACCTTTTTAGACCACCAGTTGGCTTTTCCTTAAAATCTCTGCGTGTTGAGGATGCTCAAGTAGTTGATGACCACTGGGAATGGAGCGAACCGGGTACTCTTTCTTTTATCCAACGCCAAATTATCTGTAACACCAGTGTGGGCTTGTATAAGGACGAAGACAATGAACTCGTGGCCTGGTGTATAAGGTAAATATTTCGAAAGGATCTGCAAAAAAAAGAAATAACTAAACTTTTGAACAGGGCTCAGGATGGTTTATTGGCAGTTCTCCAAGTCAAAAACACCTATCAACGCAGAGGTTTCGGCGTTCTGGTTGTGAAAGAGTTTTCCAAACGAGAGGCTCTCCAGGGACACGATGTAATCACCGAAGTTGTTCCAGAAAACAAGGCATCGATGAGTCTGTTCAAGAAATTGGGCTTCAAATTTAACGACCAATGTCATTGGCTTTTAACGGAAGCGCCAATTAGGAATTGATAAGATTGTTTATCTGCATTTTCAAGCATGTAAATCACAAAAATATAAGCGCAGATGTGGGGATAAAGTTCGGGGGACTCTTAAGAGCAAATAAATATATATATATAATAAAGAGAGTCTAATGATATCGAGAGAACTATTTAAAGAGAGCTTGCAGCTGGTTGAATTAATCACACAAAACCCCAACAATCTAATCCATTCTCGCTTTGGAACTTGTTTGGAAAGGTTTTTTCGCACGACTAAAATGTGCCTTAAATTGGAAGTCATTTGTCTCACAGATCTCCAGGAGTTTCAAGGACTCTACAAGCACAACTGGCCCAAATATTGTCAGGAATATTACTGCCTAGATAACTTTATTGAATTCCTGAAAAAGCAACCCCACATGAGGAATTTGCAACTCTATACGTTGGATATAAAACAAGCCAGAGATGAGGGTCTTTTTGTGATAGTGGTGAGTTCTACTTGCATTGTGCTATCTACGAGTAAACAAATCATTAAGAGAGGATATAATCTCGTAGGATCGCTATCAACTATTCGTGGGCAGTTTAAATAACACAAATGGTCTAGTGAAAAAAGCTTTGGACTTGGTGGACTGGTCATCGGGTTTGAAATGCAGTTCTATACCCTACAGACATATAGATGCTTTGAATAGTATAATCGAGGAGAATCAGTTAAACTTGGAGTTCCGGAATCCCACCGATTTGTTTTATATGAAGGCAGAGGATGCTCTTCAGCTGAGGGTTGAGTAAGAAATATTTATTTTATAATTAAAATTATCTCATTCATATACTGTCGACTTTTTCTAGACCTCCAGTGGGATTTGTCTTTAAAGCTTTAAGTGTGGCAGATGCTCCTCTGGTTAATGAAGAGTGGCCAAATCATCATTTGGGATCTCTGTTCTTCATAGAAAGACAGATTCGCATGTGCATCAGTGTTGGATTGTATCAGAAAGATACTCAAGAACTGGTAGCCTGGTGCATCAGGTGAGTGACACAAAGTCCTTATATTATCCTATATTTATTATACCAAATAAACTTACTTCTCAGACTACAAGGCGGCTACTTGGGGGCACTGCAAACGAAAGAGTCCCATAAGCGTCGAGGATTTGGCAGTATGGTGACCAGGGAAATTTCCTACCGCCTCGCAGCCCAAGGTCACGATGTAATGGCCCTCGTAGGCACAGCAAATAAACCTTCCTCCGGGATGTTTAGTAAGCTCGGATTCCGAGTCATCGACCAATGCGAATGGCTAAGAACGAAACCCACCAAAGGAGAATTCACCTGGCCCGAGGGCGAGTGATTGATGTTTAAATATTTATATTAAAATATTACGACTATCGGTTGTATATGAATACAAGTTTGGTATAAAAATATGCCAAGGCCTTTTCCATGTGCTATGACTAAAACTCTAATCGGGAGAGCAATTGCTGGCAGCGACCTTCTAATTGTAGAGCAGTTCGCTGGATAGTCGGATCCTCTGTAAGGGTCCTTGTGATCTTCCTTAAGCATTCGAGATCGTATTGCACATGATAATCATTCATTCTATAGCTATCGAATAGTAAAAACTTGGTGGCTGCGGTTTTCTCGGCCAAACGGCGAGCGGCTATGAACTCCAGGAGTTCTATAAAATCGAGGTAGTTGATGCCAAAGCTGGCCCTCAGCATTGTCTGGCAGTGGGCCTCGAAATTGTCCATCTGCTGGCAGTCGGAGATCTCTCTGCAGACGGCCTTCAAGTTGTTCCTGAGGTTCTGCCAGACCATTGATATATTGCAGGCATTGAACCAGTTGTGATTGATGGATATGGTGTCCGTTAGATTCCACACCTGATGGAACCAGCCACTGGGCACGAACACTGCTTCGTTGGCCCGCTGATTGATGGTGTAATATCGGACATTGTGTTCATCCAGCATTTTCTCGTCTATGCTGAAGGGCGGATTGCCCAAGCGATCGTTCAGTTTAAGCTCTTCTCCCGGCGGCATTATTAACCACTTCTTAAGGCCCACTATGTTCGTGGACCAACTGAAGGAGCCAAACACATCCGAATGATAGGAGGTCCTAAAATAATGAAAAATTTAGTACAAGGAATAAACGTATTTAAAAAAAAAACAAGAAAGGAAAGCTAACTTCGGGCGGAGCCGAAGTTGATATACCCTTGCAGAATATTCTGTAAATAATATTCTCCAAAATTGTTCATATGATGCATTCTTAATACTAATAAAAATCCCAACTTCCTAACTTTAAAAACACCAAAGTTATGGTAATTTCAATCGTTCAGTTATATGGCAGCTATAGGATATAGTCGGCCGATCCCTATAAAATTTGGTAGGTCGGATTGATTGGCCAAATATAAAACCCATAGAAAATCCCAACTTCCTAACTCTAAAAACACCAAAGTTATGCTATTTCCTATCGTTATATGGGAGCTATAGGATATAGTCGGCCGATCCTTATGAAATTTGGTAGGTCGAATTGATTGGCCAAATAAAGAAGCCATAGAAAATCCCAACTTCCTAACTTTACAAACAGCAGAGTTATGGCATTTCCTATCGTTCAGTTATATGGCAGCTATAGGATATAGTCGGCCGATCCCGGCCGTTCCGACTTATATACTGCGTGCAAAGGATCGAAGGCTGTGTGCAAAGTTTCAATTCGATATCTTTAAAACTGAGAGACTAGTTCGCGTAGAAACAGACAGACGGACAGACGGACATGCTTATATCAACTCAGGAGGTGATCCTGATCAAGAATATATATACTTTATAGGGTCGGAGATGTCTCCTTCACTGCGTTGCACACTTTTGACCAAAATTATAATACCCTCTGCAAGGGTATAAAAAGGGCTCGGTTTGCGATACACTTTTTAAAACGTAGAAAGCTTTTCATAGCTCATTTACTTTGCGTACTATATATCAAATGTTGTGCTAATATTTTTGGATATTGGACATTGGTCATTGTATTGAAAGCAAAATAGTAAAATAGTATATCTTAGTGGGGGATGATCACGGCATGTCTACTTAAATTATTAATCCATTTTCTCTTTAAAAGTTTCTAAAGGGAGTTCAGTGAAAACCTGATAAGCTTAGGGAATTAGGGAACCATTACCATGAGTTTTTGGGTCCCATATAAACGAATCGGTAGTCGTCCTTCTTCTGATCAATTAGTTGTTCGTTGAGCCAATCGGAGGCAAAGTATTTAGGCACCTTGTAGAAGTTGTAGTCCGGCATTTGGGCAGCCAGATGCCAGTCCTTGAGGTAGAGATTGTCCCTGGTCGTGTTATCCACATTACTATTGACTTCCGCCGGTGATGATGATTGATTTTCGATGCCACTGCGCCATCTCTCCAGGTAATCGTGAAAGTTAAGCTCCAGTTTGGTGTGACTATTGAAGTACGATGAATTACAATCGGCGACTGGAACCGGGCAATTGGAAATCTTGGTTTTGAGGTAGTCAAAGTTGATGGAAGATGCACTGGGGGGATTGGAGTTGAGGTCAGTGGACTCCTGGACCACGGTCCACTGCTTGCACTCCCAGTCGTTGGAGACGTCCGTGATGATGACCGGGAAGTTCTTGTGCATGTAGCGCCAGTAAAAATCGTTATAACTTAGCCCAGAACACCGCTGGATTTCCTCCGGCAGCAGCTGTCTGTCGTTTTCCCCGATTTCCTCGGGCTGCAACTGGAGAAGGCCATCCCCATCCCGCTCCTCTGACGCCATTCAGTTTGGCAGTGGGGCTCTGTAATCCTTGAATGCTCAATCATGCACTGGCTGTGGTTTTTATTGAGTTATTCGTGCAAAAGTTCCAAGGCAAAATTTTGTTATTTGTGAATTTTATGAATTTGTGTGACCATCAGTACCAAATGTCATATGGTTTTGGTATTTAATCGACTTTACGAAATATCGATGTTTTTCAAGCGATATTTTTAGTAGATTTAAGGGGCGTGCATTAATTTAAGCCGTTTTGGCAAACATTTTAAAGATAACATATTTGTTTAAGTAAGTAAAAATAAAACTAAAATAAGTAAAAACACATTTAAATATTAAAATATTCAAAATTTATTGAAAAACAACGATTTCCAAATAATCTGCAGAATACCAAGAGGTTTTAGTATATACACTAACGCGTTCCATGATTAACCGCAAAAATTCAAAATTTTACGTTTTTATTTCAAACATTTACAAAAGGACACTGTTACCCTTAATCGAAAAATAAAACAAACACTTGGTTTTTTCTTTAATTGTTTTTATATTTACTGCAATTGTTTGCCTTTGAGTTTTATTCGCTAAACATTTTACCATTTTCAAGTTTTTAACTACATTTTGGTTTTAAATATGCGTGTTTGAGATTGTGTTTTTGTTTCTGTTGAATTCCAAATGAAGAATAGATCAAATCAATATTAAGACATTTCGAGAATCGAGTTTCTGTGTATATATGCATGTCTTTCTATGTTAGTTCGGTTTAATCGCTATATCTAGGCATATTCGTATATGTATAAACTTTACAGATATTTATTTTCGACCTTCCAGGCCTGACTAAGAACTAAGTGATTACCAACAACTCTGCTCATCAGACCCAGTACAATAATACGTTTAAATTGTTTGCTAGAAAACTATATAATAACCATATAAATGAGAGCATAGGTAAAAATGCTATATACACATACAAAATCGTACAAAACGTAACAATAGATTTTATTTATATATGTATATATATACCGATATATATATATTATATTTGTAGAGAGTTTTATTATTTGTTATTCGATTTCAGTTTAGAAAAATGTACAATTATTGAGTTTGTCTTGAGTTTTTTTTTCGTCTTGCAATAATTGGTTTAGTATGTATAATTTGTTTACTTAGACTAAACGCATTTTACTAGATTTTTCTTGTTATGTTTATGTTTTCTTTTTGTTCAGAAGGTACAGAGAGACTGACTGACAGAGCGACTTGATCTATTCGTGTGTAGGGGAAGATGCTGGAAAAATCGTGACTTTTAAATGACTTCATGTTTATGGTTATAAGGTATTCCTATACTTATTCCATTCGGAATCTATGTACAATTTATCGTGCGGCAGGCAGTGCCACGCCCACACTTTGCTTACGTGCTAATTTAGTATTTATTACGCTATTCATTCTTTCAGTTTTCACGCCTTTTTAACTGCTTAAAATAGAACTAAACATTTAAATTTTGTCCCTTAACTGGAACTAAAGTATTGAATTTTCCTTCGTTTTTCTCCTAAGATTTATTTAAATACTTTACTCATTTATTTTTAAGTGTATGCTTTCCCACTCACAAGTATTTGCATTAATTTGAATGCAAAAAATTAAATACTTTTCATATAATTCAATATAATATTTTGTATCTAAGTTTATTACATACTTGATATGTAGTTTTCGTGTAAATTAGTGGAATAATTGAAATTTCACAAGGTCGGAAATGAATTTTTGTTGGTCCAGTTGGAGATGAGATAACAGAGTCTGGTTTTTATATTGATTCAAGTTGGAAAACAAATAAAATGAAAAATTAAATTTGTGTGTGTTTTTTGTGCTATTTATAATTAAGTTTTTCCTTGTTTGGCAGTCTGTAGATTGTCACCAAAATGAAAAGAAATTCGATTTGATTACCAGGGGGAAAAAAGGAAGTTTCTCTTCGGCCAAATAGTCAGGCATTTAATTATCTATATATCTTAAACTTACATATTTAAAGCTTATACAAATCGTACATGTCTAAGCTGCAAATTTAGTCAAATTTATATTTATAGATTCGCTACATAAGTTTATTCACTATACATATGAAGCAGGAGCTCAATCGATTTTCGCTTGTGATTTTGGGGACTTCCCCGGCATCTCTGGTACAACCTCAGTGTGTTTGGGTCCAGTGCTCAATTAGCTGGATGTACAATTGTAGGGATCGTCGGTGCGGAAATTTGGGTGATCCTCGAAGGGTTTCACCCCAGCTGCCTTCTTGTCATCCCTCATTTTCTCCACCTGCTGCATAACTCGCAGGAAATTTCCTCCAGCTAATTTCGTCAGCTCATCAATTGTCCAACCGCCTCCAAGAAGTTCAGCAAATAGAGTCGGATATGAAGATACATCCTCCAGTCCTTTGGGGGTACTAAAAAACAGATTCCAGGTTCGTAAAATATTAGCTGCTTCTCTGGGATCCATAAATAATTTGAATAATGTGTTCTGCTCTCTCGCTCTCACTCTCTTTTCACAACACATATTTCAAAAAATCCCTCCGCACAATTAAATTTAATTTCCGTGCACAACATACAAAATAAATTGAATAAGCAAACCAAAGGCAGTGCCGAAGGCAAAACAGCTCATATGCAGGACCAAATTCTGAGCGTAATAAAGTCGCATCGAGTCAAGCAACATAGCCAAACAAATAAATAATAAATAGCACACAAAGGAAAATAAATAATAAATAAACATTTTGCTGGCCGAACGCTCAAGTGCTCGGTAATCATATTTTATGAACAGGCATTTGTACAAATAAATAATAATTTAGTTTTATATGTAGGCGTTTAGGCCAAACACAATTTAAATGACACCAACAGCAAAAATACGGGTCAGTGTATAGGTAAAGATAAATTATATAGGATGCGTTACTTAACTTAAATTTAATAATTATAAAATTAATCCAAAATCTATTTAAAATAATATGTTACGTGATAATTTAGTCAAAGTAGAACATCTAAATAAAAATGTATCAAAACTGAGGGTGACTTTATCAAAAATAATAAATATAAAATATACAAAATTAATGAATTACTTTATTCCAACCTTCTTAATCTTTAGCTCATAGAGTTTCAACATTTTTGAACACCCTGTTTGGCCAATGTAAAATATTTCAAGCACTCTCGAAAAATAAACCATAACAACTGCGGCGAACAAAGCAATTTATGTCCTTTTCTCTTGGATTAGCATTTAGCCATTTCCAATTTCTCCATTCGAATGTGGGCTGAATTCGTTTCTGAGTGCGTCTGTATGTGTTGCCAAAATGAATAGCACTCATTTGTGGCTTTTGATGGCAAAAACTTAAAATTCAATTCCCAATATTTTGGCAAAATTAATGACAATTTAATTAAATAAACAAGACCCAAAAAATATTGGCAGGTGTCATTAAGAGAAACCACCGAACCTTTAAAGTGGAAATTTGTTTTATTGGGTAACATACAGTATGCGGTTTGACGCGAACCGGAAACAAGACCATTTGAAATTTTGTAATTTCATAGAATTTTAGATTATTTATTGTGTCGTGTATTTTGGACTCTGGCAATTGGCCCATAAATATTCATATATAACAATTTCAGTTTTCTTGTTTTCATTGGCCACCAATACCTCGAAAACATTTCTGTGGCCGCGTTGCCCGAAAACCAAAACAAAATGAAGTTCATTTCGGTGGAAATTGATTTCCATGGCTATTTTTTGTTGTTATCCATGTTGTTATTTTTGGATGGAGCTCATATGCTCATTTTTGGTGATGTACTCAAAATATTTAATTCAAAAACAGCCGAGGGAGATGGAGATGTGTCTACCTGGGGCAGGTTTATCAAAATTTCGGCTTGAACATTTTGTTTGTTTTTGCATTGTGTCCACGATGCAATGAAATGGAAATCTATGCAAATGCATTCTTCCCAGCATCACGGGAATAATTACAGCGATAATGAAGACGAATGACGTTGATGATGGCCATGGCGATGAGTGCGGTGAAAAAGGACATTCTGCCACTGGTCGACTCATTGAGGTAATGAACATTTTGGTCCTGCTAACGGGGACAAGCTTTAAAAATGTTTAAAATCCAATGGCAGCCGGAAAATGCACTGATTGCCGAATGATCTAATGGCCTCTCTAGCATTGTAGTAGAATTAAAGGAAAGTCTAAAAAGTAAAGTTAATTGCAGTTTTTACTTTCTGAGCTGAAGAAATTTATACATGATATTTTTGATTATTTCCTCATATGTATTTCTCCTTCTTTAAATTAAAACATTGTACTACCAAAATCGTTGCAATTGTTCTGTTAATTTTTATGTTGTCACAATAAAGGCTTATTACTTTTTTTCAACCAAAACTTTTGAAATTTTATTTCAACAAAGTTATTGCATTCGTTAAATCCTTTTACGACTTCCATAAGTTCCCAATCCCAATCCGTTTGCTGATAATCTTTTATCGCTTTTCCCCCTTCTGTCTGATGAGGGCTCATTAAATTATCTTAAAAATCTCGTAAACAGATTGCACAAGTTGTTCGCGAAAACCCCGCCAGTAAAAAAAAAAAGAATGGTAAAGTGGCCTTAATGAGCGGTATAATAATAATGGTCTATCGTACCGCTGGCAATATGCCAATGTTAAGTCCTCGGCCTTAAATATAATCAATTAATAACTTAAAAAACTCCAAGAAGAGGTAAATAAAGGAATGAAATCCACCTGGAGGACAACGTGCATACATATATCGACTACGGTGGGCGAGAGGAGAAATGTGAATTTAAGTGAAATAAATGACTTTTACTTACTAATTAATGCCGTCGTAGCCGGCGCCCAGTCCAACGTGATCGATGCCAGCGACTCGCTTAATGTGATTAATATGCGCTGTGTGGCAAAGTGTGTGTGTGTGTTTTGGGAGTGTGTTGGTCAGCGCAAGGATATCCGGTGGCAGGGTTGCCACCATCGCCATTGGTTGTCAAGTTCATTAAGGCGATTGTTGGAGGTACGCCGCCATTGTTGTTGTAATCGCCGTCATAAGTCAGCGTTATTAAAATTTGAGCGAATTTGAAATGTGTCCACGGCAGCCGAAAAAACAAAGGCATGAAAAGAAAGTGAAGGAGCAGACATTAGAGGGCTTTATTACAAGACAAACACTTGGGAAAATTATATTTATAAATATTATTCTTTATTATCCTTTTTTTGCAATTCACTATTTTTGTCTTTTTAATTGGGAACTTAGTTTATTTTTCAGATAATATACATTTTGTTTGTTTTATTTGTATTATAAACTTATTTCTTCCGTTTACAATAATTTATTAAAAATCGGAGTTTAATAAATATAGGAGTTTATAAAAATAGAGTTTATCATTTTTATATATAAATATTGATTTTTTTCGTATTTTTTCTCAGTGTACACCTAAAGAAAGGGGAACATCTGAGGTGGCTCAATGAAAGACGAAGAATCCAGGAAGTGATTACGATAGCCATTTTGATGGCGCGTCAAAAGCAATGCCACAAAAATCAGAATAGAAATGGGACCAAGAGGGGCAGTCCCAAAGGGGGATAAATTGGGCTAAAAAAGGAGAGGAGAGGCAATAATGAACTAACTGAAACAATAGCCTGACAATCAGGACTCTATGCAACAAAGGGCAACCGCGACAAAGTCAGTGACTTTGATTGATTTCGGATGGGGCGATGTTTCCCTTAGGGCATTAATTTAACAAGGTATAAAAGAAATTACACTTCGTTTTTTTTTTCTGCCGAATTGTGATTGTATATGAAAATATGAACATTTTATATCGAAGTCACTCAAAAATTGATTTAAAAAATATATATATTTTTGTATGTATTTTTTCTGGGGTTTCGCTTTTCTAGTGTGTAAAATTTTAAGTTATCTGCCGATCAGTTTTAGAATTTTATGTTATCATCTTGAGATTTTGATTTTATAACTTTTAAAAGTACAGTGTTCAGTGTTTCTTCTGGATTGTTTTTAAATTTTTAAATTAATTACCCACTTTACGACTGCTTTTTAAATAAAAAAAAAATAATTATAATAAAATAACCCCAACCACTTACCGACTGCATCGTGCACGGTGGAGTTGTCGCTGCAGGAGAGGAACTTCGAGTAGAAGTTGACCATGACCAGGCCGCCGTTCTTGGCCAGCGCCTGCAGGATGTCGTCCTGGACGTTGCGGCTCGTGTTGCAGAGCTCGTAGGCCGAGGAGTGTGAGAATATCACAGGTGCCTCGCTCACCTCCAGGGCGTCCCTCATCGTTCCCTTGGAGACGTGCGACAGGTCGACCATCATCCCCAGTCGATTCATTTCCCGGATGATTGTCTGCAGCGCATAGAAATATATGGAAATAGGTGGATTAATCAGAAAAGTGCACAAGTTACATAGTTAGTGATTAGTGCTAAGACTATGCCACTATCTCCCTCTGTTTGAATATACTTATGTTGGCTTATCCCTAAAGAGAGATGCTAAGGGCATAAAAACCTGAGCCGCATGTCATAAAACATAAGTAATGACCACGAAGGCAAAGGACATCTTCAAACGGTTTTCATTATGCATGGGATTTTATTTAACCTTTGACTCCCACTTGACCCCTTTACCCGCCACCGCCCCCAGTAAATTGATATTGCTGGCGGCCTGTGTAATTTGTATTTATGCGCGGATTTATGGGGATTCATTGGGCGAATCCGTGTTCGCGTGTGTGTGTGTGTGTTGGTGTTTGGTCCTTACATAATTGCTAATCTGATGCAAGTTGCCCCCCTCCCCTGAACTATTAGCCCCAAGGAGACGCACAAATTATGTGGTATAAATTTATTACACTGTAGGACGTTAAATAACGGAACTGTATTTAAACAATTCAATGGAAGAATGGCAGCTTTTGTTCTTCCTTTTTTTTCTTATCTCGGGATAGATTTGTAGATTTATCTTTTCGCTTGGTATTACAGTGCGGCAAGCCAGGGTAATTTATTTATTTATACATTAAACTGTAAAGTTTTCTATTATATAACTTGTTTAACTTTTTTAAACTTATGCTGTCGAACTAATCGTTAATTCGCCAAAATTGTAGCATACTTTTGGGGATTAAAAATAGGGGACTTTAAAAGAATTTAAAGCCAGGGAACAAAACTTTTTCTTAAAAATATACATTTAAAATATAAATGTAAATAAAAAAAGTATTGCCTTTTAAAACAAGTTTCCGTAAATTAAGAAATAAGCTTCCCCTTTGTGTCCTTATTTTTCTGTCCACTTTGCAGTGTATTTTATGTCCGATGCCGCCTCGCAGATAATTTTTAATTACATGCATATATAGACGGCATATCAGCATGTTGTATAAGTATATGTATGCTCACATATATATACGCGTATATTTATATAACAACCGTATAGGCTTCTCAAATGGAGGCGGCATTTCGGTGCCTCTCAAATTAGCCAGCAATTTGTTGTTGTTTGCTGCCGGTTTATATGGGTGTGTATGTGTGTGTGCCATTGGGCGGATTGTGTACTTAATGGGCGTGGCATTAAGGGCGAAGGCAAACACACACACACACACACGCGCCAAAAGTAATTGCAACTGTGTGGGTGGGAGAAAATGTGTATTAAATGCTTATTGTCGCTTAATTACGCACACAAAATGGCAAATAGAAAAGGGATAAGGGGGCGTGGCAGGACTCGATTTTGAGTGCTAGTAGGGCATTAAATCTTAATTAACGGTGCATAGGGACAAATTGGTTTTATGCACTTGATTGTATTTGTGCATGAAGGGAAAGAGGATGATGGCAGTAAATTTAAATTACCAAATTATTTGGTGATTAATTACTTAGCCAGGCAACCGGAAACAAATAATTTGTCAGGCAATATTTACCGATGTACATAAGCACATATTTATTGATATTTATGCCGCTTATTTGCATCAAGCCCAGCACGAATAATCATTTGGCAGTTATAAAATATACATAATTATAATCACTTCAATTGAAATATGCTTTTCGCGTTTGTGGGCGATTTCTCGTTTTCTGCTGGTCAGTCACATTTAATTGAATTTTTAATTGGAGGTTTTCGGTTTGTTTGTCCCAAATAAAATCAAAGAAATTTCCTAACATTTCCTTACCAAATTTATTTCCCTCGCAGTAAACGGAAATTTCAAGATTTTTATGTGCAAATAACTATAGGAAATGTCTCGACTTGTGCTTTCTCTTTGACACATTTCAGCCTGGGGCGGGATGTCCTGAAAAAAGGACATTCGAACAAAGCCCTGTGACCAACAATGTCCTGGTTGGACAAAATATTCAACATGACAATCGGCCATTTTTTCTGTCGTTCAATTTCTATGGAAAGTTTTCATATTTACTCATTAATGTCAGCCGGATATCAGGCGTGGTTATTTTATTTATTATCATTTTGATATATTTTCACAACAAAGCCGAGTTTTTGACAGTTTGGCATAAGCAGCAAATTTTTTTCGATTATTATTAATTTTGTATAAATTACTTTTATGGTTTAAATAAATTTGTATAGATTAGATTTTCTATTTTATGACAGCTCCATTTTGAACTACCATCAATTAAATCCAAATTGTTCGCATCGATCCAGAATTCGTTCTCTAAATAATATAAAATATTTAATATGCAATTTGTGAATTTTGGTAGCAAGGCCAAACATAAAAATTGCATTGGACATTGCACAGAGATTTAACAACTGCAGGGGCAATTAGTTTAATCCAACCAAGCAACAACAACCAAGCCGCGTTTAAATTGAATTTGTTTTCAAATTAATTTAAAATTTTCGCTGAAATCTGGGAAACAACAGAGGAAAATCTGCACAAGAGAAAAAGTACAAAAAAACTGTGCACGAAATAATCGCTGTGAGGAGTAAATAAATAAACTCGACACGCAACAAATCCTAGCAAGTTGTTGGCCCTTTTCACAGGAGCATTAGGGTTCCATGCAAAACTCATTAAAACTTTAAATTGAAATAAAATAAATGCATATCTACATAACTCATATGAATAAATGGAAAAATGCATTTGCTTGTATTTGTCTTACTGCATTTAGTAAAGGGAAAATATTGAAGAAGTAAACTTAAAATTGCTGTAAATAAATATTCTTAGCTTTTTTTTAATTTTCTTTATTTTAATATAAAATTACCTAAAAACAGTAAACAAATATTTTGGTCAAATATTATTTATCCGATTTAAATAGTTCAAATCACAAGGGCTTTATGTGGGTTAATAAAAAATGTTTTTAATACAACTTTAACAGTTTTATTGCTGCCTTGGGAAATTGCACTTTGGTGTATTTTCCCTTTCATCTGCATAATGCGGATTTTCCTGACCCAGTTATCAATTATCAATTATCGCTTATGCACGGCAAATAGAAGAAAATATCAATTTGTAATTCCATTAGCCCGGGACCGATAATATTTGATTTATATGTGTGAGTGCGTAAATGTAAATGTGCAAATGCATTCAGGACTAACGTTGGTATAGGAAAATGGGTAGGTTCTGTGGAAAGCCGCCATCGTCTTGGGTTCTCGGGGTTGTTTAAATATTTGAAAATCCATTAAGCATATTGACAATGCCGATGTGTCTGTCTGTGTTGGCATTGGCATGGGCATGGGTTTGTTTGTGTGTGGGAGTTTGCATCCCGGCTCTTATTTAAATATGGCCGCCTTAGGGTTTTCCTCCTTTTCCCTTTCGGATTTTTATTTTCCCCTCTGCGTATCCCCCTACCCACTACACTGATTTGGCTCCTGCTGAATGGATCATTAGTGCAGCTAATGGCGCAGACAATAAATGGCGCGGCCCCGCCTACAATTTGAATTTGAATATGAATTGAAATGGCAAGGATTACAGTGCGGAATATAAACTTTTTCATATTTATTTTAAAATACTAAGTTCAAAGTTTAACAAGATATTTTTTTACTGTTGCAATTCTTATGCCTAAATTGTTCCACAAATCATCTAATCTAATCTAATGCTTATAAAAAATCGTACAATTCATTAAAAAAATTATTTAAGAATCATAGTACCCTTAAATATAATATTTATAAAATTGTTTTATCCCAAATTGAAATTTTATGGTGATCTGGGTATTGAAATACTCTCGTAGCTTTTTAATATGTTTTTTAAACACCCTTAATAATATTCAAATATTTTTCCGCAGTGTTTTAGCTGAGTGTATTGAAATGTGGAAGGGAAAAGGGAGGCCTTGTCTGAGGGGCTTACCACAAACAGACGCCGCTGGCATTTCCGTCCAAGCGATTGGAGTCGTCGAATGAAGGCGGCGCCAGGACCAAGACATAAAACGGATTTATTAGGTCATTGCTGGTTTCGGTTGTCAGAGGGAAGAAGGTTCAGGGCAAGGGAGGAAAAGGGCTGGAAAACGGAAGGCACGGGAAAACCAAACCCTGGGAAATGAAGTGTGGACATGGCACTGGTTTTGGGGCGTGGAGTCTCATTATTTTGGCTAATAATTTTTGCAAAATGCCAAACAACTTTGTGCTGACACTGAACTTTTTATTTTCAAATTGAAAAGGAAAAAGCAAATATTATTTAAAGCAGCTATAAGGAAATGGTCTCTAAAAAAATATATTTATTAAAAATATTAAATAAGGACGAATTGAAATCTGGGAGTGGAATAGTTAAATGATAATTTTGAAGAGCCATTGCAAATACAGAGTTAAAACTGATGAAAGTTTTCTTTCTTAAATATATTTATTGTGCCGGAATTGTGAAATAATAGATGCTTACCTTAAAATCGAATGTTAAATCTGATCTGACAACTCCTTAATCTTCACTCTTGCAATCGCTGATCCCCTCAGGAATATTTTGCCAATGATTACCAATCAGATGCCAAGCACACTATTTACCCAAAGCTCACTTGCAGGTCATGCAGTTAAGCTTGCTTCGAGATACTTAGAACCCAACCCATAAAATGCTCTGGAAAAATCATTGCTCCACATTTTCCTCACTTTCCACGGCTGTAATAGCTGAAAAATGTTCGCCCTTTCTCGTCAGTTGCGTTTTGTTCGCATTTCCCGGTCTGGCTGTCTATCTTTCTGTCTGAGTCTATAATTGAGGCGCTTACTTTGGAGTCGAGGAGTGCGGAAAATGGTAGCGAGCAATCAAAGAGCGTGGAAAGAGCTGGGGAAAACTGCAACTGAAAAAGCAGCCCGGAGGCACTAGGTGCAGTGAGCAGATGCTATGGAAAAGGACCAAGAATCCAGCCCAGATAAGCAGGGAAAATGAGATATAGAAGATGCGATGAGCCAAAGCAAACATAAGGGCAGTGAAAATATGCGAAGAGCGCTATGAAAATGTTGCAATAAGTTCCTTGGCAACCAAGGTAGAAATTAATTGGATAAATATTTTGGTAATGCCACAAGCCCCAAACCAAAGAAAGTTAATTACAAGTTCAGCTGAAATTTTTAAATAAGTTTTCTCTTAAAGTTTGCAGTACTCAGACGTAGTCTTGAAATTAAAGCTCAGTTTTATTCAATTTCAATTCTATTGGGCAAACGTTTTAACTAAAAATATTAATATTCGTTTGTTGTTAGGTAATGACTTAATGAGTACATTTTTAAAAAAAAGTTTGCTTACATGTTAGATGAACGAAATCGTATTTAAATTTCATTTCAGTTAATGTAAAAGAACTTTTTAAGAACCAACAAATTGACAACTTTGTAATATATTTTGTTTCGGTATTGCACCAAAAATACGTTTGATTTTCTGATAAAAAGCATTTTGGTTCAGAGAATAACGCGAAGAGTATTCCTCTGCAGTTGAGTTGCACTTACAATAAAATATTTATCTTATTATTCGGCGAACCCTGCCCTTTCTCTGAACCTTTCATTCTAGCCCTTTTTCCACATATCCAGCAAGCAGAAAATTCCAAATTTGCATTGCAAATTTGATAAGGATGTTATATCCTCTCTTCTGCACGGATAAAAAAAAAATTCTTCATACGCCTGGTTAGCTCTTCCACCTCCCATTTATCCGACTGTCTGACCTTCTGCGAGAGCTGACATTAAAAAGTCAAAAGTGGCAGCTCAGACTTCCCAGGGCAAAAAAAAAATTACAGCAGAATCACTGTGTTTTATACTGTTACGGATATGTCAACATTTGGCTGGCGACATTGCGCATACGACTAGTTGAACAGTAGTGCCACGTTGTTTAATGCATTTTTCAACTAACGTTGACTTCGATTAGCTTACTAAAAAATTCATTAAAAACTTTTAGCTGCCAAGACAGCGGCAACACATTCAACTAGCAGCCGACTCTGGCAGGCGGGTTGAATATTTTATAAAGTGTCGTTAGTGAATACCCACCTTTCTTCACTCCTCTTTCCCAAGCAGAGCACACAATTTGTTGCAACCAAGTAAAAATCGAGCAAAAAACAACTGGCTAAACGTGCTGCAATGGAAAAAAAGAATAAAAAAAAAGCCAGGATCTGCAGTTGGCCAAGATTGAGACTGGGAAATGGATGCTCCTGTTGATGGCGACGTCTGAACCCGCCGGGAAAATTGGGAACAGCAGCAGGAGCGGGGAAAGGAGCTGAAACAGCAAAGGCAACTAATAGACAGCGACGTGGCTGTTTGGGATCTTGGCCCAAGATGGATGACAAAATGTTTGGCCAAAGCATTTACTTGGGGAGGTCGGAGGTTGAGAGAGGTCAGCCGGTTGCAGTTGTCAGGTGAAAACGTGAATTCGCTTAGAAAATTGCCAATGTGGAAATCAATTTCATCAATTTTCCCCTGCTATTCGCTCTTGCTGGTGGGCGACCATAAAGTCGCTTCGTTTTTCTTTTCTAAAAGCTTTGAAGTTTGAATGGATTAGGTAACTGAATCCCATATCTCAACCAAATGCGATTTATGTGAGCGATTATCGAACTGGAAAGTGACAAAAATAATTTTAAGCGAATCGAAATGAAAACTAAGCGATGTAGAAGTAAACAAAATAATTCAAAGGAGTCTGAAATGGATTTTACACTTAAATGGCTTCTATAAATTCAATAGGCTTCTGTAAAAATATAAGTTGTATTTAATGACAGAAATTTTTCTCACAAAATTTAAATAGTTTGCTTTTGATGATTAAAAAAGAAGACTAATACAAACTGAAGCCAATCTAAGCCTTTGGGTCCACAAGGTTTGTTCTAATATTTTGCAAAACGAATTGTCACACCTTTTGACATCTCCAGGGTATTCCATACACCATACTTAATCATTTCGACCCGAAAGAGATTGCCTCCGACCAACCGGGAATTCCTTGCCCAGCTGATTGAAAATGAGGAAATTGCTAAATGGATTTCGGCTGCTCTGGGCCAACTTTTTTGGGCTCACATCAAAGGGGGCGCACAAATCTTTTCCAGCAGACTGAAATTGTGTCTTAAGCTCGACTCAACATGCATTAGGAACACGCTAGGCCCATCGCAGTGTTAACAACGAGGGGGTCAAAGGACGGGGGTTCGTAGGTGAGGGGTTAAAGGTTGCTCAGCCTGCCGACTAGACAAACAAAAGCCGCTTTTGCAGTTGTTGTTACAGTTGAATTCAGCATCAAAAAAAAAAGAAGAATGAGGAAGGATGCTAAAAGAACGGAAAAAAAAGAAGACAAAGCCGTTACACATGTGTCAAGGTAATAACGTTGCCTGAACCCCAACCGGGAATTGCCGAGGGGGTGGCGGAAGATATGCTACTCGCCCCTTCCGTCTATTCCCACAGCAGCCTACAGGTGAGGTCAAAATTCTAAAAAAATATATATATCCCTTAACTCAACTCTTCTCTAAAACTTTTCCACAAATTTCCCTTGCAAGTAATTAAAATGTTGCTTGTTAGAAAAGATGTGTTCAAAGTGAATTTAAAGCCTTTCGAAATTGTAAACAGACAACATATTATAATGTATTAATGTTAGACATAAACATTATTAATGTATTAATGTTATTTTATATTTTATATAACACATATTGAACTTTTTTTACGATTTTTAAAAACAAAAACATGGTTATATTTTTTCGTTCGCGATTGTATTATTGCCATCTTTGTCTGTCGACAGGTGTGCGCAATTTCCAGTTGAATCTCGGCCAGCTTTGGAATTGCCGGATTGGGCTTGGGGTGGCATGTTGGATGGTTGGCATGGTGGGGGGTGGAAAACTAGGGGGAGACACCTAAGCCAGAGTTGCCCATTTCCCATTCCCCGAGTGTCACATTTTTAGCCCTTTCATACGTGCCCAGACAATGGCAAAAGGGTCAACACTATTTCGGGACTCCGCCCCTCCAGTGGGGTTTTCCTTTTCCCACTACTCCACTCTGGTGGCCCCGACTCAGATTTGAGCGCATGTTATTGGCCGGACGAAAGCTGTGCAAATAGCATTTAAGTCCCAGGTATACTCCACTCCTTTTCTGGTATTTGGTCGTCTTTGGCTTGTTGGGAATTTCAAAGCCAGGGCAACAAAAGTGCTTGTGATAGAAATGTGAATTAAATGTGTGGGGCCAGCAATTCGAAATTGAAGATTATTTGACAAACAAGAGTGCCAACGGACTCTGGAATAATTTACAAATGGTTTCCCCAAACTTGCAACTTGATGAGCTACAACGAAATGTCATAAAGGCCATACCGGCGAATATTCCACAAAAATATTTCTCACATTTCCTGCAGGATGTGGTAGAAAATTCCAAATTCGAAATGCACTCGATTATGCAACAATTTGCATCGACCAGAAACGTTCAAGCCTACCTGTGTTGGATAACAATTAAATCGACACAAGGGACATCACATCGTTGGCCAAATGTGGGCAACATTTTTAATTGAAAATATTTCTCCATTTGACACTGCCATCGACCGCAGAGCCCTGTCCGAAATATCAATTTAAGCAACACAAAAAAAGGGAAAAGAAACGACATTCCGACAAAATAAATGGATAGCCGAATTTCTTTAGGGAGCAGACACACAGTTTATTGATTGCGCATTTAAATATTTTATTGCATTCTACGAAAAACCGCAAACTAAGTTGAAAATAGATGCCCAAATATTTTACCATATTTTATAGCATTCTCACCCATCTAGTTTGTCTTGCATTTATAAAGTGGACAGTGTCAGAACTTTGAAGCAATAATTTGTTGCCGTTTATCTGTGCAGATGTTTGTGCCTGGTTTAATTAAAATTCCTATTCACCTAGATCACACTAGCCGAAGATTTTCGTTAGCCAGCTTCTTTGTGTTTTATTTGCCAAAATAATCCAATTTTGTTGCAAACAAAATTCAGCAAATTGTTTTTATTGTCTCAAATTCCTTTTAAAAAGATAAAATGTGACGCCAAAAGAAAGTGCAAAAAACACTAAAATCTTTTAATGAAAAATGTTAATAATGTTGAAAGTTTAGTACATTGTGGTGTCCACATGTTGTATACGTAATATGCTTCACCGAAAACACGTATACGTACCAAAGTTATAAGCTGATGCAGGACGTTTTAAAATATATGAAAACTAAAAATATTTTTTTCTATTTTTGGTGCTAATAATTTGTATTTAAAATTCTGTAAAGTCCATACTGTTAAATATTTTTTATATTTATTATAGAGGCTAGTTCACCTGCAATTTTTTATAAACAATTACTTTTATATATTTTTTAAAGTGTTTATGTTGGTTTATGCACGCTCTGCTAACATATAAATACAGATTAAATAATGTTTTTCATTTTACAAACAAAAGAGGCAAGACTCTGTTTTAATAAATTAAAAATACTCGTATTATTCTAATAATTGCTTTCCACATCTTTTTAGGTGAGTTCATTATTTCTGTTCAAAAAATACCTCATCAGATGAAATTACATATGAGTTATTTTTAACCATTCACCAAAATAAAAGCGCCTAAAAGCCGACAAAAATGTTTTCCGCTCGGACAGACCTTTAATGTGGGCGTGGCACATCCTGCACCGCCCCTTGCCAACTCGGCAATTAATTAATGCTCATTAGTGGCGGGGCAGAGTCCCTGACAGGACGAGAGTCACACGGACACAGACACAGACACAAAGGGACGACGCATAAAATTTGATAAGCATTTAAGCATGTAACTCTGCACTTCCGGTTCTGTGTGTGTCAGTGTGTGTGCGTGGGTGTGATGGAGGGAGACAGATAGACAGAGGAGACAGTCAACTAATGCACAGGCTGCAATGATTTATTATTAGGTAGCTAAATTATTCACGCGCCTGGTTTTTGATGGTGGAAGGGAAACGGTCGTCGGGGGACGCAAATAAAGATTAATGACGGCGTTGCTGAATTTTTGCACGCCCCAACCAACCTGTCAGCCCTGTCTATTTAACTGTCTAACCCAACCGAATCTCTAAATACACCGACAATCCATTCGGGACCACTCTAAATTAAATAGATTTTAATGGGTTTGTACAGCAATGATTGTGCGCTGTTTATTAACAGTCCTTTTTATCTGAATTAATCAAAAAATCATAAAATGACCTTGAAAATAAGTTTAATTTTTATCTTAATCTATGTTTTGTTAAGATAAAAGCTCTTAACAAATTGCACTATATAATTAAATAATACTACTTTCAATATTTTTCACTTTTTAGTATTTATTGGTATTTTTTACATATTTAGTTTTAATATTAAAAATATTTAAAGAAACTACCAAGTTGAAGCACCTTTTTTATGGGAAATAAAAATCATTTGCTTTTTTCTTTCAGTGTAGCCACCTCTCTCTAACGCTCTCTGTTGTTTTTGAACACTCCTTTGTGCAGATTTCCGCATCCATCGTGGAACATATTACATTACATACAAGGCAAGCCCCGTCATCATTCGCATCGTAATTCAGTTGTGCGTGAAATTTATGCATACGTGTGTTTGCTTATGTATGCGTTCCCATATATATTTCTTTACCCAAGTGTGCGTGTGTGGAGCTTTTCCATCTGGTTTTTCACAGTTGGTTTTTTGATCCACGATATGTTTCATTTACATTTTCCCCGCAAACTCTCTGTTGCTTTACCTTTGACGTTTTTAGTCGCGGTTCGTAATTCCCGATTCCCAAATCAGATTGTGGAACCAGAGACCCCCTTTTTTTTAGTTTCCAGATGCAGTTTTATTTCACATCAAATGCTAAAATAGTTTTGCCTGTTAGGTTACAGTTAAAGAATCTTTAATTATATATCATGTAATACATTTTAAAGTTCAGAAATAGTTTTTACCTCTCAAAATGTTTCTGTTTTTAAAATAATCACATTTTTCTAACATCAAACAGAGAGTTTCTAAATTTTTGTTTAAAGTTACTTCTGTTCATTTGGTCTACCAAATTACACAAATAAATGTTCTTTCTTAAATAGAATTTAATATAAAATATAGATAAAATCAAAACCTGCAATTATCCTAAAATATGTAATACTTATCTTTGTGCCTAACATTTAAATACATGTTCTTGTCTAAATTTACCATCCGCTTTACGTCTCATTGAATTCTAAAATTGTTGGCTTAATTTCCTACTGTTCATTTGGTCTAATGAGTCTTCATTCTCGAATTTCAAGTCATACTTCAAATATGCTGATAGCTTACCTCTGCACCCAATGATAACAAACAATAATGGGGAAACAATAATGCATTTTCAATGGCAATATGTAAACAATATTTAATACAATTGCAGCTTATTACTGGCAGCCCGAACTTTGATTTGATTAACAGGAATCATCGAGCGTCTGGGGACCATACGATAGGTCGACCAACTGCTTAGTAATCGATGCTGGACCAGTGTACTTCGCCCCAAAAGACAAATACAATAATTTTCAATTCAATTCCAAAATTGTTTTCCATATCCTTAACCAGCTATCGCAAAAATAACAATAACCAAGGCTGGCATGTTGGCAGCTTTGAATACGACTTGCTTTCTGCCAGCAGCCGCCTTGTGGCTTGAGCTTTGTAATTTTAATTAGGAGAGCCAACCGAATCTCCCAGCTCCTTGGGTTCCTGGCTTAAATATTCATGCAGTTGGCCAGTTGGGTGATGATGATGGATAGCCTAAACTGACACTGGGTCAGGATTTGTTGGTAGTGTGATAAGTGGAGATTTCTCAGCTAAGCCACAGCTCAAAAATGATTTCTAGTTGATACACAGCCAATTAATTAGAAGAGTTCAGAATTGCTATAGTGAATTTTAGTCTAAGCACATTACCAATTTTTAATAGTCACTGCTTAAGGATTAAATTACTTTTCCTTTTGAAGCCAAAATGTACACTTAATAACGCTACTATTTTCAGCTCGAGTTAAATTTAATTAAACGCCTGAGAGGCGTACTGTAGTCAACACTTCTTCGTCTGACACCAAACAAAGAATCTTTTGTTTCGCAGTTAATTTCGAGCTGCAAAGTACAAATTTCGGATGCATTTCCACAACTGCTGAACAAAAAAGGAACAAGCCACTGCTGTTGTTGTTCACTCATAATGAGCTTCCGCTGCTCGGTGGTTGAACAAATTTCGTAGAGCCTTTTTTGTGAGCCCTATATGTTCATAGCATAACCCACCCATATGAGACACATTTGATATGCAACGAACTCCGCCCGACTCAAAACTCAGCCCGCTGTTTATATTTTGTTTGGCTCTTGTTCATTATGTATTTAATTACGCTTTTGTGCATTATACAACGCACATGCACTCACTAAGCCGCAAAAAAGTTTGGCCGGAGCATGAAAAAGTTGTCCTGCCCCCAGAACCCTTTTTGTCTACCTAAATGTCATTAACAATTTTCGCAACGCCCCAACAACTTGAAAACTTTACGTGTAAAATAATTAAACTATAGTTTAATATTTAATTTAAAAATTTGAAAGCTTAGTGTGTAGTGTTTTCGCAAATTGTAGCTAAGCAAAACGACAATCATTAATGGAAAGTTATGCGTAAAACTTTGAAATTGAGTTATTTATAATCATGTCGAGTTTTTAAACGAATTTCGAATTTAGAATTTTAAACCATTCAGTGATAATATGAAATTCATTACAGGGAAACAAAAAAATATAAACAAAAAATAACAAAGCGTTTATAATTAAATTGTGCACTTTTGGTTATGAATGTAATTTAGAAATCTCTCCGCCTATTTGCAATCATTTAAAGTATTTTATGCGGCTTTCACATTACATAATTATTAGCTAGCGGGGTACAATATGCTGGTACATTTGATATTATTGACGGTAGATATGGCAGATGCCATTAGGCAAATCAATAAATATTTGATTATAATTGTTGATTTGCAGTTATTTGGTTAAATGTAATGAATAAATTACAAATCGCCAATCAATTCGTTCAACCAGAAATTTGAATTAAATATATGAAAAAAATGGGAAACTTGGTTTTCAATTGGTAAAATTAGCCATTGAATTTCCAATGATTTATTTGTTTTTTTTTTCATTTCCAATTGACAAAACGTGAATAATTTATTGATTAATGGAGGAGCTCTGTTGTGGTTTTTAATTCTTTAATGATATTTATTTTATTTTACATTTAAATTGTGGAGGAAATTTAAAGTCAGTTAACGTTAAAAGCAAACGTTTTAAACTGAAAAATAAATAATGGTTCATTAATATACAAAGGATAAAATGTTAATAGCTATTGGATTTATTTATTTTAAGAAAATCAAAATGTAGTATTCTAAGTAAAAATACAGTTTAATCTCTAACATTCATTAAAGAACAATTAATGACCTTTAAATTGTCTGGTATTCTTTAAAATCTTGATATTGTTTTATACTTAGTTTTGATTTCCCTTCCGGCAAACTGGGCTAATTTCCCTTGGAGCCTTGAAAAATATTTGTTTTCCGATCCCCAGTAGAGTGCAATTCTTTGTAAACTGTCTGGCATATCGTTGGGAAATTTCACTCTATTTGTTATGCCGTATTCCCCAAAGTTGCTGGCAATTTCCGCAGCAGCCACTTTGAGTTTCCCGTCGCCCGGCAATTGCAGATTGCATTATTAGCCATTGTTTGAGGCGTTTCTGGCCCGTTTCGCTGCCATGGTTGTGGGCTCGTTGCTCGGCTAATTCAATTATGCACCGTCTACGTGTGTTTGCTTTGCTTCCCTCACTTGGAGTGCAATTGCAATGATGCCCATTACACACCTGTATGCACACACTTCTCGGCACTCAGTCACGCATGCGACCACGGCAGCGAATCGAGTTTATAATAATAATAATATGATGGCAGCATAATGCAAAAACATTTTGCCATTTATTTACGCCTGGCAAAGGGAGAGCGAAGCCGGAGAAAAGCCAGCCCACGGGTCGGGCACGTAATGGAAATGAGTTAAAAAGTGTTGGCCTTTGCCCTTTCACATATGCGGGAAATGAGGGGAAAATGGTGGGCCTTTACACGTTCAACGTGCTCCGGGTAAAAATGAGTAGCACTTATTTGAAGTGACATGAAATTAAATTTAAATAATTAAACAAATGCCTTTTGTGCTTCTACTTATTGCTCTGGGCTTCCTTTTTCATTGCACCGACTAGTTTTCAATTAATTAAAAACAAAAAAAAATGCCAGCCCTAGGCTGGTTTCAACAATCGAACAAAGAAATTGCTTGGCCTGGGGAAAATATAAATAGAATAAATATGTAACGAATTTCATGAAAGGTGCAATTAATATGAAATGGACAAGACTAACATGTATATTAATTCATAACTGATTTCAGGCTTAAAAAATTATGGTGCATGTTAAGTAAATACCTTACAAATTTGTGAAATGAAATTAAACCTATTTTCCATTTAACTTTCTTAACTATTTAAAATAAAATCATAAATGCACAAGCCTCGAAGCAAATCAGCTCACTTCATTTAAATGTATACAAATAAAGCAACACATGTCGATGGGAGCTTTCAAAACAATTATGCGAATAATAAAACACTTGTGTGTTTTTCCCCTCGGGGACTTAGCATACTTTTCAGCGTGCCAATGGCTCGGTGACAATTTGCAATTAAAACAAAAGCCCATAAATGCGTATTTACTTAATGTGCTGTTCAATATTTAAATAGCTGCGACAAATATGTGGCCGAGGAATTCCCTGGTTAATGAAAAATGTCGAATCAAAACCAATAATTCAATGGGCAGGCCAAAGACAATGGCGGTGGGAAGTGCAGTATTGTGCATGTCAGGCTATAGATTTAATTAATGTTAACACGACGACTTTGACAAGCACACAATACAAATAGTTGGAGCACACACACACTCATACAAGGACACTCATATAGACACATATACACACACAAAGAGACTGCACTTGGTCCTGCTGATGACTGACAAATTGAAATGCTCGCTCCTGGCCGCCTAAGTGACTGACTTTGCCTCAGAATATAAAGCCATATGCGTGTATATAGCCGGAAAGTGAGCGTGTGTGCTTGTGTGTTGCATTTGCTTAATGTCCATTGTCCTGCACACACACACACACACACCAACACACACAAAGGCGCCCAAAGAAACTTGGCTGTATGGGTGAGCTTGACATGTCTGGTCTTTGCAGCTGCCATTTGGTTTGTTGGCACTCAAGTTGACTGGCCGGGTTTATTGTAAACATGTGTGCTAACAACTCAGAATGTTTAGGACAACAAACACACACACGCACACTCGCACACACATTCGCACACCCACTGCACTATGGGGTTTTTGACCTGTTTTTGTGGCATTAATTAATAACTCGGTCAGTTTTGGAGATATCGACATGAAACTTTACCAATCGTCATTATTTGTCCCTAGGCATATATAGTGTGAAAATTGTTCGGATCAGGAAACAATATCCTATAGCTCCCATAGGAACGATCGGTTAAAATTAAAAATAAATTAATTAAATTTAAGGATCTGAAATTTGTTGCTCTATGCATATAAAAATGTATGATAATAAGTGCAACAAAGGCAAAAAAAAAAATTTCATCAAAGTCAAAGCTCATTGGCAGCCACGTATACATATCGACTATCAATTCGCCAGTTTTTAGGCAAAATGTTTCGAATTTGTCCAAATTGACGGGCAACTGACAGGACAAACATATCCAAATGATCCTCATATTATAAATAATTTGTTCATCAAACATTGTATAGCCTTTTCTTGCTCAAGCCGACTCTTCTCGCTTTTTCAAACAGCAACCAAGTGGGCGTTGGAGAAAGTGAGGTTACCTAAAAAAATTCAAATTGCACCAATAGTGCGGAAAAGTGCACAATAAGACTAATAGCTTTTTGCTCAGAATTGACAACGCTACAACATACACTTGGACGCATTGAAAACTAATGCAAACTTCTATTTCAAAACTCTTCCCAAACTTGAAATTTGTTCCTCAAAATTCAGCTGAAGGTGCATTTATAAAATGACAAAATGTTAGTATAAACACGCACAATTTAAACAATTAATTCATTAAACATATAGTACAAACCTGTGAGATCATTTTGCATTTGTTTTTTTCTTTTCAAATGGTATTTTACACGAATAAATTAATTTCAAAGAACGCTTCTAAATAATTGCAAACTTAGCGCTGGTGCTTTCGGATGCAACAGCTGACTTTACAGCTGTTATACTAACATATGCTGTTAGGTATTAACATTTTGAGTATGAGGCATAACAGTTTGATGTTCTGTTAATGCATTCCCATTTTTTTTTTTAAATTAGAGCATTTTCAAAAAATGACTAAATGCCACAAAAACAGGTCAAAAACCCCATAGTGCACTGGCAGCCATTAAAAACTGTGATTTACTATGTCTAAGTTAAAGTGTGACCAACCAGAAAACCTCATCAAAGTATCCTGGCAAACCCAGATTTTTCGTCAACTCAGAAACTAATCAATCAATTTATAAAACTGTTAGCTTTTTCGCACTCAACAAAAAGTTCTATAGCAAACTTAAAAAAATTAAGATGGTTTATTTTATTTTCCGCGATTGGAATATGTTGTTCCTTGTATTTGTTAATAATTAGAAAATCAATGATATTCTCAAAAGCATATGGATCATATTGATTCACTTACTTTAAAATATTAATTTGATTCTAATCATATCTGTTTGTTTATATAAAATCAAATAACTGTGTTTTTTGTGTGTATATTACAAATGGAAAATGTTGTTTTGGTAAAGAAAAAATATTTATTATTCGTTCTCTGATTCTATGTTTTGTTTGTGCATAACCTAATTTTTTCTATTCGTTGTAGTATTTAATATTTAAGATTTGTTTATAAAAAAGGTTGTTCGCTTCCCTTTTTGTTTTTTCCTATTTTATAATATCCAATTTAATTTATACTGTGGACGTCAGTTAGCCCACTAAAGTTTCTACCAACTTCCCTCCATAAAAATTCCAATTTGGCCAATCCACTTTGATTCACTTTCATAACTTTATGTGCTCGCCATAAATTTCCGGCAGATCCCCCAAATTAATTGCCACTGACTTTTTAATTAACTAAAACTAAATTTCAACCCCTCCCAGCCTGCCTGCAATTTGTTTGGCCACGTGCTGGCCTTTGTATTAATAGCTCGTAAAGATAAATTTCCAAAAACCTAATTGGTTTATTTGTCTGGCATAAAATTTGGCCCCAGCCATGGCAACAATTTTCCGCGCTGCATGAGTGCCACAATTAAAGCGGCGAAAACAATGCCAAAAATCCATTGAGAATAAAGAATAACTGTATAAATAAAATGGAACGCTTTCTGCCAGTCAGGTTGATTTTCATTTTGGCTTAAATCGCTCCGGTTGGATTTTTACACAATTTTTCAATTTCATATTGTGGACTTTTCTCGTTTCCCGATTTTCCGCTGATGTCATTGCGCGCCACGAAGTTTTACTATTATTGCCGTTGGTTTTATTGCCGACTAAAGCAAAGTGTGTTGTCATTTATCGATTTTATAGCGACCGCACACGGTTCCCCCTCACTCCTTCACCCCTTACCTCATCGCTTACCGGACGTATTCCGTTGCCCTATCGAATGGCCGTATCTATATGGACAACGCCTCTGTTTGATTTGCACGCATTAAACTGTAATCTGGTCAAGGTTTATATAGATTGTTGCTCTACTTCTCCCTGCGGGATCGCTAAATGTTTTGTTTATATCCATTTGCCAATTCATCTGGAACCACTCTGCCCAGAAATGATCTCAGCCTCAAAGGCGAAAGGCAAATATTTTGATTGATATTTCGATTTTATGAGTCAGTTTGAGGAATGCAAGAGCTTAGAGGCGCATATGGATTTGTTTTGGAAATGTAGGGCATTCGTATATAGAAAAATATTTGAATAAATTCAAATGGAATTTGCCTTGCGAAAATTATTTATTTTAATTTAAGGATCCTAATAAGTGCTATTCTTTTAATAAAAACAAAAATTATATGAAATAAAGCTAATAACAAAAATATTAATAGTTGAAAATGAATTGGTGTTTAAGTCATTTAAAATAAGTGCAACTTAATAAATGGTATAGGAATTGTATTTTTAAATCAGCTTTTAATGTTTGGCACAGCAAAAATAATTTTCATATTGCCCTGAACAAACAAAAAATAATTTAAAATTGTTTTTAGTAGACCAATATCCATATATTTTAAACTCCCTTAATTATCTGAAACAAGGCAACCTTAACCCAATATGAATAAAAACACACACATTTGAAGTTCGATTCGTATCATTTTTTCTTTGCTTCATTTTTCTTTTTGTTGGCCTAATCCAATACGGTTTTTGTGCTAATTGTTTACACATGTAGATTGGTTTATACAAAGGATAAAATGGACATACCCACATTTATACACAATTTAAAAATTAAGTTAATTAGAGTTACAACAATATAAGTAGGTAGGTTTTTGTGTCGAATGCATAAATGCGAAAATACAGGAAAATCATGATGCAATCAAAAAACTATGTTTTTTTTGTTTGAGTGTTCCGTGTAATTTGTGTGATTCCTATAGATAAAAACAAATATATAAAGTTTGTTTACTTCAATACGTTGAAGTATTCCCTTTTGGGTAATTCAATAAATATTTGTTCTTTAACATGAATAAAAAATAAAGTTTTTTCAACAGTTATGGAAAAAACATTGCGATTTCCCATTTACAACAGTACATAACATTTATATATATATTTATGTATAAATAGATTCATAATAGGTATATGTAGTTAGATATATATCAACAATTGCCCAGGTAGCAAGTTTTAGGAGTAAACGTAATAATAACTACAGATAAAAATATAAATTTTAATGGTAATAGTTATCTTTCCTAACATTTCATTACTTTCTTTCTATACCCATTATCCCCATCACACTTTTCATATCCTTCTGTTTATAACAACAACAACTAGGGTTACAAATGGCACATACATTTCAGATCAAAAAGCTTATACAGTGTATACAATATAGTAGTATCATTGTTTTATGCTCAAAAACAATTAAAAATCTATCTCTTCAGTGGCGTGTGAAATTACATTTCGACGCTCGTAACAAAAATGTTTTTTCCCTTCTCTGGCTTTTGTGGACAACAAAAATACTCAGTATTATTGCTTTAAGGCGGTGCCTGGAATTATAAAAACAAAACCCAGGCATCATCAAATGTGTGTGGACCACAAGTATTTCCGATCATTGTTAACCATTGAAGCATGAGGCTTCAGAAAAAGTATCGAAAAAATTCCAAAAAAAATTCCAAAATAATTGCCAGACCCGACAGCGTCTCACTCCTTTTTGTTGAGGAAATGGAGGACATAGTGGAGCACCAGGTCGTAGCAGTACTTGTACTCGGTCATATTCTCCACTAGCTGAGGACGATGCCGGCGCACAGTCTTCACCGCCTGGAAGACATCGACCTCGCCGTGCTGGATGACCTGCTCGATGCACGCATTCGCGGCACAGTAAACACCGGCACGACTGCGACCATCGGGCGAGACAACGCACACGGGTCCGTAGTCGACCTTGTTCCGCCAGATCTCGACCATGTTCATCAGATACACCAGCGAGTTGGTCGAGCTGGGCACCTTGTGGCCCATGGGCCAGCAGGTCAGCTGGAATAGTTGGACGGTTCGCGTGGGTGCCTTCACACCGGCCATCATCTCGGTCAGCGAGACGATCTTCTTGTTGATCTTGAACTCCCACTGCTTGATGTTCGTGTAGCTCTTGGACATCACATAGTGCACGGAGAACACCGGGCCGTATTTCTCCATCTTCGATTTGTTGGGCCAAAAGGAGGGATACTGCTGCGATTGCGCCGGTGGTTGGCACAGCACCACCACAGCCGAGCACTCCTGATCGTAGACCAGTGACCAGAATTCACCCAAAGTGTGCTTCATGGGCCACTCCGTGACTATGTACTCCCTCGGCTTGGTATACCCATCGACGAACACCGAGTTTATGTAGTCCGTGAAGGCATTGCCCTGGAAGGAGGTCAGGTAGGGCCGGAAATTGTCGGGTGGTACGCACAGGACATCCCTGTTCTTCTCCCTGTTATCCGCCCTGTGGCCACCGGCACAGTCGCCAATGGTGAAACGGGGTGTCTGCTTGCATATCTGATCGTACTCCGCCTGGTACTCGTTCATTTTGGTGCCCGAATTCCTCCTGGCCTTGGCCTTCAGGCGATCCGATAGCTCCGAGACGGGAAACCAGGTCTTGCCGCAGATGATGTGCTCCTCCAGGGTGTCGTATATGAACTTGTACTGCTCCACATTCTCGACGAGACCTTTGCGGGATTGCCGCAGCTTCTTGAGGTAGCCAAAGACATTGAAGCACTCCTCCTCCTCGGCCAGCTCCAAGTTAGCATCGATGGACATGTAGACGCCCGATCTGCCGCCGCCATCGCTGCAGTGTACCAGAATGGGACCCCGCATGTCGTCCTCATCCTTGATGATGTTGCCCACCACCAGACGCACCCGCCGCCGGAACTCGAGCAGGGCATTGGAGAAGGGGCACGAGTGGGAGTACCATTCGGTGTAGTGGAACTGCAGGATTAGTCTCTCGTCCGTCACCTCCTGTTTCTCGTTCATCTTGTAGAGCCTGAAGGTGCGTATGTGGAAGTTGGCCAGCTGCTCCTCCCTCACAATGTTGATGAAGATGTCGCCGTACTGCTCGTGCACCTCCATGTTGGGCGGCCAGTATTGGTGACACATGACCTTGGCGAAATCGAAGGTTTTCGTCAGCATCACAATGGCGCTGATGTTCTCCTGCCAGACCATTCGCCAGTAGGCCTGCACCGTCTCCTCGACAGGACCCTGGGTCACAATATACGCATTGGGCTTGAGCAGACTGTCCACATAGGAGGCATTGACGTAGTCCGAGTCCTGCAGGCCACCCACTTTCTCCAGCACCACGCGATTGTAGTCGTAGGGAATGCACTTGGGGTTCTGGTTCTTCTCCAGGTTGTTCTTCTTCATCGCATGCCGACAGGTGTTGCTCTCCACCTTGGCGGCCGTTTGGAACTCCAGTTTGTAGAGGACGGGGAATTTCCTGCGCAGATCGCAAAGTTTCAGAAAGTGACGGATATCTATGGGTCCATTTGGTATCGTCTTCGACAGCGAGTTATTCTCGTCGCGGGCCTCGAGCTTTATCCTTTCGAAGGATAGCAAACCGCTGTTGAGCATACTCAGCTTAATGGTGTTCGGTATGGAGACGATGGCTCGGCTTTTGCGCTGCTGCTTTTCCACATCGTCGTAGCGGGCGGATGACCTCGACCTGTGCTTTCCAGCCTTTCCACCCGCACCCCCAATACTACCACCCCCAGTGGCCGCCGTCATTTCTCCTCCTCCTTTTCCTGCTGCTGGTGACTTTTCCTCGTTTTCCGCTGCTTCTTCTGGCTTTCCCACAAGCTGCTGCGTTGTCATCATCAAATCACGATGCCAGAATGTGCCGTCGTCGTTGTCGTTGTTGGGTTTTTTTTGTTGGCCGTTTCGTATAGAGGAGGAAGTAGTCGATTAGTCCACTTGCCTCTGCATTTTCAGCATTTTTTTTTCTTTTCTCATTCGGTTAGTATAATACATTGCATTCCAAAAACATGGGGTGTTAGTACTCGAATTTGTTAGCTAATTTGTTCACCTTTTTGTGGCTTTATGTGCGTTGCGTTGCGCGTTTGGTTCGTTATAAAAAGAATTTCGTGTATATTTTGTGTATATTCGTATTTTCTTGCTTTTCCGTTTTCCTCCCTCTCGTTCCCTCGTTTCCATTCACTACACAAAACGCGACGACTCGATGATTTTCAGCAGCTGCCTCCTCGTTGTTGGGGCGAAAATCGTTCGGCGACTGAAACCGCGGCGCCCCAAAGAACCGAATCGCGTCGAAAACTAGCCATTTCCTACCACACACAGAACCGATGGGAAATTCGTGGCGAGAGCGAGGAAAAGCCAGCGAGAGAGCCGCCGAGCGGGAAAATGCCGAGCGGAGAGCCCGTTTTCACCATGGCCCATGTGACTGGCGCCACTTGATGGGCGCAACAGCGGTGTGGAGGGTATTTTTAGACAGCGCGGGCGGACAGCGCTAAGTGGCCACCGTGGGTAGAACGATAATCAAAAGTGAATAATCGGATTTTCCATTAATTTCTGAGAGGGAAAAAACATTTTTCTATTCGTGAAATGTTTTTAAAAATCAAAAAAAAAAGGTTGAAAATTGGCTTCCAAATAAATTATATAAAACTCGAAATAAATAAACTGTTAACAGTGTTTCCAAATGGTTCAAAAATTGTTAGCAAAAAAAAATTATGGTTATAGGCCGAAAATATAGATAAAAACATTTTTTAAAGTAAGGCCAAACACTTTAAAATGTTTCATTATTACAAAAATGTTTCAACCAAATTTTTGCACCTAAAACTTTTGCTGTTATTTTTTTAATATAATATTTTTCTTCCCACATTTTTGAACATTCAAATTATGTTTATATAATAAATCTCCATTGCGTTCTCTCATTATATTTCTTGGCATCTTAGCGGGATAGTTTTCCTTTCATTTTATTTTTCGTTTTTATTTTTCATTCAGCAACGAACTTAGTTATTTATCGCATATTTCCATCACTGTGCAATTCACCTTATAGTATGAATGAAAATTTTGATTTTCCCATTTTCTGCTCATTTCAGCTTCGACTAAAATTTTCCACTTACAATTACCACAGCAAGTTTTTCGCTCTTTCTGGCTATTTCCCGCATTTCTCTGCCTACGCTGGGAAATTCTCATGGCGCCTGCGCCCTGGACAAATTTTTCACTTTTCATTTTCGTATTTTGTTCGTTATCTATTGTTTTGAGATGTGTAATTGAAAATTCCGCAGGTTAAATGAGGAAGTGACGCTGGTATTCGTTGGCATTTTGTTTTCCATATTTAATTGGCAGGGCGCTGGTCGGTGGAAAATCGAAAGCAAACACGCAGAAATATATCATTTTTATGCATAAATAATTCCGTCCTCAGTAATTTACATTTCCTGTTCGCAAGCAGCCAGCTGTGATGGTTTGTTGATATTTTCGTTGCCATTGTTATTATTGTTGCCTCTATTTTTTTTCGTTGCCTCTATTTGTTTGGGTGCACATTTTTGCACATTTTATTTCCGCATGCACTTTGTCCGTCCCGGCGAACCACTGTAAATAGCATTTGGCACTAGCCCACGGAAAAAGAGGAAGCGGAGGCCCGTCAAGAGTAGCCATCAAGAACAAACAGCCCCAACAAATTGCCATTTCGCTATAATCGTGTTTGAACCTCATCAGTGGGGTTCGAGGTGCTTGAAAAAATTTTGAATTTCAAAATAATTACACGCGAATCCGACACGAGTTGAAAACAGCTAAAAGAAACACAAGTAAAAATGCAAGGGATTTATATTTAAATGAGTGCCTGTGTGCACTGACTGACTGAAGAAGGCGAATTTTGATTAAAATGTGATTGTCATATGGCCTTGATGCTTGACAGCATTAAGTTTGATGACCTCATGGTGATTAAGAGCCTAGAAATATTGATGGAATTTCAAGTTCAGATGACTTTTCATCGAGAATTATGATTGGCAGAATTGCATTGGGGAAAATACAGCCATAATAAATGAGTAAAGCTCTATTCGTCGAAATGAGTCACGTTCATTTCGAACTCAAAACTAAATATTATACAGATCCAAATCTTCCAAAAAATAAATGTCTTTAAATGGAAGTAGGAATGAGTTATTTAAGTATGCATTTTTTGCCAAAACTGCAATAAAAAAATAAACGAGCTCCAAATGTATTCTTTATTAGATGATTAAAATTCAAATCAGATATTCAGGAAAATAAAAAAAATGGTCTAATAAAAAGCATAGTTTTGAAATCAATGAAAATAAATTTTAGTCCTTCGGTACAGAATCCTCTAACATTTTACTTAAATACATATTTTTACGGCTTCCAGTAGTTAGTTCATAAATATATATTTAGGTCACATTTTACGGCATGTCGTTAATAAATTATTGTTTGGCTTTCATATAGTTAAGTTATATATCTTTAACCTTGTTAAACTTCAGTGGTTTCGTATGATTATCTTGTTGGCCAACCGTGAACACTCTGCCAGCTGTTCCCATCTTGCACGGTTTATTTGGTAAGCTTATTTGCATATACCCAATTAGCAGCTAGCCATGAAATCGATGCCCTCGACTCTCAGATTCTGTTTGGCACCAATCCATAATAGATTCCAGTATGCGAGCAGCCGCAGCCACCGCCGCTTATGCCCCATTAAGTCCCGAAGCCGGCCGCAGGAATCGGATCACTTCTGAGGAGGATTGCGTGGGCCTAATTTAATATATATGATCCGGTTGGCCGGGTCACACGAAAATCCCGCAGCAAAGCCGCTTGGCAATTGTAAACTGTAGTAGGCACCTAATTTGCGAACTGTTGAGCCATTAGAGGGCACAAGGTGCCAGCAGATCCCTCCTTCGTGCCGGACCTCCACAGTTTCCCAAAAACAGCCCTTGAGAACACGACTACCCTTATTCAACCTCTGCGCGATTTTGTATCACACACAGAAAAACAAAAATTGAACAAAAGATTGAGGAAATTCATACTTTGATGGGAATATGAATTATACAATATTTTTAAAAAGTTGTCTTTCAATTTTGTTTTTAAAATTGTAGAGTGCATTTTTTATCTTTGTTTGAATAGTATATTAGATTAAAAAGATATCTCCAGCAATGTTTCTGATCATGTGGTTCTAGTATTAATAATATGTTTTACAATAAATCAAATAAATAATTTTTAAAAATATTCTTGAAAGCGGTACATTGAGCTTTGTGATCTATTGATTGGCTTTCATTTAAAGGTTATCGTTTAAAGACATGGTTATAGTAACCTTAATGATGAGAATTATAAGTGTTTAATTGGAAATGTTTGGTAATGGATTTAGTTTCCCTCAGTGCAACTTTTCCCCGCCCATTGCCCCACTGCACATGTTTATGGCTAAGCCCACAAAGCGTTGACTGCGGTTGACCCCAGTAACTCGAACAATGAAGTTGGTGGTGGCAAAAGACCGGGAATAAGGGGAACGGACAGAAAGGACGCCTCATCAGCGACCAAATCCCCGTGTAAGCTCCACAAAGGACAGCAACCCACGAACGAGAACCGACCAAGGACCGTTCAACTAATTAGCATTAAATCAGCTGTAACAGCAAATTGAGGAAGGAGGACTTACCTTGCCGAATATGGTGAGGCCGCCGTGCTTCATGTTGAAGGTCGGCGCGTCCGCATAACTCGAGTCCGCCCAGGGGGTGTGGCAGGTGGAGGTCAGCGTCATATATCGAACCCCGATGGCATACAGGGTGCGCAGTACCGCCAGTGAGCCGCCCAGGGAATGACCACCTTCTACGCCGGTCAAGGAGCATAATTGCTGGTTCTTGTGGGCATCTATAATGTCTGTACAGCGATTAAAAGATATAAAGATTAGATGAATAAGTAGGTATCTTAAAAGTTGATCGATCATTATAATGTTTTGTAAACGTTTGCTTATCAATCAAACAATCGAACGGTAGAAAGTTGAGGATAATAGAATCATAACTTGATCGATGTATATATATATCAATATTTTTCTAAGTAAATATATAAACCTAAATTTCCTTCAAACTAACACTGAAATACTTGTATTATTATTAATTTAAATAATAATAATTCAATAAATAATCTTTCAAATCAACTGCAATAGAAGCCCTTCGGGTCTTGTTACACATTTTGATTTCACATTTCAGATTTTGTCAGAATTTTGCTTAAAGGAGTAAAATCCTGTCAGATTGTTTGATTTTACGTACAACTAAGTTGGCATTCGAGCTGTTAGAAAATGTCAAAGTCTTAAAAAAGTGTGAAAAGAGCTTTTAAATAAAATGTCTATCAACATTTTATGACATTCCTAAAAACCTGCTTGGGCGTTACATAAAAATTAAATATACTTTTTAATTTAAGTCCTACGTAATTTTGCCTTCACTGCACCTAAACAGATGTGTGGCTAAATGTTTTTGAGGTTTTTGTGGCCGGACGCAACTTAAACTTTAAACTTGGCTCGGCTCTGTTTTTTTGGCCATGAGTAACATTTGTTGTTCTGTGGCCTGTCATTTGCTCGGCTGCCCCCATTGAGCACTCAGTGCATTGTGGTTGGTCCTGGATTCTGGGTCCTGGGAGCTAGTTCCCCTCCCGTCTGCCCTTCAAGTGCCAGCTTATCCCTGGCCAACAAAACATTTCGCTGGGCCATGCAATATTCACGCTTGTCTTGGCTCGGGCAGCTTTGATCTGTTTCTTGACATTTTATTTTGCTGCCAACGAGCACTTGTCAAAATACTTGTGCCCTGTTCATTCATTCGTTTTCATTGTTTTAACCCAGCCAGGCTCGAGTCATGTTTGCTTAAAGTTTTTGGCCAAGTTTACTTTGAGTGCCAGTAAGTACATATTTTGCGGACTCGCGTGAAGTGAAGTTTTCCCAAGATCTTGACTAAATGGTCAGTGGTAAAGTTTAAATAATTTAAAATAATAATTTTGGCTTGTAAATTTTTGAATGGTTTCAAGGGTATTCAAAGTATTACTTATTCACTTCCAGTTTCTTCAAGTTTACAATACTATACAATTTTTAAAAGGCAACAGAAATTACCAAAAACAGTATCACTAAAACTATTTATTAGTTGATGCTTATCAGCAAGCCCCTTATTGCTTTAATGACAAATAACATTTGATTTCCTTCAAAGGGTTTAAATGTGTCATTGATGGATATGAAAATCATTTCCATGTTAATGGATTTGTCAATCAATAAATGGCCTCTTTCGATTTACGTTGAACTAATTGGGGAAACATGTTCTCGATACCTTTTCCATTTGGACCCTGAAATTTGTGGTTGCCAGCTATTCAAATCAAGCATTTTGTGTGCCCAATTTTGATAACATTTCGAATGTATCGCACACATTCACAAGTACAGAAAAGGTAAACGGAAAGCGGGTTAATAAATTTTGCCACATAACGAAGGCCAAAAGGTATTATTTTCCTGCCGAGGACGAGAAACTGGAAACAGGAAAAGGACTCAAGACACAGGACTGGCAAAGTTTTCATGGCTATAAGCAAATAAGCTGTGCGAAATCAAAGGCAACGGCAGGTTGAAGGAAATGGGAATTGTTCTCGATGCTGTTTTCTATTGCGTGCACGGGGAAAAAAATGTTTATAACCTTTTAAACCAAAAATCGCAAAGTTAAAATATGCAAAAATTTGATTCACTAAGTTGTACTTTAAATTTAAAGGGTTTAATTATTATATTATAACTATATTATGTAATTTTAAAAATTACAGGGATGGCATTTAAAATGTGTTAAAGCTAACTTATAAAGGTAAATAATAATACATTATTAAAGTATTAAATAATACAAAAAAAAGTTTATGAAAATAAACATTTTTACATGGCAAGTTTGGGCTATTGTTAAATATATTTTTCTGTGTGGTTTTCGTCGACATTGCCTTCTATTTTCCTTCAATCCTCTCTTTGTATTGTTGGAAAAAGCCAAAATACCTGCCACAAGAACCTGGTCGAAGTCGGAAACGTCGTAAAACCCTAAAATATGGAGGAAATAAACAAATGTACCGGGGCCAATACGAAAACCAATACTGGCGAATCCTTCTCCTGTCGAAGAGGCACTAAAACGCGCCACGTGAGCTGAAGTTCAATTTTGTAGCCAGGACTTTGACTTCGGGTCTGCATGTAATTGTCTGTGACTGGGACTGTGACTGCTACTGTTTTCGATTTCTGGTGACCAGGTCCATAATGTATAATAGATGGCCCCCGTATCGGATGCGAATTGAGGCAGTGCTCGTGGAGCACTCTGTCGCACACGGGAAATGCTCCAATACATTTCAAAATGAAAATCCCAACCAAATGCCACTTGACGCTATAAACCAAAAGCAATGGCAACAGCAGCTCCACAAAGGGGAACAATGAGGGCTGAAAAATACAGCTGGTGGAAGCATAGATACCCTGAAAGGTTCAACGTCAAAAAAGTTGAGATGCATTTGCATCTTTGCGACAAGTTAGGTTTCTTGAATTTTTAAACATAAACTTTTTGTTAAGAATTATTTAAAAATATATTTTTCTTTGCTCAATCGTGGATATGCTATTTATGCATATCTTTCTTTCATAAAATTATTATTTTCTTATAAGAATCCAATGTTTTCTAAAAAATTTTGTTATTAATCCACTCATGCATTCTAGTTTGATATGATTTTGATGTATTTCTTCCTAACATAAAATCATTATTTATTTCCGAAGCTTTCTACATAATTTTTGTAATTGTGTTGCCATATGTTTTTTTCATTTGATAAAATTATAATAACTATTTAACCTATATGGTTGATTTGATTTTTTCCATATTTATTTTTATATTTTCCTTACAACTTTTTATTTATTCCTAGGGAATATACCCTATTTTTGAACAAAAGCTTCAGAGTGCCCAGGTTGATGGCAAATGCTCCATTCGATTCTTATTTTCCTTTCTGCTGCAGCAGAATGCAATTTTCTCAATATCCTTTTCCTCGAGCTGCTGCTCCTGCTGTTCGGATTGTGGCGCTGGAGCAGTGTAAATTGAAGTTTACACTTTTGAAGGTGAAAATTGAAAACTGCAAATAAAAACGATTCGCACTTGGGGAGAGCCAAATGTAAAGTAGCTGGTTGCTGGCAGGTGACAGGCGAGAAGGACGATGCCAAAGGATATACCGGGATATACATATCCTAAGGGCCCTTTGTATTTGGCTGTCGTATTTATGCAGTGGTCATTTGTTTAGTTGCAAAGACAGGTACAGAAATCTGAACATTTCTTGGGAAAATTCAATATCGTCTGTTGTTCTTTTTCGTACATAAAAAACTAGGTAAGTTATTTTGCACCTTCCTTAAAGTTTAGTCGAAATAAATCAAAGCTAATACATTTTTGTTTATTTTAAATTTTTAATACTATTTTGTATTCTCGAGCTTATTCATTTATTTATTATACACGTCGATAAAATAAGATTTTAGCTGGATTATAAATCTATATAAAAGTTAACTTTTTTACTGATATTAAAATCCCTGGCGTCTATTTTATTTATAATAATTAGAGCATCCTTTATTAATTTTATATTAATATATAAAGTATCGATACAGGTGTGCAATCAAAATTATTTTGAGGGAATAAAGTTTTTAAATCTAAGATAAATTCTCAGAGTTAAGCCTTCTTGGTTTCCAAAAAACATATTGGGTGATTTTAAGAAAACTTAAAATAATTTTCTACCATTAACGAATTTTTTCTTAGTGAAGGATTCCAGCTTGGACCGGACTTCAAATACCACTTGTACACGAACATGGACTTGGACTTGGATTTGGTTGCGAATTCCGGAGCGGACTGACTGACGTGGCCCGTCACTCGACGCGTCGTGTTTCGGTTCGTTAGGTTTGCATTTTTTACAATCACTTTGGCAGTAGTTCCTCCAGAACGGTGCAGAAGGGGCAAGTCCTGGGGATCGGAGTGGGAACAGCACGCCCTGCTGCACTTGCTCAATAGTCACTTGGATTCGCATTTTATTTACACGACATGTGAGCGAGAGCGGACAACAATTTCGACTGAATTTATTTGCAGTAGTTAAAATAAAATGCTCGGTTTTATTTTATGCAGCGGCAGATGGGGTTCACAAAAATTGCTAAGGGCCGGAGCAGGGGCGAGGTTGTTTATTTTGATTCCCTTTTTATTTTGGTACTTTGCAGTGTGCCAAGCAAGGTAGGTCAGTTTTTTTTTGTTGCTGGTTTGATTTCTGCGCTTGGGCCTTTGATTCGCAGCTTGTTTACAGCCAGCTCAAAGGGGATTTCGTTTGATTATATGGAAATGTGGCGGGGATTTGCTTCGCAAGTAATTGGGAATTTTTTCGCGATATAAATCTGACTGCATATTATTATTCTGCAAATGTGCGTTAAGAGTTACGGTTTTTTGCGAGTGTAAATCGCTTTACGGCAGTTTGATCGGTAAATAATTTTTAAATTGGCGCTTGCGACCTGGGAGTTTATATTGAATAAAATATTGTATTGACATACATGTTTTTTATTTTTTTTTTTAAATCCTAAAAGGAAAGGCGGTAGAAATTTAAGATTTTTTTTGATGAAATATGTTGAAAACGTAAAGCAGAACATCGAAAATACTGCCGTTCAATATAAAGTAATTTGAATAGTTCATTTTAATACATTTATTTATTTTTTTATTTTCATTATTATTTGTCTTGTTTTTGTTATTCTCCTGAGTTCTTTTATTATTCCATTTTTTTCTATGCTCCAATTTTAATCAAATTGGATGCTCAATTTGCCACTTCACTCGCTTCACTCAATCCAATTTCCTTGGCACAAAAAAACCGCACCAATTAAAAGAAAAATTTTACTGCTGAGTCGGACAAAAAGATGAGAAAAAATACAGAGACCATCAAGGAGATTGGCAAATTGCTCAGTCCGACGTTTCCGTTTGATTTCCATACAGCTGTCCATATCTGCTCCCACTCAAAGTTTTCTTTGGACTGTTCACCTGTCAAAAAATATGCATGGGCTTCTAAAAAAAAAAAAAAATTAATCCATTCCTCACCCATCGAGTGCATGCGATTGTGCAGTAATATTTCTTTGCTAAAAGTTTTCCTGTTTCATGTTTCTTGTTATTTCATAGATGATTTCTCGGAGTCATGATTTATTGACATTTCCATTTACGGCTACATAAATGTTTCAACGCAAATGCCGGAAGCGATTTGTTGGTTTTTACAGCATTTTTTCTCAGCCATTTTCCGAGAGTTGGTGTGTGTGCAGCTGCAGTCTCAGCTGCAGCTCTAAAATATTGCCAAGACCCCAGAACCGAGTGAGTGCAAATCAAAATGCAAAACGGAAAACCAACAAGGAAACTCAAATGCTGGCCGGGGAGTCAGAGCATAAGTCAAAAGTTGCTACTTGCTGCGCTGCTCTGTTGCTTTCTACTCTGCTCTTTGCTGTTTTCGTACACTACAATCTTAGGACTTACATTTATAAAATACAATATACATATATACTTTAGAATAGCCAAAAGAAACATTGGCCAGACATGCCAATACACATTGGCAGTAATAAAAATATATTTAAAGAAATGTTTTTATATTTTATATTGTAGTACAAAATGTAATATATAAGTTGCTATGATAGACTAATGCGTAAGGTTTCGTTAATCTAATTATTTACTTTTACTCATAAGGTGATTTGTCTGAGTGCATGGTTTGTTTGCTATTTGGTAAGTGGAAGTCTGGCGACTGCCACGCCTTTTTCCATTCTCCATTTTGCCTCTGACCCCCAATCCCCGCCTACACAAAGAAATATGAACTGTTTTCCTTTCGCTTAAACGAGGCCTCTCCGGTCGGCAACTAGGTGAGTGAGCAGCGTATCAAAGGAAATGGTGCAAAAATATGGCACGCGGTAAGCAGCAGCCCCAAAAGCCGCCTCAAGGGCCGCCATCTACTCCGACAAACTGCTTTTTGGTAGCTGGCCAAGATACTTTTCAACAACTTTTGCCCAAGACTCGCGAGTCAAAGTTTTCCGGCGAAGCTGGCACACACAAAAAAAAACCAAAAAAATAGCGCAGAAAAAAAACTAGTGGAGAAAGGTCCTGGAACAGTCGAATGCCCGACTGGCATTTTTGCAGTTCCCGGAATACTTTCCGTTTTTCGCCGGTTGAAGGAATGCTTCTGGCCCATGCGGCGTATGTGCGATATTTCGGTTAACTTACCCTGAGCGGAGGTGCAAGTGGTTAGCTGTGGCGAATAGCGGTCCGTCAGCCGCTTAATCACATCGATCTGCTCCAGAGTGAGCTGCACTGCATCGCGATGTTGTGCCTCACAGGGAACGTAGGCGGCCCAGAACTAAAAACCAAAAAATGCAATAAATAACTATTTAATATCTAGGAGATTTAAGCATAGAGGAAACTGGTGAAAAGACTAATTTTATTGGAATTATTTATCTTAAAATAATAATTTCTATGTGAAATGTAAACGCTAGTTAATATTTTTGTAAATATTTCTTTTTGATTTACCCCTTTAATCATTTTAACCATTAAAGAAAATATTATTATTTTCCTTTCATTGTAAATAAACCGTCTTTTAAATAACTTTAATAACTTTCGTTTGAGCTCACTAAATATTAATTTAAAATGTTTACAATAACTTCCTAGTAACCCCATAAAAACTTTTTTTTACCTTTTAATAAGTATATCGAAAAAAGCGTTGCTAGTGTAGTTAACCCTATTCCTACCGAAAAAAAGTTTACAAAACTTAAAAATTATTATATACCATTTCAAAGTTTTCTTCTTAAGTCTTCACGATTTATTGTCATTTTTTGCAGCATCTGAAAGTTTTTTGTTAATTGCACATTATTACGGAGGGTGATATACAACCTCCTATAAACAGGAACTCCTCAAGAGAGTGCCCTATAAGGAGCAGACAAGAAAAAGTGAGCAAAACAGTTTCATCACGTTATATCATTAAAGGAAAATAAAAGCTCGTACGTGTCTCCGTGGAACAGAAACCAGAATGAGGAACGAGCTGGAAAGTGGCAAAAAGCGATTCGGAAAAAAGAGCAATTAAAAAGTTTTGGCTTTTTGCTCCGCACACTCGCACAAAAGCGAAAACTGAAGGAAGTCCCGTAATAAATAATTTTTAATATAAATTCGTGAGAGGCCCGAACCAGAAACCCGGAAGAACAAACCAGGGAAACATACCCTATTTCCCCCTCCACCTTTTTCCCCCGTGCTAAGCACGTAGTTTTAAACCATTTCTCTGGGCCGAGGCAGTAAATTAAAACCATAACAAGCAACACTCTAAATGTTCATTTGTTCCGTTTCTGTGCTGTTCTGTTTCTGCAGCTGCTGACGACGATGACGATGATGATGATGGTGATAAAGTTTGGCGTAATTCATGGAGCTAAATTCGGTTTGCTCCCAGGTTGGCCGAATTGCATATGAAATATGTAAAACTTTTCAATAAACGAGTCACAGAAAAACAATTACGACCAGAGATGGACTGCTGTGTGTGGTGTTAGTTGTGCAATTGGATTTGTGCTCTCCGACTCTGGGGGGACTTGGGTCAACTCGGTTGTTGGCTCTGCATTTGTGCAATTTTAATTGCACAACAGACGAGGAAATTTGTGGATTTCCAAGCACCTGCTTTGCTCTGCTCTGGGCTGCTCTCTCTCCCATTTGGCCAAATAAACACTGAACAATAACAGGGACAGCTGAAAATTCCGTTTGGGAGGCATAAAGTTTATCCACCTGAACCTGGGGGAAAACCCATTTCCCAGTGTTGATTTTTAGTTCAGCTTCCCGGGCAGCTCACTTATGCATACCAGCCCCGAAAAACCCCAGCAATGGTCGTAGGGTTCCGGGGCTGAGGGGCTTATCGGATGACCGGAGAACAGGGCATTAGTTCAATTCGGGTTAATTGTATGGACCATGCCGCACTAACTCAGTTCATTACCATTTGCGTTCATTTGCGCTCCTGGATTTGGGACTCGGAATTCGAGGTGTTTCTGTGCTTATGTTTTCCGGGTGAAATAATGAAACGCCGGGATAAATGATACTCGTGCTAATGGTTGTGTCTGTGTTCCGGCTTCAAAAACGTTTGGAAAATCTGGTTGCAGTGAACATGCGGTACATTCATCTATATCGGATAATCAGTTAAATTAGGAGGAATAAACCCATAGCTTAAAAGTAGATCGTCTATTTTGAATAAAAAAACCAAATGAATGAATGACTTAGAAAAAAAAATTCTTTTTATCCCCTACTGTGAATACATTTATGCCTCTTACCCTTTTCCATTTATCGATTTAATAAGAACTCTTTTGCTGCTTCTTTCACATTAAAAACCAAATATAGAAAGAATTTTACATTAAATTCTTTTTTTTTGGGGCTTGGCGTTGAACATTTCCAGGTAGATAAGGAAAATGCCCCGACATAACCGCAGACAGAGAGCTCGGAAGTATGGGGTGAAAACTCATTTTTTTCATCCGTTTTCCCGCCGCTTTGTTCGCGTTATTTTCCACGCGTACTTTGAATTTCTCTGCTCAGCATGTGTCCCTTTTTTTGTTAGCGCCGTTTTCCTTAATTTTTTCTGTGGAAAGCCTCTTAAAACATTTTGGTGGGCATTCAAACGAGTTTTTAGGACTGCGATGGTGTGAAATGTCTGTCTGGGCTTTTTGATTGAAGGCAACAGGTACAACGCGGCGTATGAACAATTTTCAACGTTGAAACCCCTTGTCTCAAGGGACGATTGCGGTGCTGCGGTATTCTTTTATATTTTTCTAAGCTTCTATACTAAGAAAAAATACGTTTTCATATTAAAATATGAGCTATAAATGTATAACAATGTTGTAATACAACATGTTATGTTAATATATTGATTTGATTTATGTACAGACAATTTTTCTTTCGAACGGCTTATCCTTATTTTAAAATAATTGTTTACCAACGCTTGCTTTATTTTTCTCGCAGTTATTATTATTTGTTTTTCTCGCTATTTTTCTCCTTATTTTTCTCTCAATTCCCAGCTATATTCAGCACTTGCCTGTTGGCATATTCAATGCAAGTTGGCATTCTTTGCTTTCTCTTAGAGAGGAAAATATTTCATTTATGTTGGGGTCTCCTGCGGCACCTGTTGATGGTTGTATTATACCATTTTAGCCCACAGCCTTTCCCCGTGTTCTACATATATGACTTTACAATGGCCAAGTACCTTAGTTTGTCGGGTTGCGTTGGATGCTTATGGTTGGAAGTGGAACTTGGGGTTGGCTTTTGTGTACTCGGCTTTCTGGGGCGCCTTCGAGTGTGTTTAAGAACGGCACTTTGCCATTACCCCACTGCCCCGCCCACGCCAAAATACACCTGTTTGTCGCCCCTATAGTGCCATCGTTATCCTCATCATCGTGGCCAAAGTGTCGTCAGCGTCTCGATGGCGTCGCCTTTGGTGTTTTGCTGTCCTCGCAACCGTAGTCATCAGACTCATCATCGCCTCCATTCCCCAGTTTCCAGCTCCCAGTTCCCAGTCCCATTTTCACCGCCACATCCTGCGCACAAAGCATATTAATATTTAAACTTGTTTGGCGGCAGCAACAAGAACAACAGCAGGCAACTCCCTTAAGGACAACATTTTGGCTTGAAGTTAATTGTGAATCTGACAATGTTGTTGTTGTGGTGGCGTTGGCCATATGCGTGATTTGTTGTCGATGGGCGGCACGTGTGAATGTGTTTGCCCCAAACGGCTTTATGTGTGTGTGTGTGTGGAATTATGCAGGCAAAAAAATGGTTCTAATAATCCCTAAATCCCTATGTTTAGGGATAAGGCATTAACCCTGGAGAATAAAAAAACACAATTAAATGGAACTCTGACGGTTCAAAGTCGAAAATATAATTTTGTTTTAATTGATTTATTAAATAAAAATTGACAACATTACTTTGGGGCAGATGTTGCAAAATACATTGGAATTCTGATGATTTAAATGATATTTTAAGCAGAAACCAAATATATTTGTAAGAATCCTGGAAGCTTTTTAGTGATATGGATCACTGCGAATTTTCGCTCCGTGCAAATTTGTGTGTCTCTCTGCGGTTACTTGTGCAACCTTGTTGCTATTATTGTTAGAGCATTCATATATTAAAGTCAGCAGAATACACAATAACAAATGCAGCGCCAGCTGGGACCGGAGGTTGCCCAGAGCGTTCAGATTTATGTGTGCATACACTTATAGACACATATATATTCGAATTCAAGGTCCTGCTTTAATATTTGGATGAATTTCAATTGCAAAGCCAGCATTAAATAAATAATTTAAATGCTTTGTGTTTATGGGTTTGAGCAGGCCTCTTAATTAGAATTTACCACGGCAATATAATAAATATATTCATATTTGTAAAAGCATTTAATCAAAATTTCAGAGCCGGAACTCGAGGCTTTTTGGTGTCACTTTTGTGCCCAGCAGAATGCGATGAATGTGTTCGTTATGCATTCAAAATTATTTCCGCCCTTGGGCATCTCTGCATTGGATAGCCTTGCGGCTTGCAATGCATACTATAATTACAGGCAAAAGGATGGAGTAGTAAGGGAAATGGCCTGAAAGGGAATGCGAAGCTCTCCAGCTTGCGGTGAGCAACAAAAACCGCAGGTCCAACACCTTTACAATCCCACAAGAATGTAACAAGCCCGCAAAACAAATCCCTTCAAAACCAGAATCATTCCAGCAAGAATAAAAATTGTATGAAGTTCTCTGTGGGTCCGGTTCTAGTCTGTTTTTTTTCATTTTGGAATGAGGTGAGCGGCTACTTCCGTTTCTATCTCTGCGTCTGAAGTCTGACCAAGACTAAATACTTTCTGAAAGTAAATATAAATTTCAGGCCACCGTTGCAGCAAGATAAGCGTTTTTTGCAAAGAAGGGAAAAACTTAAGAGAAACTGAAGGAAGGAAGCGAATTTTAAAATACACTTAAGTACTTAAGTACAAAATTGTTCAGTTAAGTAGGAAATAATTAAACCATTTTAAAAGTCTTAAATTGTATTTATAATGCTCGTGGACTAATAAATATAAAAAATAAGTTTCTTATTGAATTGAGAAAAAACAGTAGTATTAAATTCTTATATCAAAGTTAATGTCTGGTTTTCAAAATAAATATTAATAAGTTGTTCTCGTCTAAATCCTTATACCCACTTCAAGGGTACCAGAAACAGAGGCACAGAACAGTCGTGAAACGATTGCGTGTCCTCCATGTCCTGCATGCCCTGAATGTCCTGGAAGTCCTGGCCCAGATTACAGCTTCGTCGTAGTCGACTCTTCGCTGTGGCCACTTCCGCTCCAAGCGCGTCATTCGTCCTTGTTTCAGCTACTGTTTCGATGTGTGTGCACTTTCCATTAGGCTGACTCTCTCTTTCCCTAAGTGTGGGTGTGCGAAGGAGGAGGACCAAAGAGGATACAAGGAGGAAAGGAAGAATGCAGGCGGCCATGCAACCGGACAAGCGTAACACGACGTTTCCGTGTCCCGGCCCCAAAAACAGTAGCCAACTTTTTGGGTCCTCATGATGTTTCAACATTGTTGCTACCTGTTTCTGGACTTCTCTTGAGTTACACAGAAATCCAAAAATTCTACTGATTTAAACATCCAGTTTCCCAAAATTATAAGCTTATTAAAAAAAGCGTTGTCATTAATTTACTCAGAAAATTTAACTTGTAGTCTATTTTTTATTGTTATAAAGTTAAATTAAAAACATTTCTTTTCAAAATCAATATCAGAATTCTCTTCAAAAAAGTATTTCTTTAAAATGTGTCTTTATTTGCTTTAAAAATGTGTAGAAAACTATTAGCACACTCATTTTTCTTCAAGTATTTATCCCGATCATTTATATTTCTCATCATGGCGTATCCTTGGGCACAGATGTTGGCTTATGGAGGAAAAAGGATGAGCCGCTGAAAACTCATGGCCAACCTACAAGATTTTGAGTACTTGATGGTTTAAACGTGATTTTCCAGCAAGTCTATTTCTTTTCAAAATCAATATCAGAATTCTCTTCAAAAAAGTATTTCTTTAAAATGTGTCTTTATTTGCTTTAAAAATGTGTAGAAAACTATTAGCACACTCATTTTTCTTCAAGTATTTATCCCGATCATTTCTATTTCTCATCATGGCGTATCCTTGGGCACAGATGTTGGCTTATGGAGGAAAAAGGATGAGCCGCTGAAAACTCATGGCCAACCTACAAGATTTTGAGTACTTGATGGTTTAAACGTGATTTTCCAGCAAGTCTATTAAACGTTTTTTTCTCCCATATCTCCTCTGTTTTTTTGTGGATTTTCCCTACGGTTTTCAGAGGCGCATTCGTTGCACGTTTGGCATTTTGGGTAGCAATTGTTGAAACATGTTGTCAACTAGTTAGTCGCCACGTTGTTGACTTGTTGTTATGGCTGTTTTCCTCATTCCAGTTTTGTTGTTAGTCAGTGGAGAGCGGGTTTATTGAGTTAACTTGTTTTGCCGGGAATCGAGTGTTGCTAAAGTTCTCAAATCGCAGTTGCGCAACACATTAAGCCAGAGCTATAAAAAACTATTCAGATGACAGGCGCACGTTTATGAGTCCAGTACAAAGTAGGGACAAAAAAAATAGATTTCCCAGGGGAGTGTTATACAATTGATAAGTCTCAAAAACAATTGTATCATTAATATTATATATCATTCGGGCTAAATATACTAGATTATTTATTTGTTTTATTAATTACGATTACATTCTACTTCAATTCTAAATACCCAAAGATTAAATTTCAACCCTCTGAATGGCCATAAACTGCAGCTTCCGAAATTGCATAATATTTTTCACAAGGAAGCCGTCGTCTGAAGGAGTTACTCAAAGGAAGCCGCGTCAACAAGTTCAATTAGTTAACCGAAGAAACCAGAAATTGCCGCTATAACTTGGCACGCCCATCGAACACGAAATCAAGAAGTTTTCCCTTGCTCACATGTGCGAGGTTTCCCCAGATGGAAAATGAAAGGAAAATGGGTGTGAGGTGCCATTAATTTGAGTCGTATCGCGGCTGTGGAAAGTGTTAAGTTTTAATAAGCATCGCGTTTAGTGCACCATAAAAGCCAGCCCTCAGGAAAGACTCAAGCTTTACAGTGAAATAAATTTAGCAGCAGTAATAAGAATCAAATTCTTCAACTTTTATGCATTCATCTGGCTTTGGCTTTATTTGTTATAAAATATTAGGCAATGCTTTTATATTTTTCGAATGTTCTAATATATGGGACAATTTTTATAGCTAAGGAATTTTTGGAGTTTCTTATTTTCTTCGAGCAATTTGTATCCGTGTATCAATTCACTACACACTCCCTATTTCTGTGATTACATGAGTCAGGACTCGAGCCATTTGGCTGGGTAATTAAATTGAGTGCTGCATAATTTTACTTTGCGGCTGCCAACTTTGCTTGTAGTTGGCCAACTGCAATTACCTGTTAGCCCTCAACACAAACACAAAATGCATCCGAATTTATGGCTCTGAAGGGAGCCAATGTAAAATGCAATGAAAAAGTTAATTTTCATTATGGCCTAAGCAGGTGGAAATTCCCGCTTTCGCTTTTCCTCCATTACCTTTCGCTCGCATATTTCTCTTTTTCTCGCGGCGAAACGTGCAAAATCGTCTTTGCGGTTGGGTTAAGGAAAATGCAAAGGGAAAAAGGGCAGTGGAAAATTCTCTGGACAATTTGAAATATTCAAGTGGTTTTCGGTCTTCCATTGATTTATGAACTTTACCCAGGTTAATCGTTTCCTACTTTCGGTATTTTCTGGCCAGTTTGCCTCATTAATCTTGGTTGCTCTGGCCACGTCAATCATTAGGAATTCCCTCTCCATTCCCAATTAGTTGAGCAATTTCAGCAGTTAAAATGTGAGCCATATCATTTGATCTGTTTACTCATTCTCCACGAAGGCACTTTAAATAAGGCCCACCAATTTCACTGGCTTGCAATCGAACCATAAGCGAATCAATAACGACGTCAAGTGGATATCCGTCCACTCTTGGCCGGTAGCTTGGCAAAAAATAATTAAGAACCTCATCATCGGCAGCAGCAGGAGCAGCTTCAGGAGCATCCTGCTCCTGAGCTCCGTGAGTGGCTCATAATTAATGTTTTTCGTGCCTTATTCCGCAGACTGAGAGCCAAAGTCGCCTGTTGCCTGGACAACGACTTGCCGGCAGATAAAATATTAAAAGATATTTTTCGGTAAGACAGTCAAGAAGATGGGATGCTCTTATAGAGACCATAAGTCTGGTGATATTTTTAGAAAATGTATGAAGTACATTAAAAATCATCTAATGCTTACTGCTTGAATTATTTATTTATTTTTCCTTTCACGTAAACCCATTTTTAGTTTAGTTTGGCAAGTCTATTATATTTATTAGAAAAAATAGGAATAGGGATTATTTCTCCCTCTTCTATTTATATTATAAATACCCAATTAAAAATGTAATATAAATCAAACTTAATTCGCTTGTAATATTAAATTATTTTACCATGAATGACAATAAATAAATATCTAATTAAAACACAATTAAAAATCATTGTTGTTGAATAAAAGCTTTTCAATATTTTTGTGGTTTTGTTCAAGCCGTATTTCAATAAACTACTTGTTAAGCTGAATATACATATAATTGAATGCCCGCACTAAACGAAAGTACCCAACTTTAAGCCCCGACTAGAGTATCAAACTGCCAAGTTCAGTTTAAGCTACGTGCAATAATAATTCCAGGTGCGCGGCTGGAGGTGTCCTGAAAGGAATAGCGGCCACTTACCTGTGCTGATATGCGTCCCTTCTTCAGTCGCGTGAGGTCCGTGTGACTCCAATGGCTGCGACCCCAGGGCATTACATTGCGCAAATCCTCATCAAAACTGCGGACGGCAGGCGGTGGTTGGTGGGTGGGGATAATAACACAAATTGGTATTAAATTTTAATTGCATTTCTATGTGATGGATACTCATACTTGAAGTCATTGAGTTTGTTGTGCAGGAACTTGCGAATATTCCAGGGTAAATCGTTATGCCCGTCGATTAAAGGCACTTGATCCAGCAGCTGAACAGCCACTCGCAAACGCTCCTCAAAAGGTGCACCTGTAAATGGGTTTGGCGAACAATAATGCTGATAATTGGAACAAATAATACTCCTTCTTTTCTGTATTCTGTTTTTTATATTTCCTTCCAAATAAAACTTTATATGATAGAAGAAATTTAACTTGATTTCGAGTTCGAGTACTTAAATTAGCTAATTAAAATGTTGCCTGTTACTTTGGTTTAAACGTTTTAATTTTTTTTTTATTTTTGATACATTTTTGTACTTGGAAATAAATAGATTTTTTCGAAGCTTTTAAGTTTTAATTTATGAAAAGCTATAGGTTTTACTTGCTAACTTTTTCATTAAAATTTGTAAGCTAAAAAAATTCTTATTAATTTGTAAACGATTTGTAAATTTCGCTTTCACACTAGGAATAATAAATTCTTAAATCATCTGTCATCTATTCGTCTATCTGATATAACATTATAAACAGTAGTTGTTCAATCTCTATCTGCCTGCAACAGCATCACTTGCTAACTAACTTAGAGGCCTGCCACTGAGGACACCCGCTTGCTGGACTTGCTACAGAGAGTTACTGCAGGGACCGGCCAACGTGTCGAATGCGTTAAGGTAATTGATTTATTGTCTATGGAGTATGGAGTGTCCGTGTCGGTGTCTCAGCTTTGGATCTGTGTTGGGATGCTGGGATGTTGGGACGTCGGGGCTTGGGGTTCCCCGCTCGGAATCGATTCGATGCGATACTCACTTGCTGCCACACGTAGCGCCAGTGGCACGGCCACACTGGCAGCGCCAATTATCAGTAGGATGGAGCTCACAGCCAGCCAGTGCTTGGCTGCATCGAATCCTGCAAGTTTCCAGGACGAGAAGATATTACAGGAGGTGGCGTCATCAGCATTCATGATGGCCAAGGGTTCCACATCGATTGTTGTCGTTGTTATTGGCAGTTCAATGCCAAGTCGTTTGCAGCATCGTTGTCATCATCATCATCATCATCATCATCGAGATGGTGGTTCATTGTTCATTGTTCGTTGTTGTGTTGCATTTTGTGTGTGTGCAAATTGCCGTGACAGTGGCATTGATTACAGCAGCAGCAACAACAATGGCAGAAAAGCATCAGGAAAATCAGAAAAAAAGCATCAGTGCAGGAAAGCACAGTGGCATCATCATCCACATCAACATCAAGTTGCGGCGGTCGAGAAGGAAGCAAAAAGAAACGATAATAAAGAAATATGGTTAGTTAAACGTTTAAAATTGAGTTGCTTTGTTGGTTTTTGGTTACACAAAACTAGTAAGGGGCAAGAAAAAACATCTTCAAGTTGTTTTTTGCCCTCGAGATTCCAATAAAGTTAAGTCCAGTTCAATCAAGCAGAACAACTTGTTGGATATGTGCTGAAATTAGCTCACAAGGAGGACTCGGTTTTTGTAATTCAAGAAACGTTTCCCTTGCCCAGAAAATATTTAACTAGCTGCACTCTTTTGATTGGTAAATGTACTTTGATCTCCTAAAATAATATTGACAATTTATATTTTTGTTTTTGGTATCATTTAAGAAAATGACTTCCTGATAAATAAAGGATCCCTACCATTGTTTGTTAGACAATAATAATAACTATTTTGTTTTTGATGTCATAATTTTTATAAACTATTTTTTGTATTTGGTATACAATTGTTTTCATTTTGTAATTGTTTTTAATCAAAATTAAATAAAATAGTTCGAATTAAAAAATAAGTAAGAAACTGTATGTCAATAGTCTCTCGATAAACTTAAATAATGTGTATGCAAGATTTAGCAACATATATTATTTAGAAGCAAAAATTTATTTGTATAGTCATAATTTCGAATTTAAATTCAGCTTTAAAGCTTTTGTACCAACTCAAACATAACAATAAGACATTCAAATTTAATCCTAAGTAATATGAGCTTCAGATGTTCCGCCTTTCGAACAAAAGCATGGAAAGTGTAATGACAAGACGATTCGACTGTAACTAATACTTCACAAATTCCGTATTGTAACTAATTACTTCATACATTAAATGACTTACAAGATACACCCCCCACTTATTCAATGAAAATCTAAGCCACATGAAACTAAAGCAAAGCAGTTCGATGGAAATGTAAATCTCATTATACGATTTCACTTATGCCGACTATCAATGACGTCTGGTAATTTGTAATTGCAAACCAAATTTGATTATGCAACTAAATCCGATTGATAAGGGCGAATGTAGATGTGTGAGTAACGCTGAAGCTAAGCAAATAAGCCAAGTGAGGCGAAAAACTAGCTGCTGCTCTGTAGATTTGGGTTTGAATTCGGGCTCGGACTCAGCCAGCAGAAAGAGCGATGGCTGCAATGTATCCATTTGATTACAGTGGCCGGCACTTGGGCGACTCCAAAGTGAATTACCGATAAGCAAGTGGCAAATGAAAGGCAATGTGCAACCTAGCGAGAATCGAGGGTACGCTGCCACATGAAATAGAAATGTGTGCACTGAGGCAAAAATTATATCTAAATTATATCTAATTTAATAAAGGATATTCATATCAAGCTGTCTTAAATGCTCAAATGCATTAATATTAATAACATTTCGTTGTTAAAGCAAGTTAAAGCAATTTATAAATGTATTAAAAGACTGTGTTTATTAGAAATCTGTCTATAAAAATAAATCTTATTTAAGGCGCTCTTTTCAGGACTACATAATTCTTAAGTTATGCATTTAACTAAAGAATAAATTTAGATAAAAACCACCAGCAATAAACAGCAATGTAACATGAAATTTAGAAATCGGATTAAAGTTCTCCGGCTTTGATTATAATTAGTTTCTAAGCTTTCTGTCAGTGTAAAGAGTCCGGTTGGCAGCGGCGGCACCAGCGATTTGCATAAATTTACGGGGACAGGACATCGTCCGCAGTTACGCAGTTTTTGACTGCTAACGAATTGCAGTTGCCAGGAGACATGACGAGGATGGGAATAAGCTGGAGACTGATGATGATGACGGGGATGGTGATGGGATGGGGATGACGATGACGATGACTACGTTGCCGCCTGCTGATGTTTCTGCTGATGATGATGAGACCAAAGTCACACGGGCATTGGCAACGTTTAACATTTAGCAGCCATGTTACATGAAGCGCAATCAAACGGCTAACGACTAAATGGCAATGCCCCCAGGGGGCGTGGCACAGCATCAGCGAACGGGTAGCGGAATATTAAGTGCAATGTCATGTACAACGTCTGGCACAACTACCAGGCGAATACCGATGCATACAGTTCGCAAAGAGACAGCGAAACGTCATAAAATTCCGTCTTAAATGGGCATTTGAAATTGACCGTTTCGATGTAAAGGCTCTAAGCTGCCGTTGAATTTCGGTTTTTAATGCAATGTAAAATCTTGGAAAAAATGTAAGGCCATACATTAAAATTGGTGTGAAAAAATATTAAGACGTCTTACAATAAAATTCACATAATAATTATAAAAAAAACGCAAAAAAACTTTCAATAAACATTTCGAATTTTTTTTATTTATTTGATAATGAATAATGAAAAGTCATAAAACATAATGATTAAAATTAGTAAGTAAGCACTTTTCAAAATATTGTTTTATTTAAAATAAATTTTATTTTTATTGATTGATTTGAATTATATCTTATTAAACAAATATTAACACAGATTACTATGAAATAAAATAATTCCAGTTAAAATTTGGCCAAAAAAAATGTGTTGTTTTTTTGGAACAGGTTGATATTTAAAAAGAACTACTTTTGTATTAAGCGGACTTTTTTTGTCTATTAGCACGACCAAGCAGCGCACAGTAATCCTTGTTAAAACAGTACGCCCGAAAACACAATCCGCAATTCCCTGTACTTACGGAACGAATTCGTGCCGGAGCTGGAGGATCCCCGACTGGGACACTGGCGGTGCTTCCACGGCATAATGCTCGTGACGCTCGAGTGGAGCTGGTGGTGTTTCTGCGGCGTAACCGAACCCGATCCGCCTGCCCCGCCCACCGCAGTACCACCCACATGGGCGTGATAATGATGCGGATGCGGATGGGAGTGCGTATGCGGATGCGGATGGTGTAGAGATGTCTGGGATTCGCGTTCTTTGAGGCCATGTCCGATATCGCTGTCGAAGGAGGTTAGCGTGAATGTGGATGAGGCAGCGAGGCCCAAGCCACCGTTTGCCATCGCACCACCCGCAACAGTATTTGCCGACATTTTCTGATACGGCACACGGCAGCCACCATTACCACCGGATGAGCCATCGATGTTCACCAAATTGCCAAAGCTGCGACTATTAATTGGCAACGTCCAATCCATGCTGCTGGTGTGAAAGATTGCCGGTTGCTGTGGGGTCTTCTGATGTTGCTGTGGGGTCTGGTGTTGCTGTTGCGTCTGGTGTTGCTGTGGGGTCAGATGCTGTTGCTGTTGCTGCTGCTGCGGGAAACTCAGCAGCGATTGCGAGAAGCAGCGACATCGCTGCTGCTGAAAGTGCGCCATTTGTTGCTGGTGGTGTTGCTTCTGCAGGTAGCGACTGTAGTGGGCCAAATGTCTTGCATAATCGCTGCTCGGCCCAATGGTATTGTATTTCGAGGATGCATTACCACCTGGCAGGAAGCACAGGCTGGGATCCGATTTCTTCGAGTGTGGCGAGAATATCTCGTCCTCCTCGTGGGCGGCAAACGGGGTCGGGGGCGGGTTGGTGGGCGTGGCATTGTTGGGTAGCTTGTGCCTGTGATTATGGGCGTGGCCAGGTGGTTGGCAAAGGTCTGGCTTCACCTGATTGTTGTTATTTTGGCAAATGTTGCTCGCGTTGTTGCAATTATTGCTGGCATTGCTGTTGCAGTTGCTGTTGCTACTGCTGTGATTACTGGTTGTGGTGCACTTGAGCAATGTGGCAGTGCAGTCATCCAATGCCGATTTAGTGCAATCCTGCAACAGATCACTGCTGCACAACTGCGACAAGTTGTTATTGTTGCTGCTCTGTTGCTGCAGCTGCTGTTGTTGCTGCTGCAGATGTTGCAACAATCGCAGGCTGCGCATGCTGCCGTTGCGTTTCATCGACGGCGGTGGCGGCACAGGCGGTATTACATCCACATCCGACAGGCTGGGCGTGTCGCTCTGGAAAGAGAAAGAATGTGAGTATCAAAGCTGTTGACAAAAGGGAAATCACATTAAATCAATATGGACATGAGCAGCTTCCGGCGGAAGTAACCCCACAACGTGCCTTCAAAAAGGATTCAACTGAAAATAAGTTTACTGTAAGCTGATAAAAATGTGTAATGCCCTTCCTTTAAAAAATTCTTTATAACATACATTTTGATTTACCAAGATCTTTGTTATATTTCTGATAAAACATCTTTTCTACTAGTCCACAAGATTACTTTTTATTTTAAGCTTATTTATTAGAGTTTCAGTTACTAGATTTATAAATATATGTCTTAAAAAGTTACATAGATTACTTAAAGGTTGAAGATAATAAAATGTAATCTTATATATAATTTTATTTTTATAGAGATGACAACGCTTTTATCCTGCATTCTTGAAACTACCTGTAACCATTAAAGTTCTCCCCTTGAGAGGATAATAAAAACTGCCTTTCAATACTATAAAAACTTTCGCTCCACTCGTAACGAGCCCCAAAAAATGTGCAACGCACTCTTTTTGACGTTACATGGCGAAAATTTGCCAGAAGGAGCCTGAGATTTACAATGATGGGGCAAAGTGTGGAAGAGTGAAGACGCTCCTTTGACCCCCTGGCTACATAAAATTTAATTATGCCATAGACACCGGGGCAGACTAAAAGACTCCCGCACACACACACATACACAGAGTGCCATAAAAGACGTGCGAAAAAGGCCAAGAAAAAGGTTTATCCTCCGAATTCTCACAAAGTTTCCCAGAGTCGAGGCCATGCCAAGTGCCCTAATTGAATTTGCTACGGTCAGCATCAGCATTACCATCATCATCATCATCGTCATAATCATCGACAGGCGATGCTTAGGGACTTGAAATTGAATTTCAGTTACGGAAAATACATTTGCATTGATTTGCTTCCCTTCACCATTTTTGCCTTTTTTTTTTGGTGGAATTATTTTTATGCGTCTGGACGAAACGAAACGCATTGCCATTAATAAAAATTTCCTTTGAATTTTGATTGCTTTATGCCCAGTCCCGGGGAATGTCTCGAACACCTCGCCCCTTGGCTCGTTATTGTTGTCTATGTCTTTTCGTTGATTATTTTTTATTTACTTTGTCTTGTCCTTTTCAATGGCGGTGTCGTGTCCTGTCGCATCCTGTCCGCTGCTTAAGTGGAAATTGAAATTTTCATATTTTCATTTGATAATTTATATATTCTTTTGGCCCTTCGCCTGATGACAGCTCAAATAATTTATGCAAATATTTAGCGGTGGCGTGTGCTGCATATTTTAAGACAGGGCAATTTGTGTTCGTCTTTTCTTGATTTTCTTTTTTCATTTTGCATCTTTCGGTTTTTTACTTTGTGTGGAGAGGTTAATTGTTGTTGTCAGTTAAATCAGATCAATTCTGGAAATGGAAATTATCCTTGTGCTTTTTTAAATCAAAATATTTGACAGACACAATTTCCAATATCAATTGGTAATTCATGGCCAGTAAACCCATTGCTGCAATTATTATGTTAAGTAAGAATTTAATAAAAAAAATTAAAATTCAATATGGATATTTACTACCAAAAAAAAATGTTCAGTTTTCTTACTGCTTTTTGTATCTGTTTAAATTAAATTAAAATGCAAAGTATCTTTCTCATTTTGACAACAAAAAATGTCCAAATCGCTTTGTGAAAACATTGCTACTGTCTATTTAATAATTGGCAGAGCTTATGTGGCTCTTCCAACTCTTTTTACTGTATTCTCCTTTTAAATCCCCCATACTTTCCCCTTGGGCTTGCACTCGTTACTTGCAGCTGCTGTGACGGCAAATCACTCTCTAATTAAAAGAGCTCTTTCTCTAATTTCTCTATTTTTAGTCCCTGAACCCTTTATCCACATACATATTTATAAAGCGAATAAATTCGCAAAAATGTATGCAACAGTATATGGTTATTTGGCGTTTATGCCGCAAATTTGACGCAGAGTTTATGGGGTTGGAAAAGGTTTGGGGAAAATATGAGGGAAAAAGGAAGGGCTTGAAGACTTGTGGTGAACCGCATCGCGTTGCGTTTTTAAGCATTAAATTGCTTGATATATCGCCTTAGTTTTTCCTCGCGACTTTTCTCCCGGCTTTTGCTCGACCACTTTTTTGCATGGACATTTTTTCAGGATCCCCTTTCGCGGGACTCATCTTAGCGCTCTCTTGAATTATGCTTTGCGTCTTTGTCTCGTTTTAAATTTCATAATGCACATTTTATAATAATTTTTCGTCTACTTTGCTGCAATTTTGTGCAATTTTTTACTATAATTTATGTTGCTATGTGAGTGTGTGTGTATGCACACCCGTCTCTCTCAACTTTCTTGCTACAGTTACAACAATTTCGCCATGGAAAAAGGGCGATGGCGAGGGGATTGTGTGTCGGGCGTAATGTTGAGTTATGGCAGTTTTGTAGTTTGCGAAAAACTTTTTTACGAACGTCTCTCTGTCTCACTTTTTCCTTCTGTTCGGGTATTTAGTTAAATGTTCGTAAAATTGAGTGTTGGTTATATTTTACTGGAACTTTGGCTGCCCTGTCCCTGAGCTGGGCATTTCCTGCCCCGAAAATACAATCGCTTTTAATCGATTTGGCAAAAGCAATAAGCAAAAAACTTTTATAAATACTCAAGTTTGTTTTAGTTTTTCCTGAAGTCCAAGAACTCTCCCTGCCAATTTGTAATTCTCCATCAGAGCTTTTAACTTTACGACTTTATCAAGGGCCATTTCGGCTTTTGTTTTGGCTTTAAAAGCCAGCTGGCCGAAAAAGAAAAACTAACCAATTATTAGGGCTGTAAACGCGGCAAGTTTTGGCCATAAAAACTGCGAGTGAGGCTTATAGTGCCTGTTATATATGGCTTCTGTCCAGATTTAATTAGACGTATATCATTTTGCTATTGGCTTAACATTTTATTAAAGTGCGGTGGTAATTATTTAATTACACAAATTGCGTATACGTCGCGTGGTCTCGACTTGTGGAAATTATTAAAATGTTTTTCCAAATACTATTTTAGGAGCTTCAGACCGTTTTTGTTACAAATTGGTATTTATTTTTTGTTTAACAGGTTTGAGTAAATGTTGAAAATCCAATAAATGATTTTTCTGTGAAAATTATTATAAACCTCGCTGTGTTTTCATTCATTTCATTCAGACAGTCAGTCATCCATATATGAATCCATCAATCAATCTGTCCATCCTTTCCTTCAACTAGAGGTTGATAAATTTAAAGCCCTACAGAGACTAACAACTAAATGGAGCTAAATGTAACGCATAGCGTAAATAAAAACCCAAAAACGATGATACTAAATTATGTTTGCCATTTGAACAGTGAGGCGGAGACACCGAGTTTAAGGGTGACTAAGGGGCAGATAGATGCAGAGAGATGGGAAATGGGAAAGCTCTTCCGGCAGTTGGAAAAGCGCCCACGCATGCCACCAAATTGCAGCCACAATTTGCTGCAACAAACTCAACTGAAAACTGAAAACCGAAAGTGGAGCAGGCCCATGGAAAGGCATACATCAAATGTGTCAAAGAGATTTGTTATGCATGACAGGGGCCTCTGCCAGTAAGCTCGCAAAAACTGGCAGGAGCAACTCTGGGTTTTTAAAAAGGTAAATACCTTTGGGATACCCCGCAGTTTGAAACATAAACAATTTAAAAATAGGGCGTGTTAAGAATATGTCAAAACAACTGGGAACAACAATTAAAGGTTATTCTTTAATCAAATTTAAATCAGATTGGAATAAAAAATTGGATGTTCTCGTTTATTTAAAAAAAGTTTAAATTAACTAACTAACTAAGCACAAAAATACCTAAGTCATGTGTTCAAGGCTTTTCGTTCTCGAAATTACAAAGGGTAAGAAAAAGTATTTGATTGCATTTGCAGTGCCGTGCTTTATTAAACCGAAGCATATCCAAACTTCTTCAAGATACTATACTGAGTGTGCGAGTTAATATGAAGTTAGGACAGTGTGTGTCTGCCTGAAATGAGTAAATCTATGGATATGAGAAACAACGTCGTTTCCCCCTAACAAAATGAGAAATTAATTTAAACAAAAAGAGACTAGATCAAATTGGTTTTCTTAATCAGGTTAAGGAACTCATCCTTGCCAACCTCTCCATCCCCATTTATGTCGGCCTCATCGATCATTTCCTGCAGTTCCTCGTCGGTAAGTTGTTCGCCCAGCTCCTTGGCCACGCGTTTTAAATTTGCGAAAGAGATCTTTCCGGTGCGATCGTCATCGAAAAAGGAGAAGGCCTTCATCATGTCCTGCTTTGAGTCCTTCTCGGCCATTTTCTGGCGCATCAAATACAGGAAATCGTTGAAGGCAATTCTTCCCGTCTTGTCCTTATCGATTTCATCCATCATGCGCTTGATGTCCTCCTTCTTCGGCTCGAATCCTAGGGCGCGAATGGCCACGCGCAGCTCCTTGGTTTCGATAAAGCCAGTACACTGGGTATCGAACAAATCGAAGGCCTTCTTAATGTCCACCTTCTGAGACAGCGAAAGGTCAAAGGTCGGCAGCTTAACCCTTTGTTTCCGCTTCGACTTGCTGGAAATCGATGCCGTCGATTGCATCACACTGGCGGTGGACAACATGCTGCCCAATCGTTTGCTGGACATGATGATTTCCTGCTCTCCTTTTTGTAGTATCGAAAAATCGGTTTAATCTGAAAATCGGCACGAATATCGTTACAACAAGATCAACGCTCTGTGAGTGTGAACGTATACTGTATAGAAATCGATCGATCTGTTTAAACAAAGCGACAGTTCCGACCTCAACCTACTCGATTACGATAGTTTTTAATTGTATCATTCAACAATAGAATCTTCTTGTAAAAGAAGAATTTAAAATAAGGAAAAATAAATCTTTAAACAAAAATTTTACAAAATAATTCCCTGAAAACAAGCTTTGTACTTTCTTTAAGTATCATTCTATATGTAAAACCTAATAAAGGCTGAAAATATTTGACTTTTAAAGTCTCCAAGTAAAGTCAGAAATCCACTTTGTATCCCGCTAAATATTATATTTTATCGATTCAAGTACTTCCATGCAGCATTTGCCACAACAATCAAAATTCATATGTGTCTTAATGCTCAGTGAACTTTAGCTCTCGACTCGGAGGCTCCAATCTCCCCTTGGAATTGGGGAACAGCTTGGAGGCGACCCGAGTCCCAGTGATTCAGTGGATGTGGCAGATGTCAGTCAGTTGGTCCTTAGACTACGAACATCTACACTCTACGTGCCACGCTCTGTTTGCTTATCGCATTTGCCTGTTGCAGGAGTTTCCCAAAACTCAGGTGGAAATCCAGGTGGTGGCACGTGCCGCTGGCTGCTCATGATTACAATTACAATTACACAAAGTGGAGCGGGGATTTCACTCACCTGGGGGTCCGCTGCTGCCGCATTGGTTCCTCCACCCGATCCCATTCCCAGTCCCAATCCGAATCCCAATCCCGTTTCCATGCCAGTCAGCGATAATTTACGATTACGCTCGCGCTCCAGTCTCATGAGTATCTGTGCGTTCTGCTCGCAGGAGTAGGTGTGCGTCTTACGCTTCCGTTCTAGACTGTACTCGTACAGTGGCCTTGCCGCATTGGGTTGCAAGTCCAGCTGCGCCTCATCGCCGGCATCGCAGCTGCACAGGGATTGGTTGGAGCGGCCCTTGCTTCGCTTCAGGGATCCCCGGTTCGACGACGATGGCGTGAGCCGCTGCTCGCTAACGAAATTCGAAAAGGTCACCACATTTCCAGAGGAAGCTATAAGCCAGACAGAATTAAAACGTTATTAATATAATTTAACATCAAAATAATTCATTTTGTTTTGTAAGTCCAAAAACAAATTCTTAGCTCTTGATTTAATCTAGCTTTGGTTAAACCAAAGACTTGCTTTATAAAATCATCAATTTAAGCTTAATCTAATACTAATTTATTAAAAACAGATCAAATTCGATATTTCACTATGGACAAGCATACATTCCGATGTCTACTCATCACAATATTATTTAAGAAGATAATAACTATTATAAAACATTTGGCATTGGGCTAAGATTAATGCACTGCCTTTAAATATCAAATGTATCTTGTGAACTTCATGATATATTAATATTTAAAAAATGTTCATTTTTTTGCTTAATAGTTTTAATAAATATATTTTTTTATAATTAATTACTACCCACCAGTAGCACTATATAAAGCTATAACAAGTTATAATGTAGTACAAGCAATTAATCGACCGGTTGCCATTAAGAAGACTTTGAATATTTTAAAATATATTTTCTGGACTTGATGTGTTTTTAATAAAATACAAATGCGTTGATAATGAAAGAAAAACCTGAGTTATGAATTTCGTCAAGGTACGGCACTTATACTGAAACAAGCATATTTGTTTTATGTATATGCATATTAAAATTTTTTAGTTAATTGGCCAGGCTTATAAAATGTAATATTTCCTTTGAAGAGCTAAGGATTTGATTGACATTGATGGGGGCAGGGAATTTTATTACCACTACATTATTGTGCAACCCACCTGTTGTGGCTCCTTTTCGCTTCGAGGGCGAGACGTAGAAGATGTCGTGCTCATCGAACTCCACGCTCCGCTGAGAGGTGAGGGTGGCGGCACCACCCAGACCAGCACCACCCAGTGCGGTGGTGGCCGTGGCCGTGCTGCTGCTGGTGGTGCTGGCCGCACTGTTGCCACCACTGCTCAGGTTGCAACCGTGATCCGCCAAAGCGTGCAGCATGGGATGCACCTGTCGATCTCTCAGGGAGTGCTGCTTATGCAGGCCATTAGCTCGTCGGAGCTCCGTCATCGTCCTGGTTTCACTCGCTTTTATTCCCGGAGCCGGCTTATTGTCATCACACTGCTCATGAAATATTCATGCCACACTCCGCCGCGGCGACGGCATTAGCATATCACTTTGATTTCCAAACTGGCTTGCTATATTTTTAATTTTAAATTTGGCCTCTTGCTGGCTAAGCCGGCTAACGATTTCCTTGTGTCAATACAGCTGATTCGCAATCCGATTTGCCAGCTAACTGTTTCAATTCTGGCCCGCGCCCCTTGTCGTCTTGGCCCTCTCATTGCCAGCTTTTCCGAATTTCTTTCTTTTTTTCCACACCGCTTACATTCTTTTGCTCTTCTCTGGATTTTTTGTTTAAGTGCTTCGTTTCTGAGACTCAGCTTTCTTTGGCGGCCTGGCTTTGTTTGCCCTGTTAATAGACTTGGCTCAGTCGCCGCCGGTTGTTTGTCTATAATAACTGCAAAGAGACAGCCAAAGAGTGAGAGATGAGATTAGGCTTAGGCGATATGTGTGCTGAAAAGTCTATTCTAAATTGATTTCATTGTTTGCCAGAGTATCGCATGGAGTGTGTGCTTGTAAATATGTACAAATAATTTATGGAGGGAATTACTTACTTATTTATCAAGGAGTTTCCCCAAGCAAACTGAGCGAAAAATTTGGGGCAATAAATTTGGGCATCAATCAAGTTTGGTTTTATAAATAACTGACCCAAATTGTATTGCAGTTTGCAAGGCTAACCGATTCTTTGACCAATTTATTAAATTTAAAAAAGTTTTGGTGAAAATGCTAAAGAAGCAATTTAGCCTTTAAAGAATCTGAATTATGGGCCTTTGTAGATTGTCGGAATTTCAATTCATTTAAATTTTTTTATCAAAATCGATAAGTCCCATCATCTAATATTTTCACTTTAAACATATTTGATTTTAAAAAACATTAAATTTGGCATTTTAAAGTAAATGTAATTCCAGAAATGTACCTGTCGTTAAGTTGGCATAGTCACCTAATGCCAATTAGCTGACCCTTGGTCTATTGATTTCTTGGGCGCGTGTTGCAAAGCTATTTTATTTTTGATCTCTTAGTCGATAAAGTTTTTTCTGCACCCTTCTCGCAATTTAAGGCCAAATTGAAACGCCTTATGCTAGGCAACCACATTTTCCCCGCCTATTTTTAATATTTTGATGTCAAACTTTTCGTATAATCGAAGGCAACTTTTTAATAAGCAAAGCCCGGAGAAACGAAAACAAAAGCAAAAACAAATATAATAATCAAACAAGCAGGCGGCTAAGGCAAAAGGAATTTGTTCGAAAGCAAAATAATGGAATGGCATGACAGCTAAGCTCCCCAGAAAGTATGCAACGTAATAATAACGTTAAAAGATAATGAGAACAGGCTAAACAGCAACAACAAGTGGCTTTGGTGCGGAAATTTCTCCGATTTTGGTAATGGTATATACATATATAAATATAAAATGGAAGGGCCCGAAAAGGGGGGCATAAATATAAAGAGAAACAAATAGGCAACTTGAGATAACTTTCAAGAGTCACAATAGCCACCCTCCGTGTGCGTATGTATATTTATATGTATGTATTTGCGATATTTATCGCTTCTTAAGTATTTTTAAGAAGTTTGCCATCGCCAAGTTTTGTCGACAGGCAACAGCAACAGAAACAACCGAACAATCAACAACCAAACACCCAACACCAGCAAACATTTTTATCTTGGGCATATTTCGAGAGGCACTTCACTTGTCACAAGTCTCGCCAGGGAGCAAATTTGTTAGGACTTCTTGTTTGGAGGAAGGGAGTCCATCTCGAACATTCTTTTCGACCAAAGTTTTGAAGGCTTTAATCAACTTGTGGCACTTAATGAGCGCCTGTAATGAGTTAATTGTTTCACAATGTTCAGATGTTCCAGCACGCTTAAATGTTTCAGATAGTTGGGCATTTTGTGTGCCTTGTTTTTGACAACTGGTAAGTTTTGTAGGTGTTAGATCTAATAGTTGACAATTTAAACTACTAAACAAGAAAGGAAAGCTAACTTCGGGCGGAGCCGAAGTTGATATACCCTTGCAGAATATTCTGTAAATAATATTCTCCAAAATTATTCATATGATGCATTCTTAATACTAATAAAAATCCCAACTTCCTAACTTTAAAAACACCAAAGTTATGGCAATTTCAATCGTTCAGTTATATGGCAGCTATAGGATATAGTCGGCCGATCCCTATAAAATTTAGTAGGTCGGATTGATTGGCCAAATATAAAACCCATAGAAAATCCCAACTTCCTAACTCTAAAAACACCAAAGTTATGCTATTTCCTATCGTTATATGGGAGCTATAGGATATAGTCGGCCGATCCTTATGAAATTTGGTAGGTCGAATTGATTGGCCAAATAAAGAAGCCATAGAAAATACCAACTTCCTAACTTTACAAACACCAGAGTTATGGCATTTCCTATCGTTCAGTTATATGGCAGCTATAGGATATAGTCGGCCGATCCCGGCCGTTCCGACTTATATACTGCGTGTGCAAAGTTTCAATTCGATATCTTTAAAACTGAGAGACTAGTTCGCGTAGAAACAGACAGACGGACAGACGGACAGACGGACAGACGGACATGGCTATATCAACTCAGGAGGTGATCCTGATCAAGAATATATGTACTTTATAGGGTCGGAGATGTCTCCTTCACTGCGTTGCACACTTTTGACCAAAATTATAATACCCTCTGCAAGGGTATAAAAAAAAACTTTTTAAAAGTCAAGAGTGCCTAGTACATAACTATTTTTATGAAAATTATAAATAACTTTTTTGCCTTCAATTTGTTTTTTAAATATTTGCCTTGAGGACTTGAGACTTACATAATTTTGTATTTTATTTAATTGATTCATTTTTTTGACACATATGACACATTTACTATTTTTTTTATGACACCTTCAACTTGGCTGGATTAATTAATTTCGGCATTGATTCGATCGCTCACTTTTGTGGCATATCTCTTTAAAAGGGTTTTACGTTCAGGTCGTAAAGTGCACGGCCTTTTGCACGATAACTAGCATTGGAATTGGAATGGGAAAACCCGAAAGGACAGCGCCAAACTCAAATGAAAATCTAATTTAGAGCAACACGCACCGTGAGTGCGAGGGAGAAAGAAAACGGAGGAGGGAGAAGGCATCACAAGTGATACATGGGTTCATGGCAGGCAGTAAAAGCTTCGGCCTGCCTTTCATTTGCGTTTAAAGACCTCAAAAAGGACTTCCGCCTGCACTGGCCTACAAATTAACATGCCCCAATCTGTGACTGTCTCTGTGCATGTATGTGGGTGCGAAGCGTGAGGGTGTGTGTGTGTGTGTGGGTGGCATGAATTATGAGTAAAGCAGCTGCAGACTTAATGGAAAATGCTCGAGCCGGGCCAAGAGTTTTTGGCCAAGAGCACGCAAGGCGTAAATTAGAAGAATACCAGAAAAAACTCGGAAAGTTCATTTTAGGAAGCCACAGTTGATATACCCTTAGAAATTATTTTACTATAAAATTGTAATTGTAACGTTCAGAAAATATTCAGACTATTGAACACTATTTGGTATATTTTTTGGAAATTTATTTAGAGAACTGAATGAAAGGAATTGATGGTAGTAACGAGTAGGTAGATATTACTTTGCATAAACTAAAATCATATTATCCTTTTGAAAGAGTATTCAAAACAAAAACGGCGGCCACGTAATCACGCATGTGTGTATTTACGAGTGTGATGTAATAAGTTGTTGTAATGCTCGCCTAACTCATAAATTAGACACGATCTATTACGGACGGATTTATATGCATGGGGAGTCAAAGACAACAGAAATAAGCAGCTTGATAAACTTGGCTGAAAACGAGTGGGTGTCATTTTTAATTTTTGACACGTAGTCTTAACCAAAAGGCTCGAACATGTGTTCTTGACATTGTAAAAACAAAATAAAAAATAACAGAAACAAAAAGAAAGACACACGAGCGTAAAATGTAGAAGTATTTTAAAATTCCAATTCCGGGCAAGAGGGATCGTATAATGAGTTCTCTGGCGGCGGGCCATAAATACCACTTGGAGTGTATGCAGCGCCCATAGGTGGGCCATAAAAATTTGTTTAACACGCACACGTACGACTCGCACACACACACTCATAAGCTTATGCATACAGGAGCAAATCAAATTTATTTTATTCAACTTTTTTTCTTTGCTTTCTGCGTTGCTGTCGTTTTTATGACAGCGCAGCAAATTAATGAAATTTACGCAATAAATCATTTCACCAGAGAAAACAGCAAAAATGTACTTAGAAAGAGACAGATAGGACAGCGTTAGAGCGAGAGGGAAACACTAGAAAATGTGTTAAACAAATAAAGGTACGGTTCAAACGCTGTAAAGTTAACCAAACATTGCAACAATGCGCTGGCAAAAAAGCATTTGCATTGTGGCAATTAAATCAAATGTTTGCTGCTCGGTCTTAAAATGGATTTTGTTATACTTGTACATATGTTAGCTATTTTTTAAGCTTCAAAGTACTAGACTTAATTTATTTTCAGTAAATTTGAGCAATTAATAATTGTATCAATTATAATAATATAATAAATATGATAATTGTGCATTGTGCATATAGGTGTGAAAACATCAATTGGGAAAATTGATGAAATTATTGATTTTTTAAAAGAGATACATATGTAATGGTAAAACAATTAAAATCAAATATGATATAACCGGTGTTAACGAAATTAAAATGAACAAATAAAATGCCTAAGGCTAATATTTTATTGAAATGAATTCCATTCATCCTTTGTGAATATTTAATAATGATCCTTTAAAATGTTCAAGGGTAGCCTCCAATCAATTTCAACCAATTCCCGCCGCGTTTCGCCTCATTACGGAATTTATTTCCACAGCAAGATGCCTTCGGCTAAGCTGCCACATTTATTTAAACGAAAACTTTCGCAGTTTCAGCTTTGGATCCCCGCTTTAGCACCGCTCTGCTCCACTTTCTGCACATTTAGCAATCCCATTCGCAACTCATATTTTTAGACTTTGGTCCTAAGTGCGTTGACTGCACTTTTGGCGCTCGCATAAAACTTTTTCGGGCTCAGTGACCCCCCACAACACCCGGAATGTTCGCCACCCCACAAATAGTCATCTGGCTTTGTGCTGGCCTTCCAAACTCCGAACTCCCCGCGTTTCTATCTCGTGTAATTCAGCTCGCATCCGTTTCTAAAAAGTTACGCTGCTCCCGAAAATTCAAGTGGTTGGACCAAAGGCTTTTAGCTGACTTAACACCAGAAAAAGCGCATATACAAACATTCTCAGATCCACTTAGAAAAAATACATACTTTATTCATGCATACTCCCTAAAATCAAAATCTTTATGCTATAAGTATAAAGGATTGTTTACTAAGCTAGTTCATGTTATTATAAACATAATAATATACTTTTATAATATTTTTCAAAATTATTTTGAAGTATTTGCAAAAATACATTTTATTTTTATTTATGGTTATGTGCACTATATTTTGTTATTATAGTTTTTTTTTCTTAGTTCGCTTTGTAGATTTTGTCCAAACTATTCAAAGATACTTAAACAAGAATCAAATATTTATCTTAACAGAACTAATTCCAAATATAAACAAACTCTTAAAATATATTTTATGACCAATCTTAAAGATTTTCGTTTAGTGCTCTAAAAACACACACTTGCACTTTGCTTATATATGGCTGCAACCCTTCCTGTGCTTTCACTTCCCCTTTTTAGTGGCCTCATAAAGCTTGAGCTTAAGCATGTCGCAAAGAAAGGGTTTCCTGCTTTTCCCAAAAATTTGCAAAAAGTCGCGCTTGGAAATTGTGCGTATATGTGAGATTTTGGTGGATGCAAAATAAAAAAGAATTTCACAATGGCGAGCGTGACTTAAAATAAAGAAATAACTTACAGCATAGTTCAAGTCAAACAATGCGCGACATTTTCTCGGAGAATTTAAGATGGGTGTACGCCCATTTTCCCTTTGGATATATGAGGGCGTGGCAACAAAATCTTGGCCAGAGTTTTGAATTCTTTAGTGGTTCAAAAACCCCAAAAGCTCGCTGTCCCTTCTCTTGCCCTCTTTTTGTGACAGTCAGCTCTATAAGTTTAGCCCTATTGTCTTTGTCTTTGGCATCTTTGGTGGATGGGGCTTAGAGTTAGATTGGATATTTGTTGTTATTTTTATTTATGACTAAATGCATTTTTTTAATGCGCACTCTAATGTATTTACGTACCTTAAAATCAGTTTTTGACTTGGCTAAAAGTGACTCCACAATAAGTTGCATTGATTACTGGGAAATACAAGGAAGTTCTGAAATGATAGCAAAAAGAAGTTGTACATTATTTAAAATTTATCTAAGTCTATTTAAAAATCGTATTCTAATAAAATTTTAATGACCAGTTATTCTCAACGAACTTTATTTTGACAACGTCCTCTTTTATTTCGTATAGCTTTCTGTTAGTATTTTCAGCTATTTTCCCAGTGCTTCCAGCCATAAAACCAACAACAAATTGGCTAAGATAGCCCACCAACTCAGTGTGCAATTAAATTTAAATAATTTTTGTTTGTGCTTTGGTCAGAATTGCTTCTGGCCTGTATCGTTGCATATTTGCATGATATTAATTTGCATAATTATGTTGGTCATAAAGAAATGCTGGCCAACAATTATAAAGGGCACAAGCACACGCTAAGGCACCGGGAAAAACAAACCGAATGCAGTTGCCAAACACACACTGTCATAACTAATACAGAGTTATTTATCCCCGGGGTCCGATTTATATTACTTCCCCGTTAGCCATGAAGTCCTCGCTTTTTCTAGAGGAGGTTAGTGCTACAAGGTCTTCACTGCTCTACTGCTCCCGCTCTGCTCCGTAAATTTATCAGTGTCAAAAAATAATAGCGCGCCCGGTTTCGCTTTTAATAATTTCCCCTGCCGAGTCGAGCATTTGGAGCGGAAATTGCCGCTGCTCGAGTTTCGGGGCCGGGTCGTTTGGGGCCTTGAAAACAATGGTCAGATGCAGAGCTGCACTCAGGACATACCTCTCTAAATTATTTCAATTCCAAATGAGCCCGGAGAAAATTCGCTGGAGGGGAAAACAAAAATCACCCCACTCTCAATCGCATTTGTTTGTTAGTGTCAGCATTAAAATGTTCATTAAATTAATGTAATTTTACTTCAACCTGCTCTTTCTGGCTCGGTTTGAACGGGATTTATTTGTTTGTACTACATGCAATATTGGCAGCTCTTGACATTTGGCATATAAATTCAATTATTCGCCGTTCTGTGTGCTCTGATTAATATTAATTGTTAATGGCTAAGGTTAATGGCTTTCCCTTCAATCTAATTGCTTGGGATATTATATTAAACATTCCGGATTTTGGCATTAATTTGTGAATATTTAAATATGGAAAATATTGATTTTAAAAATTATTATTATATTATTATATTATTAACACAAATGCATTTAAATTAATTTCATTTAATGTGTACGCCTTATTTTAATTTTATTTTACAAATATTGGAATTCTTCAATATTTATTTATTTAAGTGATTAATAGACTTAATTATGTTAAATAAGTTAAATAAATTAAAATTCGAAGGTGCAATAAAAGATATATATTTCATTTCATCCTGTCAAAATCTAAAATAGTTTTCCCTTGTCCGGCCATCCATTAAGATTTTAAAATGAGGTTCAGCCCTTTTGTTAAACTGTCCGCACATTAAGCAGCCAAAACTTTGGACATAAATTCCAGACCTTACTCCCATAAATATTGCCCACTAACATCGATGGGAGCCAGCATAAAATATGCAGCATCGAAAAGTTTTGTTGTTTTCCCTTTGGCTTTTGTTGGACTGAGCTATTGACTAAATACTTTGGCAAATTCATAAATTGAAGCACAACGTAATAACATAAATATTTAAAAAATGCCAAAAACCAGAAGAACAAAAACTGTGGCAGAGCGAAATTGAGTTGGAAAGTTTGCCTCGAGGGGAAGGGGCATATGTTCCTTCCCCGAAACTTTATTGGCTTGATTTTTTTAACATCATAAAAGTGAGGAGGCGAGCAACTTGTGCAGCTTCTTTCTTATTCATGGGTATGGCTCATCAAAGCCTACTTAATGCCCAATATTGGCCATGGCTTAAACAGTTTTGACCATTTCATAAGCTTAACTTTTTCGGGCAAAAGTTTTTCTTTTCTCACTTTTTTTTTGGGATATTCATAAGGCTGCCGGTGTATCCACATTTATATTAAATAGCGACGGGCAGCAGAAAATGCAGGCATTAATATTCAGTGGCGAACTCGACTTAAATGGCTCGGTAAAACCACTAGACAGGTGGAAAGGTGCACAGGAAAAGAAATTGATTTAAGAAGATTATAACAATCGAAATTAGTAATATTTTTATGGTTTCAAATAATTAACAGGCTTTTCCATTAAGGAAAAATCAATTTTTGTTTTATTTTTAATTAGTTTTACAAAAGAAATTATTTTAGTATTAAAAACTTTTGTGGTTTCAATATCCTAAAGAATGCTTTTGTGTCATAAGAAGTGGTTATATTTTGTTTCAAAAAATCACATGATTGACCAATTTTCTTACTGTGTAGCCGGCCTGAATGGTTCATATCCTGTCGGAGGTGTTGTTTGGCTCCATTATCACAAGCACACACAGTGCCGTGGAGCATTAGACTTTAATAAGCCAATAAGTTTGCTTTCAGGTATCTCGAGCACTGCTCAAGACATCCTTATCCTTATCCCCGACCTTAGGGAGTGCATTAATATTTATGATTATACAACGCTCAGGACTTCTTGTTCTCTGTCCATGCGTGCGTTATAAATAAAATTAAATGTATCAGTTAAGTTGAATTTTCGGTTTGGTATCCAAAAAGGAGTTCGGCGTCGATAATTTGACTTGGTTTTTGGGATAATGAGATTGTGGGGCTTGAGTCGGTTGGATGGTTTTCCTGGAGAAATCCTACTTGGGTTAATGATGCAGTCGTTAGCGTGGAGACTCTACCTCAAGGGCTCGTTCCCTTTGAACGGAAATCTCCTTGGATGAGAAGTAATGTCTTATGACCGTAGCTGTAATTAGGTTTTTGGGCATAACTAAGTGGAGAGCTGCATGCCATCGGTGATTCAGGATGGATTTATTATGTAGTGGTTTCCTAAAAGAAAATCTCTTAATCAGGATCTTAAAGCGAAAATATAACTTCAATTTTCTAAGAGAAATTCGTTTGCAAACTGAGATTGGTAAATATTTATGAATATAAAAATCAATATATTATGCATCAAGCTAAATATTTTGTATCCTTTTTTATTTAAATAACTAGTGATATATCCAGAACATATTTTATCAAGGAGCTTGACTAACATCTTGAATATAAAGTATCTCTCCTCTAAAGGCGTTCGCATAATTTCCGTTTCCTTGTCTGTTTATATATTCACAGTTTACCGAACGTTGTCTCTTTGTCTATAAACTAAATTACTATTTATGTAGTTCCACATAGTTAACTAACTAGTTTTTAGTTGCCAGTTAACTTCTACTACTTATTTCTCACTTTATCGCGAAGCCCTGTTTCCCACCCTCGATTATTGCTCTTCTAAATATGCAACACTTTTCGCTTCGACTTTTCCCCGCTTTTCCTTTAGTTTTCCTGTGTTTTCGTGCAGGCACCTTATCTATTCAAGGATGTGTGCTTGTGGTATCAAATAACATCTTTATCAAACATTTTTGTGTAACATGCACGCGACTGAAATAAAAATAATGATCATGGCAAGTATGGAAAAGAGGGGGACGATTTGGGGAAAAGGGTGGCATATTCGTGGCTTTCCTACTAACAACGTCAAATAAGAACAATAACACCAACAACCTCAACAGTTCAAAGAATTAACTCACATGCCTGGCATAATAAACATAACAGCTTCAGCCTTGGCTGTTGTTTTAGATGCCGTTGATACCCAGGAAAAAGTAAAAGGGTATATTGCAATTTCAGCAGCTTATGTAACAAATATAAATATGAATAGGTGCAAATGAGAGATGAATCTTTAAGACCAAAATATGTAACATTACTTATTTAAATGTTATTGTTATATTATAGTAAATCAATTTTTATTGAACTTTCAGCTTTTTATAAATGGAATTATGGCTTCAGATATGGGTGTTCAATTAAATAAATGATTTCATGGGGTACTTAAGAGTCCTGAGCCCATTTTTATATTTTAGTCCCAGCGTTAGCTTTATGTTTACTCTACCGTCGTTGTTTATTCATGGTGGTTCTCCTCGACTGCCTTTCTGCCTTCATTTGGATGGTTAACATGGTCTCCTTTCCCGCTATCTCCCACCCGGCAAACAGACAGCCTTGGGAGATGAGGAAAACATGTAGGGAAATGGTAAAAACTTGTAGCCTTTTGGCCTCGCTCAAGAAGCTATCGAAAGCAGTGCACAAACAACATAATTAGTGGAGAGCTGCAGGGGAGTGTCCCGGGAAATCCCCAGTTCTTCAAAGACTCCTCTGCTAATTGAGCAGCTTGTACTGCACAATCGAATTAATTTATTCTGACTGGTAAAACTTCAATCAATTCGCCCCGCAAAAATTTCTCCAACAAAAATTATGACTTAATGCAGCCAAAGAGGTTCTGCGTTTTCATTGCTGAGCCAGAGTTGGAAAATTAATTTCCCAAGTGCATTATTTAGCGGGGGCGGTGGGAGAATATCCCCCAATCCCAGCAGCGCATAAATCGACGTAATGGCAAATTGTAGCCAGCGGAAAAAAAGTAAGGTACAAGCGCCACATAATGCGAGTATGATGAAAAATGAAAGCCAGCCGGGAATGTCAGAGTTTTCGAGGACTTCAGAGAAAACAAAATGTTCACCATTCGACTTTTATGGATATAAAAAGCAAATCTAAGAAAATCTGGGTGGGCTTTAGGAGGGAATGTAATCGAAAAAAATATGTACACCGTATGTATATTTCGAAAATTTCATTATTTCCCTTTTAACTATCATTTGCTTTGTAAAAAAAATCTACTTAAATTGTTTCAAGTCAGATGCTTATATAGATTATAGGAATAACATTTTAATAGTATAAAAAATTAAAAATTTTTTTAAAAAATGTGTCCCATTGTTGTTAATTCTTAGCATTCATTGATTATTTTAAGCTGTAAAATAGTAAGAATTTATTTTTCTTTGGGGAAAATGACATTTCTAAAAAAATCAATAGATCATCCTCAGACAGAACAATTTTTTATTCCCCCCTTGTCTCATTTTTTCCAATTCCCTTCAGACTCTGTTAACCATCTATCATATTCCTTCTTTACAAGTATGTGGAGAAAAACGAGTATAACTTTAACGCTCATTTAGCCTGAGGCTTTAAAAAAGGTTCTCTGACAGCCGCCTTTGGTTGCCCACCCCCAGGTTTTCATGTCTGACTGTCTATCTGTCGCATTGTTGGCCTTTTTTCCGACTTTTCCTGACTGACTGAGTGTGGCAGCCATTTTGCCAACACACTGACTGGAAAAATGGAAAGGGACGGAGAGTGTCGGGCAGAAAGAGCAAGATATACAGGCTCCACTTACTCGGCTCTTGGCAGGCTCATAAAATTTTATGATTTCGATCAACTCGAGTGCGGAAATTATTAAGAGTCGAATCTGTTTCAGCATCCTGCCACTCCTATCTCTTTCTGCCACACAGTCCTTGTCTCTGTCTCTCTTTCTGTAGGCTCTGTTCTACATTTTTACTTCCACATGTATTGAGAACATACAGCCGGCGCCAAATCAGTAGTACTCCTATGATATGGAACTATAAAAATTATTATTTTAAGAAACGTCCAAAAAGCATAATAAATTAGTCAATTGCATTTTGAGAAAGAATTTTAATACATTTTTTAATTAAAAAATTGAATTGCAGTTATAATATAATACAAATTGATTGGAAAATACTTTAAAGTGATACATTTTTTTCTACGAAAGACATAATTTAACTAAATAAATTTAATGGAGAAAAAGATATCAAAATAAGATTAGTTAGAAGAAGAATATTTAACAAAAATATAAAACTGTTGTGGGAGGTTTATATGGTATTTCTAGTAGAAAGGTATAGTCACTTTAAGATGAACCAAAGTTATAAATATGTGAATGTATATCATATGGCAGCTGCCAAAGAGCAAAGTGCAAGAGTACTGATGTGGGAGGGAATGAGGAAGCTGGGTGATTTCGCGTAAAGTGCGCGGCACATAAACTTCATTGGCCATGCCCCAAGCCCCATCATTCCCCGACTCCCCAAGAGTGCTTGCCATTTTAATTTATATTGTAGCCGTGTTAAAGTTCAACAATAATAAAAAAACACACACACAGAAGTAAGGAAAAACGTTGCATGTGTTTTTCTTCAGTTTTCGCAACGCACATTTTCCACTTCCACCATCCACATTTTGCCTGTTACCTGGAAAGTGCGTTTTTATCTGTTTGGCAGTTGGAAATGGAAAGCAGCTAAAACGCAAAAACTTTTGGCCAATTTCTTAGAGTCTGGCACACGTTTTATTTTTCCGTAAGAAAATACAGGAACAAATTTTTGTCCAATTCTACTAGTTTAAGGCTGCAAAAATAAATGAAGAATATTTGTATATATTTAAAAACATGTAAGGAACTTTAAAACGTTTCTTTAAGAAAATTTAAGCAAGTAAATTTTATTTTTATTAATAAAAACCAAAGTTTTTAGGAATATTTTAAATATTTTAATAAACCAGATGTTATCTAAATCTTTTGTTGTGCCAAACACCGCGTGATTTATTAAGCACTCCCCTATAATTAAAGCATTTAAAAACCTTTTAATAAATACAGACGCGTGAGGCCAAAAACACACTTGAAGCTCAAAGGCAAATAACTTATGCCCCTGCCACCTCATAACCCACCCCACGCAGACTTCACCTTCATATCCCGAGTATTTTTATCCCTTATCCTTATTTTATCCTCACCCTGAAGGACCCCGAACCCCCGAACATTTAGTGAAATGACCGCAAAAGTTATTTTTAAAATCATTTCCAAACAAGCACACGCTCACTTGTAGAAACTTTGGACCAAAGATAAGCCGAGAGCAGCTGTAAAAAGCACATAAACATGCGTGTCGAGTTGGGTCGGTATTTTTTTTTTTGTTTGGGTCTGGCTTCAGTTCCGGGTCAGTGCAGAACAAGCTGCAGCCCCTCACCGATGAGGAACCCCCTTCCAGGTCTCCTCCCCGCCCCTGTTTTTGGTACTTTTCACTTTGGAGGCGTGTTGTTTTGTTGTTTCTGGCGCTACTTTGAAGCTACTTAAGTCGTTTTGAATTTTTTATGATCCCATCCCTTTGGTCATAATGCTTTTTCGTGTATATTGATATAAATGTTTTTACATGCTCAGGTGTATGAAGAATAATGATTGTGAGGGGGGTCAAGGGCTCTCTCTTTAATCGGAAGCGAGTTTTATGAGAAAAGGGTTTAGATAAAGGCATGCTGGGCGCTTACATTAATCAATAATGTAACTAAGTTTTGAGAGCCTAAAATTTAAGACTTTATGATTAGGAAATATTTTTAACTTCGTTAATATGTTTAAGACTTTTAGCAACTTTGGTTCAACAATAAAACATGTGTGTAAGTTTATATTACATAACATATTACATTAGTATTCAAATGTTAATAGATTAAATAAAAACAATTCATCTAACCGAGAAGCAACTGCAAAAGGTACTCAATTTTCTTGTACAGTTTATTACCCGACATTCTTTTCATGTCATGATAAATTGAATTGTTTGTCTGAAAGCCGCTTCCTTCCTGTCAAGTTTTTCATACATGAATTACATGCATGTTTGTATGGAATGGTAACATCAAATATTCATATTGTTTGGGTTCTTCTAACGAGTTGGAAAACATGAAATACATTATTGATCGACTTAATCGCCAGGATCACCTGTCGATAACAAATAGGTTTTTCTAATGATTTGTTTTTCTTATAAATAATATAAATGCTGCATCTTTATTGACAAAAACTTTTCCAAAATGTATTTCTCTTACATTTTTGTAATGGCTTGGTAAGCAGATTGATTATTTTGATATTTGTATATAATTTTTTATTTTTCGTGGTATACCCTACATTGCATAAATATTTCAATATTCCTGCCCTGTATTTTCGAGCTGTCCTCGTTTCATTTCGCGTTCGTTTTGAGTTATGTATTGTTTCGCACATTTGGCGCGTCGATTTATTTACGGCGCCCATAAATTTTGTGGGTGTGGTGACGGTGGTAATGTGTGGGACCTGTACGCCGCACTCAGAATTCTGTGTCCTGTGGCAGGACCCTGTCACGTGTTGCATCACCCGCACAGCAGTTGGCATATTATTCATTTTTATTATATTTTGTCGCCTTAACGACCATAAATTGCATTAAAAATGCTGTCATTGAATATGCTTTTGCGTAATGGTCAGGTGGTGGAGCTACAGTAAAGCAGCACAGAAAAAAAAACAGCTCTAACCGCTCTCTTTGGCCAGTGTAATTTATGGCCGAAAATTTAAATGCAAAATCGTGTATATAGGGCAAAAACCCATCAGCGCTGACAGCGGAAACGCTGCAAATTCATCCGTAAAATATTTAAAATTCATTTTACCCGGGAGCCGCCTTTTATTTTATTGTCGCCTTGGTCTTCGCCTCGATTTTTACGGCGCCCTGAATTGAATAACGGATAAGGGAGTTAAGTCTAGGCAATCCCTACATGTCCACCAGACGTCAGAAATATTTTAGAATGTATTCCAAAGCCAGAAAGTTGGCGCAGTAACAAAAAAATCAGCGGATGTAGAGGAAAAAAAATGTGTAAGTTAACCCGCATCAAGAATTTGTCACGATTTGTAGTCATCGTCCTCTGCTCATTCCATGTCCTTGCCAGCCATGAAAAATGACCGAATTCAACGCTTCGTATACGTAATGCCCGCCAAGGAACTCACCCCTTAAACCATCAGAACCCGTGACAATTGTGTGGTTAGATTTTTTGTTCCCCCGTCTTAACGCTTCAGGATTTCTGAGCAGCAGCAGCAGCAGCGACTCCTTCGCACATCGTTTGTCACATTGTTCGCCGCAGGATCTAAGATCCTTTTCCCCTGTTGTTTGATGTTGTTCTTGAGCCATAGTTGTTGCCAAAGGCAATGCCATTACTATTTGCCATTGTCAGTGTTTTGTTTGTTGTCGAATATTTGTTGTGATTTTTCATCTCACTATAGTTTGCTTTTTGCACATTAGTGTGGGCGTGTCATGTGTAATCAATTTTCCTTTCCCTGGCAGCAGGTGTCTAAAGGATTCTGCTGTTGAGTGCTTTCGCTTTTCACTTTTATATTCCGTCTTGCTGATTTCGGGCTTAAAGTTTTGTGTTACTTAAAATTTATGCACAGCAGTTTCCCAGACATTTAGCGTTGTAAATGGAAATTTTACAAATTTAATTACCAGCAAAACTTTAGACGACAGACAAAAGCTGAGGGAAATTGGAAAATGCGAGAATCAGTTTGCATATATTTCATGGCACACAGTGCGTATGATTGACATTAAAACATTAATTATGCAAAGCGCAGCGAAACTTTTTTGTTGAGTTGTATTTGCTGTTAGAAGAGTTTTCTACTTTCCTCACTCCCGGTTACAATTTATTTTACTTCGTTTCGTTTTCTGTGTGTAACTTCACTGATCAAAAATAATTTGAGGTCTTGGAAATTTTTGGTGATTATAAATTTTTATATTTTAATAAGAAACCGTTTATGTTTCTCCTAATTTTGCTTAGGTTTTTAATATTTTTGCACAACAATAAAGTTTTCTCTTTAAACTGCTTAAATATTTTTGTACTGATTGCCCTCAATATTTATAAAATTATTATCCGACAACTTTATTAACTGAACTTTATATTAACGAAAATCTTTACTGAATATTTCTCAAAAGAAATCAATGTTTTTAAATTAATTAAAGTCCCGTCACGTTTTTTTGCAAGTGTCTACGACAATGCTGCCGTGGAACCCGGAAAACTTTGAGCAAGTTCCTTCTGCTCTTTCTCTTGGGCCACATGTCGTATGCGCAATGTCAGCATTTCTTCCACAAAAGGGCGGCGTGAAACAATGAAGGCGTGGCAGCGAAAGTCAAGTTTTTAATTGTTTTCGCGAATTGATTTAAAAAGCTTGTTGCTGCGGCAACTTGTTCGCCCTGAACTTCATTAATATGTCAGAGTTTCTGTGGCCCAGAGCCGAAAAACCTCGCCTGTCTGCTAAATGGCCTCAGCTTCCTGTAATCAAAAACAACAGCAGCAACGCGGACTTTTCACGGAAAACCAAACTGCGACAGCAGCTGATGAAAAGTCTGATTGACGGACGAGGAGGAGGGGTCAGGACCACGTCGACCATGGCATTAAGACAAACTCTTTGGCGGCTCACTTCGGCGTATTTTATTTATGAGAAGACGCCGCGGCAAAGGACCAAGGAACAAGCTGATTGCGGCCTGTCCTTCTCCAGCGGCTTTCAATTAAATGCACAGATTTTTCAACCTGCCCCGCCTCATTTCTGTTTTTAATTATGTACTTTTTCGGGGCGGCCCAACATGCACCAGGCGTGGCATTTAATTGTCGACACAAGAGCGAAATAATTTTCATATCAGCTTAAGTTGTTTGCTCCGTCGTCCGCCCAATCGAGCATACTTAAGAGCGGAAAATGGAGGGCGGAGAAAATTGAGAATGGCAATAGTATCAACTGTTTAATTAAGGGCAAGGCAGCCGGGTATTTATATTTTCTTGGGGATGGTCCTCTGGCTCGGTACTCTCAGGTGTTTATTAATGAATTTTAAATCCTTTGTTGCCCTGGGGAATTTATCTTTTGAGCTGCGGTGTACAAAAAAGCTTGCTGGTTGAAAAATAGTTAAGACGAATAATGTTACATTTTCAATCTTATGTTGTACAAAATTATAATATGTACGACATTTAACAAGTAACAAACTATTTGTTTGATTATATTATGAGTTTTGGGATCTATGCTTTAAGCAAAAACACATTTAATGAAATTTCGGTTTGGAATTTAAATAAAAACTTTTGCTGTTTAAATTCCTAAAGACCTGTCTTAACTAACTATTTTATTTCAAATGTCCTTTATTCTGTCACAACAACTAACGTTTTAAAATCCCCAACTTTTCAACCCGCAATTAGCTCAATTAAGTGTGGAAAACCTCAGTCACTCGCACAATGACAGCTGACCTAAATTTTTGAAAACAAAGTTTTCTTGCTCTTATCTACGAACACTCGACAACGCCCCCAAAAGTTGACTTGACCGAAAAATTAAAATTGTGTAGAGCATTTTGAGACCATGAAATATTCATAAGTTGCAAATTAAAATTTCATAAGGTAAATGAAACAAGGAAAAGACATTTTACGTTCGCCATTCAAATTTTAATAAACTCAATTATGCAGAGAGCAAGAGCAAAACCGAGTAGAAAATCAATTTTTTTTTGCACTTTGCTGATTTCAATTAAAAGAACGGACAACCGAAGCTGTTGGCAATCCAATCAAAGTGTCAAAAGTTAATGCAGATTCCGACTACGATGGATTTCGACACGATGGCCACTTAAGCTGCCAAATGGAATAAAATGCAACTCAGAGCCTTCGTATACTCATTCTCCATTTTGTAATAAATTTCAGAGAAATTTTTCACTGTCCGTGTTTGTTTCCGGCTTGGCACTTTTGTGCCATCCGCTTGTCACACACTTTAGCTCAGACTCGGCCAACTTTTGTTTATGATTTCCATGTGCCTGCCACGCCCTTAAATATTCCCTGTTTTTCCGTATTTTCCCTCCCACAACACTTTGCATAAATTGTTAGATGTCGTCCTTGGCAGCGAGGAATCAAAAATGAAACAAAAGCTGGCGAGGATGGAAAACCTCAGTCGTTGTTATTGCCGGAAAATTTTTTATTTATCTTATAATTATGTAAATGAGAGCGACGAAAAGAGGAGCAGAGCAATGTGTGTTTACCACCAGCTACAAAATATTGTTTTGGTTCTTTTAGCACCGACACTGAAACAAAATAATACCCAAATCTACAAAATTCAATGTACAAAATTTTTGCTTTACAGAATGCACGATCAATTTTAGTTTATAAATAAAAACATTATTTAAAAATAATTAGTTGCCAAAAAAAACAGAAGTGTATATGTTGCTTTTCCTGAAAATCTAAAATATTTTTATTTTTTCTTTATACAATTTTGTTGTAAAAGAAGAAATGAAAAAGAAACCTAAAAATCAATCAGGTTCTTATTGGTTTTCTTAGAAACAACGCTGCTGGTTTACTTTTCAGTTTTCTTTTATATTCTGTTTGGCTTCTGTTTTGCTTGACCCAAAAAAAAATAAATTAAATTATTATGCCCAAACACAAATGTGGCTTTCCTCCAATTAACTGAATTTCCATTGCCCCCCAGCAATTGTCCGGGTCATGCATATGCATTAGCAAGTTAATTAGGGACAAGTCGCAGATCCTGATTAGTCAAGCCGGACAGGGCTTTTGTCAATCCAAACATTAACTGCCATCTGCCAAAAGGAAAGTCATTCAAATGGAATTTGAAATGCAAATGAAAAGAAACGAAATGGAACAACAAAGTCATTGGGGAAATCCAGTTCAAGGGATTGGTTCAATATGTTAGAGTCCGTGCCGCTGCCTAATATTTTGTCAGCTTTATTTTTTCCTATTTTTCCTAGCTTGATTTTTCTTTAAATTAGGAAGAACCTTAGCATTTGCAGCTACTCAGCCTTTGTGACATGTCGTGTTTATGGGATTTTGTTGCCTCTTCTTTTTCGATTTCAGTTTCGGTTCTTACTCTTTTGGGTCCAGCTTTTCATTTTATTTTGTATAAGATATTTATTTGCTTCTTAGTTGCCTTTCTGGCTTGCCTTTTCCAAATTGACAAATAAATAGCCTCTCGGTTTTTCTGGACTTTTCAAAGAAAAGTCAATTGTTGTTGCTCTGAGCAGAGCTTAGGCCTAGTCAGAGGGTTTTCCCTTTGACTGACCACTTTTCCAGGGATTCAGGTTTCGGAAAATTAATTTTGCATAATAGGCGGAAGAGCCAAAAGGGAAAAGCGACTCGATGAAAGACAAAAGGTGTTTCTTTGAAAAGTTTGCAGTTGAAAAAATGTTATAAGAGGAAAAATATAAGTTATATGGAAGGAAAAAGCTCAAATGACTACAACGTTTTCTTGAGTTAATTTAAAACTAACTTAATAAAGATTTATGTATGTATTTAACATGGAAAATACAATATATAGACAGTTATTTCTGATCCTACATATTAAATATTAGCTTTTACAATTAAGCTAGATAGAATGTACAATATATTTACTGAAAGATTCGTAAAATGAAATTTAAATCAAATTTTAGTTCAGCCAAAAACTCTTCTGAACTCTTTTCGCCCATATTTCATCCTTTTGAGTTTCGACTCCGCAATCTTACCCTCGCTTTATCATTTGCTGGCAGGCCTCTTGTTAAAAATGCAATATTTTCACCCTCGAATTCGCGCTGCGCTCCAAATAATTATCGCTTAATGATGTGCAATGGCAACAGAAACTGAGTAAGGGAGCTCAGTATAAATTTTCAGTTTTTTGGCACTGCCCGACAGTTAAATCTCAGTTCAACGAACTCAGTTGGAAACTTGCATGCATTTATATGTTTATTTATTGCAGCGGGGGAAATTGAAATTGTTTCGCGAATAAATTAAATTGCTCAAGTTGGGCGCAGGATTTCGTCAGGCCAGAAAGCGTATTTGAAATGTGAATTATGGGCATTATTTAAAACGGAGTAGAGTGGAGTGGAGTGGCTGAAAAAACTCAATTAGAGCGCTAATTAATTTATTTGCTCAACAAGCCATGTTTGGCCGCAAACTCATTAACTTGTCACATGTAATCAGTGTCTAGTTTGTGCAGATCCAACTCCCCAAAAAAAGCGGTCGAACGCAAACTGCGAACTGAAAAACTAAAATTGAAACTAACTGACCAACGACGGGCAAGGACATGGGTTCCAGACACGGACATGGACATGGACACTGTGCAAACTTTGCAACGTTGCAAGCGCCCAACTTTTAAGTGAGTGACTTATTTTTTACACCCCTTGCCACCCCCTCAATTTAAGGGTGAGCCTGAGATGGGAAACTTTTAAATCAATGCCCGCAAAAGTGGCATCGTCATCGCATAGTCACCCCTGACATCACAAACAAAGGGCTTTAACTTAATTGAGCTGGCCAATGCAGGCGGTTAAGCGAGGGTGGCTTGGCTTAAATGGAATATTGGCTTAAAAACCAAATTAAGGAAAAACACGGAATAAATTGACAATTTTGATAATAATAATTTTTCTCTGTTTAGATTCAATACAAAATGTAACCATTCTAATATTATAAATTCAATTTAATGAAATTGCCAAAAAATATCCTTTACTTTAAAAAATGTTCTAAATTATTGTATTACTCAAAATAGTTTTTAAATTATCTGGTTTTATAACTGTGCTACAATGTACTAATTTCTATTAATATTTCAATGAATGAATAATAATTTTTTTTCAATATATTTCTCATATGCATAATATTTAAATGACGTATCCCAAAAACTTTTCAACCTTATCTCCCCCAAGGAATTCGAAATTCGTTCCCATTTGCCATTATAATTAAAAACCTACAAGTTTTTAGTGGCATCGCATAAGTACTTCAATGATGCCCAAATGCCGCCTGGCAACTGACACGTGTAAGCGGTGACTTCAGGGGTTTCGAGGGGCTGAGCGAGAGGCTGGGACAGAAAAGATTGCCTTGTCATCGACATCGAGTTCATCATCATCAGTGGAACAGTGCAGATTCAGTGCCGGCATCGCATGACCACAAAATTTAACCCCGTCCAGGGATAATTTTGTCAAAATGCAACGTTCGATATTGAAGAGCATGCAAGGGGGTTAAAAAAGGGGGGTGCGGAGGCGGTGAAAAAGGGGGCGGATGTGGTATAGTGGGCGTCTCGTGTATGTGACTATGTCCGTGTGTGCTGCATATTGATGGCGTGATTTGCATTTGAATATGCGGCCAGCATGGCGACGTATTTTCCTTCCTTCTCCCACTTTTTCCACCCACTCACTCTTACTTGTCCCTCCTCAATTTTTCCAACCCCCCACCCACATGGTCTGCTCTTCCATCTCTTGTTATTATTGTTGTTGGCTGTGCATATTGCGCTTCGCAATTTTCACACGTTGATAAACTTGTTTCAACGTTGAACAGTCATAAGGACAGGAAAAAGCAAAAGTGCACTGAGAAAAAAGAGTCTTTGTGCACCGATGCAATGATCACAAATGGGCTAACTTTGTGAAAGAAAATACTTTACCACATAATATTACTTCTATTAAAGTTCAAATAATATAAGCTAAATTTGTTTAATAACCACATACCACATAATATTACATCTATTAAAGTTCAAAAAATATTTTTATATATAGTTATTATATTATATTATATTTGTGGAAAAATAAAGGTTTATTTAAAGCCCTACAAAAATATATAGAAATAAAAGCATATGATTCATGTCTTAAACATTTTGGTTTAAAGAAAGATAGCCCACTTTTTGTCAGTGCACCTGCAACAAATGAGGGAGCTGTTGTTGCACCTGCTCTCGAGCTTTTCGCTTATTTTTGTCTGTCGGTGGGTCCCATCGATGGCAGTGTGCATACTGCAGCCAGGATCCTGAATGCAGCATCCTGTGTCCCCTTCGCCTGCTCGAAATTTGTTTTTTATCAAATGCGTTTAATTGGCAAAGAAAAGGGGGCGGCAGTGGGCGAAAAGCGATAAAGAGACCGAGTCCGTTGTTACGCACCCAAGTATTGTTGCATAATTTCAGGGGCTCCGTTTTATGGATGGCCGTGTCCTGGATAAATCGCCTAATTGCATTGCTTTGTTGTTTATGAGCATTATTTCGGAGATTGCTTATTGCCTTCACTCTCTGTCTGTGCCACTCTTGTCATCTCCCTCTAGCTTTCCTATTTGATTGCGAATTTTTCGTGATGGCCGTTGATTAGAAAATGCTAAATTGGAAATCGGATCTCGAAAGCGATTTTCGCCAAACATCGTTTATGCCGGTAATTTTGGATGGTACAAGAGATGCAAATGAATTGGCGCCTAATTGTTGCTTATTGTGAGTAAAACTGGGAAGATTTATATATGAATCTCTCTTTTAGTACTGATATTCAATATAATAGGCAAAATATACATTTTTATATTCAATAACTTATATATTATTTAAAAATATTATTATACAAATATTAAGTTATTATTATATGCAGTATGCTACTGCTCCTTTTTAATTGAATGGCTGCAGGATATTACAAAAACTACTATCAATATATCGTGATGAAATTCCCTCTTACCCTTCATAAATACATAATACACATATTTTTCTTTGAACTCAAAACCCCACAGACATAATACCTTTAATTGGAAGAATAAGGCATAATTTGCGGGAAAACTTCACTTTCGAATTTCTATAATGGGTTGGCCATTAAGTCATTTCGATTCATCAGTCAACAGCAATGAGTTCACAAAGGATCCTTTTCAACATAGTTCCCTGCTGAGTGCCCTTATTGTCCTTTTACCAAGGTGGGACAGAAACGATTCCCCGGATTCAGGGACACTTGCATCCCGAAGTGCTTCAGTCACCCGTTGCGAATTTCCTTCCATTTGCCCCACAGGTGAGGTGACCAATAAACAGCATAATGACTATCGCTGACCGCAGGCCATATAATGGAGCCGGGGTCAAAGGTCGTCCAAGGGGGAGGGGGATACAGCCAGCTGGGTGCCATAACTCATGACAAAGAAATTACGGAGCGCGAGCAATAAAAAAGTTTCGGCCGGGTGACTGAGGCGCCATTATCATTGGGCATATTAAAACTTTTGATGTTGCTCAAATTATTTCGGGAAATTGATGCCCAAGGATTAACTTTGCCGAGAGACAGGAGACAGGCGAAAAAGTTAAAGAAATATAATAAAGGACACGGCGGCGGCCACATCAAACAGCAGACCACGGGACCCCCAAAGGACTTCATCCGCAACACCTCCGCCGTATACGTGATATTTCAGATGACGATGGTCATCACAACGATGATGATGATAAGGGCGGCCCGATGATGAATTTCTTTGACTGCCGCCTGCTGCCTTTTGCGGCTTGTGCGGTTTTCGGGCGATAAATTCAGCGATACCAACGCTTTTTGCGTTCACTTTCACATAGTTTTCTACTCCCCAGCCAGAAACTCGACTACTCATCAGCTGCAAGCAATTCGCGTAACTTTTGCAACCAAAAAAACGTGGGGAAAACTCACATAAACTCGGGAAAGAAGAACAAGTTACCTGAATTTGATAAGCCGATGATTGGTTTCACTATCAGAAAAATAGGAATTAAAGAAATAAAATTAGCACTCACCATAAAATAAGCAATCATTTTGTTTATTTATATATTTTTAATGATTTAATTTTAAAGTAAAACCACAATGATTTATTTTATTTAAGAAAAAAATGCACATTTTTAAACGCATTTATAAGTTAATCATGTAACAAATGTCTTTAAGAAGTTATCTGCCTTCCAAAAGGGTATACAAAGAAAGCAGACCGGAAGAGCAACAGAAACGAGACCTCCGCAAAGGCCGAGAGTCATTCACATTACAAAGAAGTTTTCATTTCCCAAAGCGGCCGCAGGACATTATTTCTTGGACTGCACACCCTTCGTCTATTTTTTTCGCCATCCCCTTTTTAGGCATCCTTATATGCCTGTCATTCTTCTGCCATGAATATGTCTCCATCTTCTCCCTGTGTGTTTGCCATTTTTTTTCTTTGTGTGCATTTTGCTTTCTGCTTTTGAGTACTTTTTTTTTTGGTTTCACTCCCTTTCCATGCCTTTAAACGCTTTTTCTTGCAATTGTCAGAAGTTGAAGATAAAGTTGTGATAAAACTTATGACAGGTTTCCCTCACTATCTTTCCCGCTGTCTCTTTTTCACCCCGCAGAAAATGCAATTATTCATTTCGCCGAACTAATGACGCAATTAGTTGGGGCAACTGTACTCGCAGACAAATGAAAGCGATTACAGGTGAATATGAATGAAGTGCTGCCAACTTGATCTGCGAGTTCAGGGAGAAATAAATTACACAATTCAGTGATAATAAGGCTCGTTTTAGTAGACCTAAGGGAAGGGAGAGGAAAATGAAGTGGGTGGATGACGACCTGCTGTATAATAATATCCATAAAGTGTGTCAGTGTTTAAGTAAGGGATTTTCCCCTACAAATGTAAATTAATTTTCAGAATAAGTATTTTTCTTGGAATGGCAAAATGTATACTACCGGAATAATAATAAATAATAACAATTGCAATTTGGCAAGGAATACAAACAATAAACAGAAAACTCAAAAGAAAATATTTTGTTACACAGGAACCTTTAAGTTGGGATTTATACAAATATATTCGTATTAAATACCTATATTAAATTTAAAGTTCGCTATATATATATATTTATATACGTATTATAAAAGGTGGCAAAATGAACTCATTTGTTAATTTATTTATAATTTCACATAAGTAAATTATTTTATATAAAAATTTAAATTCTTAAAATTTGACTGGATTTAACTAGACTTAATTGTAATTTTTCTCGAACTTTAAGTAAATATTTTATTTCAGTCGCTATCCATAGAATATTTATCTGTCGGCTTAATAGACCTAATGTAGATGCACCCACTTTATGATTATCCCCCGACAATTATCAAAGCCCTATGATATCAATGCCATACTCTCCGTTTTATAGCAGGACAGTCATTGTTAATCTCTTAGGCCATCATATTTATTCGTTTTCTCATTCGTTCTGGTCTCTTGACCATTTTTATTGTTCCTTCCCCGAACAATTCTTCCCTGGGTTGGCTTTTCTTTTTTTTCTCAGCTTGCTGATCTGTTTTTATAGCTCGATGCCACGCCCACAGTGGCCACTTGTGACTTTTGGCCCTCTTTTTGCCCTTCTTTGTTGCGGATTCCCTTGGTTACGAGGTGCTAAATCAAGTTAACGTTTAAGTGGCCGTTTAGTGCCTACGCCTGGACCTGTATTTGTATCTGCATCCGTATTTGTATCCGTACCCTTATCTCTCTCAGTGTTCGTATCTGTATCCTTGTTTGATCCCGAACTCCTTCCTGAATTACGCTTCGGTTTATTATTACTTCGCCTTTTGTCATAAAGAGTTTTCTTTTAGCGTCCCGCCTTTTGGCGCTTTTTATTGACTGTAAAGTTTATATTTTTTAATATTTTCTTTATGCCTTCTTTCGACGGCGCTTGTAATTGTTTTTTAAACAAAGTTTATAACTTTTTGTTGCCCCGTCACGGTTGTTCTTATTGTTGATTCCCATTGTTGTTGCTGCTGTTTTGTTTTCCGATTTTTCCCTTTCACCCTGTTGTTGTTTTGTGTGCATTTTAATTTGCTTGTCTGCCTTTTAATGGCAGTTGTTATGCAATTTTTGCCGGTAGAGGGGACTCCAAAAGGCAGCAATGCAATTTCCCTCCCCAATTTTCCCCTTTGCAATATTTCTTGTTATTTTTTCCTTGGGCAAAGGCAAACAACTAATTAAAAAGATGTTTACTGATGATAATGACGGGGCTGTTGCTGTCATTAAAGTTGGACCGTGAATGTCTAACGCATAAAGAGAGGCAAATGACGGTACGCAAATAAAGTGGGGCCGTGAAAATGCTTTGAGTAATTTTATATAGGCTTCATTTGAAACGGGCATTTGCTATGGGTCTATTAGAGACTAGGTCCTTGGAGTGGATGTAATGAAGAGTGTTGGTGATTTTTAGGTCAAGTCATAAACTTAAAAATCTCTGACGCCATGTTAGGACTAGCAAATTCAATAATAAACAAAATAAATTTCGAATTTTTTCTAAAAGAAAAGTGTTATTCACTTTGACAGCATTTTCTTTTCTTTAAAATCCACTTTTTTGTTTTCCGAAAACATTGCAAGAGATTTCTGTTTAACAGAGCCATACTTCACTTCCAAGCACTCCAAACATTTCAATTTTGATTTTCACCAGATTTCCAACACATTCTTGTACTTTACTAGTGAAAGTGCTTGCCCCACTCCCACCCAAGGTCACATATAGATCACCCGAAAAGTAAGGAAACTGGTGGGCGGGACAAAAGCCTTTAGCCATTTGCAATTTTCAATTTCCATTGCCGAGCATTGGTACATTTCAATTGCGTTTCTGTAGTCGACGAACAAGTGGCACCCTTCACACACACTCATGCACTGCAAAAAAATTGAACTAACTTTTTTTTCGATTTCAATGTACCATAAGTTACACTTAAGTAAAGAACAAACCTACCATTATATGTAATAATAAAAAATTAGTTGTATTGGATGGCTTAAAGTAAAATACAAATAAAGTAATGATTTTAATTTTACTTTAATTTCTGTCATGCTCTCCACAAATTTTTTTGATATTTTCAAATCAAGTTCAACGTTACAAAGTGGTGGCGTATTTTTATACCCTTGCAGAGGGTATTATAATTTTGGTCAAAAGTGTGCAACGCAGTGAAGGAGACATCTCCGACCCTATAAAGTATATATATTCTTGATCAGGATCACCTCCTGAGTTGATATAAGCATGTCCGTCTGTCCGTCTGTCCGTCTGTCTGTCCGTCTGTCTGTTTCTACGCGAACTAGTCTCTCAGTTTTAAAGATATCGAATTGAAACTTTGCACACACCCTTCTTTCCTTTGCACGCAGTATATAAGTCGGAACGGCCGGGATCGGCCGACTATATCCTATAGCTGCCATATAACTGAACGATAGGAAATGCCATAACTCTGCTGTTTGTAAAGTTAGGAAGTTGGGATTTTCTATGGCTTCTTTATTTGGCCAATCAATTCGACCTACCAAATTTCATAAGGATCGGCCGACTATATCCTATAGCTCCCATATAACGATAGGAAATAGCATAACATTGGTGTTTTTAGAGTTAGGAAGTTGGGATTTTCTATGGGTTTTATATTTGGCCAATCAATCCGACCTACCAAATTTTATAGGGATTGGCCGACTATATCCTATAGCTGCCATATAACTGAACGATTGAAATTTCCATAACTTTGGTGTTTTTAAAGTTAGGAAGTTGGGATTTTTATTAGTATTAAGAATGCATCATATGAATAATTTTGGAGAATATTATTTACAGAATATTCTGCAAGGGTATATCAACTTCGGCTCCGCCCGAAGTTAGCTTTCCTTTCTTGTTAATTATACTTTCGTCATCTGGATGTATTTCTCTCAGTGTAGAACACACATATCAAGGCAAAATTCCTCGTTTCCTTGCATTATTGATGCTACTACCGCTCGTTGTTTTTACCGCTACTTGTGTGCGTGTGTACGTTTTTTTCTGCTGTTTTGTTTGTTGAGTTGAATGAACATATTTTGCCTTGACATACATTGCATTGTTAGCAAACAAGAGTGTCAGGACCTAGATGGCCACGCCCCCGAAATCCTTCAGATCGCCCAGCCCCCACCGCCCTCTCCGCCCCACTTGAAAGTGCAGCCACAGAATTTCTCGAGCTGCTCGACATGTTCATCTTGGGTGTGGGTGAGCGGTGTGTGTGCATAGTTTTTGTTCAAACAACACGCAGCTTGTACAAGAAAGCCAACAGCGGCAACATCGGCAACACTAACAGCAATAGCAACAATAATGACGTTTTGACTGACAGACAGCAAGAGTAACAAGTACACAAGCCCATAAGACAGTTGGACAGCGGCTGTGGCGAAAAGCTGGGGAAATGGAGAAAAGAGTGCGACTTTCACTGGAGAAGGGACAAAAAAGTTTATTGCTAACAATAGCAACAGCAACGCTAACAGCAGCAACTGGAACATGGCAAAGCCCAGCGTTGTTCACAAACTTGCTGTCCGTGTTGCTTGTTTGCTTAGGCTGTTGCTGTTGCTGCTGTTGCTGTTGCTGCTGTTGCTGCTGTCTGGTTGCTGTTGCTGCAGGGATATTGCTGCTGTTGTTGCTGAAAAAGTTGCTGCTGTTAGGTTGCCGATGTGTTGCAATTTCCAAACTAAAGTTGTTGTCCCTAAATTTGTGGAGTTTTGCTGCTGTGCTGTTGATGTTGCTGCGGGGTTGTTAATTCTGTTGTTGTTACTAATGCAGCTGATTTGCTGCGATGTTGCTGCCGAGTTGCTGCCGTATTGTTGCTTATGTTGCTGATTAGTTTCAATGGTTTTGCTGTTGTTGTTGCTATGAGATTTCTGTAGTTGTTGCTTATGTGTGGCTAATATACTGCCGATGTTGTTGCCTCAAGGTAAGTGCTGGGTTACTACTGTACTTGCCGACAGCAGCTATGTTCTTGTCGGGTTGAAGTTGTGTTGTTTGCAAATACTTAATATCACACGCCTCGCCATTCCCATGGACTTGTAGTTGCTGTAACCTTGTTGTTACTGTAATTAGGATGTGGGCGATAATGATGGAAATTAAGAAAGTAAACTTCAAAATAGGTTGTTCATGGGGTGATAATTTGTATAAGAATTGTTGTGGGTAGTCTAAAGTGTTAAGTGTCAAAAAACACTAAGTCCTTCTTAGTTCGCTATACTTAAATCTACAGCTATCGATGCACAGAATGCGAAAGTACTGCTTTTTATCAAAAAAAAAATCTTCGCAGGCAAATAAAATTTTAAAAAACAAAGGCATTTAATATTTTCTAATAACTTACAATTTAATACACAAGTATGAAAATAAGTTTTCTTTCTAATAGCCATGATGATTATTTTTACTTTTTTTAAAAACTTAAGCTTCTAACCAATTTCTGTGGAGCTAATTGCATACAAAATGGTTTGAAAAACATCTGGGCTGTTTTTGAATTCGAACCCCATATTTTGCTAATTGCTGTATCAATAAAATGCACAAAAATCCAAAGTGCATGTCATTTGAATTCCCACACAATTGTGTGCATTTCAGAACGATATATGACAAATATGTTACGGTCAATTGCCGAATGCAATCAACTCTAAAGTTCTTTATGGAGCAAGGCCTCGTGTCGGAAAAAGAGAATGCCATTGAGGTTGACTGACAGCTGCACTCATTGAGGCAATTTGCTTAAGTTACAAATTGAAATATTTGCATTTTATCTTAGAAATGCAAATGCCCTTTCTGCGAGATTTTCCACAACTCCCTCCGCCCGCCTCCTGGTGCAAGAGTATCTGGGCAAACAATGCCAAACAAATTGGCTATTCAAATCCGCAGACGCCATACGAGCAGGAGCAGGAACAGGAGCTGTCTAAGAAAGGCCAGGAGTTTCGTTGGGGTTACAATTTATGCGTTTGGCCCCCGGAACGTTGAATGCATTTTGCAATTTTCATGGCCTGCCCGGACTTTTTTCTACCCTTTTTGCTGCAACCGCATCCAGCTCCTGCTTCGCCAGCAACAAAAAAGCCATTAAGATTACTTTCTATGGGCCAGATTTAAGGGAAGTCTGGTTGGTTGTGGGATCTTTAGTGGGTGGGGCTGGAGTGAAATGACGAGCCTCTTGCAAACGACAGGCGAAGCCGAGCCAGAAGAAATCGCCCCCCAGTACTCTTGTAAATACGCATGCAGGCAGGAAAAGGACCTAGAGGCCCAGGCGAAGGTGTACAGTGAGAAAAGGGGCTTTCAAATCCTACAAATATTATTCAGACAAAAATACCGGTTTAATAACTGCTTAATTCACTTCAGGATTTTAACAAAAACATTTATGAATCCTTTGAATTACCACATTTATATAAGTTTAATATTTAACTAACAGGCTTACCGTATTTGTTATTAGTGGTTAAAATCTAGACGTCTAATGAAATTCACTCCTAATTTTTAACAGTTTTTTTTTCCAGCGTTTAGGGAATATTGTGCTGCTGCTACATGGGACATACAAAAGCCTTGGCAAGCAGCTTCAATAAATGCCAAGCCTTTCCACCATAAAGTAAACGATTGATGAGGTTAGAAGACTGAACAACACTTCAACACAATGCCACGCCCACCCTGTATAGGGGGATTTTCGCCCACTTTGTTGGTTCATTTAACTGCAATGGCAGCAAATTTTTTACTCACAAATTGTTTTACGAGCTATGCAAACTACTTGAAAGGAAGAGATACTGATATGGTTATACAGAGGGAGTTGAAGGGATGTAAAAAAGGATACCAGATAACCGGTCTCGGGATTGGCAGATTAATGTAATTAGCAGTAGGTTATAAGCTGATTAGAGATTAGCAAACAGTATTTTAGATTTCCATCATGACTTTCTTCAATGCAGCAGGAAGATCTAAGCATAAATTGCTGTTTTAGATAGGCTTAAAGAAAATGCACGGCAAAGACATTGAGATTAAAATTAAAATTTTTTGGTCTTGATATACAACGTGTAATGCACATATATATTTATGAATAAAATTTTATTTTGTTTAAGCTGGTTACTCTGATTTTAAGTTGGAGCTCTTGTGAAGCATTCAACAAACAATGTATATAAGCTGTAAATAAATATAAGTCAGTATCTAAAGAATACTTTACATTTTCTTGCGGCTTTGTAAGCATACCACTTTGCATTCTAAGCGCAATTTCGACCTTTGCAACCACCCATTGATGATTTTTTGGTTTTGTAATTTTAAGAAAATTTCCTTTAATGGCTTTCTTTGGTTAGCCGCAACGGAAACAAAAGACCAAACGCCAAAGCCACAAAAGGAGAGAAAATTCCAATTCAAAAGCGAATTGTCTTTTATTTCAAGCTCATTAGCTTTTAATGCAATTTTATGCGGCCCAATGCGTCTAAATTTTTGCCACGTGCCAGGGAAATCTAAAAATGAATGGGGAGAAAAAACACAGAGGTGGGAAAGTGGCGGCATCCGCACATCGTTTGCATTTTCATTTCGCAAATACATATTCGTTGTGGCTTCTTTGCACCATATGTTTTGTGGATTTACAAAATTGACTTTTGTCGTCATGAATTAATTTTTATTTTGTGTTCGCCGCTTGTCTGACGCATTTTCTGTGGCTCATCTTGTTCCTGGAATTTTTGCGCCTTTAACATTTTATGTAAATTTTGTAAAATATTTATGGAAATGTAGCAGATTGTGACTGGCGACTGCCTCAAAATGACGGCAGACAAGTAAATACATTTACATAAGCACACATGAGAGTGGCTGTCTCTTTCTCTGCGCCTGTGTCCCTCTCTTTCGGTGAGTGTCATTTGTGGGCCCACAGACAGTCGGAGACATCAGCATAAATTTAAAATAAATGCCAAAGAAAGGGAATATTAAATGTTGTTTTTGGTAGATCCCTCATTGCCTAATATTTTATTCCTGCAGAATCTTGGGACTTGGTATTTTTCTGGGACAGTTAAAAGGTTAAACCAATTTAAGCTGTGGAACCTGTACCAGAAACAAGAGTTCACTCTACTCACTGGAGACCTTTTGTTGTTGTCGATGACGTTTGCATTTTCTTTTCAAGATGTTTTTTTTTTTGTTTTGTTTTTTTTTTTTGGTGCGGAAAAGCCTGGCTAGAACTCAAATATATAAATGAATATTTTGCACATTTGAATAAAGAGAAGCGCTGGAGAGTCTGGCTATCACTTTATTTTCCCGCTGATGTTGCACTTTTCCTTTGTACAAAATGATAGGGCGAAGGGAAAGCAGAGGAAAACTGGGAAAAAGAGAGCATATGTAAATGCGTTTGCCAAGTGGCAAGGCGACAGTTTTATTGAGCTTATCTTGGCTTTCGCATTGTTGAAGAGCTCCCGCCACCAAAACGACTGACAGACAATTGTTGAAAGCTTTGATAAAACCAAGGGGAAATATATATAGGAAACGGAAAAGCTTCCCACAGAAATTTAGATTACATATTGAAGTCATAAAGTACAGGTCACCTTTGCTTTTACTCAATATTGAAGATTAATAATGTTGGCTTTAAAAGGGCTTGCAGTATTTCATAAGAAATTAAATTAATATGCTATTTTAGATTATATACTAATATAAAATTTATAAGTACGTATTTGTACAAATTTCTTCGATAGACTAAATGTAGAGATAAACAGGTACAATTTATTTTAACTGAATTAATAAATATTTTTTGATAAAATCTTGCGTAATTTTATTATGTAATTTTTTTGGTTTCTGTTTTAAATTCTTTTTGAGAATAGTTTAAAAAATCAACAACGAAATAAGAAACCCTCATTACGGCAAAAAGACATGGTCTCTTGCTCTCTTACTTTAGCAGAGTGGACTTATTTTGCAACTATCTTTTGTTTTCCATTATTCTCCACTTTTTTGTATGTATTATTCCAATTGTCTGGCTTCTTTCTCCATTTGAGAAGTCTTGACTTCGAAAGAAGTTCCATTGTCGTGGCTGCATTTAGAATGCATTTTAATTTAGCATCAACAACTTTGCCATTTCACTGCCTTTAGTGCTTCGTGTCGATTTGCATAGCTGTTGTTCCCAGGAGAACTTTCCCAACCCCCTTACATATACATATACACAGTGAGCCATGTTAATATTTCTCACATCTAATAAAGTTTTCTCGTCTCTCTATCGCTGGCGCTGTGCCATCAAAAGTTTCACTATCAAGTGGAGCATTACCTGCAGGGATATTTTCCCTCCATCACTGCCATTTTCCTTACATTTTCCCTTCATCTAATACGCTTAATCAAATGTTTATCTTTGCAGAGTGAGAGGGGACGGCGCTTGTGATTTTTCTCATTTATTTTCGTGCGCATAGATTATGTAAATTTTACTACTTTCACTTCGACATTTTCATTATGTTGAACCCATAGACAGAGTCACCTCCTTTGCCATTTTCCTTCGGGCCAAGCTGGTGAAAAATTGCGCGCTCACTTTGAGCGGAACAAAAATAAAGACAGCTGGCGAAAAAATGCTCTGTGAACGTATTTAAAATACTTGCACATAATTTATTTTCGCGCGAATACAAATCATTTCATTTTCGTGCCAGTCACGGTGCTGGAAAATTGTAGCATATCTTGGGGCGCCTGGCCATTAAAGCCGAGGAAACCCTGATGATGGTTATATTACATTAACTGCAGGCGGAGGCTGGGGCAGCCACTCCAACAAATAGTGACTCCGTGTGCCAAGAGTAAAATGAAAATAAAGTGTAGCCTAAAAAAGGGGACGTACTCATGCAGAAGCACCCACAGACAACAACGCAATGAATATGTAAAAAGTGGAATGTGAAGAGGTTGAGCATACTCGAATTCGGAGTGAGCTCTGCTTAGGGGAGAAATTTAGTCCTAAGGAAACTGGTAAGGAAAATAAATGGAAAAATGTTAGAAAGTGTCAGCATACTTTGTTATATGAAACAAAAGTTAATGGTGGCTAAAATAACATTGAAATGACTACATATCGGAAGCTTACATATATAAAATTTAATAATGTCATTTTAAGTCATTAACTACTTAAAGAGATTTTTCGATTAAGCCGCCAATTAAGTACAACATTTTTTTGAAGTTGAAACTCTAGAGTAGTTCATAATATCACAAACCCCAAATCAAATTGTTATTTACAGTAGCAATACAACCGAAATCAATTAATTTAACAATTAATAAATGAATTTTCTGTTTCCTGCGAAATTTTTTTAATATTGTTAATGACTAACCAACAGGTGTCATTTATTCCATTTTCACAAAATTTTACTGAAGGACAATTTTTCAGGAATTCACGCTAATTTGACATGAATGTCTAAATAACATGCAAGCTTTCGTCAGACATAATATCCAGACCCTTAAGCCCCAAAACATCCTACATATCCCATATTCCCCACAGCTACCCTGTGGCTCCTTTAAACGGTTTTGCATGTGTATCTGTGTTGGTTTCTGGGCACTGCTCATTAGGATAGTGCAAGTAATATGAAGAGTTTACCCAGAAATGCCCGGGCTTACTGAGCGTATGCGTAATTAAATTTCATGTGCAAAAAAGCAACTCGGAGTGTGTCACAAACGAAACCAGGTTGTCTGCGAGGTGTAAATAAAGCTCGAGGATGGATGTGTCGAGAACATTTACATTTCATTTAATAGGATCTTTAAGATTGAAGCTGTGAAATGTTAAGTGATTGGAAAATATCAGATAGCAGGTCAAAGTTCAAGCGTGCAGACACACAGACCTACATATTTGGGCACACAAATCAAAGTCAAACGCAGTGCCTGTGTAATAATACCCTTATATGTTATCTTATCAACCCATTGGTGGACTCCCATCCTCCGATTTTTGTTGAACAAGCTTCAACAAATGTCTGCCAGTTGGACAGGCGGCTGTGACACTAATTGCTTAACCTTTTTTCCTTTGTTGCCCGCCATTGTTGACCTTTGAACGCTGCTCGAATTTGCATAGAACCCTGGAACCACCGAGACCACTGACCCATCAACATTGACAAGGCAGCCGTGTTGACATGGATAAACCACTTCAAGTCAAGTGCACACAAGCCAAAGTCGAAGGCCCAGGCCAATCATTCCGCCCCCTTTTTATTTCCCCTCTACAAAATCCATTAGAAATTTGCGATAAATAAAATACGGCAAGACCGAAGTAGGAAAAGTCATAGTTGATATAAAGTTGAAATAAATGTTGTTGTAACCGTTGAGTCTGCGGTGGGTGGAAACTTTTGCGGCTTGGCTAACAAGAATAGGGTATGAAGTTTGAATTGTGCTTTGTAAGAAATTTGTATTTTTTAAATCTACATAACACTAAAGTTAAGTGCTTGTTGGAAGGAAACTTAATTCATGAATTTGGTGTACAGAAACCATAAATAATGTTTAAGCTAATAAGTTATTCTTCAAAGGATTCGTTTTTGAAAGCAACAACTTTTGCATTTAATACTTTTATAAATTAGAAATTTAAATTAGGTTACCATTAAAATCTGTAAAAAGGAATAGAATTCAATTTTTTTGTTTATTATTAACTAATAAAAAATATTCTAGACGTTTTCTTCCTGTGTTTAGTTTTATTTTCTCAAGCGTATTTCAAACGTCACTGAGGGACTTATGAACTTTTTTCCGCTTCCCAACTGTCTCGACCTCCTTCACTTCTTATCCAGCGATGCTAATCCTAATAAGCCAAGTTGGTCTGCCAGCTAACTTGCATTCGCAATCTCTTAACCCTCTTCTGCCCCCAATGCTGCGCAGAGTCAGCTGCTGGCGACAATATGCATGGCACTTATTGCCACTTCAGTTGGCATACGAACCAGGCTAATAGCAGGGGCCACGCCCCGCTGCCTCTGCCCCTTGTATACCATGCTCACCTCAGAAAACACCTGCAGAGCTTCGAAAAATTTTATTTGCTCAAGCTGAAGCAAAGTTCTGCCCAAGGAGCAACAGAAGCTGAAGATTCCTTGTCGTCCCGGTGACACTTTTTGGTTTTTTATGCAGCACAGAGATCCCTCCCCTTCTCACTGATTTTTGTACACGGTAAAAAAAGGATTTCTGTGTACATAAACTTAAATGTCTTCTGTACGTGGTAGTTTAAAATAGAGCCTACCTGACATAAAATGCTTTAAAATTTAATGGCACTTATAAACAAGTTTGTATATCTTAAGAAACAAAGGATTGAAAAAGATAAGTTATCAAACCACTGCATTGTTTTCCCAGTGTGCAGTGCTGGCCCCTGGAAATCTCGACTTGTGAACGAAAAAAAGGAGTGTAAAAAAGCCAAGAAGCATAAAAAGAGTGGAAGTAAGTGGGAGTGGGAGCCCAGAAAGTGTGGCCATAACTTGGTGGCAAATGTAAGGGAAAGGGGGAAATGCATCCAAGTCCAAAAATCTCGGCAGGTGTGGCACATATGCACGTGTTGCATCATTGCAGTTCCACAAGCTGTTTCATTGCCTAGTGCAACGGGCATATTAAATTTACCATATTCCTAGGGATGTAGTTGTTGCTGCTTAAGAGTACCATAACCCCAAAGAATCCGCTTGAAATTTATGCACTTGTGAGATTTTTATACTGCACTTTTCCCGACCTCCTTCTGTCTTCCCCTTTTTTTTGTTGCCCGCATAAAAATTATGTGGCACCTTGATCTATGAATATGTTTGCCATGCTTTTATTAGATTTATTTTCGCACAGCAGTATAAATTGGAGGGGACGCCAAGGATAAAGAGATGCAGATGTGGAAAGCGTCTTAGGAGTTTGTGAGTGAGACATAAACATAAAATGGGGATTATTACTATTAGTGCATACGAGAACTAAGGAGTAAGTGGAATACCCTGATATCTAAATCTTATCTTTCAACTAGTATTATTCTGAACGTTAATATTACGTTACTCACTAAAATGGGAGTGGCTTTCTTATTAAAGCTATTTGAAAAGCATTACTGGCTTAATCCGCCCAGTTGGCATATTGGCATCTAGGCTTTAGCCTTCGTAGCTTTATACACATTTTTAATAGCTTGTAGCGTTTCGCAGACGATTGTTCTGCAATTGCTTGACCCAATTCGCACCACAAACAATAAAGTGTATTTAAATTTACATATAAACGTGGTCATACAAGTGTGCAACATATGCGAAAGAATACACAGTTCTGGCGCTTAACTGTTGAAATTTTAAACAAATTTTTGCACAATTCCTGTTTGCCATTGCCTTTATTGTTCTTGTTGCACTTGCAGCTTGACACAGTTTTCAGTCACACCCATTTATTTACAATGTCAACGAGAAAAAGAGCACGAGGAAAGTGTGAAAACCCTGGCAGGCTCAGCTTTTGTTGCTCTCCGAAAAGCCTTGTATGAAAGCCCCCAGGCCATGAAATTTGCATGCAATTTTCAGCACAAAGAAAATAGAGAAAAGAGTAAGGTAAAATGGGGTGCAAATAAGCTTAATTGTAGCGAAAGGTTGGGGAGACCTATCGGTTAACAACTGACCTTGTCGAAAGACCTTGAACTGTCCTAACAAAGGACCCAGACATTCCCAATCCCCGAATTCCCACGCCCATTTGCTGTTTCCCAGTAACCGAGTAATTTCTGTGGCTAATTAGTACGCAATTTGGAGAAGGAAGAGTGTGGGGTTGTACGGGGAATTAACTACCAATCAAATTTACAGTCCGCACGAAATTGTATTTCAAGTTACAGGGGTCAAACAAAAGCGGAGACTACTTTGTCTGTTACTATGAAAAAGTTTTAAGTACTAAAGAGAAAATTGTCTTTTTAAGGATTTTTAAATTTAATTTAAAGTATTCTAATTTATTGTTTCAAAATATATTCAAATAAAATGGAATTAAAAGCATCTACGAAGTTCTATTAAAACTTTTAAACATTTTTAAAAACTATAAATATTTTTTAAAACTTTCCCTATTTTTAATGTAGCTTTTGTTTATTTTACCTCTATAAGGACTTTATAAAATATATGAAGAAAACGGCTTTTGACATTACCTAAATTAATTCACAACAGCAATGGTCTACTGTAATTGAAGTTTCTCAGCTGTAAAGTTCCACTGGGTTAGGTACTTTGTGCTTTATTGAATTTTAATTTGCACTTTGTGGTTTGCGGTCAATAGTGGCCACGCCCATATTTTCTCCAGCCACGCCTTTTGGCTTGGACTTCCACTTAAGGCTTCGCTTCGCTTTGATTTCTTTTGGGTTTTTCTTTCCGCCTTTCTCGCCCTCTGTAGGTTTTCCTGCTGGGCTTCTCGTTTGCCAAAAACCGCAGAGCGTGTGTGAAAATTGAAATGTCACCAGTTCAGTGTCGAGTGTGGAGTTTTCCACCGCCCTTGATACCCAACTGCAATGTCGTGCTTCGCTTTTCTGCTTGTCTGCCGCTGACAGTCATTGACAACTCTGCACTTCCCCGATAAGGGGCGAGCTCGAAGGGAAAATGTTGTGGAAATGGGTTAGGAAAAGTGGACGGAAAAGGCAGTTAAGAGAGGAGGAGGGGAGGGGGGCTCCTGCACAGCTGCATTGCACGGATGCAATGTTGCATGCCGGTCGCACTAAGTGCTGACTCAACGCAATATAAGTTCTTATTTGCCAACAGACTTCACTTAGAGGATTTGTAATGGGGAATCCCCGATATTTTGTGCTCTACTTTGATTAAAGCGGAATGCTCAGTAAATTCCAAACTCAATTACAAGATTAAGTCATGTAACAAGGAACTTCTTGAAATTATATGCTGAAGAGATTATTTTAATCATCCTAGAAACAACTAAAGAAATGTATTATATCATGTATTATTTAGTTTTAGAAATTTTTACGATAGCATTCAAAATAAATGCAAATTTTAAATTATGCCGAAGCTGATTTTAATTTAAAATTGATTAAGTAAATTTTTAACTTTATTTGAAAATGTCCTAATTGATTTAATAAGTTTGAAATTTTAAGAACTTAGCAAAACTGGTCCTAATCGAATATATTACAGATTATTATTGAGGACTAAGAGCTGGTTTCTACATTTTCGGACTCTAACAGATAAAACTGATGACATTTGCATTCGTTATGGCCGAACCAAATATTTTAGATTTTTTAAAGTCTGCCACTTGCATTAGCTTCGCTCTAATCCAACTCCCGCTGACTTTCACATTTTGCACTTCTTTTTAGCACAAATCCTTTTTATTTCATTTCTTTGGGAGTTTAAAACGTTTTCGACAGGATTTAGTTGCATGACTTTTTGCTTTTAGCATTTGGCCGGTCGAACCTCAAAGCTCTCCGCGACCCCCCCCCACGATTTTCTAACTAACTGGACTGTAACTGCCCGGGGGTGGATATCTGTTTTGCAGCTCCTCGATTCCCAGGACCAAACACGTACCCCCGTGGCCAAACGTGCACGGAATTTCCAAATACAAATACTAAACATGGCCGCATTTTTTAGCCAAACTCCCCAGGCTGCCACCATCCCCCTACGAATTCCGTTTTAGTTTATTTCTTATTGTAGTTCGAAATATTTTCGATTGGTTACAATTTGTTTTAGCAGTAGATTCCAGCCCAAATGGAAAATATTTTGTTTGAGCTGAAAATTTAAATTGATATTGAAATTATTTGCTGCTGAAAGTTGTGGAACAACATTTTTTGATGGAAACTATAGGCTTTTAAAAATATTTAAAAGGTAATAAAATATTTAAGCATTAGATCTCAACTCGAAATATTTGTACATCCATTTTTTTTCTTTGGATTAAAAAGATTTAAAGATTTTTTTCCAGTTTATCTTAGAAGGAAATATTTTAGTTTATTAGTTTATTAGTTTACTTTATTTTATTTATAGGAACTTCACGTATTTTTCTATACATTTTGTTGATTTTAGCTTTCGGCTAAGCTTACTTTAAGCAGCAAAATGTACGCATAAATTACCTGTGGGGTCAAAATTTAGCTTGGTGTTAGTAATAAGTTTTCCATCTGGGCGGTGTTCCCTTTTTGGGTTACCAAGACATGTTGACACTTCGCAGGACAGGTTCAAGTAACCCACTTACAGGACGAACGAAAGAGAGGGGAATAGGGAGTGTGAAAAAGAAGGAACGATTCCTCACCACCGCCATTTGCTCGCCTTTGTTTGCGGTAAAACTTTTGCAGCAGCTTTTGTTAATTCGGTCAATATTTGCGGACGCACGAAATAAAAACGAAAACTCAGCAAAAAAAACTTTTGGCCAAAGTACAAGAGAACAGCGAAAAAAAGAAAAGAGGAGCAGTTCCTATTTAACCCCTTAATGGCAGTTGGGTTAAAGTTCTTCCACTGGATATGTGGCTGTTAAAATAAACTTATTGCCAGTTTGTCAGCTACAAAAAATTCGAATATACATATGTATGCCTGGAGCAACAGTTGCATTTGTGTACACCTGGATCATGCATTATTCATGGAAAACGCAAATTCCATTACGCGTATTTCATTAAGGTAACCCCAAAAGCCGAATATTTTTTTCTTTGCATGTTGCAAGTGCTTTTGAGTCTTTATGCAAATGGTAACTGGTTATAAAATACCGTAAATGGTAAAGAAAAAATGTCCAATTGGTATGGAAATATTTCGGCGGAATTCCTGTATTCTTTCCCTTAGCCGTTAATTGCGATTCGAGTTGTTTACCCAACTTACCTACTGTTTAGTTTGGCCTCACGCTCCAGTTATCCAGTTCTCCGGTTCTCTTCCCAATTTCTCCTTTCTCTGCCGGGTTAAATCTAAAAGGAACAACAGGGTAAAGTTTTTTTTTGGCGTTAGTTAAATTTGTTGAAAATTATTTGCTTTTCTTGTTGTTCATGGAGGGGGAATTCTGGAATGGTCTGGTTTTGCTTTGGTTTTGCTTTCTCGAGAAGTCTTTAGTTAATTAGTTGAATTTGTGTTGAAGAGTTTTTTGTGTGAGCTGGGGAATTTTTCGTAGTTTAATTTAGTGGATGCAAAACTTGTGTCTAGCTGGGGAAACGAAAGCAAACGATGGATGAAGAATGTTAGAAGGAATTCTCCTAAAGAATTGGGGTCCAAAAAGATTTGTATGGAACTAAGATTAACTTGAAATGGGATTTCACAAATTAAAGTACGTTTTGGAGAAGTGTATTTGTATTGTTGGGTGTCAGAAACATTTAGTAATTACTGTTGCAAAAATTGAAATACAAGCCATCCCATAATTTTCAAATATTTGTAGTTTGACTTATGCATATATTTCTATTTTGTTGGGGCATGTTTTTATTGAAAAAAACTTTATTTATTATCTAAGCTTGCATCAGAAATTTGTAGTTATTTTAAGTGAATGCGAATTCAGAGCGAGATATTTTTATTGAATATAATTTTCCATATTTCCACAACATTTCTGCCTCAACTTTTGTGGGCGAAACCTAGAAATTTACATAAATCAACTCTCTTGGCCAGTGCTTGCTATCTGTTTACGCTTTTTCTTGGCTCTTTCCTCCGCGTTTGCTGGCTTGTTTTGTTAGCCAATTTTCAATGTTGGCTTCTGGCTTGCTGGCCACAACAAACAACTGACCATAAATAATCAAATCTTATACACAATCTGCAAACAGATTTTGCGTTTCTAATAAATTTCACTTTGCCAGCACACAGCAAAAAATAAAAACCCCAAAAGGATCCAAGAAGTGGGCGAGGCAAACACTTTTTTGCGTCAACAGACAGAAAAAAATATGTATAAAAATATATATTTATGCCGGGGCGGCTTATATATGTCGGGCACACACTATAAAAACTATATATATTTATATATGTTTATTCATATTTATCTATAGTCTGCTTTGTCCTTGTATTGGAAATAGAGATAGGCCCCAAAAACTATAAAGCAGAGAGAGGGCCACAACAAATTATTGTTCACAGGGTTTTCTAAACGTTTTTGCTTTTATTCTTAGCTATCTCCTAATATTTATCTGCCCCGTGCTTTGTCCTTTATTTCAAGGACACGTTGAGGCGGTGTGAAAATGTGGTTAGAAGTCAATAACATAATAAAAACGTTGACATTGAAGGTCGTGAGGCATGGCTGCGATAGACACATGAAACCGCAAGGCGTGAAGGTCAGAAAAATTATGAAAATTGTTTGGACTGGCGCTCTTGAGAGCCAAAGGAAAAACCCATCCGAAATTGAGGTTAAGGGAGTTTCTGTTGGCGAACAAACTTTCATTGCATAACAATAGGCGCAATGGCGAACCGCAAGCCGCATTTAAATATAAATACCTGCAGCCAGAGCCGCAGGCCAGAACAAAAAACAGAAACCCAAAATAAAACAACAGCGAAAAAAAAAACGGGAGAACAAGTGAAAAGTTTTCTGCGTTTTCTGGCCATGTAATGAAAGTCCAGGCATTTTCCATCCCGTTTTCCTGGAAAAGTGGCTCGTGGTCGCTGGCACGTGAAAGAAAAAGTGCAGGTGGCTTTCGTTCCCGGTTACCCCACACCCCTTCGTCTACACCCACAGCAGAATAAATAAACTTCAACTTTTTGCTTGCCACAATTTTGGTTTCTGCTTCTTTTTCCTTTGAAAGAAGAGAAATATCTAAAATTGCGGCAGTGCGAAAGCGTAAAACAACAGTAACAAATGGCACAGAAATGGGCTAAAGCGAAATAAGCCACAGAAATGAAAATAAGAGCTCAACATTTTCGCTTTTTCTTCCTTATTTCAAATATATGTATAAATTTATATTATTTTCAGCAGTCAAGTGGGTGGAAAAATGCTGTTAAGCTTTAAAAATGTTGACGGCCTCAAGATGCGAGAGTAATTGAGAACAAATAAATACAAGTGGCCTGTGGAAGAAGGAAAAGTCGAGGAAAAATTGACAAAATAAAGATAAAAGCAAACAGGCATAGCTGAATAATACGGGGAAATCAAACGAAATATGAGAGCATGAGTAATGAAATGAACGCATTAAAGAAAGAAATTCTTTTAAAGAAGAAAAGAAATAAATCAATGATATTTCACAACAAAACTTTTATTTCAATCATACACTTGGAAAAAAACGAAAATATCCACGTATTACCAGGATTAAAATTAGAATAAAAAAGTAAACCTAAAAATAAATCCTTTAAATTTACGTTAAAAATTAACATTATCTTGAACAAAAATTATCTCCAATTTATTTCTAAGACTGGATTTTTTTATAAATTAGAAAAAACTTTTAATCATTTTTTGTTTGTTATTTATTGGTTATGTTTTAAATTTAAAAGTCAAAATTCTTTGTATTTTCTTTTCTATTAAAAGATTAAGTCATCTGAGAATCGACAAAGTTTCTAGTCCTGCTTGATAAGTAATTCCGCACAAATTAAAGTTTTATTTTTCCGCTAAGGGAAAATTTTAGAAGAAGTTGTCTACTAGCTGGGTCACTTGACTCCCTTTCGTTGTCAGTTTCTTTTTTTTGTAAGTTTTTCTTCAATCAAATTAAGTAGAGCAACTTCTGAGAGCCACAGATTTATTTGCATGTTTGCTTTTCGCCACTTTATCCGTTTTCCCATTTTCTATTTCCATCCTGAAGCTACAGGCTCTGATAAGGTTTACAATTTGCTTGCCATTTGCTTTTCTACTTTTCCCAACTCACATATATACCCACATTAAAATAGACTGGAGCCTGCTGCTCAATTTCATTTTTACGCTCTCAGATTTTAACTTTCCTTCGCTTTTCAGTGCTGTTTTTCTTGTATTGCGTTCTTGGATTTTATTTACTTTCTTTTTCGGGCTTATAGTTGGTTCATTGTTGTCCTCTGTCTATTTTCCTCATTCCGTCTCTAACTGTTTTAGGTGGGTGATGATGCTGACATAAATCTGTGATATATTGCCTTTCTGCTGTTGGAGCGATAAATTTTCAGCTTGACTCTTGACGCTTAGTTTTATGCATTAAAATCCTTTCATTTTCCCTCGCTTTCTGCATTTTAAAGCTGCTACGATTCTAAATCAAATGAAAGGCCTGATGTCCCCCTTTTTTTTGAGGGCGTGTCGTCTGATGGTACAAAAGTCATTATGAAACAAGTGTTGGCCGCTTTCCCAGCGGATACTTGAGCATAATTAATGCGATGCCACGCCCACAGCCCGCCGCCAAAACAGGAAATGGCAACCGGAATAGATCCTCCCGCCAAGGGATTTTCATCTCCCATTTTCCCTCCTATTTTTCCCACTCAAATGAGACTCGACAATTGCGCTCCCAAATTAATTTGTATAATTTTACAGTCGCATTTGGATGACGAAGGGAAGTTCAGGGAAGTTTGGGAAACACAAACGGCGGGCAAGGAAACTGAAACTTATTCCCATGGGTTTAGAAACCTCGGAGTATTCAAATGATGTTTGGTGGCACCGAAAAGTAGGCAATTATTTTGTAGACCGAAAAAGAAAATGAGAAAAGGGAGGCTGAGGAAGAAAATTTAAAGCAGGTAACAAATCAAGAAACCTGAAAAAATATTAAATACATTTTAAGAAAATTAAAAAAGTGTGGTACGAACTAGATAACAAATATTGTTTATAGATAGTTTAAAATGTTTTTTTGGTAAGGCACTATGATATTTAAAATTTCGAATGTTTGTTAAGCCATAGTACAAAAATGTGAAAGTCTGAACATGAAATAACACTATATTAAATCGGTTGCCGTACGTACATACATATATCAGACCATTAATTTCTCCAATTAATTACTGAAGTGTATTCCATTATCAATCGATTTCAGCAGAGTCTCCATCGTCCACTTTCAGCGTGATTAATATTTAATAGGAAATGCCAGACACTTTTAACTATCTCCTGCTGCACTCGACTTACCCGGCCAACCACCTATCAATTGCAATCAAGATGTAAATGTTGTTACTGGGAAACTCCGGGAGAAAGTTGCAAGTGGCAAAGGGGCAGCGGATAGAGATTCGATGTTGCAACACTTGATTGACTTTCACAGCGCATTTATTTTGAAGCCTTCCGGCTGCCGTTGGCCGCAAAGCCAACTTTTCAACGACTTGGCTTAAGTTTAAACTCCAGCAATGGCTAAAAATAAAGAAATTCGTGGCTTACACACACTTCTGAAACTTTCGCCCGTGCTGAAAGTAAAGTTTCCCACCCAGAAAGCCATAAACTGAGGAGAAGATGGAGCTAAGTTATTTAGTGCAGGTCTAGGCACCTGACTACCCATAGAAAAGGAGTTCAGCTTCCAAAAAAAAAATAGGAAAATATATATAACCGCATGGCAATAAAATGTAATTTCCTGCGATTTCTCTTTTGTCTGGTTGCGCTACTTGCAACTGCAAATTGATAAATACATTTACTGCGGCAAAATGGAGTAGTTTTATATATCTGTACTTTCATCAGATGTGCTGATTATCCACTGGGAAAAAAACGAAATATGTCACAAATATAAAAACAACTTTGGAGCTGTTCCCCTATTTAATATTTCTTTAATTAAATAATATTATATTAAAATACATTGTTAGCTATTGCGTTTAAATTGAAGTTGACTTATAAGTCCATAAAATATATATTTTTTTATAAATATTAAATATCATATTATTCGTATTAAATTTAAATAGGTTTTTTAATTTTCTCACTGTAAATAAATCCTATAAGCTTTGTACGTATAAAGTGTGAGCACGTTTTGCCCTCATGATTTGGTATGCTTCAGCGATTTGTTTCGCTGTGGGTGAGTTACACTTTGGTTGAAGGTTTTTCCGCTTTTCCGCAGCGCCCTCGACATTTTCCCCTTTTTTCCCGCTGACCTAATTTACGGCGCTTTCGATCGGGGCGCGACACATGTGGCTTAGTTGCTGTTTCTCTGTGTTTTTCCCAGAGTTCGTATCCCTTATAGGCAGGCTCCTTTATCCTTGGCCCTGCCGTCAATTTTTATTGCTGCGGCTTGGCCTTTTCCCCTCGATATCCCCGCAACCCCTCGACAGTTGTTTTTGAAGTTTTGCATAGCATAGTTTCGGATTTTCCGGCACTGTCTCGCTCGCTTCTTTGGGCAACTTTCGGAGAACATAAATCACCAGAGCATAGTTTTCATTTCAGGTTTTATTTTTGTGGTGTTTCGGTTTTTTCTTCTCCGAGTTCCTAACTAATTGTGTCGGCATGTGTGCTGGGGGATAATTTGTTGCTCTCACTTCGGACTGGCTTTAAATTTATTGTTTGCCCCGAGGAAAGTGTCAAATGCAGAAGATTTTCACAATCGGATGATAAATGAGTGCCTCACAGCCCTTTTACTCACCACTGCAATTCCTACACAAACTGCACTTTTGCCACTAATTATGTCCGTTCATTATTAACCCTGATGTCAGGGCAACAGGGAAAGTCATACTTGACATCCAAGAAAAAGGGAAAGGGAAAGGGCAAGGAAAGGTGAGATCGCAATGGAAAAATAACCAAGGTGAGAATAAATTTTACTCACTTAGGCAAATTTGACAGACAGGTTTTCCATTAGCAAACATGCTTTTGTCATTTGCGCAAATTAATGCATGACAGGTGGAGAGGGTCGTGGAATAGGAGGCATACAAAGAGCAGATGCTGCTTTTTAAGGTATTCACTTGGGCAGCTCCTAGTGAAGGTCAATTGTATGTGTAAACCTCGCTCTTATTTAATTTACTTTGTCGGAAAAAGTAAGCGGAGATTTAATACTTTTGCGACCTGATAGTTAAAATAAGTAAACCTTTAAATGATCTTTTAGCTCCTCAGCTAAACCATAAAGACATTTTTTTTGCTGAGCATCGTGGTTTGTCTAGTTAGAAAAATAGACCTTTGCAACTCTTACAGAAATGTAATATTCTATATTTCGATGCTTTAAAGCAATAAAACCGGACCGAACCGAAAAAATCATGATTTAGCCCCTTATGAAATAAGAAAGCCAAAGTTTGTTAGCTGGGACTTCTTATTTCCGAGAAATTTTGTCAGTGAAAAAATTAATAATATAGACCATATGTGCAATGTCATATTATAATTTTCAGTTGGTTGACCTTCCATGTAACTTAATTTTGAAACATTCTTTGAAACATTGAAATCTTTCAACTTGAACCCGCAAATCAAACCATGCTATCAACCAATTTCCTAATAAGTCGCCGTCTTTGATTTTGGTTTTCGCTGCCCACATTAGACATTCAATTATCAATCAACCATAAACCATAATTGAAAGATCAAACGCACAACACACATGTCAAATGCACACACACACAGGCTGGTGAAGAACTGTGTATGTGTGTGCGTGTGTGTTTGTATAGGTGTGGGGAGGATTTTCCAGCTTGCCACATTTGTCGCAACTGATAAAAGTCCCACACGCACAATAAAAATGGACAAAAGGCAAAAACTGAGCGAAGGCGTAAGCGAAAAATGTGCAGAGCGTAAATAAATTACAACAATAATGACGCCAAACATGATAACAACAAATGGGAATTGGGGGTTAAAGGGATTTCCAGGGGCGGAACGGGAGGGGCTTTAGCTTAGAGCTGCAGGGGACAGGCGATTGTTATTGATCATCGCAATATTTTGTGCATTAAGCAGACGCAAGTCAAACCAAACATATGCAGCAGTCACTGACGGAATTGAAGGAGGGCTAAAAGTATAAAAAGAAAGGGGGTAAAAGCAACACAGTGCAAAATAATTAATACTAATAATTTTTTATACATTTTTCATTTTTGAAGGCAATTTAACCGCTTTTTTTAGCCATGATTTTTAAAACTGTCCTTATTTTATTAGATACGAAAATGATTTCTGAAATTTGTATAACTTTTTTTTAAGCCAAAAATTATTTTACATTACATAGTAAGAAGAAAAGTGAAGTGTAACCGCAGTCAAACACTGTTTTTTACAGTGTTCTACTGTTTGTCATGGCTTTTTATCCATCCGACTTGTTTACGCCGAAAGCCAAGAGACACACAGGCTGAAGAAAAGGATAACATTGTGGGGGCAGCCATTCAAAGTCCTGAAAGTCCTAAGCCATTAAAGCATATTAGTTTTTACGTTGGCATATTGTGTGTCTGTATGGGTGTTTCTGACTCCGTCTCCGTCTCTGTCTCGTCCTTGTATTTGTATTTATTTTAGGGCCATTTTTGTTTATGCTCGACTGCACAATAAAAGTTTTTAAAAAGGGATTGACATTGTTGTTGCTCGCTGCTGTTCTTGTAGTTGACGCCATTTTGGATTTGCATTGCCATTTGTTGGCCGTTTTTGTTGCTGCTTGGCTTTTGCGGTTTTACGACACGAAAACCCGTTTGGCATGCAACAGTTTTGCACGCTAAGCGGCTCACATCGCGTATACGCAATATATTTCGGGGCTTACACTAAATCAATTTAAATGGGTTGGAACGAGTGAAGATTGCCAGTTAAAGTATTTCAAAGACTTTAATTTTGAAATATTTTCAAAATAATATTGACGAAAACTTTAGATTAAAACATTGATTTCAACTGTTTGCCAGTAAGAGTAGAAGAAAAATTGTTGAACTGAAATGTAAGCCCAAATCATTTTTCCCTCTTTAGAAGTTTCTGAAAGAATTCTATTTAATTAAATTCAATAATGGATATATATTCCTGGGACCATTCCCTTGAAGTTCTTCATTATAGTTGCTTAGTACCCGAAATTAATACCCATTACGTATACGCGACATTAACCCAAGGATAATCAGCTAAATAAGCCATCGTTTCCAGTTTGCCACATTTCTGGGCCATTGAACCTTAATTAACTAATTAATATTTGCCTGTTTCGGCACCATTTCCCGTCCTTCATTTATTCTTTTCAGCATTTGTTGGAATTTTTTGCGTGGGAATTTAAATAAAGATTTAAAGGACTTATCTCACCCACTTCAACTGTACAAACAATTTGACAAAGAAGCGCTAAAAATGATAAATAAAGAAAAGGCACCGAAAGGAATGCAATTTATTTCGTAATAAAAATGCATTTTTATTACAAAATCATAGCCATGAAATCTAGCGCACGGAGCCAGCGGATTTATGTGGCATTCATTATGCTGCCGGCGCTCCCTATTTTCCATTTATATGTATGCAGATATATGTGTATATAGGTGAGGGTAAAATAAGAAAGGGAAAAGCTTGTTTTGGCCAGGCCAAAAAATGTGTATTAAGCTATTTGCATTTGGTTTCAGTTTTCGTTCGTTTGCGTGTTTGCCAGTTTGTTTTTGTGTGCAGCTGCTGCACCTGCAACAACGCAACGTGGCTCAGAATTTATGTATAAAATATAGAGCGCCAATAAATGCGATAAACTGACCCGGTAGCCAGTTTTTTCTCTGCATTCCATACTCCCAAGCTATTTTTTCATCGAATTTTATCCATTTAACCATGGCCATAGGCACATCTCCGCGCTTTTTTTTGCCAGGGCGTGTTTGCATTTAATCCCCATGACCCATAATAATTTGTGCAAATTTATTTGCGAGTGCTTAGTGGCAGGGAATGGAGGTGGCTTTCCATCTGGCCACTGGCAGATATCGTGTAAATAAAACAAATTGCCATAAATAACCCTGCTGGCTACCATAAATCTCTGTTAAATGGACATTTTTGCATCTTCAAATCGTCGAGTGGCAAAGGACACGAGGATACGCATGAAACAAGATACAGGACACTGAGTGAAATACATCTCTGCTGGTACTCGAAATCAGCTGAATGATAAAATGCCTCTAGACAACTAAATGACACGGATGGGGCGTCTTTTAGGAAGAGGGAAAAAACCAAGGTCGTGACCAGGATGAACTAAAAGTGGATTGGAGTAAAGGCTACCAATGTCATATTTCTTTTATCCTTTCTTAAGTAGAGCTGAATTATTTAATTGAGGTTGCCTTCGTCAAGTTTCTATCTTAATTTCCGTTGTTTTTACCATGTGTTCACTAAATATAACTATTGAAATGTATGTATATTACAATTTATTGAACTGACAAAATACATATATTTGTAAGCGATTATCTAAGACCACTGTTTAGTGTAGAGAATTAAACAATTTTCTCTGCCCAAACACGATTGCACTTTCCCCTTTATTGCTATTCCTAATATCTCCATACAATCCTCCTAATCGAAGCCTTTTAAGACTTTCCTTATTTTGTCATTTAATCCCACCACTTAGGTCTTGTCATAACATTGTCAAACCATCAATATGCACATAAAATGCACTTAGCAATCAAATTCGAATTCCTGATCATATATTAAACAAATCCGATTTGGTTAACGTGCATTCAAGCGCACTTTCAATCCGCTACCCGATTTCCCTTGATCTTTGCCGTTACTAACGATATGCGAATTCAATCTGAAAATAATAAAAATATCTATTCAACTTAGGTCAGCTTCTTCTTTTTCCTGCGACTGACTATGATTCCTGATTATGATTATGACTTCAGTGTGTCTAGTATGTGGAGAATTCCCCGCTTGACTCCTTTCCATCCTGGCTGTGTTTTGATGTCGTTACCAGACATTGAACCGCATTAAACTATGCATAAATACACATTGCGTTGACGATGTCGACACATATGGAGACCCCATATCCCTCTCTAGGGAAAAATGGGGGAAATAGAGTGGGAAAAGGGGGCGGTTGCGAAAAGTGGGCGGTATTGAGAGTTAGCGTCGTGCCAGAGGCGTTGGGCAAATGCAATTTGATGCAGACATTACGACTACATGACGATTTTATCGTCGAGTGTAGTGCACAGACATAAACATATATCTACATATGGCTTACGGACTATGGAGGGGGCTTCCCCCTCTCCATTCACCCACACACACTCACACTCAGAGGGCATTATTGCACACGCAAACACACACACTTGCACGGCGTTGAGTGGAATGAATCTTGCACTCGCCGTGCCTTCGATGATGCTCTTAAATATTTGCATAAAAAACTACGTTTGCTGCTAGTCGTGGAATATGGTAAATGGTGTAGAAGTTTTCCCCCCTCCTGCTCTTCCCCACTACCATTAACCGCAACGAGAAAGCAAAAGAAGATGTTGCTGCAACAATAATAATAACAAACACGCACCATAATCAACACGTACTTAAGTCCTGGCACCATTATGGCCAGGATTTACTATGGCTGACTCTCATGGCGCAGATTTTGCAGTTTTTGAGTTAGGTTCTTTAAACGAATAAAGCTTTGCAGAATGGAAAACTTATTATTATATCAGATATAATGTATAATTTATCATAGCTTGACTTTCATTTACGTTTTGCAATAAATAAACACTCGACTTTATTTTTTATCTTTGGCTTTTCTGCATAGATTCCAGATAATTACATTTTTTTAAGCCACAGTCAATTTAATCAATTTATCCCTTAAGCCATAAAAATACTTAAATATTGAGAAAAGGAGGATAATTTAATATGTAAATAAATTTTCACATACAAATCAGGCAACGCAGAATATGAAAAATCTAATTGTATATTCATTGAATTAACACAGCAAATTTAGCAATATTTCGCCTAAAGTTTTGTGCACTTTTCGCCATTCCCTGGAAAAATTGAAATGATTTCGATTGTCAAACGGGCGGCAGCATTTTGATTTGCCTACGAGAGCGCACTTCATTTTAGCAATCAACGCATGCAAATTGACAAGGCTCCCGAGAATAATATTTCATTTCAATAAACAATAAACTATTTGACGCAACGAATAATATAAATATACCGCTGAAGAATGGTCCGGTTTCCAGAGCCATCATCAATAACCAGGCTTGACTCGAACCGAATCGAATGTCCAGAGCAGGGCGCAGCTAGGATTCTATTGGCACTCGATAAGTGAGGCTAAAACAATTGATTATTGTGTGTCATAAGCACACAATTTGCACTCGAGCCACGGGCCGAGGGAAATTGGAGTAGAAATGGAAAGAAAACATACCGCAGCCCAAGCCAGACTCAACTGTCAGTTGCACATACGCCGAAAGCAAATTTAAATGTTAATCAAATGCCGCTACTGAGGAATATACATAAGTACAATATGGGCGGAAAATATCGGAAAAAGATGAAGCCGAAAATACGAGAATCGAAGGAAAATTTCGCATGCATGCACAGGAAAATGAGTTTGATGTGGGGGGATTCGTGGAAGAGGGGTTCACAAATGTAATTGACAGTTCAAGTGACAAGCGGGGCGGTGGGGAAAGGTAAAGGATTCCTTTCGTCCCAATAAAAGGAAATCCACAATAAAAATTTACAGCAACACATCCTCTGTCCACTTTTCAAAAATGCAAAATGCGCGCCACAAACAATTTTTAATTAAAAAACGAGAGGAAAAAACTGGGACGATGTTTTCATTTTTCTTTTTTGCCGGACTGTTGTGATGCATTAAAATTAATGTCATTTTTCAGCCATTTTTCAGTTACTTTTTTACGCTCCCCCCATCGCACTTTTTCGTTTTCCCTGTGCTGCCATACGTTTCAGCTCGGCTGAACCTGTGGAAAGTTTTCGAATTTTTCCTTTTTTCAGGGTATTCTTTTTACTTTCCCATTTTGCGGTCGAATCGCTGCCCGGCTTCACAATAAAAGGCTAAGCGAATAATTGAGATACGAGTGTCAAAAACTACACCCAAACATTTCATTATATTTATTGAACGAGTATTTTCTTGTCTCTGCTTTAAAATAACTTGCAATATGTATTTCATTTATACATTTTTCAAATTTTGTGAACCGGCTTAGGCGTTCTCTCTCATGAAACGGAATAAAGCATCATCCTTGCCATCTTCGATGCCAATGAGACGACCCCAAATTACTCCTTTGCGTTCCAGATCCCCGATTTTCCTCACAACACGCTGCTTTACATTGCGATAATTCTTTAAATCTAGTCCCGAATTCCAGTCGAACGATTCACTATCAAGTAAACTCTTATATAAAGAAATTTTTAGTGCTAATTTGGTTTTTTCTACTTACAACATTCTGATAGTTTTTGTAAAAGTAAAATAAAAATTGAAAGTTAGATGTTTCCTTGTGAAGTTTTATGGGTTAACTAAAATATTTTTAGGAAAGTCAGAACATTGACTTGAATTTTCCTTTTGGGCCTACTTTGTTTGAAGAAATTGTTAATTTTGGTAAATACGTTATAATTTTGAGATATTTAAACACATTTTTAAAATTTTTTGTGCACCATTTAAAACCGTATTTTTGTCTTTTCTTAGATTCAAAATTTTTCCAATTTATTTATTAAAATATTTATAAATTATAAAATATATAAATCTATATTTTTTAAACTTCACAGTTTATGTCCTTTATGTACCCATGTGTTAGGTAACTCAAAAAACTTCGATGGCATAAAACACTTGCCAAATACAACTTCTTGCACTCTTTTCCCTTTCCCCAGCCACTCGTAATTCATTGTTAGCTGCATCATTATTTACACTTTAATTGCAACCATTTCCTGATTTGATGCCCAGGGAAACGGCCGAACTGCCGTGCAAGCTTTTCCCGCTTTTCCCACTTTTTCTCCTGCGATATGTGGGCGGTCATAAAAGCATTCATGCCACATAAAGTGAGCCGCAGTGGCAACAATGATGGCATCGTGCACCGAAAGACGAGTGCTTCGGCCATATGATGTTACACTTTTATGTTCGCAGTCGCCAAAAACAAACCCCGGGCACCAAAAAAAAAATGAGGAAACGCACACCCACTCCCAGAAAAAACCATACCCATCATCGCTTCTACCAGTTGCCGCCGCCAGTCAAATCAATTGGCTGCAAATAAAACACAAACATAGTGAGCGGAAAAGACTCTGCAAATACAAATAAATCGCAGCATTTCCGCAACGGTCATGCTCTCCCGCTTTTATGATTATTATATAAATTTTCCCTTGAAATGTCATAAAAAGCCAGCGCAAATAAAAAGCATCGGGGAGTGGCTCTCATCTTCCTCTTCATTTTTTTTTCCAACTTCTGATGATATAGCAGGAAAAAATGTGCACGTCATGAGGTGGAAGCGGGGGTAATTTTGGCTGAGGAAAACAGAAATGTTAGACACATGTCCCGTCTCTGGGCCAATATTCAAATTCGGTGGGTTGGACCGGCGATTCCCAACTTATTAAGTTGTTAAAACATGATTTGTGGCCTTCGCACGGATCTCATACAACACTTGGCCCCCTATAAAGTGTAAATCCGAGTGCTGCCCCGTGAGCTTAGTAGATTTTCTCAGCCGGCAGTTTATTCCTGCAGCTTATGAATTATGAAAGTTTCTTTTTTCGGTGGGCTGTGCGGGCTTCAATGTGTTGGCCACGCGTGTTGGCCATAAATGCCCCGCTTTATGGGCCGCAGAGCCTGGCAAATTGAAAGTGAAAAGTTAAGTTGAGTTGTGCCGAGTGGCTGGGGGGAAAAGCCCCATTGGGATCGCGTTATGGGGCATGAAAAGCAGGCCATCATAGTGCGGGAAAAGCTGGAAAATGGGGGAAAGTGTATGAAAAGTACGGCAATTACCCACTTTCAAAGTAAGCCTCATAAATCAGCGGAACCAATTCTCACGTATGGTTTCACTTAATTTTAAACTGTGGGTTATTATAAATAAAAACTAATCATACGATTAGGGTAACACCGAAAAATTTATCATTTTAAGGCAAAGAACATAAAAATCCAAAAGCTTGTATAAAATAAAGCAGAACTCCGACGTTAAAAATAGTCCTTTTCGGCTCCTCCATCTTGAATCTTCAATTTGCAAATTACTTTTATGTAGCATTTTTTTCTGTTTTTACTCAGTCATTTTCTTGGGGGTTCCAATTCATTAGAGCAGCGCTAGGAGCTCGAGGAAAATGTTAATGATTTCCGTAAACATGGCCAAACAAATAACGAGGCGTTGGGCGACAGAAAGCTCGTTGATTTTTGTTTTTTATAGCTCACTTAAAAGGAAGCGGAAATAGTGAAAAGAGGAGGGCATGGCGGACAAGTGGATGGCGAATTTTTAACGTGTTAATGCCAAGGCGGCTGCTAACAAGTAGACAAACAAAGCGGGCAAAAAAGAGGAAATAGCTCGAAAAAGTGACGGCCAATGGAAGGGGATGTCAAAATAAAGGGCCAGAAGGGCGGAGGTCCAGATGAGAAATGAAATCAACGCCGTTATTATTTGTTGTTTTTTCCCTCCGCTTTTCCTGACAGGCATTTTCTCCCCCTTTTTTTCGGCAACTTCTTTCACAGCAATTGCTTCTTGCTGTTTTTCTCTCTGCCACTTCCATTTGTGTGTATGTGGGTGTTTCCACAAATGAAATTTAATTGCAAAAATAATAAAAACAAAGATAGAACTGTAACAGCCAGAGGAGCAACTTCATTTGCATTGCGGATACAAAGAAATAAATACAAATGACTCGGGGATGTTTTTGGTTTTGGCTGCGAGGTAATAATGTGGTTTTGATTTTATTTCGCAAAGTGGATGAGGGGAATTGTGATCAAAGAAAGATATGATGGTTGTTTAAAAAATTTACAAACGACAAGAGCTGCAAAATAAATGGAAAATGTTCGTTAACCACTGCTTGCAGATAATAAAATAAAATTTAATTTATTTAAAAGGTAAATAAAATACCAAACCGAATTAAATTAGTCATAGATATTAAAGTGATAATATTTTCATTAAACTTTCTTATCCGTCTCCTTAAAAATACGCTTGCATTCAAAACCAAACTCAGAATGAAGACCTTCTTCTTAGTGTGGGCATTATATTTATTTGGTTTCGTACTGGGCACCAAAAGTAAGTGTTGTTAACCAAAAGTACTTCAAATGACGGCTGTTGTTGACATATCTATTTGTTTTAGGAAAATGTGAACTTTTTGTGGAATATATGGGTGTATGCAGTAGGATTGATAAGGGATACACTTACGATCTTGGTAAAAATAGATGTTATCAGACCAGCGGAAAGTGCAGAGGAATTAAGAACTTTTTCAAGACTCTCAAAGAATGCGAGGAACTATGCAAAGAAAACTCTAATGAATGGTTTTAAAGCATCACTTCATATGTATCACGAGAAAGATAAAGAGTATGTAAGCATTGAAAGCAAACCAAATTGAAACTGATTACCAGGAACGAATCATGAAATAAGTTTGATTAATATAAAAGACTTCGTGAGGCTAGACGACTATGCTTAGATTATTAAATATTGAAAAATATACATTTAGAGCCCCTATTATCTGAAGCATAATAAAGCACTTTCATTTGAAAACTGAATAAATTAAGAACATTGTTTTATAATCTCTTCACTAATATCGAAATGCTATTTTTCAAATATTAATTTCTCTAACCAAATTTCATTTAACTATTCCAATCTCAGCTAGAGATACGAATTTTCAACTCCATTTCTAATTTTCTCAAACCATTGAAAACCAAAACTGACCCACATAATACGCAATTCAATTAGCCAACTGATTAAATTTTAATTGGCCACCATTAAATAGCAAATGCACAGATACAGGAAAACAAAACATCACAAAGTGAGCAGCCTATTCGCAAATATCGAAAAATGCCCGATGGCACATTGTTTGCTATGCTTACGTGGGCCACTTCAAAGCAAAGTTAGCAAGGCAGCGCATTACGCATACGCCCCGTTAGTCAGCGCAAAATAATTTGGCCTTTGGCCAAATAAGTGCCAGAAAAGGCGAGGGCGTTGAACATATTTGAAACAGCAAACAATGTTCAAATTAGTAGAGAGTTGCAAAATGGAAACACCCTTCAACCGCGCACCGCAGAAATTCAATGCGCAGTAGACATTTATGGAATTTCTGTTGCCAAAAATGTGAAAAAAACCGGAGTTCGAAAAAGTTTTTAGTTTATTTTATATATTCTGTGTGTGAACGTTTGCTTGTTTGTTGAGTGAAAATAAAACGACGGTTGTAAAATTTGATGTCGATTGAAATGCACACGAAAGCATATTTCCTTTATGGCTATATTTTATTTACCTACTGCTGAATCCTTTTGGGTTCTAGCAGCCTGCATTTCCGCATTGCGCGCCAAGGACATTATTCATTGTCTCTCTCCCTTTTTCTTTGGGGGCCACTTGAAAGTGCAAGAGCAGATAATAATTCTTACATGTCGCAGCAAGTTGCAATTCCTGGTCCTTTAACTTCGGCGCCCTGCCCTGTTAGTTCCTATTGCTTTCCCCTATCTCATGTTTTTTATTTTCTTGTTAGCCACTGCCTTTGTCTTTTGGCGTCTTTTGTCTTTCACTTATGCATGTGCGTTGGCCCAGCTTCCGTTTTCTGCGATTTCCACTCACTGTGGTGGCTGCACTAAGGGAAAAACGGGATATAAATTATTATTAAGTTTGCAAATATAAGGTTTTTATTTTGAAATAATAACATTTTATTTATAAAGAGTATTAATATACTACTATAATAAATATACATATAATAAATATACATTTAAGATTCAAACTAAATCTTATATATAGAATAATATTAATTTATATTGCAAACCAATATCCTTCTCTACATCTTTCTAAATTTAACTTTTAGAGCAGATGTTTTGTTTTAAGGCTTGCACTACTCACTCGCAGTGTTTTGGTGTGCGATTTTATGACGAGTCGAGCCTGCCACATGAGCCCCCGAGGCATTTGGCAAGCAGGACAGCGACAACGACAACGATGGCCCATAAAGTGCGAAAACTTAGGAGCAGTCAAAGCTCAAGATGAAGCCGGCGCAGAAGCTAAAACTGAGTCTGTATCTGAGTCTGGAGCGCTGCTCCTCTAATACTTTGATAATCCTTGGCTCCAGTCGAACACACTGGGACACAGGCACAATAACTTTTGATACGCCGGAATTCCCTTTCCCGAAAATTCTGCGTCCTGCGATGGAGACAGCCATTCAACTTTGTTACTCGAGCTTTATCGCAGTTTCGCATGTGTTTGTCTCTACATCTCGATATGTGTGTGTGTGTGTGTGTGTGTGCGGGCAAATTATATAAGCATGATAATATTGTATAACACATCGGTCCCCAATCCCCCCTCGAATCCGCACATGGCACAATGGCAACTGTGGCTCCCTGCCAATTCACTTTGTCTAGTTTCAATTTCAATTTGATTTCGTGCCACTCGTTGGCATCATTTTGATTTGCTTATTTGTCCGACTCTTGTTTATTTCCCTTTTCTCTACTTTTCAAATTTATCTTTCGAATTTTTCCTCTTTTAAAGTTACAATGTCTTGTTAGAAACTTGTAAAATTGATCACAATGCTGAAAGCACTTTCTTATCAAGGAATGAGAAGATATTTAGTTTGTTTTACTCGTTCTCTTTGCTGCTATTAAATTTAGAGTTTTTGGGGACTTAGGTGAGGTGTTGCATTACTTCAAAGAAAAAAGTTTTTTTAATAATAAATTTAGTTTTTATCTGTAATAAATTTAGTATACACCTTTTAAATGTCAAAAACTACAAAATAATGACTAATTGTGAAAATCTTTTATTCAAAATTTAAATATTTTTATTAAGTTTTATATGTAGGTACGAAGGTAAGATGCGTTTTTAAATGATAATTCTTTTTTTAAGCCTTTTTTATTTTTTCCAGCAATCCTTCGACAATTATTTCCTAGGGTATTATTTCCTGTTGCTGCAGTTGCATTTTCAACGAGCTGCGGGTGTGTTGGAAAACAACCGCAACAGCCGCTCTCAACCGCAAACGCTTTTTCATGCCAAGCCAACACTTTCCTCGCAAAAACAGCAGGAGGGAGTGAAACGCAATGGAAAGAGTATCTGTTTAAAGAGAGGCAGGTAGAAATGTGGAAATTCTATCGCTGCATAGAGCCAAAAGCCCAACCTGGCCTTCGTAATTACAAATTGATAACAATTTGAACGTTAATCAGTTATGGGAAATAAATGCCCTGCCGAATCGACAGAGCGGATGAAACAAAGAGATGGGTTGGGGCACACACATTGCACATTCACTCCGGAAGTGCACAATTTGTGCTTTATTTGCTAGATCAATTGGCCACTGATAGATATGGTTATGGTGCTTATGCAGATGCCTGGGAAAGTGGGGATTAACTGTTCCAGTAAATAGGTTTACAGATCGATGACTGAGCTAAACTTGTTAGTCCCTTATCAGAAATCTGAAAAAATACATTTGGATGTAATTACTAAATAATTGTTGAATTATTTAAATTTAACAAAAATTATGATACTTGTGGAGTGAAAAAAAATATTTTTTATGAAAAAAAAATTAATTCAATAAATAAACTCTTTTGCTATTTGCCAATTATTTAACTTCTTATGCATTTTAGTTGAGATTTTAATACTTTACGAAGTCAAACAAACAGTAAAATGCCTTAATTAATTTCATAAGCATTTTGTGCAAATAGGAGATTCAAATATTATGAAATAAATGCAATAAAATAAGAATTAAAATTCATGTTTAGAAATGTATCAAATTTGTTAAATTAATAAAGCAAATGAAAGCTTTGATTGGCAAAATATATAATTATAATTTGCTTTTGCTTTCATATCTTTCCGTTTCAATGTCCATGCAGGTTAAATGTTTTTAAGCGATTTAATTTACAATATTTTCAATTGCTATACAAACACACAGAGATGCCAAACATGTTAGATATTGTCATTAGACAGCCAGAGGCGATTTAGGCCCACTGGGCTCATAAATTTAATTGATAATGTTGTTGACAGGTGTGGAGTGTTTGATGGTTAAGGCTTAGCCGGCGCCAAAAGCCGGTCACAAATATTTGCTTATTTGCGGGGCAAATATCCTACGATATGGCCACTACGGCCGATGTGTGTTTGCACATTAAACATTTGCGTTTGACTTATAAATTTTTTATCGCACTGCAGTTGCAAATTTATGTTTAATGCGCTGCTACATGTATGAATGTCTGAATACCCCTCGAAATCCACTCAAATTATGCACAACGCATGCAGAGAGCTCGGCCCTAGAACCTTTGGCAAGAAGAGGAAGCACAAGTGGGCGGTTGAGGGGGCGTGTCGGCCAAAGAAGATGGAGAAGCAGCAGCAATGATGTTGTATAACTTTACATAGACAATTATTTACAAGTGCGCAGTTAGCAAGCCAAAAACCGAAATGGAGGCAAAAGGGACAGGTGGTTTCGGTCGAGACTTTTGGCACTCAGGAAAACCATTAAAAAACAATTATTTTTGGGGAGCTCCCTAAAAAAAAGACAGTGTAAATATTTAAACTTGTTTGGGATGACTTCATAAATTATTATCTTATTGTTATTACTTAAATTATATAATGGTACGTTACAATTAAATTAGTTTGAAAATGATTTTTAATCAATAAATGAAATGATTGTTTAAGGAATCATTACACAAACAAATACATATCTGCAAAAATATTAAAATATTTGTCACCAAGATTTGGAGTATACATTCGTGTTTAAAATATCAATTCTTTAACCAAACAAAGCATAAATAGCCTGATAAATCTCACATAATTTGACCCCTCACATTCCCATAAAATACCAATTTCCAGCCACATTAAGGGTACCCCAAAGGAGCGTACAGAAACATTTTCGCTATCCATCTCCCTTGGCATCCATCTGCATGTGCGAGTGCCAAAGTCTCGGTCTTAAGTGACACTAACCACTCGGGGGGAGTTGGGCGGAAAAGTGGGGAGTTGGGAGCTTGAGGGCCGGGAAACCCATTCCAAAATAACCCCAAAAGCACTCCGTACTCTCCTCCTCAAGTTGGTGTTATGTTTTGGCTGCTGGTGCTGCTGCCGCCTTTGGAGAGCAACTCAATCTAAATGCGGTACAATGACATCTAAAGTGTTTGGGCTAGCTTTTTTCCATGATGCCAACTTGTCAAGCCAGAACCCCTTAAACTACCCCAGTGCCCCTACTTTTTCCGGCATATATATCTCTGAAGCTCAGTGACATTAGTTTTGCTTTCTTAGAAATGTGTCACGTAATTTCCAAGAGGAGCTGCTCTGAGGATTGTATATGGCTGGCATTTAACTTAAATGTATGTAGAACATTTTGGCATTACGCATGGCACACTCAACCATGCCCTGTCTCTTTCTGGCGACTCTTTCGCACTCTTTCCCCCGCACACATCATTGGAGAATGTATGTCAGTTGACGTTTAAAGATCGTTAACAGTTTCCACAAGGTGCCGACTGAGTTCGAGGGAGAACTCCCAGATAAGTCGTAACAAATGCTGACTTGTTTAACAAATCGTGGCCCTGAAACTGGTTGGCTTTTCGAATCCAATTAACCGAAAAGCACAGAGAAAAGTTTTTGAAACATTTACGTCTATATAGTTTCGATTCTTTACAAGATATTTTTTTAAAGTGGGCCATTTTCCTTAAAGCATTGAAAATTAAGACTTGAAGTTTGTAAGATTATTTTCCCACAAATGGCCCATTATAAAATACTTTAAAATAATATTTATATTTTATTTATGAAACTGAGCCGAAAGCGTTTTTTAATTTGCACATTCTGACAGTCACAAAAAAATTAAATATAAAAAAATCTGTTTTTTGCTGTGTAGTAATTTTAAACTTATTTCCTCCGTCGTAATCTGCTGCACAACCAATACTGGTTTTAATGATTTTCCATGGCTATAATAACTCAGCAAAAATACCCATGTAAATTGTTAAATATACATATCTGCGTAAATACAACCTTCAATCGAAGAGCCCTGATTAAACCAATCGACCGCAGTGGTTAAGAGGGGCTCGGAATAAAAAAAAGTTAAGGCAACTCTCTCATGTTGCCGAACAAATCAGCACTTAACGTTAATTACGATTTTTACGCTGATATGGCATTTAAAATGATTTGCTCCTTGTATTAACGGCATGTGGAATAATGGGGAAAAAATAAAACCAAGGAGAGATTAATGAAATGCACGTCCGTTGTTGGGGAACAAAACTTTTGTTGGCAATTGACTGCAGACAAGGGGGAAATACACCGACACACATGGGGCAAACCGTATGCAGTTGACATTAACTGTACTGCGCAGCTCGGTGTTTCCCCTGGTTATAAAAAATGTCGCTCCAATTTGCTGCTAGTCCTGCTCCTGTTGCGGGTTGGATGTTTCATATGCAAATTAGTGCTAGAGAGCGAAAGAACGGAAACAAAAAGGACCCCAAAAGTCGAGTCCTGGCTGCTGTTGTTGACTTAATTGTGCGCGCATTAAATTGCTTAACCAAAGGGCCCTTGAAGTGGGCTAACCCTTAAGGTAAACCCAATTCCTTCTGCTCCCTTTGACAAAACTAATTTTATGTAAGCCAAACTTGCCAATAGACCATTTAGAACCTTTCTGGATAAACGTTTTCATCTTTTATTTTTTAAGTATACAATAAAAATGTGAAATGCGACAGGCTAAAATATAGTTCAAAATTATTATATTATAGATCCAATAAATCATTACTTTACTTTTTAATAAATTATCACCAGTTTGAATTTCGTTAATTAATTCTAATCAAAATTGTTGAAATATTTCTTCTGTTAATTATTTGTTAATATTATTTCTGTATTAATCTTTCTTTTCTTATGCAAATGTGTATTTGTTTTACATGTGTTCTGTAATTAAGGGCTTAGACCCCCAGCTTGTTGTGATTTGTCGAACTTCTTCCGCTGTCGAACAAAAGACAACAACAGTCTACATTACATTTTAAAACAAACAGTATATACACTTGTGCACATATATGCCCTCCCTCCAGTAAACATAATCCCCTGCCCCATTTCCATTGTTGTTTCCACGCAGTTTACCATTGTTATTTGTTACACTTCCAGTTTACATCAAAACTGCTGTCTAGGCCTGCCATTTTCTCACTTTCTCCTTCCATTTTCCGTGTGCTCCTAGATGTCCCTGCCACGCCCCCTTTAGCCCGGGGGCCGCCCACTCATCATTACATTTCATTAAGCCTAGGCCAAAAAAAGGGGGCCACAGCCACAGTCAAGATTCGCTTTCGGGCCTAAGTTTCAGTTTCTGCTGCTGTTGCTTTTGTGTTTATTAAACGCTTTTCGGGGCGCGTGTTCATTCAATTTGTTTCTGCTTGAGTCAGAGTTCTGTGCTCCTTGTTCCTGTTCCTGGACTGAATGTTATGTCTACATGCCTGCGTCTAAATAAACAGCAGGAACAAAGCCCGAGCGTGTGTGTATGTGCGCTCGCAAAATCGTTTTAATTGTTGTGTTTAAATAACAGAGGAGCCTGAAGCTCGAAAGAGAAATTGGGGCCAGGGCACGGATCTAGTGCCTCGTGGGCGTATGCTTAATATGACGCATACGCCGCGTGTTCGGTGTGTTTGATGTCGTCACATGAAAGCGGTCGAATGAAATATAGTTGCTCAGCGAAAGTCTAAGCCCTCTTACCAAGAATCAAGAACGAATCCCTAGACAAAAAGAAATCAATTGGAAATATTACTGGCTTTAAGGTCATAAATTAATCTATTTTCCAAGAAGCGGTAATAATGTGACTTTAAATAAATCATTACGCAGAATAATTTTGTGAATATATAAGAGAAACGTTTTAGTTTTATGTAGGATGTCTCAATATTTTTATTCATAATTCGCTTTAAGAAAATATAATACGTCAAAAACATTATTATTTTGTATTTTCTTTGTTTAAAAAAAAAAGTCCAAGGAGTTTTTTTTCCGTTAGTCCAAGTAATTGTTACTTAAGTTTAAAACCAGCAAACTTTTTTTTATTGTTCAGTCTAAACTTTGACCTTCTGCAGCTAGGCCAAGTGCAAAAGTTGTCTGTGTTTTTATTAATTCCACGAGCATAGGAAAATTTATTGAAAATGCCTGTTGGCAGGACACGTAGCAAAGAAAACTTTTGCCAGCAAACGCATTTCTTTCTGTTTTTTTTTCTTTTTTATTTTATTTTGTACGTGATCTCAGTGGAAAAAACAGCGTAATTAAAAACGAGAAGTCGTTGGCGCTTGATATGTGTTTCTGAAAAGGTGGAGGCAGTTTTGCCGTGGATAAATTTAGACAACGTTTGCCATCTGATATGATAAATCTACTTAATCCAATAAACAAACAGCGGGGGAGCGGACCAAAATTGAAGCGTTGCGTTGCGATGCGAGAATGCGAATGCGAATCGTGCGTGCGCAGCAAGCGAGGGAAAGTGCCAAGTTTTAATTGTGAAAGTTTAGCTGGGGAAAACCTAGATTTGCGGGTGGCAAGCCTGGTGGCGGGGGGCTGCCGCATAGACACACACTCCCAGCAGGTGTGGCAAATTGCTGCCCGCACTGGGACATCGAAGCCCGCATGCGACAAGCCATGAATTCAAGTTGTTCTCTACCTAAACCCAAGGATCTACAGAGTGAAAAATCCATGTGCAAAACTTTTTCTTAATAAAAAAGACAAAAATGAAACCCAGAAAATTCCAATCTCATTGTACATATATTTATACCCGTTACTCGTAGAGTAAAAGGGTATATTGTATTCGTGCAAAAGTATGTAACAGGTAAAAGGAAACGTTTCCGACCCTATAAAGTATATATATTCTTATTCAGGATCACTAGCCGAGTCGATCTAGCCATGTCCGTCTGTCCGTCTGTCCGTCTCTCCGTCTGTCCGTCTGTCTGTCCGTCTGTCTGTCTGTCCGTATGAACGCTGAGATCTCGGAAACTATAAAAGCTAGAAGATTGGCATTTTGCATGTAGATTTTAGGAGTTCCTACGCAGCGCAAGTTTGTTTCAAAATGGTGCCACGCCCCCTCTGACGCCCACAAGCGACAAGCTGTGGCCACAGTTTTGATGCTATTATGAAAATTTTTTTGATATATATTTGTTTCGTCAATACCTATCGAATGGCCTAATAAAAGTTTGCCACGCCCACTCTAACGCCCAAAAACCCATTAAACGCTTAAGCCTGGTTAGCGCCTACATTTCTGCCTTTCATGGCCGCAATAGTGCAATAGCGCCATCTAACGGATGACTTTGGAACAGCTGGCCAAGGTGCTCAACAGAGTCAACGTTAATTCTCGATAAGGATTTCTATTAAAGGAAATTGCGATGGTTTTCATTTGTCAATACCGAACTATATCCCAAGAACTGTGCAAATCAAATCAAGTTAGCCAAATTGGAGGTGTTCCCTGGGTACCGATTTTAACATAAAAATCGGGAGCTAATTCGAGCTGCGAAAAACATACAGAAGGCATATTTATATTAGTTGTTTAGCTGAGTAACGGGTATTTAATAGTCGAGACACTCGACTATAGCGTTCTCTCTTGTTTTTAGTGTCTTCCTTTTTAAATTCCACTATGAATTTTATTTATAAAGTACATTTCCAAAATGGTGTATATAACATTCGTGTTATTTCTCACTGTGGAAGGATGTTAGTCCTGCCATTCTGCCAGCCGACTGTGCTGTCATTTTGCGTTACTTGTCATCAGCTTCATGCGTTTTGACATTTTTATTAGTTGAATACTCCTTAGCAGCACGCTCCATTGCCTGGGGTCCCTGTCCGGAACTCTGAGTTCCGAGTCCTGGGCCTCGTCCTCGTCCTGTAACGTCTAATAAGTGTTTACTACGTCATGAAGCGATGGTAGTGCTTTAAAGGATCCTTTTTGGTTGAAGGAAGAGATTTCAAGTGTGCCACAGCGTGTCGACTTACAAAAAACGCACCCGGGGTCTTATCAATTCCCAGTTGACAAATATCGAACAAGGCTTAAGCGATTTTATTTTATTGAGTTTGTTGTATTATTTCGTTGTCCATTTTAAAATTATTCAAAGCTTTATTACTATTCTGGTAGAAGGAAGCATGGTTCTTAGCTGATTTGGTAAAAAAATGCAATTTACATATTTTCGTATAAAACTACAAGATTCATTTATAAAATTAACATTTCCTCTGAATAAGACAGAAATTGACATTACAATTTCATGCTTGAGATTTTCCAATATCAAATTAACCTTACGGTAAATAAACAGTTTCCTTCCCTGCGATGACTTGCTCTCTTCGATGTCAGGAAATTTAAATTATAATAATTAAATCATTTAAATTCAATTATTTAATATAATCATCCCACATTAAATGCTAAACAAATGCTTGATATATTTGCTCAGCTTTTCATGTCAAACAAACACCTAAAGTACAGCAGTGCCAATCGTGGCTTTAATTTATGCCATTAAACAGTTTAATTAGTCACGCAACAGTAGAGGCAACAACAAATAGTGAAACAACAGATGTTAAATAAATATTTGTATGAAGTGCAGCTGAGATGCGAGTAAAAAACGCAGTTGTACAATTTATTCTGTTCTGTTTATTTCGCGCAAACCGAAAAACCAATTTAACTAAAGCCAACTGGAAATACAGCTGAAATTCCTTGAATCGCAATTACAGAATTAAAATAACTTTAATTATTACAATGCAGGGAGTACGAACGCTAAATAGTTCAGGTAAATCACAAACTTTGATCTCGAAAGCAAGTTCCGACATTTTCCTTTCAGCGCCAGGACGCACAACAATTTTCCCAACTTCAAAAGAAGGCACATTAAAATTGTCCTCAGCAGGAGGCAAGGAGTTTGCCTCACCAATGCTAATAGAGTGTCCGAGGACTGGGGAGAAATTGCCAGCGATATTTATGACGGAGAAAATATCCAAAGTCATACAACGACCTCAATGTCCATTTGCTAAAGTTGCCATAAAAGAAAGGCCCCATGCCATTCCCCGGTACAGAAAGTTTTAAGCATCTGGCGTAGGTCCAAATGAAGGCAAAAGGCAGCGAGAGCGAAACTTTGAAATGAAATTTTTGTGTTAAAGTTTTGTCAGGTGAGGCCACAGGTAAGCAGCCACGCAATGCGACAACAGCAAGCTGGCTTAGGGTCAGCGGAGCGACCAAGGAGCCACCGTAAGCACCTGGAAACCACCCACTTCATGAGCCACCGCACCACCGCAGCGGTCCACCGCAGTCGCACACCATCGCACACCAACACACACCATCGCCCAGCGAACGGAGGGCACAAAGTTGCAGCTGTATTGTCACGTAAAACGGTGACAGATTCCAAAGACGGCGATGGCAGCCAGGCAAATAACATTAAAGCAACCAACAACAATGGGCCATTCCGGCAGCGGGGGGCAGCATTCGGTCTCATCATCATTACACCTGGGAAAAATCTGCCATCCAATCCTTGGCATAATGGTCTTTTCCCAAGTGCAAGTGCGTAAATGGGTTAAAAGTTCAAAAGAAGTTATTCTTTGAATGTGGCCAAGTCCCTGTATTTATTTTTTAGAGTCACCATTGGCAAATAAAGATTCTCTCTTGCACTCTAATCCAGATATTATTTTTGTTTTCTGAAAACAATAATCGCAGAAGTTTCTGGGACTTCGAATAATTATCATTTTTGGAAAATATTTATAAAACACTTGTATTTATAAAAACTTATAAAATTGTATATTTATAAAATCTATATGTCCTTTATATTATTATTACATCACAAAATCACTTACTTTTGCCATCAAGCAAATTAAGCATTTTTAATAGTTTATTCCCTATTTACAGAAAAAATGTGCATACAAAAACAAAATGGGGATCACATCGAATAATAAAATATTGTTAAATACTTAAAAAATCTGTTAGTCAAGCGTCAAAAAAATGTTCACAATGCAGATGGTTTTTATGGAACCGAACGCACTTTTTGCAAGTGTCCTTTATGTCAGGTGGATGTGGAAATACCAGGATCTCCCTGAGCCCTGGACGTGAATGAAAGTTTCGTTCTGTGACTCCTCCGACTTAATGGCAGTGGTCGTGCGCCCACCAGGAAGGTCCACCCACTGTGACTTTGTTCCTCTGTCCGCAAAATGAAATTAGCAACACATGCCGGCCCGGGACACCGACCGAAAAAAGAAAAGGCTCCATTCAGCAACAGACGAGAAAAGCGCGGCGCGTTCGTTTGCATTTAAAGTAATTACAAGAATATTCCCTGCATATGTGGCTGTGTGTGTGTGTGTGTGTATGTGAAGGATATTTGCGCTCTTTATGGTGCCTAATGCTCGGTTGGAATTATGACAGCCTCGGCTGCCTAAGCGGCCCAAAGAGCTAATGCGTTTTTAAATATGCTGCAGCGGAAACTCGGTTGGCATTAATTAACAGTCGAGTGCAGGCCACGGAGTTTCTGCGGCTTAGGATTTGGTGGATACCGAAAAGGGTTTCCTAAATGACTTTCAGACATTGCGGCGGCTTGTGCGAAAGCCTTGTGAAAAATACGAGACCGGGAAATTGCTGCATATTTTATGGGGCATTACAAAACTGCAAATGTATCAAGCAGATACAAAGGAGAACTTTAATTCAGTAAGAAAAGAAAGTATATATAATGTGCACAAGTAATGTGTTTGCTTTTTATTCTAGGAAGCAATAATAAAATTTGTGTGGTTTCTTAAATAAAATATTTCTGTGTTAACTGTCAAATTTAAATTAAACTTCGTTTTTACATCCTCTGTGAGTTTCTCTTTAGCCTCTTATAAATGTTGCAAATGTGTCTAAGCAAATAAATACAGGACAGAATCCAAAAAACCATTAACCTCTAAGGAAAAGAGCCTGTGTGTGAAGAGATAAGATGGAATCTTGCACATACCTGTTGCTTTCGTCCGTAGTTTTCTCAAGACTGGGCGTATACTCGATATTTGGCTTTCAGTGTACAAACACTCACAGGCACTAGCACATGATATTTATTAAGTCGGCACACACACACACGCGACACTTAATTCCTTCTTTAATTTCAATTTCTGGCACGCTTATATGTTTGCTTAGCTATTCCCGGGCACAGGATCCAGAAACGGAGGCCCGAAAAAAATCCTTGGTGGTAATCATGCAATAAGCCGCACTTGTAGCACACACACACATACTCCGGGGTCAGCCTTCTTCCTCGGGAGTCCTGGCGGTTCTGGAGGTCCTGTCTCGCCTTTGTTGGCCAAGGGAAACAGCTTGAAATGCTATTAAAATATAATCTTCTGATAATCTGCACTTAATTTCGTGCTCTAGCCCAAGGGAGAAGAAAGACGTTTATATGTCCTGGCCGTCAGCTGGTTCGTCCTTGTTGTTCGCTCTCCTTTTTTTCTGGCTTACTATTTTTCTTGTGCCCCAGTGAAATCTTTTAATTTTTTCCACTAAAAATTGTTCTTTCACTTCGTTACTCTGTTGTATTTGTATTTTTATTTATAGTGTAGCCTTGTATTTTTTCGTCCCCTTTGTTCACGTGGGATTCTAGATTTTTTTTTCAAGCTTTGTGTAAGTTTTACGCTCCGCTGATTTTTAATGTTTTGCCGTACCCGTGCAACAGAACTCGTTCATGTGCGTGCGTGTTGATTTCCTTTGCTGCTACCTTTTTGATAGACCCGCACTCTATTTTCCTTTCGCACTCGTCTATTGCCTTCTCTCAAATTTATCAAATTTTCCTCTGTTCTCCCTTCAATTCTTTTACTTTGGCCTCCCTTCTCTCCTTTTTTTTAATCAAATTTCCACTTGATTGGAGTGACGACAATTTAGTTGATTTCCGGTTGATGTTGATGCTTCTGTTGTGGTGTGGCAAAATGGAACGTGAAAATGGGTGGAGAGAAGAGAAAGAAAAATTGAATTAGTAAAATACATTTGGCATGTGGGTTTTTTATAAAATGGAAAAAGTTTTTTTAAAGTTTGTATGGTATCGTTATTGACAGGAAGAGTCCGTCAAAAAATGTATATACATTATAGGACTTTATTTAAAGTTTTAGGAAATGAGAAAAATAATTTTAATATTATTTTATTAAAAGGGGTATTTATCTTCAAATTTTTAACTAACTCAGAAATTAGACCTTTAGTGCGCTTTGTGGATAATAACTAAAATCATCTTTTGCCTTTTAGTCCTGATCCCTTTCCTTTTTGATAACGCTTTAATTTCCTTTTTAATTTAATTCCAAGCTCTTGCGCCTCGAATATTACTTAATTTCCACGCTTCCGCCTTTCAGTTTCTCACTCTCTGCCCGCCATTTCCTCATGCTCTTCCGCCTTTTAAACTGATCCTCTTAACAGGACATTGCCTGGTGTATATGGAAACATTCTCACAGAACCAAAATGCAACATTCTCACGCCCGGAAAAAAATGTGAAAATGTTTTCCATTTTCCCTGATTTTATTCCAAGTATTTTCTTCCTGCTGTCGCCTGCATGAAATTATAATTGTGTTCTCATCTCTCGCCGCAGACAGTAAAACATTTAATTTCCTCTTCGCAAATGCCCGCGTTAGAAAGAGACGGGGCGCAGGCGGAGTGAGAGAGACGGCAGGCGAGGCCTGCTATAATTCCTTCCGGTTATTTTTGCCGCCAAATGGCGTTTCGTGTTTCTAATTCCTCGCAAAACCTATTTACTCTCCCCCCAAAAATTCCGCCATACTTCCCTGGTGTTTGTCGCTGGGAGATTTACAAAATAAAAAAAGGAACCATAAAGAAAATTACAGAAAAATTAAATCACTTCGCCCCTTCACATTCTTCAGTCTCAACGAATTTTCTTCATTTTTTTTGTGTGTGCTCTTGGCATTTATGCTTCATTTATTTTTGATGGTTTTTTGCCAACGCAAAACGTAAATGGTTTATTTCCAAATTGCGCGACGCAAAAATATTACATGCACTTGTGTTCCTTTATGGCCTGGAATAACGTAAAATGTAATGGGGATTAAACAGAAAACGTTGTACTTAAATTCAATATTTGCTTGGATATTTTCGAGCCCAACAAATTAATACTGTGCACAAATAAATCAATTTGTGGTCTTCATATCAATGAATTTATTGACGAATAATATTTCAGAATCAAAGTCAACCTGCTGGCAATTAGTTGCATTTAAGTCTCAATCAAATAATAATTTCCCAGTCAAACAGTTTGTGCAAAAGCATTATTTATGAGAATTGGTCACTTTAAGAGCTGTGTTTTAACTATATAGTACGTATAACGCATACACAAGCAGCTTAAAATTAATCAGGCAATACCTGAATCGGCTATTGAGCTTCTGCATTGGCGGCTCAGCTAATGAGGCACTACATTTTATTGCCCTTTCAGAACCGGTGACATATTTTTGAGCTCGCTAATTAATCAAATTGTATTAAATACCTGTGGACCGAGTGGGGGCCCATAAAAAATAATAATAATAAAAATTCATCAACTGTCGTTTTATGATTTCGCGCTTTAAAAATGCGGCTGCGACCCAAGAGCTGCACAAACACAAAATGTTCACAGTCTGTGGTCTCATTTTCGAACGCATTTTAATGAGGTTTCAACTGGAGAGGGGCTTCTGCTGCACAGACTGTATTAATTAAAAAAGGGTTTCCATGAACTCTGCGCCGGGCTAAAATGTCAACCAGGCGTTGACCCAGAAAGGCGAAAATCTGAATCTCAGCCTGGCGTTTAAGGCTCGCTTTAAGGTCCTTTTTTTTTCTTTGCAGAAAGTGTTACACGTGTCCTTTCCCTGCGTGTGTGTGTGCGTTTGTATATGGCTGATGGCTCGAGGCTTTGAGGAACACAATTTCAATTTGTGCAGTGTGGGGAAAATCGCCCAACGGCCTTTTGCTTTTACTGCCTTGTAAAGCACACTTAAAAAATCATATGTATATCAATAGCATGAGAAAAAATTCAGAGCTTACTCCTCTTTCACTAGATAACCAGATTTGATTTTTGTTAAAGGGGAAAATTAATTTTTATTTCAAGTAAAACTAAATAAAACACTATAATTGTAAAATATTTGGCATCAAAAAAAGCATATACAAATATTTTTTCTGAGACTTGATTTAATAAAATATATCATTGTAAATCATATCTGGACTCTTTTTTAGGTTGAGTTTAATGATGTAATATTTTAAAGATTACATTTACTTTCAATTCTTTTCTAATTTTGTTTACGTCGTTTCGTTAGAGGCTTATGCATTTTTCAATGCAATATATGTTATTTTTAAACTTTAAGAATCTGGATATAGTTTAAACAAAATATTTTTATTTTAAGAAATCCCTTAAACTTGTCACAAAAATATAATATTTAAAAATGCACCACAGGCGTGTGGCAATTTTGCAGACTTTCTTCCTGTGCAGTTGCTTTAATTTCCGCTTGAATGCAAAGCAAAGGTTTTTTGGCAGCAACAAAAAAGGTTCGCCCTTCGCATGTTGACTTGTCTTGTGAGTCAGAGCCAGACTTTGGAGGCCATAACAATAACAGAAAACAAAGGGCAACCGAACCGAACCGAACCGCCCCGTAACTCGAGGCGCAATCTTTTGTGGCGACTTCGCAGGCCGAACAGAAGAAACCTTTTCAACTTGATTAATTTCCCACAATTTAAGTTGATGAGAGACGATGCCCGAGAATTTTCAGAGCCCAGTTCAAATATCCTGCAGGGCGTCTGCTGTCTGCTGGCCACTTTGTGATTCTGGGGCCAGATGGCTTTGCGAATGTGTTGCGATTAGGTAAACGAACCTGCAACTTGATTTATCCTTGGAGATTGGCCAGAGAAAATAAGTTTTCTTTTCCCAAAAACTAAGCAATCTTGGTACACATCACTATCATCACACAGAAATTAATGCAAATTTTACAGAAAGTAGTTTCTTACAAGCACAAATATATTTTCGGATCTAAAACAACATTGCGTAAACGTCATGCTGTCCGGCCATATTCCAAAAGTAATTCCTATGACTTCCTCAACTTTTGCTGCTCACATTTCCTTTTACAAAAATATATAAAACAAAAAGTTTCGTCTTCTTCACAAGTTTCCCTACTGCTTTTTCTCAATGATTTATTGGGCGAAATGGTTTTTGTTTGCCAGTTTGTTTGTTTGTTTGCCTGTTTGTGTGCTGTTGTTTTGGGTCTTGCACTGGGCCAAAGGTAAAAGAACTTTGGAGAGTTTGAAATGTTGCCAATATGTTTTTATGGCCTTCGCTCGGCATTTAGAGCAAAAACTATGCCAACTATTCGGTTACTTGAAAATCGAACACAAGTCAGTACTAGAGGGAGATTCCTCTCAATTTATCAATAAAATCCTTCACCGAGGACCGGAAAGTTTATTGGGGAAAATTCGAACTTTATGTTTTCGATTGTTGTGAACATTGCTTTTCCATGCTTAATTTGAATTTTGTTTACTGATTTACATTTGTGGTCTGATTTCAAAAAATGAAAAAAATGTAGAATGGTTTATTTGGGTTATTTTTCAATGCTTTCCGGTATTTCTGTACACTTTGTAGGTTTCATCTTTTCGGAGTTAAAAACTTAAAAGGTTTATATTCTTTGACAGGCTTCGTTTTATTTTTCGTTTTCAACGCTTTATGTTAGAACTTTGTTTGGATTTCAAATAGAATAAAAATAAATTGTACTGTTTTTTTTTGTAACGTTTTTTTTTTTATTTTGAGGAACACTTTTTTTCAGATTTTTTTGTGGTATAAGAATTTTATATTTTTTAGATACTTTGATTGCTTTAAGCAACACGAAATACCTGAGCTTACATTTTTGGCTTTGGTTTTTTTTGGCTTATAACTTTGGATAACTTTGGAAGTTTTTAGGATTTTTTATCCAGTTTGTGCACTTTTACTTTGGTCTTGGCCTTGTTTATTTAATCCGCAACCCGTTTTTCGCCACGCGTAACCGACTTTTCGTTGTTTACCCAACAACTTTAAGGTCCACCGGTTCGTTTTCGGTCTCCTTTAGTGCCACCAAAAATCGCTCATACGCACTGTTCACCCACTGACACACACAGACAACCGACCGAACGCGTTGCTCGTCTCTGGGATTTTTTGGAGAGCGTAGCAGCATCGGGCCGCCTCAGTGAACGGATGCTGGAGCTTGACTGAAACGCCGTGGTTAACTAGCCAGCCTTTCGACGGTGGCCGGACCTACTACAACATCAGGCCAAGAACGACGAGGCCAGGACGAAAAAATCGAGGAGCGAACGAAGCAGCCCGGAATGGCAGCAGAGATCCGAGGATGTTGGCAGCGAACTTCTGCCTATTACAGCATCCCTGCGAGAGCTTTCTGGTGAAAGCTTTTGTTTTAAGAGAAAGCGGCGAGGGAAGAGAAAGTCCGGGAGCTTTGGATCCACATTCAGCAAGCTGAAAAGGACACTTTTCGGGAGAGAGCTTTTTCAAGCTTTCGACTATATTTTGTTTACCATTTGTAATGTTTTGGTTTAAATACTAAGACCAACGGTTACATATTGTCGAATGTTACTAGATATTTATTGAATTTTATAAATTATGAAAAAAAAACCAAAGATCTAAAAACATAATTTCCGAAATAATATTTGATTAAATTTGTTTTTAATACTTGTTAGTTTCAATCCTATTTCTTAGAAAAGAGGTAAGTTATTAGAGTCACTACTTTTTTAATGTAGCAAACATAAAAAATAAAAATTACTTTCTGCCTCAAGCATTTTTTCCTAACCCCATTACTTAATCGATTTTTTTAAAATTGAATTTTGGTTTTAAAAGTATTTTACAAATAAAAATTTTAATATTTGCCTCTGATAAAAATTTGCATTTAAATAATTTTTAATTAACTATGAACTTTTATATTTTCAGTATATACACGAAAACCAGCTGATTTTTGTAAGAGGAAAGAACCAAAAATAAAGCGAGATAAACTTAGTTTGCCAATTTGGAAGAGCAGCAAATGCCTAATCACTGTTGCTTTGAAAGCCAATCAATGAAGTCGAAGCCTGAGCTTCGAACGCCGGTTTGCAGGGCAAAAGAAAAGCTGGCCTAAACGATCAACGGTGGCCAATGTACAAATTTGTCCACATGGTTGACTGGCAGACAGCGCTAATTAAACCACACGGATGGCAACCATGGCAGCGAGCAGTGGCCAAAAAGCAGGACATTAAAACTGATATAGGGCCCTGGAAAATCAGTGGACCGGGCCCGAAACACCACACACACTAGCGTTGTTTCAACTTGCAAGCCATTAACTGCTTTGTTTGCCCGAGGAAATCGGGGGAGGAAAATGTCAGGAAAAATTGGGAGGTGGCACCTTGATTGTATAATGGAAGGACGCTGCCTAAATGCAGCCCCCGTGTCCTGTAAGTGACACGTAGAGACAATCGGATTGTGATTTGTCAGCGGGACGGGGAAGGAGAGAAACTGGGCCGCTCCGTGTCCATGGAGCACTCTGTCAAAGTGGCAGGACCATCCAGAAGTCGAGCCGTCGGCTGCTCCACTTCCTTCGTCTGCTTTTGGCCATTAAGTGGCGCACATGTTTGGCTCACACCACTCCACTGCCCTCAGTTCACTTCACTCCACTCGATGCGGAGATGGCCAAAAAGGTGGCAGCCAACGCACAGGTGTCTTTAGTCTACACGGCGCGGAATAAAGCGTATGGATTTCTGTAATTTTTAATACCCCTTACTGTCACAAATTCTGGGCATTTTCTTTTCATAGGAATATTTACAAGCCGGAACAGGAAAACTGAATTGAAAATATTGGTAACGTTTTTCATAAGCCATTTAATTTCATTAATTACAAAATATTATATCTCTGCTTATTGCCTAATTCTTATATACTCTGGATAATATGTAAAGTTCCACTTACATATACAAAATGATATAAGTTCCAACAGTAAATATAGTTCAAAATATAAACAATAAATGTAAGACTTACATTATTCTTTGTAAGACATTGAACAAATATCATAAAAAGGGGGCATTTTCATGTACGTTACACTGAATAGCCATCGACTGAACTCATTTATTTAATCTCCTTATCATTTTATAAAGCAAATCTAGTGAAAGTTATGATGAATTAAGCGCGTAGGGCAATAAAATAAGACTGAAGGCGACAAGCTTGTCAAAATAATTATCCAGGCAGTCATATGGAAACCTTGTTCGTCCTCGAGGCAAAGATACACTCTTACTTTTGGGTGCACTTTTGTGAGTCACTAAAAGAAACTTTACTCGATTTCCCACTTTTTGTTTGCGTGGGGCCAACTACCAAAGGAAGTTGGCCTGTTAATTTTGTATGTTGCTGTCATAAAAGAAAATCGTGGAGATTTGTAAAAAAAGATACCACAAAATAAGAGCGAGCAACAACTGTGACAATCTACATAAAAGGGCGACTCGGAGACTTCCTCAACATTTTTCCGCCCCGATATCGTCTTCATTTTTCGCCATCTTCATTCTTGGGAGGCAGAAACTTTTTGTGTGTGCACCAAATGAAATAAAAGCTGAAAGTAAGGACGAACAAATCCTCACGGCTGTCTTGGCAACTGACGCACATTTCTCTCTGTCATATATCATAGATTTGTGCGGGGGTTTTCCCAGTTAGTCTCCCAGTGGTCAGTGTTGTGTCTCCTTTTTACCAGGTTTTTCTTCATGGGGGAGTTTTTCTTACTGTTGTCTTTTATCCGAGTAATAAACTTAAATTGTTATTTTACCTTGAAAGCGCCACAAAAAGATTTACGGTCGTCTTGGCACCTACTCACAACCCCCTCACCTTTTCTTCATTGTGGTTCTGTTAGCATTTTTATGCTCATTACTTCGCATTTGAGCTCCCTATTTTACCGCCCTCTCCTCGCCACAATTTACAACAATCCCCGGCTTTAAGCTGGTCCTCTTCCTCCTTTTAGCCAAAAGCTTTTTTTGATTTCCATTTGTTTGTTTGTTGTTGTCGCATATTTATTAGGCTTTATATTGTGATGTCTAGAAAATGTCCAGACAATTTATGCCTTCCTATGGGCGAGGAAAGGCGAGATAAAAGCCGAATTGGGAGCCGTAGAGAAGGCAATAGAAATTCGGTATTTAGGCCTTAAGCAATTGGGTTCTTATTGAGGTAGGCTGGTTCTGAGAATCTTTAAAAGCAATAGCTGACTCTCAAATTGTTTTTGATGATGGTCAGGACCTTAAAATTACAAATTATTTGGTAGTTTTCTTTAATTTAAGAAATATTTCATGTACTTCTTATGTTTGATAAGAACAATTAATTATTAGATATTTTCATTGCCACAGAATGTATTTTAAATAATGTATATATAATTGGATATAGTTAATGCCTTATTTTATTGTATATAACAAACTGATAGCTGGATTAACAAGAGTACATTTTCAATAGATTTAAGTGACAACTTCCACAATCTTCGCCTATTTATATACACATTTAATCTGATAATCAGTTTAATACAATTGTGATATTTATTGCTTTTATCTCCTGACCTTTTACAATTAGCCTGCAGTCCAATAAATTAATTTAAATCTATTTCGCAACCCCACTTCGGTCGATGCCTCATTATTATCGCATTACTCGCAACAAAGTTGGACCAACTTCGTTGCATACTTTTGTGGCCACGGCTGTCAGCGCAGCTTCGTTGCTCGCATTATTAATTAAATGCAAAATGTTTACACTAATAATTTCAGCATGAATTTCCCACCCTCAAAAAGCGGGGAAATCGCAAACGGAAGGAGCCATAAATTTCGCCTTTGGTTGCCGCGTTGTCGCGTTGCAAGATGTGCGTTGCAAGTCGCGAGTTGCAGTGGCCACAAATTGTGAGTTATCTTGGGGCCCCAGAACGGCATCCTTCTCGGTGGTTAAGGTTGTTCTTGTTGTCGCTGCATGCAAACACATTAAATTAAATTATTGTCACTGGGCGGCTGCATCCTGGCATCCTCGCTGCTCCGATGTCCTTGTCGCTGTCGTTATTGTCCTCGCCTTAGTTCAGCTTGTCGTCTGGCTTGTAGGGCTTCTCCTTGCAACATCGGCGGGAAATGTGGGAGGTCCTATGCTAAACGGCAAAACTTCTCGCTTTTCGGCTGGGACGCGTTTCATTAGGCATTTACGCATTAGGAAGGACACGAACAAGGACAAGACGAATTGTTCCGCAGGGAGGTATTACCAACTGTCTTATTGCAATTCTTTTTCTAGATAAAAGCTTCAGCTGGTCAAGTGTAAAAGGCATTGTAATTTTGTAATAAAAACCAATGGAAAAATTTCAAAAATAATAAAACTATAAACTTAACTTTTGGTTAGTTAAAAAAAGTCGTAATCAGTTTTAATAGTAAGTAATCGATATTATATATTTTTTTTACTATAAGTTAAAAAGTATTATTGTTTTATGTAGTCTTTGTTTAATATAAAATGTTGTAATCTGCTTTTCTCACATAACCAGTTTTTTATACTAAATCATGAATCAACTAAAATGATTAATAAATAGATAAAAGTCAATAAAAATAGCTTCATAAATTTAATACATTTTTTGAAATAAATTTTTTTATTTTTGCCTAATTTACTGGTAAACTTTTAACCGCATATTCACTTAACGCTGTCGGGTTTTTTGTGTGCGCTAATTATCTGTGGCTGGCAACATTCAACATTTTTAATAGCCGCTAAATGCAGGAGCTAACAAAGACACACACACTAAATTTTTCGTTGTACTTTTTATGGCCAATGTAATTTGTTTGGCGTTCAGTCGTGCGATTCGCTGACTTTGTTCACTCCTTTACTTGGACTTGCGAAGAGAAAATTTGTGGCAAGCTTTTGACGGGGCAACGCATTACCAACTTTTACCAGCTTTTCATGCGTTTAAGGGCGCACCATTAGCAACTTGACTTTGGCGACTCAAAAGCATTTTAATGAGCCACCAGTTGAGGCAAGAGTTTTTCTTGTTTTTCTACTGTTCATGTTCATGCCAAACAGCAATTTCGGTAGGAAAAATGTAAATTTTTCTTGAGTGACCGGCTAAAAGTTGCATATTCATGGTGCAGAAATATAAAGCCCTAATGCATTTGCGTGTAGGTATTCCTTTGCATATTACAAGATGACCAAACCAGCTGTAAAGCAGAAATTTGTGAAACATAAATTCACTTAACATAGAAATGCACTTTCCAAGGGGTGTGAAGAAAAATGCATCAAGGGACTTCAAACTGGACTAAATCTTGTTCAAGCTGGATGAAAATTAAACAAAAGTTGGCCAATTGGCCGGGAACCTTTCGAAACAAACCCAAGAAAGTTGAAGAAGAAAAAAATAGTAAAAACACTCTCCATAAAACGGAATGAAAATTGTACAACTGCAGACGCAGCTAAGAAAACATTGGATGGCAGAAGTGGGTTAATTTGCCAAAGGATATAGGGTCATATGTGTGTGTATTGGCCCACTCACATAATTGCCAAAGCGTGCAAAGTTTCATTGTTATGAGCTGCCTTCTGCTGGCAAAGTTTCCCTTCGGAGGGAAATGGAAAGCCGAGCAACTGAAGGCGAAAGCTTTTTGCAGTTTAAAGCATTCTGTTCTGCATCAGCTTCCCATATCCCGGCTAAATACAATACAATCGCAGGAAGTATGCTTTGACCCGGGACAGGACATTCCGGCGCCGGCAGATCTGAACAAGGACTAAGGGAATATGTGGGATATCGCACCATGGGAGGCTAGGGCAAAAGTTATTAACAGCTTTCTCGTTTTGTTGAAAGTGATATTCACTAAGGAAATAATTGATTTTACTTAGCAAAATATTCTCAGTTAAAGTACAAATTTGTATTGTTTTTAAAAACATATTTCCTAATCAAAAAAGTTCAAAAACTTGAAACCATCAATTCAACTTTTCAACTCATGCAGTTGTGGACTTGAAAGCTATATTCCTTTACCAAAATGGTCATCATTTTCCAGCCCATCAAAAGCGCCTCAATTCTGATTTTCCCTGTGCCATTTTCGATATGGCTGCGTTGCCTTGGGGCATCTGCAAGCTAATTAGTAATTTATTTTTAGCATTTCCCGCATATTAAATTTTTGCACAAAACTCAATTCACGATGGCAGAGGCGGCAGCTGAGGGTCTCGAGTGCTGGAAATGGCCGCCAACATGCAATTAATTGTGTCATTGTAGCCATTAACCAGACAGTTGAGCAGTAACCCAATTTGTTCGCTTGATTGTCGACGGGTGGGTGGTTGGAAAAGGGGGGCGTGGTGGCCACTTGACCGCCCCTAATGGCCATGGTCGGAAGGCAATATTAGAGGCGACTGCCAAGGCAACGCGAATGGGTTCATGGTGTGCCAGTTTGCAATTAAAACGCCCCCTAAAATGAAAGAATGTATGTGTGCGAGAGCGACGATGGAAATTCAGGGCAGTCGGGTGTTAAGGTACTACCATATGTCTTGATATGTCAGTTGTCATGCATAATGAACGAGTCCTCCGTTCCTTTTCTTGTGTGCTCACAACTTGCATTCTTAATGGGATTGCTTTCAAGATGAAAGGTTAAGAAGTCGAGTGTGGGAAAACGTACCCAAAAAGACACAACGAAGCTTTTGTGATAAAATGGAATCACAAATTAGCTACTAAAGTATATTTTAGGCAGTATTATGATGTCAATAAAATTATGAACCTGTAATGCAGTAGGAAACTGATTTTTAGCATGTGTATTTTAAATAAATTAATGTAACTTATTTTAAATAAGCAACAAATTTATAAGGCTCAACTGCCCAAAAGTATTTTCTTATTTAAGACTAATCAAGGAAAACATATAACCAAACGACCCGGTTACTTAACTCGTAACAGTCTAGCCTTACAAATATTTGGCTTTGCTGCTGAATCTCTTCAGTAAATTTCCTTAGTTTAATTCCATATACCTAAGCCGTTGAGAAACTTAAACAGTACAGACATAATCCTCTTTCATTGACTTTCGACCGCAAACAGTTGCCCTTTGTTTGTCGATAATGCAACCGACATAATCCTATTCGAATGCCACATTCGAAGCACAAGCAAAGTAATTACTTTGTTATGGTAGTCAAACGCTAATGATGTTCCACTTAAGGAAAGGGAGAATCTTGATTTCCTGTTAAACCAAAAAAAAGGTTTGGTTTGATAATTTAAATAAACCAAATGCATGTGAAAGCTTTTAGTTTTTGCATCTCCTAAATGTCATTTCCACAAGAGCCTCACAACCCAATCTAACTACATATGTTGTTTTACTTTCTGTTGTTGTCATCAGTTCTATTCAAACTTTTCCAAAAACTGAGATTTATCTTTACTTATTCATGTATTTATTCCTGTCCCTTACCATCTCCTTTTCACCTGATGCGCTTTGTGGAAGGCACTTGTATTTAGTTATCGTTATAGTTTGTCTTATAGTTTCTTCTACATGCAGAAAATTTCCCAAGAACTTGGTTTTTTTAAATTTTTAAATATCATTATTTGGGAGTTTTAATTATTATAGTTCCCAATTTACGAAAGAATATTTTACAAAATGTGTTATTGCAAGCAAAATACAAATGCTTAAAATATTTATCATATAATTTTTTCCAGTGCCCTTTACTAAGTTATCGAATTTCATTTGTGTGACTTTTCCATTAATATTTTGTCAAAAGACGCCATCGTTTGTTATTGCAAAACACATGCTCTGCAGGATTTGGTATATTTCAATTTTCAATTTGTGGAAAATAAATTTGATCTGTGTTAAAGGCGATTACTTAGCTCTAATCTTTTACTTATGCTGGAGTTTAACTACCATACTGGCAGTATGAGATGCAGCGATAAATGTGTGGGTAAAAATTTTAAATACATTTGTCACCCCGTTTTCCCCCCTCTCATTAAGCTGCCAAAGGAGATTTTTGTGCTGAAGGACGATGACAGCTGGCGCCATGGCACAAATGGACAGGACATTATCTGCCAGGGATATCTGCCTGCAATTGTGACTTCTCTCTTTTGGACGGTGGTGGCAACTCCTTCTCGGCCATAATTTGATCGTTAAAATGGCCAACGACGCCTTTGCATCGTTTGGCAGCTGCAATTAAATGTCTTTTTTTACGATTGTGCAGCCTTTGCATTCGGTGTAATGAAATTAACAGCGGCTTTTCTTTTGCATTTCCTCTGGCACTGATAAACGATCGTTTGCCCTCCCTCCTCCGGCGTTTTCCTTTCGGGCCTTAAACCGCCACTTAAGTGTAAAGTAGAGTTGCCCATAAAGCGCGTTAAATTGCCAAGAAATAAGCATACATGTGAAGTCCTTCTTCCTTTTTGGTGGAAATTTTCCTGGATGGATTCCTCGCATGACAGGAACATGGACTACGATGAAGTCCTTAAGCGGTTCGTGTGTGTGCCCATGTTTGGGCGGGTCCGCCAACCAAAGTGAATATGGATGGAGTGACATTTTTAATACCCTCAAAGGGGGATTTAAATTAAAGTGGTTTCTGACGAACAAATATATTAAAAAGGCAAGCTTGGAAAGTTTTATTTAAATTATAGATACCGTTGGTATGATTATGCCATTGAAATGTGGAATTATATCCTAAGAATGTAAAGTTAGTTCTGACCAGAAACCGCATATTTATCTTGTTATTTAAACATTTAATTAAAATTGAATATGTTTATTATGAAATGGTTATGTATTATTAAAAGATCAAACTATCATTGTTTTCTACTGAGATATAATAAAATTTCAAGATTATGCTATCTATAGGCAACTATTAAAGATCCATCTTAAAAATCTGATTGAAAACACATTTTGGAGTGGCGAACCTTTATTGCCTTTGTTTAAAGCTCTTCAATACCTCGATTTTTCTGTGGCCCGTTCCTTTTGTATAATCACTTATGTACCTGCATTGTTGGGGCACTTGACTGGCCACAGGTGGCGCGCTTTAATTTGCACCTTTCAGCGGCACCGGGGAGCGCTGTCATCGCTGGCGGCCGCGCCCAAAAAGTCACACAGGGATGCACCTCGAAGGCTAAGTGAGCCACTGTGTCAGTGGGGCCCCTGGGAGTACAGCGGGCATACGAGGGTTAAGGGACGGGGTGGTTCAGGAGACGCTGGGACGCCGGGGAGTAATTAACACTGCGACGCTGGCTGGCGCTAAGTAAACAATGGCAAACGGTTGCCGCAGTTGTTAATTACGCCAACAATGCGATGCAGCGAGGGGGCAGACAAAGAAAGAGGCGTGGCAAATGGTAAAGCCAAGCCCAAGGAGCAGGGAAAAAATTAAGCACAGGAAGTGCAAATTGCCGTTAGAAGGAAGCAGACACAAGGAGCAGCTAAATGAGGAAGAGACCTCTTAGTCAGCTTAAGTACCAAAGATTCCTTATCTTTAAATTATATTTTTCAAGGTCTCTTATTTCATAAAATAATAATAATGTTTCATTAATTTCTGTTTTTTTATAATTAACCTTAAATATTATAATAAAATTCTACAGAGTGCTAGATTACTTTGCGACACATCCAATAAAATCCTTAGATATTGCAAAGAAGAGGTACTCCATTTAAGCAAAATTATTTATAGTTTATAAATGATATTAAGCCACTTGAAGATATTCCCATAGATTTCCTTAATGACAGCTTAAAAGACCAGAAAGGCAAGCAGTCTAAAAGCATTTCCAGAACTTATAGAACGTCCCGTTTGTGTGGAAAATACTTCTCACCATCAAGACCTGTAACAGGCCAACAAAGATCATTGACAAAAACTGAGCCCACGACCAATTGTTAACCATGGCATAAGTGGATTCGGCCACATTGCGATCTCTGGCCTCGAGTGCACGAATAAAATCCTGAGTTTGTCGGGACCTCATCAGATTCACCTGAATCTTTCCCATGTAATTGTCGATACCTGTGTAGGCCACATCGAATTGGTAATCGGTCAACATTTCCCGCCGGAGGTTTCGCAGATCTTGCGCCTCTCGGTCCGCAGCAGTTACTTCCAGGGTAAAGGATACAATCTTTTGATTGAAAGAACTAATGGTATTATCGAAACAAATCTTATAGGATCCTGTTTCATTTGCCACCAAGCTAAGATTTCCCTTTTCCTTCTTTATTTCGTTAATTAGCAGGCGTCCACTCGGATCCATAAAGTTGAAATTGATATGAATTTCGCCGAGGCCTCCGTGTATCACCTGATAATCGATTTTAATATTCTCGGAGCTGGCAATCGGCTGATAAAAGCACTCCTGACGCCCAGCTTCGACAAATATGGTCAGCTGTTTGTTATGGTGCTCGGCGCTGGAAAAGTCCAAGTCCTTCAGCAGAACCAGCAACAAAATGTAACAAATGATTTGGAACATTCTTTTCGGTGGTTTTTCGATTCGAATTGTTCGACTGATTCTTGAATGTTTGTCTGTTTTACGGTCTGTGTGGATTTATGAAAGTGAAACGATAAGCCTGCTCTTGGAAATAAAATTGATTTTAATTTCATTTGAAAACTTAATCCAACATTTTGAAGGAATAAATTTAATTTTTAATGTATATTAATATCTTTTATTTTTAATCGTTTTCGAAATTTTATTTATCATTCTATAAAATTATGTTACGCTTATAATGATAAGAAAATTCTACGGATACATTTTAAAGTATTTTAACAAAAATTGTCAGAAAAGATTTGGAAACTTGTTGAATTAATATGTCTAAAAAAATTGTTAAAGTCTTAAATACTTTTTCGGAACTTAATACAATTGTTGGATGGTTTTTATTGCAGTGCATTCCCATATGGCGTTTAGAGAGACATAGTGTGAGCGCATAGTGCTAAATGCAGCTTTTAATAGCCAGCAGCAATTGCTACGGCATTGCAAAAAAGTCCCGCCCCCTTTGCAATCCCATACCCCCCGCATCCCATCATCCCATCCGCCTGGCAAAACTAAAAGCAACAGCATCAAAAGGAATATGAATTGAGGTCGATGTGTAAATATTTGTCAACGGTAATGGAAATTTATGCTACCGTTGCTGCTGCTGCTGCCAATGGTGGGCGGTAGCTGGTAGGAGTGGCAGTGGCAGTGGGCGTGGCCCTGGAATGGGCAAACTGGCGAGTCGAGCGCTTTCATTTTTTTTAAAACGGTCGGCGACGCAGCGTGAGACAAAAAAACATAGAAACCACGGAGAGTTGCGAATGAACGCAAATACTCTTAGAGTGCCTAAAAATACTATTTATAAAGATAATAATTTTAAGCTTTAGAACAATTAAATTGTGAACTTGACAATAATGAAATTTATAAATCAGGCGCAACTTACTGTAACGTTAGAAACATAAGTTCAATTGTGTTGTCCAAAAAAAGTTATTCGTTCATATTGAATTTGTTACATATTAAATGTTTGTCCTATTGGTTATTTTAAGGGAGAGTTTTAAAACTAATCAAAATTAAATTAGAAACCCACTAACCTTTGCGCAATTTTAAATTTTAAGAAAAGTATAAACTTTTTAGAAAGGGTATAAATGAATCTCCTCCTGGAGTTTAGCAAAGCAAAAAGTGGTTAAAAAAGGAGTGAAACCAACAAATGCTTGCGTTTGGGAAAGGAAACTTTACAAATAGACATACACACCCACATTCGAGTACACACCGACCCACACTCATGAAAAAGGTATGCATGTTTAGTTGCATTTGTTTGCATACGAGTGCACAGCTTTTTTTCGTTTTGAGTCTTTGCTCAGCTTCCTCCTATTTTCCGCTCATTCTAAGCTTTACCATTTTCTCAAAAGCATTTTTTCTTCCTTTTTCTCTGTGCACACAAAAGCCAAATATACATAAACTTATATTTGATTAAACAATTTTAAATAAACATCTTTAAAATCCTCGTCCCATTAGATTTTATTGATAATACAACTTTTTTAAAACGATCCCAAGATTTGTTTACTTCAACAAAATATTAAGGCCTCATTTTATTTATGTTTAATTCATACTACTTATTTTTGAAAATATTCGAAACCTTATACAATAAAATCTTATTTTGTATTTGGCGCTTTGCGTTGTGCTTAAAATTTGGTCTTTCATTCTGCACTTTTTTTGTTGTTCACTTTAAAAAGGTGCGATGAACACCCAGTAACCTGTCAGCCCAAAACCCTTTCTACCCACCCAAACAATATTTTTTTTAGAGAAAAATTGCATTCGCGACGTCGTTGAAATGCCGGCGGCTGGAATACACAGTCGAAGCATGAAAGCTGCAAATAGGACGCATAAAAAATGTTACCCGGGGTCGTCTGCAGGTGATGGCAGTTAGAAAAGCGGGTGGGCAAAGCAAATTACACAAAAAATAATTTAAAAACATTAATTGACAGTAAAACATAAATTTAATTTTTAGCACGCTATCTCAAAGAAAGCACTTCCTAAGAATACATTTTATTAACTATATACTAATTAAATTTGCTTTATTTTTCTTAGATTTTCCGTGACAAATGATACGCTAAAATAGTTTTTTGGGTGTTGTGGGTACCAAACTATTAGCTAGCATTTTTTACCTTTTACTTTTAAAGGTTTGTAAAGATGTTTAGATTAAAAATGTAAAATATTTGCATTATTTTTTTCCCGGTACGAAATTTGTTGTTCAGTGTAGATTTTGTGGGGTGTCTTACAGCGTGAAATGTAGAAGGCGTTGGCAGCTGCAAAGTAGCCGACACCGGAGTCTGAATCATTGGAGCGCACTTGTGTGCGTTCGCTTGTACTTGTGTGTGTATGATGGTATGTGTTTCAATGTGTGTGTGCGTGTTGCTCTAGTTGATTGTTTGCTGGGGGCGCGCCAGGTGTGCGGGCGTGGCAACGGGCGTGGCAGGTGCCCGGAGATCAAAAACCAAGCTGTCGGCGAAGCCAATTTAATTTGATGAAATTAAGATGGCTATAAAAAGATGAGAGGGGCGAAAGGATAACGTTTTTTTTTTCGCTCTTAAGATTCAGTATGAAAAATCTTTAATATTTATCAGCGACAAATTTTATAATTTAAATGCTATTTTATAGTCCATGAGTCAATATACCATATATACATCTGAAATGGCACAACTGGTGTTTAATGCGTTTTACAAAATTCTTAAATAGTTTCTTTTAAACACCATATATGTCAGACTTATATTAAAAGTATTTTAAAATGTATAATCTTAAGCTTATTCTACAATAATAAAAGATACGAAATATATTTTCGCCCCACCTACATTTTCTTTCCAACTTGTCCCTTGTCCATGACATCAAATCAGAGTAAGCCCTTGACAAATGCCACACCTACACAGAATTATGGGCTCGACTTGCAGTCTGTCTGGTAATCAGCTCTTGGACGACTTTGGCTGATAGATGACTTGGGGAGTGATGGGTCGGCTTCTGGGCCAGAATAAATTGACCCCAAAAATTGAGAAGGTCAGCCACAGAGATGGCTCATGAATTATTAAAGACAGAACAACAGCCAGTTGATCCTAATCCTCAAAACGGCTGCTGCCAATGATTGCAAAATGCTTAGTCAAATGGAACAACATTTTGTGTGAGAAACTTTGTGCGGCCCGTTAAATTTCGCCCGAAAGAAAACCAAACCACAAATTTGGCCAGAAAGATGTTTTGACAATTTCCAGGGCGAGGGGAAAATTCCTTGACCAACTCCATTGAGTATTTCTAGGCTCTTCTGCAAGTAGCACTTTAAATTAATGAACTGAGATTAAGCAAGACAAATTGTTGTGGAGCTCTGGGCTTCCGAAAATTTTCTTTGGAGGCAAATTGTTTTTCGTTCTCGAAAATATATTAATTTGTATTTTGTGTTTGCCTCCGTTCGCTGCGCTCCAACCTCCAATAAATCTACAATTTATTGTTATTGATATTTGTGTAAACAATTTTCACCGACCCTCTTCCGCTCTGCAATTAAGAATTTAAGGGCCGAAAATTGAATGAATTTTCGAAGAAGAAAAGCAGTTGACAAGTTTGGAAAATTTATAGTACCTGCAGCAATCCATGCAAAAAATATGCAGCCACTTTCACTTGTGGCCCAGGGGGAAAACTCCAAATCTCATGTGGAAAATGCAGTCAATAAAATGGTTTCCCCATCTATCTGTGTTCTCGTTTGGTCGGTACCCAAGAAAATATTCATTGAATTTTGTAGTAACAAACGACAAGTTGTCAGTCAGTCGGTGCAGTGGAAAAACAGAGCCATTCCCAGGGAAAATTTATTGCCCCAGTGTGTCGGGCAGGGAAACTCATCAGGTTCGAGTGAGACAGGCCGGGAATTATGCCATTAGATGTTTGATTTCCTTTTTTCCTTGTTTAGTTCGGTTTTGTTGGCCAAGCGAGCAGTTCAAATAAATAAGCAATTTCCGACGACAACTTGAACAAGCATAAAATGCAATGAAGCAACAATTTTCCACAGGAGGTGGGAAAACCGAAGGCAAGGACATTGGTGCAGCTTTGGGAAAAGCTCTTCAAAGTGCTTCTTAACTAAGCTTAAAAGCAATGCCACCGGCAACAGCAGCAACTTCGATTTGGTGTGGAAATTGCAGTTCACTGTTGGATTTTCTCCCCTCCCTTCTTTTCCTTGACAACTTTTCAGCTGTTATTTGTTTTTATTGCTGTTGTGGCTCATTGAAGTGTGACAAAGTCGCCATCGTTGCGGCTATTAGTTGGCACCAAAGGTGGCCTGAAGGTTGCAGGAAGTGGAAGAAAGGACGCTCTGAAAAATGCAGTTAAAGCTGGGTTTATACCGTGCTGGAGAAACGAATTAAAACTGCAGTAGAAGATGGGTTCAAGAAGGGAACAAGCAATGGTTGAACAACCTGCTTATCATTGGCTTAACAGACCTTAAACAATTGGATTGTAACAAATCCCAACCGTATAAAAACCATAAAAAAAGTGCAAGTTTTATAATCCAAATAATATATAAAATTAATAAAAACCTGAACAAAATATAATATTTCCTTTTTTAATACTTTTCTCAGTGACCGTAACTAAGATTTGTACATTTCCTCCACAAAAACCAGCTTAAGTTTAACACCACTTCTGATACCTGAAGTTAATTCAATAAGAGCCCAAACATTAGCAATCAGGACATTTTGTAAAGCTCCAAAACACCTCCAGACTCATCGCATAAACGGGGCTGAATAAAATCCGGGAAAAGGAAAATGAGCACGAGGGGAAACATCAACTAAGCTCATTTGTGGCCGCAGTTCTCCGCAAGTGGCTGTCCAGGAAGCCACTAAAATCCTTGGCCAACCAAGCGCAACAAAGCCGCGACATCCTTTTCACCTGCTTGCGACTTCGATGGGCGAAAGTTACACATTTCTCGGCACTGTCCCCATTTGTGGTTAATTTTGTCCCGCAGCCTGCGCTTATCCTTTGCCAACTGTCACAACTTGGCGACAGGAGTAGAGCAAAAAGTTGCACTTCGAGCTTCAAGGAGTCGCTTAAGGATGCACTGAAAATAAAATAAGATAAGAAATATATATTTTTATTAAGACATCCCCGGATAATGTAATTATATATTATTCACTTATTATTGTCATCTTCTTTATCCTATTGGTATTTTATTAAGCAAAATATTCTTTAATTATTTAGATAAAAATAGTTTTAATATTAGGCCTCTGTGGTTAAACACTATTTTTTCACGTGTTTTAGCTACATTCCTATTATCCAGAAACGAGTAATGGGGAAGGGATTCAAGGGGATGCTGCACTGTCGCCGTGCTCCTTTTATTCGCCTAATTTCCGTCGCTTTTCCCCGCTTTTCCCCGATTTTCCCTTGCGCTAATTGGGGACACCGAAAATCTATAAACAGTCCTGGCAGTTCCGCAGTCCTTATCGCTGTCCTTGTACTTGGTCTTTCGGCTCTCAGACTGAGTCCCTCTGCCCCGTTTAATGTGCGTCCTTAAGCACAATAAATCTGTTTATCTCTGGCAAATGTCCTGCGCTCTTCTCGAATTGGGAGTCCTTGTTGGCCTTCTTAAAAGTTAACCTGGCCGACGATAAAAAGTTTCCCTTTGCAGCTTTTTGTGGTTTTCTCTCCGTTGTCCTCGCTGTGTTGGCAGGCAAAATTTGTTAGCTATTTGTGCGGCATTATCCTTGTGGCATGGAGTGGGGGAAAGGAATGGACACTGAAGAGTGAAGCCTCCACATGGTAGCATCAATCATCGGCGGGGGAAATTAAATTGCACTTCGGCTTACCTCAGGCTGAGACTCGGTAACAACAGCCAAACAAAAGATACAGGAAAGAAAAGGTAGTTTTTTGGAAAGCAACAGTTATATACCCTGTTTTAAATATATATTCTTACGAAAACATCAAATAACAAATTTTTATTATCGTCTAAATAATAAAAATATGTGTTAGAAATATAGCTTAGTTAGGAGTTAGTTCGAAATTAAAATAAATATTAATTTGCACCTTGCTTAGAAACATGGATAGAAAATATTAACTAAATGGTTTATATAAGAATTTGAAGGTTTTTAGTTTTGAATTTCGAATATACCAACGAAATCAAGGGTATTAGCTCGACTGAAGCATTAGCAATGACAGAGTCTAACAAAGGGTAGTAGGGCCAAAAAGAACCGGACACGTGGTCCAAACGAAAGCCAAAGAAGTGCCTTGGCCATTGGCCATTTTCCATGGGTTTACCTTTCGGTTAGGAGAATAACCAGCTGCCGTCCGTTGCCAAAACGAGACTTTTGTAGGCTTTAAGACTGGCTCAGTTCTGAATTTAGCCCCTCCAAATTTCCGCTCCCCGTTCCCTGTTTTCAGCAGCACTGCGGTCATTTGTGAAGCCCCACTACATTCTCCACCACCTGTGCCATCAATTGCAACCGCAAAATGGCAAAACAATCAACAAGCAACGCGACGGGAGTTTGGCCCAAACAAGATTTCGAGTGCCTAAACCAACCCCCAGCCCCCAACCCCCCATCAACCCCCTCTCCAATAACACCCACGGCACGCCTCTGCAAACCGCAACGTGTTGCGAGTGAGGTAAGCGAAATTGTTTGGCCGAAACTGCAAGACAAAGGATCCGACTGCGAGGATAAAGGCGTGAGGATGCACTAAAAAAAGGCATTTATGTTAATAGTGACAAAAAAATTAAATATCTTGTATTTCTTAAATTAATTAACAGATGGGTTGAAATATCCTTCCATTTTAAAATTAATATATTTTTATAATATTTAGCAAGATATCATTATGTTCTTATTTCTTTTTCTTTTCCAAAAAATCAAATTTATTAATTTGTTCCCCAAAAATAAAATATATAAAATATACTAATTTGCATTTTTTTTACCTAATTACCTGTTTACTAAAAAATACAATTAATAGAGGAAACGAAAAACATTTGTTCCACAAAATCAATTCACCAACACTAATTTTGTGAACCTTTTAAAACCCTAAACCATTACACAACAAAGTAAGGACTAAGTAGTCTTCAACGTCCAAGCGGTATGACTGTTGAAAGTATTTTCAACTTTATTGGTAAATTTTGGTGAATTAATTTAGTACTTACAAATTTCAAATTTTATTTTCAACTTCTAGTGATCACAATGCTGGCAGCGGCAGCAACTAAATCGCCGAAGTGCAATCCATTAAGTTGTTTGCATCAGGGACAAAACTAAAGAAATAAATGTTGTAACAATTTTGTCTTTTCCTATGCATTTTTTCTTGTTCTATTACCCTTTTAACTTAATATTTAAAAGGTTAGTTAATTTAATGACCTAGTTTTCTTGCTACGAGCATAAAACTTATTCTGAAGAGAAATCTATTTATTTATTCGATTATAAAAAAATATTACAATATTTAGTTGCCCTAAGTGTAAGTTATCCACAATAATTTTATTGTGCGAATATATTTTTCTGAGTGAAGGGTCTTCATTGAAGGGGAGGCAAGTGATACAGTCGGGCAATTGCTTAGATGGGTGGCAGTCGAAATTGGATAGTTGGTCAAGTGAAATATGACTGGCCATCACACAAAGCAGCAGCAGGTACAAGTTACCTCATATGGTGAAGAGAAAGCCTTAAATATTTAAGAGATCTCTAGATTTTTGTGGTTCTTAGTTGATTAGTTGCGAAAGTCGAAAACAACTGTTTCGTATATAGGGAAACCCATTAAATAAAAACAACATTTAATTTCTGGTTATGCATTAACATAGCATTGATTATAACAAAACGAAGAAATATGTATATTAAAATGAATAAGCCTTCGAGTAAAAGAGTAGAATATAAATACTAAACCAAAAAGCCAAAAAGTATGCCTATAATGCATAATCATTTAATTGGACACAAACAATCTAATATAAATTAAGTTCTTATTACTTGTTTGTTTTGTTTTTTCTCAAAAGAGCAATAACTATGTTCCATTTAGTTAAGAAATTTATATAATCTCTGCATATCTTAAGAAGAATTATAAGAAATAGCTAATTTTGGTACGGTCTACAAGCGATTTCGCTTGTAACAGTCTCATTACCTTAGCATTTGCAACAACCGAAATACCGAAACCTATTTGTACACGGCAATCTAAGCAAATCGTTTTGTCGAGCTTAATTTGCAGTTTGCCACCGGAACGAGTGTCTAACCTGGATCGCGCCAAAGTCTTTCGCACTCTGCTCCTCTTAGCCATCAAGGCTAATCCCAACTGACTTGGCTGGAAAAGTTTCCTTTTGGCGCTTGCCTCGGCGGAAGGCGCCAAGGAAATTCGGTCAAAGGGAGTTTCGCCTGATGAAGAAGTTGTTGTCGGTTGGCGATGGGATTCACACCCCCTCCACATCCTTCGGTGGGCGGTAGGGGATGCAGCCAAGTGTTGTTCTGCATTGTGTTTTGGCCATTCGAGAATTCCCGGGAGCAACTCTCTTTGGGCCCGAGTACAATTGACAATAGTTTTGCACAAACTTCGAAAAGGCTAGTTGCACTTGACTGCCGGCAATGAATAAACAGTTGGTTCTGGGGCCGGAAAAGCGTGGGCCGGAGAGCCAGGAAAATCCAAAGGAAAACAGCGCCAAGGAAAGCATTGGGTAATTGTAATTCCTGCTCTCGAATGCCAGTTAACCAGTTTGCCTTGTTGGGCAATTAGTTCGAGCGCAGTACCTTTTCGTATTCCAGAAACTTTCGTAATGAGTAAACACATTCAATTCCCATTTATATTTTCGACTACCAAATTACTTTCTAAAGAGGCAATTTTAGCTGCCAGCGCCACAATTGATTTATACAAATTTAATCAGCAATCAATGCACAGTGAAAAAACTGTTAATTGCACTTTGAGATGTTATTTTGGATGTGTTCTTAGTTAAACCAGTCTCCAGGCATATGCGAAATCTGTAAGACTAAAATGAAGGAATACTATTTATTTTATATTGTCTGCGCTAGTATAAGTATACATTTCGTAATCAATTTGTTCAACCATATATAATTTAGGCAACAAATTTTTTTGAGGCAAGACCATCCATAAGTAATGTGTTCGACATGTTGAGAACACACATATAGCATTCCAAGACCGTAGTGTCCTGTTCCTTAAGTTAGGTACGGGGGCGCTGGGTGGGAGGGCAGGGAGGCAGTGCCTTTCTTGTCGTCATCTGCAAAACGATCAATACTAAGAAAAATAAAAATTATCATTATTTTAGTTACTTTTAAATAAGTTTTCAATATCTTACGGCAAATGTTAAAGAGGATGGCAAGGCTCATAATGATTGGATCTTAAGATACTTCCTTAGATTAAATAAATGCAGTTAAATTCGAGCTATTTATAGATCGAACCATTAGAACCGGAAAATTTAAAATTTATGGTTCTGTCACACAAAACAAATATGTTAATTCGATTGAACAAGAATGTCAAATGTAAGTTGAATTGTTCAAGGACATTCTAAGAACAAGCTATATTTTTAAAATTATGCTATTTTTGAGTTATGTTTGTGAAGCTTCTTATTAAAATAAAAATGAATTCGCATATATATTTAAGTTTGTTTTTAAAAAAGAGAATATATATATATAAACAAGAAAGGAAAGCTAACGTCGGGCGGAGCCGAAGTTGATATACCCTTGCAGAATATTCTGTAAATAATATTCTCCAAAATTATTCATATAATGCATTCTAAATACTCATAAAAGTTGGGATTTTTTCCTAACTTTAAAAACACCAAAGTTATGGCATTTTCAATCGTTCAGCAATATGGCAGGTATAGGATATAGTCGGCCGATCCCTATAAAATTTGGTAGGTCGGATTGATTGGCCAAATATAAAACTCATAGAAAATCCCAACTTCCTAACTTTAAAACCACCAAAGTTATGGTATTTCCTATCGTTATATGGGATCTATAGGATATAGTCGGCCGATCCCTATAAAATTTGGTAGGTCGGATTGATTGGCCAAATAAAAAAGCCATAGAAAATCTCAACTTCCTAACTTAACAAACACCAGAGTTATGGCATTTCCTATCGTTCAGTTATATGGCAGCTATAGGATATAGTCGGCCGATCCCGGCCGTTCCGACTTATATACTGCGTGCAAAGGAAAGAAGGGTGTGTGCAAAGTTTCAATTCGATATCTTTAAAACTGAGAGACTAGTTCGCGTAGAAACAGACAGACGGACAGACGGACAGACGGACATGCTTATATCAACTCAGGAGGTGATCCTGATCACATACTTTATAGGGTCGGAGATGTCTCGTTCACTGCGTTGCACACTTTTGACCAAAATTATAATACCCTCTGCAAGGGTATAAAAAGCGTTTAATTAACTCTTGTCACGATATTTTAATATATTCATTGGGCAAACTTTTCCTCCGGTAGCGCAAACTAATAAATGGCCCGAGAAAAGCTCTACTTTTGTAATAAAAATGGAGTGAGTTACAGGTAAAAAAAAGTTGGGAGAGGGTTTCAGGATAAAACTGGCAGTGTTAAAAAGTGGGCGAGGATTTAGAGGTAGTTTAGTTACGCCCACAATGTCAGCTGTTGCCGCGGGAAAACTTCGAGCATCAAGTGAAAAACAAGTGGACAGGCAGCTGATGTTGACACCGTCTTTTTTGGGTGGGTGAAATTTACACTGAAGTGGGTGGACATTTTTAGGGTCGAGTCCTGTAACGGTAAATTGCAAGGACCAAAACAACAACAACAATTGCATGAAACAGTCGCCGCTAGGTGGCGACACCATACAGGCAATCAAACTCAACAAAGGCAACATCTGGTATAGATTTCCCAGGAACTTTTTCCGTATAAACCAAGACAAATGGAGTGGTGGCAGTAGCGAAATATGAATAGCTAGTAAGAGAGTCTGTTGCCATGAATATATGAGACTAGGAACGCTGAAAAGGGGCGTGATGAACAAGGTGAACTTTACTTTAAGTTACAGTAGACTTTGCGATACTTAAACAATTTAAGAATCACTTTAAAGTTACCAAAGTTTCTTAACTGTAGACAATATAATTTCTACGTTTACATTTATGTATGTTCGTAATTTATATTTAAAGCAAATTTGTTTTACTCTTCCTAAAAATTAAAGGCTTTGCTTTAGTTGTCAAAATATGATTAGAAACACAAGTACATAGTTTTTTCCATTTAGTAACTCGTCATTTTTATAGCACAAAATTCGAACACAAAAACCCCCCGAATACATTCGAAATTATTGTGTTTACATCGCGGTTTAGCGCGCCATTTCTAGCGCTATAACCCCGAAAACAGGACTAAACATCGACCTCAAAAATAAAAAAAAAAAAAAATTGAAACACGATAAGCGGGATTGGAAGTTCTTGGTCAAGTTATCAAAAGGAAAACATTTGTGTCCCGTTTGTTAAGACCCTGGACTGTTAATGGGTGGCGCAAATGTTTACCAAAATTCTAATTGATAAAATGGACAAGAAGGAGACGCATCATCATCATGTTCAGCAGACGACAACTAAATCTCTTTATGCCATTAGGATGGGGGTCCAGGAAAAACCGTCGATCAATATGAGCGGTGCTATTCCAACCACAGAGTCGGCAAGGAAGAGTTCCTCAACCAATTATCACCGAAATCACAATTCGAACAAGCAACAAAATCCTGGGGATCGTGAGCTTGCATTTATGAATCGGTATTGTAATGACAGGCAAACCGTGATGGCTTCTGGTACTCAGCCCTCCCTTTCTGGCCTTCATTATCAGCAACAGCAACAGCAAGTCCTGACTCAAAAGGTGCCCAAAACCACTGTAGATCTGTCGGAAAAACTAGCCAAAATCAATCGTCGCAACGCCATCAAAGAACTGTCCGCCATGCAGACAAAAAATATGCAATCCGTCGATAAGAACGAAGAGGCCTTGAAGGAATTGCAGGAGAGCATTCCGGAAATAAACAAAATCTTCGATGTGCATTGTCGCATTGGTAGTGGAACCTTCAGTTCGGTTCTTTTGGGAACCCTGCAGCGAGAACGGTGTTACGTTGAAACCCAGAGGCGGCGATTCGCCATCAAACATCACAATCCCACCAATCACCCGGAGAGAATTCTCAGGGAATTGGAGTGCATGTTTCGCATTGGCGGAGTGGACAATGTCATCGGCATTAACTGTTGCATAAGGTACAATGATAATGTGGCCTTTGTGATGCCCTACATGACGCACGATCGATTTCATGACATTTACAGGAGCCTGAGTCTCCAAGAGATTCGGGATTATTTGAGGAACTTGCTTATCGCCCTGCGACATGTGCACAAGTTCAACGTGATTCACCGGGATGTGAAGCCCAGTAATATCCTATATAATCGTCGAACAGGAAAATTTTTACTCTGCGATTTCGGTTTAGCCCAGAGGATCGCCGATGATGGTAGTGTTGTGCAGAGTAATGAACTCAGTTCTCCGGAAGCCTTTAGTTTTTTAAGGGATATGGAAAGTGGTAGGAAACTAATGCTGCCGGATGGTAATTCTGCCCAGGCCGAAGCCGAGGAGTATATGGCCTGCCGCAGGATGCGGGCTTTGGGTGGCGGCGGCGGAGTGGAACATGCCCTGGCAGGACCTCCAAATATCCAGAGGTTTCGCGAGCAAGCCGGTGGCCATTTGACCAAAAAGGATGTGGCCAATCAAAAAGCTGACACCGTGCGGTTGCTCAATCGCCTGAGACTCGTCGGTCCCAATGTGGATCCCAATAACTATGTGATTTCCACGAATACGGCGAAAAAGGAAATGCACGCCTCTCGGGCCGGAACTCCAGGATATAGACCGCCAGAGGTCCTGCTCCGATATCCCCATCAATCGACGGCGGTGGATGTCTGGGCCGCTGGTGTTATAATGCTCTCGTTGCTCTCGGCCTTACACCCATTTTTCAAAGCACCCCACGATTGTGCTGCTTTGGCGGAAATAATCAATTTGTTTGGCGATATACCAGTGCGAAAGACGGCCTTCATGCTGGATCGACTGGTGTTGCTGGCTCAAAAAGTAAATACCTTGGATTTGCGGAGAGTGTGCATGAGGTTTCGTCATGCTGACTTTTCCTGGCCCCCCGAAATACACCGGAAATATCGAAGGCCCGATGGCAGCACCGAGATGTGCCGCAGTTGCGAGCAGCCCACATTCAATTGCCTGTGCCACAACAGTGGCCATCATTTGGAAATGTACGACGGTCTAGATGTATTTCCAGCCAACGCCTACGATCTATTGACCCGTCTGCTGGAGGTGAATCCCCAGAAGCGAATCACCGCCGAGGAGGCCCTGAAGCATCCGTTCTTCAGCGATCAACATCGGATCACGGCGGGAATGTCGCTGCATCAGCAGCAGCATATATTGCAGCACCAGCAGCAGTTGAGGGCCAGGGAAACCCTTCCATCGGCGGCAGCCCGAACCCTAAAGGCTTTCGTACCCTATCCCATAGAACTGGCTACCACAGCTTCACAGGCAGCTGGCAATATCTGAATCCAGGACCTTCCATATTTGTTGCATTTCGATTTGAATTCTGGCCGCCAGAAGAGAAGGCAGATGAGAAGGAAACCTTCACCTCAACCAGTTTTGTGGGCAACAAAAATTGTATTGTGCACAAAAAGACAAATTTCAAATGTGGACGATGGAAAATGTTCACGAAATTTAAATAGGAAATATAAAGTATATTTATGTTTTTGTTGATTTTAAATTAATCAAGGCACCTACATCTTTTGTGGTAACTTTCTTTTTCACGTATTTTCCTGGGATTTCATTGTTCTCATTGTTCCCTTTTCTACCTTTTGTTTCGGTTCATCGGAAGCATGTGACGATCAAAATTGAAATACTTTTACTGAAGGTATTAAGAATGTGTTTCCAAAGTTTAAGTTTAATAAAAGTTAATAAATATAAATTTGTGTTTTTTTCTAATTAAACAAGTAAAATCTTAGCAATGAAAATAAAGTTTTAGTTTTTTTTTTGCCAGAAATGGATTTTGAAAATGAAAACAAGTATAATTATTTTAAAAGAGTATCTTAAAGTCGATCTAATATTCCTACCTTTTGTATTTCAATTAGTCCCAGTAATTTCATTGTTTGTGCTGCTGGTCGAACCATTTTCTACCTTTGCTTTCTGCTTTGAAATTATCTTGTAAAAATCAAGCTTCCCTTTTTTGCTGTTAAAATTTTACCCGACAGCCATTTTGCCAATTGGTTTTTGTGAGCCTTGCCCAGAGAAATTTACCCCCCCCCCCCCCTGCCTTATCAATTTGCATTATTGACGCTTACAACAAATTTTATTTTGTTGTTGCACACAGAAAGGTTATGGGAATTTCTCCTTTCAGTTGAACAATTTTTTCGTTTTGTAATTTGTTTTTGTGTGTCGGCAGCAAAAAATTCAAGGCTCACTGCGAATTATGTTGACAATTTCATTCTGTACCCCAGAAAAGAAATCAGATATTTATCTGCGTATATGTGTATGAAGAGAAATTTTCGGGTGCTGGCAAGTCACCAAGAAAGAAAGTTCCAGCTGTCGACGCTGCAAAATAGTTTATTAAAAAGTTTTCCCTCCCCCTTTTTATCAGAGTGAAACATTGTTGCGCCCAAAAGTATGCAGTGGTTTTTCATGCCAAATCCAAGTTCAGCATATTTCACTGCCTGCTTTTAAGCCGCAGGCTAAATGGTAATAAACGTTTGTGTTACAGAGATTATAAAAATATTAAAAAGTAAATACAATTATATATTTTCACATTTAACATTTTTTTTTAGCAAAGTCAATAATAAAGGTGGTTTATCTCAAAATTCTGTTTGTGAATTGAAAAAAAGATATGTGATTACAAAATGATTGAAATCTAGAAACCAAGTAAAAATAAATGGAGGAAAGGCAGCCAGGTTTCGTTGTTCAACATCTTACGGCCTTTAGTTTCCACTGTTCATCATTGCACGGACAGAAGGCACAAAAGGCTTTTAGACGCTTCGTTGGGGATCAGCATGGCCAACTCGTTTGGCCAAAAACAACTGCGCCACGGCAGTCACACCCACATACTGACACGCACACTGCCACACCTATTCGTACAATCAAAAACACAAGTACACCCAGAGAAAAATTGTCAAATGTTTATTATTTTTAATGTCTTATGAAATTATTTATTTAAATGGTTATGAATTAGAGTTGTTAAAACATAGGAAAATATGTATTTATTTTATTAACCCTAACCGTACCACTCAGCATTATTTTTATTTTGAAGATTTTTTTTTACGTTTTATGGTGTTATTCATAAGCTTCTAAGATTGCCTGCATTATCGGAACTTTTTCGTGTTTTAATAAATACTTGTATATTTTTTCCGTGCATTATCATACTCAAAGATACACCTAACACGCTGGCGAACACTGAGCCCCAGCTCCCCGCGGAGCCATAAACATTTCTAGCGCTGCACCGTCCACTCGGCCGCAAAAGCCGCGTGCGCAACTCACCGGACACAATGCGGCTTATCAACACGGCAAAAAGGAGGAAAGCGGGTAAAGCAGGAAAAACGGGAAAAACAGAATGAAAATGGCCGAGAATGGCGGGCAACTAAAGAGACAGCTCCTGTTGCAACCGGCTCCCGTTTAGCGCTTTATGGCACATGATAGATTAGTCTGGCCACAGGTGTAACCAGTGCGGCTTTTTCGGTGGCTCCTGCTGGCTTCTCTGCTGTCCGGCCTGCAATCCCCCATCCGGCATCCCCCGACCTGCCCCTTTACAACATCGGGTTTCCCAGCGATGGCGGAGCACGTAATTAAGTAATTAGAGGAGGCAGCCCAGCAAAAGCTGACCGGGATGATGTGTCGGATTTAAATTGTTGCAGTCGCTCAAAGTTTATTCTTTACGGCTAGCAGTGGTATTTTTATGTACAAAGAGAGGTATTGCAATTATAGTTAAAGAACCGGCGTTAAAGGATTTTGCCAAAAATAATTATTCTCTAAATCCCAGTAATATTGCTCTTACAAATACAAATATTTTTGTATCTAGTCTGTAAAGAACATTTTTCATAAAATGTAAGTAACTTTTATTCCCTTTTATATCCCCCTTTTTTGCCCACATAAATGCAGATAATATTTTATTTACTATTTAGAAGTGTGATATTTTATATATATATTTACATTTTCCAGCCTTGTTTACCTCTGACTATATTTCTTTCAGCTGCAATGTAGGCAACACTTTAAGGGCGAAAAATGGAGAGCAAATACCGCAGGGTGCAATGTCCTGGGACCGCAAGCTCCGTTTGACTGTTGACTTCGTGCGACGGGCTAGTGCTGCTTTGCACCACCCCCTTTCTGCACCATTCCCCTTTTCCCCACCACCCCTTTTCTCCAGCACCCCCTCTATAACCTTCTGCATCACCATTCATCTGTCTCCGTGGCTGTCAGTTGGATGTTTGTTTGTCCGCCTGTCGCGTATTGTTTGTTTTCCGCATGCGTTGCACACATCCAGCTATCCCCGTCCCTTCTCCTATGACATCACAGCCGTCACACCACCCACTGCCCACCACCCACATCCTCTTGAAAGTGGGCGGTAAGGTGCTGAAAATGGAGCCACATCGATGCTGATGATGATGCTAGAGCCAGGGCCAACAGCTGCTGACATCCTACGCTCGTGTCGGGTCACTAAATGAAGAATGATGGACACAAGGCGAGACAGAGATGGCACCGCAAGGAGCAAGCGAGATGGGCAGAGGTTAGAGGGAGAGGGAGGGGAGAAAGCGCAGCGGAATTCCCCAGAATATTTTGTCATCTTCAAATGGGATTTATGCTGCACGGCACACGACAGTGTCATTGTCATTCACCATGGAAAGCATTTCTTTGCCACTCCTTGAACTTTAAAGTTAATTGGAAATTTTTAGCAATTTCCCTGGCTCACCACCTACGATGTTGGCCAATCGTGAAATTTGCTGAACAAAATATGGATTTATGTCACCAGCAAAAACAACAAGAGCAACAAAAGCCGGGAGTCACAACAATGGCATGCCAGCCACACTGCTGTCATTTTTCGCGCCCTTTTACACAAATAAAAATAAAATAAATATATATTGAAAATCGACCAGGTGATTTGGATGTAGGAATGGAAATCAATGTTTTAAATAAAGATGAATGAACAACAACAAAAGCCACAATTTTGTGGTTGTTTATGCATATTTTAGCTTTTAGTTGGGAAACTATTTTTTAGAATATTTATTCCACATTTAGAAATATAGGAAAATATTCGGTCTGTGGATTTTATAAATAGAGAAATATTTGTCAAAGCTGAAAGTACAGAAGAAATATCTTGATGACTGTTATTTCAAAATTAATAATTCGTAAACGTCTTGACTTCTTGAAGTTTCAGCAACTTTAATAATAATTAAATATAATGTTTTGTAATTAAATAGAATATTCTTTCGAGTCTTAAAAAACAAATCCTGCAAAAAAGTATTGAGTAAAATCGAAATAACCTTGAATTATTTCCCGCCTACATCGTCTTAGATTGAGTCTGTAAGGACTTCCTTTCATCGTTATTGGCTATATTTTTCTAGGTCGCTAATTTTTTCTGAGTGTATACCTCTATTCCTCCTGCTACTGCTACTGCTCTTCACGGTTGTCAGCTGCTGGCTGTTGGCAATGCATCACTGATTATGAAAAGCTTGCTAAAAGCTGGACTCGTGATATATTGCTTTTGTTGTTGCCCCTCGCCGTGTTGCACGTTGCTGCTGCTGTTGCTGTTGTTGCTGCTGCTGTTTTGCGGTATCATTGCTTCTGATGCGAATGCCAGATGTTAACGGCATTCTATTGCCATCATCGCACGTAAGCGACACGACACAATAATGAAGTTTTATGCTTTGCCACCTGCAATACATATACCACTCAAAGGGGCGGTGGGTGGCAAAAAAAGAATTATGGATGGGGGTGTGGCATAAAGAGAGATACCAGCAACAACACATGCAATCAACTGAAAACGCTGGCGATTTCTCCTGACTTTTATGTGTCCACGATAAGTACGAGCATGTGAGGGAGCTGAGCTGTCTGGGAGTTCGTTAAGGGAAACCTCATCAATAATACCTGCAACCAGTCGGCGAGATAGTGTATCCAATGAAGAAGCTGAGCCAACAGAAAGATATCTTCAGATAATGAGAAATAATAGCCCGCGGGTGCAGCTGGTTATTTTAATCTCTCAGATGTACGAAAGTACTTTCCTTTAATTGCTTCGGCAACGCTGAATGTCATATAGCTTGCTGAAAAATATTGAGAATATTATAGAAAAAATATCACTTATCATCGAGCTTACAAAGACGTATCTACATGCAAAATTCAATTGATAAAGATCACAATGAAAACAGTATGGAAGAAGAACACGTTTTTGGGATCTAAAAATACATTTGATTTATATAAACAAATAGTAAAATATATAGCAAGAAACATTAAAAACAGATAAATATATACATATTTTGAGATAATGGTAACATTTAAAGATACATTAATGGAAATGTTTTCATTTAGTTTATTTTAATATGAAACATTCAATGCAATAACAACTGTCATTAAAAAATTAAAAAATCACTTGGAATAAATATCCCAAAAACCATTATGCAATTCAGTGTCACTATTAAGGTCACTTGGGAGTTAATTTCCCAGCTATTATTAACTATTAACCCACATAACCTCCTCGGAGCTCGTTCTTAATTAAACAATTGTGCCCGGGCAAGCCCAATTCAATCCTCTGAACACCTCTTTTGAAAGGTGTGAGCTGACATGACGTCAGGTGGCATTAATGACAACAGAAACAACACCAAGCCGCGCTAAGCCAGAAACTTCAGGTGACAAGTGACAAGATTAATTAACTGCCTGCGACAGACGAAAACGAAAAAAAAAAAAAAAAAAAAGAACATAACGAAACGAGGACAACAGGACAATGAAACATAACTGAACGTGGCCATGAAACAGTTGTGAAATCACAAAACTGTCCAAGAATACACGGACACACACTCGCGTGTGGTAGTTGCCACGTCACATGTCCGGGATTGTGGCTCGACTACGGCGCAACATACAAAATACAACCGGATCCGGATCCGGAGTCAGACAATCCCTGCGCCTAAATGACAATGGCAAAAGTTGCCGCTGCCAGGTTTCGTTTGCCTAATTTTAATTAGCCGCAACAGTAGACCACAACAAGTTGGGGAGAATCCCTTTGAAAGGGATCTAATTTTTGATACTCATTGATATGTCAATAGTGAGCTTTGACCAATTTCATAGGGCCTTTAAGTTTCATAGAAGATTGTAATTTGATTGTAATAACATATAAACAACATAAAATATTAATTTTAATTAATATTTTACATTTATAAAGAAAATATAATAAAAGTTAAAGCTGCACAAAAATTAATATCCAAAGTTGCCAAATTAAGGTCTTAAAAGTTTCCAAGATTGTTTAAAAATAGTAAGATCAAAGATATAAAAAACAGTATCGAAATGCTTTTGATCTCCGTAAGGTCCTAAAGAAACCCACAAATAACTGACAGGAAGCTTATAAATAAAATATTTCCGGGTGCGATAACCACAAAAGATATATTTATAGATGTATATTTTATTTAGATGAACAAAAGCATCGAAATTCCGCAAAAATGTAAACATTAGAGGGTATTTGGGGCGAAATTGTCCCCGCATTTGTTGCCACATGAGTTTGCCACGCAGTAAGTGCCGGTGCAGGTGCGTGCAGCATTTATGAACTCGTTACACGTAATTAGGGTCAGTGTGTCTCTCCCGTTACGCGTTACCTCTATCTCTATCTCTTTATCTATCGCCATCTCTTTCTCCCCTCCTATCTCCCTCTCAGGATCTCCTTGTGTTTGTGTGCGTGCGCGGAGTGACAATTAATTACTGAACTGCAGTTGGGATGAACTGCCCATTGGTCCTATTGAAATATAAAACCGCGCTTTTTTCGGGCGCAGCCAAAGTCATAAAGTTTCTTTTGGGTTGACTTTAATTATGGGAGAGTACACATAAAGAAACAGTGCTTACAATTTGCTTAGAAAAGGGTGATATTAAATAAATATTACAAACTTTGTTAATCAAGGGAAAAGTAATGACTTTTGGAATTCTTGTACTACTTTGATAAGTAAGATTACGAGTACAAACACCTTTGAGAAGCTCTCTTTTTCATTTATGATTTATATATGATATTATTGTATATCAAGTTAATTGAAATAAATTTAAATAAGTTGCAAAAATGTGTTTGAACTATTCTTATAAAAATGAATATACCTAAATTTAAAAAGAATAAGTTTTGTTTTAAAATTTCTCAAATAATTAATACCTGCATTGAAATGTTATTTATGTTATGAAATACTAATTTGGTGAACCAAACTTAAATATAGGCTTAAATAACCTATCCTTAAACTGAAGCAAATTAGAAGCCTATTATTTAGCTATTTTTTCCTGTGCAAGGGAGCTCATGTAAATTAGGGGGAGTTCAGGTGCCACGCCCCGCCAACGAGCGAACTATTTATTATGAGAATTTCATGCATGTTGAGTGGGTGTGTCCTGGTCCTCTTGGCCACCTTAATTGGCAGTGGCCGGTCGGTTTTAATTAGTTTTCGCAACGCTTGAAGCCTGCTCCTGTTCGGCGTTACTGTACCCTGTTCCATGCGTGAATTATTATGCCCAACGTAATATATTTTATAAAACGACGACTCCCGGCTGCGGGTAAAATTATGCAACAGCGAATATTTAAGCCACACTGTAGCCGTCGATGCCGCCGAACTTAATTGAGTTGCATGTGGCACTCGCAACTCCCTATTACCATTCGCCCCTCCTGGAGTTTTCCCTCGTGGTTTTCGGGCTATGGATTTCGGCCCGGTTTGATTCAGTTGACCAGCAGCAAGTTAAGCTGTTAATAAAGCGAACCAACGCACCAACGTCCTCGGACCGGGCTCATTTGTCAATTGTGCCGGCCTGGTTTTTGGCTCTAATTACATGGCCACCAATGGTTTATTGTTTGGGAAAAATTTGCATTGCCTGGGAACCAAAGTGGAGTGCAACTGGTATGGGAAAATGTTGGTAAATAGGTTTTAAAACGTATAACAGGGAATAGAAATGAACCAAAGATGTCCTCATATTTTAAGCGATTTAATTTAAAGGTCTGTTCAACCATTTCACATTCAAATGTAAATGCACAACAAATTTGTGGTGTCATTTAAATATTTCATAAGAACTAGATCCCAATTCAAGGAGTGACTTAAGGTGTGACGTACTCAGAAGTAGAGACAACTTGTTTATTCAAAGGTGAGAAAAAACTTGACTTCAGATGGGTCTATTTGACCTGTAAAAAATTCATGCCAACAACTATCAATTAATTGAACACCAAATTACCAAGCAAACAAGAGAAAAGTCGGTTCCCAAAAATTTCAGGCAAAACAACCGAAATAGTAAAAGAACCAACTCATGAAATTTAATGAAATTATTTCAAACTGCAGCCAGACGGAAGCTAGAATTACAAGGAACTTTCTATGGAAGAACCCAGCTCACTTGGCTGTGCATTCAATTAGAAATATTTCCGATGTCAAAATGATGTGGGAAAATATATATATTTTACAAACAAATCAAAGGCGAAAAAGTCTTGGACTATTTTAATATGGAAATTGATATGAGGGGAACACTTTGCGTTCTGCTTTTCATTTTCTTTACTTTGCTTTGCTGTCGAGCTTATTTATGCATGAAGATGACTTTACATTCCATGGCAACGGCAACACTTTTACGGTTGTCCGTTTGCTCATCTGTTTGGTTACGGACTGTTGGACAGTGAAATGCAGAGGGCCATGGGGGGTGGAGCGGGGGAACGGAGGGAGGGGGACCTGAACGAGTTGTGTCTGTGAAAAAAAATATTTATTTGACTACCTCGAAAGAAGACAGCTCAGCCTAGGGCAGACCCTGAAATCCCTCTGCAATTTATAATGCTGCAGATGCACTTAGAAAAATAACCAATAAAAATCTGGAACTAATTTAAAAATAAAATCTATTCTGAAACACACTTAAAATTTTTACGGAGTTCAAGAATTCTCTTTTCATTTTATATCAATTAGAAATGTATTAATATATAACTATACTTTTTAACCGACTTAAGATGTAATATATTGTTATAATTTCAAACACCAAACTTAATTTTTTTGATTAGCACGCTTACTTATTTTAAAGTGCCAATAAAGGTAATTAAAAATAACTGATATACAAATTTTATTAATTTAAAAGTGTTCTGTGTTGTTTCATTTATTTTTGTGATATTTTTTATTTTAAAAAAGAAAAAAGGACCCAGAATATTTATCTGCAAAAGAGATTTTTTAAAGTGTTGCTCCAAGTCTTTTCCCAAGCGTCTCTCCTCTCGAGTATCTGTATCTTTGGGAGCGTCGTCTTGACCTTTTTGTGGTCAAAGTGCACACAAGCATGAATCGAGGAGGTCTACCTGGAAATGTTTTTCTTCTCGGCTCAACCCTCGCTGTCTCGCTGTCTGTTTGCCCAGTGCTCGCATAACAGGTTTCCCGGTTTTCATTTGGGTCTTCTCCTCGACCCCTCAATTTTCCGACTGCTCACTTGATAGATGGTCGGCCGGACTTGAGCCCCCGCTCGCCGACATAAATATTGATTAATAATATAGTTTTACATTCGCTGGAATGCACTTTAAGGGCAGCTGTCGGTGGCTTTTCCCGGGATCATCATCAAAACAACTTCATTGTGCAATTGACTCACTCGACTGACAATGGAATATCCTGGGCTAAGTAGCTCTTAGAGATACTAGCCTTTTCCGGGGGTTGTTCCATTCACTTACAGGTGTTGTTCGCTTCACACGGTTTCTTGAGGGTTTTCCTTTCTGGCCTACATCTTAATCGAGGGTGAAGTGTATTTATTACTCGATTCGGTTGCTAGCCAAATAATTGGCCCTGTCTTGATGGCTCATCTCGTGGTTTGGCTTCTTAGGGAGTTTTCCGGCTTCGGTTCTAATGCACTTTGAAATGGATCTGGGTTTTTCTTCATAGTGGATTACTTAAGTGACCTTTTTGGTGGGGTTTCTATGTCGTAAATAAGTGTGTTTTTTGGAAATGAATTTTTAACGAAATTTGGTCCAACATTATAGTTGGCTGTCACCTATTTAATTGTGGGAGTCAGTTTTAATTGGGTTTTAAGGTTTTCAATAAGCTTACAAACAATCATAAATGTGTAATAAAATATACAAGAAATCAATAGGTAGGTGCTTTTTAATTTTTGCAGCAATTAAAAACCAAAAAATTTTAAATTATCTGACTTTAAAGAATCTAACTAACTTCGATTCTGAAAAGCCAATGAAAATAAACAACTCCTCTGGCCGTTAAAAAGGCTGACTCATTGCTGGCCATTACCCAGTCCCTTAACCCCTCGCCTTAACCCCCTGACGACCCAATTGAGCTGTCCTTGTACCCTTTGGAATGGGTCGCAGCACTAAACAATTAGAGAACTTCTGCAGCCATGCATTAACACAAGAACAACAATTTAAATGAGCTGACTTTTGGATGGGGAAAATCGTCTGGGGGAAATCACAAGCTGCTGCTACGGCCATGCTGAAGTAACAATAAATTAATTAAAACTTTTTAGCCAATTCAATTTGTGTTGTGTTGTCGCCTGTCTGTCGACTCCTCGCTTTTCCTCCAGCCTCTATTGCGTTTTTATCTATTTTCCCTTTTTCCTGTTGCTCTGTCCCTTTGAATTATAAATGCACATAAATTGTTGCGTACTGGCCAGGATTTCTGCTCCTTCTATTTCCATTTTGTAAGTCCTTTTCTTTCTCACTCGCCGACACATGAATTTCAAAGTGATCTCGGCATTTAACAGATTTGAATAGCAATCAAAGTTTGTTTATGTCCAAGTTAGTTTTAAATGGAATTGAATTAAATGATTTATTTCATAACTTAGTTCAGAATCGTACGCACAAGGTAATTAAAAGGATATGATCATAATTAAGTTTTTATTATGTAATTATATCAGTAAAAATATCAAAAAGTTTTAAGTGGAGTTTTTAATTCGTGAACTTTAATTCTGACTATTTCAGGGGACCTGAAGGGAGATTATTTCTGGGAACTTAACATTTAAATATTCCTATGTCAAATCCTTTTAAAAGCCTTATATGCTGCCACCTAAGGAGTCTAGACAGCCTTCAATCGAAATAAAAAATGCAATTGCCCAGACGCAACGAAAACTAACAAAAAAGGGTTTGCGGCAAGAAATGTTTGGTTTGCTGTGACATTTTTATTGAATTTTAATTTATACCCCTTCGAGTGTCCGCCGCTCAAACAAAACACAGAAAACACATCAAGTATTTGTCGTCTCAGCGAGAGGGACAGATCACCGAAAAAGTCAATAACCTGGGCAAGATATTCCCTTGGATGCTGCGTCAACAAAAACCAATTCCAGCTCTCGAAGCGTGACATCAAATGACAACGAAAAATAATTTCCATTGGACACGGGGCATCCAGACTCTTAGAGAAAACCGATTCAACCTCTACCTGAGTGAATCCAGATAGATTATTGACATTCTGTCTCCCGTGGTGCAATAGTTTCCTCCGGGTTCATTCCCCCAAAAATCTGAGATTGGAATAGATAGGGAAATTTATTGATACTCAGAGTCGGCACTTTGGAGGGCTAGGATAAGAAATTATATTTCTTTTCATTTGTCGTATAATTATGTAAATTTACAAATCAGAAATGGTATGCAGGGCGAAGGAAAATTCAATTTTCACACTCTACTGGACGGCTGAGCAAACATGTGGCATTGGCTAATAACCAAGCAGCAAGTAAACAAGTGGCAAAAGTCGTTTGTCCTTCCCCTTATTGCTAAATCTGCTCCTTTCTCTCGTATCTCTCAACCCACTAACCAAAACCCAAAGTATGTCCAATGCACTTTATCCTGATCCGGTTGCTGACAAGAACAGAGCGACTTACACTAGGGAAAATGCCGATGAAGACATCGACAATCCTCGATCATTTTTTTAATTAACCAAAATTTTGTAAAGTTTTTGTCAGAACGCCATGTTTATTTAAGATTAGGAACAAATATATTTTACAGATTTTATCATTTGTGTTATTTGATTAAATTCAAGTTTAAAAAGTAAAAAATGTTTGAAAACCATTAGCTATTTATAAACGTTACACCATTAAATATTGTTTAGTTTTAATTGGTTACTTTATTATTATTATTATTATTATTTTAGGACCCTAAAATTCACTTAAATCTCCAGAACTTATGATCTTACACATATTTTGTTCCTTTTTATTATTGCATATATTGGTTGCAGTGCATTATCAGACAGGAGCAAAACTCATACGAAAAACTAATAAAGACAAGTGGCAAGTCAGCACCAGCAACAGGACACATTGCTCCCCAGACATCAGCCTTCCCTTTCCCGCGTTTTCCCCTATCTCTACCAGTTTTCCCCCTTTTTCCACAGCTTTTCCTCACCCCCTCGAGTGGCCAAAGCCTTTGTGCAAACAGATGACTCTCGGCCATGTCTCTGGGTTTCCCCCATTAGTGCCAAGCGCTAATCGCCATTGTCCACCCTTGTCAAAAAGAACCCGGACTTCCAACTTTTCCTCCTCTAACCACACTGGCTGTCACAAAAATCGCAGTTGCCCAGCGCAAAAAAAAAAAAGAGGAATAAGCGAGTGTGGAAAATTTATCTCAGTGTGTGGTGGACTAAAAGCGCAAATAAATAATCAGCAACAGTTGCCAGATAGATCGGGACTTTTTCCCCCAATGATGTGCCATTTTTTTTGGGGGGGCGGTACTTACTGGCGCGACTTGTCCGGGCGGTTTGTCACCATCTAATCCGTGTTGCCCCAAGACATTAGCCACCAACCCGACATCCCCACATCCCGACATCCCACTAACAATAAATCGCCAAAGATTATTGTCAGCAAGATTGCAGGAGCAACCCTCGCATTTGTCACACTTCTTATGTGGGTGTAATCTCTGTGTTGCATGCACACGCCGAACTTAAACTATATATTGAAACAGATGTAAATCGTCGATAGGAATGAAACCACTTAAGGCAAGGCAATGGTCCATGAGTGGCTGCCTCGACTGGATATGTATTTTGTATGGCTTTGCTAATTGTTTCGGGAGCAAACGAAACCCCATAATTGAATAAACCCCAAACGCAAATCAAACAATATTTTTATTGATTTTTCGTGAGAAATCAAAGCGAGACAGCTTTGGTGGTTGAAATATTTGGTAGAGTACCCACAGGCTTTATTGTAAATATGATTAACGACCAATGCGATAACAGAATTTGGCTGAAAAATTTTGATGAAATCCAGATGGACAAAAACACATGGGACTTATAGAATATTATTCATAAAAGCATCATGTATTAAAATTTTAAGAATTTTTATTTCCTTATCAACAAAACGTTTTTCTTCTAATGTTGTTGTTTTTTTGCAAAAAAATATATTTTTTATGGAACAATCAAAGTAGACCATAGTAAAACCAATAAAACCAAAAAAATCTTTCCCTACACTTACTTTTTAGCAATCTTTTCAAATATTCCAACTGGAAAAATAATGTTCAGTTTATGCAGACGAAAAGTTTACGCCCTTAATACATATCATATTGTCCAGGAAAACTTTTTTCATCTCCTTCCCTATAAAACTTTAGCTACTCTGGGAACTTTCGCTTAACATAAAACTGCAAGCCAAAGGCAAACACAGTTGGCTAATGTATTGCCCCCGGATCAGAGGCTCCCGGAGCTGACCATTGGATATTGGCCAAACCCCAAATTCTACCACACCCTCTGCCCCAAGTAGTTGCAACTTTTAATTGCGCTCACGGATTTTCTGGCAAAACTCTGGACAAGACAATGGATAAAGCTGAGGCCTTCGGCTCAACTTCAACCCTAACTTCTACTGCGCGTAGACGAAACTACTAAATGTCAAAAGTGTCAAAATTTCTTAGAATTATGTCTAGCGAACATCAAAAGTTGCCCGGGAAAAGTGCTCCATGTTGCTGCTACTAGCCGGCAAAAGTTGCGGTTGCTGATGCACAGCGAGAAAAGTAATAAGCAAAGCAAAATATTTTTAACAAGCAAATTATATATAATTTCTTATAATAGTCAACATATAACAAGTAGAAATATATAATATTCTATAACTTTTTGGTATTTAAAATATAATATAATATTTAATTTACAGACATCTGGTACAAAGTACAAAGTAAATAATTAAAAATTATACATTTTGCAGATCAAGAAGAAAAAGATTTTAATTTAATCTATGCACTAAAATCAAAAGTTCCTAAACTTATAATAAATATTTATTCCATAATTTGGAATAGTGCATTTTTAGCAGTGCTATTTGTGTTGCTATTTTGGTGTTGCTGCCGTTGAGTTGTGGAGCTTACAAGCCACATGTTTCTGCTGGTAACATTTTCGACACATTAACAGAGTCTGGCAGGAGCCGAGCAGCGGATTGGGTTTGGGAACAGGGTCGAAATCGAGTCAGAGCCAGAAGCAACACGGCATATAGCACATATAGCATATAGCGCATATGGCAGGTAGCGACTTGGATTTTTAGCCGCACGAAAACTGGGAAACCGCTCTGCAAGAGGGTGCTTCAGTGTTTTGTGTGGCAAAGAGACGCTTGTGCTAGTTGGCCATGCGATATGTGAAATTGAGAACAGTAATGACGTTGTCAACGGGCAACACATTGCAGGCGAGTCGGCCAAGACAGCAGCAGCAGCACCGGAGCAACAGCAACACATCGCATCACGTCCGCCGAGCAGAACCAAAAACAAAAGTCGGGGCCCACAGCGAATGGGGAATGGTAAATGGCAATGGCAACAAGACAACTTGCCTGGTTTCAGCTGGCTCTTTGCCACTGCCGGCTGTTTCAATTACTCCGCAGCGAGTCGAACAAGAAGCCAACTTTAAAGTCGCGCCCATGACGATTTTAAAATGTGGCCAGCAATTGGCGCAACGGAAACTTTGTGGCTAGAACGGGCAACATTGAAGTGTGTCAATGAGAAAAATCTGCTTGTATTATTGGCAACTTTAAAGACGCATGCAAGAGGATTTTTTATCCAAAATACAATTGTTAGTTTGCTTAAAAATACACCAATAAATAAGTGACCACAAACATTCCCACTTTAACGATGTCCATTTTCATCACAAGTTAAATTTTATAATAAGTAAACTACTTGTTAGTTACAAAGTTTAAAGGGCGTTGTTATCACTTAATATATATTAAAGTAAATAAATAGTTAAGTAAACAAATATTGAAATTTAAGAAATTTATAGATTTCTTCCACTCCAAAAATGTGGCTGACAGAGTAATATATTTTTCCATACCAGCAACAAATACATAAGCAGCATGTTCTGCCATCAACCTAAACCAGAAACCTATGCCACTAAATAATCCCCCTGAAAAAAGTTCGTTATCTCAAAAACATATTTTATTTTTGCACCATTTACGCCAGCAACACGCACAGCAGCAACATCGGGCAGCAGCAACCCTCCACCAGCAACATGTGCGTACCCACCGGCAACATTCAGCGAGAGTGGGTGGCGGTGGCCTTTTCTTTTCTTAATTTTTGTAACATTTTGTAAATGTGGCAATAAACGCCACAGGCAACACCGAAAACGAGACACCTACGGTGCGGCAGCGAAGTAATTTCGAGGAGAAAAGAAAGGGGGACCAGGTTTGTTTAGTTTGGGCCAGGCCAAAAATACAAAAGTAAAAAAAAAAACGGAGTCGAGCTGAAACGCATTGAAAGCGAAGCTTTAAGAACCAGCGGGAGATGCGAGAGAAAGATGACTCGAAGATGGAGTTCGAAGTAGAGAACTGGGTGCGACTTGCAACAGTAGACGCCTGTGGTATACTATATCGTACATGGTAGTGGGGGAAACCTGTTCCACACCGACGATGGTCCCTCGGGGGGAGCACAAGACTTTTAGTGACGACACAAACGGGTTTTCGGAGGGGCAGATATGGGGGTCCAAAGTAAACTTCACACTGCCTTCGCCTTCTTATTGTTATGTTTTATAATATTTTAGAGACAAAAGACAGAAACGCAGACTTTTGGAGTTTTGGTTAAGGAGTTGCAGTTGCTACACCGAGGAAAATCAACAAAAAAATATTTTAAAAACTACACTAAGGCTTTGTTGAATTAAATAGAGGTATAACAATTCAAAGCCGCTAGTATCGTAGTTGAACTTTTCTTAAATAATTAATAATTTATGACTTGGTTTAAATTGTTGCCTTATACAAAAATTTTAAGTAAAAAGGTAATATTTTTTTACTTCTTTCTTCTTATACCTTCAAATCAGAAGCCAAAATTTGCATATGAAAAATACTTATCTTTCTAAATAATTTATGGGCAGTAAAAATTACGATAAAATCTTGACCAATCATTCTTAAAGTGACTCAAAAACTCTTGAATAACACTGCTCCCAATTCTAGAAAATATCCTTGACTTAAATGTGATTTTATCGCAGTGAAAAGTCGTTGAAGTCCGAGTCTCTGAGGCGACACTTTAGTTATTTTCCACTTCTTGCTGCACTCCACTTCACTTTTCAAAGGCCGCATTAAAATGCATGATAAAAACGAGCCCATGAGCCACATGAGTTGGATGAAAATGATGACGCCCAAGGAGACGATGATGATGACGATGATGATGATGGGCATGCTAAAGAAGGTGGGCAGATGGAGGAGTACGATGATAATTCTCGCACTGATGAGGCTGAAGTTTCCCCGAGGCTGCTGCAACTGGTTGGATGCATCCATGTCAGGATTGTTGTGGGTGCAGCATATATAAAACATTTTACATGTGATGTGCCCAGCTCCTTCCACCCGCCCTCTTTCCTAACTTTTTCCCCTTCTCCCCGCCGCCCTCATTCTCCGCTGGTCTGCGTGGGCGTGTTCCCTGGGCAATTGTTGAGCTTGAGCCTGAATTCGTGGCCGAACCGGAGTCTGGCGTTGGCGGGTTAATGTCAGTGTCGGGTTTTGGGCTCAGGTTCCTGACTCCTATCTGACAGCCATCTCCTGCAGCCTGGCTCGCTCGAAAGGTTAAGTAGTTGGAACAGACGACGTCGTCAACTCTATGCCCCACCCTTGTTTAACTCTTTACTTTTACACAGTTGAAAAAATAAATGTGTTTCCTTATAAGTTTTCGTGTAGTTAGAAATAACATTGAATAACATATAATATATATCAGTAGTGTGTAATTTAATAATCATAATAAAATTTGTAATATTTTTAAGCCTTGAATTAGTCAAACTAAATGTAGTTACTAACTTTCAAGTAACTAGTTAAGGAAAATTATTAAATTATTAAAATTATAAACAAACACTAGTACTTAAAAAATATTGATAATTTATAATGTACGCGATAATATCATTCAACCAAACTCAATTTCTATTAAAGTGTGTTTGATTACATAAATGCAGAAGTATAGTGTTAAAAATAATGTATTTAACGTTCTTTAAAAGAAAAAGTATCTTAAAATCTAGGCATGTGTATGATCAAATTAATTTTAAAATATAAAATATATTTTTTTAAGCACGCACGCCTGTTATTTTTATTTAAGTGCATTTACCCTTAGCCTTGAATCAACACTGCAGTCGCTTTGAGCCAGAAGTTAGCTCAAGATCTGGCTGTTGCTTTCATGTCTTACGTATAATTATTAGATTGCATTTTAATGCTGAATGCTTCAGCGCGTAGTAGCCATGGGGTTTGACCTTTTGTAGAACAAACAACATGTTAGCAGCCTCCTTCTCCGTTTTGATCACTTCTCCCCCTTGGAAACGAAAAGCAGCTTGTCGAATCTGTATCTTTGTATCCGTATCTTTTGTATGTGCATCTGTATCTAATCTAGCGTGGCGACCAGAAAAGAGAGACAAAGCTCGAGAAACGTTGCACGTAGCTGCTGAAAAGGAGAGTAAACTTGCCAGAAAACAGTGAATAAATAAAAGACCAAGTCACAATTTGGTTTCAGCTCTATCCCCGTCTCTTTCTTGCCCTCTGTGGATCTCTTTCTGCTTTTAAAGTTTGACCGTTTGCTGGTTTTTGGTTAGAAAGAAAATGTGGTCTGGCTAAAAAAAAAGTGAGGCAAATGGTAGCAGCCAGGGCAAACAAACAAACAAAAGATACGGATACAAAGATACAGCTAACACAGATACACCGCATACACGCACACATACAGATGACGGAGCAAAAGCGCGCGTAAAGAGCATTCGAAAAAAGCCAGGGAAATAACAATAACAACAAATCCAAACCAACAACAGGTACAAAAGGTACAGTCACAAATGACGTCGACATTTGACGCCGGCAGCGCTGTCGACGCTGGCAGATATGCTTTACATTTAGTTAACAGCAAGGTAAAAATAACATTTGTTTCTGTGGAAAGGTGGGTAACGTATTTATATAACAACAAATATTCTAGTTTTCTTTTCGTATATTTCTTACATTTATTTAATAGAACTCGAATAAGATTATGATTCCCCATTTAGCGAGTGCTCTCAGTAAACAATAACTACAAATTTAATTTTTTTATTCAAATTTCCAAAAACATTTTTTATTATCAAAAATAAACTAAGATAAATAATGACAGAGCGAGTCATAAAACCTAAAAATGAATATAACATCAGTGGAAATGATTAGAACTAAAATTGATAATATATGTAAGTGTTGTGTTGAATGAATATAAATATTGTACTCATTTAATTCGAATTTCCAAAAACATTTTTTATTATCAAAAATAAACTAAAATAAATAATGACAGAGCGAGTCATAAAACCTAAAAATGAATATAACATCAGTGGAAATGATTAGAAGTAAAATTGATAATATATGTAAGTGTTGTGTTGAATGAATATAAATATTGTACTCATTTAATTTGGACAGACAGAAATGGAAAATATATATTAAATTTACTTTTACGGTCATTTAAGGGAGTAAAAATAAATAAACGTGAGATTAAACGTAAACGATGTATCTATTACTATTTTACCACTTTTTATATTCTAAAATTAAAATTAAAAAATATAAAATTATTATTTAATTAGTTTGCATAATTATTTTTACAAAAAACGGCTTTTGCTAGTTACCATAATTCAACATGGAACGATTTGGAACGGGAACACATCAGCAACATGCTGCCAGAGATCACTGAATGCTGCTAAGCATCAGAGAGCAACATTTTGGAATGTCTGGAATCGAAACACTGTAGGGGACAACAAATGTTGCATGCAATAATATTGTTTATATTTTTTTAAATTATAAAAATATTTTAAAACGAAAAAATAAATATTTCTAAGAATATTTGAGAGTGATGAATATATTTACTTTTTAGCTAAATAAAAATTAATTATTGTTCGATGTAAGTACAAGGTATTACCATACCTTTATATGATTACGAATACATTTTATATAAAGTTTTTGTGTTCACCCAAATGCTCCTAAAATGTTTTCATTCCTTTTCTTTGAATTTAGGACATATTTAATTTAATAATGAATTTTCTCTTTAGCATGGTTTTAGCCTTTAAATATGCATTTATATCCATGATAGAGAGACTCCCGGCCAAGTACTTATGCACTGCCAAAACTCCCTTAACCCTTGGCCGAGAACTTTGCCATCGTGCTTATCATCGCACTCCTGGCTCCCTTAACCCCCCCCCCCCCCCCTTATTTCCACCACCACCTTGGGGCTAATGTAGCAGTGCCAAAAGGCGACAAGTTGGCAAAGTTTTTTAACCACAGCTGGAAACTGTTAACCCATTGCCAGTTGCCATTGCCCATTTCCCATTTTCCCAGACGGTCACCAGGCCACACTCACTGAAAGAAAATGATGGGGTTATGGGGGTAGGAGGGGGGGCTAGAAGGGGGCAGGGAATTGGAGACACTCACAGAAACACAATTGGCTGAGGTTGTGCAACTTTCGCACACATAAATCTCAATTTGTAGCAACACTGAGAGTGCGAATAGTTTGCAGTTTGCTGGTTGCCGCGGGAAAAGGGACTTTCGAGGGTTAAGGCGGGCGGAAGGCGGAACGGTAAAGTGGGCGGTGTTATGGGTGCACCGGCAAGGACAACTCATAAGCTCTCTTCGGCGGAGAACGGCGTCTCTTTTTAATTTATGCTCACTCGAATCCCAATTGCACGCAGTCGACCGCAACTGTTGCACTGCATCAGCAAACTTTTGTTTCAAATGTGCTGCACTGTGAGAAATAGTGTGACTTTACTTAGGGAAATTACCTTTAAGCTAAAGCACAGAAATGTTTTTATTTATTCGAATTTTTTAGGTACTCAAAGACATTCAACTTTAATCTTTTTATTTACTTAATATAAATATACTTTTCAACTTGTTAATAAGCTAATTTAATATTTCAAAATTAAAGTAAGGTTTTAGTTAAATATTAAATAAATGTTAAGACACCTTAAATTCCATTTCTGTGCAATATTTTATATTACATTTGTTATTTCAAGTCTGAAATCCCATTTTTTTTTACAGAACCATACAACTTTTCTTCTGCAAAAATATCATATGTATTTGGCTCAGTGTAAAAATTCTATTGGTTGTTTTTGGGTGGCTATTTCTTTTCTCTGACTTATGTGCACTATATTTTCCAGTGCATTTGTAGTCCTGTAGAACATAAAACCGTTCTATATTACATTTTTTCTTCTGTTGAGAGTGACATAAAATCCAAGCTTTGGCCCGATACCTTTACACACACTCAGCTCGCACAACAAAAGATGTGTGGGTGGAGAAGCGGTGGCAGGAAAAAGAGCTGACTTTAATGCAAATTGCCAGAGGCTCAATGCTTTCAGCCACCCACCCACCGCATCACAACCCCCCCTCCTCGCCTTGCTGCACCACCCATAGTGAGTTGCCTCCTCATCAGCATCAACATCATCAGCGAGGTGGAGAACAGAAATTCTCATTACAAGCACAGTTTAATCTGTAGCCCAGGGGTTAGTGGGTAGGGAGGGGAAGGGGGAGTGTGAGTGGGTGGTGTTGGGTGGGGTGGTTCGTAGGAGCGATGTGGTGCTAAAGTTGTTGCACGGAACGAGTCGAAACGAGTCAAATGTGTTAAGCTGGCTGTGAGTGACCCAGCTCCAGTATTTCATTCTTTTGCTGCCCCAACTGCAGTTAGTAGCCTATTTTCCCTAGCTTTCCACCCACTTTTCCTATATTTTCCAGAACTCCCCTCTTTTTAACTCACATTTCCCTTCACTTTTTTGCTTGGTGTTTATGTAAAAGCAGAAACATAACTCAACTCAACAAAAAAAAAAAAACCTGTAAAACGAGGAGTACGAATATAAATTCATTGTTTCGCACAATATGAACATGGGTCTCCTACAACCAACTGAAAACTGTTCCGTCCCTTTAAAAAAAAAAAACCCCCTGTTTTCCACACTAGCCAGTGCAATAAGGGCAACAGAACTGAATCAGTAACTCAATTGTAATGCAAGGTCTTACTCGCTCATCCGCATTCACCAACAATTTTCCACCTCCGCCCCCGGATGCTTAATTTACATGTTTTCGGGTAACTTCATATAGAAAAGCTCCCTTGGCTCTTTGGCTTTACATGTTTTCCATAACGCCCACACCTTTCGACCCCCTCATTTTCCATGTTTGGACTTCTAGGCGCTTCTCATTTCATTATATTGTTTTTGGTTTGCTTCGGTTTTTGTTGGGTTTTTTTATGTTGGATAGAAAATGTCATGGAAATGACTTGCAATGATAACATAATGAGTTTCACTTGCCGTTTGACAGCGTGAGAGATATTAAAAAGTAATGTATATAATGTATACCTCGGGCTGATAAAGTTAATTTTGAAAGTGGAGTTTTTTGGCAATGTGAAGTTTTAATATTTTAATTTATATTTCTTAATCATCAACAAATCATTTTCACATTTAATTTGCTAATTTTCAAAGATATTTCTGTCCTTTTCTACGCAAACTAGTTTAAAAGCCATTTGCATGAAGCACTGTTTAAAGAATTATTTATATAGCAGGTAGTACATATCCTTTCTTGTTTATAATAAAAATGGGGATTTATATTATTTTAATTTAATTTCTTTTCTTTACAACAATTATATAGACTGTTTATTTAATTAAAATTGTATGGTTTCTTAAAAAACATCTTTTGGACAAAGTGACTGTCGATTAAAGACCCAAAAAAATCGCCTGAAACAGTCTTTCAAACGGTGTCAAAAATTGAGGAACTCAACTGTGTGAAATGGTATGCAAAGCGAAAATTGAAAGCAAGCCTCAAAAATGGTCTTAGTATGTTGCATGCTGTTGGGGGCCATTGATGTTGTTGATGCAGCCAGCACACATATGGAAAATAGAGTTGCCTGAGCGGTAGAGGAAAAACTGAGAAGCGGAAAATGGGCAATGTGAGGAGAAGGATTCGGAGGTGTTGCTGGAGCAGCAGGAAAATGGCAAAGCCAAGGAGATGCCACTGGCAGGCAGAGGGACGGCAGTTTGTTTTTGCCGCCTGCTTGCTGCTTTTCTAGATGCTTTTCCGGGGCTTTACATGCCGCACTCGGAACTACGGAAAAGCTACGCCCCCTGCCCCTTCAACACCCTTCTGACCATTACACATTACGTATAATCATCATTTTGTGCTGGCAATAAACACATGCTGTCTGCTCTCAGCAGCTTGGTCCACACCCCGCCCCCTGGTTATCAGCCCAACCCCCCCTAAAAAGCCGCCCATGGACACTGGCACATAACAGGCATTTACAATTTCCAGTACTCTGCACCCTGAACACACATACTTTATAGCATGCGATATTTCTATTGCATGCAAAATGCAAAACTAACAAAAAAATATAGGTAGTTGAAAAGCCGGAACAAAATAATGGGGGTAGTAAACCAAATACGACTTTCAAAATGCTCTTAGGGCCAGGAAAATATTTGCTATGAAACTAAATTCTCAGGCTAACAAAGGATTTTGGAATTTAATTCAAATTTAGCAATAATAGTTGTTAGTGCAATAGTTTAATTAATTGCGTATCGTAGACCGACAACTAGAAAGTTTTACTCTCGAATTAATATGTTGTATATGTATGTATATTAATTTAGGTTCTGCATTTCCACAATTATTTTTATCTTAAAAACCAAAAACACACTTGCTTAAATATTTAAAATAGAAATCTATCCAAGTTCACACAACCCCAGGGCAAATAGAGTATTCAATTTCAATGCGTTTGCCATCGTATACCTTTTCATTGCCAAAATATGGCCGAAAGCTTATTGAATGTGTGTACTTTGATTAAATTTAAAATGTTTGATAATACTATTTGCTGTCCGGTTTCCGAGGGGCAGTCCCTAAGCCTCTGCAGGTTGGCCAGTTTAATAAGGCAGAAGTAAATACATTATGGGCAATGAATCGAAAGTTAGAACAGGGTGAGAGGGTCGAAATGCATGCGGGCTACTTTAAATATTCCCCAGTTGATACTTATTCGGTGATGTGACGTTTTGGGGATCCACAGTTACAGTAAGGATGTCATTAAAAATGTTTAATAATAAATAATTAAATAGCTGCAAAATATAATTCATTTCAAGTCGTACCCAAGGGTCATTCTATATTTATCAGGTAAAAATGTAGTAAAATATTGACACTATGTCACACAGATTATCTAATAGATAGCCTTTATTAATTTCAGCCACTTGACACAAACATGTAGCACCACTGTTTACTATTTTCGCCATCAATCGAACCCTGCCCTTACATCATTCCAATCTTGGTGGGTCGGGTCAGAGTCCCAATTCTGGGGATTCTGGAGATCTGGGACAATGGCAAACACAGCGGGCAGCTTTCAATATTTGCGACAGAGACCGGGAATCTGGGAATCAGCCACCAGAACGAGGAGCCACTGTGCCAAAGATTCGCTCTCGGTCGGAATTTGTATGTGTGCCAATTGACAACACCAGACAGGCAAACAAAAGAGACCAAGGAAGGGGGAAATCCAAGGGGGAAAACCATGGGGCAGTTGGAAAGGGGGGTAGATTATCAAACGACAAATAGACAGAAATCCGGCAGTTGCAGCAGCATCGGCGACAGCCTGAAAGCAAACTTGGCCAAATCAACAACAACAACAACAGCGACAACTACAACAGCAATACACAAGAGCCAAACAAATTCAAATCAAACTAAACAACAATAACAGCAACGGCAACGGCAACGAATAATCATAGTTAGAACTGCCCGATACCCGTTGCTGGAACGGCCTATTTTAATTTTATTTGCTTTATTTCGTTGTTCTTTTATTTTGTTTACTTGTTGATGGTCAATTTATTTATATTTTTCGAATTAGCTCATACTAATTGGGTTAAACCAATCTAGATAATATGATTTTGAGACTTCTATTATTGTTAAACTTTGGAATTCCCTTAAGATTCATCTTTTTATTTTAAACAGGCGGTAATTTTACATATTTAATTATTTTATTAATTTATTCTTATAAACATTTTTGGGTTGCCTAAAGACACAAAGCTGCAGAACCATATTTAAAGACATTGAATCCATTTTAACAAATATAATTTCTAAAATGATTCTTTTAAAATTAAAATGGTTCCATTATAATGACTGATATGTTATAAATTTTAAATAAAACCATGAAAGTAAATGTCTAAACAAAAACGTAAATATTTAAAAGCGAGGAATTCAAGGCGTATTTTGAATCAAAAAAGGTAACAAAATTAAAATTAATAATACAATAAAATAAGCATTTTTTTCTGTGTAGTCGACTCCTTTATCAGCCAATATACCCGTAAATTATGAGTACCCCGCAAAATAAGTCGCTGCAGAGCGTAAACTAGAACAAGCACCGGGCAACATGTACGCCAGCAACATGCAATGCTGCTAGCTCGTCGCGCATGTGGCAGCAGCAACATCAGCGACAGCAGCAACATGCAGCAGCAACATCGGGCGGCAGCAGCAATATACGGACAGCAGCAACACACAACAGCAGCATGCAACCATCGGGCAGCGCAGTCGACGACGACTGCATATGTAAAAACGCATACGCCTGGTGTTCGCATGAGGGCTCTGTTGCAGCCGACGTCGTCGTCGGCGTCGCTGCCGCAGCGCTGCCCATGTTCCACGGGCGGTTGGCAACTTCATAAACACGGAGCGGACTCAGTCGTTTGGTAACTGTTGCATTCGGCACTTCGTTCGCTCGTTGCCCTCAGTCGCTTTTGAATTCCGTGTGGGTGGGCATAGCACAGCACATCGTTCGTCATTCGTCGTTCGGCTTTCTTGAGTTCGGCATTTCGTGATTCGGGTCGGAATCGTATTAACTAAACCTGCGTCCGTGTGCGTTAGGTTAGCCGGCCATTGAGCACTACCACAGCCGAAGGCAGCGCGTCCGTGTGTGTTTATCACAGTGGCATATTCTTCGATTATCTAGCTGACAGCAAACCCTACCGATCGGATATACCCCTCAAATAAATAATACAAATAATACCAACGAGTAAAATTGAAAATTGAAACAAAACATACACAATACACTCCCCAAAAAAACACACTCTCACACACAACACACAAAAAATATAAACCAGAGCCTCAGCGGCCGTAAAGTGCCACCAAAAAGTACTTACTTTTATGCATGAAAAGCTGAAGCAAGTGCAACCTAAAGCCGGAGTGACATCAAAAAATATATAGATATAAAGAAAAACAAAAAAATAAACCGGGGATAACAGCGCACACACTCACACAGAGAGAGAAAATAAAGGAAGCCAAAGGAAGTCAGCAGCAAAATCATGTCACGGATCGTTTTTATATGTCTCGCAGCCATCTTAACAGGTAAGAATAAACAACAGCCAAGAGAAAAAGTAAAGCCAAAGTCCCGCTTATGAGATGATATCACGCGCTCGTTTAAGACCCGCGCAAATGTGTGAAAAAGCTTAGCTTACTTACTGCGAGCTGCAAAGACATAAATATATATATCTATATATATAAAAATAAGATGATGCCTCTAAAACGTGTTCTCACCTCAAGCTGAATGATAATATCATAGTTGAGCGGTAAACTTGATTGATGAGACACGACATTATGCCGGGGGGCGGGGGAAAGTGTTGGCCATATGAAAGTGATGATTGAGTGAAAAGTTTCCTGTCATAATATCCATGAAATTGATAGTTATCCCTCTTTTTGGCGGTTGACCCCGTTTGGTCCATAATTCCGATTGCGCATGCTCAGAGTGTGACCGAAGCTGTGTTCAACCTGTGCCCGCGTCAAGTGTGACCTTTCTCGTATTGGGTACAGCTGGCTTTTGACATGCGCCAACACACACAGTTGAAAAGGTCAACCACACTTTGGTAACTCAGCATCTACCGGAGTGATGCGAATGGATTTGGGCTTGTCCCAAAGATCTTGGCCAGCAGCTGATTCACGGGTGGTAATTACTTGATTGGGTAGATGTTTTAATGGATTTTTATTGGGCTTTGTGTTCATACGTGAGCGGGTTTTACAGCTTTGTGTGCCTATAAAATGTTTGATTGATTTTATGGGGGTATTAGGCTATTTTATAGTTGGCTTTCGTTGGAATCGATATGGCATCATTTGGTTGTTTCGATATTTAGTTTAAGTTAAAATATTCAATCGATGTTTTACAATATTATGTTATACTTTCAACAATTCACGTTCTCAAAATATATACTTATAAATTTTCTAAATTAAAGTAAATTAAATTTAAATTAAATTTTCTTATCTATAATTAGTCTTTAGTAATACCCCTTTTTTTTTAAACAATACCTGTACTTGTGTTACCATGCATCCTTGAAATTAAGAAATAGCATCATCATCCACACTTGAGCATTACTTTCATCTCTTTGTACCGCGCACAAATGCGGAAATAAATTCTATGCTATCATCAGGGCCCAAAAAACGCTGTCGGTTCTATTTAATTAAAATCCTTCAATGTTTCAGTCCGTACTTATTACTTTGTACCCTCTTATTACGCCTGCGAAGAGCGAGAACGATATATGGAGGGTTCGCTGGGGAACTGAGACAGATTTCTCATTAGCTGAAAAGAAGATGCTGGTTTATGCTAAAGCCTAACAACATTAACACAACACACGGCACATTGAGCTGTTGCTTTTGCTTTTGCAGCTGTCTCATTACTGCCACAACCCCTTGGCAGTTCCCCTATAGAACCCGCCCCATGGAACCACCCACATGACGTGACTTTAAGACAGCACCATTTTATTCAGTCGCTAAGCCTGCACTGCAAACCTTTCAAAGGTTTACGAAAATGTAAATGCAAAAACTGCACACAAAAACCAAAAAATAAAGCAGGAAATCCACTGCAGGTTCAGCTTTTCTCCCTATCTCTCTCCGCCGCCCAGTTGCCGTCTTTTTCTAGCAGGGCTTTGCCACTTCACACTGAATACTTTTACATTTTTATAGGACTGACGCATCGCAGACATCGCATCAGTTGACTGTCTGCTGGCTGTTGTCTTGCAATTATAAATGTTTAATGCGGCTCTGGTCATGGGTTCCTGAACCTTTTTTTCAGTTGGGAATGGACCGGAAATTCCACTAGCCGATCCAAAGGATACGCTAAAAAAAAAAACAAAAAATTCAAGGGATAAAAAACCATGTTCAAAATTATTTATATAGTCTTTTATGGGAAAGCTTTGATCAGGGGAGGCACTCATGGGATATAATTATTAAAGAAAAAATAATTCTTACTTGGAAAATGTTTTATTTTTTTTTGTTAAAAAAAAACTTTATTTGGCACACTCTATTATTTCTATAATTTCACTGAGCAGAACTCATATTAAAATCACCCACAATTTCCCTTGCAAACTTCCCATTTCATTTTATGGATACCCTTTGTGCAAGGATATAAAAAGGAAACATGAGCTGCAACATGTGCAGCATGTAAATAAGTCATTGCATCCAAAAACCATTCACTGTAATTCAAATGGCCAAAAGGAACTCCAGTCGTGACGTATTTAGTTATGACTGCCTCATCTAGGGGCGAACAAAAAGCGGTTCAGCATTTATGCATTTTAATGGCCACCAATTGAGGCATGTTCTATGCTATATTTGTATATATATGTATGCCAGCTGGCAACAAAAAAGATCCAGGCATTGAATTAAATACGTGCAGTGTTTGCCCAGTTTGCTAGCTCTAAATGTGACTCGGCCAGTGACTGTTACTGCAAAACTGTGACTGCATCTATATCTCTTTTTTGGCAATCCAATCCTAGCCATTCCACCCCACCCATGACATACATAATTTTCAACTCTTTTTCTACCTATGGTAATTGCAATGGGAATCGCAGAGAAGGGCAAGCTCCTCCGTCTCTCATTCATATTCATAACATCGTTTCATTTTGGCTTTTTGCTTTGCTACCTGGTCAACAAAAAAGCGTTCGGGCGACCAACTGAAAATTTTGCAGTAACTGAAACGTTGCGAAAAAGGACTGGCCAGAGGACACAAAAGCTTTATCGCGCTGGGGGCTTTAGTTTTCCGAAAGGTATTCCCTTAATGAAAAGCGGGAGTTTTCCTCAGTTGAAGGTGAGGAAGGAAAAGGCGGTGAATTGCTAACGGGCTTCTTTCAAATGCTTTTCTTCCGCTTTTTAATTGTTTGCTTGTACTGTAAGTCTCTAATCAATCTATGATTTATGAAGAATCATATAAAGTATTAGAGATTAATAACAATAACAATTAAGATTATTTTTTATTTATCACTGATTGAAATATAAATATTTTATTAGAAATATTTTACCATGATAAAAAAACTATATTTATTAATATTCTATAGAGGAAATATTACAACTTCAATGCATAAAGCCAAGTTTAAAACTCAATTGTTTGACCAATGATTTTATCCCCTTTCAATTTGATTTGTTCCCCAAAATACGCTGTATCACTTTTCAATTCAATTTTAGCCATTTTCCACATTCACACTTATATGTTGCAAAATAATCTATGGCGACAATTTTTATTTACAAATTTTGCAATTTGTGGCGAGAGACAAATAGAAATGCACAATTTCATGACTAATTTGCTGAAAAATGACTGAACAATGTCAACAACAACTTTTTGCATGCATCCTTTGTATATATATAAATGCGCTTATATTTGTGTGCGTTGTCTGTCTTATTGTGAGCGTGTGTGCGTGCCCAGGAAGTTGGCAATGCTTTGGGCCATGCTGGAATTTTCGGGCCAAAAAGAGATGGGAGAAGTGCGATATTGACAAAGCGTATGCCAGGCAAATTAAATATAATGGGGATCTACCCTATTTATTCTGCTCCTCTGCCCCTCGACAAAACAGTTGAAAAGACAATATAGAAAGGAAAGCGGGAAAACGGGAAAGCCGGCAAAAAGTTGCACAGCTTATGGAAAAGTTTCCCGCTTTTCGCTGCTGTTTTTCGGGCTGCAACTGCAAACAAGTGTGTGGGTCTCGAGCACAATGAAGCGAACTTTTGATCGATTCGGAGGCACTGAATTGTCTTTATGGGCACGTACCAGGAGCGTGAAAACGTGGCCAAAATATGAGGAGCCAACAAAAATTTTAAATGGCCAAAGGAGGGAGTTTCAAAAAGGTCACTTTTAAGGTGCTTTGTGTTCAAAGAGACAAATTTATAAAGGATGGTGTCTTAATTTAGCTTTTCCATGAAAAAATTGTTTAAGAACAATTTTAATTTAATATAAGCGATATTAAATTGTAAGAAAAAAAAACTTTATATTTGTACAGTTGACTCAGTAACTTAAGGGAATTTTTTATGAGTGAATCCCAACCTGTGCTTCCTTTAAAATATCTCTTCATTTCATTTTTTGTCGCTATCAGCACGTTTCATTCTAGGGATCTTTTTACTAGTGAGTTCAATGTTTTTAAAAACAACAGCTTACACAATCTATTTATAATGTCAAAGCAATTTATGTCTAAGCGTACAAGTGCATTGATAATTTCAATTATTGTTTTTCTTTATTTTCAACGAATATTATTTATTCTGCGACCGTTGGTGATTCATAAGCTTCGCCAGTTACTCATGCAGCTGGCATACAAAAACGGTAATCGACTAATTTGACGTGAGTAGAACCTCGCTTGATTGACTTTCCCCTAACCCCGCTCCCCCTTCCTATAGCTCTTTGTGTTAGTCAATCTCGGGGAATTGTGTCAGGTTTGTTTGGCTATTACACATTTTCATTGCTTCTTTTCATTTGCGCTCAATGCAGTTGGTTTTGATTTGGGTCACGATTCGGGCATTGATAAGGGAAAAAAAACACTGACAAAAAATGTCACACTAATGACGTACTCAGATTGGATGTTTCCCTACCAAAAGATATTTTAAAAATCTTCTGAAATTTAAATACCATTTAATCTGTTATTCTATACCAAAATAGACTTTAACGGAACACCCATTTTAATTATACAAATATTTTATCTAAAATTCGTTGAAAATTGTTTTCAAAATTGCAATAAAAAATTATCATTATTTTTTTCTGTGTACTTCACCTGCCACAGTTTCACCTGCAATTTTAGTTGCATGATATACATCCAGAAGTTGCTCTGGTTCTGTTTTTGTTTGGGTTTCAGTCGCATGGGGGAAATGTGGACGATTAGATAAGGTTAGTGTGGGTTGTACCGCAGGGATGGCGAAGGGAAATAAATGACGTGCTCCTTATCAGCAGACAAACACACGCACAAACTAAATGTTGATAATATGTCTAAGAGCCTTATAGGGTCAGTATTGTATTGCAAGAAATACAAATGTGGCGAATATGATTCGAATCGAACAAATATATACACTGGGAAAATGTCATCAACATAATTTTAACGTGTTGATTATATAAAAAATATATTTGTTCTTATCATTTATAATATGTAATGTAATTATGCTCGCATCTCGACGCCATACAGATACCCCTTGAACATTAGCTAATTGGAAATGTAAAATTATTTTCCAACACACAATCTGGGCCTATAATATGATCTTTGGGCTTATGGCCACACACATATATTTCCACATTTCTGGCCATAAATTCAATTAAAATTTCATCAATAACAATTCCCAAACAGATGCACTTATTGCGCTTTCAATTCATTTGGCACTCCCTCTCTATCTCTTCAGAAAATTTAATCAATATTTGAACATGTTTTTTCTATTCCGTTTTGTCTCGCCATAAAGCGATCTATTGAAGGAACACCCGAAATTCTCTGTACATAATTGCTGCATTAAATCATAATCTGTAATAAGGGGCATGGGAGTGGTTTTCGCATTTCTGTATTCTAATTAAATGTGCAGCTCTAATTAAATTTACATGACTGTCTAAATTGAATGGACTGATGCGTCGGGCTGGCTGACTTATTGCCTCGGTTTTGGCTGCTGGGATTGAGGTTTTGGGCTGACCTCTAAAGTGCAAAATAATTGAAAATAATTTTGCGCCGGGCTTTATAATTATTAATTATATAAAATTATAATGCATTTGAATAAAAACAGTTGCGCGGGAAATACTACTGATGGCGAAAAAAGATCTGCCATTAATTAACACATTTAGACTGGGCGAAAAAAAAACAGCTTAAATAATATGAAACCCACACCTTAAATAAAGTAATCAAGCTGCATTCACATATGAATAAACAGTCAATCAAATAAAATGAGATTGGCGGCGAAAAGAAATGAAAAGTTTTTGCAGATATCCATGGAAATTGAACAAAGAAATGGTGGGGAAAGAAATTAAAACAGAAATAATACGTGAGTAAAAACCATTTATAAGAAGTAATAAAACAGATTGTTGTGAATAAAAACATGCCTTGATGAATGCGATAATTGGATTCATTTAAGATTCACAATGTGCTTTAATTGGTTTTGAGTGTAAAGCTAGATGCAACGCGATACCGGTTTTAAAGTTTGATAAAGTTGGGCTTAAATGTGCATATATACAAAATATCATGCGCATATACATATACATATCATCATGACATACTGATTACAAAATAAATACCGCATTATTAATGAGAAAATGATGTAATTCATTATAATATTCATATGAAGAGAAAAAGACTTTACCCCCACTCTGAATTCTAGAACCTGGCAACAGGTTATGGCTCTAGGCCCCGAAATCTTCATCTCAAAGTTCAGAGCCTCGTCCCAACGGAGCCATTCATTGGCCTTATAACAATTTCTTGGTATTAACTCCCCTCACACCTCTCCTTGTTCATCAGTTGGCTCGGAACAAAAGCTTCGAACAAAACACAATCTTTTACCATACATCTCAGAAAATGCTAACATTTTTTTTGCTCCTCTCTCACTCTTTGCGTTTGGATTTTTAATTTCGTACTTCAGTATCTCACGGATACACAGCTCTAGTAGCTCATGAACCGGTTTTAGTGCTGTTTTCTGTTTTCTGTTTTATTTTATTTGACTTTTCGTGCTGTCGGATAGCTGTTCCAACTAGTTTCCATTTTTGTTCATTATTACTTGGTGTTTTTATTTCCCAACATTTCTACAAGTATTTTCAACGTTTTTCTTTTTTTATTTGCCACAAAATGCAATGCTCTCTCGGTCGTTTTTCTTTCAAGCGTAAAAACCAAAGCACGCACACATGCGCAATGATTGCCGTATCTGTGTGTGTGTGTGTTAATATTTTTAACTGTTATTATTGTTGGGTTTTTTTGTCCGTTCTACATTATTGCCTTTTATTTGGTTCTGTTGTTGCTCACTTCTGGCTTTTACGTTATTTTTTTTTTGTTTATTCAATGGGTGTTGGCAGTAAAGAGAGAAAAGAGAGGGCGAGTGTGAGAGAATTGTTAAAGTTAATTATTTTATATTTGTATTGCCGGCACGTTGTATTTGCTCAACTTTTTTGTTCGCTTCTTGGTGTTTGACTTCTTCGAAAAAAAAAACACAAGAAAATACAAAAAGGCGGGCTGTATGTATCCCCCTTGTTGGCACCTCCCCCTCACCCTGCCCCTTCATGGGAGCCACCAATTTGACAGTTTCGTTTCAGGTTTCAGTTTTAACCCATTTAATTTTATTTACTTTTTTTTTGGGTCGGTCTTGGGCGTGGTTCCTGAACTCAAATCTTGAACAAGTCGAGCTTATTGTGTACAGACAAAAAAAATAATAAAGGAAATGGGGATTATTATTAAGCATTTAACAGTTACAGGCTTATATCCTAAGTAGAGATCTTGAACAATTCAAGCTTATTGTGCACAACAATTGTTTTTTTTACCAATTTTATTATAATTAAAACTTTTAAAATTTCTGATGGAATTTATTTTTAAAAAAGTTTTTATCATAATTAATTGTATAAAAAATTGAGGAAACTAAGCTACATAAAACTACCCAACAACAAGGCCATTAAAAAATATATTTTTTTTGGTTTTTCCATTATTGGTTTTCTACTGCATTTATTTTAGTTTAATTCTTCCTGTTATTTATTATTTTCTTCCCTGATTTATGTGTGCGTTTTTCGAAGCCATAATTATTATTTACACACACCACACACATAATTAAAACAGTTTGCATCTTCCGATTTTTCACGAGCTAATGATAATTCCGGACAGAGCTAAACAAAAATGTCTAAATTTGTTTGGCTGGCAATTAAAGCAGTTGGACAGTGCCAATTTGAAGAATGGAGATGAGATGACATGTCCTGGGCTCGTTATACCTCTATTGTTCGGCTTAACTCTCATTTCACAGGGGGGGATTGTGGGTTAGGGGGGTGGAATCCACACCTTGGCCACACAAACAAGTGTTCCCTCTATTCCTGTGTGCTTGCAATCTCAGCCATCTCCCTGAAAACTCTGTTTAATTTGATAAATGTCCGACGTTCGTGCAACAAAACAGTTGTCAGCTGGCTGGTTGGCCACTGTAACTGTTGCAGTGAGAAAAAAACTCTAAATATATTGAGTAGCTGAAATATCGAGAGAGGCCATGGTATTAGGAAGATGAAAATAAAACATGAAACAGTAAAAAACAGTTTCCTTTCAAAGTCAGAATGAAATTAACCTTTTTAATGTCGAAATTTCTTCATGTGTACCGCTACTGGATATCCAGATCTACTGGTGTCTTTACTGCCGTATAGAAGCGTGGGTGTGTGTGCCTGTCATTTACTCATTTAGTGGCCAGACAATGGTCACCACCGAACATAAAGATTGACAGACAGACTCGACCGAGATTGGGATTGATGTTAGCATATTAACATGTCAATTCAAACGGTTGGGGAAATTACTGCAGGTACATTTTAGCTTTACTAACTCTAAATTCGATTTGATTAAATAGGCAGGTAAAGGGTTTGCCGACTTTCTTTCATGTCTTTATTATGTTTTCATTACGGCCTAATGGCGTGCGTGACTAGGCCGTAAAAAAGTGAAAAGCTTTTCCCATAAAAGCGGCTGCAATTTCGGCAGAAAAACACATAGAACTTAAATTAAATTTAAATAAATTTCACAACTCACGCACTCCTCCTGGGAATTACCCCATCTACCTTCCATTTTTTTGTCCATATTTTTTAGGTAATTACTTTCTAAGTGAGCGTGTGAGTGCGTGAGTCAGGCGGCCAGGAAAGTTTTTCACTTTATGGCATTTAATTTATAAAACTTGCGGAAAAGGGCTTGCCAAGACAGAATAACTATAAAAAAAGAAATATATAGTGGAGAGAGCAAAATTCCAGCTGAAAGTTTCTCTGTCTTTTTTCTTAACTATCTTTGGGCTTAGTCACGCCTGTTAACTTATCGCTCGGAATGAATATTCCCATTTATTCTCCTTTTTTTGTTGTTTGGGTCTAGCCAACGTTGATAGTGTTTACTTTGTGTGTGTGTACGCGTAGTATTTGCGGGATTTATCAGTCAGCGACTTGGGTTTATATAAATTCTATTTTTTATTCGCCACTTTTGGCCCCGGCAACCGACTAAATGAAAACTTCTTGGCGGCAGAAATGATAAACAAAAGAAATGGCAAGAAAAAGTTCAGGTTTGTCGCGGCGGATTATGGTGGAAACTCTGCAAAAGTTCAGATGATGGATGAGCAGAAAGGGGAGGGGGCATGTCTAGTGGGCAAATAGTGGCAATTAAATATTAATGCAATGTTATGTCAGAAGATTCAGTTAAATTAATTTCCTTTTGGTATTTTCTTGCTCTTTTGATATGATAATATGCTTGAAATTGATAATGAAATTTATTTTTTGTTGAAAAAGAGTTTAAAATAGCCTTTCAACTTGTTTTATTATACCAAAAGTTCTCACAACAGCATTTACCCATACACAATTTCATTTTCGACGCCCTTCAAAAACCCAACCAAAAACTTTCACCTGCCAGAATCATGTTCGTAATAAAAATCACCTAAAATGAAATGAAACGTTCTCATATTTAACACAGACAAGCATTTCTTTCTCCACTTTTCTAATTTCCGCATTTAATTCAGTAATTAAAAGCCGCAGAACACACACACAACACAGAAAACTCTTTTACAACCGAGAAGTAGAAACAACTTTCACCTTGAAAACAGACAGTAGAAACAGTCACTAGCATTTACAGTGCCAATGAAAAGTTTGCGGCTCGCAAAACGTCCTATGCGAGAAAAAACACGGAATTAAAGCCATAACAAACTTAGCAAAAAGAGAGCAATTCGGCAGGCCGAACACTGAATTTTTCCCCCACCGACTAAGAGTAATTAAAATGTTTGCAAACTAAATAAATGCAATGGAATATAAAGTGATGGGCAGTGAAAAATTGTATAATTCCGCGTATTTCAGCTGAATTGATTATGATTTTTATTTGTTCTATTAACTGGCACTGTCTGGTCAAATTTGATTGCTGTAATTATGCCTGTAATATGATAAATTTATAAAATCCCAGAGCTCACACTTTGTACATATGTTTAAACGATATATAAGTGTGTTTAAGTGAAAAATTATTTTCATAATCGAATTATGCCAATTATTTTATGCCACAGCCTCCGTGCATTGTTCAGCGCAAATTTTGCTAGAATCATTTCTAATTTAACTCGATAATTTGTATATTTATGTTGTTTTTTTGTGCAAAATCATGGCAATATGATTATGAAAAATTGAGATTTTTCGCTAAATTTAAATATGAATAAAATCAGCGCTGCGATGAAATAATACCACTTTATTTTGAAGAGCCACGGGGCTAAAACATATTTTCAAATATTTTTGTTTAATCAACAGATATTTTTCATTACAGCTATGCAATTAGCTGCAACCGCTCAACTTGATTAAAGCTTGTTTTGCAGCAGTTTCAAGGTTGATCAGCATTATTTAGAACTAGTTTTTGCATCTTTTAAAGAAATCTTGTTTGCCTTAACTTGCTCTGCAATCTGCGCACTCCACAAGTTGTCTTTTTTTCCTCTTTTTTGTTAAACAGCGGAAGTCTCGTAAATGGTTTACAACTTTGTCGCCTAACTAACTAAGAGCCGGCTAAAGTAAAAGGCCAAAAGGGGATGGCCAAGGGATTGCAGCTGACCCTGCAGTAAAACGTCATTAAGTGTCCCAATTCAATTTGCTTGCACTTAAACGATTGCAGTAGTAGCAAAAGAAGGCTTAGAAGCTGCGACAAAAACGAGAGAGTATTAGAGTAAGACTAGCAGCAACCACAGCCAAATCAAGGCCAACAACAGTTGAACCTTTAAGCAGCAACTTGAAAATCTGCAAGAGCAGCTACAGCAGCAACACTAACAAATACAGCAAAAAAAAAAATTGCTTATGGAACAGCAGCAACATCGGTTGTTCAAGCACCAGCAACATAGCTGCCAACAGCAGCAACATCGAATACGTTTGTAGCAACTTTGGCTACAGCAGCAACACCAGCAGCTGCAGTAGTAACAAATCCACACAAGAAAAAAATATTGGTTTAATATTTTTGTATGTTTTATTCCTAACTTGACTTTTGGTTTTTTAGTTGAATATAAACAACTTTAAAGTATATTTTATGCGAATATTCTTTAAATGAACTATTTAATTTTGGTATAGACAAACAGAAATAATTCAACAGTATTGAAATTTTTTAATCTTTAATATTTGAATTTAAGAATTCCATGTTGATTTTGCTATTAAGTCTTAATTAAATATTTTTAAATCAATTGGCAGTGCATTTTTCATAACTGAAATTTTCCAAATGTTCAAGGTTCATGATTGTTTTTTGCAGTACAGTAACAACAAAAGCCAACAATTCTCCGCTATAGAGAGAGCTACTACTCCGGCAAGTTTGCCTCTGCTAAAGCAAAGCAAATCGACCCAGTTTTGTGGGCCCAACCCGAAGCCGAATGCTCCGCACTTGACTGGGTCAAGTAAAACCTTTTTTGTCAGCGATAAACAGCGGCTGCAACCAAGACCAATTTAACGGTCGACCATAAACTGAGCGAATGGCTTGACAGCAGCCCAACAAAAGCCACCAATTCTGGCCAAGTGGTTCTATTTTGCTATCGGGCTTGGGCTATTTTTTTTCCTATTTTTCTGCGGTACCCATAAAAAAAAATCATAAATAAACGCGGTCGTTAGCAATGAAACATTTTTTTGGGCTCCCTCCAAATTAGCGGTTTTTTTTTGTAATTATTGCCACTGTTTTGAGTTATGCAAAAACCACAGCAAAACAAAAACAAAAAAAAAATGTGAAATGACGAATGACATAAGACCCTGTGTCGTTCATAAGTGAGAAATAATTGCCATTCGGCGATTCGTAGTACTCGTATAATTTTTCCTTTCATTTCGCTGACATTGAACATTTTTATGAATGGAGGCTGACTCACCAGCCGCCGCCTCAATTGCACTAATTGAAAATGATTCACGTAGTGGTCGTGAGTGTGAGTGGCTCTAATCAAACTGCTGCCAGTCCCATTTTCGGTTTTCGCAATTTTCCCCTTGCGGAAAAATCGCAGCTGCACTTTGTGGGTCTCGTTTTAGCCGAGATTTCCACCCGACCAGCAATAGTGTGGCTATAAAACGTGTTCTTAGCCATCGGGCAAAATACGGAACAGGCCTGTGTGCGACGATGGATTTCGCCCAGAAAATTTCTGTATTGCATTTTTGGGGGAAATGTCTATAAATTGGGCATGCGACTGAGCTGGGCGAAACGAAATGAAATTTTGTTGGTGCCAGGAACGCAAAGGAAATTCAATGCAGTTCACCAAATGCTGACCAACTGATAGATAAGTGACAGATATTTTTAGTGAATTTCGGGGAGCAGAACAATTTGCTACAAAAAAAAAACAATCAATCCCATTAAAAAACAAGTGCATGAGATGGGATCTCTTTTACTTTGAGTTGTATTTTTAGATGGATTTTTTCAATCCAAACTCCAATTTGGCTTTAAATGAAACTGGTATAAGTTTTGTGAGAATCAACTGTTAAGGAACAAAATCTGGATTTCAATATGTGTGACATCTGTTTTAGAAATTATAATAGAAAATTATTTTTAGAAGATCAATTTTCGAGTTGGTCCAAATAACTTAAATGCATTTTTATTAATTTAATTTCGACCTAAGTTTTCTTATCATTCCTTACTTATTTTCTACATTTTTTCTATTCTTTTTCTAGGTAAGCAAAAAAATTCCTAATGGTTTCTTCCAACCTCACTGATCTCACGTAAGTCGATCCCTAATTTATGTATCTGAAGCGAAAGTTCTGCGGGTAAATTTGGGCTGCCAGACACGTTCACAATAAATGTCACTTGCTGGCGGCTGGCTGCCGGAAAAACTATTAAAAAAGAATTATCACCTTCTCGAAAATGTCATCAACACGAGACACGAACCGTGAAAAAGGAAAAATAAACGAGGAGAAAAAGAAAGTTGCTGTCACAATTGGTAAACAGAAAACCTACTCAAAAGCGGAAGCAAATTGTAAACAAAAGCCGACAAAACGTTTGCTTCTTCAACATTTTTTTTGTTTTTAGAAATTTTGGAGTTACATTTTTTAAATGTTCGGCTGTTGACAGCTGTTTTATCGAGCCGAAACGTCTGAAAATTTAAGGCTCTTCGGTTTTCGGTTTAAGAAACCCAATTGTTTACGTTTTCGCTAAGGAGAAGTTCGACCCAAGTGCGAGAAATGTAAACAAACTGGGAGGGAAAACAAACGAACACGCCCATAATTAAAGCAAAACAAAAGGCGTGAGGCGCACGCACATGAGGGCAGGTCATAAATATCTTTTAACCAAAGTCGGGAAATCTTTTTTGTTCTCTTGCACAAGGGATTTTCATTAACAGGAAGGTTGCGGCTATTAACACGTCCCGCTGGGAGTTTTCAAGAACTTCAAATCCAAATCCACAAATAGCAATTGGAATTGGTCACTGGTAATGTTCGTTAGCCCTTTACACTACGCAAAAATAATGGGATCTGCAAGGTAAAATTCATTCTATATTTTAATAATTATCAACAATGTTATTAAAACTCCAAAGACGTTTCATAAAGGCAATATTTTTAAAAGAAGTTTTATAAAATATATTAATGTTAAAAAAATATTAAAAAATTGTTTAAAATATTTTATTTAATTTTTCTTATGTTTTTAAGTCGTGAAAAAATTAAAAAGCATTTCAATATGAAAACTCTAAAACATGCACAAATTTTCCTTCAGAGTTTCTTTCCCCCGAGAACTAATTTGTGTGGCCAACAATATATTTTTCCAGTGTAGGCCTCAATTAGTTTCAGCACGTGTTTGTAACAAGTGCAGGCAATTGCAATCCGATTACGATTACGAATCAACTGCAATCAAGTGCAGCAACTGCAAATGTCATTGGCCCCGTTTGAACTTCACTCGGCTCGCTGTGAGTGTTACCTTTCTATTTTTTCCCCTCTGTTTTTCCAACTCCCCTCTTTATTCAGCAAGAGTTTCCCGGTACGCTTTCATCAAATTGTTTTCCGGCTTTTGTTTTCGTTGGCTCCCTTGGCTGCCAATTTTTTCTCCCCCATTCTGCGGTTTTTCGTGATTTTTGCCTTGTGATATCGTTTAAGTACATTTTGTTTGGGGGCGTGGCAGAACCAAAAACTTTAACATCAATTTTATGCAATTTCATTGGGAGAACATTCAAAAAAGAAAAAAAAAATAAAAGCGAACAAAAATCAATTAAAGTTTTTGGGTCCCGAAAAATAACGTAACAAACTGAAGTCAACTCTAATTGAATTTCAAACGTTCACCATTTGCGGTTATAGAAATTTGGCTATTGGGGTGGCTCACGACAAATCAATTGACTTGCAACCGAATGAAATCAAATGTTTTGCAGCCTCAAAACCAAAATCCGCAAATGTTTTCAATGTTGTGCGGGAGCTTTTTTTAATCTGTCGCTTCGAATGTGACACAAAATGCAAACGGGCAAAACAAATCCACAAAATATTCTCAATACAGAGATTTAGAATGCTGGGTCAAATGGTGGAGTTGAACCACAATCTGTTGCACACATGATTTCATTTTTATTTCCCATTAAAAACACATAAAAATCAAATGCAAATAACTATGACCCGCTCCCGCAAACACTAAAATAAATAGTAGAATGTCTAAAAAATATTTATTTGCCATATATAAATTTGAGAGTAACGAAATTGGGTCTGGGATTTGTGGTGTGGTGGCGGGGTCAGAGAGTCTGAGGTTTATCCCTTTAATTTTTTATTGGGTTAGTGGTTAGTCGGGGCTCCATAGCTGGTTTTACATAAAGGGTTTATTATTTTGAAATTGGATTTGGCTCCTGCTGGCCATTCATTTGAATAGGAGTTTTAAATTGAGTTTGGGTGTGGTTAACAGAGTTGGAGAAATTTACTTTATGTGAAATATTAATTTAAAATAATAACATTTACTTCTGAATTTACTTTCTAAAGCTTCAAAGCCATTTATGTACATTATAATTCGAATCCCTAATATATTTCTAAAGTATCATTATTGTCAGAAGAGTATAATTCTCTCATATCTCCGCATACATTTCCCACTACTCATTTGTAGTCATATGTCATGATTGATCCAACACTTTTTTCTGATAATCTCTAAACACATTTCGGAACTATAAATAGAAAGGAAAACACATCGATGAATTTTAAGAGGCCTCCCCTTTTTTTCCCCTTACAAATGATAGAATCGAACGATCTCAAGCTCTCCGTTCTGTAAACACATCACACAGACAATGCCCATCTTGCATCTTTCAGGTTTTTCTGACTTCTGTTTACCATGCAGCCCTTTTGTGCTCATTATTCTTCATTATTTGTATTTCGATTGTCTTACCAATGCGTCCGCCTCTCGCCCACAACGTAAACCCTGTTTAATTTCAAGGAAAAATATTTATTGATTGTACTCCCAGGAAATGGAGCACACAAAGTGAAGGGAAAGCTTCGGCGAGGGTCGATGTGGAATTTTTGAAGAATGCCAATTGTGATGAGTATGTGGGTGAAAGGGGAAAACTGGAAAAAAGGGAGTTTGGAGTGATACCACTTGAGTGCCAGACAAGTGCCTGGCTTTGCATGCCAAGTGGGGTTTTGCATCTGTCAAATACGCTGATACAGTGCAACTTATCTAGCCCTCGTTGCAACTACCAATTTGATGTCACTTCAATTTGTAAAAATAGGGTTTTTAGTTTTATATTAAAAATATTTTCCAATTGCCAAATTATGAGGATGTTCAATACTTCATTAGACTATAGGTAATTTCTACTATCGATTCTTATCTGTAAAGCTTTTTAAAGGCTAGCTTTGATGGCTAGCCAAATGCATGTACATTTTATAAAGCCACTGCTCACATTAAATTTAAAATATTTTTAGCAATATTTTTTAAAAATAATTTCCTTTAAGCTTAAGACTGTTCATTATAGCACGGTTTGACTGTAGGGAATTATGCTTTTGCACAACAAAATTTATACTCCCTAATTAGTCATGTTCTGGCGACTCGAGTTGTTGTAGCCTCTTGGGTTAGTACTTTTCTAGTTTTTTGGGGGCGTTGCATAAATCTCTGTATGATAGGGACGGAGAATAGAAGTAGTGACAATGGAATCTACCATACCCACGCCCCAGGCCACAGCCTCTTATCATCCTCGACATCGCCGGAGTTCCGCTTGGCAGGCAGCCGGAATCAGTCCTCGGATGCAGTTCGACATTCTCCAATCGTTCTCGTTTTCGCCCCCCTTTCTCCAGTTGTATCTGCATCGATATGGATGTATCTTTGTATCTGTATCCAAGCCATCTACAGTGGCATGTTTCATTTGGCATGTGTGGCAGACACACAAGTGCCTTTCTCTCAAGTGGGCTGCAGATTGTTTGTTCTTTTTGTTTATGCATCTTTGTCGCTCGCTGTCCCTTTTTCTGTGGTTTAGTTTTGCATTTCGCTTTGTTTATCCATCAATGACGACTGACAAGAAACATGCAACACCACCGAGCACAATAAAAACTACAACGAATAGGTATAAACAATGGAAGCTCCTCTGTCGATTTATGTTTTTGTTGCCTGCTCAATTTAATTTCCTTTAATTCCTATGCCATCTGTGGTTGTCTCCTCTGCGGCTGTCATTGTTTATTCGATTTATACTCCATTGGGTTTTTATGAAAATGTTTATAAAATATTTCCGTTCTGATTTGACAAGGCGTTGATTGAAATGGGTTAAAGCATTCATTAGCCTTCTTGAGAATTCGATTTTAAAGCAATTGATTTCTGTGCGGTTCAATCAACGAATGATTTGATTGTGCATTGAGTAAAGCTATTAAATGCAAAGTTGAGTGATTCTCAAAAGAAAGAGGTGCAAGGAGAGTTGAGCAAAGCATGAGTGCTTTAAATTTAAACTTCTATTAAAGAAAGTATGTAGGAAATTTTCAAATAGCTTATAAATTATCCTCTTAAAAAGAAATAATAAATATTTCCCCTTTGAGATTAGTTATTCTCAAACTCTGAGAGTTCCCAAGAAAACTAATTGAGTGGAAAGTCACGAAAATCAGAACACTAAAATGGGTTTATTAATAATGGTGATATGTAGTTCTCTCCTGACCGTTAGGATGTATGGAGTAATCCCCCAAATAAAAAAATCATGACTATGCAAGTGGGCCGGCTACTTATGTGAAACGAAGTCAATGCCCCAAATAATCCGAATTTTTAGCTATCTCATCATACAAACATGAAAGAAAAACAAGCAAACTAAAAATCTCAACTGCTTTCTCAGGCCCAGCTCCATGATTTTATTTACCTTTATTCTTGGTCGATGAATTAATTATTTTCTTTAACCTTAACCAGTTTTCATGTAAATGGGTGTTTTCTTTTAACTTAACTTTTGCGAAACTCCAACAAAACAAAAGTTAATTGTTTCGTAGAAACTCATGTAAATTTCTGCATAATTATTATGAGAAAACACAAAAAAGGTGAATTAATTATCAGGAAAAATACACAAAAACGTGAGGGAAATGGATAGAAATAAGAAGGTTCCCCAGAGGAAAAGTATAAACTTACAATTATGAATTGTTTCCGTCAGACTTTTTTGCGGTGAAAGTTGTACTGGTAATTCGTGAGTTTTAATTTGTTGTTAAATTTCGAGGTAATTGTTTAAAAGATATTGATCAAGTTGACAAGAGCGTTTCTCCCAAGAAGGTCAATTTAAGCTCTTTTAGCTGTCTCATTTAATTGACTTTAATTAAATTGTTTGCCTAAGGTTGTTGCTGTGTAGGCGTTTATTTCTTTCAGTTTCAAATCGATTAAAGCCGTATTCAAGGTGGAACCAAAATGCTTAGGGAGTCACTTGACAATTTCCTGCAATTTAGCTGTTGGTTTATTTATACCTCTTCTTTTTTTTTTAATTTTTCGTGTTTACGTATCTCTTGCCTGAATGAAGTTTTATCCAAAGCAACAGAAAAAAATAAAAGAAAAACAATTAGGTTGTTGCGAAAACACATAGAGAACTCGGTTTTAGAGGGGCAAATGGGGGTTCCGGGGATCCTCTACATATGCTGTTGTTAAACTTTTTCTCAGTTTACCCGTTGTTCATGTTGTTTTCGCTTTGCTTTTGCGCTGCTTTTGTAATTGCAACATAATTTGCTATTACATGCTACTTTTTGTTGCTGCCTCAGTTTTGTGGGTCTCTGGGTCTCGCAGCTGTTGCGAATTGGTCATAGAGAAGTAGAAAACAGGGGAGACGGGGTGGAAAAGACAATTACCAGCAATTAGAAACGAATTGCTTGAGAAAAAATAAGAATATTCGCACAAGTGGAAAACACAACAGGAAAAGGAAGCTCAGTAGAGTTCTTTTTAAAGATGTACCAGAAATAAAAAAAATATCTTTGTTTGAAAAAGTTGTTGTTTAATAAAATGCCAAATTCGGTAGTCACTTTAAATACAACATTAAATGTTTGTTGTTAGACTTATGGTTTCAAACTCTAAGTATTCAAACAAATACCACCAATTCATAAAAACTTGTCCACTTCTGTTTTTCTACATCCATCATTTAATCTTCAATGAGCTTAAAATGGGGAAAAAATATAAAGCCAATTTATTAAACATTTAATATAAACTGTATAATAAAAAAATAACGGAATTAAAAGGAACTTACAAAAATATATATCATATGAATACATATTTATACAATCAGGTATTGATATTTTTCACTCCATAAAAAGTCGGATGTAGAATTAAAAATGAGATTATTTCGCAGCCCTGTTTCTACCATTTGCCCGACATCCCAACATCTGACAGATAATCCTTAATTAGTAACATTTTTAGTGGGCCACATATGCTGAACCTTCATGGCCAGAAAAACAAGCCCCTGCATTTGTATCTTTCATTCTCCAGAGGCCCGCAGGCATGGATACGCTAGCTGTACATATATGGATACCCGGGCTAGTAAATAAAAAATACTAGTTAAATGGCAATTCGTGTTTTGTATTTTGCACACAGGCAGTGGGACAGCAGAAACAATAAATGCAACACGGTTCACGGTTTTAGTCAACTATTTTTATTTTCCTGTAGCATTTTTCACATTTTCACGAAACGGGTGAGCGCAAGCTTTTTGCACAGACTGTGTAAGGGCTGCGAATTGGTGTTGTTGTGTATGAAAACGTAATTAACAACATTTTACGGTAATTTTTTTCAACTTTTCAATTCGCCGGAGTGAGGCAAAATCTGTAGGGGGACTGCCAACGCAAAATGGCATAACTTATGGCCTCGTTTGCGTACTTGTTCTTTTTTCCAGTTGCAACGGCTGCCTCGACAATTAACTCACTTAAAATACTTTTGCCCTAGAGTCGCATTTAATGATTAATTTAGCATTTTTTACCCCCGCTACCCCCTCCTCTTTGTTGTTTACTGTGTGGCTACAAAAAAAACAATTGACTGCTGGCTTGGCTTTGATTGCCAAAACAGGAATTAATAAAATTAATATGTACTGGCCCATCAAAGTCAATTATTGGCCGCCGCCCCGTACAAATTGAGGCCCATCGTAAAAAAGAAAACTATTTCCATGCTCAATTGGTAAAGTTCATGCCCCGAACAGAAAAGGGAACTTACCACTTGAACTTTTTTCAGTGGATGAGGAGAGCAAAATTTAAATGAATATGCCAGAGGGCAAGCAAGAAAAAATATTTTTCAAGTGACTCAGTTGGGGATTAAGCTGATTCACTTACGCAAAGCTTTGGTCAGAAATTGTGGTCTAAAATTGGAAATATACATATAAATTAGGGCGAGTCAAAACGTTGATTGGAGAACCACAGTCAAACATTTTGACAATACTATAGCTCGAATATATATTTATTGAGGTCTTAAATGGTAAATAAATGTGGCAAACTGTTGGGTGGAAATTGAAAATAAATAACATGCAAAATATTGGCTGCCAAATTCCAAAAAATGGAGGCCTTGACATGTTTAAATATAAATCAGGCTTTTATAAAGTAAATTGTATGCATGAAATATGATTTTCTAAGAGTCGACTAATTTATTTTAAATTATTAATATGAACAATTATTTATGAGTTCTTTGGTATTTACTCTGGCTTAACAAAAACGCTCATAAAAAAAAACTACGTGCCCCAAAAAAGCAGGTCAGCTTAAGCTGCTGTAAATTTGTTCTAGAAACCCCAAAATTAAATTTGTTTTCCCTCTTTAAACATATTTCTGAACCTTATGATTAAACTTAATATGCGGGTTCCCTGGCACATTTTCATATACACTCCCTTTTGCCACGCGTCTTGCATAACATATTAAGGCTGCCCTGCCTGCGTGGATATAATTATGCCTATTTCCTATGTGCGCCACATTTCTATCCAAGCCACTCTTGTATACAAGTATATATGTTATTACATATATTTTTTAATGCCACTTAAAATACAAATTGCCTAGATCTCTGTCTGAATGGCACACGTTCAGGGCTGCAGGGCTGCGAGGGGGAGCCCTGACCCCCTCGACCCCTCCACTACGAGTTTGTATATGCTATAAGCGTAATTGTCTCAATTATTCACCAAAATGAGCCGCCATGCAGCTGCATTTGTGTGCTTGCTACTGATTTCATATGCGCCTTGTCTGCAGAATTTGCTTGCCACCAAAACCACCCACCACCACCAGCCCCTTAACCCTTGCACGCACGCCCCTCCTCCACCCCTTAACCCTTCTTATCCGAACTGTTTGCATTTGGGGCAAGAGCGCGCGCGTTGCAAATTACATTTGTATGCGTTTTGTGCACGCATTGCAATCGCTTGCATATAAATTGCGCCGCAAATGCAAAGCCACAACAATTGTTGCCTCCGTACGTTGCCGCTCCACCCCCTCAACCCCGCATCCCCTCATTGAATTGAACCCCCCCTAATGTCCCTGTATCCCCCCTTTAGGCAGTCATTAATGCGCCCGCCATGATGATGACTATCTTATGCTTATGCATGTTGACTTCAACTTCGGCTCACTAGGCACTGAGCCAAATTACTTTATATATGTACTTGTGATTAGATTATCAGAATACCAAAACACTCATCTGAAACCTATATTAAGCCTTCATTGTCGTAGATATCATATGCCTCCTTCATATTTGATAATATATAATAACTTTACATTAAATAAATGACATTGTAGTTCTAAAAAGCATATATTTAATACTTACGTTTAATCATTTTGAATTGATAGACATATTCCACGAACTACACAAAACGTTTTTACAAATTTAATAATTATAAAAAATGTTAAAAAGCCTTGAAAACTATACTTTAAAGGTGCTTTTTATTTAGCTTTCGTTTCCAATTCTTTAAGAGAATAATTTATTTAATACAAACATTTTTCTCAGTGCTAAGGGGCATGCTGCAGTTGCAGTGCAGACGGCGCCTGCTCCACATTTGGCAGTTGAAACCGACTTGGAATGCTGTTTGCTGTTGGCTGAACGCTGATGACTTGATGTTGACTCCGGTCGATTTATTTGCTGAGCTGCGATTTACATGAAAATTTACCACACAAATTTAACCAAGTCTAATCCCCGCCCCCTGTCGCCCCTTTATTCACCCACCCCCTTTGGCACTACAATTAAATGCTTTTTTGTTGGTGGCCAAATTGCCGAGCTAACTGGAAACTGGCCAAGAATGGCTTGGACTTTGGCTAACTGTGAATCTATGTAATTAGTGCCTTCCCCTCTTTTTTTTTGTGGTGGCTAACTCCCCGAGTTTTCGGTCTGATCTGCGGTTTATTGCTGGTCTCAGGCTGATTTATTTTGCAGATAATGACTTTGGGTCGAATTTATGAATTTTAAGCAATATCCGGTCGTGGATTCGGGTTGAAAATTATAGACAATTGAATGTAATTGAGACAGCTGGACAATTGGATTGGTGTGGATAACTACATGTGGCTTTCGAAATAAATGTGAAGTGATGGGAAGCTTAAAAAACAAAGTAGAGAAAAATAATTGTATTGAATTGTAAATTCATGAAAAACCTTGTCTACATTTTTTATTGTTATTGTTAAATTATTTTTTTAAAAATCTGCTTAACTAATCTAGAACATTTTTGTAGTCCCGTACATTTTTAATGTAATTTTTCTCAACGTCTTTCCCATGAAATTGTTTACATTTTTGTACGCACATTTACGCTTTGAGGGAAAAATAGTTCAAGTCCATCAACATGTCTTTCTAATTAATTGAGTTTCAAATTATAACTGCAAATACCGCAAATAGCAAACATTTTCATTGCCGCAAGTGCAAAAAAATTATTAATAAATAATTAAAAGCCAATTAAATAAAGCCAACAAAGGCAGCGACGACAGGCACTTATCGCAAACTTTCACCTGAAAGCAGCCACTCCCACTTGACGTCCCCAAAAAGGTTAAATAAAATATGAATTGTATAATTAGCAAAGCGACAACTAAAAGCGAAAATTACTTTCGCCCCGGTAAATTAATCACTGCCAAAGTATGAGTATGCTCTTTGCATAAAGCCAGTGCAATCAATCTAATTACTGTCAATTTTCTAGCGACACACTGCAAGAAAACCAGTGTTCGCACTTCAATTAGCCATTTGGATATCACGTCTTTTCTGTGCTCAAAGTGCAACGCACCGAATTAAACTGGAAAATGCTGTCAACTGAAAATGGAAAGCTAACATCCATTATGCAGGCGACTCTGGCTGGTCTGTCCAGTTTTCCACTCATGGAGTCTCGAAGCGAGGCAATTAATTTACGAGCTCAGTGAGCATTGGCTTAGCTTTCACATCACTCGGGGCAAATAGATAAGAGCCCGGCCAAAAAGTCGGACTAATCCATGGCCTGGCCTACACTTGGATCTCGCGTCGGCTTTATGGCATTTAGCTGTTGCTTTTTATGATATTGCCGCTGCCACTACTGTTGGATATTTTTGCTAGCAACACTAGCCACTCCGGCTGTAAGTGGCTCTAATCCTGTCCAGCAGTTTGGCAGCAGTGACCCGAGAGCTGCCGCTTCAAAGTGAAAGGGTTTTGGCCCGAACCGCATTTGGCCATTGGCCACACAAGCAAACAAAACACCCGGAACACTTGCTTGTGTTGCCATTTTCGGGGTCACTTTGCATTCGTCTGTTTGGTTTTCCTATAACACTGCAGTTTTCATTCCCCATTCGACCCCCTCGATTTCCCCTCAGCCGAGTATTTGGCTTTATGTTTGCGTATTGCTAACTAATCCCCAGACATTTTCGGGCCAACTTAGACAAAACCATAAACAGATAACATTAAAGTTTTCAGTTTAGGAGATAGGACTAACTGATTGCCTAAAAGACTGAACGTATAATTTAATTATTTCCGAAATGTGTTATTAGTTCTTCACAAAGCAAACAATTGCTTTAAATGATATACTACATATTCTGCTGGATAAGCGAAAGGCATTTATTACATTCAATTCAGTGTATAATCTTAATTAATTTTAAATATTAATGTGTTTCTAAATTTATCATGCAAGATTAATAAATCAAACTCTATTTGTGGCATTGAGAGACAACACTTTGAAATGTATATTTCCATTATTTACGATTTTAGAGTAACCAAATTCCCATGTTCATGCTACCCTCAAAAAACTTCTTTTCATACCTCTTAGCCGCTAGCCATTCACTTAACTTTACCATGCTGTGATCATGATGACAAAAACTCTTTTGATTTCCTACCAACTTTTACAACGGAACTCACTCATACACCGATTTTCCTCAGCTTTTCCCCCCTTTTCCGCCTTAGCAAGTGTTGGGTTTGGGGCGTGGCATCAGGTGGAAATGGTAGCCTTTGTTTTTCCATTTAGACATGCAATGCTGCACTTTTTTGTCTCCTTCTCACTGGCAACACTTTTCGGTGTTGCTTTCAATTCTGTTTGTTTTGTTGCCGTTTATTATTCTTTTTTTGTTTTGTGTTTTTGGCCTCTGTAGTTTCCTTTTTTGGCATCGGTTGCTGTAGTCGAGTTTGCCATTTCCGTGGCGCTCATGCGTATAATTTTGCTTGAGGCTGTCGCCGAGTACGAAACAATAAGGCCAACTCCCCTCCCATCCCCTTTTTTTTTTTTACTTTTTTTGTCCCTCTACTTCACTCTATCTGTTGAAAAAGTCGAATGTCTGAAGTAAAGCCAAAAACTGGAGCCAACGTGACGTATGCGCAATGTGACAAAACAACAGCAGCAACCACAACAGAAAAGAAAAATGCCAAAAAAATATAGAACCGAAATTGCAAAAGTGTAAAAGCATTCCAGGGGGTGTAGGGAATTTCATTTTTCTTTTAATTTCCATGCAAAAATCGAAGTTCGTTTTGCTCGCTTTTCTTTGATTACATTTCGCAGAGAAATGTTGGAAATTTCCTTCACAGATTTAAACCTTAAATTATGGTCTCTCATTGACAATTGTCACATGGCTGGACACAGCATCGAAATGGTTGAGTATGGGGGTTTCACAGAATAGTGGGGTCGGCTTTTCCACGCTTCAAAGCCCCATTTCAGGCAGCTTCTCTTTGCTCGTTCGTGAGTGGACAATGGCTGTGCTGAAGAATCCGTTTCTCAATTTTTTTTCTCGATTTTTTCGCCGGTCTTTTGTTTGGCGGGCAACAACGTGTTAATGCTGCTGCACAAAAATGTGCATTGGAAAACCTTTAAATATTTTCCCCTTGTTTCTTAAACATTTTTCCCTTTTTTTGCTTTTGCTTTTTTGTTAAAGTTGAAGTTTATTTATCTAAGTTTAAGATCAACACGAAGGCAACCCCTTGAGAAAGTCCAACCCGTTTTTCCTCCCCCTTTAGCAACATGCAATCATGCACCACCTGCTGCTGTTGCTGCCGCTGATGTTGCTGGTTTTGCAGTTGCATGCACGGGTGCAATACCAGCAACACACAGAAAAAGGGGTGATTTTGGTTATGATATATTAAGATCAGTCAAGTGGTAAATGGAAACATAGCAGGTAACATTGTTTTAAGATTTAAAGCTCACACCTAAAACGTATAATATCCATCAATTATTTCCCAACATTATACTTAAAACCATATTTAGTAAACAGACCCATATTTTTCTTCCTGTGCATCCACAACAACATCATGCGGGAATGCCTTCATCGCCATCATCGTCGTCATCATAAATGGCCGATGAACAAAGCTCACGTTCTACTCGTTACGCGGGTCTGCTTTTTCCATCTCAGTTTTCTTTGGTTTTTCTTTTGGTTTTTCCAAGCTTAGTTTTCCCTTTACTTGCGGTCCCATATGCCTCAAAGTCGTTGCTTCTGGTTAAAGGTTTTTTAGCACGGAGCCACTCTCCGCACTTTTGCGGCCTGGAATTGCCTGTCGGGCAGTCAACCGTTCGTTCTACCTCTTTCTACCTTAGTCTCTCAGTTATCGTCGTCTCTTTCTGTGCACCGCCACCCCACTCTTTCTGCTTCACGCTGAGCGTTGGGGCATTAGGCAATTTCTTGCAGGCACATTACACGATTTACTTTTCCATTTCAAATTCGAATTTCAAGCCATGCAAATTGCCGAGTGGCACAGGGGGAAACCCCCCAGAGAAACAGACAAAGAAAGGTATAAGGGCTGCAGAAAGAGAGGAAGAGAAAGGCAAGTCGGTCTAGAAATGAAAGAAACAAATAAGAATTTGTGGCTACCACATTGCGGCCAATGATGCATGCACAGTGGGTTAAGAGAAGGTAGAATTTCCTTTCTTTCACACTCTTTTGCAAAATGTAATTGAGCGAAAGGAAATTCCTTTCTAAAACTCTTAACCCTTAAACTAAAATACACAATTTATAAAAATATAAATAAATAATTTGTTTAATTAGAAAATCAATGTATAAATTTATAAAAATAACATATATTTAAAGCATTAAAAATTGTTAGCCAGTTCAGTTTTAATCGCAGTGTGAAAAAAATGTTGTTCTACTCTATTTTATTTTAATATTCTATTTAAATATTTATCATAAAACAAAATCAGAAATCTATTTAATGGAAGTATTATCAATTTTGTTTACAAAAATTGCTTATTGATTTTTTACCACTGTCCAGAGATGGAGACACAGTCCCACTGTGCCCACATTGACTTGGCGGGCTACGGCTTCCCTCGCTGCACTTAATGCACACGCTTGAGGGAGTTTATTGAAAAGTCTGTCGTGCCAAAAGCATTTCCTGCCCCTCATACAACTTCCCAGCCAATCGCGGTGTTATACAAAAGACAGGTAATACCTATGTCGAGCATATTGGGCTGGGGGTCCATTGTTGCCACTCCAGTACTCGCACACACAAACACAGACTGCCACGGCCTCACGTAAGTAGCTCTGCGATTTGGCGGCTATAGCTTTCGATTTAGAGATCTTATGAATGCCAAGCATACCGATAAGATTTCCCCCTTTATTTTCCACCAGTACACCACCATTCCCTTCTGGTGATAAGCGAAACGTGTTCGGAACGCATTATAGGAAAGGGCGAAGCTCGAACGAATGTCCATGGCAACGATGATGGCGATTATGAAGATGGAGATAGAGATGAAGATAAAGATGCTGCTGCCGCACTGGGGATTTCTTAACCTTCCCAGGATTCTGGCCCATACTTCATTCACATTCTTTTATTTTTTATTGATTCAGTCTAAAGTTTTTTGCACTTGTGCCATTGGCATTGTTCGACTTCGGCCCTTTTGTTCGCCCAGCGAAGTGATTGGCTGCGTATGGGAATTGAACGCGAAAATAGCTTCATTATTTAAAGTAGATCCCCAGTGCAGACTGCCGGAGATGTGACTAACTTTGCAATTGAGCTGTGCCTCGGGGACGGCCTGTGTGCGGGTCCTGTAAATTGCCTAAATAATTTGTATGCTTTTGGGAGACTATGAACTTGTGCGTGGGAGTTGGCAAAGTGCAAGGAAAACCACGAACAGAAACAAGGAGAAAAGGGTTAAGTGAGTGGTGAATGGAAATTGGGTGAGGATTTCTTTGTGGCATAGATAAGTGGCATGGTAAAGTGGTTTATCAATCCTTAATTCGAATTTGATAGGAAATCATTTTAAAGATACTTAAGTTGGTTACATTTAAACTTTTGTTGCATATTTAAGTTTACCAATAATGCAAATTTAAACGTAAAACATAAATTAGGCATATAAAAAATATTAGGATATTTTTCACAATTAAACTCATTATTTATGATTAATTCATATTCCTAGGAATTCGTGTCGCAGTTGGAATAATTATTAATTAATAAATATCTGGCAAAGAAAAAATTGTTCATTAGTCCTCAAAAAATGCTTGCATTTTTTTCGCCATGAAAATGTAAAACTTTTCGACTAAAAATAACTTTGGCAACAGTGGAAACCAAAGTTCAACTGCCAATCTCAAAGCCTTCACATTCAATGCACAAAAAATAGGAAAATAAACTGAAACAATAACGGGGGTGGGCAAAAAAAAAATGTTTGGATGCCTGGCAAAAATTTGTCATCGCTACAGGAAACCGGAAACTAGCAACAGTTGCTGTGTCTGTTTGTTTTTGCATGTAAAACCCCAGAACCAACACTCCCCCAGGCACCTTTTACCGCTTCTGGTTTCTGGTATCTGGTATTTCACCATTTTTCTCCCTTTTTTTCAAGCCTGCAATCATTGCAGGTTCAATGTACCTGAGATAAAAATGCGAGCAGCTAGAACATGCATAATGTATGTAAATTATGGCATAACAAACAGCAGCGCGAAGCTAAAATTGTGGGCAAAATGGGTGGAAAATGCAGGCGACGCAAAGTGTGAAAGTTACCATATTAACCACCTGTGGCTGTTTTTTCGCCCCTTCTTTCGCGAAAATAATAAAATAAAAAAAAACTTAAGCAGAGAAAAACAATAACGAACCTTGTTTATTATGTGTCTGCTGTTGACTTTGTTGCTTTTGTTTTTAGCTAGCTGTCTAATGGGGCGTATGTGTGATGCACACAATATTAAGTAAATAAATGTTCTCAGAGGAGCCTGCGGCATCTTTGCATAGAAAAGTGACTTGCTTTGACATGAGAACTTTCTTTTGTTTTTGCTTTTAGCCGAAGGAAGGAAGCTATCTTATTTGCTGTTTCAAGTTGGTTTCTGACATGTAATGAATAACACATGAACTAAAGATATTTCTTTACCTCTACTGACATGACGGAGAATTTTTGGGAAAAAGGCAGCATCAAACAAGCATTAACTAGATAGATAATTTGACTACGTATTAATTTTTCACAAATAAATACAAATTATTTTCATGTTAAAACAAATGTATTCAAATATCTCATTTCGTGTTTTTTCTTTGCAGGTATGTTGATCAACTCGTAAATTCGCGCACCATTAACTGGAAGGTTAACATATACCTTTCAAGTAAGTTAAAAATCATTCAGATAATCCACGTTATAAAACTCAAACATTTGCTCAACTGCAACATAAACTTTAACTCAAGTGAGACGGAAAAGAAAAGTGTAGACGTCGCGGAAGCAAAAATCAAAAATGCAAAAGACAAATCGAAAAAAAAAGGCAGAATCGTTACGGGTAAAGGAAGGTGGGACTGCACTTTTCAGCCCGCCAGCGTAAAAGTGAAAAGCGGAAAATAAAGAAAGATCTACGCGCCAACAATTAAAGCGGCAAGCAAAGGAAAAGTGCGGGCAAAAGTGGAAAAAAATCGAGGGGATTCCCACTCAGCTGCAGGCCATTTCTGGACAATTGGGTCAACAGGGGCCATCAGCAGCGCCACCTAGCGGCGTTAAGCGAATTACAAGCAAAACAAGATGAACAAGAAGTGCCCGAGCCAAAGTGGCATAAAAATAGAAAACCATTCTCAGACGCCGAGGATTGCATACAAAGTGCATTGTCTATCCCTGGATTTTCCCTCCCCCATTTTCCTCGCTTTTCTTCGCCATCTCCGTCTCTGTTTGCAATTAAAATGAGGCCAAGAATGGGAGCCATAAAAATGGTAACCAGAAAGTAAGTTTTCAGGTCTGCGCGACCAAATAAAATTAGAGAAAAAAGCAAACCCATTGCTTCTCGCCCTCTCTTTCGCCGTGTGTGACTGCCTCTGGTTCTGTCTCTTTCTTCGGTCATGCTTGACCGTAAAAATAGCGCTCCTGACACACAAACGTGCCAACTGGTCCAACACGCATTCTCGACTCTTCACGAGCTCCGAACTCTGATTCCACACTCTACACTCCAACTCCACACTCAAAGCCCCAGCGACTCGCGCTATGATTGTGGCAATGATGACGGCGATGGCTTTCACATTCCAACGGGCTGAGAAGCTCTTCACTTGACCAAGTTAACTGCCATCCACTGACAGAATTTTTTCCCGTCCAAAGCAAGTCTTCACTGAAAAAAATAAAGCTGAAAATTAAAAAAATACTTTTATTCGATTTGATTAAAATATTAATAATAACATTTGTTATGGTGGACAATCAACTAGGGTCATTAAATAAAACCAAACTATACAAATACTTAACATGTTAATACAATGACTAATAAATATAAAATTTTTTAATTATTGTAACCATCAAGAACGTGTTCGGGGTCTATATACAATTTTTTTGATGTTCATTACAGTTTAAAAACAATTTTTCTAAGTGCAAATTGTATTCTAGCCTGACCACTTAGAGTGAGCCTGCGTTGGCACTCAGACCACTTTCCCGGCATCCTTTCTCCTCTTTTTTCCAACCTTCAACCATTTCTAAACCCCGAACCACCCACACACAATTGCAGTTTATTGGAATCCCGTGCGAGTTTTCCAACTGTCGCCTGTCGTCGGTTCAATTTTGTATTTTCTAAACATTTTTACATTCTATTCCCTCTATCTGCCCCAATATCCGCGCTAAAACGTTTAACGCTCTTTGTTTGAATCAAGTTTAGTGGAAGTGTTCAACTCGCCGGTTAGCGGTCAAACACTCCTTGTTTGCATTTTCCTTTTTCCAAACTCACCGACAGACAGTTTTCCCCCACAGCAAACACTCGCTTAGCGTAATTAAAGTTTTGGGGTTTTCCCGGGCGAAAGCAAATGAACATTTTCCTTTTCCAGCTTTGGGGTTTGTTAGGGGAATTAATGAAATGTGAATTGCCCCATTTTAAAATGCTTAGATGCAGAGTTAATGGTTGGGATGAAAACTCATTTGACTATTTTTCTTGTATTTACATTTTTTTGAATCTCTTTACTGCATTTTTAAGAACTCTTTTCAGTTGAAGTAATTTAAAGAAATCGCTAATATTTTGGTACACAAAAAATGAGTTTCAAGTGGCTTTAAAAAAAAACCCTATCCAAACTGTCTGTTACATAATGATAAATTACCTCAGCCAAGTAAAGTGGCAAAAAAAAGAGCCATAAAAACGGGAAGAAAAATTAAATTAATTTAACTCCCTCACTTTTATGAAGAAGCAGCAACCAAGTCATTAATTAGCTTTGCTTACTTTCGGCTAGACACGCACTTTAATAAAGCGACAAGCAAATAATAAAGGAAAAAATCAACAAGAAAAATATGCGGTCATAAATTAAACTCAGCTTAGAGCACTTCGGAAATATTAGAAGCTAAAAAGTAACGAAGGAAACAACAAACGCCGGCAAATTGACTTTCACCTTAATGATGTCTTTAGCAATAAACTCGTAAATTAATATGAGAAATAAAATGTTAAAAAAGAAAAGGAAAAAAAAAAAGCCTTGACAGTAAAATGGCAGTAATAATTTATTTATACTTTTTTTCTCCAAAAGAGAAAAACTTTCAAATTTAAATATATGTATTGCACGTGCATCGACTGCAGTTTTTCAGTACCCCTTTTGTTTACTTGACCGGTTTTCTGGTTTTCTTTTTCGAATGCAGACCATGACTTTCAATGGCGGAGAGGATTGGGTTTGTGTTTGAGCTTGTGTTTGAGTTTGCAATCGGAGTCGCCATTGTGTGCCAAGTAAAACATGCAAATGTTTCGTCCAGAGTGTCTGCCATGAGTTTGCCATTTGTCTGTCGGATTTTCCGGCGGGAGGGGGTTTTCGTGTACCGGGGCCATAACCATAACCATAACGATAACCCCAAAGGCAGGCGCAGCGTCATAAATGTCTTGTCCATCAGAATGTACAATTTGGGTCACAGTCTCTCTATATATCTACCCGACATTCGGGACGCGCCTTCTTTTCGTCTGCCACTGACTTCTCCCCTTTCCCCTTCGGCAAAACATTGACACTTGGACAATGCACGTTCGGAGTTTTGATTTGGCCTATTCATGGCAGTGGAACAACCCTACGATTGAGTTATTATACCCGTTACTCGTAGAGTAAAAGGGTATATTGTATTCGTGCAAAAGTATGTAACAGGTAGAAGGAAGCGTTTCCGACCCTATAAAGTATATATATTCTTGATCAGGGTCACTAGCCGAGTCGATATAGCCATGTCCGTCTGTCCGTCTGTCCGTCTGTCCGTCTGTCCGTCTGTCTGTCCGTCTGTCTGTCTGTCTGTCTGTCCGTATGAACGCTGAGATCTCGGAAACTATAAAAGCTAGAAGATTGGCATTTTGCATGCAGATTCTAGGAGTTCCTACGCAGCGCAAGTTTGTTTCAAAAAGGTGCCACGCCCCCTTTAACGCCCACAATCGCTTATATACGATTTTAAAAATTTAAATATTTCGGAAAAGTAAAAATGCAGTTTTATTGTGTTTATCAATACCTATCGAAATGTAGAAGAAATTTTTCAAATCGGACCATTCGTTAAAAAGTTATGCGTGATCAAAGTTTCTATCTCCATCTCCCTCGCACTCCCTTTACCTGAGTAACGGGTATCTGATAGTCGGGGCACCCGACTATAGCGTTCTCTCTTGTTAATGCTCATTTCCAACAAACTTTGATTTTCGGTAGGCCATATTTCGTCCAGATTTATGACTCTAATTAGTTAAATATTTTTCTCTTTTGTTTTGTGGCTCCACAACATGCAATCCCCAATCCCAGTTCGGGATTTTAGTTGATTTATGGAACACATGTTGAAAGAGGCGCCTTTCTCTTTAATGGTCAACTAAAGCTATTTGCCTCCAAATTGGCTGTTGATAGCCCCAAAAAATCGTGTTAATTGCACAGAGTTGAAATAGCCAGCGATAAAACCGATAACACAACATGTGATAGTTAAAAGAAAAGGTTAGAGCACTCTTAAAATTTCATAGAAAACGGGAAACATTTTGAAGAGTTATAAAAATAAATGGGACTTTTTTATGATATTGGTGAATTAAAATCTAATATACTCTAAACTGGGGTTTGTTTGGTTTTAGGTGCCGTTTTATTATCGATTCTTATGTATTGAAGCTAACAGGTAAACATATAATAAAACTTTTTTACACGAGATAGGACTAATAATTCGATATTAAAAACTTATAGCAATCGAAAATATTGAAAGATATAAATAATGATACATATTCATTATACTTTGTATCTAATAAAAGGGTTAGAATGCCAAAGACAAGAAGAATTTATATTATACGTAACTCAAACTTATTATTCAATATATGTACACAAGAGCCCAACGAAAATTCCTTCAATTCCATATAGAGTAACCACATTCCATGTGTCTAATGCAACCACTGCTGTTGCAGGAAGCATTTGCCGCGACCAACATGCAACATCGACAACCACTGCGGCAACACCAAGCGATTGTTCAAGGTTTTTGTATAGAAAATATATATCTACAAAGTGGCATTTGTGTGCTTGTACCTGCTATTATTAAATTTTTCTTTACCTTCATGACTTTTGCCGAGCGTATCTTACGGCTATTTGTTGGACGTTGCTGGGTGGTTACCATTATCATTTGTTGCCTGACTTCACTTTAAATAATCGTTGGCTCTTCAAAATTGTTTTGTGTTTCGCTTGTATTTTACTTTTTCTTTCTTTACCTTTTGCTGTGTAATTTTTATCAAATTTCTGATGCTGTTGTTGCTGCTGTTGCACATTGTGCAACATTTGTGGGTTTTGCAGAAGGAGGAAGGGGACAATGCAGAAGATGACGTTGATGAGCTTTTTATGGCCAGGCCATTAGGGGGCGTGGTCGAAAGGGAGGGGGGCCGTGCATTGTTTTGTGAGGCATTCGTTGACGCTGCAAGTTGCAACATTAGCTTCTCCTCGCCATGGTTGTCATCTTGATGTATCTCCCTCCTTGCAACCGGTTTGGATTTGGGCGTGCCAGTTTGCGTGTGCCAGCAATTTGCCCGAACGTTTAACGATCTGTTTATGGGGCCTCTCGTAGGGTTCCAACTCTCATATAAAAAAAAAAATAAAACCAACTTCACGAAACCCTTTATTTTCATTCCACCCTTTGCTGGCAATCAGCTACTCCAAATCTAAAATCTTCGGTTCTATTTTCTTATGTTCCCCAGCTTTTTTTTCTTTGATTTTCAAGTGGCCAGCATTGAATAACTCAAGCCGCATAAATTCAAATGAAGCACTCCAGCTGGAGGCAAAGCATACATACATATGTCGAAAGATTTCCAAGAGATTTCTAACAATAGTTGGCCCAGTACAATAGTTTTTTTTCTTGGGCAGCCTACCTATTGCCTTTGTCATTCAAACATTCTCAGCTTATCCGGTGATCTTTCTATCTCTTGCCTGACAGACATGAATTTCTTGTTAAGCTGCTACAGGAGTTTTTTAAATTTTTTCTTCTATTTATGTATCGATGCTGGTGGACTCTTACAACACTTTTGCCTAGTGTTGGGCGAGAGTCAATAATTCTTCAAAAGAAATCGTTGCAGCCTTTGGGAACCCACATCCAACAACACGCTCGATTAAAGCTGAAAATATATCTCCAGCTCGCCGCCACCCTCTTTTCCATTCGTCTTTCATTTCCATGCACTTGGCATTTCTCTTTTCTCCTTCATCGCCCTGCTTTGTTTGCTTCCCATTGCCATTCTCATACCCCTTTTTTGCCGACCGCATTCAAATGCTCTTTCAATGCCAAAGCTGCCTCCTTTGCATTCCGACAACTTTCGAATGCCTGCAGTCAGACTTGTCGGCTTAGGCCGCACTCTTTTAGCCAACTCCCCTTATATGCACCCCCTTGCACCGCCCCTGATCCAGCCCTCTTTTTTAGCCCTTCTTGATTTGGTTCTGGCCCACTCCAATTCATTCCATTCCTCACAATGGCCACATACATGCTCTTCATTTCGAATGCTTTTCCTGCCTTCTAATATGCACGCCCGCACTTCTTACACCGGAAAAATAATTCAATTTTCAACGAAATAATAAATAAATAATAACATATCTCGAACTGTGTCCAAGTTAGGTTCTATACATTTTATTGGCTACTAACTTAAAATAATAAAAAACAAGGGTTCTAGGTAACTATACCAATATTATGTTATCATCAAAATTAAAATCAAATCAATTTCGAATTACAGTGTAGATTACAGCAGTAGAGGACTGCAAGCAATAATGCCAGAAACTATATTATTGTATCGCCATCTCCTAAATATCTATTGAATTAAAAATATACACCAAAACTGTGCCGCAATTTAAAAGTGAATTTTAGAAGTTTTGTTTTTTTTTTTATATTTTTGGTTTCCTATTTTTTAAGCTCAGTGCTGGCTCAACCCGTTTCGTGTCTTGCCAGTTATGGTAGTCATGTAGGCCTTGTATGCCTTAACTCCTGCAGCTCGTAGTACTTCCTTCCTGGTTAGTTCCGGTCCCGAGGACTGAGGAAGTATGGGATCTGAGGTCTGAGTCTTCTGCAGTTTATTCGTCACTCGAGAACCAAGTTGGGCTGTCCTCGGAAACGTTTAACTCTCTTGATTGATTGCAGTCAGCAATTGTTTGTTCTTTATGCAACATTTATTTCCCGTTATGCGGTTAGTCACAGGTCTTAGACTAAGTCTCTGGAAACTCCCCCCTCTATTTTCCTGGCTTTTCTCTTTTCTCAACTTTGTTTGGCTATGCTAATGCATTTTTTGTGGGCAAAGTTTTTGTTGGCTCTTGTTATCTTTAATTGGCTTTCTAGTCATTTTATTGTTGGTCGTAACAATTCTTTGTTGTTCTACACCCTCTGTGTTCAACATATACCCACAGCTATAGATCAAGTTACATACATCCAACCATGTGCACAATCAAATTGACAGGAAAATACGCCTACAGACCCGCCCACAAATTTATAATTGGTTGAGTGCTATCCCCTCTTCTCTGTTAGTGTGCTCAATGATTCATGGCTAAAGATTTGATTTTATTTTCTAGTCTGGAAAATGTTTTGATTTTCTATTGCGTGAAAAGTGTAAAGGGGAAGGCTAAACTGGCAATTACTTTCTCTGGCTTACAAGAATTAAAAATGTTATGTGCACTTTTAAAACAAAAGGCTAAGGATTGCTTTTAAAACATAGGTCGGGCTTAAATATTAATCAACAAAGAAGTACAACATTTGTCTGACTTTAGAGCATTAGGAAAGCGAGTGCACACATATGTTATGTTAGAAAATAATTATTTAAAGTCTTGTAATAGGAACTTTAACCTTTGCTTAGTTTAATTCCCCATCGATTTCCAACTTATTGATATATTCATTGCCTTCATCCTAATGAAGCGAATAATAAAGGTCCCTAGAGTCAGACTAACAAGGACTTCCTTTCGCTGCCTTTTTCCCACTGCTTAACATCATCCAATAAAGTTGCACCGATTAGATTCAAGTTTTAATTAAATCCCGCTTCAACTGCAGGATCCCATAATTAAAAGGTGACTAGTAAAAAACCGAAGCACAAGGGCACACTGAAAAAAGAATAATAAAGAACAGTAGTGAAAATTAAACACTAATCGAGAACGAACTCTGGCCAAGGGAATCGGTGGTTCAGTCGTTCACTCGTTTATGGTGACTTTTTAGTTACGGAAATTGATTGACATAATAAAATAATCCTTGAGAGTTAATTGAAATGGACGAGCCGGCAGCGTGATAAAGAGGGGCGAAGTGGGCGGGTCATTTGATAGACAGCTGGATCAGGTGAGACAGGTGCGCAAAAAGGGCAACTCGGATCAGAGGGTATAAAAATGGGAAAGGCGACGGGAAAAAAATTACAGCAAATAAATGAAATTAATGCGACTTTTATTGAAATGAAATTTGCCGTAAAAACGAAGCTAAAAAGGCAAAACAAAAGGAAAATCGTGAAAAAAGAAATGCTCAATGGGCTAATAAAAGTCAGAGAAGGGCGAAGACTAGTCGTAAATTCGATTAGTCGCCAGTTCGATTCCATTTTACTTAACAACAATGTAATCTTTAAAGCTGCTCCTTCAATTGAATTGTAAAATGATTTCCCCAAAAGGGTTGAGGAAGCCTTAGCTTATTTACCATCAATCAGCTGGGCAAACAAAGCCAATAGCAAGTTCTGGCCGAGGAAAAACTTGGCTATAATCTGCCCGGGGGCTTACAGCACGAAAATTTTAATTATGCCCGGCTTAATGTTGGAAAAACTTTTGCCACGGTCAGTTTCCCTTGCCCTCCTTGCCCCTGCATCTCCCATGACAACACAACTCAAATAGCAAAACTTTCGCAACATTTTATTTATTTGCCAAATAACAAAATACAAAAAAAAAAAAAAAAACAAAAAATAACTAAGGAGAGAAAAAAAGGGGAGCAAGAGAAAAGTTTAATTTAGAGAACCCTTTTTTCACAAAGCTCTAGAGGTTTTCCCCCGCCGGCAACTGGGGAAAACTGTCAACCAATTTTAATTGACTCGCAATCCCCAAAATACAAAACAACTGCTTAAAAGAGACAATATCAAATACGCATTACTTTCTGCACCCAATTTTAATTGGCCCTGGACCCAGAACAATTCGAAATCTAAAGTTCGGGTAGGGAAATTTATTTCTGCCCACTCTGGCGGAAAATTAAGGCACAAGCTGTCTTCTGTTTTCCTTTTGTTATTTTTTATTTCCGTCTCAATTGCTCCACTAAATACTTTGCACAAACATTTCACAAAAGTGAAGCGAAGCGAATGTGGGAAACCAGTTTTTGCAGCTATCCGGAATCGCGTATCCCAGCTTAGACATATGTTAATTTTTGCCCAGGATGATACTTGTATCTCCCTTTTCAGTTGGATATCGTCATTTTTCTTTTTTCATTGTTTAATTAGCTATATATGCTTATTCGCAGCATTATCAACGCTTGAGTGAGAAAACCGTGGCTAAATCAACATTTGATGGGCATTTGCGAGTTAACAAGACACGGCAGCTGCCTTTCGTTGAGGGTTGTATGGGGATGAAATGGTTGGTTAATCCATGAGGGTTAGGTACTGGTAGGATTAGGCTACAAGTTAATCAAATTATTGAATGACAACCTTGTAATTTAGATATCTATCCTTGTCAAATTCTGTGGTATTGGACAATAGAAATCAAAATTTAAGTTGTAACCTTTCCGTTTTATTGTAGCCAACCATGCTATTATGTAGTTTTTGATAAGAAATGGCGCCCAACTATAAACCAATATTTCAAACGCCGTAAACTTTTACTTATAACTTATAACTTGAATTAATAGGTAAAGTAAATTTGATAAATAAAAGCCATATTCGTCAAATTTTTATAACATATTTTTATTACATTTGAATATTTAAGTATTGAAAAAAGCAAATAAGAGCCAAAATTCACATTGCATCTGTGATTAAGATCCTCTTTTCGCGGGATCAGAACTTAACGTTTTAAAAGCCCCCGTTGAAATAGTTGAGATCCATTGCTCAGATTTTGTGAATGGGATAGAGCCGATGAAGACGAAGAAGAAGATGATGACGACGATGAGTGGGACTGGGAGGAGGACTGTGACTGTGACTGTTTTGACCCAGAGTTCAAGAGATTCTGTAACGGCAAGTTAACTAGTGATCCAGAATTATGAGAATTAGCTAGTGATTTGGACTGTGACTGCGATTGTGACTGCGATTGTGACTGTTTTTGTGATGCCGAATGCTGTATTTGTGACTGACTTTGTGATGCACTGCCAAGTCGATTATTATTTTGTGACTGAGCCTGTGAGCTTGAGTCACCAAGTTGCTGAATTTTTTGTGACTGAAGTTGTGACTGCACATTTGGATTTTTATGTTGTCGCACTTCTTCCAATTGTTGCTGTTCTAGCTTTTGGTGTTCCTTCAACTGGCGCTCTATTAAGTCACGCTGTTTCTCCAGAAGGAGCCGTTTATGCAACAATTCTTGTTCCTTTAACTGTTCATCTATTAATAACTGCTGCTCAATTTGCGACTGTGGTTTTTCCTCCAACTTTTGTAACTGTTCTTGTTGCTGTAATTCGCGTTGTATTTGCAATTGTTTTTGATTCTCTATTTGTTGCTGAAGTATTTGTTTTTGAATTTCTTCCAGTTTTTGTCTTTTCTGTAGCTCCTGGTCAATCTTATATTTAAGTTGCAACTGCGATTCATCCTGCTCTGCCTCCTTCTGTTTTTGCTCCTGCAATTGGCTTTGTAGTTGTTGTAGTTGCTGCTGTGTTTGTTGCTCTTGCACTTGCTGCTTATTTTGTATCCGCAACAAGTCTTGCAATATTTGATGCTGCTCCTTCAACTCCCGCTTCAAGCGATTCCGTTCCTCTAAACCTTGCTTAACTTGTGAATCTAGCCGTGCATCTTCAATTCCCTGTTTATCAATCGAATTTTGAGGTAAAATCCTCAGATCAGACGGCAATTGTCCAATTAACAACACTTGGGGCTGAGATAAAATCCCGAGATTAGACGAAGAAGGCTGCTGCTGGGTTATTTCACTTAAACTTTCCGATAATGGCACTTCCTTAATTAATAAAGGTTGATGTACCTGTATCGGTTTCTGTGCTTGATTTTGCCCCTGTAACTTCTTGCGTTGCAGCTGTTGCAAAAGAAGTTGCAACTGCATCTGAAGCTGTTTCTGTGGCAGTAACGGCGACTGTGGCTGTGACTGAGACTGAGACTGCGACTGTGACTGTGATTGTGAGTGTGAGTGCGACTGTGATTGTGACTGTGATTGAGACTGTGACTGCGACTGTGACTGCGACTGCGACTGCACCTGTGTTTTTGATTTTGTTCCAGATAGTGACTGTTTCACATTCTCTAACTGCAACTGCAATTCTGGCGAAATTATAACCCCTTTATCTTCAGGTATAGTTAACACATTAGGATTCTGTGGCCTTTGATCGGGACGATTTGGTCCTACGCTCAATCTTGAGTTTAGAATATTTTGTAGCTCATTTTGTAACTGCGATTGCTGGCTCTGACCTAAGTTGTTCTGTTGACTTTGTGACTGCGATAGTGACTGTTTCAGATTCTCCAACTGCGGCTGGGTTATTTCACTTAAACTTTCCGATAATGGCACTTCCTTAATTAATAAAGGTTGGTGTACCTGTATCGGTTTCTGTAAAGGTTTTTGCAAAAGAAGTTGCAACTGTATCTGAAGCTGTTTCTCTGGCAGTAACGGCGACTGTGGTTGTAACTGAGACTGTGACTGCGACTGCGACTGTGAGTGTGAGTGCGACTGTGATTGTGATTGTGACTGTGATTGAGACTGTGACTGCGACTGTGACTGCGACTGCACCTGTGATTTTGATTTTGATCCAGATAGTGACTGTTTCAGATTCTCTAACTGCAACTGCAATTCTGGCGAAATTATAACCCCTTTATCTTCAGGTATAGTTAACACATTAGGATTCTGTGGCCTTTGATCGGGACGATTTGGTCCTACGCTCAATCTTGAGTTTAGAATATTTTGCAGCTCATTTTGTAACTGCGATTGCTGGCTCTGACCTAAGTTGTTCTGTTGACTTTGTGACTGCGATAGTGACTGTTTCAGATTCTCCAACTGCAACTGCAATTCTGGCGTAATAATAACACTTTTATCTGCAGGTATAGGATTTGGTATATCTGGCCTAATTGCGGCCCGATTTGGTTCTACGTTCAATCCATGAATATTCAATCTTGAGTCAAAACTATTTGGCTGCTGATTCGGTACTTGCAGATTATTATTAGTCATAATTTGCTGACTTGTTTGAGACTGCTGGCTCTGACCCAAATTGGTCTGTTGACTTTGTGACTGCGACTGTTGTTGGAAATCATTCGTATTTATCAAATTTCCCGATGGAATTAATCGAATTCCTGGATAGCTCTGTGGTCGTTGTAATAGGTCCACTTGCGATTGAATCTTCTGATTTTCCTGAGTTGGGATCAGTTGAGGCTCTACATGAAGCACATACTGAGGATGATGTACTTGAATAACCGGGGATGGATGAACCAAATTATTTGAAAGTATTGGGGGATGAATAAACTCTCGGATCCTTTCGCGAATTGAATGAAGTTTATTTCCTAGGCATGATTTGCATAAAAAGGATTCACTGGGGACCAACATACCGAGAAGGCAGAGGGCGACGAGCTGTTGATACGGCAAGCTCCACATCTTGAAGCCTTGTTCTTTTTGAAAAGCAAAAATACAAATTAAAATGTGCCTTATAAAGGCCTTAAGGCCATAAAATCGCGTAATAAAATAATCCATGTCTAAAGTGGATTTACTGACCGAAGATAAACCTATTTGTATGCTATTACATCACCAAAGGTTATGAGGTGATCGGAAAACAATTTTTTCGATTGGAATTTTAAAACTAAATAATACGAATGATCTGAATTTTACAACAAGATTTTAAGTGTCGAAAACATAACTTCAGAGGTTTAACTGAAATTTATATTTTTCATAAAAATTACTTACACATTACTCGGTTGAAGAGGTGAAAATATTTTCGCTTAAATGGTAGTTAACTTCAACAAATTGTATAAAGTTCCAAATAACTTAATTCTCATTTAAAACACCCTCAAGCCCATTAACCATTACAACCGAAGTGCATCTTAAAAAAGTTTAAAATGAAATAAAATGTAAAAGCGGTCAAAGCTTGTTGAAAAAAACTTAATTAAATTGAAAGCATTCAACGTGGCAACAACTTTACAACACTTTGCAACATGAATGGGAAAACTGCATGCAAAAAACATATATTGATTAATAAAAGGTATGAAAGAAAAACTGTGAAACATGAAATATATGAACTCGCGGCTGAAAATGAAATGCAGTCTCTTCAAACGGCTGACTCGATACATTTTCGGAAACTGTTTGTGTAATGTGAGAAAAGCAAAGTTTTCAGCGTGATTGTTTTGTGTTCGTGTGGTGAGGGAAAACTATTTGGCGATGACAAAAGTCAGTTTTTTGCCGAGACTTAAAGAGATTGCCTGCGGGGCGTTAGTCTATTGTGATTATGCGATGGCATTCCGTACTGACAGCGAACCCAAGGGGCAATCTGCAGTCAAGTCAGGCCGCACGGAAGCAACTGTGGCAGCAACTTGCAAAAACAACAGCCACAGCACCAGCAACACCATAGTCAACAGCAACTTCAACGCTTCATTACAAAAGTCTGGCCAGGAAGGAGGCGTTTCCCAAAAGAGACCGCCACAAAATGAAAAACCAGATAGTAAGAGAAAGAAAAAGTGCAAATAGCAAAAGTCTCTTTACTTTTGCCTTCATCTTCATCTTATCTGGCAGATACAATTTTCCAAATTGCTGAGTTACTCTCTCACGGCAAAAGAAAACCAAAAACAGTCGGAGGGAAAGGCAGACGACGACGACGACTGATTTCGGTTTGAAGCTCGGCAGGTGGCAATTGAAATTATGCAACAGTTTTCAGCAAAGTTTAAGTGGGAAAACTCTTTGGGTTTCCCGCAACATTATGCAATCTTCACACTTATTTCTCGGGTTTTTCCTCTTTTCTGTCTGCAAACCTTGACATAGTTTGATTTAATTGAGCAAAAGAACCCATATAATGGAGTAAACTCCACCAGCTGCTAATCAGCCCCTATCTAAAGTCCCATCAACAACAAAATACTGTTGACAGGGAGGGATAATGATATTGTGATTGTGGAGTTAGTTTCTGCCAGATCTAGATAATTGTAGTAGAGTCATTCAATTAAGACAGTCGAGACACTGTCACTTTTGACATTTATTAACTTACAATTGTTGGTGACAGTTCCTTTCGGTAGACCCATTGCATTTGACTTCTATTGCGATGTGTGTCCTTTCTAGGTAGCCGGGCAAATAGTTTATGGTTATGGGTTACGTTGCCATGCGGGTATTGTGGTTTAGCCGATTGTTGTCATTCCTGCTTGGAAAATGAGTAGAAATTGCGGTTAGTCAACCTCCTGGGGGTGACACAAGAAAATTTGGAGTGGTTTGAGTGCAAGGAAACGAGAGGTTGGAGGAGTACTGGTGGGCATCTAAACATCTTAATGAAATTATTGACATGGGGCAGACGTACCTAATTTGCAATTACAATCACACAGATTAGCAATCAAAGGTTAATCAGTCCCATTTTAAAATGAATCGATCTGAGAGAATAAGCTCACATTAAATTTATCTGGATGTCCCATTGAGCCATTGAATACAATGCTTTGTCAATTAATTTCAAAATGATATTTTAGATATATTATTCAAACAATTATTAAACTTTTCCTATGTCCACAAATGTAGATTTAAGTATATGAAAGATGTAGATCAAAATAAATATTAATTCAAAATCTGCTAGTCTCGTTTATCCCATTTCAAATAATCTGAAAAGCTGATCAGATTTCCGGCCGCACACAAGCAATTACCTTCTGGCGCAGTATCCATGCCACCTCAGATATATTTATATATATATATCACCATTAATGCGTATATCTTGCACATAATCTCGGAGCCAACTACCGTCTGTATGGATGGCTCTACTAAATAGTCGTGTTGACAGTTTATCTTCGCCACTGCCGCCCCTCTCTAATCGCCGGTCTCCAGCTGAGCCAGCAGCTGAATTTTTCCTGACGCTGCTTCCACTTGAACTGCAGCGATATAACATGTTGCAACATTGCGCACACTTAAACACACCTTCCCCTCAGGATTTTCCCCCTCATTCCTCATGTCTGCTCAGTTTTGCTAACCATTTTCTGCCTCAAATGCTGCTGCTGCTGCTGATTTTGCTGTTGCCAGTGTCATCTGTCAATATTGATTTAAAATCAATTCATCTCCCGTTGCGCCAATGTCGGATTTTCTACGGTCCGGTCGCACAGCTTGAGGTTTTCATTAGCCGGGAGAATTTTTTACCAAATTTCCCTCTGTTAGCGCACAAATTCGCCGCCTCTGGTGCTCAAAACATTTCTAGAGTTTCGCATTATGTGGGCCAGAAAGGTCATTGCGTTTTGTATTTACTTTAGCAAAAGATTACTTCTTATTACTTAGATAGAAATACTATTATTTTATGATTTTTAATATTTATTTAAAAGTTTAGCAATAAACAAATAACCATAGCAAATGATTAATTGTTCACCACATTTTATAAAGGGATATTTGTAATTAAGTCAGTAGATATCCATACAAAAATTAATTACTAAAAAGGCTGCAACGAAACTCTAAAATAAAGTCAACAATAATAGTGGAAGAATTTTAAAGGAAAAGTCCTACGTTGGCAGTAATTTTTTCCTCACCGTATAGAAACGATTTCTAAAGTCTCACGTTACAAGCTCAAACAACCCAGACGAATGCCTCTTGAATTAATCAAATTTAGAGCCACGGCGACGCACCTAAAAAGAAAATGTAGAAAAAGTAATTCATGTGTAGGACGGTGGAGTGGTAACCAATCCCTCATTCTCGATGTTCATGACACTTGTCCATCAGTTGGGCAAACAAAACGGGTGGAGGCGTCATTTGAGACGTGTTCGCTCCACCCAAAACGACAGCGATGACGATTACATGGCGGGCACTGCCGGGAGAAACTACTGAAACTACATAAACTAAAAAGGCAAACCAACCACCCAACGATCCAACGACACTGACACGAGTTCAATGCTCCTTCGCAAATATGCAAATTCCAGCTCGATGCGATTCAACTCTTTTTTTTATTTTTTTTATTTCGTATACGAGCGCACGCACAGCCAACTTGAAAAGCGGCTTAAAGTGGTTCCACAGCCTTGTTATTTAAGAATTACTGGATAAAAATAATGTTAACTTCGGCCTTGCACAAACAAACGAGTAGAAAATGCGCTTTTCGTATGGGATTCTGGACCCTCTGACTCCTCATTTCAATTGCATTCAACGACGCTTAACATTTTCACTGCCAAAATGAATTGCACACACACACTACGCACTCATATCAATAAATTTTCGCACAACAAAAGGGCGAAGGGAAAAAAACGGCTTTCCGCAAGCAGGGGAAAAGCGCTGAATGACATGAGGACTACAAGGCCTTGGACATCGTGGAAAATGTTTTATTAAATGCATTCGCCATTGGGCACCGAAAAATAAATGAATAACGTAAAATTTGTGCTGCTTGTGAAAATTACATGCGAGTATTAAGCGAAGGCGAATATAATTCTTTTCTTTGTGCACTTATATTTTTCGAGTGCGGACTTTCGATATGGGAAAGCATTTCTTAATTGGTTTTTGATTTAACAAATTTACAATTTAATTGAAGGCAAATTGTATCGCAGGCCTACCAATTGAATTTAAATAACTTATTGGATACCTCTGTAAACTGACTGAAATTACTTTTATTTCCGTTGTACTAAAATAAACGTAATAATAAAATTCAATCAATTTAAAGATACCCTTTATCAACTAATAAACCTCAATCAATATTGACCCAAAATTGGAATCTGATTGGGCTAATTTCCCTTTATCTGATTCGCATTTTTATTAATAGAAAGCCCTGATCAATTTTTCGTGACAATGCCACAGGAGAATTGTGTGCAAAATACTTTAAATTATTAAACACAAAATCCTATAGTATTTGTATTTTGCAAAACAGTCGAAACAAATTTTGATAAATATGACCACAAAGTTTTCTGACAATAACAGAAAATGACAATTATAAAGCAAATTGTGGACAAAAGTAAATGAAATTAGTTTACTGGTTTATGGGCCTAATTCGAATGCAAAATGCCTACACACAAAACTTTCGTCACACATGTTGACCATAAAATTTGCATATACACAACTACAACACACAACCCTTTATGACTTATGGAAACCCCCAAAATGTAATCAACATTCGGCAAATGTACCATGTGAATTTAAATTTTCGATTTAATTAAATCAAAGCATAAATTGCAAAAACTTAAATTGTGGTTTGGGGCATATGATGGCCTCAAGGAAAATGAGTTTGTTCGGCTTTTCTCTGAAGAAAGACATGAACGTGTTGTTCTTACAAATGAGTTTCCATTAAGTGAAGACAATTGAAAATTAAATTTTAATAACTGTCGGTGCGTGTTTGCTGACATTTTGATTACCCATTAGATAACCTAATAAGGAGTGAAGTCATTTGCCTGAATGATTGTTAATTACATGGAAAATTTGGTGGGTTTCACATAGTAATGAGCAAAATTAGCATACAACTATTAGCACTTATTTTGTTGAATAATAGAAATTAAATATCTAAATCATTTTAAAAGACAAAGACTTATTGTTGTTTAAGTTTTCTAAATCTCCTTTGTAATTTTAACTAATTTTCTGTCTTGTTTCGCAATAAATAAATAGGAAAACTGTATGAAAACTCAGGTCGGGCTGTGCCTTAAGTCATTTTGAAAGACAATTTAGCTTAAGTTGTTGCCACCTTAATTCACTTAGACGAACAAACTTGTAAAAATATTTCCCCATGAAAATGCCAAGACAGCAACAAAATGTAAACTAATTTCAGTTGAGTGACAAAAACAGGAGAAAGAGGGGCGTGGTCAAGGGGGAATGCTGCATGTGCAATATGCACACACACACATGTGCGTCCAATTTTGGTGTGACAGAAAATTTTAAAGTTTTGCGTCTCTAATTAAATTAAGCAAGAGGCCAACTAGAAAAGTTTCGTAACACCTGTGGCAGCCCCTTTATGACCTCTCCTTTCAGTAGTATCCCACTGAAAATTCTACCACCACTTAAGGACACTTTCATCACCTGCTTTGGCACAGGTTCTGGGTACCCATTTTACTTGAATAATTACTAAAGTTGTCTTGTCACAAAAAAAATATAAATTTATGTGCAGAAATTTTAAGAATTTTCTTCTCATCTCCCTTTGAGATTTTTATTTTTTTTTTTTTATTATGCATTATTTGCCTTAAGATTTATATTTCCTTTTGTTGACATCAGTTAAAGAAAGATGCATGAATTTAAGTGAATTTGTAGCGAAATAAACTATGTTCGGAATATAATTTTCACTTACTTATTGTTCGTTCAGCAACAACATTTTTATACAATTTTTGTTTATCAGTACTAATGAATTTGTTATTTAGTTGAACGAATTATTTTTCTAAAATTATTATTCATAAATTCTTATCCCAAAATGAAACGTTTGCAAGTAAGTTGCTGCAACATTTCTGTTCCTGCAACATTTGGCATAGAAACATTTGTGGGGGTGGCAAATTTCAGCCTTGAAATGTTGGGAAAGTTTTTGGCGAACTGCAGCCAATGGCAACTGAAGGTATTGAGATCTTAGCCCGATGATGTTTGCTTTTAGCGATGATGATGTTGACGGTTTTGATGAGGATGCGGGGTAGACAGATTGTTCACCCCGAAAAGCCGCAGGAAATCCAATGGCCATCACAGGTTTCTCTGGCCCTCAACGCAATTTGGTAAGCGAAAATTTCATTAGAGCTAGCGAAATTTAATAAACCCATAGCGACATCGTGCGGATGGCAAAAATGGCAGCCCCGTAAACATCAGCTTTAGGTGAGCATCAACCCCGGGGTTAGAAAGTTGCCATGTCCGCACCTTATCAAATAAAAAAAAAAAGAAGGGAAATGGAGAATAACGTTCAGCATAGAAATTTAATTTTCCAGCATAGGGGTTGAGATAGACGTTCTTAAAAAGGGGGATAAAAAATACATATCTCTAAAATTGTTCATGGTACTGCATGTTTCGGCTAAATGCTTGGCATATTTTTGCGTTCCATTTGCATTGAGGTCATAGGTCACACATTTCTCGCACATGGCGGGGCGGCAACCATTTTTGATTTATTCGACGCGCCCCGACACACAAACACAAAATGGAAATTTATTGGTTGCACCGCACCATTTTCCACAAAAAAAGGTAAATCAGAGCCAAAAAAAAAATGCTTCACTGTGTGGATTTTTAAAATGGTGGCTTAGAGGGGGTGACTCAAAGGAACATTGATGTGGGTTAGAAAAACATAAGCTTAAAATAAGCTAAGGATAATGAATGGCTTAGATATCAATCTTGGCATGGTTATCATGGCCATTTTATTATAATATAAAATGCTTTATTTAGAATAAAATGTATACAATTAAAATATAACAAGCAAACCCAATTAAAATGTATGAATAGGACACTTATAACACCGATAGAAATAACTTCAAATACAAAAATTATTCCAATTTATATGTTTAATTAGATTTATTCATTAAACAATATTTAGCCTATTAATAATGACACGTTAGCTACCCAAACAATAACATAATTTAAATCAATTAATAATTGACAAAATTCCTGGGCAAAACAAAATTCCCAAAATCACTTTATGCGGTTGAGAGCCTGTTAAAATTTGTCAATCAATTGTTCGTGCTCAACACTTCAATCAAAAACAAAAGCACCCCGGGATACAAAATACCATTTTTCGCTTTAACCCCTTTGCGCCCGCTTAACCCCCCGGTGCACGTCCTGTCAACTGCCCTTCAACAGCTATTTAAAATTCCATTCGCTTTAGTTGGCCATCAAACTATCCGAATTTATTTGAATGCTCCACCAGCAGAAATTCGAATAACTTACGGGTGAGTTGGAATTTTAGAGAGTACAATCCTGTGGTATTGTGTAAAATGGCACCCACCGGCGACTTAATTAATTTAATGGTGCAATGTTAAAAATAAATACGAGGAAAAATACTCTCATATTTTGTGAAAATATTTGCTGTCTTCGTCTGCCCAGTTTTTGGCTTCAATTGTAAATAAACGTAATTTGTAATGAAAATCAACCCGAAAACGCCGGCAGGAAAAGCAGACATGAGTAGTTTTACTGTGGGGCTCCATTTGGGGCCACGGCATTGTTGGCATTTCCACTTTTGCAGCTCCTCCTTTTGTTTCAGATACATTTTTGCCTTTTTGCATTTTACTTTTTGCATATGAAATATTTCATGATGGCACTTTAAAGCTTTGTGTATATAAGGTGTGCTCGCTATGGCGACGGAAGGGCAATAAAAATTCCGCAATGGCGTTAGCTTTGCATACATACAACCAAAAGCCCACAAACTGTCGCACAGTCCTTTATTTTATTTAGTTTGTTTTGCTATAAAATAAAATTAAAAGCATAGAATATTTTTTGCACTATTTACTTGACTATTTATGCACTAGCCATGAGATCTCTCTTTCTGTTTCTGTTTCTGTAACTCTATGAAATTGTATTACTGCACGCGATTCCCCTGAAAGCCATTAACCCGAAACAAACCCGAAAAAAACGAGGAGATATGGTAGCTGTATCTCTATATCTCCCTTAAGCCGCAGAAGTTTTCGTTGGTAGGAGGGAGGCAAAAATGTTCTGGCCCCACAGTAATTAGTGTAATAAGCCGAGATGTATGACCCATCGGTGTGTTTGTGCACATAAGCGGCTATGTGGGTTTTGGAATTTATCCTTACATCTCTTAGCGAAGTCTAGCCGCGTTTTTGTCCGTTTCATATCTTATTTTAATTCACTTTTGCTGTTCTGTAAAATACATAACTAATGTTTTATTTTTCTTTGTTTACTTCCAGGTAATATCAAACTCCGATAAAAATCTCATTTAAGCTTGATGCTCTAAGAAGTTCCGTGAGTAAGCAATTGCATTTTGAATTATAAAAAGCCACTTCAAAAGGTCAAACAATAAATGTTGGAGGGCGGCAAGCCATAATGAAATTGTTCAATTAATAAGCAATCAGTAAGTGCCCCGTCCCCCTATCTTAACCCTCCGAACTCTTCGTGACTTAAACACACACACATTTACAAAGGGCCTCTTGTGGTCTTTGGTCTTTCATACAAAAAAGTTAAAATGCAAATACAATTTGCCACTTTAAATCTACATAAATTGAAGTGCGGGATGTTGGGAAAAAATGGGTAAAGAGAAGAGGGAAGAAGAGGCACTGGAGAGGCCCTTCAAACAGTTCACAATAAACCATAGCTAAGGGAGGGGAAAAAGCCCAGTTTCGAGTGTGTTCCATGTGGAAAGGAAAATCAATGAGCAAGATAAACGTTTACTAAATATGAGTACCGTTTTTTGGCTTTTGTGCAAAATGAAAGTGTAGCTAGAGCGGCTCGTAAAATGCTTCAGTTAGAAGCTGGTTGTCTAAAAAAAAATGTAAGCTGCAAGGAAGTGCGTTGAACAGGAATATGACACTCAATGAAGGCTTAGAAAAGAGGAACTGTCGATAACGAATGTTTTTTTAAGGACTTTTGCAACATGCTTTTCTTTTGATTTTTACTTTCAGTAGAGAACACATTATTGGAGGATTTAAAAAATAACCTGCTTTAAGAAAAGCTTTACGTAACAAAAAAAAGGAAGAGTTAAGTGAAAGATGTGCCAGCCTTTAAGATTTTTTAAGAATAATATACAAGGTTTTAAGCTTGGAGCCTATAAATGTTTCGTAGAGTCTTATTTTTGGGTAATGAAAACTACTCAATAATTGGATTTCAATGTAATTGACATTGATACTTGTCAATAATCATTTGTTTGCTTTTTACCCCTACCTTAATCACCTTTCTCAATCCCATATCCTGAACCTTTCAATCATTTTATTTCGCCAGCTGCTGGCCGATTTTCCTATTCTGTCAAATGAAAAAATTGCACTCCTGATGGTAATTACCCAGACAATACAAACAGAAGCAATCGCGGGCCATAATAAATTCATAATTGACAGGGGCTCGACGCATCCTGGCCCTCGCGAGTAACCCCCCACCTTTTTCGGCTCTGTTTGACAAATGTCCTGACGCCTGGCAAAATTTCACGCTTAAACAGGCTGTTTCCACTGCCACTTCCTTCACGTCCTCATCCTGTTTATCCACTCCACTTCTACGCCTCTCCAGCGGCACTTCCGGCAACCCTTAGAGGGTTATTTTCCGGAACCCTTTTCGGGTAATTGCAGAAACTATTAAGCCAAATTATGGGTTTTACTTTACGGCGACGGCAACCCCCTTTTTATTCTTCACTTGAGAATTAGAAGTGCCGTGAAAATCAAGAGCACGTCAAATTATTATATAGATTTAACCCCGCTCAATTCCCAAATATAATATTTGCAGATCTCGCGGAGTGGGAGTAAATAATACATGTGCATGTGTGCATAAAAAAAGGTTAATATTTGTTTGCCAGCCCACGTTCACACAGTGAATAATCCGACTGGATCTCAAAACCCCCGACAATTCCCATGGCGCTCTTTAAATGGCCCATAAAAAATTGCCAAAAAAAAAAAGAAAAGAAAAAAACAGCTAGGGGAAAAAACAGTACAAAATTTGTGGCGCCAATTGATGCACAACAACAGAAGCCATAAAGGAAAAACTCGAACAATTTACCCCAAACACACTCAAATGTGGGCGGGAAAAAAATGAAAAGTCATTTTCACATATTTGTGGAGCTAACGAAACATTTTTCACTTTCGGCTAGTTCGGTTTGGTTTTTTGTTCGGCATGAATTAATTTTTTTTTACTTTGGAGCTCATCGACTGATATATAATTTAAGCGACCGTATTTAAGAGGAATTATTGGCTGCAAAATATTCAATGGGACGGCAAGGTGAAAAAAGGTGAATGATTGCTGCGACAATTGGTGGGCTTTTGGTTTGAATACAGTCAAATTTAAATGCAATTCTACATAATTTCATTTGAATAAAATTGTGCTTTTACTACTGGCACTCGGGGAACGATTATTTATTGAAAATATCCCATAGTAGTAGTAGTTGAGGAAATTGTTTTGGAAAATACATTATTACTATAGTCCTTTTACAATGAGCAAAATATCAGCCCATGATTCTATATCAAAATAGATTCACTGCCAATCACATATCTTTTAATTAAAATATTTCTCTACTTTGCCCTATAAATTATAATTCACTCTACCTTTTCCACGAACCCGACGCCAAAATCTCGAACAAAAGAATAAATTGTATTGCACTCGGTCATAAATTAAAAAAAAATTGTTGTTACCATTGTAAATCTAGCGAAAATCCTCACATGAACGCCTCTAAAGTATTTCCAAATTGAAATTCCTCAAATGCCCGTCCAAAGGGTACCATGGCCTGTTCACTGAAATTTTAATAACTCAATTACGCACACATTTGAATTCATTAGCGCAAAACACCCGAAAAGGAGGAAATCTGGAGGGATATGAAGGAAGTTAAGGGTAGTCCGGAGGCTACAACAAATATATACAATCAAATACATATAAATCAAATTTAGCCGAAATGGCGTTGAGAACCGGGGGTTCCTTTTTATTTCCTATTCCAAAAGGACCGCAGGGGTGCATACAAAAATATATATACATATATGTATGTATATGAATTCGGAAAATTATTACCTCTGCAAGAAAGAAGAGAAAAACTAATAACCATGTACGGATTTAATAATAAATCAAGGACGAGGGAAAGAGAGTGAGGAATTCATATGGAACAGGAAGCGGAAGGAGGGACTCATGGCACATTCTAAATCCGCATTTCAAATAGACAAATGAACGCATACGAACAGTAGCTTGCACATAACAATGGCCATTAGCCGGAATTATTCCTCACACTGGCAAAACGGACATTTATCATATGTATTGCACAATGCTTTCCAAACTGGCAGTTACATATGTTCCATTGTGGTGTTCTACGCATTTCATTCACAAAAGTTCGGGATCCCCCGAAAAACTACAGACAATGATCTCGAATCGGTTATGGGATGGTTTTTTTTGGGCAGTTTCCAAGTTCAGGTAGCTAAATATATAATCCTCTTTTTTGGCTAGTTTCCAAGTGGGATTTTCTACCCTCCGATCCTCTCGTTAGGTGGGATTAGCAAACACAGCTTGACTGTTATTATTGTTATTTTTTGTATTCACTGTTCAATGAATCGAAATTGGGTTGTTCCAAGCGATAATTGACAGCTCAATTGGCAGGGTGGTTCTGGCTTATGAGGTCACTTAAGGGTCACTCGAGAGGCTTATCGCTGCCCAGTGTCAAAAAATGCAGGAAAGGTTCTAAATTGCCAACGATTAAAATTGGCAATAAAGTATTATAAATTCTGCCTTATTACGAGTAATAGAGGATTCAAAATTTATTTCTTAGAGTGTTAAAATCATCTTGAATAATAATTTTTTTTATTAAATAATAGTTGCTTAAATAAAGGCCCATATCACATAAATTTGCAAATACACATTGAAATTTTATATGATTGGTAAAGTAATTAATTACCATTTAAATGTGCAAATAAAGCGGAAAATCCCCGAGTCCTTGCATAGTGGTAACATAACTGCTTCTAATTAGTTTCCATTGCGTAATTAAATCGGTCAGTCATGCATCAAAAGAATTTATTACATACTATGGACATAATCAGTGTACAAACAAAGACCCCGAAAATTAAGTCGAAAGCTGTACAATGATGCAAATGTGCTTATTTGTGTAACTAATCTCATTAACACTTCACTTCATTTGCCCTCTATTGTGGGCTTATTTTCATGCTACCCACTACAAAGCCCAAGCCTTTAATCAAATTTTCAAATTTCAACAAATGCCAAAAGAGGCCTCCAAATGTTCAAATTCTGCACTGTGCTACTGCCAAACCATTTAAAGTCATTAACTGTCATTGTGGAAATGTAATTGAAACTGAACGCAAAGTGCAGACCCAGACAAGCATTAGCTAAAATGCAATTTCAACACTGCAGAGTGGGAAAAGAAGGCAGATTGTTTCGAAGTTGTATGCAGACGGCACCTGTTTGCATTTTCTCTTTTTCTTTTTTTTTTTGATGATTTGCCACAACAGCTGACACTTTTCCAGCTATTTCGCCTCAGGTAACGGAGAAGAGGAAAAACTTTTACCCTGCCATTGTTGCGGCTCTTAAATCCAACCCGTAAGTAGCCGAAAACCCCCGATCTAATCCGGGCAAGAAGCCCCGAGGCCCTCTTGACGTCTCAATTTCCAAATGACCAAGCTAATCACAGAGGACTGAGAGAATGGATTTTTTTTTTGTTTTGTTCCTTTTCCGCTTTTCCCTGATGACATAATTCGGGGCGCTCGAATTTCTGCCGCCTGACTTTACACACTCTGACATAATTAGGGTGAACTACCCCCAGCCACTGCCCTTTTTAAATCCCCTATCCCCTGTAGCCTTTAAAATGGCATGGACACACCCCTGAACACTTGTGTGCGCAGCTGGCTGTCTTCATTTAAAAATCAAATGCCATGCGCTGCAATTGCTAAATGAAAACTTCAGTTTTTTTCGTGTGCTGTTTAATATAAAATTATGCAAATTTTGTAGAGCATTTTCGTGCATCCAATGAGGGGGAAAAGCAGTGAGAAATGCAGGGAAAACTGAAAGCGTAGTAAAGTGGAAATAGCTCACCTTGGCTTTTGTATTTTTAAGAAAGTTAAATATTACCCTCTTGTAAACGAAGTAAAAACATATAGGAAAATACTGCTTGATTAATCAAAATTGTCTAATATCTAAAGTAAATAATTTAACAAAATTTATTAAGAGCCATAGAAAAAACCTTGGCAAGAATAAAATCCCCTAACCCGATATTGTCAAAGTTTAAGCATTAGTTCTTGAATAAACTACTATATTATTCGCTTAGATTTAGCATCACCTCAACCGCAATAAAGTGGGGGTATTCCCCAGCTAGAACTGACATTTATTACGGCCCCATTTCCCTTTAGAAGAGTGTCCTGCCCTGCATAGAAATGCAAGTCAGTAAAGTCCTGGAAAATCCTCAAGGATTTGCTCGGTGATAGCTGAAAGCTTTTCCCCCACCTCCAAATGGGTGAGCGAATTTCCCTTTCGGGGATTTTCCACTCCTGGTTGATTGTTGTCAAAGGTCATGAAATATGCAAACAATATACCAGCACATTGTTTGTTTCCGATCCGATTAGCTAATCGAAGCGATAAACTCTATATAAAAATCTCGGCTGACCTGTTTTCCATTTTTAATGCCATCGAAAGTCCATGGCTATTAGTAGATTAATAGTTCGCAGGCTTTTAGTCGAATTGCGAGTGCTGACTTTTCAATTGTCTGGTATTTTGGGTAATGGAAGTAGCTACTGTTAAATGCTAATTACCAAATTGCCATTTGATTGATAAACTCACAGCCGAAAGGAAAAGCCACAAAAGACCAAAACGGAAGCGTTTCCATAGTCTCGACCTCAAGTCCGGACCGAAACCATAATTAAATATTGCTCCCCAGTCTGGGTGCAAAGTCCAAACTGGTTTGAGCAATAATTACTGAAACTTGGCACGAAGCCGTACCACAATTCCGATTTGCAAGGATGGGTGGGAGAACATCAAGAGTAGTGATTTGCACTTAACAAAATTTCTACCTTAACAAAGATTTAAATTAAGGTATTTCTAATCAATATTGTTAGAGATTGAAATTTATATTTCCTTAGAGAACTTTGAAATAAATATTGATTACATATTTATAGATCGATAATTTTGCAACTCAGTTTATAAATTTGGTTGTGGAATTTTTCTAAGTGTCCCATCGACAGGGACAGGGATAGCTCATCATCATTAACACCCGTCCTAGCAATTCCCGTCGTCAACGGCAATGGGATGGAGATGAGATTTCGCCTCATTCTGCTGGTCGGCGGCGGTTGGAGAATTGTCGCTGTGCCAGCATAATAATAAGGCGGCCAGGGGAATCGATGACAACGTAAATCAATGCTCTAGCTGTAAGCGAAGGCGACTCGAAACAATCATTAATTAATGTCAATCGAATCGAATTGAAGCGAAACTGAAATGAAATTTGGCGACAAACGTTTTCCGCTCGAAATCAACGTAAATGAGCAGGACTGTGGAGTAATTTCGGGGCCGGGAATCTGCGGGTTTCTCTCAGGTATACATACCCGGCAATCCCTGATTCGGTTGAAATATGTTATTCGGTTTACTTCACAACTGCCAGCCACTTTTCATTTTCCCAACGCAAACGTGTTCAGCTTGTTGGCAAAGGAATTCCCAAGCAAGTTCTGGGAATCGGAAACGGAAACGGACTGAAAGACATGACAACAAGTTTTTGGCTGAGCGAACATCAACAAATGTCCTGCAATTAATTATCTTCTAAATGGCTGCGAAAACGAGATGAATATTAAATGGGATAGACTGGGAAGAAAAACTGATGAATAAATTCTAGGGTTTTTAGAATTGATTTTCCAATCTTACAACAGATTTTCACTCTTTTGGTGAGGAGCCAAAAGTTGGCTTGGTTTAGATAAAAATGAATGTTCAACTGTACACTGTAATTACTTAGTCATTCAAAGTATTAAATAAAATCATAAATAGTGCGCTTCTTAACAAGTATTTAAGAACCATTTTTGACTCGGAGTCAAATATGCAGATAAAATTAAACAATCCAAGCTGGCATTATAACCGCATGGACAACAACATGCAGCCAATATTAAAATGCATTTTTAATGCACTTTTGCACTTTGCGGTTACCTTTCCCCCCAAACAACTGCAAGTTGACTTTGCTTTAATAAAAAAAAAGAAATGATAAACAGAAAAGGAAGCGAGCAAAAAGGTTTTGTAAAAGCAAACAACAAGCATACGTCCCATATGCCGGCTGACGAAATATTCGCAGCCATTTATCAGGCTGTTGAATGCTCAATGTTCAATACTCGGCAGTGTTGTCAGCAAAAGCAGCAGCATAATTGCAATTTAATGCACTTTTATTGGCATTCAATGGGCTGTAAACGGAGGATGCATCAACGTCATTAATTAAAAACACTTTGACTCGCTGGCGGTGTTATAAAATAAACTTTATTTCCATCATTTTTATCACTCAGCGGCCGCAACTAAAACAGGAAAAACATACATATACACAAACGCAATGGGTTGGAAAACAGCCTTGGGGCCATGTCAAGCTAAATCATAAAATTGATTAAAACGTTGAAGCTTTTAATTAGAGAGCTACCTGGCAAATCCTGTGTGCCTATCTCTCCTCCTTCCCTGTTGCATTAAAAAGTTATTCCATCATAATAAATCTTTTGGCTTGCGCTGGGCTTGCATAATTAGCCAGCAACTCGGACAACTTAAACTCCCACCTCTGTAGACGTTTCCCGGGCATGTCATAATTATGCAAAAAGTGTGAAACTGAAGCTGTTGGAGAAAAAGTTAACTAAACAAACCTTGCCCCATTCTGCTGCTGTTGTTGCTGTTGATATCCCAGGCTCAGCTTTCCCAACATAATTCGTTATTTATGACTTCAATTATATTTGCTCGTGGCCACACACACAAACCCAAAGGTTAAATGGGCGCAGCGAGGCAAAACTTAACCCCGGCCCTAGGTATCACACTTTAGCCCCTTGTTGGCCCCTGGGCATCCCACACATTTGTCGTCACCTCAGTTTTCGTGGCGAACGAGTGACCCCTTGTGGAGAAAGTGCAAACGGCCTAAAGATTACATTTAAATTACCGCTCTGGCAAAAGGTTCCAGCTCCTTGAATATTCGTATGATAAATTATCCAAATAAAATTAAAGGAAAGATTTCCCCAAAGTCACTTAAAATTGCTGGACAAGGCTTGTTTCGAAAGTGGTCTTTGAATACATTATCTGTGACATTTTTATTAATAATTTATTAATTTTCTAAAATTATTAACGTAAATAATGTAATAATGAATGTGTTTAAATGTGTATACGGAGGTGTATCTGAAATCGCCTTTTAGGAGAACTTTAAATGCTTATATAATTAAATCAGCTATAAAATTTACAACTATTATAAAGTCTATTAAAAATATTTATTTTGAAAATTACAATTATCTATTTTCATTCTCATAACATTATCCAGACTCTGTTGATGATGTGCGAGGCAATTTTATTTGGTTAGATAATGTCAACACAGTTTATAAATTATTTATGCACGTGGCCAGTCTGTCAATGCGTATTAATAACAAAGTAGGGGTGCATTAAATATATATTATTTTTTATTACAATATTTGCACAGTTAATATGAAAATATTATTAATAAACTTTAATTACCAGAAGGTGCCATTTTTTGTACGACTGTCATTTAAAATTTATATCGTAAGCAGATAAAAAAATGCTTTAATAAATGAGTTTCCCCCGGCTGGAAATAAACGAATGTGAAAAATTAAAGGCAAGTTAATCGTCAGTTAAAGCGGCATGTCGATATAAACGATGGGAGTCAGAGTGGCTGGCCTTGGATGAAGACAGGCCACGTCTTCTAAGACTGCAAGTCTATGAATATGCCGCTGCAACTTGGACAACTCTCAGCCTTGGGACTCCAGTTTTGTTGGTCTGGGAAAACATGTTTCCCACTTATCTCTCGCACATTTGCATGTGAATGGAAACCGAGTCATGGACGCCGACAAATGTTGCATTCAGCTGGTTTTGTTGATTTTGTATTTTGTGAAAAGCGCTTAGTTGCCAAACTGTTTTCTAAGCCTCTTCAACTGGGCAACAAATGCACACAGGGCAATTAAATTAAAGACGAAAGGCAAACAGAAGGCAAGGCAAAAAGTTGATCTTGTCAGAGTTTGGACAAAGTTTTATTTTAGCTGGAAAGTTCGCCACTCTGCCATTGTCAGCATAATATTTTATGCTTTAATTAGCAAAGCATTTCAAACGTGCCATAAACGTTGACAAACAATTAGCAACGAAAACAATTCTCTTGCCAGAATTTTGGGTCAGCCGAGAATGACTGAGTCATACCTTATCGCCATTTCCGTTCAGCGGATCAGTGCGAAAAGTAAGCAGAAAGCAGAAATACTTTATTTTTTTTGCCCATAAACTTTGAAAACTTTAAGTTTGAAGCGGGTTCAAAAAGACTCATATGGGCCAGGCAACCGTTAAAACATAACCGTTAAGCTCTTACTCATGGCCAAGCAATTTCTTTTATGTGCTTATGGGCAAATAAATAAAAAAGAAATTGCAAATACAAATAATAACATATTTAGCATACAAATTAGTTTTGCATATTAATTATGCAATTAAACTGTGACGCGCACATGAAACTTTATGGCAAGAAGAAAATGTTGAACATAAAAAAGAAATAACGTCACATAAAATTTAAGCGAGTTAATTGTGTGGGCAGTGAAGTGTGGAAAAGTGGCGATATGGCACAATATTATTATACAGATTGATGGATTTGTACTTGTATATTTATTAATAAATATCTTAAAGTTGTTTTGGCTTAAAACCTGTTTTCAATTTTTCGAATCATATTCTAATCAATAATTTTTCAAAACAATTTTTTCTTCTGTGTAATTTGGCTGAGAAGAAAAAAGTTGTTCTGGCTAGTTAAAAACACGAAAAAAATCATGTTTTTATATAAAAAGTTTTTTTTTAAGTTGTTTATTGACTTACTTTTATTTGCGTTACAATTATTTTAAATCGGCAAGCTGTGAGTATATTAAATAAAAAAATTATGAAATCACTCTCCTAATTTAAATGCCATTATTTTCATTTTACCTTACCCAATTGTCTTTAAATACTTCAGAAATTAAAGTCGTCCATTAACGACAAGCCTTAAGAAGCAGACATTTCCCTTAGGATATGTCAACACCAATAGAAATCAATATTGTCCATCTATATATATATATATACGTATTCCTGCACAACACAATTGACAACAACAATAATTAATTGATTTCGCTTGCCAGTAACATAAAATTAATGTCAGTTTCGTTAACATTTACAAGAAGAGCTTTTCTATTTTTTGGGGGGCGAAGACTGCCATTTTGTGATTTCCAGCCATTTGTCAAATTTCGCATTCACCATTTTCTCACCCCACCCCCCCCAAAAGAAATGCCCATAAATTATGGGGCCAAAACCACAGATCAATTTATTTTGTGGCTCGAGACAGGTTCACCGTCCCCCAACATCCTGTGAAAATGTCAGGGAAAAGGAAAAACAATTAAAACCCACTCGCAGACACTTTTTATGAGCACCGGCGACGTCTAGCCTCCCGTCATGCTTTCAAATATATATAGCATTTCAGTTGACTTTATCTACCTTTGGCCCGGGTGCTGATTTCAGTGACATTTCTGATTTGGCTAAGCGAAATTCCAGCCTGTCTACATAATTTCTCTGCGGTTTGATAAATGTCTCGCAAATCGCTGGCGACACTTGGCGGCCTTCCAGCGTTTATCCTTAAAAAAATAGGCAGCAACAATTTCGAGACAGTTTTTTTTGCGTATATATTAATAACTGTCATTTGGGTGGGCCGCTGTCATTGTCTCCTCCCCATGCACACACACACACATTTTCTTTGATATTTTTTCACTTTACTAAAAAAAATTCATATGTCTCTTAAGGTTTCCCCCATTTTTTTTTGGTCCCAGCACTTTTTTCCATAATTCAACGGGGCGTGGATCCTGGATCCTTTGCCTAGCTTTAGGTGTGGTTGCAACTTTTGGCGCGTGTATATGAAAATTATGTTAATTTATACTCCGCTTGGCTGCGGATCCTGCTGTTTCCCTAGTTCTCTAGCTGGTTTGTAGGCGGCTTCCCCGTGGGGCGTCTGCTTGGGTTAACATAATGTTCTAGGGGGTATTTTTAGGGTGTGTCTGATTTTCGGTTGGCTTGCACCAAAATTATATCTTGTATTTAAAAAAATAACTATTGGAAATAAATTGTATTCCTCTTTATCGTTTTAAAATTCACCATTAATAAAAAAAATCACTTGCTTAATATTTTAGAACATACAAAATAATTATTTTGGCACAAAAAATAGTACTTATAAAGGTACTATATTACTTAACACTATTAAAAAATACTATTTTTTGAAAACTAAATTTTCTTAAATTTTAAAACTTTATAAATTTAACAAATTTCGCAAACTTTTTTGTACAGGGTAGTTTTTATTTTTCGACTCCTCCCTAAGCTAGTTCTACCACGTCTGTTGCTTGCGTGTGCGATTTTTATGCATTAAATTAGGCAACCTTCGTCTGGTCTGGAATATGTTATTCCTGTCTTCTCCAGTTTGGCAGACGCTGTCATCGTCACAATTTGTATAAGCTTCTTAAAGGGTTAAGGCCAGAAAGTGAGTTGCACAAGCAGGCGGCCGCATATTAATTTGCCCAGTAACATGTTGCACAACGATGGCGAATTATATAAATTGCTTTCTGCAATTTTGTACTGGTATTGTTGAATTTATGAGAAATATGGACCGCAATATTTATCACATGTCCAGTGCCAACTTAAACGCTCTCTCTTTCTCCTCTCGATTCAATCGCACATATAGAATGAATTGTATACCATTGTATAATAATCCAGAACTTAGCATAAATTTCCACTGGAGAACTGGACAAAGTTTTGCGGTGCATTTTGCACTTCTGGTTGGAGCATTAATTATGATAATATTTCTTGGACTTTAATAAGCATTTGGCATTCAAGGGACCCCTTAGATATGCAAACAGCTTGTCCTGGCTTCCCACTTGTCCTCCGCCCGCAGTCGACGCCACTTGACTGCATTGTCGGGTAATTACAATAAGACGCTCATAAGCTCATCGAAAAGTAGAGTGGCAAATGCAAGATGCAAATGGCAGAGGACCGGCAACCTCATTGTCTCGTTCGCATTAATTAACTGACTGATGGGAATGTCTGCTGGGGAAGTTGCCTTACTTTGTTGTCCTCTGCGGATGAGGCTCAAATAAGTCTCTGCCGTTTAAATACCCGAAAGTCTATAATTGTGAAAGCAAATGGGGTATGTTTGCATTGTAAAGGGAAACTCAAATTGGGGCATAAATAATTCACATACTGTTCTGATGACTTGAAAGTGAAAATTTAGAAGCTCTCATGTAAATAATTAAATTCGAAATTTATGTTACTAGTTTATTGATTGACTGGCAAAGCGACAAGGCAATTTCCTAGGAAATACCAATGACTTAATAATGCATATTTTAGTAAATAACATGGTTTATAAACATAATAATTATCCAAATACGGTAGCAAATGCTTTTCGCTGTTATGTTTACTTATTAAATACCTCCTCAAAGACTAGGAATCCCTGACTTGCTTATCACTTTTATTCTCACGTAAATAAATTCATTCAAATGTGGCTTACTTATCTTTTGCTGCTGCAAATGGCAATGTTTACACTTGAAAATATAACCACCAGTGATCAAAATCCAGAACCTACATATAGCCATCTAAGTTCCTATCTAGTATCTTTGCGCACTCGTACATATATTCTTGCCCCTGGAGATAATCATTTCTGTACTGGAGTGATGCTGAGTAAGCGCCATGTCCTCACTTCGGCACATTGCATCACAGAGTGGGTAAATCAATAAATATATTTTGTATTATCTAACTTTGATTTTATACTTAGTAAAAAAGGTATGATTATGAACACAAAACGAATGGTGGTAGCCCTTTGTGCGGCTCTTTTCCAAACTCCAGAGACTGAAGAGTTCCTTGTTGAAATTCAGAATATGGTTGTCTATCCTTATTATCAGAGAAACGCACGCGATGATTTGGCTGTGATTAAGCTGAGGAGAACTGTTAAATTTGATGGCCTAAGTTTGGCCCAAGTGATTATAGGAAATTCCCAACTAGAAGTGGGTAAAGATTGCAAGACCGTTGGTGGAAACTTTGGCATTAGAGTTGGTATTAATTAAATATAAGAATAGATAATAATTCTTAATGCAAAACCCCTAGAGGCAAAGATTTGGATCATTCCAAAGCATGTTATTTGTTGATGTTGAACTGCGACCAATTGCGGAGTGTCTGGATGTTAGGAGAGACCAAAGGGAGTCCCAAGCCGAAAGCGAAGATCTCATATGTGTAAGGTCCTTGGAAAATCGTGTCTGTACTACCGATTTCGGGGGTCCCCTATTCTGCGATGGTCTGCTCTATGGAGTTGCTTTGGGCTTCGTTAATTGCTCTACTCCGCATCCGGTTTTCTTCACCTACGTGCCTTTTTATACCAGCTGGATGAACAAGATGATATCGCAGGGAGTGGAGCTGCAGCCATATCATAAATGGATATTTTCCCTGGCTTTCCTCATCTGTATTTTGGGCAACTTTCACCTGCGGCAGCAAGTGGATATCTAAATCTCTCTGGAAAGGAAAAAGTGCCGGCCTCAAAGCTCCCGCCTGCGATTAATGGAAAATTGGGGAAAAGCCCTAGGAAACTTTCGCCTGCAATGCACCTGTGTGCCACGTGTGGCAAATGTCACGTTCACTTTTCCCCCAGAAAAAACCGCATTGCCTTTCCTTTCAAATTTAACAACAATATTTTTGGTTATTGCTTAACACTTTTGCACTTTTGCATTAATCAAAACAAAAAGAAACTGCCGAAAAAAGCTCAATAAATTTGTACAAAAAATGATTGATAAAGGCCATAAATAATCCCAATAATAAATAGAAAATTGGTCAAGAAAAAAGTAAAAGGCAGCGACACGGCAATTTGATGTAACAACCAATCATTATTAATAGCCACGAAATGCTGGGTAAAAATAAACCCGAAAAGGTAAAAAGAAATTGCACACACACGCGATAATGTTTGGCTGAAAGGAAAAGCCAGAAGTTAACAATAACAAGTTTTGCGCTGAACTCTTGTTGCCCAACTCCCATTGACTTTGAGTTCAAGACTCGAATGGAAAGCCAGCCATAAATCAGTAATAATTATCTTTTTTGTTGCTCCGCAATTGCCCGAATGCAGGTAGCGGGTATCACAAAAGCTGATAAATCGATGCTGATAAATTGAAAATTACCAGCCAAGCGATATATAATGGCCGGGATGATAAGCTCACATATTGCATTCAATAAATGTACATGAACTCGTGCATGCCGCATTTGATTTTCCTTTTATAGTGCTGAAATTGCATACCAATTTGTGGTAGACAGCAGCCCAGACATATGTGCTGGACTTGCTTTTTTCTTTCTCTTTTAAAATCAACAAGATGCTGATTGGGGCAATGGGATAAGCTGGGAAAATCGTTTCAAAATCCAAAAGTTAGACATTCCAATGCATGGATATTAATGCCCATTGTAGGTAATTACAAATTATGAGGATTTTGCTTCTTAAATAAGATTAAATCTAAAATGAATACATTTTTTTTTTAATTTCATTTATATAAATATGTTTATGAAGTGCTAAATTATTTAAAATCCTAAAAACAATGTCAATTATTAATAAGTTATATAATTTCATAATCTTATTAAATTATTTCCTCGTTTTTATCCAACATTTCAATCGTTATCCCACCGTACCCTGTGCAACTTTACACAACAGCCAACTAAAACTGTAGTTGAAAAATCAAAGTACCCAAACCACAAAATTCAAGTAAAAATCACGTTCCAACCAAAAGACGCTAACGTGGCCAAAAAATAGGAAACAATAGCCACAACAGGCGGGCTAAGACGATGCATCGATATGGACTCCCAGACCATAGTTGATTTTTATTGGGAAGAGTGAGGGCATTAAATTAAATCTATTTGTACAATTTATAGAGGGGAAAAGTGAAGTGAAATGATTTCTATGGCCGCACACATGAGGTCAACAAAATAAAAGCACTTAAAGTTGGGGCAGAGTTTCCGCTGAGGCAAGACCACTGAACTGGACAAACGTTCCTCTGAAAACTGCAGACATGGCATCAAATAAAACATGGGGAACAACAGAGAAGGAGAATCCAGTCGGGATCTGTAAATCCAACCCAGAGGACGACGATGGTCCACCGAAAATTTCGACGGCGAAAAAAAGCTAAATAAATAAATATCACCAGCAAGGGGGAATGGATAAAAAATAGATTTGTGCTGTGAATAAACACATGGATATGGAGCGTATGTCGAAGCTAGAGGTGAACACGTGAGCAAGTCATTCGCGATTCATGCCATAAAAAAGTCTTATTTGCTTAACACATTTTAAACTTACTTAATTATTCCTTACTATATAGGCACTGAATAACCTCCATGAATACAAATTATTAATATTGGTTATAATGGCTTATTACTAACATTGTTGTATTAGACAAACTTTTTTAAAGCCTTCCAAAGTTATTTACTTGGTGTCACCTTTAAACAAAATTGTTTCAGAACTTAGTCAGCTAATTAAAATATATAACTTAGTAATAATTGTTATTTTATTCGCATTGCAACATCCAAAGTTTACATCACGCGCTCATCTCTAGTCGATGCAACGTCTCGAATGCTGGCGTTTGTTTTCATAGCTGTGAATGCGACATTGTCCAACTTCAACTTCCACGTTTTCCCCTTTTTTTATTCCACTTTTTCGGAACCCGAGCCACAGTTTGTTGCAATCCCCGTTTTTATTTGTGGGGGAAAGTGTGAAACGATTTTTGCTGACTCTGGATACCGAACTGGACTCTGGAAATCCAAGCGGCAGCAAAACTTCTCGGCGGGATTTCAAGCGGCCCTTTTCAGACATCTAAGTGGTTTTATAGGGACTACAAATTCCAATGAAACAAAAAGAGTGGGCGTCACATAAAAATATCACAAGCAGCAAAAAAGAGTCTGCAACCAAAAAAATCACTCACAACTCAATTGTCAAAAGTTAAGCGACATCTCATGGGGCGGTCGAAAAGTTTCGCATTACATGGCCAGCTGGCTGACCCGGTTTTTAAAGTCGAATGCAAATGCTATTGTTTTTTCCGCACGTTTCCGGCTGACCAAACAAAACTTCACTCAGCCAGCCTGTCAGTCATCTAAAAGCCAAAAAGCGCAACGGCATCGAGCGGAGAAATCAATTCGCTTTTGGCCAGCTGCATTTCGAGGTTCTTTTACAGCTTCCCCTCTATTTCACCTCTTTTCCTAAACAACTTTAAAATTGCAGCTGTTTTCGGTGCCCCTCTCATATTTATGCTGCAATTTGCAATTTTGCGGCTTTCATTTACAAAAATTAGTCGGCAATTTCCGAAATCGTTGGTTGGCGATAGACGATAAATACAAATCAAGTATTCAGCTACCAATAAAGCTATCAAGTCCTGAAAATATTGATTTAACATTCTCTTTAATATTAAATTTCACTTTAAAATGTTCCAACAGAAATTATAAAACTATGTTTTCACATTAATACGTGCTTATGATAAAGTGTAAGCAACTTTGATATCAAAAACAAATAAAATAAAATAAAATAAAATAAAATAAAATAAAATATATATAAATATTCGATTTAAAAATAGGCTTCCCAATCAACTGTTTAATAAAATCCATTATTGCATTTGTTTCATCTCAACTTAAAAAGCAATCGTAAACTAAATTAAAGCCCCCTTAAACACAAAACCCAAGCAAACATTTTAACTGAAATTAAATCGAAATCGTTTGTCAGAATCCGAATAATCTGGAGTCAAAATTTCATTAGAAATTAGCCTTCTCTGACATATTTGCCTCGCCAAACCGACAAAGCCAAAGTCAGGCAAACAAACAAACAAATAAGGCGAAAGCTCCACTTCTGCACAAACGTTTAATGCCCAACTTAGAAAATTACTCAAATGTCTTAATTGGCAAATAGTAAATGCTTAAAAAGAATGGCAAGCAACTGCAGTTGGGAGAACTTTTCGCAAAACTTTTTCAACTGCGGCGATGGGAGTGGGAAAACATTTCCACACAAAACCGAGAAGAACAAAAACAAAAAGCAAACGAATAACTTAATTGAAACTTAATGAGAAAATGCAGCCGCATTGTTTGCACTGGCAAATGAAAAAACAAGCTGAGATCTCCGGGCATGCGATGCGTATCTTAAAGATGCAAACGTGCAGGTGTCTGTCTGCTAAATGCGACAGTCATTTGCCTGATTGCCGAGACATTAGGACAGCGTGTCGAGTGTTGCATGGAACGTGCCGTTTTATTTTGTTTTGTTTTTTTTTTTTTTTGGAGAAACACAAAGACTCGGGTTATGCGATACCAGATACTAGATACCTAAGCAAATTACACAACAACCCCAACATAATCGCCTCTTTTGTGTTTTTATTTATTTTGCAGATGCGCTCACCTGGGCCCAGGTGAATGTGGAACCCAACACAGCGCTCCTCAACCAGGGCGATCGCACCGAGCTGCTCTGCCGCTATGGAAGAGCCATCAACTACTGCCGCATCGAGATCCCTGGCGAGCCGAAGGTCCTCAATTTGTCGCCGGAGTGGAGCAAGACCCCCGGATTTGCGTACTTCGGAGGCGGTCTTACGGCCGGACACTGCGGCGTCAGCATCGAGCGGGTGAAGGCCAGCAACAATGGCCAGGTCAAGTGCAGTCTGGGCGTCGAGGGGGAGGAGCTGGAGGGCGTCATCGACCTGGTGGTGGCAAGTAAGTATTGAAAGAATATAGAGAATAGGTATTCAAAATAACCCACAAGTTTGGCAAAAGCATTGTCTATATATTTATCTTACAAAAAACCATCAAAATATTGATCTTAAAATTTATCTTAGAATCTGCTAAATAAACTTCAAGCTAAAAAAAACTTTATGACTAGAGGCCTAAAAGATTAGTCTTATCTTTCAAGTCATTCCGTAGGTATTCCTCTATTTTAATATACAAAATTAAAATATTGATTTGCATAGAGTTTTTCAAATAAGAGTAAAGGTGTAAAATAAATCAGCTAAAATGATAAATAAGCATTATAAATAAATATTTAACATTTCAATATATATTTCCTTTCTCTCTCACACTTAAACATATCTGATTACCATCTTTAAATTGTAGTAGAAAACTGCATTGCAAAATGTAAATGCTAAAATGTTCCAAAAATTTAATAAAATTTAATCGAAGTTTATTTATTTAAGTACTCTGCTAGAGAATTTTTGGCTATGACTCATAAAACCAACCTTTTGGGTCCCTAGATATACTAAATATTTTTTTCTCCCAATTTTCCAGTGCGTCCCGAACAGCCCATTATCGAGCTGCTGTCGAAACCAAATCGCGAGGGTTACTTTACCGAGGGAACTGAGTTCAACGCGCGCTGCAGCGTTAGCAAGGGTCGCCCGCCGGCGAATATCACGTGGTACATCGACAACATGCCGGCCAACAAGCGCACCACTCCCCTGGAGTACCTCACCACCACCGATAACAATGTGGAGCTCACGACCACCGTGGGGGAAATCCAGTGGCATTTGTCGGCCGAGGACAGCAACCGGAAACTGGTCTGCCGCTCACACCACCAAACCGATCGCGAAAGTATTCCTCCACAAGAGGCCGCCTACATCATCAACGTGCGATGTAAGTGCTCAAGTATTAGTTAACTTATAATTTAGGGAATTTTTTAATTTATACAATTTGATGTATTTTGTCAACAAATTAAAAGTCGAAATCTTACATCGTATCAAAACCCAAATTTAACTTTATATATATATTAATTACTAGCATTGGTTCTTTTAAAGACCTAGTTACTTGAAATCCCTTTGTCGCTATAATATCTAAACGCAAGCCTAACTTCGATTAGTACTTTTAGAATCTCCAAACCAAATTACAGTCAACAAAGTCCATTGTAATTTTTATAAAATTTCTATTATAAATTTGGCTATTGAAAAAGATTTTGTGTGTTGCACAGAAATCTATTCCAATTAATTAACAACCTAGTTCGTGAGGACTTTTGGTTGGATGGCAAACATTTTTGTAGCACAGCGGTATATTTTAAGTCTAATTAATTATTTTCCCCCAGATGCCCCCGTTCACCAGCCCGATGCCGCCGTGTACGGCCTGTATCTCGAGCACACCGCCATTGTGAACATCACAATCCGAGCCAGTCCGCAGCCCAAGATCGAATGGAGCATCGATGGGGCGATTGTGGGTCAGGGTCGCACCGACGGACGCTATTCGGCATATGAACCGCAGTATCTGGGCAACGATGAGTACAACGTGACTCTGGCCATCGCCGGTTTGACTCTGGAGGATACCACGAAAATCTACAATCTGAGGGCCAGCAATGAACTGGGACTGACGGACTACAAGGTGCGAATCAGTTCGTCGAGCAAACCGCCCAGCAGCAGTTTGGATGTGGCCGCAATTGTTGGCATTGTGGTTGCCGTTGCCGTTTTGGTCCTGGTCGTTCTACTAATTGTGTTTGCACGAGCCACTGGCCGATGGTGTTTTGGCGGTAAGTCGAAAATGTTTTTCTTAAATCTCCATACACACATTATTGCTTATTTCGTGGATGAAACATCGACATTAGCCACTCAGCCACATGAAAAACAACAACAACAACAACATCATCATCATCATGATCATCCACCACCAGCCACTATTGTCTCATCATCAGCTATGCTAACAATAATTTCTGGCTTTAGGTTCTCCACCCAAACCACTCAACTCCACCAACATCACCACCACCACCCCCCTTTTATCCCCATCCACAACTCATCCTGCAATTCATATATGTACTCGGGTTTTTGGGGCCTGTGGGCTGGGCTCTTCTGCCACAAGCCGTTGTTAACTTTCGACACATTGTGCGGCTTTTAAATTTTAATTAGCGTTAACCTAGCAGAAAGAGCAGCTAAAGGGGCGGATGAACGCAGCAGCCCTAGAAAACTCATCTAATTAAAAAAAAATTCACTTGACTTTGCCGTCGGAGTTTTTGTGGAAAAATATTCTTGCAAAAGTAAGTGGTTGGGCCAAAAATTGAAATATGGAACATATGAAAGAGAAAATGAAAAAAGTACAACTATTTAAAAACATACAACAATGAAACATAAATCATGTAAAAACTAATAAAATGTACAATATTTATTTATATACATATATATAAAATATGAAGTTGGTGTAACAAATTCTGTATGCTTCAAAAATCTTAAAAAATAGAAAAGAAAAGGTTAACGCCGGTTTTAATTGAAAGGTTTTTTACCCCTTAAAAACAGAAACAACTCCAACCCATCTAAAATTAAAAATGTAATTTAATTAGTTACCTAAGATTAACAAAACAATTGTACAACTCTCTGAGAAAAAGTGTCTACAAATGACAACAACAAGAAGAGCTAACATAAAAATTAAAAATTGGTCTCTAAAAATTTGCCAAAAAAATTCCAAAATATCTAAAACAAAAGTGTTATTTACATATAATGTTTAATATTTGAAAAAAAATGTATTTCTATGTTTATTTATGCTTTCTGTACTTTCTGCTTAATAAGCTGCTTGGTAAAAGGACTAACCTCAACATTTATATGGAATTTTGGTATCTTCGAGATCGAAATCTTCTCTCCCTTTCTCTCTCTACCTCTCTCTCTCTCTCTCTCTGCACACAAAGCTAAATGTTAGTTCTTTGTTGTTGTCGTTTTTACAGGCGCCACTCTAAACACGGACATCGGTCCCGATTCCGAGGCCCAGATCCATCCGGAATTCAATGACGACGAAGAGCTGGATGGTCGCGATAATGGCGATGAGCATATCGATACCACCCAGCAATCGGAGGAGGCCACGCCCCCCGTTACCGATAAATTGGAGGCGCAAAAGAAGGCGGACCTGAAGAAAAGTGCGGCAGCCACAGCGGCAGCGGTTATAGCCGCTGGAAATGGCAGCCAGCACAATTTAAGTGGCCTCGAGGCTCCCAAGCCGCCAAATACTTCCGTTTAAGCCGCCCCCCGTTTCCCAGTAAATGGGCGTGGCTCTTGGCCAGTTAGCTGTGTGCCCCATTTGCTAAAAGCAAAAGGGAAAAGAAACAAAAATAACGAATAAATATATATCCCCTTACCACACTTTTGCTCTCAAATATTTGCTCTCTCATAACAAATAATATTAATGAAAAAAATCTCAAAAAGCGCACAACAAAAAATATTATATACATAATTTTACTATAAAAGAAACAAAAGCAACACCTTACCTTAGGCCAAGTAATTTTAAGTGACCAATTTTTGTATATCGCGATTTTCGCAATCCTTAAATTTTCCTACGTCCACTCGAATACATCTAAAACGAAACATAAAACATTTATTATGAATAATAAATCAAAAATGTCCAATTTATTGTATTATATTTTGTCCAGCAATATTGATTTTCATCCATGTATTTATTTAAGCTATAAGAGCTGCCAGCATTTTGCATTTTCTAATTATTATTTTGTGTCGATTGGCAAATCAATCAATTTAAACTTGGCAAGCATAACAAATTAGAAAATTAAACATGCCTATGATTTATTTTAATTAGTTATCCGCTTCACACTTATGTTTTTTTCTGTTCTTTTGTAATTTTAGTAAAAAGAAAAAAATAAACAAAAACATGAAAAATATAAATATGTAAAGTTACACCCCTTTCGTGTTTGATGTGGCAGAAATTAGGCTGATGATGATGTTGTTAGTTGGGGCACCTCTTCGTACACCATTAATCATGACCATCATTTTTATTCAGTATGCAAATGATTCTGCAATTATTGTAAATATTTTAAAATAATTGTTTTTTTAACTTTCTTACACAGGTAAATCAATTAAGACGCCCACAAACGAAACGTAAGTACAGTGAACTCTTCCATCAGCCTAACAAATGTCAAAATAAGTTCAGAAAAGTGCAAAAAAAAATGGGGCCAGGCCATATATACATAAATAGTATCCATGGATCCACAACTAATCCATCGACGGTATCTGGTTTGCTTATATTTGTTTAATTTTCAAAGCCATTAATCTGTTATCCATTACTTTTATATTGCGTAGTTCGGATGTGCTTTTGTTTGTCTACTTGCATGTGTCTCTTGAGTGGCTTTAATTTTCGTACTTACATTAACCGTATATGAAAAAACAATCATCTCTAGCAATAGAAGCAGCTCATTATCATCCTAGGTTAGTTCATAGTCCTTTTATAGTAAAAATCTTGAACATAAGCACACTCATACACATAAACACACAACCCACACAGTTTATTGCTAAAGTCTCGTGTTTCGTCTTGTATTTGAAAAGTCCTGGAAACTGAAATTCTAAATTCTAATTCCATAAAAGCAAAATCAGTTTAGTTATCACGCTGTCACACACACACACACATACTATACACATGTTATACACTCCTGAACTTTCACATTAAAACGCTCGCTAGTCGCTCTACCACGCCCACTTTGCTCGCTCGCCCGCCCACCAGAAAAAATGAAGTCCCTGTCTCGCTCTGTCTCTTTCTCTTACCTTCTGAAAATCATAAAGCTCTCTTGCTCTGTCTCACGCATTTACTAAAATGTCAAAAATGTCGCTGTCCCAGTCATTCAACAAAAAAATAAAAACTAGAAGCAAACAACTGCTTAGAACAAAAAACAAAACTCATAGTGTTAAAGCCACTTTGCTAATGCATCACAAAAATAATATAATAAAAAAAAACAAACCTCAACCACAAAAAGAAACGAAAACAAACTCCTTGCTATGTTTTGTCTTCTTATTCTACTACTTTCATATGGACAACAAACAACGCCAACAACCCAACGAAAACCACTGAATGTGTGATGAACCCACAAATTTTCAAACCACTAACAAAAATTTGAAATATTAAATTTATATTTTAATGGGAATTTTCAAACAATATTTTCAACTGAATATAACAAAAATCTTTGAAAACTGGACTACAATGTCAATTAAAATGATTTCTAAAAAATCTTGATTTAAATACAAACCTTATAAATTGAAAAAAAAAATTATTAAAAAATATAATACAAATGTTTAAAAAACGTAAACAGCCAGAATGATAAGCAAATCGAATTGGAAACCCAGCCGAACCATGGTCAAAATGTGGCACTTTTGGAGACCCCCAATGGTATTACCCTGTTGGGCGCCAATAAATTGCGAGAGGCGAATGGAAATGGTCAGGATCGTCTGTCGGTTGAAAGACGGCATCACGATGAAGATGATAGCTTTGAATATGGCACGGATCGTGAGAGCAGCGTCTATAATCCCACCACACGACCCCTGAAAAGTATTCTGATGAGTCAGGCGGCAGGTCGTTATTCCCGGAACTCTATCAGCGAAAAGGAAGATGGCAATGAGAATGCTGATCTGCTGCAGAAGGGAAATCAACTGGGAATCCCCGAATCGCGTTTTTCGCGCTGGCTGCCCAAGGATCAACGCGAGCTGATCGAAAAGCAGGCGATGTTACTTTCGGGAAGGGGCAAGTCCAAGGCGCCAGCAACACCACCAAAGCCGCAGAGACCCCAGATCGCAGATGCAACGAATACGGCAAATTTCACGAATTCCACGACGACGACGACAACAACTCCGACAACATTTCCGACGACGCCAAAGTTGCCACAGGAAACGGAAATCTGAGCGTGTGCACGTGTGTGTGTGTGCGCGTGTGGCATTCATATTTATTTATTTCTTCTTTTTTGGGTACAGGAAGCGCGCAGCAGGATTAGGGACGGAGCAGTTTTGTGGCAATCGGGAAGTTTTAGGGAGCGCATACATAAGTCTCAACGACATTCCAAGAATTTAATTTGAAGGATAACAGATAATTTCGACTTAATTAAATAAGCCAAAAATGAAATAAAATTTCACATTGCATTAAAATTTTCTAACTTTCAACTAAATGAAAATCTTTTACTCAGCTTTGGTAATAAATTCGAATTTTAATAAAACATTTTAAAATTTAAAGAGCTTTGAAGAAAATTGTACTCCTCACCCAGTTAGTTTCCCAGATAAATACCCAATAAATCTAAATTAGCCCGACGCAAAACTGACTCCAAATTGGGCTCTAAGCTTTGTATTAACTCACGAAAGTTTATTCTTCTACACAATGAAAAACAAACATTAAAACCTATAAACAAATCGACAAAAACTGATTCATTTCATAGAGATTGAAGCCGGCATGAAATTAAGCTATTATCGAATACGTATAATCGAAAGAGTTTGCATGGCAAGCATGAAGCGAAAGATCATTGTTTTACATCAATATTTATTGTAGTCACTGTAGAACAAAAATCATCAAAAGAGATATATGCGCATCAAGAAAGTGTTCAACTTAAACAGCGCACACTGTACTTTAAGAGCGAAAATAAAATTCCTTTTGTTTTCTATTATTATGTTCGAGTTACTTTAAGTTCTGTTCTAGTGCAAAGAACTTAATATTAACCAATTTAATAATATATTATGTAATTTTAATCTAAAACGATAAACTGTAGTTAGGAACTTTTGATACAATTTCTTTTTCCTTTATTATTTTTTACAAAACGTATGTTTAATATTTAATTAACAACAATAAATATTGTTAAAATTGAGATGAGTTTCCTTTTTTTGGATTTATTTATTTTGCGAATGCCTGAATATGTGTGCGTGTGTGAAAGGTGATTTTTGAAAAGGATTTCATTATGTAAAGGAAATTTCTAACAATGCAGCATATCAAAGAGGAATTTCCCCGTACAATTTAGAATTTTCCATAACAAAAGCAGCATCATTAAAATACGAAAGCAACATTTCATGCAATAAACATTTCATATATATGAGAGACTAACACGCCACGGCAAAAACCTATACAAATACAAGCACGAACACATAGACACGGCACACACTGTTAGGAAAATATATCCAGCAAATACTTGTTGAGCTGGCCCAGACAGCAGGCAGACATTCAAATGAGCCAAAAATATTTATAGAATATAGATGAAACTCATTTCAGCCAAGCGAAAGCAATTTACTTGGTCAGCCCACGTTAAACGAAGGTTAAAGTGGGGGTAAAATTGGGTTAAAGGTCCATGAAAGGTCAGATGAGATTTAAATATTCCATATGGCATCAACTACGGGTATTAGGTGAAGACTAGGAATTTAAATTAAAACCCTTGTTTAAGTGTATTATATAAATGAAATATACAAAAAATGTCTATTATAAATTCAGGCTTTTTTTTTAAAAAAGTTAGAGACTTAAAAACTTTTTACAACATTTTAATTCAAACTTTAAGAAGCCACAAAAATTGTAAATTATTATAAAAGTTACAAATTTTAAGAAACACATTATTTTCATAAATTAAAATAAATTTAAAACATTTTCAAGTTAAATTAATTTCAGAATATAAGGGCTATAAGCTATTTTCAAAGTACAATTCGGAATGAAATGAGATTAAAAACTTCTTCCCTTGAATATTTGCTTTTCCTAACACAATTTGGGTTTTAATGGTGCCACACACGAACAACAATAACAATTGCGCAATTACCAAAACAAAATTTCTTAAGCCCACTAACAACCGCCAGATAGGACAACCTTAATAGCGCAGAAAGCTGCCAAAACAAGACTTCTAACCACACGACTAACCCCGAACACTCTTATGGCCATCTTTTGTTAACTTATTTTTTTGGGAAGAAAATTCGCACAGCAGCAATTATTTTGACACAGTAATAAGTAGCAAAAAAAACTTAAAAAAAAAAAACAAATAGCAAACAGCAAAACTCTCTCATACAAAAATCAAAATCATGAACCCATCCAAAAACCTCCCAACAATTTTACAACCGACAAGCAGCAGCGACACCGAAAGCGCCGATATAAAAGCCACATCATCAACGGCCACCGCCACAACGACGATGGGCGGAGTGGGCGTGTCGGCCGAGGAGGAGGAAACCGTTAACGAACAGGAGAACCCACAGCAGCAACAACAACAACAGCAACAGCAGAAGAAGGCCAAGAGATTGCCGGCATTTGCCGCGGCAATTTTAAAGCGTTTCAACGAAAAGGATTCAAGGAAGTACAAGGATAACCAGGAGTCGATGAATATTGTGGAGGGAAGCGAACAGGAGAATCCAGCAGGCAACAATGCCATCGATGGCAATGACAATGAACCAAAGGTATTGAAAAATGTCCCAGGCACCGACCTTTTCTCTTTCCATCTTCTCTGTCTTTTCCTGAGCACTAAGAAAAAATATCACTAAAAATGTTCAGACAAACAATATATCTTACATTGAATTCCCAAAGAGAAAAATCGAACTCTTTGGAATATAAAATGGAATTTCTTTAATTTTTCAATGTAATTCAAAAACCATACATTCATGATAGAAAATATCTTAATTTAAATATATAAGGTTAGTTTGATTCTAGTTAACGAAAAAGATGATCAATAGAATATCCTTTTTCTTTACGAACACACAGTAAATTAAATCGATGCATACCTTCCAGCGTATTTTTATTCAAAGATTAGTGTTCCCAAAAAAACGCAAGCGAAAGTGTCTAAAAGTATGCAACGATATATTTTATTCCAAAAATCGTTCCAAACCTCTTTAAATATATAGAACGTTGATAATATCAAAGCAAATGAAAATCACACTTTTTTTCCGTGAGTATTATCTTTAAGTGTGCGTGTGTTTGAGTGCGAGCTGTATTTACCTTTAAACTTAGCATAGCTATTTTATATTTAAACGCAAGCTAACTGCAAAATTCTGTTTTTATAATTTCCTTTTTGCTATTATCACCAAATTTCTTCAACGTTTTCTTTGCCATTTTCTGCTCTTTCCGTTTAAAAAAAAACCAACCGCATGCAATATAAAATCCGTTGTTGTATAACTTTTGTATATATACGCAAATAAAGGCTATAGTTTGGCAAAGCACCTCACCAGTGTGGACATTTAAGTAAAGCAAAGCAAAAGAAAAGGTATTAAAAATTTCCCTTATGAAAATCCTAAAATCTAATATCTCTTTTTAATGTTTCTTTCTTATGAACAAATACTTACAAAAATATTTTTTATCTTTTCCAAAACAAACTAGCAAGACAAACAACTCGTCTATGCTGAACTTGTACTAAAGCCAGCCAATGAGACAACAACAGCAGCAACACCAGCACCCACAACAGCAACAACACCTGAAGGAACTGGCGACGGGGTGAAAAGTTCAACGGAATACGCCGAAATAGTGTATGTGCAAAAGGGAGGCGAAAGCAAAAAATAATCAATCCCAACAAAAAAAACCCTGGGAGGCTGACACAAATAAAACATAAAACTGGATGCACAAAAATTAAGGAGCAGCAACGTAAACAAAAACCCAGTGCAGCATAAACATAAACTCTACAATGATATTAAGTATGCAGAAAAAAAAAATAAGAATAAAATGTCTTAAGTGGTTTTTCAAAAACTTCTTGAATGTGTGTACTAAAATCTAATGAAATGTGAAACTAAAAACATAAAAGCAAAAGCAAAAAAATAAACTTCTACAACGTAAACTTAATTCTCCGCACAGAAATCTTGACACAGGACACGCCCCCCCCAATATGTACCCCTCCTCCCTCAGCCCACACATTAAATCAAATTTACAACATGATAAAAACGAAAGAGAACCTTAAAAAAGCTAAAAGAATATTTGCAAAACAAACTATATATAAATAAAATTTACATAAACATAGGCAAGAGAAAAAAAAAAGCATTTGAAAATCTCAATTATTTACATAAATGTCTCGCATTTAAGCTAAATGTAAATTTAAGACAAGAAGCAACACAAAAAAAAAAAAACTATGCAAAATTTAAGTAAACTTATTTAGACGAACCTTAAATTATTTTTACGCAAACATTTTTGTACACATCGCCGTTTTGAATATGCAAAATTAGTATTCTAACAATTTAGGCAGCCAGAAAAAAGCATTTAACAAAAAAGAAAATTAAAAAGGAAAAAATTACCGAACATCTCTTGCAACTGAAAGTATTCTACATTAATTAATTTTGTTTTTTTCTCTTAACGATATCCATCCATTTTCCATACAACTGGCAATTAATGTTATTATTTAAAACCATTTTAACAATTACGTATTAATTGATAATTGAATAAGTTAAGTGCATAAATTAATTACAATGTACTTTCATGATGATGATTGATTTTTGTATTTTGTAAGTTATAATTTGTATAAAGTTAAGCTGAAACTTTTTTGAATAAAATTCTTTACCATATGACGTGAGTTTCATTTTTCAATGCAATTAACAATTAAATTTGTAGTTTGCAAACAAAAAAAACAAGGTAAGTATAGACTTTTTAAAAAAAGTATAGCTAAAGCACGTGTATATTCTTTATTGGGTCGGATATGTGACCTTCACCTCTGCAAGGGTATAAGTCTATCAAAATTAATTTAAAATCAATTTTGATACTTCTATATATTATTCATTTCAAAGGAAATTGTTATTGAATTTTGCTTGCCTAATTAAGAGCTACGGAATATCTGGCCGCAAGCAAAAGTCAAAGCGGTATGTTAACATTCTGATTGCTTAATGAAATGTTAAATTTACGACAACTAAACTGAAATTGAGGCTGAGTTCAAGCTGCCGGCGAAATGTTGCCATCTTTGTTTGGCCTTTTGTTGCATCGAGAAGCTCAACACGACAACGTCAATTACACTAAATAATAGAACACTTCTCATCCAATCTGAAAAAGCAAGAACGATAATCATGTCGCATTATTCATAGCCGCAGTGCCATTCATATATTTTGGCTAATACCAAAAAAAAAAGGAAAAATAATAATATTAAAATATGGCAAAGTTTTGCAGTTGACTTGGCTTTGTCTGCTGGCAGATTTTGGTATCTGGCTGTGGCTGCTTGTCAGTCAGTCAGTCAGTCAACTGCTCGGTACTGGGGCTCCCTCAACTTTTTCTGACATTTCAATTTATAAAGCTCAAAATCTGCGCGTTACCCGAAGCGTCGCATTTTACATTAGACAAAAACAGAGCGAATCTCGTATATTTTATTTTCGCCAGTTCTAAGGGGCTTCTTTTTTTTGCAGAGTCCGCCGCGACAGCTTAAAAGTAAAATACAATTTTGCAGTTTTTTTCTTTGTTCCATGCCCAAGGCAGTACATTGAAATTGACTAGAGGGGGACCGAATAAAATGAAACTTTCAAGGCTAGTACAATGCACTTTCAACAAAATGGCAGATTGGGCACTATTACATGCATATATGTAAAAAAAAGAGACAAATGGAAATATCTTCCAACGTAAGTACAAACTTATAATAAACGCCTATGCTTATATTTTCTCTCAACTTATTTAAATTATTTCTGTTGGCTAATTTTGTTTGAACAATTTAATATTCTCTTTTAATAATTTAAGTACAAACGAAATAAAATATTGTTTTTAAAAAAGGAATCAAATGAATTTTATTTTTATATAAATTTTTCATTGGATATATAATTTAATAAACTTTAATTGCAGCACAATAATTTTCTTCTGTTTCACTCTTAATATGTATTCAAAACTTAAAAGGGATGTATGCACTATGCTCAATTCAATTTCAGATCAGGTAACTTGGGCTACCTGTAATCTGTAACCCTGCCACAAGGCATTTTGTAAATTACGTAATCAGGCTTAGGAATTCGCGACGCATTAATTTCGCTTAATTAGTTTGCTATTGCAATCGGCTGACTAGGATCCAAGTTTGAATTGTAGGCCACGTTCTCCGCCTCTAATTGCATATTAATAAACAATGTCCCTGGCATTGATTCAATTACCAGTTAACCTACAGCCGCCCATAAATATGCATGCAGCGTCAGTTTATTGTCCACTAACTAACCGAATACGAATAACTCCTTAAACTCTGGAACCTGGCATTGCAGTTTTCCTCAATCTGCATACTATTTGGGGACGAAAGCTAGTGCAAAGTTTTCAAATTTGAGGAACAATAATGGCAACAACAACAGTCATTAGATAAACAAACAGAACTTGGAAGGAAGAAGGAAAATACAAAGTCAAATATGATTCAAACAAAAATCAGAAATCAGGGGACGTGTAAACTATGGTAACAACAGAGAAAACAACAAAATCCCCAAAAATATGCAACACAAAAGTTGATACTCAACATCTGCACTTCTTCTTGTATCGGATGTTGTTCTACCTTTTAGTTGGCAACGGGGCGGATACGAAATGTGAGAATGGTAGTCGAAAAATTTGAAAGTAGGTAAACATATTTTATTGAAATTTGATAAATATATAAACAAAATCACAATGATTTAATTTCAACACATCATACTCTATATTTTCTTTACAATTGTTTTATACTTTTAAAAACGATACAAGCCTTTTTCAGTTTTCACTCTACAGTGAATTGTTTTACATTTAAAGGATTTTCCGTTTTGAACAATTTTATTTTTGGTATTACACAAACAAAAGGACTGCGAATTTGCAGCTTTTGACAAAGGCATTTGCTTTGTCTAAGATGTAAACTATTAAAAGAAATATAGAGATTTCTTTCCAACGTAATTTCTCAGAAATTACTAACATGATACGTGAAAGAATAAAAATTTTTTTTCATATAAGCTAAAAAACTAACGTTTTAAACTTTTTAAACATGTACAACATCAAGCTGTACAAAATATAATAAATAACAATATATACCCGTTTTTAACAAGTTTGTTTTTTTTTGACTTTACAACCATTCAATTCGATTCAATGAGGCTGCCATTTCTATAAAAGCTTTTTAAGAAACAGCTGTTCTTGTAAATCCTTATCAGTAGCTTACAGTCCACAAAAACTTTCTTTTTGCTGAATATAAAGAAAGCTTAAGAGAAAATACAAAAGTAATTGTGGATGCTAAGCTTTCTCCAACGGTTTCTCTTAGTTTTAAAGCTTTTAAGAGAACTGCAGAAAATTCCGAAGTTCTTAAAGGCTTAAAGTGAGTAAATCGAGCTACAAAAAAAACTAAACCATTTGGACAATTGTGACAATTACTGTGGCAGGCACACAAAATTGGATAAGCTCTTAAAATTCTCTATAGCTTTGCTAAGAGCAAGTCCTAAATTGACAAAAAAAAATGGAAGAGATATTAAGCCAGAGAAATGTGAAACCCATAAAGGAACTGTGCCACTTGAGTAGTCAACAAGCTTTTGGCAGTGTCCTTCATAATTTGCACTGGTTGCCATTTATACGCCAGCAACAGGTCTGATTTAGAAATTCCCTTTTCTTCACAAGCAGATATACATCAATATAAAAACTTTCTAAAAAAAATTACCCTTTGCCACCAATGCAAATTAGGTAAACTTTTAGGTTTTTTTTTGCAACTCTCCTGCAATTACGCCTGATTGCCACGAAAATGCGTAAATTCAAATACTTGAAATACAGGAAAATAAGACAGTGGAAAAAGGGAATGAAAAAAAATAGCTTACAAACAAAAATCAGCAAAAAATCAACAAACTTTTATTCTTCTGACTCTAAAAGGGCAACAGGGCGCATACTTAATTATAATTCGAGCTGTTTATTTTCCGCTTTCCTACTCACTCTATCTTTAACAAAATTGTGGTTTCAGTAAAAGCAAAATAAAATAAGTGCTTTGTATAAGGGACACAATTAATTACTGTTTGGCAGAAAAAACGCCAAAGAAAAGTCAAGATACAGTCGTCCACCAACTGTGCAACAAGTTTAACTTTTCTGGCAAGTTTGGTCAGTGCAAATGTATTATATATATGTAAATTCTTGCGAAAAAAAAGGGCAGACAACAAAATTGTTGGGAAAAGTATCAAATAAACTTTGGCTTTTTTGCGCCAGCACCTGGCCAAGTGAGAATGAGAGTGATGAATTTGATTGAAGAACTTGTTGCCACCCAAAGGTCCCTATTCGGGTGGGTGTCCATTTTTGGTATTAATATTTAATGTGGGGAAAGTACACTTTTATATTTACTTCAAGTTTAAGGCCAGTATTTGATTGGCTCTTAAATTGTGGATAATATTTATCTTTATAAAAAAAAAAAGATTTAGTTTTTATTTTCAATTTACTTAATTGTCGAAATGCAATTTAAAATTTAATAACATGTGTATATGTTAGAGGTATAGATGAATTCAAATCTATTTGATAGTCCTAAGCAATAAAATTAGATGTTACATTTCACCCAGTTAATTACACATAAATTTTTGAACTTCCCACAAAAGTTACCATTAGGCTCCAACAAATTTGAAGTGAAACCGAATCCACTTTATTTCGCATAATCCGAGGGCATCGTTCAACTCGACTGACACTTTCGTTAGCCATTCGGAAAAACCCTTTCCCATTTTCCCTCCCTGAGTGTGTCGCCTACTCATTTCATGGCACATTAAATATTTATACCCAAAAATGTTTGACCCCCATAGAGTCACCGCATATTTGTGGCTTTTGGGTATTTTTTTTTTTTAGATATTTTTTGTTGTTTTTTCATTACATATGTGCGTTATAATATTCGCATGCAAATGTCGAGTGTTAGTCAAGTGCACGGAATATTATTTACATTTTTGAGGTTGCTAAAAAAATATTTATAATGAACTCGGCATCTCCTGGAAAGTGGGCCGCAAATCTAGAGCAGCCAAAACTGGGGTTCCGAGTGGGTCAAATGTTTTTCCCCCTTTTCTGTGGCCATTTTCAGTGACATTCAATTTTCAAAATGTTCTTGTCGGTGCGGCTTTGAGCGCGGAAATTGAAAATGTTGTGCTGCCTCACACACATAAAACTGAAATGCGGCAAGACATTGTCGGGGCATGTCGGTTAAACCATTCTGTTTGCTGATTTCCTCTCGAGCCGCCCGCAACTTTTATGCTGCCATTATAATTAGGCTCAAATTGCTGCACTTTGCTTTGCATTTTAATTACTCAACAACAGCTCGAGAGGAAGAAAGGCATCTCGGAAATGTTGCACAATTTAAGCGAGAGTGAAAACGAAAACGAGAAGGAAAAGGAAAACAGCACGGAGGGAGCATCGCTAACAAGTTGCTGCCTCGCTGCCTTGTCATGGGCTGCCTGTCCTTCAGTCCTTCAGTCCCTCTGTCACTCCCAAACGCCGTGCCACGCCCCCACGCCCCCACGCCCCCATTCCAACGCCCACCGCTAGGCAGTCGTCAGTGTAGCATTTCAAGCAAAGTATTTAATTTCCACATCATACACACGGCCGCCCAGGCAAACAATGAGGGGCGAAAACATAGAATGTGTGCCAAGGCGAAGGCTGCCGGCTGATGGTCCATTCAACTCAACTCAAGATGAGCATACCCATATTTCTGTGGAAATATAATTAACAAATATCTAGAAGGAACATGCTTACAAGCCCAAAAATTATGTGCATTTTTATCGTATTTTTACTTTTGTTATAGTTATTAATCAAATATTTACAAAGAATATACTACGCCAAATTAGAAACAGCTGTTATTCTTTAAGTGTAGGTAGCTTTATTAGCATTCTTCACTCGAAGAGGTTCGTATTTTTATATTTATCAGTTTATTTGACCGTTCATATTATAATTACTATCAGTAATTTGTGTTTCTAAACATAAATTTACGGTTTTTTACATTTCTGTGCGCATTCCCTGTGGGTCTTAAAATTATTTGAGTTCTTACCACATCCAGTGTAATTAAAGCGGTAGCACTTATTGTCTTTGTAATTATAACCAAACCTTTCATCACGACCAACACAGGGGCCTCTAACCATCGGCTCTAAGCAGGCCCCTAAATAATGAAAAATAATGAAAATTATTTGCATGATATATTTGATAAGGAATCCATAGAAAATAGTACGACTTGAAACAGAAAGAATTATGAGGAATTTAATGATAACACTTACGATTTTTCTGCCATCCCAGACAAAAGTATAAAAAATAAAAGAATATAAAAAGAAGGATAATAATTATCTTCATATTCCGTTTGCTCAAATAGCGTTGAAGTCAATTTTCTGTCTGTTGAAAGCTACAAAATAATGTGCAAAGACCGATTTAATACTATTCCTAATGGTATTCGTTCTAGCTAAAATTAAAATTAAACTATGAAAACTGTGCAAAATTCTTTATTCTTAATTAAATTAATACTTTAATACTTTTCTATAAGATCTGTTTAAATTATATCTTTATAATGGAATTGAGTTCTCAGTAAACTAGCTACATACCTTTTTACACTTTGATTGGTATTCATAAAAGGACTTTAATTTATTTTACTCACAGGTAGAAGGGTATTTTCAGAATCCCTCTTTTCTCTGCCATTCAATTCTGTGTTCCTGATTCATATGCTGTCGCTCAGCTTCCTCGCTTCATACATTTTATTGGTTTAATTTTGTCACGTTTCGAGCGGAGAAAGTGCCGCCAAAGAAAGGAGAGATGGAAAACATCGGGGAAAAAGGGCAGACAGACAGGCCAGTAAAAGGTTTTTGCAAATCATTTCCATTTCAGTTTCCTTTTCTTTTGCCTCTGCGAATAAATATAAATAGCAAAATTTGCCATTTTGTGCAGCGACTTTCGAAAGTTTTCAACGAAAGTTTTTGTTGGGCAATTGGTTTTTCTCATTTCCTCTTTTTTTGGCAGCCAAACTATTTTTCTCTGGCATTCAAATCAATTTTCAGTCAGGATTAAACCCTTAAAGCTGCTGATGATTTAAGGATTTGTCTGCATTATAACGCATTTCCTTTATATGAGAAGGTATTGGGGTGGGATCGGGTGGAAAATGTAGGGGGAAAGAGCAAATGTCGGCGTTGACCCGCTGCCAAGTCAATAAATTCTCATTGCCTAAGCCATAAATCAGCATCATGGTGCGCTAAGTGTCATTTTTTGTGACGTTCGGATGGCTTTTTACCTGGCCAAACAACAGGGCCAATGCGACGGGGCATTGAAGGGAGTTTAACACTTAAAGAAACAGTTTATTTTGTATTCCAACTAAATTGTGTAAACAAATTACTAACACTTATCCATACAATTTTACGTTTTCCCTAAAAATATGATTTAGTTGCTCACTTTTTCTGAAAGTTTAATGTTTTTAAATTACAAAAGGTTAACACTTAAAAAGGTTTTCCATTTATGTTCTACAAATCTCTATCGTTTGATTTCACCGAATCAAAGAAATTTTTTTTGTTTATTCTATTGTTATTTAAATTTACTAGTACACTTAATACATTTAAAGAATGTAAAATAATCAAGTTGCTTACATAAAAACATCTAAAAGTATTTGTACAAATTATAATAAACAATTAATTGTATTCTATTCGGGTAAAATAAAATTTCTATTAGATAAATTTAAATTCTTTCTTCCAGTGTATATTGGCGGAGAATTGGATCTGTTACTGGCAGCTTCACAATGCGCGTTATAATTTACACCTGGCGAAAAGCGGACGGCAGTAGCAGCCAACAACCTCAACCAACTACAACTGTCATTTGACCTTAACCAGACTTCTGATTCGAGGGGCGGGGTGTTCAAAAGAGGGCGGGGCAGGGAAAGGGGGCGTAACAGTGGGAGGGCAGGCTTAACCTTTGTTGCGGTTGCGGTTGGCTGATGCGCTCCGGATCTGAACAGTCCTGGGCGTTATATAGTGCCATGTTATATATATTACTCAAAAAGCGCAATTGCTTGATTTGAAAATTGTCAACTGACAAAGTGGAAACGAAGGGTTGATAGTGAGCGGGAGAAGGATGTATGGATACAGGTGGGCGAAGGTGGTTTGACTTAGCTTTCCCGGTGATGGATGCCTTGCCACCCCAGCTATTGGCCAGGAAAATCAGCTAAAAAGCGGTCGCAACTTCTGTAAAGGGGTGATGATATAAAAGGGCTTATTTGGTGGTTAATTTTAAAGATTATTCTATTGCAAGGCATTAACAACTTTTTAAATTAAAAAATAATTAAGCTATTATTTCAAATTTTTAAAGTTCACGTATAAGTTATTTAAGAACTATGTATATTAGATTATGAAAGTGTCTTGTTTTGTAAAAAACTAACAAAATGAAAATATACAAGTCTTCCAATCACAAAATTGTTATAAATATCTGGTAGGAAACATGCTTTTAATTACTCTCCATTAACCCCAAAAGTTTTTGTACTTCGCTTCGAATTTTCAAGTTCTATCTCAGCTTTCTATTCAGGAAATCGATGGACTGTAAAAGGACTAATAAAATGTCCCAATTAAACCGAATGCGATCAATAAAGGACACTGTCGCTGGCAACTTAAAGCTTTACGCTTATTGAAAGCCCATCTATCTGGCTCTTACTGGCAGTCGTACCCCGTGGCAACACCCCCCTACACCCCTATTACTCCAGGCAGCTGCGTTGATTGCCGTAACAGCTTTTGAAATTAAGTCGCTGCAAGTCGGCTATAGTTGCGATGAGGGGGTGGATGAGGGGGGAATGATTTCAGGACCGTGGGACAGGACATTCCCAGTAAGACGGAATGAGGCTGAGAGCAAGTTCAAGCCACACAGAGAAAATATATGATTAAATTGACCATCATTTCTGTATAAAAAATTGTAAAACATTTTTTAACCATGTCAACTTTAAAAGACGTCTTCAAAAGTAGTTTTTCATTTATTCGATTAGTGATTTGTGGCTTGCAGTAATATGTAAATAGTTATATTTTTTGATCATAGAAGTTTAAAAAGGAAACTTTTACACAAAAACTTTGGTAGGCTTTTAAAAGTTCATAAAAATCTTCTTTCTTAAAAAAGAGTGATTTTCTGAAATTATTCTGATCCAAATAAACGCCTTTATTTTTTAATTTAATAAAAATTGTTAACAATTATTTTCGGACCTCGAATTAAAATGTTGGTAGTAAAACCAAATGTTCAAGAAATTGTTCCCGGGTTCCCACATTATATTTTTAGTTCCGGTGCAGGGCCACACACTCGCACAATTGACGCAATTGCAGCGATACTTTGATTTTATTTCATTTGCCGGGAACATCTGAGGGTATGCCATGGGTGTCAGGGGTCGGAAATGGTAGGGGGCTTCGAAAGTCCAAAGGGGGGAGAGTATAAAATGCAGGCACCAGAGGAAGAGATGAAGAGCCAACCGGCGAAACAGTTGCCAATAAAAATTGCATTGAAAACGCTTAACCAAGCAGCGTGCATCAAATTGATTTCATGCTCCTCCAACGTTGACTGTAGTTTTACAACGTGCATCATCCTCACTCGCGCAGATAGTGGGAGTCCCGAAAAAATATGCTACGCTTTTTTCGAGTCGCACAAAAATATTGTCTGTCAATATTCGGATACCACACATCGCAATCCACACCACCCAAGCCCAAAAACGTAGCGAAACCAACCCAAAAACCATTGAGGAGCGAACGGTAACGAAATGTAATTTTTGTTTTTCCTCCCGCCGCCCAACCACCCACCGAAATGCGATGAAGCAAAATAAAAGAAAACAAGGACTACAATTTCAGGATATAGACTTCAAAACTACGAATTCTGTTCGCTCTGGTCGAATTAGTTGAAGGAAAACTTTGACTACAAAAATATACATAACTTTTTTAATAACTTAACTAAGCATTGAAGTTTTTAATTTATGGTTTAAAATTAAATTAAACAAACTATGGATAATAACATTGTTTGAACTTGGAAATGACTAAAAAATGAATAAAGTTTCGCATTTCCTTAACTTTAAATCATTTTATCTATTATATAGAAATATTATTTAGTTAAAATGATATTTCTGGTCACAAGATTTTAACTACTGTAATTTTTTTTAAAAATGGAAACTAAAATGTATTCCCATTTAAATCTTGAATTAGCTCTAAATATAATTTAACAACTTCAGTTGAGCACTTTAATTTTTAAAGAAATTTCTATTGATGTTTTAGTGCCAGATTAAAGGGTATTAAAGAGGGGAAAGCAAAAGTGGCATGCGTGAAAAACGTGAAAATTGCCGACGCTGTTTTCGATTTTTACGCTCAATCCCTCAATCAGCACCCCACTCACCCATTTCGATCAACCAATACATGGCGCCAAAGAGGGAATCCAGTTATCCTGGCATTGAGAATGGCGCATGCCTTTAAACTTGTTATTTCAAGGATATGCACAGCGTTCTGGTTGCAAACCAAGAAACAGACAGAAGCTGAGCCCCAAAAATCTGACAATCGCGGCTTTGGCAACAATTTCGCAGTGTTGTTGCCAGATTTCTTTATCTGCACATAAGCATCGAATAAGAATGAACTACATTTACAGCTCAGGTCAAAATAATAGCGAAACTATTTAAGAAAAAATTGTCAAATAAGGGCTATTTAAGGGCTATTTAAAATATATTCTAAGTCAAATCACTGTTCATTTAAAAACAAATACAAAAATTATTAATAATTTTAGTGGATGTGAAATGAATACGAATAAATCTGCAGTTATTTATAATTATATAAGTATAATAAAAAAAATTGGACATTGTTTATAAAAATTATATTGTAAAATACTACGATTTTCTTTTAAAAGTTTTTCTTTAATTTGTAGTATTATACTTCGGCAGCTGCACGTGTGCGCACGTATAGAAACAGCGTCGTGTAGCATCATATCTATTCAATTTGCAACTCTCAGCAATGTTTGGCATGTTTAGCAGCTCACTGAGCAATTTGCAATGCTATGGCAAAGCCAAAGCAGTTGCCAATTGCAATGTGAAACTCGCCAAAAAAATGCGCTTGATCCAAGTCGAAGGATCAACTAAAGCCACTTAAGTATTTATGGGAATATATTTAATATTTTCGTTTCAAGCATGAAGGTTGTTAAGCTGCAGGTTCCCCATTCCATCTCTCTTTTTGCCTAATCCATTGTTTTTGAGTGCATCTTACGTTCATAAAATTTCATGTTTATGACAAACATAATATCTTATGTGCTTCGAAATGCAACGCAGCTGGAAACAAAGTGCAATTTGGCATTTTCACTTCGGGAGGTATGTGATTTTTGTGAAATGACTAGCTGAAGTAGTGAACATTAAAACTGAATAAAGGAGACCATTCCCTTTTGCAAATTATTTTAAATACGCAAGAAAACAATAAGCCATGAAAGAAAATCTTAAACAAGAGACTTTTAACTAAGACATTTCAATGGTAAAATTAATATTGACTTCCTATTAAACACCTTTTTTTTAATAATTGTAAATTGATTTAATTTAGCCAAGAGGCTGAAATGCTTTATAGAGACGACTTACAGTATCGACCTATTAAATTAAAGGTAGCACAATTTATAGGAATAAAACAATTTACCTTAAAAAGGTTCGGCTATTAGAGTCAATTAGTCCCAACTATTTGCAATCGCTTGTCTGCTTCAGGTGAACTTGCACCTGTTCATCACACACGACTACCACATCAATCAACCCACAGAGCGTAAGTGATCCCAACAACAATCGAGTGGCAACCTTCAGAGAAATCAACCACAAATTGGTTGTGGCAATCGATGGCTAATCGAAGGAAGCACTGGGATGTGGGTGGGAACTCCTCGAATTCGATGGCATCGCCGAAGTGTCAATGGCAACATTTCATAACGCTCAACTGACACTATGAGGGGGAAAGTTCCTCCTTTTTTTGCACCCCCAAACTGAATTTGATTTAAGGCCAAACTACGACGGGATTTTCCAGCTCGCAACAAAAAAAAAACACAAAACTAAAAAAGAAACCAGAAAGGAAAACGCGAATGGCGTGAAAAACTGAAACAACTCAAACAAAAACTCACACACCCACACACATTTCGTAGATACGCATACATAGTCAATGGGTAAAAGTGGGCGGGTGGGTGTTAGAGCTAGGGGGCGTGGCGCGTCAAAGTCAGTCAAAGCGAAGGCAAAACCTTTAGTCAAGTTTGAAAGATTGATTAGTTTTTAACAACTTGTGACTGAGAGCGGGGGAGCCGGGTTGAAAAAGGCGGTGATGGTTCGGGTTGTAGATCTAGTTCTGGTTATACGTTCCACTTTTCAGATACAGTCGGAGAAAAATTAGCTAAGTTCCTTATGACAATACAAAAATAATACAAAACAATAACAAGTTTGAATGGTTTTTATAAATAGTGCCAGCAATATAAAAAGTTTTAGTTTTTTTCCTAAAATAATTAATCATTGCACAAAACTATTTATAAAGATAAAATCAAACTTTTTATAAAAACAATATTCAAAATTTCTCGAACTGTTAAAGAGTGCAAAATCTGAGATTTCCTAATTTTTCAGTGTGAAACGGATGAGTTCAACACGTGCACTGAATTAACACAGAGTGAGTTGGAAAGTGGGAAGGGCAAAGTCCTGCAGAGGATCCTTGGCAAGGATGTTTGTCGAACCAGGCCGGGTGAATGGCAGCAATTAGCCAAAGCCGAAACCAACCACACGCAAAATTGTCAAAGAAGCTCAAGGAAAGAACTTTCAATCCCTCTGCTCCTGGTATAATTCCCCACTTCGATTTTGGCTAGAAAGTGTATTTTAAATTCCCAGAAACTGACCATGTAGATCATGTCATCATGCATACCCACTTTCACTCCCATTTTCAATGCAAGTGACACACTCTCACATTTACAGAGCTGCATACTGAATCACATTTGATATTTGCATGCGAAATGCATTTGTGCTCTACGAAGCACAACAATAAACATTGTAAATATTTTTTTTCCTCACATTCCTTCCTAGTTTTTTTTTCTGCGTTTTCCTGTTTTATTTATGTTGCATGTTATTCCTTCTTCGCTCTTTTCTGCCTTTCGTTCTATCGTTCTGCTGGTGTTAGTTTTTATTATTATAGCATATATTATTCAATTGTCGACCAGAACCATTGGAAAAAAATTCTGTGTTTGCCCGGGCTATAAAAATATTTCTGATAGGTAACCCTTACATCGGACTCTTGGTCATGTTGCAGCGATTTTTCCGTTTTGCATGGGCCACAGAAAAGAAAATAAAAGAATGTGGACAAAATTTATCAAAAACAGGAAAAGATTACTTTTTACATTTAAATCAATCAGGGATGCGTGATTTTCCGATTGTTAAAAGTGAAGCATTTGTAAATAGATTAAATAACATTTTGATAGCTCTACTCACAACACAAATGTGGGATTTCGATATAATACATAATTTATACGTGTTAGATTGTGTACTATATTAAATAGAATACAATATAAATTTAAAATAATAAAATTCTTCTTTAGATTAAATTAAAAGCTAAATAGTTTAACAGGTATGCTAAATTCAGAATAAATAAAATATATCTGCTCTGACAACGTTTTCAATATTATTTAAATATTTAAGGGAATTCAAAATTAATACAACAAAAAACATCAATTTACATATTGGGTAAGTTTATTAAAAAAAAGATTCGAAATATTAACTAAGTCTTATAAAGCATATTTTATCTAATTTAATTTCCAGCCATTAAATCGAGTTGATTCGCCAAAACCTTTTAAGTATAACTGGCTTATTAAAAGCGAAAAGCAAAAAACTGAAAATCTCAGGTTTAAGTGCCTTGAATGTTTCCGCTTCCTCCATTTAGTTGATTCGACTAATTTGGTTAAGTTTACATTAACTTTACTTGCAGCGGCAGTAACAACAACAATTAGCATCACGTGTTGCTGTAGAAAGTGGAAAATTCAAGTAATTGAAAAAAAAAGAGGAAAAAATAAGGTCTCAACGGACCCGGCCAAGTGAAACAGATCCAGGCAGATAGCCAGGGCAAATCCAAAGGAGCAGATTCTAATTAAATTCGCGCTCGCACTTTCATTTAAGCAAATTTACAATGTGGGCGTGGCAACTGCAAAAAGGGAGGCACAGAGGTCGAGGAGGCATGGGCTTGGGCCAAAGTTGAAGGCAACATTAATTGCAAATCCACAGAGGCCTCACAGCGAGTGGGTGGGTAAAGTTGGGGGGAAAACCAAAGCCGAGCCTTGTCAACCGGCGTTGTCCTTTCTCGTCGCATCCTTGACCCGTTTTATGCCCCCTTTTCCGCGCCGCAATGCCACAATATTAAAATGACTTTTTCTTACTTCATTTCATTGCATTTCATGAACAATTTAAGCCAATTGTGCAGTTCGTAGTCGCAAAGTGTCCTTGCGCACGGGCCTTATAAATTAATTTCGAAAAACGGTTTACTGCAGTCAAAGAAAATGGCGAAAAGAAAATCAGCGAAACTTGTAGCCTGGCGCTAAATTAAATAAATAACTTAAAGGATTCGGGCCAGGAAATGTAATCAATAAAAGTGAGAGTAAAAAGAAAGACAAATTTATTTTATTTAAATTAAGTTAAAAATATTATATTAAGTACTGAAATGTTATGTTATTAAAGGCACACAACAAATTTTTATTTGATTTTAAACATTTAAAATGTTTAAACAAGTATCAACAGTAAAAAATTTTAACCAAATGAAATAACATTATTTCCATGATATATTTTACATATATATAATTTACCCATCACGTTTGAGAACTCGCACAATTTTTAATTAAATTCGAGCGGCATCTTTCGTGCAACTTAACACGAAATCTTATTTACACGCCAACCGCAATTTAATGTAGCATACATTCGAGCTCGCCCGGTCGGCAACCTTTTTATTTACGACTTCAATAACATGAAACGCGCCTACCGACAAAGGCAAGGGGCGTGGCCACTAGGGGTATGTTTTCCGAAAAGGGGCGGAGGACAAAGGGGCGTGTGTGAGTTAGAAGAGGGCGTCAAAAAGTTATTAAAATGTGCCACCTCTGAGTCCCCCAATCCCTCTCGTTCACTCTCGGCGACTGTCTCCGTCTTATTTATTGGGGTTCCGCTCGCGACAGGTGGTTGCCCCACCAATTTACTTCACGTGGCCACATGTTGTAAGTGCTGGCTGTGGCGGGGTGCTGCTGATAATGTTGCTGCTGATTTCGGAAGGGCAACCACAACGCGTGAAGGCGGAGGTTTTAGGCAGATTTGTGTAAGCTGTATTGGAATTTAAGCCATTCCTAATGTAAAATAAATCGGGTTGTGATTAAAAATTAAATTTTCACTATAATCATCTAATGGCTTCGTTTTTGAGTAACATAAGTGTCCCCATCAAGACATAAAAATATATTTCACATTAAAGTCGCCAATTAACCCGATTTCCACTTAAACTGACCCAGAAGACCAATAGAACATAAATCACCGACTTATCCACAAAATTGGTCACAAACGAAACAAATTTCTGAAATAATTTGCAACATTTTTGGCAGGAGAAAACACTGATGGAGTTTCCCCAAAGAATTGCATCCGCTTTCTTTGCACCTGTCATCCCTTTCGACTTCGTATTGACCTCAACCTCTTAACTGGTTTTCAGACGTGGCACAAAAAGATATTTGCACAGCACTTGCAGCTAACACAAAAATAACACACACACACACAATCGTATGGGAATGCCATTGAAGTTGGCTTTTCAATTGCCAAGAAAAACTTTTGCCAGAAGTTCACTCCTTTCCCTCCGTTGACTATTTTTATATAATAATTCTTACTTCAAGCAGACCGGAGAAAGAGAACGAGAATTAAAATAAACATCGCAAGTCCTGTAAAATGCATATAGACATTTGTGGTCAAAATAATAGTGAAAGCTCAATGAAATTAAAATCTTTTAAACATTGTTAATTGACTTCGTCCTTTTTGTTTTACTTCAATTGATTGACTAAAAAGCTATTAATAAAATCCAATAAACTCACTCCATATAAAAATATTTTATTTTTGTGTGATTTTTTTTATTTACCTATATATACTTTACTAATATTGTATTTTTGGATTGATTGTAGATCAATTTATAAAGTTTAATTTAAACCGTAAACATAATTTTTTACAATTGGTTTCACTATTATTTTCTTCGCCACTGTCTATATAAAGTTTATAAAAAGGAAGTTGCAGTTGACTCCTGCTGGAATTTGAATATTTATAAAGATTTTTGCATTTTGGTAGGAGAGAGAATTTTCTTCATTGAAAAATTGTTTATTTGCCCGAGTCGAACAACTGCCAGAGATCGTCAACGCCGCGGGGCAGTAGGGGGTTAAGAGGCAAAAGGGGCTGTGGGGGGTCTAACAAAACTTTTGCCTAAGTCATGCAAATGCAACTTTGAAGTTGTATTAAAAAGTTCAAACTCGTACCTCTCGTGTGCTCCAAAAAGTTGGCTGCATTATGCGTCCAAGCGTTGCAAGTCTATTAAAAATTACTTGTACATTTTCCACAATGTACAATCGCCACCATGGGTTAAAGCTGTCCCGTCAATTTGACTGCACGAGAATAAACAGAAAAGTTTTGAACCATTTTCCGGTGGAGTTTTAGAGGCGTTCCTGGATGGCTGGATTTAATAGTTTTGGGTTCAACAGTTTGCTATCATTTTTTTGTTAGCAGTTTCTGTTAGGAGTTTAAAGACACCAAGTTTGGCACTCAGAAAAGTTTTATGGGTTAATTTGAGTTTGATAAATTTAATTGGGCAAAGGGAAACCTTTAAGTTTCTATAGATTTTGAAATTATCCATAAACAATAGTATCTTATAGTTGGTAATATAAATATACATAAAGCAAATGCAAATAAACTTTATTATTTCACATCAAGACTAATTTTAGAAAAAAGTCATTTTAGTTTAAAGAATGGTTTACTGTATTGAAAGTTCCGTCTAATAAAGTATTCATAATATTGGCGTTATTTAACATTCAGTTTCTTTTACAATTCAAATATTAAACAAACTAACAAATGGCTTTACGCTTTCTAAAAATAATTTAGCATAAAGTTGCATAGGGCGTATGGTTCTTACACCTAGGGTAAATAAATATTTGATATTTATACAACAAAGCAACTAACCGTCAACTAGAGCACGACCCATTCAACACTTTCAATTAAAATAAAGCAGGGCTATTCCGAACCCCCATAAAAAAACGGCAAACAAACGCGCGTCGAAAAGCAACAAATGCGTTTAATCAAACATGCAAAAGCTCAAAAACAGTACAGAAGAATATCCTTCTATATAGAACGGGAGTGAATCAAAGCCGGGAGGGGATATCGGGTGCAAGTCAACCTACATAGTTGCCTCCGAGCAATAGAAGAGGAAAATAGAATGCGATCTGGGCATAAAATGCAGAAAAATCAAAAACCAACAAACAGCGAGCGCAAATATTTGTCAACTGTAATGAACATTTCATATTTTGCCCCCTGTTTTTTCCCCTTTGGCTCCAACTCGCATTTCAGTCGGTCGCTTTTAGAATTCTCCAGCAACTTCATCATCAATGTTTTTCCTGCCTGCTTTTCATAGCCCATTTTCTTTTCACATGTAAAAATTGTGTTCAGAGTCCAGAACTCAATGAGCGAAAAGGTTCTCACCCCTCCCTCTTTTCACCGCCACTGCACCCGTTTTACACTGCTAAAAATATTTTTAAACTGTATGGTTTCATTGAAATTTAATGAACTGTTTACCTTAAACCAAATTCAATGACAAAGTTATTTTAAAAAAATACATTTTCAAGATGAAGTACTATTTGATTTACCACTTACTATTGGTAGGGAACATTTCATATAATTTTTAAAAAACTTACTTTAAATTTCTCGTTCTATTATACTTAAGAACACTAACTTTTCAGAATATACTATATATAAATTACTTTACAGATTAAATATAACTTGTATATAATTTCGTATAAAATTTTGTAAATATTTAAAAAAAAAAAAATTTAAAAAGATTCTTAATATTGTTTGTGTGTCTTATTTAATCTATTTTAGTTTTTAATTTTCTAATTAAAACGTTTATAAATCTGTTTTAATTTTTGCTCGGTGCATCCTTTGCACGTCATAAATAGAAATGTAACACAACACATGTTGCTGTCCCGCAGGCACATTTCTCCATTTCCCATTGCTTTCTCCTCATGCTGCGTGCCACGTGTAGACAGTGCCACACACTCAGACACCCATCCATCTATGCGTGTTAGCTGTTATCACTTAACAACACAAATCGGTGCGAAATACGTAGCCAGATTCTAATTTATTTTCAATTTAAAAAGGTAAATGTGCCAAGCAGCAGACAGAAAAGAGGTTGAAAAATAGGAGATAGATAGATGGATGGATTGAGTGGGTGGTGGTTGGTTGTTGGCTGTTGGAGGGCGGTGCTTGGGTGGTGTTTGGGTGGTACTTGGGTGGTTTCATGGGCCAGCCAACAAGCAATTGCCCCGAGGCAAACTATTTGAACACAAAATTTGTTGCCAGCAATTTTGCAGCAGGTGAGAGACGATGAAAAAGAGTGGTCCAAGTGGTGAAAAGGGGGGAAAAAATGTGACACAAAGCAAATGTTTGTGTGAAAAGCAGAGGCCTTCAGCAAATACCAGGTAAAACGGGAGGGGAGTCAGTAAAAAAAGGGGGCTAAACACTGGACGGAAAAGAGGCATTAACAGACATCGGGATCAGCCTTTGAGAGCTGTGCAAATTGTTTAGCTGGCCGTCAGTTAGAGAAATTAAAACTCTTTGCACAATTTAACTTTTGCAAGACTCGAAACAGAACAGAATCTTTCCACTTTCACCTCTTTAGCTGGTACGTAAATGCAGTTTGAGATCTCAGTTACCTGATTTGAGATATTTTAGTCAGATGCCAGTTTGCATGTTTTCTTTGAAATTGCAGCGCAGCACAATGAGCATTTAGCATCCTTATGAAGCCTGAGTCAAAAAAAGTTTGGTGGGAGATGAGCGCATTAACTTTCATGTCACGAACATTTTGCTATTCAAGAAATTTTACGCGTAAATTTCTAACCCTAATTTGTCGTACGATTTCAAAAGCTTTCTCAAGATATTCAAAATTTCTAGAGATTTTATTCATATATTTCGTTGGTTTAAACAATAAATACATATACTTGCAACTTAAAAATCTATATTGAGCCGGAGAATAAGTTTCATAATTCCAAGCATTGTTAATTTATATTATTGCATTTATTAAGTTTAAAAACAAATATAACTTTTTAACATATTTTTTTTTAAATATCCAGATAAAGTACAAGCTATTTTCAAGTAAGTTTAAAATATCCCACAAGCTGATGACTTTTCTTACTACAAATTTCAATGGAATTTATTTCATGCATTAAGGCAATCTCTTTCCTCTGAATTTATAATCCATTTTCACAACCTTTCATCAGCTTTGACGCTACTTTTTTTGCCTGTTGTCCCCTTGCAAACACAACTCACGTACTTCACCTGCCACTTTTCCCGTCCTCCGACAGCTTTGGCCAAAAACAGTTTTAAAGCCCTAAAATACTGACAGGCGACAACAACATTGAAATGGCAACAAAACAGGAACGAAAAAGCAAAAGTAACAGCAGCGACCTCAACACGCGGCTTGTTTATCAGAGCAACAACAGCTGCGCCCAAAAACACAAATACAGTCGAACAACTATAGCTCGAAGTTCCATATGCCATATTCTCATCTAATATTTAACCTTTATTACTAAAAAATTACTTGAAATTCCCAACAAGTCAAGGCAACTTTAACGTGTATAAAATCATAATAAATATTTATTTTTAATTTCTTCTTATACTATGATCGATAAAAGCAAATATTTTTGATTTTCTTGTATATTTGGATTTACAATTGTATAAAAGTTTTTAAAATATTTTTGAAATCTGATATCATTTTAAAAAGTACGAGTAAAAAAATGATGATGAAACTTGTAAAATATTTCGAACCCGTTTTTTAGATAAACATTTATACTTGGTATTAAAATATTCTGAAGAAATATTTAACTTTAAGATAATATTTAAATTTATAGAAGTTCGACTGTAGACACCAATACTACCATATCTGAACACTGCTGTGTTACATTATCTATTGCATAAGCCAAGGCGCGAGCGACTCTAAAACAGCCAACAGCCATTTTATTATTATGTGCAAAGTTTTTCAAGCGCAACGCTACTGCAAAAAATAAAAATAAATAGAAATAAAAATAAAAACAAAAAAAAAAACAATTTCTGTGAAAACTGAAAATACGAGAGGAAAAGCGCTGGCTCATTTATAACCGGAGGGAGGGAGATAGCTGGCAGAGAAAGAGCGAGACGGAGTGACAACGACACTTGATGCATGATGACAGCAGCAGGGTAATAATGACAACGACGACGACTGCAATGGAGCAGACAACGCTCCAAGACCCGGGCACAAGGTTGAAAGTTGAAAGCCGGCTGAAGATGAAGTGCGCGCGGCAGGTAGGTGGAAAATTTTAGATGCATTTCGCATGCAAATGTTTGCAATGCCCGGATAAAAATGACTTTCACAGGAGTCGCTCAGCGCAAATGAGCGAAGGAGGAGGTGAACGGTGTGAGCGGGCAACAGAATTGCAGGTATTCCACAAGCTATTTCACTAGGAAAAATAAATTTTAATATGAGTAATGATCACAAAAATTGAATGAAAAAAACACCCATTCCTAACACTTAAACTTAAATAGCATTTAAGGGGTAAACATTTTAGCTACAAAAAACTGTTTTTATATTTATATTTTATTCAAATATTGTAGAAAAAGATTTTGCCAAATTAATAAAGTTCGTAGTTATTTATTATTTTTACTTTATAAAATAATGAAAAACAAATTTAGAGGTTACACAACCAATTAAACGAATTTAAACTATATAGAATTTTAAGTACAATTCTGCCAACTATTTCGGGAGACTTCTGTGGCTCTGTGTTTTATAAGCCATGTTTTTCAACATTTTTTTTATGTGTTTTATTAGCCAGACCCGCATTGACCCTAATGACAATCAATGAAACCCAAAGAAGGTTTTTACTTAGCAAAAATGTCCTCCTTTACAATCGAAATAAGACAGAGAAAGCTCTACAAAGGGAAAACTTTCTACACACCAAGATAACTCAGACGAACAACTTTATAGAAAAGATATTACGATTTAGTTTTAGACCAATGATGGATTGTTATGCACGAGTTCGCTTCGCTTGTCACAAGTTTTGCATGGCACTACCGGCAAATTTAGATTGATCTGGCTAAGAACTTGGCTTATTAATTTGCATCAGCTAGAAAAGCTGGAAGAGCAGCAGCTGCTGAGTAAAGTTTAAATGGCATTGAAATGGCGGACTAACTTTTTGTCAGCTAAAACATTTTGAGGGGCAGATGAAAGATACAGACAGGTGGAGAGATAGAGATGGCACGCAAGTGTGGAAAAGAGAAGAAAGCAGGCACACACGTTGGCTCACTTCAATCACTTTAATTGAAACACGAAGTCTACGCATTTATCTACATCAGCTGCAAATATTACTTTTTTTGCCCCAGCCGCTTCCTTTCCTCATTGCAGATAATGATGAAGAATCCTCCCATTTTCCACCCAACTCCCCAATTTTGTACGTGTGTGTGGGTTGCGTGAAAAGACTTCAATTAGGCGAATTGTGAGCAGTGGAAAGGTAGAGAGTTTCCCCAAATATGTTTATCTCCCAGACAGGAAATTGACACAATTTTTTCTGTCTCTTGAACCAAAAGCGAAAAAGGTAGATGAATCAAGGATGCAGATTCAACAAGTCCTTGTGGTTGTTGACGAGAAAATCGTTTGGTTAAATGAAAGCAAAGGAAATAAGTAAAATGATATTTATTTCAGATAATGAAACCCATCAAAATCAGAAAAATATTCTAGAAAAGTCTATTTTGTATATTTAGGTATACAATTTTTTTTGGTTTCTTAAAATAATAATTTTTTTTAAAGATATAAAAAAGCTTTGCAATTAAAAAAAAAGATTCCTTCAAAATGTTAATAATAAAAATCCCCAACATTATCCACTTCATTATTTCCCGCAAATATAAATGTACTGACAATTTCGCGGTGCATTTAACACAAACCAATGAGCTAAGCCAAAAACAAATCATTGGCCAGTAATATACATAATATTAAATGTGATTTTAATTAAATATATTGTATGGTGACTTAACATATATAGTATCAGTTAAAAAAACAATTTGCCAATTCAATAGGCCACAAACAAAAAACATTTTTGTGGCAAAACAAAAAATATTACAGTATGAAAACAAGCTACACAAGTTGGTGTAATGACACATGCAAATTGCGGTCATCAAAATGTACAAAACTATATGCAAATTAATTACAAAATATAAAATCTATGTAAATTGTATAATAAAGTACGTTTATTAAAAAACAAGATAAAGCGAATGGAAAGGTTGAAAAATGTATAAACTACATGAAGAATATGAATACAACTTTAAGTGTTTAAATGTAAATCATTTTATGATAAATAAAAATTACAAAAAAATGGGCCCCAAAATACTAACCAAGTTGAAAACACAGATTTTAAGAGAATTAAACCACAATCATTTAGAAGTAAGCCTTTTTAAAATCGAATGTCTGTAAGAAAAGTTATGCACCTAGAAGAGCAGGTTTTAGGTCACTTTTCTGCAAAGCCATTTTTCGAAAATTAGGAAAGGGGTGACATCATTGAAAATGATGAAAAATTGACCCAAAATTAAAAAAAGAAGTAAAATCACAGATTCTTAGAGAATTAAGCCACAATCATTTTGAAGTATGACACTTTGTAATCGCCTGTCTGTAAGAAAAGTTAAAGGCTCAAAAGTGCAGGTTTTAGATCACTTTGCAGAAACCATTTTTCGAAAATTTCATAAAAATTATGAAAGAGGCCCCAAAATACAATCTAAGTTGAAAAACCGGATTTTTAGAGAACTAAAGAAATTTAAGCAAAAACAAATTTCAACCATCTGTAAAAGTCTTAATTTCTTCACCTATAAATTCCATCCCTTTGGGTCTTGCTCTCCAGCTGGTTTTATTATTGGGAAATCCTTTACTGGCCATACAAAAGCCATTCCCCTTTATGCCCTTCAAATGATTTCAGTTATAATTTAATGTTTGCCAAGGGGAGGCAAAATGGCCGACGGCCTTGTGGCCTTGTCTTTATGTCTGAACCATAAATTGATGGTATTAGAGAGGTGCACAAAAGCTTTGTCAAGTGTCTCAGACGGTCAAATGGGGATACCCTAACCCCACGTAATCAAATGAAATTTACTCTTTACGAAACTCAGATTTAAATTGCCAGCAATTTTTCACGCATTTTTTTTGTTGAAGACATTTTTAGGCAATATTTGAAACACAGCGGAAAATTCTTGACAGTATTAGTTTCACAAAATTATAAATTATAAATTATATACAAAAATATTCTTAAATTATGAATAAAACTAAAAAACTATTACCGATTATTATTAAATTCCTTGTTTGCCAGCTCCAAATTTCCGATAATAATAGTTTTTCTCAGTGCTGGAGCGATTTCCCCATTAGGGCAGCTGCTGAGTCATGGACATCTGGTGGCCCTGTCCAGCTCATTTGTCCGGCAGAAGTTCTACTCTTCTCCCACATCTAGGGACTTTTTTTTATCACTAATAGATGCCACTTTGTTGGTGGGGCTGGTCAAAAGGAAAAAGAATCACAAGTTTCGTTGGCCAAATTGTTGACAAATTTCAAGGCGCACCTGGAAAGACAAATTATCAAAAAAGTAGGAAGAGTCCAGCGACAACTTTCTGCACGGTAATGAAATGATGACAAAGCGTTCAAGGAAAATCGGGAGAAAAGTGGGTGGTAAGCAGGGAAACCAAAAAATTTTTCTTTGTTTTGTTGACTTTGCTGTGGGATGTAAATTTTTCTTTTTCTTCTATTTTTTCCTTAACGTCATTAATTACACGCTTTGGAAGGTTGGCCAATTTGGGTGGCAAGGTGGCCTGGGGGCGTGGCAGTCATCTGCCAAGAAGAACGTTATGTACCTTAGAATTGGTATTTGCTCTAGAGTCTGGATCTCAAGCTCTCTTGGCTCGTAAAAGCCAAATGTCTGTCATTTAGTTGATTACAAACACAATTAGCCAAAGGTTTATTTGATTTTCAAGAAGCTATGCAAAGAATGTCTAAGATTGAATTGCTCATTGAGGCGAGAGTCTGGAGTGGACTAAGGAGGACACTCGAAGCTGAGCAAATATCAACGCGCCTGCAGGTAACAAATTTCGATCAATCATCGCCTGCATAATTATGCATGATCCTAAAGCGAGTCTAGCTATGCCACGCCCCTCAACGTTCATACACTTAGCCAAAATGAAGAAGCGTGCCTTAAAAATATCGAGCGGTAACAGCAAAAATAATTAGAGTGATTTTTAGGTTTATAAAAGAAGGCTAATGTATTTTTTCTTAAATTTAATTTTCTACATATATAATTATTTCGTTTTTAATTTTTTAAACCTTATTCACCTCGTATTGGTACACATGTTGTACTTCTGTAACTATTTAAAAAATCCGAAAAACTGAAAAATATTATTTAGCCATTAAAATTGTATTCTCTTAGCTTTTAGTTTGTAAGTGTATATTATTTGTAGAAGAGGGCAATCCCTGACCAAAAATAAATAAAATAAAAATATTTTGAGAACTGTATTTTGTATAAATGACTTGATAATATGGACTTCAGAAGCTCACTGGATAATTTATTTACTATATGCCACCGCATTACTAAATTTCATGATATTTTTGTTCCAAGTGAAACTCGCATTGCCTACTTTATTTTCCCCCCGTAACCATTTAAGCCACCAATCAGCGTCATTGGCAGCAGTGCCCAGTCGCTTCAGTTGCCCGGCTAATGCCAACACGGCTGGCGCCTGTTTTGAATTTTCAAAAAGTACGTGAAGGACTCCCTCCGCCCACCAGCTCCTCCTTATCAAACACCCAGGCCAACCCCTCCCATCATTGACTGCATTGCCGAGAACCAAACTGCACCAAAGTATGGCAATCATTTTTGCTTAAAGGCTCGCACTGAGCTCCAGGGCTCAGGACTATGGACTCCGGACTTCGGACTCGGGAATACTGCTCCATCTCCTCGGATGCCCCATCTCGGAATGACCAACATTTTCAATTACAACAAAGGAATGCCGGTCATTATTTATTATGCCGACCGCATGGCCTCCAGACTCCGACTGGAGAAGACTACCTCTCATTTCCTTGCCATCAACCGGCGGACTTGAATCGTTGAATTATGCACAGTGAAAAACAAAAAGATATATGGTAAATTCAAAGTGTTAATCAGTTAGAATTTAAGCTTCTAGGGTTAATTGCTTTTGACTTTATATAAATATGTGTATGCAATTCGTAAAACTTTAAACCTAACTCTAGCTTAAAATAATTATACACATGCTATAGCTATCATTTATTTTAAAAACACTTTAAAGAACAAAATGAAGGAAAAATCGTAAGTTAAATATAAATTCATACTTCTATTTAAAACTCATTATAAGCAAAAAGAAACCAAAACATTGTTTTTGATCTTTAGCTACTTTCTTGTTTCGCACTTTTGTGTTTAAAACTGAATATAATTTACCTTCCATTTTTTATTTTAATATGTTTATATTATTAAATACTAATTTTCTTTTTTTCACGGAAGAGTTTAAAAGCCCTAATTATATCTGTGTGTATTTTTTCAGAGCCTTTTCTCTCTTCCACAGCTCATTTCAGTTGGCGCGGCAACTTAAGCCTTCCACAACTGTCCTTTACCCTCACGCCCCTCCCTCTGCCACGCCCACGATCCGCCCACCCACTGACTATCCGATATTCATGAAGAAAACGCTGGCTGGTGTATATATACAGTTTGCAGTCACTGTCTGTGCTTCGTCATTTTTCAGAAACAGCCGAGCTTAACCCCTATTGCCCCTCGCCGAAAAGCGGCTTTTCATAATTTTCCGTTTATAAGACGTGCAAGCTGCAGTTACTACCCACCATTTACCACTCGAATCCCCTTTAGTCCTGTCAGTTTTACGTGTTTATGAAATTTTTACGCTGCATATTTCTGTGTCTGTATATTACTTAATGTTCGAAAGCCAAGGGAAAACTCGCATAAATCAACAGCAGGCGGAAAACAACATCTCTCATCCTTTATAAGTAATTTCTGGTTCGGTTTTGGGCCAAAAAATGCGGAGTTCATTGGCTCTTTCAAAAAACGGGGCAAACATTTTAATTGCATTCTGAAATACAAGTTTATTTTCCTGCTGCCAAACTCTTCAGATGCACACAAAATAATCTACGTCTGTCTGGTTGAAAGGACAAAAGGTCAAAGATATATTTTAATATTCATGAGCCATAACAGCAAACTGCAAAACGGAATCTGGCCTGGACATTCATAAATATCAAACAAAAGGGCATGTGGCCCTGACTTGATTAAACTGTTTATGCCCCATAAAACATTCGATGCGATAAGGCTTAAACTAAAAAGTTTGCTAAATAGAAAAGTCTTTGATTGGGACATTTAAAAGTGACTTTTCAGCCAAGCTGTTTGAATGACTTTACAGCAAAAACCTTTGGCCTTGCTCTCTTTTGAAACTTTGTAGGTTTTTGCTTGCCACTCTTTGTATTTTTTAAAGAATTTTTCTTCATTCATTCACAATACAACAAGTAGGTCGATTCTAGTAGAATGCATTCGAAAGCATGATTGACAAAACAACAAACATACACTGGCTTAAACAAAGAGAACGTATTTTTATAAGGGATAAATAAATACTCTTTTTAATAAATCATAATTTAAAAATTGTACTTGTTTGGGAAGGTTGCTAACGTAAAAACAAGTTAATTCGCACATATTTAAAATTTTGATAGTGTTAAACAAGTTTGTAATATAGTTTTAAGCACTTGGCCAAAATAAAAGTACCCGAAAAACTAAGTATGCTAAAGAAAAAGCTCGCCATCTATTATTAGTGTGTCCTGGTTTGGTTTCTTTTCTTTTACTACTTGCCCGTTTTTTTTGTTTTTGCTTTTCTGCACTCAGTGAACGGAAAATTAAGTTGTACAAGCTAACCCCAAAAGGCAAATGAAAACAATGATGATGACGACGATGACAGACCAAGAAAACGCTACTAATTTGCTCGTTTTGTATTCATGTTGATATTTTCACAGCCATCAGCCATCGGCCGACAGTAGAGCCTGCCTAATTGTTGACCAGCCCTGACACAGATATCCCAAAAGCAGCAACAGCAACGACAACAATTAGGGCGGCAACAACTGCCGAGTAAATGCAAACAAAAGTAAAACCCTTTTGCAAAAGCCAAACAAATGAGTTCGGTCAACAACAACAAGAGCAACGTGGCGTATGCGTAATATTATTTGTGCTTGTGGTCTCTTCTCTTTCTCTCGAGCTCTCGATTTGATTATGTAACAAATAAGCCGCACAAGTGGTTACCCCAAATACAACAACAAGTCGGGCCAACAACAATGGAAAAACAATATATAAATATATATTTTTGATTTATTTGAGCGTGTAAAGGGACACAGGATGCGAAGGCAAACAACAGAAGCGCCGAAAAGTTTGTGTCTTCTTAGTATCCCTTATTTGTTCGTCGATGGGGTATATCAGTAGATTTTTGCAACACATTTTAAACGATTTTGTTTTAAACTAACCAACAAATTTAAGTCTTGTATCTTGTAGAAATAATGATAATGAGATATATATTATCTCATTATCATTATTTCTACAAGATATTATATTTTTATGAAGCACTTTCAGCCGAAAGAATTTAGACACACAACTTTATCTTTATAATGTGTTTTTTGGTCCACAGTTTTAAGTCATTTGAAATATCGTTCAAATTCTGTTCAGCCTATTTTCTTTATGTTTTTTTCCCCCTTTTTTTATTGTTTTGAGGACAATTGTTGGCCATGTCCCCACGTTTTATTCCCGACACACCTACGATAATCCTGTTAAAATTTGTTTGTTTCAAATCGTGAAAAGTTTTTACTTCGCCTACTTCTTTTTTGTTGGCAGCAAAACAAAAACTTTGCCAGGTTAACCAAACTCAAATCGATTTGGAAACGGTGACAGGAGCTATATAGCATCAACAGGAAATTGATTTCGTATGCCAAAGACCCATCACGAATTCGGCCACGCCCCTCTGAAATCCCCCGAGTCGTGTTCTTTGGAAAATGGTGCAATAAAAACACGCCAGAAATCCAACGAAAATGTTTCTTTGATTTGACGCCGAGGCGATGAGCAAATTAGCCAGCTTCATAGTGGAAATTTCCCTGCGCTCCCTTTATTTCTCTCCTGGTTTCTTTTTATGTCCGACCATAAAATGTTTTCGCGCGAATTTTAATTTTACTGAGGGATAGGGATAGGGAAGTGTTCCTCTATCAACATAAATTTTCCTTTCTCCTCGGGTGTTTCCATTGTTTGCTTGTAACTCATTTGAGCGTAAAACATTGTTCCATTTTTCTTTTGGGGCTTTTATTTTCTCCTGCTAAAATTTCGCCCTCAAGAGCTGCACATGGCGCACTTGTAAATGCAATCGATGTGATTCAATTTGTTCGGGCATTAGATTCGATTTATTAATTAATTTTGTTAGTCCGCACAAACACAGCTTGGAACAACTTTTACAAACTAAATAAACGTTCAGGAAAATTGGGGTAGAGATGAATGGTTTAGGGAGAGTTTCACCAGTTCGTTTGTGTGAGAAAATAAATTAATTTTCCCCATTCAGTTTATTGAGGAGTTCATAAAAATAATTTATTTTCAAAGCCATTTTACATGTGTTTGTCATATAATTATAGTTTATTATAAGCTCAATTACCATAACTGCAAAATAGTTCGCAAGAGTGTATATTTCTATGGATTTGTAATAATTCAAAAAATTTAAATTTAATACCATAAATTAAAGGTTTTTTAGTGGATAGAATTTTCTTTACAACAAAGTAAATGGCAAGTCCTAGAAAGTTCAACTTTATTTACCTTAAAAAAAGTGATTCAATTTACAAAGGATAATAATAGTACAGTTTTAGATTCTCTAGTATTTGAAAAGCATACTTTAAGAAATGAAAAATCACTCAAGTGTGTCTGAGATTGTTCAGAATGTAGGGATACCATATTTACCCTAAAAGGATCTACTTTATGGCCAACTTGAGGACAACTTAATAACTTTGGCACAAATGCAAGAGCCATTACTACAAGAGAACGGCTGACGGTTTATTAAATATCCTGGCCATCAGTGGACTCAAATTGCTGGTAACACATTTAACAGACCCGAACTACAAATGTTTCATTTAGCACTCGAAAGTCATTAACATTCCCTCTTGAGCTCAAACAATTAGAAGATGATGAAACGTTTTTTCCAGTTATTTCTTCAAGAAACTACTTCGCAGTGTTATTAAAAGCAAATTATTCGACTATTTTAGCGCTTTGGACTGACACAAATTTATGTAAACGATAGTGAAAAAATATTATTATTTTCACAAGCATACAAAACTCCTTCATCATTCGAGAGCATAATTTGTGTTTTCTTCCTGGGAAAAACTTTCGCAGTACAAGAAAACTAATCAATCTTAATGTTCCGAGCGAGCAACAAGCAACAAATTTACGTGTTGTTGCTGGCGTCGTTGTCATTAGAAAATGTTGCAGGTAAATGAACGCTTGCGATCCATTTCGCAAAAAAAAAAATGTACAAAAAACATTCTCACACGAGTGTAAGAAAAATCGAAAAATGTTCAAACTTTAAGGGGGCGTGGCACTGAGTGAATTTGACAGTGCGTATTTTTGGGCAAATGACAAACGCGCAGCTTCGTGATTGATGTCTCATCATTCAACTGGCAAAGAAGAAAATTCTTTTCTTTGGCTAAAAAAGAAAAAGTATAAGCTTATACTTCTTCCATGTTTTCTTTTACTTCTTGTTTTCTCTTCACCTTCTTAAAGCAGTTTTACAAATGTTTACAATGTTGCGTGATTTGCAATTGAATGTGAAATGCGGAGAAAGCGGAAAAGTGGGGGACGGAAAGTCAGTGCAACTGGGGAAAGAAACCGTGGGAAAGTCCCCCTTTACAAACGGGGAAGATGGATTTGTGTTGGGTCACTGAAAGGTGAGAAGTTCATCGATTTGTAGTCCAAGAAATGAGGGAGTCAAATTACTTCAAATATTTATAAATAAATGAACTGAAATGAAAGGAATCTCACTGTTGTCTTGGAATTTTCTTTAAATTAGTTTAAATGGAGAAACTCTCCTCCTTAACCCACTTAACCCTACCATTTTCCATTTTCCTTAAAGCCAATACCAATACATATATATATATTTTATCACACCCTTTACATCACTTCCAAGTTCACCTTACTCAACTCCTTTTACCATCCCCCTCGATTACGTGTCGTTCTGGTAGAAATGTTTTGTAATCTAGTCAGCTTCTTTCGTAAATTGCCAAAATAAAATAAAACTGAAATCGTTTAAACTTGAATGCAGACAGAGATGAAAAAATAAAAAATGGGAAAGAAATTTTAGTTTACAAGCAACCAAAACGGCCTTGTTTTTAATTTTTAATTGCAGATATTTTTTATTTCCAAAAATACACTTTCTGAAAACGAAAACAAATAACCTATTAAAGCACTTCAAAATATATTTGTATATATCATTATATTATATTAACATAAAATTTAAATAAGAAATAAATTACTTTTATGGGTAACAACAAAAAATATATAATCTATATTAAGAAACAAAAAATGTAGGAAAATAAAGTACCCGATCCCACTTTTGTATATCGGCACTTTATCTATATTTTTTATAACTTTCTGTGTATTTTTGTTAGCTTTTCCAATTTAATTTCCAGGCGCAGCGTGGAAATCCACCGAAAATTTCACACGCAAATCCCATAAATACAAGCAGCAGCCGCCGATGCCAAAATAAATTATCTGAAACGTCCTCAGAGCAGCCGAACACACACAGTTGCCCCACAAACATCCCGCCGACGCATGCGATAAACAACAAATACAAATACGTACTCCAGATGAAATTGGCATGCAACATCCGGTGGCGTCTGCGCTTAGAATTGCAACAACTGCACAGCCCGAAAACAAATGTCGAATTGAATGTCAGAATATTGTTTGGCTTCGAAAGGAAGGGAAAGCAGGGGAAAAGCGGGGCAAAAAGGACAACAGGATCCCAGGCAGCTTTTGTGTGTAAGCCAAAATGCATGTCAATGAAGAATATTTTTGGCGTGAGATATGCAAACATGAACCAAAAATGAATTTACTATACAGAAGGCGGAAAGTCGGGGGGCAGGACAGTTCCAAATATTATGTCCCACTGTTTTCGGGGGGGCGGTTACAGCTTCGCTTTTAGCTATTTTTATGCATTTGTCATGACTTCTGCGGCCTTTCAATTTACCAAAAAACAATTCGATTTGTTTGCAAACTTTCCAGACAGGAGATGGAAAAGTGGCTGACATTTTTAAATGAAAATTGCTAGGGAAAAGTTTGTGCAGCCCTTACAAAATTTGAAAACTTAAATTAAAGTGGGTCACAAAAGGTACCTACGAAACGTTAAAGTCATAGATTAATTAATGTTGTTTATATTAATATTTAAAAAAAATTATAAAAAAATACACATATATTGTACTTTTTTTCGATTGCAAGACCTTAAATTTTAAAAATAATAATAATAATCATTATTTTTTAATAGATTTTTTTGTAAAATATATTTCAAAATATTTCTTCTAAAAATATAAAGTTTACATATTTGTTTATTCGTTTAGAAATATAGTGATCAAAATACACACTTATAAACACATATCTTGACAAATTAAACTAGCCCATCAATTTATTGTATTTTTGTAGTATCCAATTAAAGTGCCTTAAAATGTGTACTTACATCGTTCAACCGTTTAAAATATTCTCCGAATTTCACAGCATTTAATTACAAAATCAAAAGCAGTCACCGCAGCGACTAGAAACCCATTTTCCGGGCAACATAAATGACCAAGTCCCAACAAAGTTCCTTTTCCACACAACAACTCTGTCGGGGCCAACCCTTTTTTGACAGTTTGAGCTGCAAGCTTCAGATACAAACAGAGACAAACAAGCTGGGAAAGAATGAGCATTTTCAACCCACACAGAAAACATACGAAGGGAGCGAAATACTTTTCATATTACGTATACGATTCACATTTGTGACCTGATTTCGGCCTTATCAATGCAATGTTTTTTGTTGTTTGTGGCTTCTTTTTCTGCTCTTGTGGCAGTCACATGACAGTGTGTCTGTACACAGGAAGAAAATTAGGTTACTTATAAAAGTTCGTTTACAAAAAGCAAAATCATCTTTAAATAGATTTTTAGTTAGATTTTGTCTACTTTGTATATATGATTAAATTCTAGGTCATAAATTATTTAACTTACAAAAGAAAGCATAACATTTAATGAGTATTGAAGCCAATAAACCTATTATTTTTTTACTTTTAAATAACATTTCATCTCAATTAAGTTAATTAAAGCCTGCGAGGGTTTTGAATTTGAACATATTTTAGGGTTCACTTTTGGATATCTTTCGTAGTTATTGCAAATTCAGATTTATCTAAAAATTTCTATTTAATTTTATATTTTTTGTATATTATTTTAGTTTAAAAAAAACGTATCTTTCCTTTCTTTTTGGTGGCGTTGCAATCTGCAGCACAATCTCTGCCCAACGACGGAAAAATGAAGTTATTGGAAATGACTGTCAAGCAAAACGGCCACCAGCTCGGTCTACACAATCACAAGTTCCCGGCATCTCAACATATTTTCTTTTCTCTTCTTTTAGATTTTTTTTGCCTGGCCTGCACGATACGAAATGTTTGGCATCTTTGGATTTCCTTTTCTTGGGCATTTGTTGTTTTGCCAGGGCCACATGGCATCACTTTTTACTGGTAAGCAACAATCCCAGAACCGTGTCGATAATCAAACGTCAGCGTATAAAACTCAGGGCTTTACTATTCCTGGCATCTCTTTTCTTGCCAGTGGACACTTCTCGGGTTATTTGGTACGAAGAAGGGCTTTTTGTTGAGAAATTTGTTGGTTTGCTTGGCGCGAATTGAATTTGCGAGAATTGAATTTGGTAGCAGAATGAATGGCTTAAAATAGGTGCTGTATGAAGTGGCGATTTTATTGAGCACTGGCAGAGGTACCAGTCCATTTTCGTTGTAGGTTTCTTACCAATTTATTTAGTTTATAGAGTTATAAGTTTATTTAAGTTTAAATTTTCCCTGTATATAAATGGAATTACATTCCTTAGCCAATTTTAAATAATTAAAGCTTAATTGGACACCTTTGTCTATTTCTTCCCCCAAAACTTAAAGCCATTATTTATTTTTTATTTAAAAAAACACCTTTGCTGCGGTGTCAACACTTTGATTACATTGTCAATTAAATCTGCATTGAAAACCGCAATTATATTTCCCATTCACGCCCATCTGCTTTTCCTATCTCCTTTAATAATGTTTAATTGATTTTGATCAATGAAAATTATTTCACATCCATTGAAGTAAACAAATAAAAACAGGTCTTGAAATAATATTTAATTAATTAATAACATATTGATAATGAATGGAGCAATTAACACAGCTTTGATTATGGGACAATTCTATTGATTATTGCGAGAGATCCAGATAAACAGATAAGTATGAGCACCGGCCTCTCATTCGCCGTGTTGTGTGCGCTTTTTTATTTATTTATTTTCTCATTTCATGCATATTGGTTTTATATTCTGCCATCGTACGGTGCATTAATGGGCAATTAATTTTTTATTTGTCAAACCAATGCCAATTGAAGCGTAAACATTTCAATGGATAACCAGTGAAGAGAGTTTTGTCCAACCGACATGCAAAATGGTCCCCATAAACAATGCGAGTGGACCATATAGTGGAAAAAAAAGCGAGTCATTAAATAATTATGCGACAACAAAAACGGGGGCCACCTGCCGTCCGAACTGCTAAATTGCATTACATTTTGGCTTTATCAAATGTCGAGCAAAAAAACCGAAAATTGGAATGAGAACTGCATTTAAAAGTGCATCAATATGCATTCAGATGAGTTCTCCATGTGCAACAATATTTAAATTAATAATGCAATAGCGACAACAGATCGAAAACGCCATAATTCGTACATATACTTTTACCGTTGCTTTAGCCTTATCGGATGATGCATTTTATAAACCAGATACATTTTATATATATTTTATACATTTTTGCCTGATTTCACTTCCGTTTTCAACTGTCGTGCGCACGTACCATTTTTTTCGTCCTGTTCATTAATGAATTAATTGTTGCACCGGATATTTCAAACATTTTAGATTTGTGGTTTTTAATTTCCTGCAAAATAATCGGCCAATGATTTTATATAACCAGCTCTGCCTCGTTCTGTTTGCTTTGGGGAAAATCAAATGAAATTTTATACGAATGTAAACATTTTGTGGTAATTTCGGTTTTGCCGTCCTGACTTTAAATTGCCAATGGAGGAAAAACGGACAAACAACAAGGTGATGGAAAAAGGGGGAAATGGGAAAGTGCGAGAGAGAGATTGCGCAAATGTTGTGACAATGGTTGGCCAGGGTTGCCAAATGACTGACAGAATGTGTTTGCCTTGCCTATAACTATGTCCGTGTCTCTATATATATATATGTACATATATATGCATTTCTGTGTCTGTTTTTTGTGTTTGTTTAGTGGTTAAATTAGACTAAGTGCAGTCAGCCAAACGTCAGTGGCGGGGACATTTTTACGATCTACAAAACAGTTCTCGCTAATAGAAATTAAAAATTTGTGAATACGCTTAAACTCTTTTTGTCTTACATAGGAAACGGGTTGCAATACATGGTTGATGAAAAAAATACTCTCACTCAATACCAAATTTAATCGTAATTAAAAAAGTAAAATACATGTTCTAAAAAGTAAAACTATTACAACTTCATGTGTAAGTAATAACACAAATACAAAATTAAATCAATTTAAATAATAGTGTCTATTAAAAGAATTTAACAATTCCATCAAATTTATTTTTGTTTTAATTTTTTAAAGACAAACAATAAAATCGAACTATACATTTTAAAAATTGAAATGTATTATTGTTATTCCAAAACACTCAACACTTTGCTAGCTTCCCACAAAAACACAAATATTTTTACTCTTAATAAACTTTTCTTTAGTGAATAAGGAGGGGTAAGACTAAAACTTACCCATCCCTATTTACTATTAATGGCGATATCATACATTTTTCATAAATTGTATTTCATCTTTAAGTATATGTCTCACCCACGTCGAAAAATATTTTCCTAGAATTTACATTGATTCACCTTCAGCAGATGAGAGATGATTTCGTTAAGCGGCTTACCGAATCAGTTTGTGGCTAGAGCTTTTGGCATTTTCTTGGGACCAACTTAAAGACTTTCCGAAGAAATTTGGCAAGCAGCGAGAACGGGAATTTCACCCGCTTTCCGAGCTGGCGAATTTTCCCCTCGAGTTTCCCGAACGGCCAAGTTGTTTGTTTGCCATGTGCAGCGGGCCTACAAAACATATTTCCGTTTCATTTACTGGCCAACAAAAAATATAAAAACCAAAACCCAGAAGGAGCGAGGAAAGTTGCTGGCCAAAAAATACCAGAACAACAAATTTGAAGCGGGGCGAAACTCCATAAACTGGTCGACCCCAAGTAGAAATTGCTTGTAACCTATTTGGCAGCCAAATTTCATCATCGAAGCCCAAAAATTTGCTCGACCACAAAAATGTTCGCTCAACTTTCTTTTTGGCTTTGGTCTTTTCTTTCCTCGGGTTTTCCCTGCCGACTTTTCCCCGCTTACTGTCCCTTTGCTGTCACACAATGTTTGCATGTCCTGCGAAAGGGGAACCGGGTTCCTGTTGGCTGGCTACTTCATTTTCTGCTTTATATTTTCCATCGTTAGCACTGGCGACGCCAGCGAACCTAAAAGCGCTTTTCTCCGCTTTTCCCTCGGTGGGAAAATTCTTGGCACCAGCTGTAGGTGCCGGCCATCTCCCTCGCACACCCTATCGCCGTCTCATTCATGGGCCGACAAGATAAACAGCATTTTAGGCAAAGGTCCTGTCCAGGACTTTTTTTCCTGCTGCCTTTTGTCGCGATAACTGCAATGTCTTCTGTTTTTTTTTTATTTTTTGTTGCTCAGTGGTTTTTGTGCCACATACATATGTGTTCATTGACCGCAATTTTAGTCAACGCTTTTCTGCATTTCCCTCAGTTTTCCACCCACTTTTTCCGCCCACAATCGCATTGAAAGTGCATATATCTAAATGGGCAGTTTCACATTGATTTCGGTTTCGCATAAAGTTCAATGAGTTTCTGGAACAAACGCAAACAAAGCCAAGAAATCGGTTAAATGAAGCCGCATACATATAGAATTTATAAATATTTTTATGGTTGTATGTTTGTGGTCTAGAGAGCATCGAGATCATCCTGATAAACTGCTATGGGTGAAAGTTTTTGGCATGCCGAAAATCGCGAAACCAAATGATAGGGTTGGGTATGTGAATTATAATTTATAAAAAATACTTTATTTATTTATTTATTTATTTATATTTAAAAGAACGTTTTTCTTGACCCTGTAATAAAATTTAATTTACCATTATTGACGCCATACGATTTTATGATTATAATAAGTTATTAACAAAGAGTTTTCATAATACCATTTAAAAGTCTCTTAAAATATCAGTGAGGTTTAGTGAGAAATCAAATTAGATACCCGAATTTAATTTAATTGTTGCAGAATATTTTAAGCAAATTGCTTTTCGCTTCACCATAAAACTTCGAGCAATTAACTTGTCAGCTTAAAAATACTTAGGCAAGCCATTTATGTTTAGCATATTAAGCAAAACCGAACCACAATTAAAGATGCTTAGCTGTTATGCAAAATTACACATTCTCAGCTGAGCCGAAAATATAATTTTATGATTTAACTGCATATTAATGAACAAGACGAGGGAATGAGAGGGAATACCGCTCTCAGTTTAACAAACCAACTGACAAACCACAACAAGTCAACTGCCATTAAAACCGAAATAACCGGAAAAGCCATGAAAAGACAATAAATAATTTTAAAATGACCGCAAGATTTCCATGCGAGTAGGCAAACATTCTCGCTGGGAAATTCCTTAAGAGATTTGCCCAAGTGTTAATAGCTCATAAATATTTGAAAATGTTTTGCATTTTCTTTGGCGATGCAAACCTTGTCGTGGCGGCGATGGAATCCTTTTAGCAAGGACTTTCGTTTGCGGTCATAAATGGAGGACGACCTACACACATCCTCCCTTAAGTGTGACATAATATCTAAAATATTTTGTGCAAAGTTACACAAAAGACGATGGAGCCAAAGGACCAAGGGCGCACATGTGCTTGGCTTGCATGGCCATTTAATTTTGCAAAATGTTTGTTTGATGTCCTTAATAGGCTTAGAGACGCTACCTTGCAACCGAAAAATGATGAAATATTCAAAAGTTCGTGGCAAGCACAAGGAGAGAATGGTAGGCTAAGAAAGATGCAAGTCAAACACAAGTTTTCCCCAAGATTTTTTCCTTTTTTCTCGACCCGTTTCCTTTCCTTTCCACATATTTCACTTGATAATGCCACGACAAGCAGTCCAAGTCCACCTTCAGATATCCTTTTAGCCCAACCATATCCTCTTGCTCACGAAATGCATTTGCCTTTCCACATGTGTACACTGAGAACATAAAATAATATTTAAGTTTCCATATTTACACATACTAAATTTGATTAAATAAAAAAAACCTTCCATTATATTAGAAAGGCCATATTCTTATATTCGTATAAAGTAGATTAAACACCTTAGAAATCTCTGCATTTTCTTTAAAAATTATTAATTATACAAATTGTAATGGTTTTTTCCAATGCTAATTTTCTCTTAATATTACTCTTACATATTAAACAAAATGTAAAAGGACAAACTAATTCATGCTTATGTTTTAAAAATTAACGAATTTAAGAATAGTTTTTTCCACTGTAACTGTAAGATTCTGTGTGTAGTTGTCGCTGGAGGACTGAGACCAAAACTTTGGCACATTGAGGTTGTCGAAAGTTTGTCTATTCATTAACCCAAATACTTGAGAGGGACACAAAGAGACGAGTGCTAGGCCAGGTTTAAGCCGAAGTTCCATGAAGCTAATTTGCATATTTGAGTGACTGCACATAGGACTCTCGCTTTTTTCTTCATCTTTTGTTGGCCATGACAGATGACAGCGATAAGGCAAGAAGTCTTAGACCAAATGGGTTTAATCGCTTTTGCGGTTTTTGTGCATGACGTCAAAGGCCCTTGGCTTTATTGTATTTCGCAGAACTTATTCAATTATTTTCCACTTAATGTCCTTTGTCAAATTTTGGATCTCATGGACTAAAACTGCAATTTAAATATGTTATTTATAAGGAAAAATGTATAAAGTTTATCTTGCACTTTTGAAAAAGGTTTAGCAATTTCTATTGCCTTTACTGATTACATTAGTACGATTTTAATTGCCTTCTACTAGTTCGAAGAATGTCCAGACTCAATATCAGCGTTAGAAAAATGCGAAAAACCTATATGAATAGGTTTGTGCCTACTGAAATTCCATAATCTTAAGTCACCTTTAACATTTTTTTAGCACTCACATAACCGTTTAATTATTATATCGACAATTGTTATCCCCACATCATACACATGATTGTTGCGTTGCTTTTTATGACAATCAAGGCCGCAAATCAAATACGCCCAATTAAACATTGCCTATTTTTAATCCCACCGAAGCCACTGCCTTTTTCGTAATTATTTTCCAACAAAGTGAGTTGGCGGGCAGCGGGGGCATCAAACGTTAAACGTTCATAGAAAGTTGAGATAGATTGTGTGAAATCAGCGCCAACCAATTTCGAATCAATCACCAAACTCAGCCAGAGAAAAAGGCAGCCCAACGAATCGAGGACCTAATCGAGCGTAATGATTGCGTTGGCCTCAACCGAGAAAAAAGTTTCGATTTCTGCAGCTGAATTTGTGCTAAATTAAGCGCTCATTATTTTAAGTGTGTGCCAAAAAGGAACGAAGGAATTTTATCTAATAGAATTGTTTCGGCACGAAGCTTATAGAAACATTTAAGGAAACTTTAATTCTAAAGAAATCGCTGGAGTTTTAAATTCACTTGTAAAGGTGTATGCATAAATATATTTTGATGTCAAAAACTTTTATATTTATAAATATTTCCAAAATTGTATAATACCATTTAAATTTCAATTTAAAACGATTTCAATAAAGGACTTCTGTCCTACCCAAACAAATCAGAAAATAATATCTATTAGAAAGACAAAGGCTAAAACTTAAGGCAAACTTTGAAGGAATTAAAGTTTTTGTGTTGAGGTCACCGTTATACATTAATGAACACATGTTCGCAAGACATTAAAATTAAATGTACCGCTCATTAAAATTTGAAACATTCCAAAGGGACAGGCCGAACAAATTTCGAGGCAAATGTAGCTTGACATGCGCAATTTAGTGGGTTGCAGAAAGGCTTTTCCCTCGACACTCGCCACCCACTTTTGGGCATGCATCATATCACAATAATAACGAAGCATTTAATTTTAAGTGCGGGGGCAGGGTCTCGAGTTTCAGGTTTCAGTTTTCGGGCTTCCATCATCATCATCAGGCAGCAGCATCGATAAAGTCAAAGTGTTAGGTCGGATGCAGGGGGTGGGGTGATGGTGATGACCTCCAGGCAAGCCCATAAAACAAAACCGACATATTGCTGGGGTGAGAAAGGGACAGACTGAAAAGGACACCCGCCGAGTGACCGACTGACTGACATGGACATTGTCAGGGACATGGGACATGCTCGGACACAAGTTCAATTCAATTTTTCGGCCATGTTTTTGTCATTTCCATATATGCAAATGAATATGTTGAGGACCGGAAAATCAGGCGGAGAGCTAGAGTTGGGAAATTCCGCTCAAAAGGAGAGGGTTTGGTTGCGAGGATACAAGTCCCGTGAATATGTGGCAGCGAAAAAGGGCCTGCGTGGGTAATCAAGTTTGGTTTACCCTATATGTACATTTTCAATTAAATTACAAGTCTTTAATGACATTTATTATGCTGGAATATCTTTGATCTTATTTAACGTTTTAAAATTTCGCAAAAGCTCGAAATATAGTAATAGTGATAGTTTAAAATGTTTGTTTACATGTATAAATTTAAAATGGCTTTTTAAATAATTACACATATAAATATGTTTTGTAGTTATATTGAATTATATTCAATCATGACTAAATCTTTCGATTTATTTATCTTGACACATATACTTCTCAATAATTAATAAAAAAAACATATCCATTTTAATATGTATTTCCTTAACATTTTTAATAATTTATTTAATTTATTAAGTTGTTTATAGTTCTTCATATCTAAATTACCACAAGCCCTGTAGTCATTAAATTTTGGACATGGAAGAAACCAAATAGCTCATAACCGATGACAAACGATGAATAAAACAATAGGGGAGTGGGGACTTTAAAAGGGGGCCTTAAATTAAATGTTTGGGAGGGGACTTCGACTATAAAGGGTCTATGGGCTTTAGGCAAACATTTAACGCTGCCGAAGGATTTGCAGCTGACGAAAAGCTAACCAGCACGCAGGCAACAGTTGTTGTACACAGTGAAAATATATCTGCAAAATGTGAAATGAAGTCCATACTTAATAGGTATATAATAAAATGATTATATAATACCTATAAACAAGATAAGAATTTTATATTTATTTTTAATTGCTGAATTCAGAGCCCTATTATAAAATCACCCAATGATCAAGTTTATAAAAAACATCAAATTGTTAATTTGTGAACAGGCAAAACACAAATTTAAATACTCAAAAGATTTTAGTATAATCTACAAAACATGGGTATATATTGTTCTAAGCAATAATAAGGTCCATTTCTGAAATAATTAAAACGCTTTTTCAGTGTAGGCGCCAGAGAAGATATGGAAAAGGAAGTGGGGGTAAAATACAGAGTGAGTCAGATGGATAGATAGATAGTTAGATAGAGAACGATACAAAATACAAATGAACATACGCAATGCGGCAATCAAAAGCCAACACGCACAAAGGAGAGGGAGGGGGTGAAAAGAGGAACCGGATGGGGGCAAAGGTTAGGAAAATAGGGTGGGAAAATAGGGAAAATGGGTGGGAGTTTAGAGCGAGATAGATCCCGCACAGAAGGACATCCGGTCTTTGGCCGTACAACGACAAATGTCATCAAGCAGTCCAAATAATAATAAAATATACACTTAAGCCTCGTTTTGTCTGTCTGCCTGTGTGCGTGTATTTTGGCCACATGTGGGATCCCCCTAACCACCACTAGCACCCCCCCCTCCCCTCCCCTGCGTCCGACTGTGCGTGGATTTAAATAAAACGGAAATTTATTTCGACAAATGGCATTTACTTGCAACGGATGTGCCGCCATTACAATGACACGGAAAGGCTACACACATACACACTCACGGAGAAAAACATAGTGAATATTTAATAGTCAATTTGGGGTTTATGATTCAGAGGGAGCCTAATGTTTAAAAAATATTGATATATCTTAGTTAAGATGTAAGTCTTCAATACTTGTTTAATTATCTTACTCCCTCAACTTAAGTTTTTAATACATTTTCTAAGAATTTTTGAAAATTTTTAAGTTAAACAATAAATCAGATATTTTATAACTCTATTTACTAAGTTGTAAGGAATTAATAAACATTTAACAAGGTGCTGCTCTTCCAAATGTCTCTTTATTTGCCATGAATTAAAGACTTCTTTGTCCATTTTAGTCCCATGTTAGTGTTATTTTTCTCTGTGTAGGTACTCGCAGGACTCCACAGGATCTTCGCTCAACTCGTGCGCTATTCAAAAACGAGCGCTGACTGGGAAACACAGCGTGAAGCCAAAGGAATCGCAAGGACCAACTGACTGACTGACTGGCTGACTGAATGCCTTCAATGTGCATAAGTGGGATAATGGGTCAGGCTAAGCCACAAGATATCCAAGTGGCTGCCATCACGATGATGATGTCGGTGATGATAATGATGCGGGATAATGTCTCGTACCGGAAAAACCCCACACGCATTGCGAGAAAGCAAGGCGAGCGAGTCTTGAAACACGCACAACTCACTTTGCAGTATGATAAATTGTAGAAGATATCACGGCAGACTCTTTTGCATATGTACATTGTACTTTATAATTTGACACTGTCAACAAAATTATAAGATTAATCTTAAAGCACTTCCAAAGAAAGTTTTTATTTTGATAAACCATAAAAGGGCATGAAATCTAAAAAGCTTGTATAAATAAATAAATTGCATTCAAATTTTAAAATGTTTAATGTTGGAATACTCGTTCAAGAAATTCCAGTCGAAATTTTAATCATTTTTGTTTAAGATTAAAAGTTTGATTTTAAATTTAAAGTAAATTTATGAACTTTATTGAATCAAAGTTTTTTTTTAATTTTTATATTACTATAATATTATTTATATTTAACTTTATTATGTCAATAAATAAACTATATACGAATAAGAAACATAAATGCACTGACTAAATATAATTTGTTTTATTATACATAAAAATATTTTACTAAATTTAAAGTCTGCAATAATTTCTTCCTGCGTAATCATAACTTGGGGCATAAAGCCTTCCTCGTAATGTCCCTCCATCATATTTTTCCCCACAGACGCTCAGGGCATTTAGCATTCATGAGATAATAACAACAGAAAAATATCAAAAAAAAAAACAAGTGGACAGCAATAAATGATTTTGGGGCCATGCCGAAACATGTCATGATTCTTGGTATTTTTTTGTTTTTCCTTCTCTAACACAACACTGCGTATACACAATCGTAAGTGAAAGTCGGTGTTTAGTCCTTGGGCTATGGATAATTTGGGTTAAGCTCACCCACACACTCATCACACACATATGCTTGTGGCATAATATTTTTCGGCCAATTTTTACTTTGATCCATTTATGGTTCTGTTTTTTTTTTTGTTTGTTTGGCTTTTTATTAAAAATAAAATGTTTTATTTGACTAACTTGTTTATGTTGGGCCTTAAAGCTGACCCTCACCAGGAAAAGGTCCCAACTGGAAAAAAGGGTTTCTGATTGTGCGTATCAATTTTTATGGGCAGGGGAATGGGGATTAAACGCTGGATGAGTGTGAATAGCATAGGAAATGAAATTCTTATCAGGCCATTTGGGGATTTCCCCTGTTAAGTGAGATAGCAAGTGGTTGGGTGTTATTTAAGTAATGGAAAATTAAATGTATTAAAGATATATGAATCAGAATGCCATAAATAAAAACGAAAACTATCTAGTGAGAATTAAAAACGAAAAAATGTAAGCCAATACAATTTAGTTATGCCGATGATTACATTGGCTTTATTTATTATACCGTAATTATTATATATTTGTACTTTTTTTTAAAAATATTTTAAAAGCTTTTTTATGTTTCATTATATAATACTTAAATACTTGAAAAATGTGTTAAAACAATCTAACTAAAAGTTTCAGCTCACTCACCTCATTGTAACTCAATCAGATACAACTTTTTCAATTAAAAACACACCGCTCCCGATCCCAAACACTTTCACCTTTAAGAACCGCCACCGCAATTTTCCAATGCCCCTCGGCCCGCTTTGCCCTTACCAACCAACGAACATGCCCCACGATAATTGAATTATGAAACATCATTTCGCTGTCTGCGTTAACCATAAACGCATTAAGTTCGCGTTAATGAAGAATTATGCAGATGATGTCCAGGTCCTGACCTCAGACTAGACTTCAATACAATGGCGCGGCGAGAGGAGAAATATAAACGAACCTATAAAAGCCTTGGCCATTAGCAAGTCTGGTCCATTAAAACTGCACACACACAAGGGATAAAGGAGCTGGGAAAAACTTCTGCAGTGAATTTGCTGAATTATTAATTAACCTCAAACAATTAAAAGTGAGATATTTAAAAAATGTTCGTATAATTAAGCGATGTGCAAGTAAAGGATGGGTTTTATAAATCCTTTTAAGCAGCCAAGGAATTCGTTGAAGGAAATGGTTGGAGGTTTCAAGACCGATAAACAATGTAGATTGTAATTAACTTGACCGGCCCTACCTGCCCCCGGCCCTGCCCATTTCCCACCCATTTTCCACCTGCATACAAATGTGGGTGGCAGCGACTTAATTGCATGCACGAAATGCAGGACTCGAATGAATGACATTCATTTTCGATTCGCTTCCACTGTCTTTGCTGCACTTCCGTTTTGCCACACACACACAGGAAGGCAGCCAAAGGATTCAGCAAGGATGAAACTTTGACGGTGGAAAATGGAAGGTAAAAACTGGGGGGAAAAGGCATAAGGGGCCATCAATGTTAAGCAATTGGGTCGCCCCTCTCGAATTTCATAAAGCATTCTCATTGAAAATAATTAAAATGCGTCAAGCGTTCAAAATCAAGCAGCGTGGAAATTTAATTGTATTGAAACGCAGGGAGAAAAGCCTCACCTGATCCCTACTATTTTTCCCCATTTTCGCGCCCCTCATTCTCCATCCGAATGAATTGGTTCCATTTGGCAATTGGGCCAACAAATGAGTTTATTTTTTCTTCTTTACTTTCACAGTTGACTGAGTCGGGAATGAATAAAGCAAATATGGAAGTTGAGTGCGATAAATGCAATTGATCAAAGGGAGAAAAACAAAAATGTCTGGAAACTACTGAAGAAATGGGTAAAACTTAAGCCGCTTGTTTTACCCATTTCTTCGGTAGTTTCCAGACCTTTTTGTTGCTAAAGTTTAAATAGCATAATCCTGGGAAAATATTTATATACTTTAATTGCGCTATCGTCATGAATGAACCAATTTGAATTATTGATTATTTTAGACACAAATGCTATGATGATTATTAAAAACATATGTATTTAAATTCAAGCACTAGCTTTTATATTTCACCTCTGTTCTCTATGATTAAAATTCAGCTCCTCTTACCCACGCAATTACAAATAAAGGCTTAATTTTCATATGCATATAAATGTTGCTTTTCGTGTTTTTTCTCATTTCTGCTCTACTTTACAGCGGACACATGCTACTTTTCCCATGGTCAAAGGAAAATGCGGACAGAGCCCAAGGCCACGGGAGTACAGTGAACACTGAATGGGTAAACGGAGGTGAGGCGTGGACATAAAAACCCGCAGCTGTCATTGGCAATAAAAATAATAACACCCATAGAGTGCTCAAAAAGTTACAAAAGCAACAACAGTCAAACATTTTCAATGGCTCCACGTTTTTTATCAATCACAAAATAAACACTCAACAATGGAAGGGAGCGAGTATATGTTTATGCATTTCCTTTTCAATACAATCCATTTTTTATATTATCATATTTATTTATAGGTACTACAAATGCCCCACAGGAAGCTGTAAGCGTCATTCCCGTTTCACTTTGATATTGTACAGGAGCAAAAATACATAAAAAAATATTTTTAATTTTCACAGTAGCATATTTCTACGGCAACCTCTCTGCCATAATTGAAGTAAAAGCCAACGCCATTTGATTATTTGTATATAAATAAAAAGAATTGCGATTTTTTTTACGATTTGTTTGTAATGGAATCAAACAACACAAGAAACAAGATGTAAGTAGAAGGCTAAAGAAGGAGCTCCCACCTCCAAACATCAATTTTTCATTTTCACCGAGGAAAAAGAAATGAAAAGTCCACAAATATATGGCAGTCTCATAAATAGGAGACCAGAAATCAATTGACAATTTATTGTTTGAAACATAAAAAATGAGCGAGTCTGTGTTGAGCTTGGAAAGGATGTTGGTTGGGAGCAGGCAAAAATCTATATTGAATTACGAGCCAGCTAACAAAATGTCAAAATAATAATAATAAAAAGACGAAATGACAAAAAAAGAAAGTAAATAAAAAGATAGAAACAGCTGCTGTACCCTATAAATTAAGTTTTAAAGCAAATTATTAATTCGTAAAGTATTTTAGTATTTGGCCACATAATTATACACACAAAATAAAATATGTCTAAATATGTATTCTATTAAATAGTAAATAATACCCAATGGGTCTTAAGTCATAAAAAATAAGAGTTTTATCATAGCTTAAACTAACATAAAAAAAAAGATTTTATAATATCGATCATATAATGACATTAAGACAATTTTAATTTATAAAGAACAGTAAATTCTAAAATGAATATATCAAAATTCGTTAACATTGTACACCAACTTTAAGAATGTAACACTCTTATCACGAATGAAAAAATGCAAACACGTGTCTTTAAAATGAAACAAAGTGATGTTGTTACCAGTCCTTTTTTGTCAGTTGCATGGATTCAGTTACAGCAAATATACCCATTTAGCCATTATTTAAAGAGCATCCCATGACATAGACATATATGTATCATACACATTTTTATATAAAGAGATATTGTATGTGCATTGCTTGACTTTTTGTGGCCATTGTTGCTCGGTCGGTGGCTGTTGTTGATTCTGTTGCTGTTCTCTGGTGTGCCCAATTGCCTTTAAATTGTACCGAGTGTTAAGTGGCGCACGTTAAAAAAACATTTAACGTTTTTATTTACGATACACCGAGTCGCCAACAACAGAAAGTGCACATATAAAAAAAAAAATTGTAGGACCACCGGTGGAGGAGGCAGTGAAAGTGTTTTGTTCTGGCCCTGGCATTAGGGACTCGCAAAAAACATATATATATATGTATGTAGGTACAACAAAAATAAAAAGGATATTGGAATCGCAAACGAATGGGAGGCTCAAAATGGGGGAAAAAAATAAAACGGAAATTAAAGTTAAAATATGGCAGGAGTCTGAAAGGCAGAATGAACGATTGAGGGTTAGAAGTGAAAGGGCGAGACAATTGCGAGTGGAAATGTGAAAATGAACAAGAGAGAACGCTATAGTCGAGTGCCTCGACTATTAGATACCCGTTACTCAGCTAAACAACTTAATATAAATATGCCTTCTTGTATGTTTTTCGCCCCTCGAATTAGCTCCCGATTTTTATGTTAAAATCGGTACCCAGGGAACACCAATTTGGCTAACTTGATTTGATTTGCATAGTTCTTGGGATATAGTTCGGTATTGACAAATAAAAGCCATCGCAATTTCCTTTAATAGAAAACATCCAGAATTAACGTTGACTCTGTTGAGCACCTTGGCCAGCTGTTCCAAATTCATCCGTTAGATGGCGCTATTGTATACGCCATGAAAGGCGGAAATGTAGGCGTTAGCCAGGCTTAAGTGTTTAATGGGTTTTTGGGCGTTAGAGTGGGAGTGGCCAAATTTTTTTTTATCCAATCGATAGGTATTGACGAAACAAATACATATCAAAAAAAATTTTCATAATAGCATCTAAACTGTAGCCACAGCTTGTGGCTTGTGGGCCTCAGAGGGGGCGTGGCACCATTTTGAAACAAACTTGCGCTGCGTAGGAACTCCTAAAATCTACATGCAAAATGCCAATCTTCTAGCTTTTATAGTTTCCGAGATCTCAGCGTTCATACGGACAGACAGACAGACGGACAGACAGACGGACAGACGGACAGACGGAGAGACGGACAGACGGACAGACGGACATGGCTATATCGACTTGGCTAGTGATCCTGAACAAGAATATATATACTTTATAGGGTCGGAAACGCTTCCTTCTACCTGTTACATACTTTTGCACGAATATAATATACCCTTTTACTCTACGAGTAACGGGTATAAAAAGTGAGCAAGTGCAAAAAGTTTTCGAAACTATGAGATATATAGAATTGAATACCTGACTATTGAACATGACTATTGATGTGGAATGAGTGGATCTGCATGTGTAGGCTTAAAATGTTAATAAATATCGTTTACAAAAAACCTCTAGTTTTTCATGTTGGAAAGATGCTCCAACTATTATGAACAACTATATAAGTTCATCAAATTAAAAAACAAATTATAAATACAAATTGTATAGCTCGATATAGTTTTGTACATTGAATAAATAATTTTAATTCACAATTATTAATATAATGTTAACTAACTATGAGCTACTAAATCTTAAGCTAATTATAAATACAAAGTATAAGTATTTATAATTAGCTTAAGCTTTAGTAGCTCTTAGTTAGTTAACATTATATTAATAATTGTGAATTGAAATTATTTATTCAATGTACAAAACTATATCGAGCTATACAATTTGTATTTATAATTTGTTTAAAAGAGATAAATTAAATTGCATTACTTTTTATGAAAGATTTAAAAAAATACATTTTGTAAAATTTTGAATATATATTCCAATACTACATTTTTTAAATAACGTATCGGATTGCAAAAATCACATTTTATGTAGTGAAACCCCTTTTGACTTTCGTTATGAACATGCTTTCATTACATTTTCACTACAAGTAGGCACAATGCTACTAGTTTTACTTTGTTCCATTTCAAAACAAGTTAATTATTTCCAAAAGAACAATCAGGGTCATGTTCCCGGCTGGATTATCATTTTCCCTCCGTTTTCTGCAGCGTATGGCTCACTCTTCTTCCGCGGATCTGCCACGCCCACAGCCCCACAAAGGAACTGATGAATTTCCCGCCGACAATAAACTAAAAACCCAAGGCCAAAACGAACTAAATAATGAACCGCGATTCATACGCCTCCAAAAGGATTTTAAACTCCATCAGTTGACAGAGGGCCCCCAAATGATGGTTCCCCTGAATAAATTGGATGCCCTGCGGTACTATCGCCAACTGCTGGCCCTTCGTCGTTTGGAAACGGCAGCCTCGAATCTTTACAAGGAGCGATTAATACGCGGATTCTGTCATTTGTACACTGGCCAAGAGGCTTGTGCCGTGGGGATTCGGGCCGCGATGCGGGAACAGGATAAACTCATTTCAGGATATCGGATACACGGCTGGGCGTACATGATGGGTGTGTCTGCAAAGGGTATCCTTGCTGAACTCACCGGACGTTTAACAGGTAGCGGATTCGTATTTAAATTAAATACTTTTTTATTTAGAAAATACATATTAATTTTAAAACTACAAAATATTCTAACTTAAATTAATTATATATTCTTTTGTTTCGTAAGCAGAATCTTAAGCAAAAATGTGACATATAAAAATTATTTCAGGCTGTTCTAGTGGAAAAGGTGGCTCCATGCACATGTACGGGAAGAATTTCTATGGAGGCACTGGGATAGTTGGTGATCAAGTTCCTTTGGGAGCAGGACTGGCCTTAGCTGGAAAATATTTGAAACATGGATCAGTAGCTTTAGCTCTCTATGGCGACGGGGCTGCTAATCAGGGGCAACTTTTTGAGACCTTTAACATGGCGCCACTTTGGAAACTTCCCATCATTTTCATATGCGAAAACAACGACTATGGGATGGGTACAAGTTCAGATAGATCCTCCAGCAACAGTGAATTCTACAAAAGGGGTGATAAACTACCAGGCATTCAAGTAGATGGGCAAGATATTTTGGCAGTCAAAAGTGCGACTACATTTGCCATCCAACATGCCAAGGAAAAAGGTCCTTTAATACTGGAACTTAAAACCTATCGGTATGTTGGTCATTCCATGTCGGATCCTGGGACGAGTTATAGGTGTAGAGAGGAAATCCAAAAGGTTCGGTTGGAACGAGATCCCATCAAGAGTTTTCAGCAGGTTTGTATGGATTCATTAAACGTTTCGCAGGAAGAAATCAGCGAACTTGATGAGCTGGTGAGGTCTGAAATTGAGGAGGCCACACAAGCAGCGAAAAGTGATGAGGAACCCAGTTTACCACACCTCTGTAGAGATGTCTACTCGGGTTATTATGAAGGCTATTTAAGGGGTATCAGCGGGCAGCCATTAAAACATAGAAGATTGCAACAAACAGATGACTTAAAAGCTGACACTGAATCATAAAATTCGTAGTTTAGGAAAACAATCATAAAATAATTTTAAAATAATATAAATAGGCTTAAGTCCTTCCATTTTGTAAAAAATGTTAATTAAAATTGTGTTTGACTCATGAACTCAACACATTCTTGAGTTTTCTATCTTTGAGAAATCAAAACTGTCTTTAACTTTGAACCCCGTACATCCTCATCATAACTTTCATTAGCACTTGTGTGTGCTCTATTTAATTTATGCTAAATGATCAACGGCTGCTGCTTATGTCTGCGTTTTATTTTTATTTTCCCGGCAAAACGAAAACAATAATTCAGAACTGCGAGCTGCTGCTGAAACAGCAGAAAACGAAGAAAAAATTGTAACGGCTCAAGAAAAAAAAATGAAAAAAAAGGGTAAGCAGGAAAAGGAAGTGTACACACAGACATACACACGCATGTGACCCATTGGAGGTAGGTCCTGGCATACCCCTTCTCACCCTCACCCACGCACTCATTTGCCTTTGCACTCACGTCTGTGTAATTTATGCCAAACAAGAAAGGAAAGCTAACTTCGGGCGGAGCCGAAGTTGATATACCCTTGCAGAATATTCTGTAAATAATATTCTCCAAAATTATTCATATGATGCATTCTTAATACAAATAAAAATCCCAACTTCCTAACTTTAAAAACACCAAAGTTATGGCAATTTCAATCGTTCAGTTATATGGCAGCTATAGGATATAGTCGGCCGATCCCTATAAAATTTGGTAGGTCGGATTGATTGGCCAAATATAAAACCCATAGAAAATCCCAACTTCCTAACTCTAAAAACACCAAAGTTATGCTATTTCCTATCGTTATATGGGAGCTATAGGATATAGTCGGCCGATCCTTATGAAATTTGGTAGGTCGAATTGATTGGCCAAATAAAGAAGCCATAGAAAATCCCAACTTCCTAACTTTACAAACAGCAGAGTTATGGCATTTCCTATCGTTCAGTTATATGGCAGCTATAGGATATAGTCGGCCGATCACGGCCGTTCCGACTTATATACTGCGTGCAAAGGAAAGAAGGGTGTGTGCAAAGTTTCAATTCGATAGCTTTAAAACTGAGAGACTAGTTCGCGTAGAAACAGACAGACGGACAGACGGACAGACGGACAGACGGACAGACGGACAGACGGACATGGCTATATCAACTCAGAAGGTGATCCTGATCAAGAATATATATACTTTATAGGGTCGGAGATGTCTCCTTCACTGCGTTGCACACTTTTGACCAAAATTATAATACCCTCTGCAAGGGTATAAAAACAGTATGCATTGATGTACCCTAGTAGCGCACCATTGCAGTGGGTATATAAGAACATGAGGAATGAACTAAAATAAACAAAAAGTTGAATTATGTTATCAAAATAAACATCCAATAACAAAACACTAGTTAATAAGATAATTTAATTTTGTTTTGATTAATATAATTTCAGTTCCCATCGATATAGATATTTTAGTATCACTTTAATTAATACTCACACAAAGTATTTTTTCGAAAGCTATTTTCATTTTTTTGGTTTAGTTTCCGAAAATAAATAAATTCATTTAAAATCTAGTTAATTAAAGCATAAAATACTTTAAACCAAACATTTTAAAACATATTTATACTATTTTGCTAATTAGAATTTAAATACATATGTTACCAAAGAATAAAAAAAGAGTTGTACTTGCATTATACATTTGACATGGCTTAGTGGCGCCACTGCGGAATAACACGGAAACACGAATAGTTTACTACATGAAATTACATTTTATTTACAACAGTTGTTAAGGGGTTAATGGCATTTGATTTTGATCGATAAGGCGTTCTTCCCCTTGACCTGCCTTATGGGCTAGCAAATAGACGAAAAATAACTTAATAATTATAGCCACTGACTGATAATTTAATTTAATTTAATTAGTAAGCCAACAATTCTTAACCGAACTGTGAAAACCCAAAACCATTAAAGAAAGACATAATTAAATTGAATTAAAATTTGCCTACCCAACTCCTTGTCCACATTACATCCACCTCTTCAGGATTCCGAAGGGTTTTCGAGCAGGTGGGAGCCGGAAATGAGATATCACACACGACTAAACACACCTCCGAACAGGAAACAAGTGAAAGAAGCCTCGATGTTCGGAGATAGTAATGAATAAGCACGTGTGGGATTATAGTTGGATAAGTTTTTTTCGTTTGGCTTAAAACCATAGAATTTAAAAAATTATAATTAAAATAAAGTAATGGAAAATGGTGACCTTTTGAATTTAAGGCGTTATTTTTCAAATTTGTTCTTTGTCAGCTATTTCTTCTATACTGGATTAGAGCTGCTTTCCGAGAAAAAACTACTATAGAATTGAAAGTATCAATTAAAGAGATATTTGTACAGACAAATATTAAATGAATTTGGTTGGAAGAGATTTCGGTGACAATAAAGCACGCTTTTAATTCAAATTTTTTCCTACTATCTTGCATTACCTCATCGATATTCCATATCAGTAGTTAACAGATTTTCTTACACTACCATTCCGAATTGATTACTAACGCAATAAGCATAAAGCACTTATATTAATAAGTTGATATTTAACCACCACTGCTTGTGAGGCCTCGCTTCTTATCAACTAAATATTTTAATATATTTTACACACCATTCCGATTTTTAATGCTCAGCTTCCTATTCTAGTCTTCACTTACCTTAGAAATCCCGGATTATCTTCTCGAACCGGTTTTTAAATTAAATGATAATAGATGTGTGTATTATTATTGGATTTTTTTGCAAGTACATAGTTGCTGTTCTCCAATTTCTTTCTACGGATTTAAGAGAAAAGCCGGCGTTCCTCGGCAGGGACAAGATCAACTTGTTGTCTACAACTAAAATCCCACCAACATCTTCAGTTGGAATGGACATGATGGAGTGGTTTGTAATGTAAGTAGCAAATGTTTATCAATGGAGCAACAACTTATCTTGCCTTAGCCTCGTTCTTCTTCGGGAGTTGGGATGTAAAACAAAACCCGGCAAAATGGTTGTATTTGCTCACCTCTAGAGAAGATCTACTTCTTTTTCTGGTCTACTTGCAACACAAATCCCATAAGAACACTTTCTTCATCCGAATGGCAGATCATCAAGTGGTTATAAAAGGTTGGCAATAAATGTGTCTATTGTGTAGGTGTTTTTTTTTTTAAGTAGTAGCTGTTTCCCAATGAAGCACGCTGTTTATTTGAAATTAAAAAAAGAACTGGATGCTATATTTCGTCGTCTTATCTTGGCTTTGTCTCATTCGAGAGTACGGATAAAAGAACCCGGCTAGATGGCGGACTCCATATACACAGATGTCAGTGGTGCACCCAGTGCTCCTCGGCTGTGGACAATATCTACTTCCTATTCTGGTTGTTGCGGGCCATGTCCTTGGGGAAGGAGCGCAGTGGGGGCGTGCGGATGCGGCGAGCCTCGCGGGAACGGTTACGCACCACCTTGGAGTGGATTGCGCAGGACACGCAGTAGTGGAGCTTCGCGTAGAGCTTGGGCAGGACGTAGGAGTCCCAGATGCTGGCCTCGGTGATGTCACGGACGGCGGCAGCCTCCACGATGTTGCGGATGACGAACTTCTTGATCGCCTTGTCCTTGGGCACGCAGCGGGCGCAGTTGGTGCAACGCACGGGCTTCACATGGCCGCGGTTGTGCTTGTTGCGTCCTCCGTTACGGCGCTTCTTGGTCATCTTGCCGGCTGTTTTTCAACGAAACCACATGCATTGTACATCCATTAGCATATTTAATTCATCTTGCGGTACGGATGGCTGCCATAATTACCTTATTTATCGATTTCAAAATCCGCCCAGCGAAATCCGCGTGTGTTCACGTTTCGGGAAACGAAAAGAAAGAAAATAGTGTGGACGCACTCGGCCAAACTCGATTAATGGGGCTAAAAAATCTCAAAGCGGGTAACACAGTGTGGTTGGCAACGCGGATAAAAGTGGCCAGGCTTTCCACCGGTATAAAGCTGTTTCCAGCGGGAACTTTAACTAAAAAAGCTAATATTACAGCTTTAAATATTTTTGAGGAAATAATTTAAATGAAACAATATGGTTTAACAAATTAAATAGTTAAATTTTATTCTCAGTATTCGAATAAATTTAACCATTTGAAGTGCCCTTTAGGCTTCAAGCTTTGGCTCATCCTTAGCTTCTGGTGTAAATTGGTAAAATTTTTCATATAGTAACAATATTTGCACTTTGAAGTACCATTTTTTGTATGTGCATTGTAAATAGGGATATTACAGATAAATTCAATAATTAAATAGTTCCCAAAATTCATGGAAGTCAGATTTTAAAATAATAATATATTTGCTAGCGAACTGGGCAATGTGGTTGGTTGGCAACTTATCACTCTATTACATTTAGCGGGAAAGCTACATATTTCATTGAAATAAATATTGAAAGAAAACAGCCGTATATTATAAATGAGAAATTTAATTTTGTGTGCTTTTTATTTAATAATAGAATCATTGAATGATAAGTTATTTTGAATGTAATGCAATTTAGCTTAGGATGGAATACTAGAGCAGCAGTTGTTCTTGTTACTATAAAGAGGAACAGAAATTTATAAAGTATTTCTTTACAGTTACTTATTAAAATAAAGATAATCGAATTAATTATTTGTAAATAAAACTTATTTTAACCTTCCAAAACACCTTTTCGATTAATTACGTTTCGTAATATTCTATTATATTATTAAATTTTTCAGCTTATTTTTAGTTTACCTTATTTTTTAATGAATAATAATTTCAATCATTCGATAGAATTTAATGATCTACTATTATATCTGTGGAAGATGTCTTTTTTAGCGTTCTAAAAAATGTACACATTCATAAAATAAATGTTTATAGGTTGCTATTAAATTTATTAAAATTATATGCCAAAATATTACAATTTGTTTTAAATAAGTGTATCTTAAGTGGCTGCTGTCAATAAAAAATAAAATAAATCCCCTAAACCGTTTCTTATCTGTACATTTAAATGTTGTGGATGTCTTGTTTAATTAAACACGTGTCATTTATTTTTTGACATTTGCATTTTGTACATTAATTTTTGTTTTATCAGCTTAGTGGGGTTTTCTTTGTACACTTGTATAAGTAGAATATTCAACACAAATATTTGTCTGTTTCGGTGTCCAGTCTCCAGTTTAGCCACGCCCCTTGGAACGATGTGAACTGCGCTCCCTACGCGGGCGGTCACGAGATCGGTCCCGGTCACGGGATTGAACGCGTTCCCGGTCACGCTGTCGTTCACGTTCCCGGTGGCTCTTGAGGTCCCGTTCTCTGTCACGTTCCCGCTCCTTGCCTCGATCACGTTCCTTATCACGTCCATTGCGATCTGACCTCTCTCCACGATCTGACCTTTCTCCACGATCTGACCTCTCTCCACGATCTGATCTCTCACCGCGTTCATCTCTGGACGAACGCTCACCACGTCGACTGTCCTTTTCACCACGACTATTCCTCTTAACTCGTCTTTCGCGTGGCGAAGAATTCTCTCTTCTGCGTGATTTTTCATAGGAAAGTGATCTATCTCTTTTTCTCTGTCTATCGTGGGAGTTGGAGTTCTGGACCTTGCGTTCTCTATCTGATGAATTATTTCGGTTTCTTTCTCTATCGTAGGAAGAATTGTCCCGATTTCTCTCTCTGCCGTATGAAGAATTCTCCCGGTTTCTGTCTCTGCCTAAGGAATTATCTCTGCGCCTTTGTCCATTTCCATTGGACTGATAGCGATGCGGTTCTCTTGACTCAGGACCTTCCAAGTTAAATTCATCACTGTCTTGATGGTGCCCTCGGGATCTGTTGTTTCTTTGAATCTGGTCTTGGCGTTTAATCTTCGGCTGAGGCTCCGCGTCACTTTCTTCGCTAGAAGAACTGGAGGAAGAAGATTCTGAGGAGGACTTTTCGCCATCTTCGCTGCTGCTGGAACTTGAGCTTTCCTCACGTTTCCTCTTGAGCTTTGATTTCTTTTTGGCTGCCTTCTGTTTCTCTTTTTCGCGTTTTCTTTCTTTCTCATTTTCCTTCTCCCTTTCCTTTTCCCTCTCTCTTTGCTTCTCCTTTTCCTTTTCCCTTTCCTTTTCTGCTTTCAGTTTTTCCTTTTTCCTATCTTTCTCCGCCTTCTTTTTTTTCTCGGCCTTTTTGTTCTTGGCCTTTTTGGTCTTCTCCTTACTTTCCTTTTTCGATTTATTTTTTTTCTTGTCCTTGCGCTTTCGTTTCTTTTGGGGCTCTGAGCTGGAGTCGGAGCTTGTGGAATCACTAGAAGATTCGGAGCTGGATTTGTCTTCTTCACTGGAGTCTTCGCTGCTGGTGTCCGAAGATGACGATGACGAGGAGGAGGACGAAGGTGGGGTTATCTTAGAATTGGCCGAGGGAGCAGATCCATCTCTGAAAGGATTACCTCCGGAATTGACCAGGATTTCGGCATTTATTGCGGGCACAGCTTTGGGGGCATTTTTCAGGAATCTTCTTAAATCATCCGTCAGTCCACCCAAGCCAATGGAGGTGAAGAAATTAATGGAGAAGCGGGTGTTCCTCGGATTATCCTTGGGAAACAAACCAGCAAGGCTTTCGACCAAAACATCTTCCTTTAGCTTTGTATTTAGTTTGCCCAATCCCATGTACTCAGCCAACTCCTGGAATAGGATTTTGATAAATATCCTGCTTGATGATGTGGTATCGTCCTCGTTCAGTTGGATGCACTCCAGCACATCCCAACTGATGGCGTCTGTAAAGAGAAGGTGGGCAAAGAACTTGCTGACGTTTCTCAAGCGATTTGTATCCAATCTGTGGGTTGTTTGATAGGTGTCCTTAAAGATCTCCTCAAAAGGCGGTATATAGATCTTGTTTATGTTGCAGAACCGCTGGGCAAGTAGTCCATAGAATTTCTCATAAGTTCTCTGTTCGGCACAGCAATCGAGGAACATGTGGCAGAGTTCTATTTCCTGCCCGGGCTTTAGTTGCATTTTCATCAGTTTGTGGGCACACTCTTCATAATCCAAGCTGGAGTTAATTGTTAAGTAAATTGTGCGTCGCAGGGCAATCAGATTGGTTTCAGTGTTGTCAATGATATCGCCACCTTCGGTTTTCTTTTGATTTTCCGCATCTGATCCGGATTCACCGTCCGAATCGCTATCCGAATCCGAACCGGAACCTGACCCTGAACTACTGCCATCATCGCTGCCTAAGATCTCGCGACTTAGTCCTTTGTATTTGTCTTCGTTCTCCGCATAATTATCGTCAAATTTAAAAACATCTGGAAACAAATAAAATAAGAGTACGGTATAAACGAAATATTCATGGTTTTACTTACTCAGTATGTCCTCTGTTTCGGTGGCCTCATCTAGCATCATCAGATGCGTGAACTGATCGTCCTCCTCCACAAGTTCCAGTTCCGATACAACCGCCTGATGATCCTTAAATCCATCTTTTCGCACCTGAAACAGCACTTCGATCATATACTGCACTCGCTTGTCCAACTTTCCCTCGTGCAGGATGTTCCTCAGCATCTCGAAGATGGCTCCAATGCCTTTGGAGGAAACTTCTGTTAGTTTCATGCCACACTCCTTGAGAAAGGCGATGGCGACCTCTACAGAATCATCCGTCGGTGTTTCCACGAGCAGGGTGAGGATCTCTAAGGCCAGAATTTCATGGGCCACCCGCTGGTTGACCAGGTGTCCAATGAATCTGGTGGCCGACATGCATACCAACTTATCATTACGGCGGAACGCCCTACGAAATTGGATGACCAGACGTTTGAGGAGGAGCTCTCCTATATTCGGAAACTTTGAGTTTATAATGCTCACCAGAGCCGCATAGACATGAGTGAAAGTGGGCGAAGCTGCCTGTGCTTGGATAATACTCCTGCTGAGTAAACCCCTTCCCCGGACGATATTCTCTCTTAAAAGCTCCCTGGTGATGATTGCTATATTTGTTACATTTACTTTGTTAATGTAACCATGGATGGATTTCTTGAGGGCCTCCCAAGCTATTCTCTGGTAGGCAGCGGAGGCTTTATCCGTGATCTGCGACTGCATCAAACGCAGCTTAGCTGGTGGAATATAAGCTCCTCCTGTCTTGGATGTCAAAACATCTACAGTCTTTCTTTGGCGCTCTGTAATTTTGGCAGCGGGCTCGGTTACGGTTTCGTTATCTGCGTTGGTTGGTTCAGGATTGCGAGCAGTTTTGGAGGACTTAGATCCAGGGCTAGAGGTAGAACGGTCCCTTTTGCGATCCGAAGACCTCTTTCTTTCCCTGGAATCATCTCTACGCCTGCTGCTGGATTCGCCACGCTTTTGATGGCGCTTTTCTCGCTCCTTAGCCCTTTCCTCATCGCGCTTATCCCGCTCCTCATGACGTCTCTGTCGCTCCAGTCGTCTTCTCTCCAAGGAGTTGGACCTTCGGCGGATGGGACTGTTACTACGGCTGCGAGTTCTACTGTTTCTGCTCCTCGAGCGACGACGCTGACGGCTGCGGGGCGAAGGACTCCTGCTCGATGATCGTGGCCGTCTGCGCTTCTCATCCTGGCTGGGGCTTCGTTGGCGAAGGGTCTCTTTGGATGGACTACCCTTGGCGGCGACTGTTTTCTCACTCTGCTTAGCAGGTGGCACATCATCTTCGTCTTTCTGAAATGGGGATAAATATTATAATAAATAAATACAACTTTCCAAAAACAGTACGTTTATCTAATTAATAATAAATGGAATAATAAATCCGCTTTTGTCTAAAATTTGTTCGCTATTTCGAAACAAAAATTGTTGTATTCAATTATGAAGAGTGTATCATGCTATTCAACAACTAAAACCAATATACTTTACCAACATTTAAAAGATTAATATAAAGAGATTAATGAGTAATAGTTTTTTTTAATTGGGAATTTTACGCTTTTCCAAGAACCTAAGCAGCCTTTGTTACCATAAATATCAGTATGGTGAAATGAATCCCGAAAACGATACCCAAATCCACTCAATATTTCAAACAATGATTTTACTTACATCGGTAATTTCACCCTCCTCGATGTGGTTGTCCGCTGTGGAAGGTTCCACTGTACCGGCAGATGTTACCACTGGCGATTCCTTGCCGCTTCCATTGGTGGTCACCGGCTGCTCTTCCACTTTCCCCTGCTTTTCTGCATCTTTTACAGCGTGCTCTTCTTGGGCCTTCGGATTTTCCAGCTCTTTAGTCACACCTGTAGCTTCTGCTTCTTCGTTTCGTTGGGCAGGTGTTACTACTGCTGCTTTTTCAACTTTTTCCGGTTCATTTAATTTCTCAGTTTCCGCTGCGACAGCTGCTGCTTCTTCTTGCTGCTTTTCCACGGCAGCAGAATGCGAATTTTGTATTGGCTCGGCTTCCACTGGATTTTCTCGCTGGGAAGTGGGATCCTCATCCTTTCTAGCTCCTTTCTCCCTATCGCCATCCTTCTCGTTGTCCCTATTTTCAGGTTTTTTCGCATCTTTGGCGGATTTTGCCTGAGCTGCTTCCTCTTCCTCCCGCCCGCTGCTCGAGGAAGACGAGGATTCGCTCCTGGCGTCACTGTCGCTGCCACTGGAAGTGCCGCTGCTGCTGGAACTGCTGCTAGAATCGCTCTCGGCATCGCTTTCCCCCATGGCGCGGTTAATTCGGGAAAATTTTTGGGAAAACAACGATGAAAATTTGGTGGAGAGCAAAAAACACAACGCGGCGATAGATTCTCGAGTGAAATCCCAAACGCCTTCGCTTGCCGATGAGATCTCGTGTGCCTTTAAACATCGATAAAATACCAATATCGATATATTATTGAGGAGACTCAGTATTTTTAAAATTGTATAAGAAAAAAAATCTTACAAAATTGTTTAGATAAAAGTTTCATTCCAGTTATATACAAATTACAATATTTATAAATATAATATTAAATATAAATTTTAAAATGTAGTCTACTTAAGCTAATTTAAAGTTGATACAATTTTTAACCCATTTGCATGTTAGTTATTTCTTATTTTCCGATGTATTGTAAAACAGTAACTTAAAATTGGACTTCGAGAGTCCATAACTTAACCAAACGTAAGCCGATTCCAAAGTGTCATACCTCTAAGGACTTGTGGTTTGATTCTCTAAAAAGCTGCATTCAAATTTTTCATTTTAACGGTGATCCAATTTTTGACCCATTTTCATGTCATTTATTTCCGAGTTTTCCGATGTGTTGTTATCAGGTGTCCCACAACTGGACTTCCGAGGTCCATAACTTTATCAAATTTTATCCGATTCCAAAGTGTCATACCTCTAAGGACTTGTGGTTTGATTCTCTAAAAAACTGCATTCAAATTTTTCATTTTAACGTTGATCTAATTTTTGACCCATTTTCATGTTATTTATTTCCGAGTTTTCCGATGTGTTGTTATCAGGTGTCCCACAACTGGACTTCCGAGGTTCATAACTTTATCAAATTTTATCCGATTCCAACGTGTCATACCTCTAAAAACTTGTGATTCGATTCTCTAAAAATCTGCATTCAAATTTTTCATTTTAACGTTGATCCAATTTTTGACCCATTTTCATGTCATTTATTTCCGAGTTTTCCGATGTGTTGTTATCAGGTGTCCCACAACTGGACTTCCGAGGTCCATAACTTTATCAAATTTTATCCGATTCCAAAGTGTCTTAGGACTCGAGGTTTGATTCTCTAAAAAACTGCATTCAAATTTTTCATTTTAACGTTGATCCAATTTTTGACCCATTTTCATGTCATTTATTTCCGAGTTTTCCGATGTGTTGTTATCAGGTGTCCCACAACTGAACTTCCGAGGTCCATAACTTTATCAAATTTTATCCGATTCCAAAGTGTCATACCTCTTAGGACTCGTGGTTTGATTCTCTAAAAAACTGCATTCAAATTTTTCATTTTAACGTTGATCCAATTTTTGACCCATTTTCATGTCATTTATTTCCGAGTTTTCCGATGTGTTGTTATCAGGTGTCCCACAACTGGACTTCAGAAGTCCATAACTTTATCAAATTTTATCCGATTCCAAAGTGTCATACCTCTAAGGACTTGTGGTTTGATTCTCTAAAAAACTGCATTAAAATTTTTTATTTTAACGATGATCCAATTTTTGACCCATTTTCATGTCATTTATTTCCGAGTTTTCCGATGTGTTGTTATCAGGTGTCCCACAACTGGACTTCCGAGGTCCATAACTTTATCAAATTTTATCCGATTCCAAAGTGTCATACCTCTAAAGACTTGTGGTTTGATTCTCTAAAAAACTGCATTCAAATTTTTTATTTTAACGATGATCCAATTTTTGACCCATTTTCATGTCATTTATTTCCGAGTTTTCCGATGTGTTGTTATCAGGTGTCCCACAACTGGACTTCCAAGGTCCATAACTATATCAAATTTTATCCGTTTCCAAAGTGTCATACCTCTTAGGACTCGTGGTTTGATTCTCTAAAAAACTGCATTCAAATTTTTTATTTTAACGATGATCCAATTTTTGACCCATTTTCATGTCATTTATTTCCGAGTTTTCCGATGTGTTGTTATCAGGTGTCCCACAACTGGACTTCCGAGGTCCATAACTTTATCAAATTTTATCCGATTCCAAAGTGTCATACCTCTAAAGACTTGTGGTTTGATTCTCTAAAAAACTGCATTCAAATTTTTTATTTTAACGATGATCCAATTTTTGACCCATTTTCATGTTATTTATTTCCGAGTTTTCCGATGTGTTGTTATCAGGTGTCCCACAACTGGACTTCCGAGGTCCATAACTTTATCAAATTTTATCCGATTCCAAAGTGTCATACCTCTAAGGACTTGTGGTTTGATTCTCTAAAAAACTGCATTCAAATTTTTTATTTTAACGATGATCCAATTTTTGACCCATTTTCATGTCATTTATTTCCGAGTTTTCCGATGTGTTGTTATCAGGTGTCCCACAACTGGACTTCCGAGGTCCATAACTTTATCAAATTTTATCCGATTCCAAAGTGTCATACCTCTAAAGACTTGTGGTTTGATTCTCTAAAAAACTGCATTCAAATTTTTTATTTTAACGATGATCCAATTTTTGACCCATTTTCATGTTATTTATTTCCGAGTTTTCCGATGTGTTGTTATCAGGTGTCCCACAACTGGACTTCCGAGGTCCATAACTTTATCAAATTTTATCCGATTCCAAAGTGTCATACCTCTAAGGACTTGTGGTTTGATTCTCTAAAAAACTGCATTCAAATTTTTCATTTTAACGTTGATCTAATTTTTGACCCATTTTCATGTTATTTATTTCCGAGTTTTCCGATGTGTTGTTATCAGGTGTCCCACAACTGGACTTCCAAGGTCCATAACTATATCAAATTTTATCCGTTTCCAAAGTGTCATACCTCTTAGGACTCGTGGTTTGATTCTCTAAAAAACTGCATTCAAATTTTTCATTTTAACGTTGATCCAATTTTTGACCCATTTTCATGTCATTTATTTCCGAGTTTTCCGATGTGTTGTTATCAGGTGTCCCACAACTGGACTTCCGAGGTCCATAACTTTATCAAATTTTATCCGATTCCAAAGTGTCATACCTCTAAAGACTTGTGGTTTGATTCTCTAAAAAACTGCATTCAAATTTTTTATTTTAACGATGATCCAATTTTTGACCCATTTTCATGTCATTTATTTCCGAGTTTTCCGATGTGTTGTTATCAGGTGTCCCACAACTGGACTTCCAAGGTCCATAACTATATCAAATTTTATCCGTTTCCAAAGTGTCATACCTCTTAGGAATCGTGGTTTGATTCTCTAAAAAACTGCATTCAAATTTTTTATTTTAACGATGATCCAATTTTTGACCCATTTTCATGTCATTTATTTCCGAGTTTTCCGATGTGTTGTTATCAGGTGTCCCACAACTGGACTTCCGAGGTCCATAACTTTATCAAATTTTATCCGATTCCAAAGTGTCATACCTCTAAAGGCTTGTGGTTTGATTCTCTAAAAAACTGCATTCAAATTTTTTATTTTAACGATGATCCAATTTTTGACCCATTTTCATGTCATTTATTTCCGAGTTTTCCGATGTGTTGTTATCAGGTGTCCCACAACTGGACTTCCGAGGTCCATAACTTTATCAAATTTTATCCGATTCCAAAGTGTCATACCTCTTAGGACTCGTGGTTTGATTCTCTAAAAAACTGCATTCAAATTTTTCATTTTAACGTTGATCCCATTTTTGACCCATTTTCATGTCATTTATTTCCGAGTTTTCCGATGCGTTGTTATCAGGTGTCCCACAACTGGACTTCAGAAGTCCATAACTTTATCAAATTTTATCCGATTCCAAAGTGTCATACCTCTTAGGACTCGTGGTTTGATTCTCTAAAAAACTGCATTCAAATTTTTCATTTTAACGTTGATCCAATTTTTGACTCATTTTCATGTCATTTATTTCCGAGTTTTCCGATGTGTTGTTATCAGGTGTCCCACAACTGGACTTCCGAGGTCCATAACTTTATCAAATTTTATCCGATTCCAAAGTGTCATTTTTCATTTTAACGTTGATCCAATTTTTGACTCATTTTCATGTCATTTATTTCCGAGTTTTCCGATGTGTTGTTATCAGGTGTCCCACAACTGGACTTCCGAGGTCCATAACTTTATCAAATTTTATCCGATTCCAAAGTGTCTTAGGACTCGAGGTTTGATTCTCTAAAAAACTGCATTCAAATTTTTCATTTTAACGTTGATCCAATTTTTGACCCATTTTCTTGTCATTTATTTCCGAGTTTTCCGATGTGTTGTTATCAGGTGTCCCACAACTGGACTTCCGAGGTCCATAACTTTATCAAATTTTATCCGATTCCAAAGTGTCATACCTCTTAGGACTCGTGGTTTGATTCTCTAAAAAACTGCATTCAAATTTTTCATTTTAACGTTGATCCAATTTTTGACCCATTTTCATGTCATTTATTTCCGAGTTTTCCGATGTGTTGTTATCAGGTGTCCCACAACTGGACTTCCGAGGTCCATAACTTTATCAAATTTTATCCGATTCCAAAGTGTCATACCTCTAAAGGCTTGTGGTTTGATTCTCTAAAAAACTGCATTCAAATTTTTTATTTTAACGATGATCCAATTTTTGACCCATTTTCATGTCATTTATTTCCGAGTTTTCCGATGTGTTGTTATCAGGTGTCCCACAACTGGACTTCCAAGGTCCATAACTATATCAAATTTTATCCGTTTCCAAAGTGTCATACCTCTTAGGACTCGTGGTTTGATTCTCTAAAAAACTGCATTCAAATTTTTTATTTTAACGATGATCCAATTTTTGACCCATTTTCATGTCATTTATTTCCGAGTTTTCCGATGTGTTGTTATCAGGTGTCCCACAACTGGACTTCCGAGGTCCATAACTTTATCAAATTTTATCCGATTCCAAAGTGTCATACCTCTAAAGACTTGTGGTTTGATTCTCTAAAAAACTGCATTCAAATTTTTTATTTTAACGATGATCCAATTTTTGACCCATTTTCATGTTATTTATTTCCGAGTTTTCCGATGTGTTGTTATCAGGTGTCCCACAACTGGACTTCCGAGGTCCATAACTTTATCAAATTTTATCCGATTCCAAAGTGTCATACCTCTAAGGACTTGTGGTTTGATTCTCTAAAAAACTGCATTCAAATTTTTTATTTTAACGATGATCCAATTTTTGACCCATTTTCATGTCATTTATTTCCGAGTTTTCCGATGTGTTGTTATCAGGTGTCCCACAACTGGACTTCCGAGGTCCATAACTTTATCAAATTTTATCCGATTCCAAAGTGTCATACCTCTAAAGACTTGTGGTTTGATTCTCTAAAAAACTGCATTCAAATTTTTTATTTTAACGATGATCCAATTTTTGACCCATTTTCATGTTATTTATTTCCGAGTTTTCCGATGTGTTGTTATCAGGTGTCCCACAACTGGACTTCCGAGGTCCATAACTTTATCAAATTTTATCCGATTCCAAAGTGTCATACCTCTAAGGACTTGTGGTTTGATTCTCTAAAAAACTGCATTCAAATTTTTCATTTTAACGTTGATCTAATTTTTGACCCATTTTCATGTTATTTATTTCCGAGTTTTCCGATGTGTTGTTATCAGGTGTCCCACAACTGGACTTCCAAGGTCCATAACTATATCAAATTTTATCCGTTTCCAAAGTGTCATACCTCTTAGGACTCGTGGTTTGATTCTCTAAAAAACTGCATTCAAATTTTTCATTTTAACGTTGATCCAATTTTTGACCCATTTTCATGTCATTTATTTCCGAGTTTTCCGATGTGTTGTTATCAGGTGTCCCACAACTGGACTTCCGAGGTCCATAACTTTATCAAATTTTATCCGATTCCAAAGTGTCATACCTCTAAAGACTTGTGGTTTGATTCTCTAAAAAACTGCATTCAAATTTTTTATTTTAACGATGATCCAATTTTTGACCCATTTTCATGTCATTTATTTCCGAGTTTTCCGATGTGTTGTTATCAGGTGTCCCACAACTGGACTTCCAAGGTCCATAACTATATCAAATTTTATCCGTTTCCAAAGTGTCATACCTCTTAGGAATCGTGGTTTGATTCTCTAAAAAACTGCATTCAAATTTTTTATTTTAACGATGATCCAATTTTTGACCCATTTTCATGTCATTTATTTCCGAGTTTTCCGATGTGTTGTTATCAGGTGTCCCACAACTGGACTTCCGAGGTCCATAACTTTATCAAATTTTATCCGATTCCAAAGTGTCATACCTCTAAAGGCTTGTGGTTTGATTCTCTAAAAAACTGCATTCAAATTTTTTATTTTAACGATGATCCAATTTTTGACCCATTTTCATGTCATTTATTTCCGAGTTTTCCGATGTGTTGTTATCAGGTGTCCCACAACTGGACTTCCGAGGTCCATAACTTTATCAAATTTTATCCGATTCCAAAGTGTCATACCTCTTAGGACTCGTGGTTTGATTCTCTAAAAAACTGCATTCAAATTTTTCATTTTAACGTTGATCCCATTTTTGACCCATTTTCATGTCATTTATTTCCGAGTTTTCCGATGCGTTGTTATCAGGTGTCCCACAACTGGACTTCAGAAGTCCATAACTTTATCAAATTTTATCCGATTCCAAAGTGTCATACCTCTTAGGACTCGTGGTTTGATTCTCTAAAAAACTGCATTCAAATTTTTCATTTTAACGTTGATCCAATTTTTGACTCATTTTCATGTCATTTATTTCCGAGTTTTCCGATGTGTTGTTATCAGGTGTCCCACAACTGGACTTCCGAGGTCCATAACTTTATCAAATTTTATCCGATTCCAAAGTGTCATTTTTCATTTTAACGTTGATCCAATTTTTGACTCATTTTCATGTCATTTATTTCCGAGTTTTCCGATGTGTTGTTATCAGGTGTCCCACAACTGGACTTCCGAGGTCCATAACTTTATCAAATTTTATCCGATTCCAAAGTGTCTTAGGACTCGAGGTTTGATTCTCTAAAAAACTGCATTCAAATTTTTCATTTTAACGTTGATCCAATTTTTGACCCATTTTCTTGTCATTTATTTCCGAGTTTTCCGATGTGTTGTTATCAGGTGTCCCACAACTGGACTTCCGAGGTCCATAACTTTATCAAATTTTATCCGATTCCAAAGTGTCATACCTCTTAGGACTCGTGGTTTGATTCTCTAAAAAACTGCATTCAAATTTTTCATTTTAACGTTGATCCAATTTTTGACCCATTTTCATGTCATTTATTTCCGAGTTTTCCGATGTGTTGTTATCAGGTGTCCCACAACTGGACTTCCGAGGTCCATAACTTTATCAAATTTTATCCGATTCCAAAGTGTCATACCTCTTAGGACTCGAGGTTTGATTCTCTAAAAAACTGCATTCAACTTTTTCATTTTAACGTTGATCCAATTTTTGACTCATTTTCATGTCATTTATTTCCGAGTTTTCCGATGTGTTGTTATCAGGTGTCCCACAATTGGACTTCCGAGGTCCATAACTTTATCAAATTTTATCCGATTCCAAAGTGTCATTTTTCATTTTAACGTTGATCCAATTTTTGACTCATTTTCATGTCATTTATTTCCGAGTTTTCCGATGTGTTGTTATCAGGTGTCCCACAACTGGACTTCCGAGGTCCATAACTTTATCAAATTTTATCCGATTCCAAAGTGTCTTAGGACTCGAGGTTTGATTCTCTAAAAAACTGCATTCAAATTTTTCATTTTAACGTTGATCCAATTTTTGACCCATTTTCTTGTCATTTATTTCCGAGTTTTCCGATGTGTTGTTATCAGGTGTCCCACAACTGGACTTCCGAGGTCCATAACTTTATCAAATTTTATCCGATTCCAAAGTGTCATACCTCTTAGGACTCGTGGTTTGATTCTCTAAAAAACTGCATTCAAATTTTTCATTTTAACGTTGATCCAATTTTTGACCCATTTTCATGTCATTTATTTCCGAGTTTTCCGATGTGTTGTTATCAGGTGTCCCACAACTGGACTTCAGAAGTCCATAACTTTATCAAATTTTATCCGATTCCAAAGTGTCATACCTCTTAGGACTCGTGGTTTGATTCTCTAAAAAACTGCATTCAAATTTTTCATTTTAACGTTGATCCAATTTTTGACCCATTTTCATGTCATTTATTTCCGAGTTTTCCGATGTGTTGTTATCAGGTGTCCCACAACTGGACTTCCGAGGTCCATAACTTTATCAAATTTTATCCGATTCCAAAGTGTCATACCTCTTAGGACTCGAGGTTTGATTCTCTAAAAAACTGCATTCAACTTTTTCATTTTAACGTTGATCCAATTTTTGACTCATTTTCATGTCATTTATTTCCGAGTTTTCCGATGTGTTGTTATCAGGTGTCCCACAATTGGACTTCCGAGGTCCATAACTTTATCAAATTTTATCCGATTCCAAAGTGTCATTTTTCATTTTAACGTTGATCCAATTTTTGACTCATTTTCATGTCATTTATTTCCGAGTTTTCCGATGTGTTGTTATCAGGTGTCCCACAACTGGACTTCCGAGGTCCATAACTTTATCAAATTTTATCCGATTCCAAAGTGTCTTAGGACTCGAGGTTTGATTCTCTAAAAAACTGCATTCAAATTTTTCATTTTAACGTTGATCCAATTTTTGACCCATTTTCATGTCATTTATTTCCGAGTTTTCCGATGTGTTGTTATCAGGTGTCCCACAACTGAACTTCCGAGGTCCATAACTTTATCAAATTTTATCCGATTCCAAAGTGTCATACCTCTTAGGACTCGTGGTTTGATTCTCTAAAAAACTGCATTCAAATTTTTCATTTTAACGTTGATCCAATTTTTGACCCATTTTCATGTCATTTATTTCCGAGTTTTCCGATGTGTTGTTATCAGGTGTCCCACAACTGGACTTCAGAAGTCCATAACTTTATCAAATTTTATCCGATTCCAAAGTGTCATACCTCTTAGGACTCGTGGTTTGATTCTCTAAAAAACTGCATTCAAATTTTTCATTTTAACGTTGATCCAATTTTTGACCCATTTTCATGTCATTTATTTCCGAGTTTTCCGATGTGTTGTTATCAGGTGTCCCACAACTGGACTTCCGAGGTCCATAACTTTATCAAATTTTATCCGATTCCAAAGTGTCATACCTCTTAGGACTCGAGGTTTGATTCTCTAAAAAACTGCATTCAAATTTTTCATTTTAACGTTGATCCAATTTTTGACCCATTTTCATGTCATTTATTTCCGAGTTTTCCGATGTGTTGTTATCAGGTGTCCCACAACTGGACTTCCGAGGTCCATAACTTTATCAAATTTTATCCGATTCCAAAGTGTCATACCTCTTAGGACTCGAGGTTTGATTCTCTAAAAAACTGCATTCAACTTTTTCATTTTAACGTTGATCCAATTTTTGACCCATTTTCATGTCATTTATTTCCGAGTTTTCCGATGTGTTGTTATCAGGTGTCCCACAACTGGACTTCCGAGGTCCATAACTTTATCAAATTTTATCCGATTCCAAAGTGTCATACCTCTTAGGACTCGAGGTTTGATTCTCTAAAAAACTGCATTCAAATTTTTCATTTTAACGTTGATCCAATTTTTGACCCATTTTCATGTCATTTATTTCCGAGTTTTCCGATGTGTTGTTATCAGGTGTCCCACAACTGGACTTCCGAGGTCCATAACTTTATCAAATTTTATCCGATTCCAAAGTGTCATACCTCTAAGGACTTGTGGTTTGATTATCTAAAAAACTGCATTCAAATTTTTCATTTTAACGTGGATCCCATTTTTGACCCATTTTCATGTCATTTATTTCCGAGTTTTCCGATGTGTTGTTATCAGGTGTCCCACAACTGGACTTCCAAATTCCAATTCCAATTCAAATTTTATCCGATTCCAAAGTGTCATACCTCTAAAGACTTGTGGTTTGATTCTCTAAAAAACTGCATTCAAATTTTTTATTTTAACGATGATCCAATTTTTGACCCATTTTTATGTCATTTATTTCCGAGTTTTCCGATGTGTTGTTATCAGGTGTCCCACAACTGGACTTCAGAAGTCCATAACATTATCAAATTTTATCCGATTCCAAAGTGTCATACCTCTAAGGACTTGTGGTTTGATTCTCTAAAAAACTGCATTCAAATTTTTCATTTTAACGTTGATCCAATTTTTGACCCATTTTCATGTCATTTATTTCCGAGTTTTCCGATGTGTTGTTATCAGGTGTCCCACAACTGGACTTCAGAAGTCCATAACTTTATCAAATTTTATCCGATTCCAAAGTGTCATACCTCTTAGGACTCGTGGTTTGATTCTCTAAAAAACTGCATTCAAATTTTTCATTTTAACGTTGATCCAATTTTTGACCCATTTTCATGTCATTTATTTCCGAGTTTTCCGATGTGTTGTTATCAGGTGTCCCACAACTGGACTTCCGAGGTCCATAACTTTATCAAATTTTATCCGATTTCAAAGTGTTATACCTCTAAGGACTTGTGGTTCGATTCTCTAAAAAACTGCATTCAAATTTTTGATTTTAACGTTGGTCCAATTTTTGACCCATTTTCATGTTATTTATTTCCGAGTTTTCCGATGTGTTGTTATCAGGTGTCCCACAACTGGACTTCAGAAGTCCATAACATTATCAAATTTTATCCGATTCCAAAGTGTCATACCTCTAAGGACTCGTGGTTTGATTCTCTAAAAAACTGCATTCAAATTTTTCATTTTAACGTTGATCCAATTTTTGACCCATTTTCATGTCATTTATTTCCGAGTTTTCCGATGTGTTGTTATCAGGTGTCCCACAACTGGACTTCCGAGGTCCATAACTTTATCAAATTTTATCCGATTTCAAAGTGTTATACCTCTAAGGACTTGTGGTTTGATTCGCTAAAAAACTGCATTCAAATTTTTCATTTTAACGTTGATCCAATTTTTGACCGATTTTCATGTCATTTATTTCCGAGTTTTCCGATGTGTTGTTATCAGGTGTCCCACAACTGGACTTCAGAAGTCCATAACATTATCAAATTTTATCCGATTCCAAAGTGTCATACCTCTAAGGACTTGTGGTTTGATTCTCTAAAAAACTGCATTCAAATTTTTCATTTTAACGTTGATCCAATTTTTGACCGATTTTCATGTCATTTATTTCCGAGTTTTCCGATGTGTTGTTATCAGGTGTCCCACAACTGGACTTCCGAGGTCCATAACTTTATCAAATTTTATCCGATTCCAAAGTGTCATACCTCTTAGGACTCGAGGTTTGATTCTCTAAAAAACTGCATTCAAATTTTTCATTTTAACGTTGATCCAATTTTTGACCCATTTTCATGTCATTTATTTCCGAGTTTTCCGATGTGTTGTTATCAGGTGTCCCACAACTGGACTTCCGAGGTCCATAACTTTATCAAATTTTTATTCGATTCCAAAGTGTCATACCTCTAAGGACTTGTGGTTTGATTCTCTAAAAAACTGCATTCAAATTTTTCATTTTAACGTTGATCCAATTTTTGACCGATTTTCATGTCATTTATTTCCGAGTTTTCCGATGTGTTGTTATCAGGTGTCCCACAACTGGACTTCAGAAGTCCATAACATTATCAAATTTTATCCGATTTCAAAGTGTCATACCTCTAAGGACTCGTGGTTTGATTCTCTAAAAAACTGCATTCAAATTTTTCATTTTAACGTTGATCCAATTTTTGACCCATTTTCATGTCATTTATTTCCGAGTTTTCCGATGTGTTGTTATCAGGTGTCCCACAACTGGACTTCAGAAGTCCATAACTTTATCAAATTTTATCCGATTCCAAAGTGTCATACCTCTAAGGACTTGTGGTTTGATTCTCTAAAAAACTGCATTCAAATTTTTCATTTTAACGTTGATCCAATTTTTGACCGATTTTCATGTCATTTATTTCCGAGTTTTCCGATGTGTTGTTATCAGGTGTCCCACAACTGGACTTCAGAAGTCCATAACATTATCAAATTTTATCCGATTCCAAAGTGTCATACCTCTAAGGACTCGTGGTTTGATTCTCTAAAAAACTGCATTCAAATTTTTCATTTTAACGTTGATCCAATTTTTGACCCATTTTCATGTCATTTATTTCCGAGTTTTCCGATGTGTTGTTATCAGGTGTCCCACAACTGGACTTCAGAAGTCCATAACTTTATCAAATTTTATCCGATTCCAAAGTGTCATACCTCTTAGGACTCGTGGTTTGATTCTCTAAAAAACTGCATTCAAATTTTTTATTTTAACGATGATCCAATTTTTGACCCATTTTCATGTCATTTATTTCCGAGTTTTCCGATGTGTTGTTATCAGGTGTCCCACAACTGGACTTCCGAGGTCCATAACTTTATCAAATTTTATCCGATTCCAAAGTGTCATACCTCTAAGGACTTGTGGTTTGATTCTCTAAAAAACTGCATTCAAATTTTTCATTTTAACGTTGATCCAATTTTTGACCGATTTTCATGTCATTTATTTCCGAGTTTTCCGATGTGTTGTTATCAGGTGTCCCACAACTGGACTTCAGAAGTCCATAACATTATCAAATTTTATCCGATTCCAAAGTGTCATACCTCTAAGGACTCGTGGTTTGATTCTCTAAAAAACTGCATTCAAATTTTTCATTTTAACGTTGATCCAATTTTTGACCCATTTTCATGTCATTTATTTCCGAGTTTTCCGATGTGTTGTTATCAGGTGTCCCACAACTGGACTTCAGAAGTCCATAACTTTATCAAATTTTATCCGATTCCAAAGTGTCATACCTCTAAGGACTTGTGGTTTGATTCTCTAAAAAACTGCATTCAAATTTTTTATTTTAACGATGATCCAATTTTTGACCGATTTTCATGTCATTTATTTCCGAGTTTTCCGATGTGTTGTTATCAGGTGTCCCACAACTGGACTTCCGAGGTCCATAACTTTATCAAATTTTATCCGATTCCAAAGTGTCATACCTCTTAGGACTCGTGGTTTGATTCTCTAAAAAACTGCATTAAAATTTTTCAATTTAACGTTGATAAAATGTATTTTATGTTAGTTATTTCTCATTTTTTGATGTCTCTGTTACAGAGTGACTCGAAATTGGGTTTCTTTACCAAATTTAAGCCGATAATGCAATGCAAAATCGGCACAGCTTCATTGTTTTTAGTAATATAGGCATACAAATTGATGTAGTCGTTTTTTAATAACTGCAAAGGTATATAACTTCATCGGCTTGCCGAAGTATGCTTTCTTTCTTGTTATTTCTAGCATTAAACTCGCCCATAACTTCCTAAAACTCAAAAATATAACTCAGGGCACTTTCGCAACAAAACAACTAAATTTATTTTAGTTTACAAATTGTTTATCCATAGTAAATACTTTATAAAATAGGCTTTAATCACGACAGGTTAAACTAGAGAAGAGACTTATTCCAAAAGCCACTAAGCCTTGCTGTCCGGTTTGGGTGGAACGGTTTCGGGTATCGATGGCGACACATCATCGTCGCTGGAGGACGAGGACGATGACGAGCTGCTGGAGTCGTCGGCCTTTGTTCGCTTTTCGGGAATCGTGTAGGGGAACTTCTGGGACTTCTCCTCCACCGCCTGTTTCAAGCGGAGCAGCGCTGTCCTATTGATATTCTCCAGCGAGACATCCTTAATGGCATTGGCCAGCGCATCCATGGCCTTATCGGAGTTTCCCTTGGTCGTCTGGATGTCGATAAGGCAGGAGTAGGCATTTCCGATGGCTCCCTCCGAGATTTTACTGTTCTTCAGTTGGGAAATGACCACGGAGACGAGTTTCTCGTCCTGCTGCTCCCGCGCCGTCTGCAAAACGCGCTGGAACATCAATCTTGGGGCACTTGACAGGTGCTTATCCCAGATCTCTTTGGAAGCTGCCTCCTGGCCGCTGGAAATGAGATGCATCCACAGGACATTCATGGGACCCAGTTGATTTTGGGCGGCAAACTTCTCGGCCAGTGATTGGTCTGCAAAAGAGATTAATTTTAAATTTTACAATGTTTAAGAAACTAACGGAAAACCCACATTGCGGAACCAATTCCGGGTGCTTGTCCAAAATGCCCACAGCTCCTCCTCGTGGGAACTTCTCGGCCAGCTTGGTCACCTCCTCAGGAGTCTTGGCCGCATCAATTTCCGTCGTTAAGAGCTTGATGAATTGCTCCGCCTTTCCGGCCACTATATTAGCATGACAGTAGCGATTGTCAAATGAAATCAGACGCTTTTGCTCCTCGCTCAGCTGCTTGCCAATCTTCTCAAGCGTTTCCAAATCCCCAGCAGCGGCAATTTTGTTCAGGTAAAACTTGAAGATCTTGGGCTGTGGGTGGAGCTTATCGCCCAGGAGTTCCTCAACGTATTTGGTAGCCTCGCTTAAACGATCAGCGCGAACCAGGAGTTCAATTAATCGAGAAGTGTCCAAGGCACCGACTTTCTCCCCACTGATAAACCTTTGTTTGTGGGATATGGCTGCATCGGGATCATTGGCCAGGATGGCTTTTCGGAAACCAGATAAATGGGAAACGGTTTTGGTTGGCGGAGTTGTCTTTTCTGCTTCTGTTTTAGTTTGTTCTTTCTTTGGAGGCTTCTCTTTTGGTTGATCTGCGGTTTTGACTGTTTCTGTAGCTGTTTCCTTTTTTATCTGCTCTTTAGCTTTGTTTTTCTTGGCAGCGGCCTGTTGTTTCTGAGTTTCGGGCACCACAAAAGGCACATCAATGTTTTTCCTCCTCAGGATTTCAGCCAATTTCAAGAGGAAAGCATCGTTGGGAGCCACAGACTCCTCCTGCATTTTAGTCCATAATCCAAGGGCCTTCTCCGCTTCATCAGATTTGTCGTAGCTTAACAGCAGTGTGTAGTAAATCTTATTTCTATCGATGTGTCCCAGGTCCTTTGTGGCTTCAATGAGTCCTTCCAGAGGCTGCACTAAGCCCTCGTTCTTGTAGCGATCACAGGCACTGCTGATTCTCTGCGGACGGGTACGCAAGCCGGGGGTTTCCAGGATCTTCCTGGCCTGCCTCACACGACCGCACTCCACAAAGGAGAAAACCAGGTCGTAAAGGCTGTTAACTTCACCGTGAATTCCAGTACTCAAATCGGTTAATTTCTGCAGATTCGCAGCATCCTCTTTCTGGATCAAACGACAGGCCAGCTCATTTTTCCAAGGAGTTGATTTATGCTTCTGGCAGATCTCCTCAAAGGCTTCGATGGCCTTGGGAATATCATCCTTGACAAGGTGAACCTTGATCAGTGGGCCCAGAAGCACATTAGTGGGCACAACATAATTACCGGCTACCAAAACATCAAATAATTTTCGCAGCTTTTCCGGTTGACCAGCCTCTGCAATAGAATTTAAAATTCTCCACACGGTGCTGACATAATTAAAGCTTCCTTCGCCTTCGGCGATAGGTGAGTCCTTTTTGTTATCCTCTAGTACTTTGAAGGCAGCATCGTCACGTTCCTCTTGCAAGAGGAGGTCCGCCAGACGAACAGCCTTTAAGTTATCCAACTGGAAGGTGGCATCTTTAGCCTTAAGTTTGCCATAAGTCTCCAAAGCTTCAGAGCTTTTCTTGTGATGCGTATAGAGATCGATGAGCTGAGCATATATTCCAATGGGGATCTGATATTTTTCCGTCTCCAGTTTCTCAATGACCTGAAGGGTTTTGTCCAGGTTCTGGGAACGGAAGCAGGCATTCAGCAGTTGTCTCTTGATGTTATTGGCATTGTCGCCCTTGGCCTCCACATTCACTATGAATCGTTCGAGTTCTGGCAGAAAATAAATAACTATGAAAACATTTACTTAACAGAAGTATGGAATATAACTCACCATCAATGGACAGCGAGTCCAAGCTTCTCTTTCCACTATTTGGAAGAGCAACTGGCTCCAGTTCTCCGGAGCTCAGTTTTTCCAAAAGTTCGGAAATCCTTGGAGTCAACTCAGAACCCAATTGTTCGGACAACTGAGTGGCCTTGTCACTGCCAATGGACAATCCCTGGTTGACTAATCCCTTGAGGATTTTCTCCAGCATTGCCGCACGATCTCGGCGGAAATAAATGAATGCCTCCTGGACGATTGCACCCACAACATCGGGAGTGACGCGTTCCGTGGGAGCGGCAGCTCCGCCTTCCACTTGCTCCACTTCCTCCTCCTTTCCCTGCCTGTATTGCAAGCCCTCGTGAAGTTGGCGGACACAGCGGATAAAGGAGGAGAAGTCATTGGTGTGACTGAGGGCCAAGATTAAAGGTTGTTTGAACAAGAAAGGCATATAGTAAGCCCTGTTCTGCTCCATAATCTTGGCTGCATCGGCAATTTGGTGGGTCACCAAGGCTGAGTAAACAGCCGAGGTTACAGCAGTAGAGTTGGGAACTCCAGCATCCCTCAAAGCGGTGACAATTCGCTCCCAGTTCTTCTCCTTCAGGTTGGGAATCACATAATCCCTGACCGTTTCGGAGTTGGGGAACACTGCAAACTCCTGCTGCATGCGACGCACGATTTCCAAAACTTGATTGGATTCCGCAGAACAGATTAGTGGCCAGAAGTAATGCTGTCTGATGGGCAAACCGGCATTCTTCATCTCTTGCAGCAAAGGAAGGGCATTGTTAACCACTCCATTGGTCAGACCAGCTTCGGTGGCAATCGTCAAAGCCTTGGGATTAAGACCTTCTGCTTGCAGGGTCTTGCAGATGGATAGAATCTTCTCCACTGGCCGATTAGCCTTAACCATCTGCCTGATAAAGAAGGCTCCCACGTCCACGAGTTCGCCATTTACACGACTGCTCCGAGGCATCACTCGCAGGAGCTTCAGACCCACATCCTCGTATCCCTTGTTGACCAGACGAAGGATCACATTCACTGCATCCTGATTGAAACCAGGCGAGAGACGCAGCTTGGCCAGAATCTCATCCACCTGTTCTCCATTGCCATTAACAGTGAGAGTGTACACGATATCCAGCAGATCCTTGTCCAGCAAGATAATCTCCTTTTGCTCGCTTTCGGCTAGGGTCTCCTTCAGGGCAGCCAGATCTCCATGGCGAGCAAAGGCGCACAGTAGAGTCGTGTAGGTGTCGGCACTGGGCTCTAGTCCCGCCTGCTTCATCACTCCCAGGATGCCCTTGGCGGACTCCAAGTCATTGGCCTGAAAAGATATTAATCTCTGTATTAACAATGTCTATTCTTTAAGGGGTAGCCAAAACTCAAAATATTTAAAATCACTTAAAAAGGTGTATTGTTATCACGTATTTTGATTCCAATGAATAAATGCTTAATGCATACTTTTGATATGTATTTAGTGGTTTAAATCTTTACACATTTTGTTTGTCACCATATTATACTCACCTGCGAGTGTCCCAGGATCAGAGAATTAAAGACATTCTCATTGACCGGCAGGCTCTTCGCCCGCATGAACTCCAGAATCCTGGTGGCTCCCTCGATGTCTCCCTGCTGGCAATAGCGAGCAATCAAGCGCTGATAGGTCACCCTGTTGGGCTCAATACCCTTGGCCTCGATTTCCGCCAGAAAATCAGTGGGAGCGAAACCGTGCTCGTTCTCCAAATAGACTCGGAGCAGGGCATTGTAATGCGAGATGTCCATGGGGACATTCAGGGCATTTAGGGTCTTCCAGATCTCCTGTACCAACGCAGTTCTGACCTCCGGCAGTTCCTCGGGCACCAGGTTGCCGCAGCAGCGGATCACCAACAACGATTGCGAGCTGGTGGCCGTCCTGTGAGTGCGAATCTCGTCGAGCACCTCCTCAAGGTCCCGCCGGGAAATGCGTCCAGTGCGCCTGACATCTTGGTCCAGTCGACGAATCTGCTTGTCGAGACTCAGCTCCGCTTTTGCTGCGGCATTCGTTGCAAATCCACTGAAACAAAATCATAAAAATAGGTATTTTAGATTTTAAAATGTTGTCCATCGGATTAAATTTTTGTCCCAAATGATTCGAGGTTGATTGTTTTAATTCAAGGATTGGCTTATTTAAGAAATTTAAAACTATAAGTTGTTGGCCAACAAAAAATAAAACTGTATGTATAAAATATTAAAAGCAATCGCATATAGTTTATAACACATTGATCCTTAGAATAAAAGTAAATAAAAATGTTTGTGATGTAAAAGAAATTCAAGATATCTCGTTAATTACAATATTTTAATTTATATTAATTTTAGTGTATTTTCAATGTTGATTGGAAAATGGAAATACTTTTAAGTTTAAACAAAATATTTGAAATATTTAAAGGATACATAAAAATTGGTATTTTTCATAAATTTTTGGTTACAATTTCATCTTTAATATTTTTCAAATATTTTATAAAGTTCGTTTTATTTTTGTCAAGTTTGGTAAAGATCGGATGATATTTGTAAGCAGTAATAGACAATTTAACATTTGGAAAGTAAATAAGACAATTGGCGGATGCTTAAATAGAGTTTCATTAAACATACTCAGATATTAATTAATCAGTTTTTTTTTAACTTTCTATATAAACACTAATCTAGGACCAACTTAATAGATGGATCCCATTGGTCTTGCCTTTCAGATGAGGTTATGTAAATATGTAAGACATTATTTAGCTAAGATAACGCTGCATTTATCTGATGTGTGTCCATATATTCAAGTAGCAATCAATGGAAAATGACTAAACCCCCCAGTATTTACATAAATACTTGGATGCATTGCGTAATGCCGGCACTTCGTATGGTTTTTACTCACTTCTGGAACTGTCCGCACATGCAGGGCGCATTGTTCAGCAGGTTGCTCGTCTCGTTTTCGCGCACCGAGCTCACGACCACGTTTCTCGTGAGGCCAGCGAAATAACGCAGCAGTTTCCCCGTCCTTAGGATGGATGCCATTGCCGGATTGCTCTGTTTTAATTAATAAACTAAATTTATTATTAAAATTCGTTCGCACGAGTCGAGGAGTCGAGGTGGAGAAACATCGATGTCATCTTTTATATCGATTTTTGGCTGGGGGTCATCGTTTTTTTTTTCCATCTCTACAAAGCAAATAAAAAGGTGGCTTTACTCGCTAACTGCGGAGCAAGTCCCTGCTAACTAGTGCTAACTAGTCTCTGCAAACGATGCTAGAATCGAAAAATGTCAATTTAAATACAAATTTAAGGAACTGCGGAAAAGTTTTTTAACCACTTTGCAAAAGACGCAGAATATAAGCAGAAAAAGTGGCCAGGAAGCTCCTATATTTGCGTTGAACCCAAAGGTGATCGCGCAGCCCAGACCTAAAATCTACTGAAAACCGCCTAGAGGGCGCTATTTTAGTACTTACATTACTGATGCATCCAAAAACAAGCACACCATGGCGCTAAAGTAGTCACAGGTAGTTCATTGCATACTATTGGGCTGGAAATTTTTGTAAGTTAAAAAAATATATATCCTGTAATTTAAATTTATATAAGCGGTTTCTTTAATATTAGAAAATGTATTACGTTTTATAATACTGAAATAATAAATTTTGCAAAACAGCAGAACCATAAAAACAAATTAAGAAAAATTAATTATCAAGTAAATAAGATTGTACTTTTATTTTCAAAACGAGTTTCAAATTCCATAAATCTAAACTTCATTATCTGCCTGGCAAATGAATCGAAAGTTCCTGTCACATGAGTCGAGATACATGTAACCTTCGAACACGGAAACGCAGCGTGAAAACTGCTTAGTATCGTCGAATTCACCTTCTGACCACTTTAAAAAAGGACCTTTGCCGGAGGCTACAGATACGTAAACTCCCTTTTTCGCCAGATCGTTGACACCCAGCCAATAGGTGTATTCGGAATCGAGTTTCGAACTGATGACAGTTAACTCCTCCTCGCTTCTAATGGATGCTAGATGGCCGCCCATCTGGCGACATGTGTTTTCCGCATTAGTCCAATTTTGTTTGTTCAAAACACTTTGCTCGATATAGAAGAATCTCAAGCCAATTAGCTCAAACCTATGGGCGGCTATTGTTTTAGCCTTGCAGTGTATTTCCTCCTGATTTACTGTGTTGTTTGATTTGATCCCAGGCAGGATAAGCTTGTTCAAAGTTTCCAGCAGAATGGCCTGCTGTTTTTCAATTCTGACCAATCTTTCCTTGGTTTCATTTAAGCCAATTGTCAGCATACTTATGTCATCCAATTGAGATCCCAGAGAGGCAAGGCAGAATGTCGCACATTGAGCTGGTGCGTTTTCCAGAATACACACGGATTGCACCGGATCCTTACATTCGGCCATCGAGCCGTATATTTCCAAAGCAACAAATGCGTAGAAAATAGTTTTAGAAAACAGGAACATGGTGCGACCACCGAGGGCAAAAGTGTATAGTGAACTGATTTTGAATGTTTTATTCACATTTGGACTGCCAAAAATTGATGATAAAATAAGTGCCAAAAATTGATGATAAAATAAGCGCCAAAAAAGGGGGGCGGGCTTGTCTTGATAAGTACATTGAACATTTACTACTAAATTGAAAACTATTCTCGACAATAATAATAATTATGTATATTTATACCCAGGCTGAGGGTAATATAATTTCGGTCAAAGTTGGAACCTCAGTAAAGTAATTATTTCCGGCCATTAAGTATATATATTCTTGATCAGAAGGCGAGTTGATTTGGCCATGTTTTTCACTCGTTCCGTTCCCACGCAATTTAGTTTCTTAGTTCGGAGTCACCTGGCTGAAACTTTCCCAATTTTTCAATCATTTTATTTATTTTTAAAATTAAAATTGAATAAATATATTATTTTTCACTTTAACGAACGATCTTTAAAAATTTAATTTCACTGTTTTTTTTTAAATTTAATTTATTTCGAAACTGAAAAAAATAAAATCATTATAACACATTTAAAATAGGTATTTTTGGTTCTAGGAGAAGACAACTAATTGTTATATTGATAATATTAACTATCAATAATTTTTTAATTCTTATTAAACATTTTTCAGATTTACAACTTTTAATTTAATATAAGATTATAAAAAAACATTTTGAATTTGCAATATAAAAAGTGCACTGCAACTGCACTCATAAACACATACACACTACTAAAAAACAAGAGAGAGACTCACAACTACAGCAATATGACATCTACCTGATTAAGAGAAACTGCAAGCTTTATCGGCTCTCTTTTGATTTCCCAACTTCTTTTTGCTGCTGTTTGTTGTTGCTTTTTCTGCGCGTCATTTTTGCAGCAGACGTCAGCTTCGACGTCGCTGCCGCTGCCGCTGCCTCTGCCGGCGCCGCTTTCTTTTGTCGCGAATTTGGAATTGAAAATGCATTTCATTTGCAAAAGTTTCGCTGCAACGAAAACAACACGGCGGTTCGCGGAATCGTGCTTCCTCTTCTTCACCCAGCTGCAACTGTGTGCGTGTGAATTCGCTATGTGTGTGCGTGCCTACACTGCAATTTGTGACGGATTTTTGTGGGTTTCAAAAAGAAAAATAGTTTGCATTTGACAGGTGCAATCTGTGTCCCCTCCCCCCCCAAAAAAAAACAGAAAGTGTGTGGGTGCATCGTCATTTTGCAGCACTACTGGTAAGCGAGAAAATTGATTAAAATTCAGATTACAAGGGGGGTAATATATTTAAAAAATATATGTAGCTTAAATCTTAAGTATTTGCGTGAGTTTGTGTGTGAAAGAGAGAGAGAGCGAGAGAGTGCAGCCAGAAATTGCAATACACACAAACAAAAAGCGGCCGGCTTGCTCTCCTCTTCCTCTTTCTGTCCTCCTCCTCTTCCTCTTCTTCTCCTCTTCCGCCCCTCTCCCCTTCGTCATTCCCCTTTTGGATGCACTTGGTGCGATTCATTTGCCTTTATTACCATTTTTGCCCGTCTCTGCACTGTTTTTTTTTCCTCATTTTGTTGGGGCTTTTGGCACGGTGGCAACCCTGGCAGCCAAATGCGTTGGTGAATAAGTTCTCTACCCTTTTGTCAGTGTGGGACGCGACTTTGAAATGCTTGCAGCTAGCGGTAATGCAGCGCAAAAGTGCAATAATCTCAAAAATAAATATATTCACAAAAATTTAGCCAAATAATACATTTTATAAAAATATAACTCAACAAGTAAAATTCTCTCTAATATTGCAAAAAAAAATAAGAAAAAATAGCCTAAAAAGATTTTTATTCTAACAAAGTGTGCGTGAAAATTTGGAAAAAAAAACATTTATTGACAAGTTAACAATTAAAAATCAAAAAACTACTGAAGCCAATGGAAAATGTGTTCTTAAGGCGCAAAAGAAAAACATTTACTAAAAAATATTTGTTATAATATTTAAATACTGTTTTGCACTTTGATTTGAAAACGAAAAATAGACAAACAAAATGGTTTACAGAAACTTAAAAAAAATAATCAATAGACACTCTTGTCCTTGTCTTGAAATCGTTGTTTAGATAAAACTAACAAATAAATGTAATTCGATTATTTGCAACAAAATTCTTTCACATAAACTTAAAACCAGAAATCTTTTTTGTACGAATTATTATCAGATAGTGGTAGAAATTATTATTCCTTGTATAAATAAATGATTCTTTAAAAAAATTAATTGACATAAAACTTTATTCAAGTATTTTTTGTTAAACATTTTTCTCTAAAAAGAAAAGTTCTAAACATTTTTTAAAGCAAAAAAGCTTTCATTAACAAACAAAATAAATCTAATCTAAAATGTTACTTATTTTTATGCTGCAATTTTTAATAAAACAAAAACCAATTGAAGGCAATTAAAACGCATTTTCTCTGCAATTGATGATGACCTACGACAAAGGAAATGAAGTCATACCCATACACAGGCGACTCGAACGCACACATGTACGCCTCAAAGCAAAGTGCAGGCCAAAAGCGAATGAGCAAAAAAAACACAATAACAACAACAAGGGGCCCTACGAAAGCCAACAACAACAAATTGAAAATTGCACTGCGCATGCACATGCACACACACCACTGACAAACTTAAACACACAGATACATCCAACTGAGCGATATTGCATTGGTATTTGTGCGCTTTTGTTCGCTTGCAAAAAGAAGAAGCAGCTGGAAAAAGTACTTAAAAATATAATTAAAATTGAAAAATGACTTTATAGGCTGTTTAAAAATATACACGAAAATTGGAAGCTTTCCCAGCTTTTCATTTTACCCATTTTCGATCCTTTTTGTTTGTGCTCATATTTTATTTTATTAAAATGCTCGTCATGCCAACGGCAGTTGAATGCACTCGGCCTTTGCCTCGAATGGCTTCCCCTTTAGCTGATAATGATAATGAGCAGATTAATCGCTTTTTTATTCTATATATTTGTAAAACCAGATGATTTTCCATGATTTTTAAACATTATTCTGACAGAAAATATTGTTTGTAACCGATTTTCGCTATTTCTATATTTCAAACTAGTATACTTCAATTTTAAAAGGAAGTCTTCGTTTGAATTTAATAGATTCGTTGAGAACATTTATGAAATTTAAGGTTAAAATATTGTTAATCAATTTTAAAATTTTAAAAGAAATTTATTTTATTTTGTAAATGTATGTAAATCCTATTTTTCCTCTAAATAATAACATCTAACAGATTATAAGTCCTGTTAACAGCTTAACTCAATTCTTATAGTGTTATTTGTGCTTCGTTTATTTTGAAATAATGACCTCATCACCGAAAATGTAAAACTTTTACAAGTCTAATTTATTAAATTCAAAACAAAATTCATCATGGTAATTTATTTCCATTAAATTATAACTATTTTGGTTCTGACTCATAGTCCAGCGTTTCCTTTTGACCTTGATTGAATTATTTAAAGTGAAATGGGTAGTGCAATTATTAAATTCTCTGCGAACCCCAGAGCATTCCATTGCACTTTGTGGTTGTTCCTCTCTCGGCCATTTCCTCATGTTGTGTATCTACAACTGGAATTACTCATCATCGGCATTTCCATAGAAATCAAAGCTCACAACAAAAGAATGCGACAGAAGTAGGGGACAAATGCTTAACTAAAAAATATATAATATAATTTTCATAATAATATAACAACTTCAGAAATGAAAAAAAACTAACTGACAGCATTATAAAAATGAAAAACAATCAATATTAAATAAAGGACTTAAAAGCATTATAAACCCAAATGTTGATAAGTTGAAACAACTAAAATCAAAGTTAATGTGCATTTATAGAATCCTTTTAGGACTTAAAACTTCATAAACAGAAATGCAACAACAAAAAAAAATCTACAAATGGCAGCACTTTTCCTACTTCCTTTTTTCATACCATTTGAACTCCTTCTTTTCGAGGGGCAAGGGAGAGAAAGGGATGGGTAGAGTGGTGCCAAAGGACAATGGTTCAAGTGCAAAGAGGATGCCAAGCCACATGCAACAATGCCAACAACAAGGACCGAGCGAACGCCGAAGGACATGCCGTGCAATTTCCTTCTCTGTGGTGAGTTGCAGCTATTGCGTATACGCCGTGTGGTGTGTAGAGCGAAAGAGAGGCGGCTTCTGTCGTCTGGCCAGACAGAGAGAGAAACTATTTATAGCTGTGAGCTCCAAAACCGAGCTCAGCCTTGATTCCGCCCTTGAACTAACATTGCTGGGAAACTATTCCTGTATCTCCAGTCCCGTCCTGTTTTCGTACCCTTCGATTCGAACCCAGCAGTCATCACAGCTGGAAACCAGTTGGCGGACCATATATCAGGGGGGATATGGGAGGGAATCGGTAAGAGGTAGTTGGGGTCTTGGGCATCCAGTGCATACATATGTCGCCAGTCAAGCGGTGATTTTTGTGTTTGCGGTCCCCCCTTTTTGCCCCATGTCCTTGCCTCTCGAACTGAACTCAGCAGGCTTTGACATTGATTTTGTGCATCCTGCATCTGTATTGGGTATCTGTGTTTCCATTCCCATTGCAACCCGGCATCGCCGCAACTCCCACCCAACTCTACTCAGCTGTCAGCCGTTGCTGATGTCATGGCAGTTTATTTATACAAATAATTTGATTGTTTAGCAAACACTTTAATATAATACCAGCAAACTCGAAGAATATGATAGCTGATATGGGCTTAGAGTAATATGAGGAGTAGCATCGAGTAACGTAATATTTAACCTTGATTTTGTTTGTTAAAAGATACATTCCCTGGTATCGCAATCGGAGAACTTGTCAATGTTTGGAGAGCAGTTTAGATATCAAATGAAATCACCATATGATATGCAGGTGTCCTATGATATTTGATTTTCTAAACTATCGTTGTCCAAGGTCTGTTTAATTATTTTTCTCAAAATGTTAAATACAAAGGAAAAATGTATTATTGCTTAGCATTAAATCTTGAATTTTAAATAAACTTTGTAATATTATACATCAAAATTATTCATTACAATACTTCAATGGATTTTTTCTTCTTTATAATTATTCAAAATTGATGCGTAATAAGGCAAAAATATATATTCACAATAAAACGTAAGCTGTATGATGAAAAAGAAATAAGAACTACAATTGAAACTTGAGCAAACAAAGGGCTACGTAAAATGTTTGCAAATTGAATTTCAAGTAAATATGAGCAATGCAATGTGAAATGTAAATACACAGAGAGAAACACACACACATAAGTCGCCAAGAGACTACATCTACAAAGGCAGTGATGCATTCAAAGATAGATGGATAGACGGAGGAAAAGTCTCTCAGCTTGTTTCTTGGCTCTGTGTTTGTGTGTGTCGGTGTATATCTTTGTATCTATCGGATGCAGTTTTACGCTTTAAAAGGAATTCTGTAGTTTATGCATGCGATGCGTTGTCTATATAAAGTTGTTTCCCCATTTCCCCCACCGTCCCTGTCGCCCCAGCTGCCGTCTCTTTCGTTCGCCACCATGCCCTCTCTTTCTATGACTGTACTCTGGGAGCCATGGAAACGACGTCATCGCATCATCGTCGTGCGTTGAGATGCCGAACCTAGTCAGCAATGGCGGCCTCCTCTCCATTTCCCATATCCCATCTCCCAGTCCCCAAAAAAATTAAAAAAAAAAATTGCAAAAATAAATATAAATATAATGGCAGGAAAACAAAGAAAATGGGTATATTGGAAAAAGAAATTACAAGTAAATTAAACAAAAAGGTAAAAGTAAGGAAATAAGGGGAAATAAATACTAAACAGAATGAAATGAAAAAGTTAACTCAAGAAGAAAAATAATTTTAAAAAGCAGGAAAAACACAAAGATTAGGTACTGTATCAACCAATTTCGAGATATAAAAAGAATAAAGTGCAATGAAAATATAAGACACTCAAAGAATAGGGAACTAAAAAAAATGCATAAAAAACTAGCCGCAACAACAATGCAAGTACTTCAACCCTCACGCCGCCCACTTGCTCATTTTGCACCGAGTCAAGTCCATGTTCTTGGCTCTCTTTTGTGTATCTATAGAATGCGTAGTCTTCCTCTTCAACGTTTTGCCGGCTGCATCTACAAAAACTACGAAAAAAACGAGATGAGAGGGCTCATAAGCAGCTTAGTGCACAATTAAAGCCTTCATTTATTTTTTTTATTCATTTTGAGTCAAAGTGTCTTTGGCAAAGTATTTCAATTAGAGGCAAAAACATATTACGCATACGCCACGTTGCCTGTTGGTGAAATAAAAGCGGATTAAGTGGCGGGTTAAAAGCAACAAATTCATTAGGGAATTGCATGGGAGATAGTAAAAAATCTTTGAAAATTCCTACTGATCCTTAGAGTTTAAAAAATAGAGAAAATTGTATGATATTAGGGGGAGTGGTTAATGTAAAAGTCTCTTTAGAAATTTTCAGAGAATTCGGATATAATACTTTAATTAATTCTGTTAAAATAGCTTTACCCTAATGTAAAAAGCATTTAGAAAGTAGGGAACGGTATAAGAAAGGAGATTCCGATGGAACTTTATGAAAATGCTCATGAAATTTGTCAAAGTGTCTTTGTCTTGACTAATAATGCAAACTTAATAGAGAAGGGGAAATTAATTAAAATAGAAATTAACTTTCTACAAACTTTTTAAAGCTTTTTAAACAAAAGTGACTTCGTTAAGGCTGCAAAATTGCTGGTCACCGTTGCGTATACGCCATGTTGACTGTCAGAAACTGCCACAGCAGATGCACCTGTTCAAAGCTCGCTCTCCTGCTGTGTCATCAATAACTAACGACCATAATCTTGGTCACCCGTGGCTCGTCTTTCCCCCTTTCACCGTTTTTTTTTTCCGTTTTTATATACCAAGGACCACGTCAAATGCCTTTTAGTTGCCAAGCAATTGAAACGGAGATGAATTCAGAACGGTAGATTGACTGTTGCAGAGGGTCGACAACAGATTAACCCTTGGCGAACTGCTTGGTTGACTTTTATGCGCATGTGCAGGCGGATCACCCTCTTGAAAAAAGGTTCCAAACTGGTCCCATAACTGTACTTGTTCGAAAAGAAACAAAACGTATTTAGAGCATGACCATCAAACAAAAGGGGGAATCCTCATCAAAAGAAAGGGGGCATATAGTACAAAGAAGGAATAAGGGAAATAAAAGACAGACTGAGGGTAATATATAGAGATTGCATTCCAGGTCGTACAAAGGGTTAGCTTTGTCTCTACATTGCAATTTGCAAAATATTTCCATGTGTACGTATTTTTTTTCTGCTGCTTTCGTTCAAATGCATCGTAATAAATGTCATCCGTTTCACTTTGAATTATGTCATCCACTGTGACACACTTTTCCAAACACTAGCAGCTTAGACACACACACACCCGTTTGCATATATATATATATTTATATACTTATATATATACACAATCATATATATGTAAATATAAACATGGATAGCCCAACCAACTGTTTCTCATTAGCCATAGAAAATGACCCCTTCCTTTGCCTGTTTTCCCCATTTGGTCTTCGGTTTTATTAAGGCTTTGTTTCCGTTTTTGTTATGCGAGTGTGTAAATGTATATTTTCTAATACATGAAACTGAGACAGCTAGGGTTCATTTTAAAATTTAATATGGATTTACTTAAGCTTATGTAAAGCTATATTATTTATAATTTTAATTTTATAAAGGAATACAGACTAATTATTTTTTAATTATTTCGTTTCGTTTAAAAATGGGCTATCAATAAGGTCATAAAACATTTTTGAATTTCGCTGTATGTATTATAGCCCATTAATTGTGTAATCCGAGTTGACTCAACAATTACAACGAATTGCAATAAATTACGGAATGTGTTCCTAGACCGGACACAATAGACACAATTTTAATCGCTAAAAAAATGTTCTAACCGACGTCAATAAATAAATTCTCACATTCCCCTATTTAAATGAGCAAAATTTAAATTGATGTGAAAAGCAAAAAATTGTACATAGAGTGGAAACTAATACACAGAAAAGATGAAAAGAATGATAAAATGTCAGACTATTTTAACTAAAAGTTAATGCTAAATTGGTTTTGATGAATTTAATTTTTATATATTTCCTGTGATTTTTTAATTTTTTCATACAAAAACAACTTTTAAACCATATTTGATGTGAAAATTCGTTGGTGTTTCATCTTTGAACTGATCATCTTCACAAATATGAACCATTATTTTGGGTTTCGATTTAATAAGATTTTATCACAAACATAAAACCAAATTGCATAAACATAAAACCAAATTCAGCACCATCAAATTTTGGTAAATCACCATAATTTGTTTGTGTCGACCAGAAATGGCATGAAAATTATATAGTGACTGCTCTCACAATTTCTTCCGATCTTCTGTAGTTGTCCATGTCGCTGAATTTAACGGTACAACTAATTTATGCCGCCAGCCAAAGAAGAAACTTTTCAAGAATTGGCCCGAAACAAAGTCAGAAAAACAGACAATGAACTCGGACAGAACAGAACTCGACTAAAGGCGGAAGTTCGCCAAAGAAGCCAATTGAATGCAACAAAGTTGAACCAACCAAAAAAAAAGGAACACACAACTCGAGTTAAAGAACAAGTGCAGTTCAACGAAACTTTAAAGTTTTGGTGAAAGGGGCAAATCAAAAAATAAGGGAAATAACCTATTTGTAAATACTCTTTCGGAGGTTGTACTTTTAATGGCTACATAAAGGGATAACTGTTACAAAATGTTAATAAACATCTAACTAACTCGTTTAAAAGTTTTCAAACATCCTCTTTATTAAATTATTAAAGTATTAATGGAACGAAAAATAAAATATACTTTTCATATACTTCAGTTTAAAAATTTTTCAAACATTTGTATCATAGAACATTAACTAGTTCGAAGAGTTACTTAGCCATTTTTAAAAACTCTTTTGATTAAGAAGGTAGGGAGAAAAGAAATCTTAGAATGGAGACTGGGGAACGATGGTGGGAAAAACTCCAGTTAATTGGCAGCTGCCTTGAGGAGGCCAAAAGGAATAGCAAGGAGTCCGAACAAGTAATGAAGAAGTGAAAGAATTGCAACCGGTTTGCAGACACTTTTTCCTCAGCTTCTTGGTTAAAATTTGTTGTTTGGTCTACACGGCGTATGCGTAATTAGATCTGGTGTTTGCATTAGCTTCGTTTGCTAATTGGACTAAAGTTGCTTAGCACATTGCACTCGGAAGCTAACAAAAGAAGCGAAAAGGAGTTGGTATAAAGCTATAAATGAGAAATACACTGGAAGAAAGAGTTTCAAAGTGTTTTTAATGTATAAATTTCAAGTTTAAATAAAATAGTTTTACCAACAAATAAAATAAACCTAGGAAGAATACACAAAAAAAAAATAAAACATAAAACTAAGAACTCAATGCTTTTAAAAATTTTATTGACTTTGCCATTTCACCATAAAATGCTTTAAAGATTTCGTTTGTTGGTTTAAGAGATTGTTTATTTTTCGATAGTGTGGAGTTTTTAATGCCTTCTTATTTATTAGTTCTGTTTTTTCAGTGCTAGACAGACATTGGCATTGCATTGATGTTGATAACGACAATGATGAAATTCAGGTTTTGGCTTTAAACGATCCTCTACCTCAGGGTGATCGGGAGTATTTTTTTTGACTTCTCTTTGACTCTTTAAAACCCCCCCTTTCCCATTTCGCAGTGACGTTGCAAATATTTTTTTGCAACAGCTATCAAACGAGTTTTTGCCACTGTTCTTCCCGCTCTTTTTGCCGCTTCTTCGCCCCGTTCTTCCCCTCTTCACATATTCACATTCTTCTGGTACTCCCCCCGAAACCCCTTTTCCCATTTTACCCCCATTCGTGCCCCTCTTCCGTATGCCACGCTCTATTGGACTCTTGATGCGCTGCGACTTTGGTTCGTCTACCTTCTGGCTTTTGTTCAGTTGCCATGTTGCATAGGATTTTGAACCCGTTTCGCTCACCCCCTTTTCCCTCGACTTCCCTTCCGCCCATGGCCCATTGCATGTGGCGTCCCTAACCTAACCCAACTTTTTAGCGCAAAGCTTTTTGTTTCTCCCCTTTTCTGCTCTTTGTTGCGGCTTTTGTGTTTGTTGTGTTTGCCTTGCACGTTTTGTTTGTTGTCGTCACACACTCACATATACACAATCATAAAAGGTATAAAAAAATTGAAAAAAAATCAACAATATTTTATGGACATTCATTGTAGAAATTGCATTTGTCGCTATCTCTCATATGTGGTCGTTTGTGTTAATTGTTTAATTAACCCGATTCACTCTGAAACTGTTGACATTTTGCCAGAGCTAAGTAGGTTGGGATAATTGGATAATACGGGTTATAATGTTAATCTTTAGGGACTATGTGAAAGATTTTATATATGTACGTACAATTTCCTTATATTTTCTATTTTTTTTTTTACATTTTGTATAACGATGTTTTCTTCTTTATTTCATATTACTATTATTATTAACATATTTTTAACATCATTAAAAATAAGTTATAAGTAAATCAAATGGTATTTAACCCACTTTAGTGAATATTATTATTTAATGTTTTGTAATTTCATCGACGTCAACAGAACTAATTAAGTTTTCGTCGCCAACTTTATTTATTTCTTCCACTTTTCCACCTTTTGTCCTCTCACTCAAATTCTTGAAAACTTTCCTGCCTCTTTTTATGGCCGAACTTTGGCTTGTCAACTACGGGAAGACTGCTCCCACATGAGTAAGATCTCGTTTTAATGGAAATAATTGCAATTTCGTGCATAATTTATGGCTGCCACCCACACACACACACACACGTACACTGGCAGAAAAGCCGAACAGAATCGAAATCTCTTGTATTCACACTCATAACTCACTCAAGCCAAAGACAACGGATGCTCTCTCTCGCTTTTCTGCCATATGAAAATGTTGAAAAGTAATTTGTGGCACATGTGGGTGGCCTCTGAACAAATGCCAGTGGAGGCTGCTGCAAAGGGGGGTGGGCAATGCAATCAAGTACAATGAGAAATTACAGACACCAAAAACGAAACGGCAACAAACAAAAAAGACAGCACAACAACAAATGTGTGTAAGCTGCGCGTATTTCCTGTCTATCTGTGTGTTTGTACGCAAATATGCAAAATGAATGAAAACGTCAGCGGGCTCCACAAACCAAAAATACACTCGCAGAAAACAAAGAATCTAAAACCGAGATTCCAGTTCGTGTAATATTAAATTCCTAAACACCTGAAAACACTTATATAGTAAATATAGAAATAAAATGATGTGTTACATATGTACATCTATTTTATTTTAGGCAGGTTAAAAAATGTTTCTATTAAATTAAATTAGGAAATTGCACTCATTTTGTTTTCATCTTAAATGGCTTATTTGTACGTTTTAGAATATTTAAAAATGATTTCCAATTTCCTAGATTAAAAATATATCAAATTTAAAATTGCAAATTCCGAAATACAAATCCTAAAGAGAAAGGTAAAGAGAGTCAAAGCTCTGCGGCAGTGCTTTCTCTTAATTTCTCTTTGCCGCGTTGCGCTGCTGTTGCTGCTGCTGCGCTGCAAGTTGCGTGTCATTGACCTTTGGAATTGCATGTTGCTGCTCTGCTGCCGGCGCTCTCCTCCGACTACGTCATTCTACGCTAATTCGCAGTGGAACTGCCACTGCCACATTGAAATCGCCACATTGCCACATTGAAGTTTGCCACATGAGGAGGCAGCCTGCTGTCTGGTCGCTCACGTGCGCCCTCTCTTTTCCTCCCCACCACCCGTCTCGCTCGCTCTCCTCACCCAGTGCGAAATTATATCAAGGAAGGAATACTTTGCCGCTTATCTTCCGCCTCCATTGTTGCTCCCGAAAGTTATTTCAATATCTTCGGGGGTCTCTCATTCCACGATTTTATTCACTTTTTTTCGCCCAATATCTGGGGATTTCTTTCGGTTTCAATTAGGTGCTTAATCTTCCACTTAAAAAAATACCAAGTAGATAGTTAGTTAAATTTAAACATTTAGATAATTTTATTTTTCTTACGACATGAGAAAAAAATATTAAGTTAACGTATTCATAATAGAAAATTAGCAGGCACATACAAAAGTTTTATTTTTCCCAAATCCTAAAAACATAAAAATCAAAGCATTACAAAAATACACAAATTTATATTGATAGATCAATAATAATTTCTTTAAAAGCCAATACAAAAATAATAAGATACAAATAATAATACAAATTTTGTTACAATTGGTACATTTTAAACAACAATGAGACATGCCTTAGTCTTGTAAAGTTTTACAACAAACTCAAATAAAGAAAAATCTCTTAATTTAATAAGGCTTGAAACCAATAAGGCCCCTCACTCCAATACAATAAACCATTGACCATCCAGCGAAATATTCGCGACAAACTCCAAAAACTAAAGCAAGTTGTAAGAAGGGAAAAAGTTTGCCCAACGATTGTCTACAAAGTCTTGTCTCAGAGTTTCGGTCCCAGAGTTTCCGAGTTCATTGAACGCCTTCGCCTGCACCCAGACATAAAGCAAACGCAAACTCAATAAGCGAACGCAGCGAGCAAATAAACAGCAGCCAATAAGAGATACGAGTGTGCAGATACAAATCGCAGCCAAAGATACTCTTCTCCTGCTGTCACAACAGGCCAAAAGAAGAGCCCAAGACGGCGAAGGCACATGAAAGACTTGGCAAAAAAGTCGAGGGAACAGGTTGAGATGGTGTCCCAGCCGCAAAAGCCCTTGGGATCGATCGATCAATTGAGATTTATATGGGGTTCTGGTGTTTGAAAAAGACTGATCGTTTAGGGACATAATTGTAGACTTCGTATAATATTACAACAATTTTTAAAATAAAATGAACCCGAAGTTAGGTGTAAATAAATAATAATTTTAGCCGCATTGTGTTAAATATACAGTATCTTAAAAGTCAGAGACTTTTAAAAGTAATACAAATTATATTTTTGGTAGGTATAAAAATTTCTATAGCGAATATCGATAATATTAGATTTTCTTTTCTTTTAAGAATACAAGTTCTAATAAAAGTTTGATCAAGTAAAAAACATTTTATAACGGAGGTTTAAAAATTATTTTCAATCATTCTGATCCTTGTCCTACACAAATTACATAATTTTTAAAATTATAAAACCTTGTGAGATACGCGTCATCGGCCATATGATTTAATTGGCGACAAAAATATTGCACAATTTTATGCCTGCAGCCAACAGCCGAGTAGCGACAAAAGGCCAGTCAAAACACGGCAAGTGCCGCTGTCCCAGGCCCAGAAAAAAAGCCAGACCCAGACCCAGACTCGGCCATAAAAAGGAGCAGTCAATGTACCCAAAAACCAAATAAAATGAGCCAAAGGAAACATAAAAAGAAAAGGGAAAAACAAAGCGAAGTTGAGAGGAACCGTAGCATGACGCGGCAGCCATGACCCACACCAACAAACAGGAAGAGCATAGCGAAAGGCCAAAACAACTTTTGGCCAAAAAGCGGCAACTGTAATAAAAGTGCAGGCATGGTGCGAGGGAGACGGCAGCACACGGTGGGAGCGAGAGGGGGAGTGTGCATAGAGAGCGAGCATTTACTCGCTTCAACGCCAAATTTCAATTACAATTACCAACGCGGGCGAGAAGGAAGGAAAAGGCCAGAAAAGTAGGAAGTTTCATGACAGAAAAAAAAGGAAAGAACGGAGGCCTTAAGAAAAAATGTCGAAAAAACTTATCTGAATATAAAAACACTGGTTGGCCTTTTTACAGATTTTTTGTATTTTTGAGCTTTAATCTTCTTAGTGCACAATGAAATTTAAAATGCTAAAAAAGGAATAGTCAAAATCAAACTAAAGATAAAATGCTGCATACTTATTGGAATTCAAATTTAGTCATAATAATAGTACTTTAGTTGTAATAAATATTACGGTACAAAGGGTTGTAATTGTATGCATAAAATATTATGTCTTATTTGATCAATTTAAAAAAGAAAAAACTATAACTTCATGTTTTATCTCGAAAGAAAAAATACTGAAAAAATAAGAACTATTGTTTGGGCTTATAATACACATGAGTATTATATCTTTAAATCTAAAGATATTCAACATTTTCTTTACTACCAGAGATCAGTCTACTTTTTCTTTCCGTGCGAATGTTTATGTTGGGGGCCAGAAGGAGTTTGGCAGCTTAGAGTGAATGAAGCATAAACTGAACTGAACTGCAGATGGAGATTCGTTCTCCGGATTCTCTCTGCTTTGCTGGATCGTATAGTCGTATATGGCCATTAAAAATGGCTGCTAACATGGCTGCGAACAACACTCACTACACACACACACACACGTACACAAAAAGAAGAGCAACAGAAGGAGACACATAGGGCACACAAACAAACGTGGCACACCAATACTAATGCCGCTTGGGGCAGCATTTAAATCGGAGCAGCTCCACGAATGAAGTTGCAAAACAGAACGCCCAAAGGTTAATCAACTCTGCAACTCTGCGACTCTCCCATCTGCAATATAGGGTTGCCATCGCGCAACTCCACATTTTGTTGTTGTCTGTGGCAAGAAAGGGGCGAAAAAGGGGGAGGGAGTTGGGGGGGGGAGAATTGGTTCTCAAAAAGAGGGGAAAAGGAGTGGAATGGCGAAGGCCAAGCAGCGGAGTCTAATTGAATTGGTTGGTTGAATGATGTTGACTCTGCTCCACTCTTTTTTACTCCTCTTCACTAATCCCCCCAACCCCTTGAACCCCTCTTTCGGCTCCCATGACAATGGCATTGAGTGAGAATCAACAAAACCCCAGAGGGCTCTCTTCAAAGAGCGGCCAAAGAGTTAGAAGAGCACAACGAGTTTTGGCGTATTGCATAATTTTGTGCAACTCCCACACATATAGGTGCTGTTGTTGTGTGTGAGTAGGTTCCCCACGTCGCATTGGTATGCGTGCGTGGCATTGGCTGTGTGTCTGTGTGTGGGAGCTTTGGCCTTGGTTTTTTTTGCAAAACTTGATGCTGCATTAATAGGGAAATCAAATGGCACAAATTGCAGTTCAACTAAATAATAAAAAGGCAGGCTGATAAAGAAGGAAAACATTTAAAAATAGTCTAAAAATGTTCAGAATTATCAATACTTTTAAAATCGCATTTAATAACGGGATCATTCATTATTTGTAATTATAATTATGGCAAACCATCCAAGAAACTTTAAGTGATTTTCTTAAGTTGAATTATACGTGGAAATTAATTGTATAAATTCTTAAGACGTTTTATATACTAATAAAAAAATTTCCTTTTAAATCAAAATCATAACAAAATGTTTATTAATTACTTTTTAATTAACCAGTACAAATAACGAATCCTTCAATTAATATGCATGCGAGCCATTTGGTCAACTGAATATTATAAAATATTTTATTTGTATACACAAGTAAATATGCACTATTTAACCAGCAGAATATTTTCAATCACAGCAAATTACCATTGATAATGTCGCAGTTTTAATTTAATTTTCTGCTGCCAGCGATAAATGAAAATTAATGGCAAAAATGCAGTTTGACAAGCAGCGAGTGAAGGAAAAGCAAACAGTTTCCAGATGATTGCATCCTGCGGACTGGACAGACATGAAAATTTATTTTTGATTAATGAGCTAAGGGCCAAAGGATGCCGAGTGATTTTATCAACATAAATAACGAACTTTTAATGAAATTGCGCAGCAAATAAATTCATTTAAATATGGGCAAAAATTTATACCGGTAATACACGGCGTATGGGTGATATTTTTTGATACACTTAAAGTTATATGAAATATCGAAGGTAAACATAAAGAGAGCGTTACCGAGAGGGTTAAGAGAGCTTAAGAGAGTTGAGAACGAGTTGCAAAAAAAAAAAGTTGTGCAAAAATTTGCAGCGCTGCTCTGCTGCTGCGGACTGTTACCGGTTTTTAATAGGAAGGAAACCAGAAAGCAGCCCCTCTTGCTGGTATTGGTGTGTGTGTGTGTGTGTGTTTGTGTGTGTGTAGCGTCTGTCTGCTGTGAATTTGTTGAGGCAGGTCCTGGCTGAAATACGCGAAAATAGGTACAGCCAACGAACTGCGCTCCAGACGGCCGTCTGCTGCTACCACCGAAAGAAGCATTGAAAACATGTGGAAAAGTGGCAGGGCCAATGGGTGAAGACGGCTAGAGAATCGCATCACCAGTATGCCGAGTACCCAGTATCCAGTACCAGTACCAGTACCCCCACTAGTACATATGTAGTATAGTATGCTGCAACATGGAACTTGGAAATGGCAACTGGGAACTGGGAACTGGGAACAGGGAACAGGGAACTCGGGACAACAACACACATATAGCCAAAACACTCGATAGATACAGCAGCAGTCGCCGCTCTGCCGCCGCTCAGCCGAGCATAGTGGCATAGCTATAGCTTCAGGTTCAGCCTCAGTTTCGGTTCTGAGCTTCAGCTGCAGCAACGTTTCCTCACCCAACCATCCATCCATACATAATAGATATATACCAACCATATATATCCCCCTTCTTCATATAGTTTATATGTTTGAGTTCGCGTCGAACTATTTCTTATATTTCGTTTCTTTTTTTTCGGTGCAAAAAGATGAATATGTAATGCAATTTTTCCATCGCTGGCTTTCCTTTGTTGCAAAATTGCAGCGAACTGAGCGATCGGCTTACGTGGCCAGAGAGACAAATCTATCGGGGATTAGGACAAGTCAAGTGGAATTGTTTCTTATACAAAGCTCTACTTGCAGTTTATCGCAGGTGAATGTGGACACAAAGGGAAACAAGCAATAAACAATCAAATCTATGGAAAATTTAATATTAGATTTACTGCACAAAAACAAATCTATTCAGGTTAAGTAGAATTTATTTCATATTCCTTTCCTCTTTCTCTTGCAGATTATCAAACACTAAAGTGGCCACAAAGTGGAAATAACCATAAACGTAAATATATGGTAATAAGCAATGCATTTAATATTTATGCCTTTTTTCCATTAAGAAGCTATCATTTTATTTGGAAACGAGGAAATATTTTGGAATAAAAATGTACTAACAAACACTGATTCAAAAGTGTATGGATATTAATCATAAAAGGAAATATTTATCACAACTTAATGTATTATAGACAAATGAAATAAGAATTAGGCCAAGTGAACTGCATTTTGGATTTCCAAATTAGTCAACACAAAATTAAGTACTAAAAATATTTTACATTATTTGGTTATTAGATGTCAGGCCAAAGCAAAGTTTAAATAAAATAAAATAAACTTAATTGTATCTAAAATACATCCCTTTTCTTGCAGATTGCAACTAATTAACCAGTATTTGACCTCAAAGAAGAACCAAAAACAATCGTAACTATTATAATACAAAATAAGAGAAATATTTAACAAATCCATAAAAATTACAGATGAGTCAGAGGAACATGGAACTCACTTCTATTATCCTGCCGGAATTTCACAACTTTACCAAATGGATTATCACGTTTCCCTAACCAGAAGGGGTTGGTTTTTGATGTTCCAGGACGAATTCAATTTCAAGCACCAACTAAACGATTAATAATCCAACACGAAATGGTGCATACTTACATATGGACCATTAACAGAAACCCGTAAATCCGAACTTGTGCTGTTTTATATCTGTTACAAGACCGGCATTATGGGAGTCTGTCAATGCAAACAACTGGTTTTTGGCAACAAAATCGAATGACAAATCTGAAACATGTAATGATGACGGAGTATGCATAAAACGTCGAATAAAAACATGAAAAAGTTATAATATGAATACAAATAATAATTATAAACATAAATAATACAAAAATCAAACGATATTAACTGGAAGCTTGCCAGACAATTCTCAAAACAAAAATTAATTTAAAATTGAAAATAACCTGTGACTAAAAAAATTAAGCCAACATATAACAATTTGAATTTGATTAAGCAATCATTTTCGCTAACACATGCATCCAAAAAAAATTCATTATAAAATTATGTTTCAAAGAATATGATCTTAAAAAGGAAACAGATTTAATAAACTGAAGGATAATATGAATATCTGATAACACAATAACACAACAAATTATTATATGAAGAAAGAATCATTGTTATTAAAAATGTTTTATTTGTGAAACATATTTATCAAATTTTATTTATAAACGTATGTATATTCATTTAATAATAGTAAAAATATTATCGTATTCCCTTATGATTTCTCCCCATTATTATTCTTCTTGTTTGCCAACATCTCTTAAACCAAAAACCAAACCAATAAATTTACCCAGAAAATCCTTTAAAAACCAAACCACCACCCAGCAAAAAGGACTACACCAAGGACCTTTTTCTCTCTGGCAAATTGAGGTAGTAGGTTGTATAGTAGTAATTACAAATCATACTATACAATGTGCTAGCTTTCTTTGCTTGACTACAAGCCGCAATTGATTAAAACTCCCAATCGAAGTGCACCACCAACAGAACCCACTCCCAGCCATACAAAAGTTGGTGGTGCAAGTAAAACTGATTGTGGACAACAAGAATAGTGTTCTGAGCCAGACTTTCATTGAATTTCTTTACGAAAGCCTTGGAAATGTAAATGCAACCGGGCATATGTAAATATTGGCATTAGTGACATGTGCAAATGTTTGTATGGCTGATTCCCTGAGACCCTAACTTGTGACTTTTAATACCAGTTTCACAAGTTTTGATCTCCGGTATTGGACGCAAACTTGCTGATGTTAGTAAAAAAAACAAAGGCAAAAGCAAAAACAGATCGAGGGCAGTATTATTGGAAGTACAGAAAAATTATTCAGAAGGTAAAGGTTTACACACAACTAATGAAATTCACATACTCTAAGATTCAAGTTTCTTCAACAGAAATAAGCGGTTCTGCTGGTTATGGATGAATGGTTGAGATGAAACCTTCTTGCGGATTCACTTTAATTGGATGTTACCGGCATTTATTTTGTTTTCAGCAGGACGGGAATAATATTTTATATAAATTTACTCATTTTATGATTTTATTACTTGCAAAGCTGAGTATTTTTTAAAAATGTATATTTTTTTAATATAAAAAAAGAAAAACTATTTATCAAACACATATTTTTTTATCTCGTCAATCATCATCAATATGAACATGTGAACAAGTCCGTCATTCTTTCCGAATTACTTGCTGAGTATAAACTTTTAAAATTTATTTGCTCATATTCATATTTGTTTTTTGGGAACTAGAAGACTATTTCTTTTTATTTTTAAATATTATTACTCTGGTAGCTTGTATTAATATCCCTTTATACAAATATTTTGCTGTAAGATTTTTTTTTCGTTTGCACAATGTACCATATAGATATTAAAAATTGGATTTCAAAATTATTTTCTTTGCCAATTAATTGTATTTTTATTAAGATCGTCTATTCTTCCCCAAGTAGTAAATACCATATAAATATGTACCTATAAAAAATCTTTATTGTAAGTCCAATAATGTTATCATTTAAAACTATTACTGAAAACACATAGTAAACTATGGATATTTTTGATGTATTTGATCTATAAACTACTTTTAAGTTTTAGAGATACAATGTGAGAAAGGTTTGAATAAATCAATAAAAGGTAATGATCTGAACAATTTCATTGTCAAGAGAGTAGAAAACATATATATATGTGTTGGTTTAAATGGGTGATTATGGTTCACTGATGAGTGCACTTGTCCTTGGACTTCTTTTTACGATCTTCACTTGAATTTGATCGTCGAGTACCCTGAATTGGCATGTAAGGCGGCGTGGGGCTGGCACTTTGATCTGCAATCAAAACATATTAATATTTAGCGAGATAATTCAAGGCGAGTCCTTTTATACATATATACCGAAATTGCCGGACTTGGAGTATTTCATGTGGGGTGATATGTCCTGGCCACTCTGATGCGAACTGTCATGGGAACCAGCCTCGGATCCATAATGCTCGGATCTATGGGAAAAAGTATATATAAAAGAATCGATAAAACAAAAAACAATTATAAGGTAAGCTGAATACATTTCTATAAGACAAACAAAAATCACAGTTTTTAAAATTTGTTACATCATTTGAAATTAAATTCAATTTAATTTAATAAACGATTTTAAGGTGTAAAATTTGTAATAGTAAAATTTATTGTATCACAAATAATTGAAATGAATAAATAAATTATGGAAATTCATTTGTGTTTTATATATTTTACTATATCGTTTTACAAAAAATAATGCAAGTGATCATTGATCATAGAAAGTCTGTTAAAGCAGTTGTTTATAAAGAAATAAAGAGCTTTTCCTTTGTTTTACTTGGAGTTCCAACTCACCTCGTCATAGAATTGTGGGTCTGAAGCTGTTGCACTGCCTCCGCTGCCATGTGCAGTGAAACAGGTCTTTGTCCTGGCCGACAACTGTCCACGGGCAGAGTGTAGATATCATCTTCGCCCCTAATGGGTGCCATGTTCCGCTGCTGTCTCTGCATGGAACTGTGATTGGAGGAGCCCCCATCTCTGGTCAGGCTGCCATTGGTCAAAGGTCCATTGTGGGTCCGCTGTTCACGACTGTTGTTGAGCACGTCTATGGGATTGGAGTAGGCCTCCACATCGATGTCGGCCTGAGAATGATTGGCAGCGCTGGAAAGGCAATCCGGTGGCAGTGGGAGCAGCGGACCACAATGGGAATTGGTGCCACAGAGCAAACCACCATTCCCATTGACAGCTTCTGCGGCTTCCTTCTGCTGAGTTTTTCGCAACCGAGCTTTCTCCTTGGCCCGCTTGGCCTTGGCCTTCTCCTAAAAAGGAAGATCGAGGTGGTGTTTTAATGAAAAAATGTAAAGCATATACAATTGAATGAAATTAATTAATTTAATTTAAGTTCCTACGAATGAACATTTTGATAAGCAAATGTAATATCTATGATCTCAACAAAGGCTGATATAGCAAGGCAAAGATGAAAACTCATCAACAAGCTTCGTTTGAAATGATTAAAACATGGTTTAAAGCTTCGTTGCATTCCATTTACCTTTCTCATTCGTAAATTGTTGTATCTATAGCAAAAATAGTTTCGTGAGTTCATCTAAAGTTGTCGGGGTTATAAGGGTTAAAAAAAGTTGTATTATTTTTCTTGTCTTCAAATGATTAAAATGCTTTAAAAAAGAATATAAAAAGGATTTCTTAGTCCTATCGAGAGTATTAAAATTCTGAACAAGAGTTTGAAATGCGCTACAGATCCCGAGATTACGATTTTGAAACTTAGCTGATTTATTAGTTGAGTAACAGAACAAAAACATTGGGCAAACGTATCGTAAAATAGATCAGGTATTTTATAATAATCCTTGATTATTTAAAAATTTTAAAAACTTCATAATATTTTTATAGTTTTTATAGTGTTTTGTCCTAATAACATTTTTATTCTCTTTTTTATTGGTCATATTTCCATAATTGACTCATATTTATTCCCTTCTCTATTCTAATCGTGAATGCCTTACCCTGTCCTGCAGCATTTTGGCCAGTTCCTTGTCCTGCGCCTCAATGGCCAGCAGGCGATCCCTGTGCTCCTGTCGTACGCAGTCCTTGGACTCAATGGCCTGCAGCCGGCGAGCCAGCAACTGTAATGAAATAACGATCGGTTACAGGAAATTTATGATAGGTATTAAGTAAACACGGTCACCTCATCTTTCTGCTCCTGCTTGAGCTTCTTGCTCATCTCCTGGATCTCTTCCATCGGCAGTCCGATCTCCCGCAGGCTCGCATAATCGCAGGGATCCACATAGAGCTCGATGTCATCGGCATGTTGCTGCATGTGTCTCTCAGCTGCCTTGGCCGATCCCGATCCTGAACTGGATCCCAAACCGAAATTGCCCACCAGTTGATCGTATTTCTCGGGTGACAATTTCTGAAATTTCGGTTCGGTTCTTAGGAGATTTTCGTGTGACGGGGAGCGTTGTTTTTGGAGTGATGTTGCAGCTGCATCGACAACACTGGCCGATGTTGCTGCCGTGCTCGTGGCAGCGATGTTGTAGTCGCGTATGCTGTCAGCAACATCGGCGTAGTCCACCAGCTCATCGATGCCAGCTGCCTGTGCGGATTGTGTGGGTGGGTGCTGAGTTATGGATGAAGTGCTGGGCATGTTAGTTATAGTGGATGCGGTGGCATTTGTTGGTGGTCGACGTGCCGGCGATGATGATTGATGTTGCTGCTGCTGCTGCTGTTGCTGCTGTGCATGATGAAAACGTGAGTGATGTTGTTGGTGCTGCTGTGGCGATGATAAGACATCACTCACCAACAGCTGATTGTGTGCCTGTGCATTTCTAGTGGGAGTGGTGCATGTTGCTGCTGCCGCCACTGGCATATCTACAATATTTGGTATTAGCGATAATCCTACATAGTTGTCTGTTTGTGAGAAGTGTTGCTGCTGTAGCTGCAATGGTTGCTGCTGCTGCTGCTGTTGCTGTTGCTGAGTGTGATATCTAGCCTGCTGTGAGGTGCTCGGTTCTGGCTGATGTTGCTGCTGTGTCTGATGATGTTGCTGCTGTTGCAGGTGTATACTTGCTTTGGCGGGACGGGGCGGTGGTCGGGAGCTCTTGTCGCGAGTTGCTGGCGGCGGCACAGGTGGCAGATTAACATAGATTTCCTGCAATCGAGTTAATTACTCAAGGGATATGGGAATACCATAAAATCCGAGGTACTTACCTGCATTTGCTTGGCTATCAACTCGCTTTGTTGCAGCTCCTTTTGCTGTTGCTCCTGCAAATCACGCTCCAGTTTGTCAGCAATTTCTTTGGCCACACGCTTGTCATGCTCCTCCCTGTTGAGATATTGTGATTAGTTCTATTGTAAATGTAGAAAAGTGCCTGCATGACTTTCAAAAATTTTTAACTAACAATATAACACATTTGTTGCATTTCTGTTAACAATTATTGAGTACCAAATAAGTAATTAATAGACTGATAAAGGCTATTAATTAAAGGCTGAAAGGAATTATCATTAATCAAATTAAATTTTCAACATCTTTAAAAGAAGATAAATCTTTTTAAATTGAATTTAATGAAAAAAACTGTATATATTAGATTTCTTTTATTCGGTAAACTATGTAAAATTAATAAGTTTGTTCTATTTTAAGTAGATCGAGGTGTAATTCACTTTTTAAGGTATTATTTTAGAAACCTTTTTTTTATGTTTATAATAATATTTATTTCTCAACTTACTGATCACATAGGCGTCTCCTGTAGGCATCCACCCTTCGCTGAGCCTGCTCCTTCTCCTTGATCTGTTCGTGCAGCGCCGTTGGGAAATCCTCCCGAACCACCGCGTTTCTGTACCGGTTTCCTTTGTAGAAGTCATTGACTGAGGGAAATGATTTTATGCATTAGTTTAATGGCTGTACATTAGTTGCCCTTTTGATACTTACTCTCTTGGGACTGGAGTTTATAGGCCAGAGCCCCATCCTCACGCACGAGCCACTCTTTGCACACTGAAATGCGGAAACGATAGAAAAAATTGGTTTTAAGTAGCTTGAATGACTTTTTTTATGGCGGTAAATTATAGTATCTAATGACAAGTGATATTTAATGCGGGACCTATCAGATTACCGACCAAATCTCTAATGAAGCCCTGCAAGATCGTTCAAATCTGTTTGCTCCACTTGATGCCCCGGTAAACCGATGAGTCACCTTCGAGTTGCAGTCTTCCCAATTGGGGACAAAACCGGACTCGAACAAAGAAATTCCATTGAAGATGTAATGCGGCCGGAGTGGGGAACTGTTTTCAGGGAGTTGGGACCGCAATTTGATCGATTTAACCGAGCATAGAGCGATCTCAGCTCGTTGATAAGCGAAAGCGTGGTAAAAACTTCCTCTTAATTGTGTGTGTAGAATTTCGTTTGGGGTTCGTTTGGGGTTATTTATATGTTTTTATTTGTTGCTCTGTGGTTCGAGTTCGGTCGTGTGCTCATATGTTTACACAGAGGAAAATATATGTTAAGGCTTTTTAATTTATTAAAAAATTATAACTTGAAATAAAAACTTAGCTAAAAAAAAAACCAAGTAAAAATATTCCCATATCAACAATTTTAAAGTTTTCTTTATGCACTTACATGATCGTTATATTATAATATATAAAGGGAAAACACTGCTGTGAACGGTAGTTCCAAGCGAACTAAGATTGGATGCCAATTTTTTGTTTTAAATATAAGTTAGATCAATCATAAATATTGTTCGCTTGGAATCGAATGTTTATAATCGTGTTTTACACATAAAATATTTATTACAAAATGAATGTGACTCATATTATTTCCTCTATTTTTTCTGTGTACCACTGCCACGATCCACGCAATTGAAAGCGTCTGGTTTTGGTGTTCTAGTCTGGGTTTGAGTTGCTGTCATTTATCATTTCATTTTGTTGGGGAGTCTCGACTCTCAGTCACTGTCTCTGGAAAGTGGAAGTGTGGCAAAGTGGGAAAGTTGTTGGCCTGAAGAGGCTTCCAGTTATATCGTCAAGTACGTCTTGTTATCGGATTGATAGTTCACATATAGGTAGATATGAAAGTTGTCTTCTGATTGACAACAATAGCATATCTTAAATTTAGAAAATGGAGGAAAGTTTTCTAAATAGTAATTAATGATTTTAGCTTAAAATTTTGTTTAAATATATATGTTTCAACGGTCATTATTTTCTCTTTAGTTACGCTTCACATATTCTTAAATTGATGTTAATTTGTGGAACCGACTAGATCATATCACTTCCTTAAAAATACTTTTTAAGTTCTCAACACTAACATAAGTTCTTAATGACTTTTGACCCCAAAGTTTCCCCTGACTTCCCACACATGTAGCTCCATTAGTTCCTTCCTTTCAGTCCATCTATTAAACATACATATTTGTAACTTTCTTATCTGTACACTCCGATCTCCCCATAGTGGCTCTAATTTAAAGGTTCTTTGACTTGAAACTGTCAACTGGCAATTAGTTGAACTCTGACCCATGATTTCTACGCTGTCAGGGCAAGTGTAATTAGAACACTCCAGTTGAAAATGAATTATGGTTCGGACTCTCAGTACAGCTAATGCATTTAGAGGCGATGTGACTTAATTAACTGCAATTTGAAATGAAATCGCATACGCAGCAGGAAAAACAGAAATGTTGGGGCGTCGCTTTGCCAGACATAATCAATTTAGTTGTTTGATTTCTGACTGCACAGAAACACTATGTACATGTAAATATATAGCTAAGCGGATTCTATATATGCACGAGCATGCTGTTTCTTAAAAAAAAGTTGTGCCGCTGCATAAACTGAAAAACAAAGTATTTTTTGCAAACTCGCACTTTTCTTGGCCCGCTCGGTATGTTGAGTGGTTCGGCCTGATTGCTCAGCTCAGGTTGCTTACCCCGCCTGCCTTCAAAACCCCATCCACAACTTCTGCCCCACTCCCCCCAGCACATTCAACACTATGTTTATACCCTACAAGACTGTGGTAATTCAAGACAGTTGCTTGCAATGATTTATAAAAAATCTGGTATAATATGAACACCGAGTATCTGAACAACAGAAATCTTAATATGATCTCGCTGACTTGGCAAATGTTTCTTTTATTTTGATGGAGATGTATTTTTTAGACTTCGTTTGGCTTCCCATATAATTTCTATAATATATAATATTTGTTTATTTCACTAATTTATTAAATCTCCACTGAAATATAAAATGGACACTGGTTTTGAAATTACAATTATATACATTTTTGTAAGCTCTTAAGCCATTTGATTTTTTTAATTGAGGGCTAAATCAAAAAATAATAATTATAAATATATTTTTTTTCAGTTTGTTAAGAAATAAACATAGTCTTTAAATTATTTCCATAAGAAAATGAAATATCATTTTTTTTTTAACTTTAAAAGAGTATGCAAATCTTCGTGTGTTTCAAAGTAAACCTCAGTTTCTTGCTATATTTTGCTTTCAGCATATAACTTACAAAGTATCGAATAAGTGCCAGTATGTGTGTATATGATTTTCTTGTTGTTCTTACGTCTCTGCGCTTTTGCTTTATAATTCCCCGGGCAAGCGCGGCTTTTTATTATGCACAACGGGCAACGGGCGAAATACGAAAACAAATTATACAGCAACAAAAAAAATATATATATGGGGAAAAACAAAGAAAACCTGTGCTGAAATTGACTTACTGTACTCCATACGCTAGCCGTTAAATAATGTTTCTTTTTTTGAGAAAGAGAGGAAATGACCGAGGCATTAAAGTCGTGCAGCATAAAAGGCTAGGAAAATTATTGCTAGTGCCATTCGAAATTGCCAGTTGCTATAAAGTCACACGACAAATTTGAAATTCTTTCGATTTCCTGTTCCGACGGTGACAGCTGACTTATTGCGGTAGTCCATATGGGGGAAATAAAATATTTAACTGGCCCCGGAACGGGTTTTTGCCGAAAAGAAAAATAAACAGGGTAACCTTTGCTGCCCCGAAAATTCACACTACAATGGGTGGTGCAATGTGGGTCACCAAAAGCATTTTATCGACTTGACCAAAAAAACGGCGAACCGAGAACGGGTTAGTAAGTCAGCAAATGCATGATTCATGGATCTTTAGGTTTCTGAAGAATTCTCTCCACGGGGGGCGAAAGCAGGTGGGGGGAGGAAGACGAATTTTCAGAAGAAATCAGCTGAGCGAAGGTTGATTGAATGGTGTGGATACGAGCCTTTGTTTGACTTTGGAATTCTATAGAATCGTTGATGTCCAAATAAGAAGCCAAATATTTGTTTAGAAATAATTTGGTTTAATTTCACCTGAGTGTATAGAATTTATTCATTTTTGGAAAGCATCATAAAACAATTAAAAGGTGATCCAATAATCTTTAATTGTAAGTGCAAAAATATTACCTACGCAGAAATAAATTAATTTAACTTACAAATTCAATCACAATATATATTTAAAGAAATATATTAAATATATAAATAAATTTTTATATGTGTCAGACAATATTTTAGTACAAAAATGATGGGTATTTATAAATAAAATCTTTGTTTAAATTCTGGTACCACAAATACATGAATTTAATTCATGCTTAAATAAAACAGAGAAACGCCAATACGATCTAGGTATGATATTTATTTATTTATAGCTCCTAATGTTAACAAATTAAGGGAATATAAAATTAGAACTGCTGTAAGCCAAATGTAAATGTAATTAAGATTAAACAAGTGGTTTATTTCTCCTTCCAATGAACCAAGTTAAATGGGCTACTTAATTATTTATGTGCAGCAACAATTGCTTAGCTGCCGAGGCCCAGCAATTTGGTCAAACTGTTTACACTGCAACCTTTACAAATTTACCTGCCACATTCAATTAACCTTGCTGGCCAGTCGATTTACAGTTCACAGCGTTTTTGTCTGGGCCTTTTTGCATTTGCAGGGCTTCACTATTTTACTTTCAGCTCGGATTTTCGCCCATTTCTCCGATTCATTCTCCCTGATTGGCAGCCAAGTTCAGATGGCTGAACACGCATGAATGGCCCGCCGATCGCGTGAAGAGTTACACAACCCTAGATGGTAATGAATATATAAGCCCATGCATATATGCATAAAAAAAAACTATAAACAAGTGTGGAAAGCCAAAATTAGAAAGCAGTTTGACGGGAAAATTTATGAGAGAGCCCCCAACAAAATCCAGGAAAATATGTGTGTGCGGCGGGAAAAAATGTTGTTGACGCTTGACGACTGCAACTGCAGCAGTCTTCGGCTGCAAAAGACGCGGTGCCGAAAGTGGAAAAACCTGACTCAAGGTTGTTGAACACTGCCACTGCCACTGGACGAGAAATGCGGCCCGCAATGTCGACTATTTGAATGTTGCATCTGACAGATACAGATACGGATACACACTCGCCGCGGCATCAGTATATTTAGCCAGCCTTACATTGACCTTAGCCTGGCTGCATCATCTCCAATTTGTTTCATTCAAATGAACTTACAGTTCGGGTTCAGTTTCGGTTTCGGTTTCCGTTGATTGATTGAATGGCCCCTCAGGCAGGTACTCAAAACAAAGTTATGTGTATCCAAAACAGAAAGGCCAATAATTGTCTATTCGAGTGTTGTGCCAACAAAACGAAGCTCAAAAATTAGCTTAATTTCTGTTTCATGCTACGATACTTATGAATTAAGACAGGGAAACTTTCTCTGTTTTTTGAAAAGAGGAAGTAGGCTTATTAGACTGACTAATAATTGTAAATAACATTTATTTACTAATGTCAGTATTGCATTTGTCAACAGCAATAAACAGTTTGAATAAATATTTTCTATTTCTACAATTTCTTTGTTAAATTTATACTCACTATTGCTAAAAAGGTAACAAATATTTTGATCAATTCATGATTAACAAGTTAGTAAAATTCCTTATTATATTAGGAACAAATTTTCCTTTTGAAGTGTTCAATTTAAAAAAACTTAACTTATCAGAAAGAAATATTTTGTTATTAATTAGATCATAAATCCTTAATTTTTTGAAGTACAATGGTCGCGAGTGGTACTCTTAACATAACCCAATTTTGTGTTCTAAAAAAATGTAGTGCAATTTTAATCATAGAACTTTTCAGTTTATTTGGACTTTCATTTGTAAACACCATCACTTGAGGTGGATAGCCCAACTCCTTAAGAACTCCATTATTTGGACATGTTGAAAAGTTGTTTTATAGGCCAGTCATGACAAAGCGGTCTTACGAGTGGGGGAAAAGAGTGGGGCTTGAGTTTCCTTTAAGTGCTATCCCCATAGAAATGTTAAGAGCCAAATCCAAATGGAGAAGACCTCTTTCCTGGCACTCGCACATCCTGTCATCGTGGCAAGTGAATCATTCCTGGCATGCAAGGAAAGAAATAAACTGCATTCAGGCGGCTCGTCATGCAACTGCTGCTGTTTCTGTTGCTGCTGGGGCAGCAGCACCCCTCAACTTCCCCCCCCTGAAATAAACCCCTTCACTTGTCAGTCAGGCTGGCAAAAAAAAAAGAGGCCAGCAGTTGAGTGAGTTTCAGTTGGAGGCACGGCTATTTCAAACCGAGGGCCGACTCTTTGTGGGGGTCTTTTGTCATGCGTGCTTGGGCGCAAATGAAGCGGCTGCAATCCCCTCGGCTAACCGTCAGCTGTTGCCTGCTGCACGCGCTGTATCTTTAAGATACAAATGCTCGGAACCAGCTTTTTTGCATGTCTGCACTGCGAAGAAATCTCAGCGAAATCGGTTAGGAATTGGATACATTCGGAAATTAATATAGTACCTAATTCTGAACAATTATGGAATTACTCATAAAAAGAAAACACTCTTTTATAATTAGTAGTTCTAGAAGTTAAATTCCGCAAGGTAGAATATTAAAAAGTACATTTTATAAGCTATCGAAATTTTTCTATTTACCCCAAAAGTTTTAAATATTTTTCTACATATATTACCGATAAAAAACATAACTTCTAAATCTCTGTTTTGCCAGGAAAGAAACGATTTTTACCTGATTTTTAGCACAGTGTAGCTATTAAATGGAAAGTGCTAGCGGCAATCATTTTTTGCACCTCCAAAAAGAAAAAAATACAGTGTATAGTTTCCCTTTCTGTAGCGGGGATCGCCTGGCTTCCCCTCGATTGCTCTGAAAGAAAACTATATAAGAGCTCGGTGTTTGTTTATTTTTTAACTGAAATTTCTTCTTCACAGCTTTGTCCGCTTTTCGGTCGTTGGTCTGAACTGTGCGGTTGCCTCAGTTGCTGACTGGAGGTCTTTGTTTTTGTTTATCGTCTCATAAAGACTTTCAAAACCCCAAAAAAAAAATAATAGGGAACTCGCTAACTTCTTGCGATTGTGACTGAGCGCCGAGAAAGTTTTTTAGCTCGTGTTTTCTGTGAATTATTTTTTCTTCTTTTGGGCAATCTTTTTCATTAGCATAACAACAAATACTATGTAGTATCCCAGGCGATTTGCACAACAGCCATGATTTTGTCATCGACCATTTCTTATTCATATTTCAATTAATTGAGTATGGTGAATGAGCTTTTCATGCTGTAACATTTTCTATGTAAATGTTTTGATTATTATATAAGGTCGTAAGTCGTAAGCGATAAGAGGGAAACGTGCCCTGTGGTTTGTTTACATCTGAATCAACAGAAAAATAGCTTACAATTCAAACCCCAAGGCACATACATACGACACTCAAGAAGTTCTGGGAACTCTAATGTTTGTTTTGGCTTATGTCGGCATTCAAAGATATCGGATTGGTGGAATTATTGGGGTTTCCTATACCCAAGAATCATTTTCATTAATAAGTTCTTCAAAGACGATGTAGAAATATAGGAAATATTTTCAGAGCATTTTGTAGAAATAAACAAACTATAAATGTTCCTTTTCTAAAGCTATACAAAATATATAATAAAAACTCTTCATAAGATACAGTTTATCTGAATATATTTGTTTGTTAAATTATTAGTTTATGGGTTTTTTTTTTGACAACATATTATATTTTGTATTCATCTCAGATAACATCATTTAAATACCATTTGTCAAAAAGAAATCAGATTTTTATTATCGCACTGAATTCTTAATTGAATAATGGTTAAGATGGTCACAACAAAGAAATTTTAAAAACAAAAGAATCTAGTTTTCAAAGAAAATTTTTACCAATTGAAATAAAGAATTCCCAAATAATATAATTTAAAAACCATTTAAATTTCTTTAAGATGGCCAAAAATTAGGAACTCTTGAAGAAACAAAGAAACATAGCTTCTTAAAGAATTCTAATGCAAAAAAATAAAGGTTCCTCGACTACAAATGTGATCAAAAGAGAGGGAATTTTTTAGAGAAAATTCCAGGGGAGTTAAAAAAAGGGTAGAAACCGTCGAAGAGGAATTCTAAAGGCCTTAAATTAATCACTTCTATGTGGTGCTCGTGCCCCTGCCCCTGACCCCTCCTCTCGATAGCCCCACTCAAACCCAATCAATTTCCAATTATCCAAGGCCCCGTACAAAATTGTTCATGTTCAACCAATTTCGAAATGGTTTGGTTCGGTTCTGTTCGGTTCGGTTCTTAACCCATGCTTACCCTCATTAACATGTCCTGATCGGGGCAGCGCTTCCTTTGGTGGTGCGGCTGCTGTTGTGGTTGTGAAATTATTCATCTCTCTCCACCGCTCGCTTGCCCTCTCTTTCTAACTGATGCTGGCTGTCCCTTTCGGTGGCTCAAATCGCAATTGAATATGTATCTCGTTCCAAAACAGGTGTGTTTAAATAGGGAGCTCAAGGACGCGCCTTCCACTCCAGTGATTTTTTAATTTTGGTTTACTTGTTGAAGCGCGCTCGCACAAAAGATACAAAGATACAGAGCGTGTTTAAACTATATTTTCATCTAATTGCGTCGCTCTTGACGCGACTATTTCACTTTCACACTTCCACACGAGAAATAATTGTTATAATTCCACAATTTTCATCGACAACACGCGCGCAGCGACAGCTGCAATATAGACTCGATTCGATTTTAATTTTTGTATCTCAAAGATACGCGACGAATCGAACCGGCGGCCGTTCCACGAAAACTAGCTAAACAGCTCATTCAACAGCGAAAGCCGCTCAGCGAATGGAATGTATGTTTGACTTGGCCATCCAGTCCAGCGAACTGGAAGCCACAATAACATAACAGTGCAAGCGGCGCTGGAACTGGAAGATGCAAAGATACAAAAGTATCTCAAAAGCGGCACTGCAATGGAAATGAGCATAAGATAAGTGCGGAGGGAAGGAGAGAGAAAGAGAGCAAAAGAGAGCGCTTGGAAGGCCTGGAAACGATGAGAGCAAAGAGTGCTGCCAAGTTTCAAAAGTAATTCAAAATTAAATACAAAGTGTGTTTAATAAAATATTTTTTTAGATGTCTCTTACAAAACATAACATAAGATTGAAAGTTTATTTTAGTTTATTTTTATCTTTTCTTACAACTGACGGATTAAAAAAGAATTTTCATAGACGACTTCAATGCTGCCATTCAATTGGCAGTTTACCAAAGACACAAACCCAAACATAAATTTAGCAAAGCTGCAATCCCATCCAAAATCGACACTTAAAAAAAGTTTAGCATAAATTGGTACGGTTTACATATTATATTTTTAAATAGAAATAACAAAATTATTTTAAGTATATTTAAATCAACATTAAATAAAAAAGTACCAATTTAATCAAATTAAATGTTTATTATTATTGATAAAATAAATTCAGAATACAAAATATTTTATAGGTTATATTAACATCATTAGTGGGTATTTTAAAGGCGAGGCAATCTAAATTCCTTGCTTGCAAACTTTTATTTTTTCATTTTTTTATATAATGCAATAACAGTTTTTTAGAAGTGCTAGATAATTTTTGACTGAGTGCAAATTAAATTGATGTTTACAAAACTATAAACAGCAACGACAACAGCTGAGTGAGTGAAACCTAATCCTATATTTATTTGGCTTGCCCCCTGAGATACTTCTGGTTGATCTTTCATTTCATAAGTCCAAGTGCTGCTGAGAATGAAGCAACTGAAGCCGGGTTCAAAGTGTTCCGAAGTCGGGAAGTATTTCACTCAAAACAGAAAATCAACAGTCTATCATAGATAGACAAACACTTGGTTTACCTGCTGCAGCATGAATAGAGAGATACTTTCGCATCTACAATCGACGTGATAAAAGGTAAACAAAAGTCAAGTCTCAATGTGGATATGAGTGTATTTGTGTGAGCGCTGAGTGGTTGGTAACAGCGAGCGATCGAGACATTTTAGCCAGTAACGAGTTGGTTGTGGCTCAAAGCGCTTCGAAAATCACTAACCAGCGACGTCTATAATTTAAAAACGGAGAAAATCACATTTTTTTTTTGTGCAAAAATTAAATAAATTTATATGAATATTGAGTGTCCGTAAATTCTTAACCAAAAACATGTGATAAAGTGCCAAAACACCAAGGAATCTTAGGAAAAATGCTGTAAAACTTGGCCGAGATAAACTCGTTTGCACCAATACACATATGTGTATGTATATAACGGCAACAACAAATACTCAGACTCCAGAAAACAACAATTAAAAGAGAAGTTAGTCAGTTGGCGTCTCGGTTGCGTTATTGGCATATGAATCATACTTCGAAAACGTTTAAGAAACAAAAAAAGTTATACCACTGCTTGTGTAAACTGTAATCAGCCACAACGAAAATCACACGCAAAACACCTATACACCAGTGAATAAATATAAAAATAAAAACATATAATGTCGGTCAGAAAAATGCGTGCCGTTTCGGTCTCCATTGGCGGCCTTCCGTTGATACCAAGTTTCTCCCTGGTAGCAGCGGCAAAGGATTGCAATGGAGGGACCTGCCATCCAGTGACCGAATTTTGCTATGCTGTCTCGGAGGCCTGTCATCCGTGCAGTTTGGTCTGCGATAACACAACCCACAACTACGATGTCAACTTGTGCGACATGCACTGTTCCGGCAAGTATAACCCATAGATTCCCCACCGATTACCTCAGTCATTCTCACGATACATAGGGTAATTTGGGAACTTTAACGTATGTACAGGTTTTTCCAGCCGGATTCAATTTGTTTAAGCAGGTGGTTAACTCATCTTCAATGAGTTGCTAAAAAAGATACTAAGTACTTGCAATATCTATACAATATATTTAAATTGATTCGCTAGAATTAGCACTGCGTACTTTATTCGCAGTCAAAGTAAGATTTTTAAAAAAATTGCTTGAGTAGAAACTTAAAAACTCATCGCCTTATCAAAGCAAATATGTAGCTTGGTCATGGAGCTACACATTTGCTCTGATTTCTTAAGATAGGGTCAGCTAATCTTTACGCTTTTATTAAGTGAAAAACAATTCCGTTTATCTAATGAAATGGTGTTAAAAGTATGTAAAAAAGTGTCATGCAAAAAGTATTTTTACTTTGTATAATTTTTTATTAAATTTAAATATAATATATTTTTAAAGACTTAACAAACGGATTCAAGAAGGCTTACATTCCACTATTAAAAAGTGGAATTTTCCCACTGATGTTTTATAAATATCAACTGAATTGCTTTCAATATTTGTATGTTGAAGAATGTTTTAAAATAAGCCAATATTTTTCATTAATTTTGTATCTTATAAATTAAACTAACTAATCCATTTTCACACCCTTCAGCTTTCAAGTTGTTTGACCCTCTGAAGGCGGAGGTGCTGGACATCCAGAAAACGCAGCATCTGATCCTTCTGCTGCTGACCATCCTTCTTATCCTGATCGCCGTTCGTTTTGCGTTCCAGTGCCTTCGATGGCTGATGTGCAACCGTTGCGTCCAGAAACAGTTACGTCGGTTGCAAGCGAAGGCCTTTCCCCATCCAGTGACTGCGAACGGAAAGGACCTCAATGCCACCACCATACAGAATCTGAGTGCCATCAATCGGCATGGCAGAGACCTTGAACGGGCGCAATCGCAGATCTACAGTGTGGCAGGTAAGTGTAAAGATCTACCTGGCTGCCCTGTTTTCTGCAAATAGTTCGTATTATAATAGACATGATTTATTGCAGGTGCCGCCGAGGGTTCTGTTGTGACCATGACGACGCCGGTAAGCACTCGCTATCCGGCGGAGAACAGCACCACGCCCACCACGGTTATGACGGAGATCGGATATGGATACGATAATCAGGCTATGGTCGTAACTCCGATTAATGAGAAACCCTCATCCGGGACAGTTGTGCCCGCTTTCTAAAGCCATGTACTTAAAAACAAACTCTTTAACTTGATTCAGTCCAGCGAAAGCAAAATGTGCACCACATTGAAACTAGTGATATTCTGGTTAATTATTAAGCAAAAAGTCTTCTTTTGATATTTAATACAAAATAACTCGTATAGTTTGTAAGCTAAATTTATATACGAATAAGTAAAGAATTGTATATCTATATTCGTGGTTATAAGTACCAGTTAACTTGTATTTTTTTAATGAAACCCACTGCGGCCTGAAATACTTAAGTAACTACAATCTGTATAAAATGCACTACTAATTTAAGGGACACATCCAAACGATAAGTTGACAGTTAGTCACGTTAAATGACACAATAGAATCGCTGAATATTTCGCCTTCTTCCCCACTTAAGATTAAAAGATTTTGTGAATGAAAGTTTGTTCGCTTGCTTATTCTTATCAGCGTCGACGCAAAATATAATAAATAAAATTGTTCGCAAAACGCAGTTTCATAGCCTGTTGGCATTACTTAAACCCCTGGATTAAGTGGTCACACATATTACTTTAATTTCAATTTTTTTACTTGAAAAAAACATTCTCCTTGAAAGACAAATAAATAATACATCCCAACCATGTACAAACTTTAACTATTGAGATCTTAGAACTTTTATGAAATAATAAATATTACCTAAATAAGTTGAAATGTCTATTAACAAGAAAGGAAAGCTAACTTCGGGCGGAGCCGAAGTTGATATACCCTTGCAGAATATTCTGTAAATAATATTCTCCAAAATTATTCATATGATGCATTCTTAATACTAATAAAAATCCCAATTTCAATTGTTCAGTTATATGGCAGCTATAGGATATAGTCGGCCGATCCCTATAAAATTTGGTAGGTCGGATTGATTGGCCAAATATAAAACCCATAGAAAATCCCAACTTCCTAACTCTAAAAACACCAAAGTTATGCTATTTCCTAACTCTAAAAACACCAAAGTTATGCTATTTCCTATCGTTATATGGGAGCTATAGGATATAGTCGGCCGATCCTTATGAAATTTGGTAGGTCGAATTGATTGGCCAAATAAAGAAGCCATAGAAAATCCCAACTTCCTAACTTTACAAACAGCAGAGTTATGGCATTTCCTATCGTTCAGTTATATGGCAGCTATAGGATATAGTCGGCCGATCCCGGCCGTTCCGACTTATATACTGCGTGCAAAGGAAAGAAGGGTGTGTGCAAAGTTTCAATTCGATATCTTTAAAACTGAGAGACTAGTTCGCGTAGAAACAGACAGACGGACAGACAGACGGACAGACGGACAGACGGACAGACGGACAGACGGACAGACGGACATGCTTATATCAACTCAGGAGGTGATCCTGATCAAGAATATATATACTTTATAGGGTCGGAGATGTCTCCTTCACTGCGTTGCACACTTTTGACCAAAATTATAATACCCTCTGCAAGGGTATAAAAATGTGAACTGGGCCAGGTTTTTTAAAAATTTTTTTCAGCAATTTGGAAACAGGTCAAGAAATCTAACTACTAAGATGAACCATATAAAATTAGAAAAATTTTATGGTTCATAATAATTTTTGCAATGATAAAAGTTTTTTTCTAAAAGAACACGATAAAATTAGTTTTGATTATTTACAAGAATTTATGATTCAAGCTACTCACTTTCGTTTGCAATTTGATTACTAACCCCAATGATTTTTGTACTGTTCAATAGAATAGTTAATAACTGGATAAAATTGAAATTATTAAATAAAACAAAGGAAGTTCACTTAAAATTATTGTCATTTATTGTAAAAAGTTGTCCACGTTGGCAAACACAATGCTAAGGCTAAGTTAAGTTGGCTTTTTGAGTATAACTCTTGTTTTCGTCCTTACTTCTAATCGTTTGTATATGACACGTCAGATATGTATGTATGTATGTTTGTTTACATACTATTATTAATTTGTTTGTGTATGAAATGCTTCAATTTTCCTTACGAATCTCATAAATCAGCCTTAAACGTAAGCTTAGACTTAAATAAATAATCAGGACTAATTGCAATACAAATTTAAAAACTTCTCCCGGTTTTGAAATTTGAATCCCTTACTTCAAGCTTTTCCGGCTATCTACCTTACACCCAATACTGATTCCGCCTTAGCAGTGGATTTGTGGGCGGGGCCGAGGGCGGTGAACTGACCGATCCAGAAATACTTTGCGGCACAGAGGCATAGCCCGCAAAATCATTTGCCATATCGCAGGACGAGCTCCAGGCATCGTGTTCCAGGTGATAGGGATTATATCGCTGCGGCAGCATCATCTGCTGCGGATCGCACTGATCGTCAGTCTCCTCCTCGTCGGGATCGTAGTCGGGAAACTCGTGCTTGTACGACTCCACGGGTATGATCTTGCAATGCGGAATATTACTGAAGCCGGGTAATGGTGTCGAATTTCCAGTTGCAGGCACAGAATCCGCCTCGGAACTCGCATAATGGTGGCTATGATGGTGGTGCAGGTGGTGCTGTGGACTCACGGATGTCAAATCCGGTGGACAGGGCAGCGCCGGCGGCTGATCCTTGGATATATCAGCCTTATGCTTTCTCAGCTTTCTGATTTTCAATATCAACAGCACGATTAGCAGACAGATCAGCACTATAAATATGGCACATCCTATGGCTAGGTAATTAATGGATAAACCGGCATTTCCCAAGTGAACTGTCTCTGTCTCCTCGACTCTACTTCTATATTCAATTGATACAGTTGCCTGTGCAGGTTGTACTGTCTTAATAAGCAGCTGATAATCAAAACTATCGTTATCCGCCTCCGTTTCCTCAATAGATTCATGGGGCACAAAGTAGACCACACCACTTCGCAGTTCCTTGTAGGAGAATATATTAGTGGATCTCTCGTTCTGGCCATCAGTTGTCAGACCAGTACTTCGTATTATCTTCCTGATTTGGCCAGTCGAAGGCATTCTTGTGATCACAAACTTGGGATTAAATTTATTGAGCTTCAGAGACAGTGGATTGTCATTGTCCAAAGAGGTGATAAGCTTTATTTTACCTCCCACTGAATCAGCTTCCTTCATCACTATATTATTGATTTGAATTACAGGCTCCACCTCCATCACAACATCCACTTGAGCTGCATAATTGGTGCCCGGCACATAGGCACTCACCTGGAAGGAGTCATTCGATCGATTCAAATCGGTTTGCATATAACTAATCTGCGATGTTTCCAACTGGTGCTGGGTAAATCTCAAAGTTGGCTGATGCTTAAAAACTATAATCCCGAATAGCGGGGAGTTTGTGATGTTATAGGATAACCTCTCCAATTGAACATTTGTAGACATTCCTATTTGATCCAGTTTCATTGGAGCACTATTAGCTCCCTGTTGAACTCTCACTGGAATTTGAAGTGCTGATGGTTGCAAACTTATAGGAGCTATTTTGATAGTAAATATTTCGTAGGCAGCATTGAATTGTCCATCGGATACAGTAAAGCAAAATGTCGTGGACTGCGGTATGCCAAAGTGCACATACATAATTCGATCGTTGTTTATATCCGCTTGGGTAAATTGATTTGAGAAAGCCAAAAGATCCTCGGTTCGCCCATCGCTTGTGATCTTCTTCAGCACTCCCAAAGTGGGACCACTCATCACATCGTATACAATCTCCTCTGGAGGTGTATCCGCATCCTCGGTGAGCAAATCATTCCTCGTTATGGTACGATTCTCACCCTCGACAACAGTCATTTGGGGCAGGTGAGTGATCAAATGGAAGGGTTGATCGTTGATGGGATTAATGGACACAGGTATCGTCAAATTGCACAGGAAAATGTTCCTACAAAATATTGAAAACACATATCAAATTACAATATTTGTTTATTTTTTATTGGTGTATATAGAAAACTTACCCTTGAGTCAGGTAAACCGACATAAGTATGGTATCCTCCAATGTATCCGAATGATCGTGTATGTAGTATACCTTCTTTGTGAAGAAATCACTTGGGTGATATTTCTGCATGTGTTTGAATTCATGACCTAGACCTATGTTGCCATGAGTCGGTTTTTGTATAGCCTCTATGAACAACTCGGGATTATTTATTCCAGCTTTGGTTTTGAGGTACTCTAAAATCTTCGAGAAATCCAGCTTTATAGGCACCGATCCTCCTTCATCAACGTTTAGCTTATTTACGGGCAGGAATCTTAGTAAGCCCCCAGAAGAAACCGATATCTCTATGTTGAACTTTTGATCCAATAAACGATCGCTTCTTTCAGCCACCACATCGAAGTAAAATGAATCATTGATTCGGAATTCCATGATAACAGCTGTGTGCTCATAGAATATATAACCATTATCCACATCGTTTTGGGTGAATTCGCTCACTTCTTTTGTGAAACCATTATCAATAAATTCATTCACTATGCGACCCAGACTTGGAGGAACTGTAATGTTGTAGCGAATTTCTCGTTCCTCATCGGAACATTTAAAGTGCAGATGATCACGTAAAATTTGTTTTTTTGTCAAGGGAAAAACATGCAGATTTTCATTGTGCTCGGCCAGAATTTCAATGGGCTTAATCTCGATATTAAGCATCTGAGTGGTGGTGTTAAATAAACCATCTGTAACCACAAAGGATAATTCATTTCTCCTAGAGCTAGAATCCTGCATAAAATAGATTTCCTCCTGGTTTATCTGGGCCTGGGTGAACTGTTCGATTTTGTGCTGCGGTGCCGATTTCCTTGCCAAAAAACCACCATATATGTGGTTCACAATAAAGGTGAGATTCTCCGGCGGAGTATCGTAATCGCGAGCCACTGAAAAATATGAAAAAATGTATAATTAGCTTGGAACTGGGTTTTCATTCGACCTATATTTTAAATCGATTTAAAGTTTGAGTACTTACACAGATCGGTATTCCTGATCACGTAGCGTCCTCCATTCCAGACCTGCAGTCCCGTATTGGTGACTATCATGGGCTCCTCATCATTAACAGGAACCACTGCGAATTCCAGCTCGAAGGGAACACTCTCCTTGTTCCTGGCCATAGCCACCAAAGTGATGCTATCGGTGGCATTTTCACTTCCATTGTGGACATATTGTATGTTACCCTGTTCGAATTGTTTTTGGGTAAATCTCTTGACTTTGGAACTCCCAGCCAATATGTGACCGGAATTCGGTGTAATGGTCACTATATACTCCAGTATTTTCCCCCGATAGTACTCTGAATAGGGCTGTATATCCGTAGGATTCAATTGCACTGTTTTGCCCTCTACCACTGAGATAATATTCGAGTGCATGTAAAGCTTTTCTGGTATGATGACGATCTTCATCGTCAGTTGTCTTAGCCAAGTAATGCCATTGGTTACATCGAAGACAAAGTAGTCTGTGGATTGGTTGACTCCGGCTTGTATATAGAACATCTTTTCATTATTCACTGAAGACTGATCGAACACTTTGCAGTTGTATTCGTCATCAAAGGACATGGACTGCATTTCCAGATAGCCATGCATGGGTGAGGTTGTCACTAAAAAGGTAATGTCTCCCGGGGAAATATTAAGATGAACCACCTAGAAAGAGGAATTAAAGTTAGAAGGATTTACTAGTGTTTTAAAATAAGTAACCCACCTCTAAAACATCTCGGGAGATAAGTACACTTGTGGATTCCTCCACATAAAGTGTGTGGTTCTGTTTCACTTGCAGGGGTTCCCAGTATGCAGAAGGATATATACGGAACATGACCTCTCCCTCAGCTGTTATGTTTTTAATGTGCACCCGATATCTGTAGATTTAAGAAATATGTTTTTAAAACAATCTGAAATAGTTTTGTGAATTCTAAGTACTTACCTAACCTTATCCATCGAAGCGATTTCTGTGTTCCAGTAGACCAGTCTCTCCCGTTCAATATCCAAGTGAGTAAAATTGCTCAGGGACGTATAATTTGTGGCCTTATAAATGGTAGTTCCGTTCTCGCCCTCATTGGCCTTACTCAAATACATCAGAATGCCATACGAGGGGGGTTTGATAATTTCGTAGTATATTTCATCCAGTTTCATATCCAAATTGGTTTCCAAAATAAAATCTTTGTTCTTGAGCACGACAAATTTACTCTCCTGAACAATGGAGGCATTCGTGGCCATCATGGCGACAAAGGGATCAGAGGCACTGATCTCTAGCAAACCGTTGACTTCATACTCACGATCGGTGACTATAAAGGAAGCCGTTCCGGAATCAGCACCTGTGTGCTGGAACATGATCCTCCTGTTCGCTATATCATCCTGGGTGAAGCTGTCTACGTAGTGACCATCCTTGTAGAAGGCTCCATTGGTGCTGGATACATGGATGTAGTGGATATCGGTGTGGTTGGTATTAACATCCGCGTCCAAATACTGCAGCACTGCAGGATTGAGAGTCCTTATGCCATTTCTCACCACATGGAAAACTCGCTCAATGGCCGTGCGATAAGGTTCATTGTCGTTTACCAGTTTAATGTGAACTTCCATATTCGACACGAACTGAAGATCTGTATCGTCCCCTGAGAGAATGAGCAACTCGAAGGTGTCCCTGGTGGATTCCGTATCATCGTGGCAGTAGTATATATCGTTTCGAAACAGTTGGTCCAGGGTAAACATTTCCACGGGCACTGTAAGACCCGTCTGCTCATCGTACTTGCATATAACACCATGTTCTGGACTTGTGGAAACCTGAAACTGCAGGCTCTCGAAGATGTTGAAGCGTATCTCAAAGTGATTCTTGGTGATGAGAGCTCTTTCTCCCTCCTGAACCTGCAGTGCCTCGTGATTTTGATAGCCCAGCTTGTTGATTAGCTCCTCGGGCGGTCGGTAGTTAATCTCCAGAGTGCCCATCACATCATCGCATTCCGCAACGGAAACCACAAATTCGAGCTGATCGGTGAAGCTGGAGTAGCTGGTGTGGTGCGTTTGATATCGGATTCTTCGCTTCTCAATGTCCTGTTGGGTGAAGGAGTCCAACTGCTTGGCCGCCTTCCTAGATCCCTCCACATAGATGCCCCCGTAGCGAGTCGGCTTCGTTATCTTGTAGATCACGCTGCGCGGAAAACTCCCGATGGGCGCGGTCTCATACGAGAGTATATCGCTGGTCAGCAGAATCTCCCGGCTGCCATTGATCGAGATCTGCGAGGGTCTGGTGCTCGTTATGCGCAGGCGCGTGAATGTGATGCGGAAGTCGAACGTTTGCGTGGTCACAAAGCCAAACGAGGCAATAAACTGTGAAAGTGAAATCAATGCAAATTTATTGGCTACACTGGTCAGCAAAACAAATCAGAGAAGGATGGAGTGGAAGGTTGGTTACGAATTCAACAATGAATATTAATATTACTCTTATTAACTGGGAACAGGATAATTAACGATTGTTAAAGTCATTTGCACAAGACTGACTTTATATGTCGGACATTCTTTTACAAACTGAAGACCTATTAAGTTATATATAGAGCTTCTTCATCAGAGGGCATTTTATAAAATGTTTCTATATCATAACAGAAAGTTTATTCTTCCGAAATCCTAATATACTTTTATTTTTATTTACGGAATAGTAAAAAACAAAAATTCAGGCAAATCCAAAATTTGATTTCTTTTTTAACCAGTTAAGTTTGTAAAGGAATGACCCATTTTTTAAAACCGCACCAGAGCTCTTTAATACAGGAACATGTCAACCGCTACTTGAAACTAAATAAATTATCATAAAAGTCAAGTGGAAATTCATTGGACAAGAAGAATTTGGGTGAACAAAACACTGACGCGTGATGGATTTCCGTGAAATTGAAAAACTGCAGAGAAAGTTTGGAGTCCGTTAAGGCTAGTGGTTGCCGAAAATTGACTTCTCCCCAAATCATGCAAGTTAGTGTTGGCTCCCTGCCCATTTATGGCCTAACTCGTGTTTAGTTTTTTACGATACACACCTTGAATTCGTCTTGCCAAGGGAAATCGCTGCTGTGCAGATAGCGAATGTGGCCGAGCAGCAGCTGGCTATCGCTGAACCAGTCCACGTTCACCCAGGAGCCATCAATCTGCCTCAGCCGCTGGAGAACTCCATGCTGCGGTGCCTTTACAATATCGTACCTAATGTCGATGTGCTCATCCACGGCATTGGTGCCAATCGACAGATTCCCTGGGCTCAACGGCAAAGAGCTCTTGTGGATCATTATCAGACCAGTGTTGTTAACCAATCGAAGCTCCAGAGGATGCACTGAAACTGGCAGATAAACCGTATCACTCGTCTCGATGCCATCGGATACTTGTATCTGCAGTTGATAGCTGAAAGATTCCGCTGTTGTGGAGTTATACAGATACGATACTTTTCCCACATTCACATCCGCCTGGGAAAAGGTTGATGTGGTCACACCTCCGACCATAAAACAACCAAAGGTCTCCCGAGGATTTTGTGTGGGCAATATAGTGTAGATCAAGTTTCCAGGCTCGCTATCTGGATCGTCAATGTTAAATAAATCCACATCCAGCACCCTTTCAATTCCTTCAATCACTCGTAGAATTTTATGTGAATGCAGTTTCAATTGTGGCGGATCGTTAATGGGTGTTATATTCGCGTGCAATAGGAACCTATGTTTGCCCAATATATTCTCGGGTATCTTGTGCACATCTCCAAAGATCTGCATATCCAAAGTGGCATGGTCATTGAAGTTCTCTTGGCCATTGTGTACGTACTTAAGTTTGTCTCTGACCAAATCAACCAGATTAAATGAGCGACAGGGCACAAAGTTATCGGTTTCGGGTGAATATTGCAGAAGTTGTCCATATTTTGGTTGATGCACAACATGAAAAATAATGGATTGTTCGTTAAGGCTGGGATAGCGCCGCAGATCGAGTGTGATGTCTATAAAATGTTGGGAGAGAAAGGCAGTTCCGCCTTCTAAAAGCTGCATGGGAGACACATAGAGCAGCTCCAGTTCTGGACTTGTTTCGGTAAAGATCTGTAGGGATGCAAAGAAAAAATTGAAATGACAAAAAAAACTATTGCTGGCATTAACCTAATTCTACAAAGACCTGATTCTAGGTATTATAAGCCTTCGCCCATTGAAATAAAAAAGAGATTTGTAAATACAAAATATTGTAAGAATATAGTTATCTAAAAACAGCTTTCTTGGCAATCATTTATTTTTGGAATTAATAAATGCTAAAAGGGTTCTATACTTTTACTTGTATTAAATCAAATGCTGTACTTACCTTAAAAGGCCCCTGAAAATCGGCCTTGATGCAGTAGGACTGATCGCAGTAGCATATGAACCCGTCCACTCCGTGCTGACTGCAGACTCCGCTTTTCAGGCAGGGATTGTACTCCACACAGGGATACTTCCACAGGCAGTTGAGGGCCAAGCTGCGCGAGATGGTCATCTCGGCGAAGCCCAGTGGCAGATCATTGACCCGGATTTCCCGCATACAGCCCTTGAAGCTGATCTCGTTTATGCGCAATCCCTTGCCGATGAGCCGGCGGCGCATCTCCTCCTGGACGCCGCCAAAGAAGACGCTCTTCTCGAGATTTATGCTCGCCTTGGTCTCATTAGCGTGAGCTCCCCGATAACCGCTTGTGGCATCGTCGAGGATTAGCTCCGCAATGGCAGCATTATATCGCAACAGAACCCGATGCCATTTGCCATCGGAGATGTGCTCATTTGTCATGAACTGCACCAGACTGCCGGCCTTGTTGAAGGTCACCTTCAAGCGTTGATCCGCTATTTCGAGCAGTATAAAATCAAAGCCGCCGTTGAAGAAAATAACGCCAGCACTGGCCATTGTGCGGAATTGCAAGGAGAGGCTGTAATAAATGGTTAGATACTTAATAGTTGGAGTGGGGAATTCATTCCTCTGGCACTCACGTTTCCCCCATGGCATGCGACTCCTTCAGCATCAGTGAGTAGGAATCGTTCTTCAAGAAACTTATACTATCCTGCAGCGATCCATCGAACTCGGTGCTGCAAGTCCAGGATACTCCCGTACTGGTGGTGTGACTGGTGCGGTCCTTGGCCCTCTTGATGATGTTGATGTTGTTATAAAAGACCTGCCAAAATGTTTAAAGGTGAACAAAAACAGGAGCAAATTAATTAAATTATAATGTTCGCGTAAAAAAAAATGTTGATGTTATAGAAATTATAGGACCTATTAAAATATAATTATGTAAATAGAATTAGTTGATAATTATGATGAAATAAATCATTTCTGAATATTTAATTCCCATCATTTTATGTGTTTCATTATACCCTTGCAGAGGGTATTATAATTTTGGTCAAAAGTGTGCAACGCAGTGAAGGAGACATCTCCGACCCTATAAAGTATATATATTCTTGATCAGGATCACCTCCTGAGTTGATATAGCCATGTCCGTCTGTCCGTCTGTCTGTCCGTCTGTCTGTCCGTCTGCCTGTTTCTACGCGAACTAGTCTCTCAGTTTTAAAGATATCGAATTGAAACTTTGCACACAGCCTTCGATCCTTTGCACGCAGTATATAAGTCGGAACGGCCGGGATCGGCCGACTATATCCTATAGCTGCCATATAACTGAACGATAGGAAATGCCATAACTCTGCTGTTTGTAAAGTTAGGAAGTTGGGATTTTCTATGGCTTCTTTATTTGGCCAATCAATTCGACCTACCAAATTTCATAAGGATCGGCCGACTATATCCTATAGCTCCCATATAACGATAGGAAATAGCATAACTTTGGTGTTTTTAGAGTTAGGAAGTTGGGATTTTCTATGGGTTTTATATTTGGCCAATCAATCCGACCTACCAAATTTTATAGGGATCGGCCGACTATATCCTATAGCTGCCATATAACTGAACGATTGAAATTACCATAACTTTGGTGTTTTTAAAGTTAGGAAGTTGGGATTATTATTAGTATTAAGAATGCATCATATGAACAATTTTGGAGAATATTATTTACAGAATATTCTGCAAGGGTATATCAACTTCGGCTCCGCCCGAAGTTAGCTTTCCTTTCTTGTTTTTGGCTTTTAACTGTATTTTTTTGGCTAAACTATTACACTTAAAGTCACTTTTAGTTAAATTTTAAAATTTGGTATAAAATATAATTCATTGTAAAAAATTGTAGTTTATGAAAAAAAAGTTTTCTGATTATTTTAAAGGCTTTTTTGCCTCAAAAGTGTCACGCTTTTGAAGAATAGGTTATAGTATTGAGCGATTTTATAACATTAATATGACTAGAGCCAATTAAACAATCATTATGTAATATATACATATTTGCTTATATACTCACATCCGATATGCAGCCCCGAAAACCGATAACATCATCCAAAAACGCGGCCGAAAAGTCCCCCACGCCGCCCAGAAAAGTACCGAAATGGATATTCAGGGCGGTGAGATCGCCCGGCAGCTGTTTGCGCATTATGAACCCATCCACCTGCAAGGTGATATTGTTCTCGAACCGCTGCACCGCCACATCGTGCCATTCCAAGTCGTTGAGCTTTTGCTTTTTGGGCGAGCGCAACTGAAAAAAATATAACCGGAATCGCTGTAATTGCACTCATATGTTAGGGGCGTCTATCGATGGCTCACCTGCACCACATCCCGTTCGATTTTATAGCTGAAACTGATCATCCCGCTCTCCAAGCGCAGCAGGCAGTAGTCGGTCCGTCCGGCGGCCAGGAAGAGGAGGGCGTCCTCCTGCCTGGTGCGAAACTTGACGCGAATGTTCGTTGACATCTTGGCCTCCTGCAGCGGCATCGATACATAGCCATCGCCGAACAGCGACACTGTGGGTGGAAGCGATAAAAAGCGTGGACAAATTGAAATCGCAGAATATATATATATTGGCATTGCCGGAGAAACTCGGGCAAGCATGTGGAATACTGTTAATAGCTATATAAGGTAACAAATTTAATGGATATTTGGTTTTCACTCCTTGTAAATTAATAATTTGACTAGGTACTCAATAGCTTAATAAGATAAAAACCATATTATTTTATTATTGTCAAGTATTTTGTCAGTCTAAAAATGTATAACCTTTTTCGATATTATTAAAATACTTTCCAATAAAGAGAAAATTCTGAAAAGAAAAGCACTTAACTTTTAAGAAACCAATCCTATATAATTTTTAAAAGTATTTAGGCTATAAAGTAGATTCATCTGAATGAGATCTATAGATTCAATTGCAGCTGGTGGAGATGGATACACTAACCAGACCGATGCTCATAATGTTGCAAGAGCTGCCGCCAATTTGATTGGCAATCGCGTTCTATTGCAATCCGTACACAAATTTGTCCAGATCGGATCGTAGGAGATCAGGCCATCAGCTGTCGGGTTGTCAGTCAATGTCTGTCGAGGTCACTCAGTCAGTCAGTCAGTCATTTATCGGGATATCTATTGAGAGCTTTTGTATCTTGATTTGCTTAATTAGTTGTGGGACTGAGACGAACGTGCTTTTCTTGAGAAAAACTTGTACCTCACATAACTAAAGAGAATGACAACTTCGAACGTTCTTTGAATAATTTCCAATTTCCCATTCAGGTTTCGAGTCGAAATTGCATGATTAATGGTTTTCTATATTCAGTTGTACGCTTGTGCAATAAATTATTTTGGAAACATGCATTTGTCAAAACACGGAACTCAACATTGTGCGAGATATTTTAAGAATTTCTCTCACAATTCTGCGGCAAAATGGAAAATGTTTGCCAGCCGTTTGTTTATGTGTGTTTTTCGCTGCTGCTGGAAAGACATATTGACCTAACCCACATAGTAAACGTAGGATAAACATGAAACAGTTGCATACGAATGGCGGACAAACAGTAGACAGCCGGATAAACAGGCAAACAAAGTGAAATGGGCAACAAATAGTCAACCATTGATGCGTTGGCCGTACCATTTTGACGCCAATTAGCAGCAATCAGGCGTCAAAAGCGGCGGAAAACCCAAGAAACACTTTCCCATCTGTGGGCCCAGGCATTTGACCCACATTAATACTCGGCTGCCGTTGGAAATGCTACTTTTTCATCTTCAGATGATGCGCGTGCCTTAAACCAAAACAAAGGCGAACAGAGATGTGGAGGCGTTATCGTTGGTTAAACAAAAACACGGAAAATGGACAGGGAATATGTCATTGACATCTTTGAATACCCTTCCAACGTTTAAATTGTAGAGTGCTGTCTTAAAAGCTGTCATTTTATATATATTTTGAATTCCAACTTTAGAAATATGCGAGTTAAATCGTACTTACAAATATATAAATCAATTGAACAATTTAAAACGTGGAAAAATAACTCTTTCTTTTCAAATTCAAAGTACCAAATGTTCCTGGAATTTCATATACCAACAATTTATTTTTAAGAAAAGTAAGAAAATACCCAATTTGTTGACACTAAGAGGGAAATCCGCTGTCTTAACAGCTTAAATGCTATACCAAACATGCGAAAAGTCTTGTCAAAAAGTGGCTTTCTTGTTGCCAATCCTTGGCGAAATAATCACCCCTTTGTGAGGGCAAACACATGCCTTTCAGGAAGTTGGACGCTTAACAATAAATGCAATTTGCATCAACAAAATGTGGTGCAGCCGGAGGAGAGAAGCCGGGGGCCCCAACATCAGCATCAACATCAGCGTCAGAAGTCATTTCAAATGTCGGCCGGCAACAAATGAGACATCATCAGGAAAAGTCCGTCCAAAAATGGGGGAAACATCAGAGGCGAGCACACGACGCAAGACTTATGGCCACAGATGCTGGGCATCTCCACCCACTCGACACCGCCAAAAAGTCCCCACCGAATGCAGCTCCCCTATCAAATGCTAAATTTATGTTTATCTTTTATGCAGCACGATGGAGGTGGAGCTGGCTAGGTAGCCAGCGAATATTTATGTTATGGCCAATGTTTATTTTATTTGAGTTATATGTCGCTGGGTGTCTCCATAGCTTTGGAGTTATTCGGCTCGGCTTTCTATAGATTTTACGATCGTGTTTTTCTTCGCTTCTCTTTTTGGTCTTTAATTAATGCTCCTTTGGTGGCCCGCCAAAGTCGGTGTTCATTAAAACTTTATCTGACATTGGCAATTTATAAATTATTTTTTCCTTTCGTAGTTCAGTCATTTCACTAATAATGTCAAAGTTTATTAGTGGTGTTTGTGATTTGTGGGCTTGTTACGTGATCTTGAGTGCATTTTTGTTGCAACGTGCAGTTAATATTTATGGAGCTGCGAGTTCTGCTTATGGACGTTTATAGGCAAATTGACGATCGAGCTAGAGAAATGGTATTACTGCTTTGTTGGCTAATAGATCGAGTTGATCGGGGTAATAAAACGGTACCAATAAGTTGATGGTTTTAACGATTTCTCTTCAATATAGTGCACATTAAAGTGGTGCAGTTTGTTAACTCTTTATTAAAAGAGTTTATTTGATTGTGGGTGGCTTTTATGAAGTTTGTTTTTATATATACGCAAATGTAACTGAATATTTGCTTAAATTGTAGAAAATCCGAAATTTATTCCCACGGATTAAAAGCATTAACATTTTTTTTGGTGAAATATTTATTGTTGGAAATCCCCAAAGGCCCAAAGAAAGCCTCCTTAAACTTCTTCGCTGCCCATTATCATTGCAGTAATTCCTGCGATCTTCCAAGTACCCATGAAAACAGTTTCCTCGCCAATTTACAATCGTTGCCACATTCTAAGGCCCCATCGGATGGCTTAAGAGATCAATCTAAATCAAATAAAAACCGCACTGAAGAACCCCTTCGAGTTGGCATTTCCATGCCGCTTCCCGCGTTTTATGGCCTCCAATGGGCGAACATGTGTCGCCATCGCTAACGTCTTCACCCTAATTAGACTCCGGGGCCGCATAAAATTCAATTATAAATATCTGTGAGTCTACCCTTTAGCTATCGACAATTGAGCATTGCATCGACAAGTCATAAAGATACATTTTCTTATGACTCAGGGGAGAGAAACAGAAACACAATGTCGCCAAAATAAATTGTTGAATTTTATATGCCGACAACCGCTTTTTACTGCGACTGCAGTAAGCATTGAGCATGTGTTGATATTTATATTGCAAATGCAAATGAATAATCAAGAAGCGACACACAGCTCAGCAGATGGCGCGCACCAGATACAAATACGGATACAAACGTGTAGATACATTTGTATCCACACACGTCTATGTTAAATTTGGCACAACGCTTTGCGAGTGTAAATGATTTACATTTCACGTATAAATAAAAAAGTATATATTTAAATACACGCAAAGAAAACAAGTGTGTCAAGAGCTGATCGATATGAATTACCTTAAGAATATGTGAAATTATTGATAATAAAATATTGAAAATAAAATTCATTGAAAATTAAATTAAAATCAGTTTTTTTAAGAACATTTCTTATTTATTTTGAAATGGATATTTATTGAAGTGTACAACAAAATCCAATGAAACAGACTTAAAAAAGTGAGAAAAACAGTTTTCGCCTTCTGCGGATGATTCACGTTTGTCTCTTTAGCCCCCAAGTGACGTCACATGCCAACTAAAAATATCATCAAAAATACATTTGCGCCAAGACCAAAATATATCGTACAAATTTCTGTGCGTCTCCTTGTGTAGACACCACGAAATTAAGAGCACGCCCGGCTTTGGATAGCTTTTGCGGTGCACCGCACAGATACTTCGAGTTTGAGATACTCTGCGTTTCCCTTGGCCCAACAACAAAGGCAGCAGAAACGACTACGACGACGACGACAACGAGAAAAGTGCGCCCCAAGTCAAATGTCAAGCGTGAAAAATGCGTTAAGTGCACTGCAGCGGCGCATTGTAGTTAAGTAGTTGGATTTTATGGGCCGGCCGGGGTTACCATGGAGCATTGCGAATGCCAAACTACGGGGCTATACCTACATATATCTGGATAGATAGCAACAGGAAGGAAGCCCGAAGTAAGCAGCGACCAGTTGGTCAAATTAGTCAGAGAAATGGATTGACATAAATCTTTTAAAGTTCAAGAGGTCAGCATGAAATATCCGTGGGAACACGGAATAGTGAAGCATTAATGCTTTTGGAATTCCAAATGTAAATATGTGACTTTAAAATTGTGTAATATATTGAAATGTCCCATGATCCCATACCTATCTTTTTTAAAAGTTGCTAGGAATTTCATTCGTTTTAAGAATTTGTATATTGATTAACAATGAATACTTTCGAAATATGTTTAATTGGCATTAGTAGGATTTTAATTTGGTATTTAGAAAAATTTGTGGTTTTCTAAATTTGAAAATGTAAAGCCCCAAAAAAATCTTTTTTAAACCCAGTTTTAGCACACATTTCCACGATCTGACCCACTGTATCTGTTCTTTGGCGCACGCGAGTAACACCAAAATGTATGTGGCATTGCACCATTTGCAACTCTTTATTTTGACTTTTATTTATGTCCGCTTCGATGGCAGCCAAAGTAAATGCAATTTGGCTTCAGCTGCTTCTGCCTCTCTGGACCGCTTTTTTTGTGGCCAATTCGTGGCTGGCCATATTTGTAATGAGCATAAATCGTGCGTTGATCATTTGCCATGATAAATCTGATGTTTATGCGCGGTATTAAGTTCTGGGGCGCGTATCTTTGGCTACCTGACTGTCGTAACATTTAATTAACTGTACGTTCTATGTCGCAGCTTCTTGTTAACTTTTTTCTTATTTATTTTTTTTTTAACTTTTTTGAACTCACCTTTCATGGCTGCGACAGTTTGCAATTGCAGTATGGCCAGCAGTGCCAGCCATCCTAATCCACGGAGGCGCGACATTCCGTTGCAGCTGCTTTGAAGTTATATACGCGAGATATGGCGGGGAAGGATCGGATAATGATGGGGGAACGGGAACGGGAACGCACAGATCCGGAACCCCAAGTACCACTCGCGCTTCGTTCGTTTTCGTTTTTGTTTTTCGTCTTTAATAATTTTGCGTGTTAATTGATTTTTCATGGGGCCACGCATCCGTCGTCGTCGTCGTCGTAGTTTGGGGCCTCATAAAAATAGCATCATCGGGGCATCGAGAATCGAGCATCGAGCATCGGGGTTTGCTCTCTAACAGCGGGACAGCATCACGTCCTGGCCCGATGGCCACATAGACAGATGCTGCATGTCATTTCGTTGACAGAACTCTGGCAGGAAGGGGAATCACCTCGAATATGGCCGGCTGACGGATTGGCTGACAGTCGGTCGAACTGGCTTCCTTTGAAGCGGCTCCTCTTAATTTCCCAGCCCGTTTATGTACGCACTTTGCCAGCTAACTTTCGCCCCGATTACGTTTCAATTTCTTCGAGGTTTTATCATAAACACATTGGCACTGACGACTGATGCGCTTAGCCGTTTGTTTGTTATTTTTCTTGGCAATTGCACTTCACTGTAATTGGAAATAGATTTATGGACATTACGTATTTGCTTTCCTTTTTATTTAAATTTTTACCGGGATTTATATGGCACTTTTTATGCATATTTAATTGGTGAGTTGAGGAAATGACTTTAAAACGTATTTAAGAGGTAATATTAAATTGTATTTTATTTTTGAAAGGCATTTTCTCATTAAGTGAATAGTTTTTATAGCTTTCAGATTAATGAGTATTTTATTTTCTTGTGTTATAAAGTGTCTGTAAGGAAACAACATATTTCTTTTTTGATTTATTACATACAACTTAGTAGAAATTAGACTCGAGGGAAATGAATTAAGAGATACAAAATGTTGTTAAGGGAAAACCTAAGGAAAAACCATTCATTCTAAATATACACATTAAATTAGATTATATTAATTTATATTTGCATGTGTTCTACACAATTTTCATGGTTTGTTTTGTTTCAGCCATGTTTATTTTCATTGATTTTATGATCAATTTGATTTTATATTCCTTCAGTATTATATACATCTTCCACTTGAGTCATTCATTTGCTATTTTAATTGCCATAGATTTTAAACCAAACAAATCTCTAATAAATTCAAGTACCGAAGACCTCCGAAGCTTTGGGGTTACATATGAAAATACATACATATCATTGATTAGCGTATCTACAGATACTTTATGGGGACTTAATTGAGTTGCTGCCGCAGCATGTCCGAGATACGAGTTTGCTCCTCCACTTCAGTGGAAATTGCTGCACAGTTGAGTAGAATTTATTGTATTTTTTTGGGGTGACGAGGCGGGGGGATCGCCCATAAAAAGTGGCCTTAAGTGGCCGGGCAGCTTAGGTTCTGGCCGGGTAATATGAGGGATTTGGTCTTATAAAGTGGAATTTCTAGTTCGAGGTTTTGCAACGGCAGTCAAAGTTCATGGGCTCGTAGGCCAAAAATAGGACAAGTTTAGAATGCAAATCGAGAGGGACTTGTAATCCCAGGGGGAAAATCCCCAAGGAAAAGGAAACTTCAGGCGACGCCAAAACGTCAACAACTGTGACTGGAAAATGAATTATTTACGCCGGGGGTTTCTAAAAATACTGCCAGACTCTCTGGCCTGCTACTCTTATGTTTATGCATTTATTTCTGAGGGAAAATGCAGAACGGAGCTGCGGCAGGTTCGACATCATGAGGTCAATTGCACAGCCTCCAGGAACAGCAGTCGTGTCTTGCGTTCTTGTTAACTTCGCTCCGCTAATTCTGCTTGTTAATTTTTATATGCACCGCCCAAGTTCTTGTCGTTTCGAATATTTTTATAGCCCGTCGCAGCAGTCAAAATACAATTTGAAACGCCTTGCCGCTGCAGACGACACCGAAACCGAAAAAATAAAGTGACAATCGCCGGGGTGCATTTTATGACAGACGCGTGTTCCCTCTTTCCCTCCCGATTTTCTTCACCATTTACATAAAAATTAATAAATGTATCTACCGGATAGTCGGAAACTGCCAGCTGCCAGCTATATGCACTTTGGGAAAGTTCTTTCCGTGATACTAGTTTATATTTTTTATGGTAATTAAAAAATTGGTGGCACACAAAATGTTGGAAAACAAAAGGCCAACAAAATACCGCTCAACCGAAAATCGAAAATTGATTTGATAAGCCATGAAACCGCTGTTTTTATATGGAAAATTGGTAGGCGTCGCCGGCCCACGCCGATTTGAACGCTTTCCTAACTCGAAGGCCTCCGAGGTGTGCAGAGTTTTTTCCTCCATCTCAGTTGCAGTCGATGATTTAGTCACACTCTTTTTGGGCACTGTGATTTATGATCGCCGAGTACCGCGATTGATGAATGGAGTTGTGCTCTGGTGCGATTTCTGCACCATATGTCACAAATATGAACTTTATTGGTGCATATATCCACAGCAGATTTAACTGGGTACAGTTGGATTTGCGAGAGATTTGCGGACAATTTTTTAATAAAGGAAAAGGACCCTTTTTCAATTGTTCTTGAACATTATTAAAGCACAGCATTAAATTGTACTTTTAATTAACATTTTTTATAGCTCAATTTCATTTTTATACCCGTTACTCGTAGAGTAAAAGGGTATATTGTATTCGTGCAAAAGTATGTAACAGGTAGAAGGAAGCGTTTCCGACCCTATAAAGTATATATATTCTTGTTCAGGATCACTAGCCGAGTCGATCTAGCCATGTCCGTCTGTCCGTCTGTCCGTCTGTCCGTCTGTCTGTCCGTCTGTCTGTCTGTCCGTATGAACGCTGAGATCTCGGAAACTATAAAAGCTAGAAGATTGGCATTTTGCATGCAGATTCTAGGAGTTCCTACGCAGCGCAAGTTTGTTTCAAAAAGGTGCCACGCCCCCTTTAACGCCCACAATCGCTTATATACGATTTTAAAAATTTAAATATTTCGGAAAAGTAAAAATGCAGTTTTATTGTGTTTATCAATACCTATCGAAATGTAGAAGAAATTTTTCAAATCGGACCATTCGTTAAAAAGTTATGCGTGATCAAAGTTTCTATCTCCATCTCCCTCGCACTCCTTTTACCTGAGTAACGGGTATCTGATAGTCGGGGCACCCGATTATAGCGTTCTCTCTTGTTTTTGTATAACACTTAACATTTGTTGGGTTATAAAAACTAAATTAATTGTCTTATTAATTTTTGGGTTATAAAAACTCAATTAGATGTCTTATTATTAATTTTTGCAGCTTTAATTGCCCAAAATTCGTAATGTCAGATTTAAAATTTATCATTTTCATTATATTTTAACATTTTATTATATTACAATTTGGCACCATTTTCGCTTTTCACTTTATGTTTTGTGCTTTTTTCTGTTTGTTTGCATTTGTATTCCTCGCGATTTGATTCATTCATTTTCTCGACTTTATGCCAAAGATTTCAACGCCCGATTTTTCACACTCATTATGCCTTTAAATTGTTTGATTTATATTTTAATTTATCTTAGCGGCTCGTGCACACATCATTCGTTTCCTTCCGTTGAGATCACTGACTTTGTTTGGCTTAGCCCTTTGGCAATTTTCACAGAATTATCAGAATGGGTCGTATTCACGGTCAATTTGCAAAGTTCTGTATCTTATGTGCTTTCGCCCAATAAGATATATCCAAAGGCACAACAACAAACGTTTCCATTCACAATGAGTTTTTAGCCGGAATTCTTGACAGAGAAGTGCCGACAGAGCCCAAAGAGCACCGTAAAGATGGGGAAGGAAAAGCAGAAACTTAAAAATAAATTAAATTTCTATTTTTTTACACATACACTGGCCCACTCACGTTGGAAAAACTCTGAAGGGGCGCGCAGAGTTTTCCGCGTTTTCCGATTGCCGCCACCCGCACCAAGAAGCAACCGAATTTCCGAATTTCCAACTACTCGATAAGCAAACGAACCGAACACGCCAACGATTTCTCACAGACTGAGCCGAGAGGAAAGAAAATTCCGCACGCAGTAGTGCGCTCGCTCGAAATGCCCAATGAGACGCAGACCCCATGGTTCCCTCAACGGCCTCAACGACCTCAGATGCCTGCCATGCCTCCCATGCCTCCGATGTCGATTCATGCCACCACTCCACGGCGCACCCGCGAGTGACTTTTGTGCGCTCTGCGAACGCGCGAACGCAAACGCGAGCCCAATACGTATCTCCATCTAGATTACAGAGATGAGCCTTTGCCTGCTGACGAAGGATGCGAAAGGGATACACACAGATCTACTCTAAGTCGGGATAAATCATATAAATTAATTAAGATTTATATGTTCCTTACACATTTTATTGTGTTTTTTAAAAATATTTGTTTCAGTCCAATTTTAAGAAAATCATTAAAAACTTTATTTGAAATGTTGTGTTCAGTGTTTAATAGTTCTTTTAAATGAAATTATAATTAAAATTACAATAATCAATTAATTTTATATTTTTTTATATTATTATATAAATATAAAAATATTTGTTGAATCCTGTAAAAGCGTTTAAAAAGTATTGTAAGTTTTCAATACATTACAATACAAAGTCTTTTTAATGAACATCAGCCTCTATTTTGTCCACTTTGTCATATATTCTTGGTATTACAAGTGAATCATAGCTGGTAAAGTGATCAGTTTTCCCGTTCTTTCGGCATCATTAATTCTATACTACACGATTCTCCGAAGATCCATTCACCCCTTTACCAAATTGGAAAGGCTCTTTGCTCATCACTGAGACACCGCTGATGACACTCGGTTGTTCGGCTGTTAATTTTCTCAGTGCTGGGTGCTCTCCGCTTTTCCCCCTTTTCTTCTGTTCATTTTCATTTTCCTGTGCAGCACGCGAAAATACGCGGATTGAGCAATTGCGATCGCAAGAGGCTGAGGACTTGAAATTTTTCAATTTGTTTAGCGGTGCTTGGACGCTGCTGCCGTTGCTCTCTGATGATCTTCATCTTCATTGTGTTAAGCAGGGGCCCATACATGGAAAACAAATCTATAATTGCTAGGACTTTAAAAAATATTTCAAATATTAATGAAAATTTCTTCAAAGAAAAGTTTCACTTAATATTAATGTTAGTTTACTAGGCAAACCTCTAAATTATGTACAAAATAGTTGTGTTCTGATTTTTCAAATCTTAAATATTGATCTTATTGTATCAGATTGATTATGGTAATGTTTTTTTTCTGTGCACCCACACATGTGGCTGCAATTTGGATGGGGCATCGCCTTTGCCTCAGACTCTGCCACATGTTGTTTGCCTTCCTCTGTCTGTCTCTGCATGTCGAGTGATAAAAATCTCTTAACCATTTTTCATCAGCCTATTAAGTTACATAAGTCACACGGTTCCTGCTTGCTGTTATTCCCTCCGACTGTCCTGTTGTGTAAATATCCTTTTGGCGTGCTAATGAACCCTTTAACACCAGAAATGCAGCGACCCGCACCCAGCGATTATTCGACCTCCCTGACAGCCATCAGAAATTCCTACTGACAGCAGATGCCACATAAATCAGGCGCTCCAAATGAAGAATTCGCCGCGGTTAGCTCATTAATAAATTAAAGGCATAAAATCACAAAAAAACACCTAGGAAAACTCCTAGGGAAACTCCTGAGCCAGCTGGGCGGGAATAGCTGCACCGATAAAAAAGAGGCGAATTTTTTTTTGATTTCAGGTTCCTTGGTTTAAAATAGTTAACTTAATAACAGTTACCAAGGTTTTTTTTTAAGTATACAAGATAATACAACAAAAATTACATCTTAATGATATAATAGAGTATTACATATGTAATACATATATGCACGCTGAAAGTAATATTTAATGTTACCCAAAGCCTCTTAAGTTGAATGAATTTTAAAGGCAATAAAGTTTTTGACAAAAAATATTTGTAAGTGAAAGTTTTGAGATCTGTAATTAATTAAAAAAGTGACAAACCAAAAAGTTCTCTTAACTCTAAATTATTATTTAACATTATTTCAACTCTTATATAATAAACCTATGCCTTTTCTCATACTTTACTGTGTGTATAATAAGTTTTAAATTACACTTTACATTACATTTTTATTTCTCTCAGTGTGCCTTCGATTACACGCCCCCTTTAAAGGCTGAACGAGTGCAGCGCGAAAGGAAACCCTTAGGGGCTGTTCCTGATAACAGCGACAGCAACGACTCCATATCACGCACAATTTGTGTTCGGGAATATTGTTCCGGAGGAGTGCCTGCGAGAGCGTCTACGTGGATCTAGGTTAGGCCACACAGCTGTGGCATATGTAAAAATAAACACATAAAACTGCACTTTTACTAATTGCTCCAGGGAAGCAAGAGCACCACCATCGAAAACAGAACGAGAAATGCTGAAAATGCCTTGGGTGCAATCCGAAAAAACATTCGAAACGAATTCGATGATAAAGCCCCAGTGCGATAGACACGAAGTCATTTGTGTTTCGAAAGTATTATGTTTGAGGCAGGAAAACTTAAATGCACACGTGGGTTGTCAAGTGGCTCAGCCATATTTCAGAGTATTTGCATAACCTATCTTTATCATACAGTAACATTTGTGTTTTTTATTTGTAAAGATAAAGCCCAACCCTCTAGAGGATATTCATTAAAGGTCTACCCCAAAAAAGCGAGTAATATGAAAACACATTTGGTGATGGGATTACGTCCTTTACCGATCATAAATTTAAATGAAATGCAGTACGACACATCCACATATGTGCGATGTTCAAAAAGTTATATTAATTCTATAAAAATATAGAATTAATAAAAATAAAAATTAAAATTCTAAAACTGTAAGATACTTCCGGAACTCCTTTAAAAACACCTAAGTAAGTAAATTCACACAATATCTCAAGAATGCAAGTCAACCATGTAGGACCCCCAATCTTTGGCTTCTTTGAACCCACCATGTAAACCATGATAGCGCTATCTTGAAAGGAAGTGGTAAGTACACCTACCAATACAATTTTCCAATGGGCCTGTGCATCCTTTTACGCCTCAACAGTTTTTATAGTTGTTTTCCTATCACCAGAAATTCTTGGTAAATGTGGGGGAGTTCCTTCGGCAGTGAATCACTTTTAGGGCGTTTCCAGTGTTCTGGTTCATAGTTTATGTTATGCTAAGGTAACGAACTTGGAATTTATATGCAAAGACCATGTAATTTGCTCATTAACAAATTGCTCGATGTTAAGGCTACCAGAAATACTTGAGATTGCGGGGTTGGTCACTGAGTCACTTAAAGTATGGGAATCCCCAACCACTTGAGTTCTGTTTACAACCCTTAAAAGTACCACACATTTCGAGACCATCTCGTGTGTCACATTATAACTCAATTTTAAATTGTGCTGAATTCTGCTTTCGACATATTAAATTAATATTGACACATTGACAGCTGCCAAAACAAGATTCTCTCCCTTTAGGTCTGTTCAATTTTCTGCCATCGTGGGCACTTCGACCACCCGCTGACTGCGAGCATTGAGTTTTTCCGATGCGGGTTCGGATCGAAGTTATCCAATTCGTTGACTAATCATGCGCAACGTTTGCTATTTGGGTGAAATTTTTAATTGCCCCGCGCAACGCAATGCGATCGAATTGAAAGGTCGTCGTTCCGTGGATATTTGTCAGTGTCATCGTGGGGTTTGGTTCCCATTTTATGTTCGATGGTGTCTTTATCTAAAGCGCGCCTGGGAAAAGCGCACGTTGGCTTAATTGATTGATAGATAGAGACTAATGGCAGCATGAGATACAAAAGGTCGCGCTCCCATGCGTTTTTGTTTGATTTACCCTAATTTGGCCGTGGACTGAAGTGCAAAGTAAACATAAAATTGGCGCAAACTAACAAATAGTGATCTGTATTTTATTCCTATTTTAGTCAATTTTCATTTGGGCTGGGTTTTGGTCCGAAATGGTGTAATGGTTTCATTGATCAGAGCAATCTTATATGGGGTCTGGTGTTATAGGCAATTTGTCATTTGCACCTCGTAAATAATTCAGAGTGAATCATTGGTTAATATAGCGAAGGGTTGATTTATTTTAATAGTGTCGTTAAATGAATATTTGTAAAGGTTTTGAAGCTGACATTCGTAAAATTAGTTAATTATTTAAAAAAGTAAGTCATAACTTAAAGACTTTTGTATTATTTCTTAAAACAGTTGTGAGTTTAAGAAGAAACCCTAAATTAGTTTGTTTTTAAAAAGCTAGTAACTAAGTTTTTTCTAACGAACTAAACATATTATAATCTTTTGAGACTTATGACAATCGCTTAAATTATCTATTTTTGTTGGGATTTCATTTGGAAAATTATCTATAACCGATGTTATATTTTATTTGCGTTTCATTCATGAGCGGTTTGTTCTCTCACCATTTTTTCATCGCTCTTTTCCGCCGACATTTTGGTTACAGGCCATTCATTTTCATTGTGGCATGTCCACTGCGATCTTATGAATGAACATTTTCTTTTTGGTGGCCTTTCCTGGCGATCGTTTGCATCAAAAGTGCCGTTCTTGGCCATGTCTTGAGTTGCCATCAAAACAGCGCCTGGGGCATGGTCGTCCATCATCGTCGCTGGTTTTGGGTGAGCACCAACGCCCACGCCCAGCCACGCCCTCGCGCCTCTCCGCCCCTTTTGGAGTGCGGTTCCAGCTTTTTGTGCCTCGCTTCAATGAAGCGTGCCAATTTTCAATGAAATGTTTCGGCATCTTATGTTGTGTATGCCCTTTTTTAGCCGACTTTGAGTTTTTCGGGTTGGTTTCTTTATTATTCTTAATTTATTGTATGTTCTCACTGGGCTTTGTAACATTTGTGTTATCTTTTCATTTCTCCTTACCATGTGTTTGGCAACCATAAAAAATCAACAGAAATTAATTATCATTTAATGATATGACTTATCGTGAAGTGAACTTGACCGCTCCCAAGGTGAATGCACCACATACACTAATTTAATACGTGTTGTGCTAAATGTAATTTCCTCACGAAAAATGTCGGTTTTACTTTCCGTTTACAAATGAAACACGATTTTGATAAATTTATTGAATTGTTTTGATTCCGACTAATAAGGAAATGAGAGAAATAATTGGAAAGGGAAATCCCACTGGAGAAGCAATCAGTTATCTTACATAGAAATTCGTGATTTATTCAAACTGATGTATCCTGATGCGATTTCTAATGAAAATATGAGTCTATTGATTATTGATAAGAATGAATTGATTTAAGTTACAAATTGAATTTTAAAATAAATTTAATTACAGTTCCATTTGTGCAATACTCAAAATTTGGGTTAATTTCTGTGTTTGGTTGATAAGACCAAATTCTTGTTTAGCTGGTTCGCTGTTGTTTGTTGGCAAAATACCCACATCAATTAATGTATAAGCCCAGTTGTCAAAAGTTCATTGGCCAAGTCTATTTCGCAGTACAAATTACATGTGAGCAATTTCTGATCCCTCGATCGTCATGTGAATAAATAATGTACGGATAAAAGGTGAAATTGACAGCTTATAATTATTTGGGCAACACTTGCAATCAACTGTGACCATATTGCAATTATCACAGTACACATACGAGTGGCAATCAAACAATAAGACTAAGGCAAACAATGAACGTCGCCGGTTGATCTGCCTCTGTATCTTTGTCTCGGTGCCAGGGTGGCATTAACACTCGAATCCCACAGATGCAGCTAAGCTTGTATTTCTATATGCTTTCGTATCTACCGACGTCGGCCGAGACTTCGACTTCGACTGAGGCTAATGCTGATTAAGTTGAGGTATTCGGCGCTTCGTGTGCGCAACTGAGTTTCAGTGATAACCGCACTTTGGTGCCCAGTGGTCGCGTTTCGCGCTAATCGTCAGTTTAAATTTGGAACGTGATATTTACTTTTTTCGAATTCCACGTGCAAATAAATTCAAGTGCTAATTTCGGTGGACAAAGTCAAAAAGGTTAATAAATAAAACAGGAATACAATATAATCCACGGACGAGACGCTTAACATTATTTTAAAGAATTTTGTTTAAAAAAACTGCTGTTTTACGTCGAAATAATATAAATTATAAATTCTAAATCAAATTTATTTTCATCGCATGATGATTATAACCTATTAATCGATTTAATTTGAATTTATATTTCTTAAATTAAATTTATTTTGATCTCATGAAGATTATAAACTATTAATCGATTAAATTATACATCCTTAATTGTTGCAATTAGTTCATCAAACTATAAAAAATCGTAACCAGTTTTTATTGCATGAAAAATTTAAGTTATATATGAGGGCAAGGTTCTATAAAATATGTTATATAACCTATGTAATTTATTTATAAAAGAAAAAATAGTAGTTTCGAAAGCGCAACCACTTTCACATTTGCTTCACTCACAAAAAATCACTTTTACTTTCAAAAAAAGTTTGCATTGCCAGTTCGCCCAATAAGATCTATAAAACTATTACAAGGCTTACCCACCTTCCCAGCACTTAAAACCGTTGAAATAAAATATTTTTAATTTCCAACAAATGAACAATTAGTGGTAGCCAGCATTAAACAAATTACAAAGCAATTATGCCTTAACTTTCAACCTTGGCCAAAGCCTCTAAAACCAACTTTAGCTTGCATTACAACTGAAATTACGAATAGCAACTGTGTGCGGTAGCTAATATAAGGAAATACAATTTAGCAATTAATGTATAACAGTAAATTGCAATGCGAGTTGCGATGACAAAATTATTTCCACATGCGATTTATCAGATCGGCTCAATGACGACAGCCGGTAGCATGTTTATTTATATTTCAGTTAGCGGCCTGTTACACATTTTCAACACAAACAAAAAGTTATAAAGAAATTATATCTGGCAAAAATTGCGTATAGATTTTGACATACCCTCTTTTTTACTTTGAAAATTATTAACAAAAAGTATTAGGAGACAAATAAAATATTGAATTGAAATAATATGTTGTTAAAAATAGATTTCAGTTTCAAAGTATATTCAGATATCCCATATAGATGAGAACGTAATTATTCTCATATGAGAACGGCTGAGGTTTATACGCTTTGACAGGGTATCAAACAAATTAAATGTGATTAAGAGTCAAAATACTAAATGAAACCCAATTAGGTGTCACATTATTTTAAATGACTAACTAAATTTGTCAAGGGCAGAGTGACAAGTGAAACTATTTTAAGGCCCACGAATATTAAACCATCAGATAACGATAAGAAATAAATGACTAGTAATGGTCAAAAAAATTGCTGAATCTGTCCGGAAAATATAATTAAAGCGTCATAGTAAAAATAACTGAAGTGGTGCGGATAAGCTTGAACCTACCATAAAAGGCGTGTAAACCAACAAGAATGCTGTCTGGTCCACTTCAAATATTAATTGCTAATTTTAAAATGATGAAATTATATTGCTGCATTTCAATCAGATCCAATTGGCTGTCAGAAAGCCAAAGGTGTGTTCATTTAATAGACTGAATCTGTAGCGAGATTAAGTACGAAGTAAAATCAGTTCAGATATGATTCCCGATTAATAGAATTATAATTTAAATATTTACTTATGCCAAGTAAACAAAGAACATATGAACGTAAGCGGTTATTAAAGGTGTTAAGTTTAATTAATTATTCAGTTGTAACAGTTTCCCTTTCATCCATGTGCAATCTGTTCATTTTGCAGCTGGAAGATCTATTAAACTTGAAATCTCATTAATAGTACAATCATTTGCAATCAGGACGTGTAAGAGCACTTTGCTTTATGCAAATAACGAAATCAAACACCGAACATAAACTGCATCTAATACTAACCTGTCGCTAATAATGCGACTTTTTCCTCTACTCGACTGACAATTTAATTGAGGCTGTTAATTGTCAATGTTGATTTCGAATCAGATGGAGATGCAGCTGCAGTGGAAATGTTGGATGATGATCTTCCTGATCGGATTGCCCGGATTTGGGTCTGCCTACCGGATACTCTTCATGGGACCTTTTCCTGCCCCAAGTCATTGGCTCTGGCTGGAGCACTTCCAAAAGGATCTTCTGCGCCAGGGACACCATGTGACCAGTGTAAATAATCATCCGACCAAGCAGCCTCACGAGAATCTTACGGAGATTATCATCAGTCCTTCTTTCGATATCCCCAAGCACTGTGAGTTGAATACGAGAAGAACCCATAAAACCATAACTATCTTATTTTTTATATAGTTCCAAAGGAAAACATCTTTACAATGCGATTCGCCAGCGATTTCAACAATCTAGAGCTTTATTGGACCGTTGGACTCATGACCACAGAACATGCTTTAAAGGATCCCAAAGTGAAAAAACTGATCGAGAGTACAGATGAGCATTATGATCTAGTTATTTTAGAACAGTTTTTCCACGAGGCCTTCCTGATGTTTGGCAAGAAGTTTAACTGTCCGGTGGCTACAATTGGCACCATGGGCTATGCGGACAATATAGATCACGCGATGGGTATCCTAACCCCTTGGTCTTTGATTCCCCATCTTCTGCTATCGCATACAGATCGAATGACCTTCAGCCAGAGGGCCTATAATGCCTACTTATCTTTGTATGATGCGATCATGAGGCGATGGGTTTACTTACCCAAGATGCAGCAGCTGGCAGAGAAGTATTTCAAGGGATATATTGATGGTGAGTTTTGGAGATATTATTTTGTAGATTACATTAAATATTCTAAAAAAATTTTTAAAGGTCCCCTACCAAACGTTCTTGACCTTGAGCGAAATATCTCCCTTGTGCTGATCAATGCGCATCGCAGTATAGATCTTCCGAGACCCAGTATGCCAGGACTTGTCGACGTGGGTGGAGCGCACATTCAGAAACCCAAGAAGTTGCCCGCCGACCTTCAAAGCTTCCTGGATAATGCCACAAATGGAGTTGTCTACTTTAGTATGGGCTCCTATGTGGAGAGCACTGATTTGCCGCCCGAGAAGACAGCGCTGATTCTCAAGGCATTCGGTCAGCTTAAGCAGCAAGTGATATGGAAGTTCGAGAATGATTCAATAGGAGACTTGCCCTCTAATGTGATGATCAAGAAGTGGATGCCCCAGAACGACATACTGGCCCATCCGAATGTCAAGCTCTTCATCACCCATGGCGGTATTTTCGGGACCCAGGAGGGCATCTACTGGGGCGTGCCGATGCTGTGCATACCCCTGTATGGAGATCAGCACCGGAACACGATCAAGTCGGTGCGGGAGGGCTATGCCCGATCCCTGGTGTTCTCCAAACTCACCACCGATGACTTGGTGCGCAATATCGAGACACTGATCAAAGATCCGCAGTACAAACGCAGTGCATTGGAGGTCTCACAGCGCTTCCGCGATAATCCCATACATCCGCTGGACGAGGCCACCTTCTGGATCGAGTACACCATCCGGCATCGCGGTGCCAAGCATTTGAAGTCGCAGGGCGCCTTCATTCCCCTCCATCAGTATCTGCTGCTCGACGTCCTCGGATGTCTGCTGCTGGGTGCATTCCTCGCCATCTGGCTGCCATGGCGGATGGTCAGGAGGGTCCACAAGTGGTGGCTCAAAGGGCAGGTCTCCGACAAACTGAACGAAGGCAAGAAGCGGCTATAGGAGATGGCACATCCCTTAGCTAGTCACAGCGATAAATAATTGTGATATATTTTTAGATCACAAGGTAAACAGTACTAGAGGTTGATTGATTTTAATATATTCCAATTCAAAATGTATATATATTAAAATGTAGAACTCAACCATAATAAACTTACGCGGGCTTAAATAAATATAACATGTAAATTAATAAAATATAGTTTCGTTATTAATCTTATTTTTAAATGGCTGTTACCGACACGAATGAATTAAATTTTATAATTTATTTATTTGAGAGTCCGCAAAATATCCAACAGTTTTATTTTGGCATCTGCCCCTTTTAAAACTACTGCCTACTTTTGAGAGGCTTTTAAAAATATAAGCTTGAACAATTTGTTGTATGGTTTTTGGGACAGTAATAATAAGAGGTGTAGAGTTTACATGGCGTATACGCAATTGCGATCTCTTTAACAATAACGTAAGTTTCCCGACTATAATATACCCGTTATTAAATTCGAATACATATATTTAGTATTGGAATTCATTATAGAAAGACAATAAATTTAAAGATTTTTGTGGAAAGAATGAATTGAAAATGTAATGATGTAAAACCGAAAGAATTTTGAGAAACGATTATGAAAAATTAAATATTTAAAGTCAGATTATAATACTTTCTAATAATTTCAATTGATACAATATCTGAGTTAGTTTCCTTATAATCTAATCTAGCATTCAAATCATTATTTTTTTTATTAATTAAGCTGAAATGGGGAAATAGCTTAAATCAAAACAATGAAAAAATGCCTCATAGTTAAAAGTGTTTTGTTTGTTGCCGGCTCAATCAACAATCACGAAGTGATAGACATTCTTGAATCCCATAAAACACCCACACAAAGCACGTTTGTTTGGATAATACAAAGCAAAACTAAAATAATGCAGCAATTGAAGCTGAAGTGAAGAACAAAGACATAAAAATAATTAGACAAGAAAATTTAGAGAACAACTTTATTTGTATTGAAAAATTGATGAAATATACATTTCCATAAAACAATTATAAACATTTTATCTACACCTATTAAAAAATTTACCTATGGTATTTAATACTTTCACTGGCCACCTTGATTGAGGAGGGTTAGAGTGCAAATATTTTATTGCTGATAAAGAGGAACCGGTTAAAGTAAGGCTTCACAATCTGTTTGGGCATCTTTAATTGTGTTTGCTGCTGCCGTTTGTCTTTTGTTCGCCGATTATAATTTAAAATTTTTTATTTTAACGATACATAAATTACCGATCAGCCCTTTCGCCCCATCTCTCAGCCGTTGAAATTAGTTTGACATAACGTGAACAACGTGTCCAACACTTGAGCGACTTTTTGGAGGCAGCTTTTTCAAATGTTGTTGTATTATTTTTGACTAACGGAATTTTTACTCTTTTTATACCCTTGCAGAGGGTATTATAATTTTGGTCAAAAGTGTGCAACGCAGTGAAGGAGACATCTCCGACCCTATAAAGTATATATATTCTTGATCAGGATCACCTCCTGAGTTGATATAGCCATGTCCGTCTGTCCGTCTGTCCGTCTGTCCGTCTGTCCGTCTGTCCGTCTGTCTGTCCGTCTGTCTGTCCGTCTGTCTGTTTCTACGCGAACTAGTCTCTCAGTTTTAAAGCTATCGAATTGAAACTTTGCACACACCCTTCTTTCCTTTGCACGCAGTATATAAGTCGGAACGGCCGGGATCGGCCGACTATATCCTATAGCTGCCATATAACTGAACGATAGGAAATGCCATAACTCTGCTGTTTGTAAAGTTAGGAAGTTGGGATTTTCTATGGCTTCTTTATTTGGCCAATCAATTCGACCTACCAAATTTCATTAGGATCGACCGACTATATCCTATAGCTCCCATATAACGATAGGAAATAGCATAACTTTGGTGTTTTTAGAGTTAGGAAGTTGGGATTTTCTATGGGTTTTATATTTGGCCAATCAATCCGACCTACCAAATTTTATAGGGATCGGCCGACTATATCCTATAGCTGCCATATAACTGAACGATTGAAATTGCCATAACTTTGGTGTTTTTAAAGTTAGGAAGTTGGGATTTTTATTAGTATTAAGAATGCATCATATGAATAATTTTGGAGAATATTATTTACAGAATATTCTGCAAGGGTATATCAACTTCGGCTCCGCCCGAAGTTAGCTTTCCTTTCTTGTTTTGTCTCATTTTGTCTCATTTTGTCTCATTTTTTATATACATATTTTTCCAATATCATTAAATCTTTATTTATTTATTTTTCTGTGTGCGCCTCTTTTACGTAATGCGTTAAACCGGACCTCGAAACATGGCAGATCTTGACGCCATTTGAAGAGCAGTAAAAAATTCGATTTAGTGCCAGGCACACGATATTCTCGAGGCTGAAGTTTGGCCAATGGCCGCTCTATGACATGAGAGGCTCTTCTGATACCGAAACCCATAAAATACATATCGACTTAAATCTCAGATTCAAGTGATACACTAACGATAGAACCGGCTTATAAATTCCCCTGAATTGGAACGACAGTAAGGATTTTTTAGGGGTCAAGTGCGTCATATACAGCCCAGCATCCGTGTTGACAATTAGCAAGTGTTTGTCCAAAACAGAAAGTATTATAAAGAATGCCCCGCCAGTGCATTTATTAATTATTGTTAAACAAAAAAAAAAGCGTCGCCAGTCGGCGATAGCGTCGTTCAGATCACATGAGACTGACCAAAAACAAAGGCGTCTAACCAAAAAACAACCAAGCAAACGACTTATCGATGTTTCTTTAGTTAGAGCTTTGTGGCTTGGTTCCTGTTACTGCTACCATATGCTGGGGCCAAGCTGCAGAGGGCAAGCCACGAAGTTGAATACGTTAAAAAAATAAAAATGGAGATTAGCATTAAGCACGTGATGCCATCTTGTGATGCCAATTTTGTTTGTATTTCGTTTTTCAGAGAAACATCTCCAAAGAGATGTCACTCGGCGAGTTTCAGATTTGTTGACACATCTATTGTAATTAAGCGAGTGGCCGCTGAAATGGTCGTTTAAATGTAATTTCAGCTCAGTTTTTGTTTTGGTCAACTGAGGTGACAAATTAAGGCCCCATCGCAAGGTCATGTGAGGGGCGTCCATTAGCCATGAAGCGACATTAAAGGGTAAACGGCAGCAAAATAGCAACAATCCAACGACACCGACTGCAGATCTGTAAAATGTCGTGGCATTTGTCGCCGTGCATTCGGCTCCCGTGTGCTGATTGATTGGAAAGTTAAGGTTGTCTATCATCATCATCATTGAAATGAGGAAAACATAATGTCAGCTAATGTGAGATTATGCAAATCAAAATGCCCATCTCCAAGCTCTCGATAAATACATTGACCTGCATGCCCGCAGGCCTGAGCAAACTCAACACCACACTGTTTTCTTCGTGTCTTAATGATGAAATTATTCCGAAAATGAACACGAAAAGGTGGGGATTCATTGTCAGAATGCACTTTCTACAAGGGAACATGTTGACGGTGTTTTTTGGGTTGTTTACAATTTTGGGAAGATTTTTACAAAGGCTTGTAGTTGGTTATAATTTGGGTTGAGTGTGGGAATTTACTTATTATTATTGACTTTAGTAATTTAAAAAAATATAATTGTATTTTAGATTTTAGTCTTTAAAATATGTTATTTAAACATATTCATTTGTATTTCTTTTAATAAAGCATCTTTTAAAACTAATTAAACTTTATTACTTTTAATAAAACATCTTGTAAAACTAATTAAACTTTATTGAGAAACATTTTTTAAATTTTTACAACTTAGTGTGGTGTTCAAAATTAAATTATCTTACAAAAATATCTCTCAATCGTAAGCGGGAGGATATTCAAATAAATGTGATGAAATTTAAGGACATTGAGCGTAGTTTGACAAATAAACGAGATCTGATTAAGTTTATTATTGTTTTTCTACGTAAATGTTAAGGGGAACTCCCTCTTAGTAAAATATGACCGCCGAAACAAAGATGAAGATTATTTAAAAAGAATTATTCAAATTAGGCTAAGCTATGACGCATTTCAAATTATTGGGTAACAGTATACATATTGAGCATATTTTTAGTTAGATCTTCCCGTGAGTCGATTGCATCAATCCAAAAATTTCTGCTCCGAAAAATATATGAAATTCGAAGGTCTAAGTGTTTTTGACTGATTTCAATTAGCAATTCAAGTGTCACCCTTATATTGATTTTTCTTTTTCGGGGCGAAACCTTCTTTTTTAATGACATTTAGCTGTTCAATTTAAGGCTGCTGGACATGCGCCACCTGTCGGCGGTATTTGCCAGCCATTTTAGCACCTGGCCACTAACCGAATTGTTTGGCCAGACAATTAACTTGGCCAAGACGGCTTTTGTGTCTGGACAACGCGGGGGATGCCCAGTCACCGATGGGTTGCATTCGATTTCTAAATGAGCCGCATTGCCCAACGAAGAGACCTTTGCAGCTGGCTGTGAATCTGAATCTTAGACTGGAATCGGAACCCAGATTGAGTCTTGGGTCTATGGGAATGTCTAAGCTTACATCACAGCAGGAGACCCCAGACTCGAGACTCGTCCCACAATAAGATGAAACTTGTTTCCACTCGACTCTTTGCCAGCAATAAATATTTGCCTCCTCACTCAGGTTTTTTATATCTTCTGCTTTTTTTTGGGGAACTTTTGTTTTTGCTTCTTGTGCAAATTACAAAGCGCGTGACTCCTTTCACAAGATGCGATTTGAAATCAAAAGTGCAGACAAAAGGTGTTAAAAAAAGAGCCTCTGACCGCAGACGAAACAAAAGCGTGAGTTTTTGGCCTGATTTTGGTGGGTCTTTTCATATTTTCCATCTGTTTTTTTTTTTTTTTTTTTGGTTTTTGTCTGGTCAGTATCGGCGTTATTGGCCCTGTCTCATGCTGTGTAGTTGAGTGTACGACAGTCGCATCATTTTTACTTTCTCCCCTCGAAATTCAAAACTCAAAACTCAAGCTCAAGAAAGACGCCCAGAGAGAGAGCGACGAGCGTGCGAGGTGTTGGCCCAGAGAGCCCAAGAGCCCAGAGAAGCTTCGTGTCTGTGTTACCGGTTTCGCTATGGGGTGAAGCTTGGCTTACAGCAGATCCGTTTTGGTGTCTGTGTGCCTTGCCTTTTAAGCCCGGCCACCGGGGCTGACAGCTTTCAGATACGTTTTTGCCTCTGCCGCGTTCAGAGTCCGAGTCGGCTTTATCGTCTGGGTCTGGGTCTGGAAAAGATCTTGGATCTTGGTCTCGGTTTCGGTTTTCGGTTTCTGTTTCGTTTTCGCTTGCGGTTTCGATTTCAGTTCGTTGGCGCGTTTGCACGGATCGAGTCGTGTGCACGGCTAAAAAAAAAAGCTAATAATAAATACCCCATACATATATAACCCATTTTTGGTGGCCAAGATAGGCTCGTCGCTCTGCAATTCGGGTCAATGCTGTGCTCTGCATTGCCAACGTTATGCTAATTACCGAAAGGATACAAATCATAGCATACATCATCGGTTACAATCTCTTTGGCAAGACTCCGTCGCACCGCTGGTGACAAATTCCTCGCCAAATAAGCTCTAGAAATAAAGAGATACAAAGCCAGGAGAATAGCTAGCAACACATATATATATAAATATACATATATATTACATATATTTATTTAATATATCAATCAACAAATTCGCAAAACGTGCCAAATATAATTTAAATCTATTTATTTGCTTAACAAAGAGCTAATAAGTTTAACTATATAAATTAGTAAGTCGTTTAATTTAAATCCTCATAAAAAGCACAACAAAGAAAGTTGCCGCAGGAGCAGCCATCGGCTTCAGAATGAAGAAGCCAGAAATGCTGATTAGTTTAATTTTATGGTGAGTTGAACATTCTTAATTAATCCATTACTGTTTAATGTGTGTTTTTGTCAAGGCAAGCATTAGAGAAGCCATAAATGTTTGCTATGACAATTATTATTGTTTGAAATTCAGTGAAAAATGTAAGAAATTTATCTGATCCTTAGCAACAAAGTTTAAAGTCTACTTTCAAAGTTGTATCAAAAATAACATAACATTTTATTTTCGGTCTTACAAGGACTAATCATCAACAAATGGGTTAATATGTCAAAGTGTCCTCAAATTATACTTAATTTATATTTCTTCACTCCCTCAATTGCTATGTTAATTGCAAGAATATGTAAGTCTTGCCTTAAATGTTTGACCTTAAAAACTAGTTTTTGGCATATTTATTAAAGGCGGATTTCTGCTGCATTTATGCCTTTATTTATGCATTAGCTTGGAGCAATTAAGCTTAGGCCAAATGGCCGGCCTACTACAACGAGCCACACATAAAACGCAGATGGCCATTAAGGCAAATTATAGTGTGTAAGACATGCGAATACCGAGCATCATTAATCATGAATTTTCTACTCACTTCGCGTTCGACAAGAAGCGCCAACGGAAGTCAGAGATTGACAGAGTCAGTCAGCTTATCACTGAGCGATTCGACTTCCCCGTTTTAATGGTCCTTGAGGCATTTGATTAACTCCACAGACACCGAAAACTATTTTCAAGAATTTGCATGATGACATTCGGTTTGGGCTGATTATGTCTGCTTATGAATATTTATTTGTCGAGGGGCGATCAAAAGACAGGCGATCATGTAATATCGATTCGAATTGGATTTCTTTGCTTAGCGGTGAAAAATCAATTTGAAAAGTTTCACTTTCATTTTTCACTCTCTTGACTGGGAAGATGCCAACGCAAATCGAAGAGAAAAAGTTGTCAGTGGCAACAAAAGACTCTTTTTCGCTTTTTATGTTTGTGTGTCGTGCCAAGTGGTTTTTGGAACGGTTACACAATCATGACTTTATTTTCGTTTTCAGTCCGCGCTTTTCGCCTCTTTTTTTTCGGTTTTTTGTTAACCGCATTGACATAATTTCCAGCGTAGGCATCCCAAAAAAAAGAAACCGAAGCATAAAACTTTACATAATTTGGCAGGCGTATCCGATTCGTAGGCCTGCAATAAATCTGGCTTTATCGATGGAGATGTTCAGCTGGGAAGCCTAGTTTTAATTAACAGTCTTTTTGTAGCAGTCAGTCGCTAAGTGTAGAAAGTTTTCTCCTATCTCCAATCGCATTAATTTTGTGTTAATCAGTGTGTGTAAGTTATGCAAATTGGAACGCGGCGTTGGCAGCCAGCTTATGCAATAGGTTGGATAATCCCCGACGACTGGCGACATTGGTCGCCACCAGATTTACTATTTTAGAGGCCTTGGCCAGCATCTGTGACTTCTTTGGCTTAGTCATGCGGCGACGCTCAGAATGCAGCCGAGCAACTTGATTGCTCAGGCAAATTAAGCACAAGTGCTGCCGACTGCGCTGCCAGCTGCTGACATTGTCTAGTTGACACACTTAAGTCACTTAAATGTCGTAGAATTCTTGCTAAAAGTTTTCGAGTGTTTTACAGCATACAAACATTTTTAAAACACTTTTTGACATTTTTTTTTATTGACTGCGGCGTCAAGGTTTGGCGCCCCCCAAATGCGATGTCACCGGCTTGCCAAAAGCGACAAATTATGGATATACATAATTGTGATTTTTGCAAGCGAAATATTTTAAGTGAATTGGAGCATTTGCGCGGGTAGAAACGAAAGACTTAGGCAACGAACTTGAACTGACAATCAGTCTGAGAGATTCAACGGTAGCAAGGCCATGGCGGTTGTGGGTGGAAATCATGGGATAAAAGTTTGGACACGTGCCTTTGGAGAGGAGTATAAGAGTAGCCAGAGTGGTCGAGACGTGGGAAGTCATGATAGAAAACTAAAAGAATACTTACACAAATAATACAGTAAATTTTTGTAAGATATGTTCCCTGATATATTCAAAGTCTTCATTATGATAAAGTTACCAATCGTAGATCACGCAAGACATGAATAACAATGTTAAGCACAATATTAATAGAGCTATAAACATATTTTTTACCAAGCAAATAGAATTAAAAAAAACTTGAATATACTCATTTGTCACAGTTTCTAAGTTTGATTTTTAAACATATTTCTTACCAAACAATTCCGCATCTGCTCATAGTTCTATCATACTCTTTTAAATGTTCTTGTTATCATTAATCTATTTCACAGTCATCAATTAGCACCTGGCCAAAAAGAAAACCTAAATTTAAATTAAAACTGGCGCCGCTTCTTTGCCTCACACATCTTTGTATCTAGAATTAGTAAAGATTTGTCTTATTTTTTGCTGGCTAGAACTGCTTTAAAATCAATTAGCCAGCTTGTATATGATAAATAAGTAATTAAGAGAACAAAAACAGAACGGGGAGTTCAAGGCTGAAGTCGAATCTGAGATCAAAACTGAAACTGAAACCGAATTCTCTTAGTCGAGAATTCGTTTTGAAGTGTTTTTGTAATTTAATTTGCAAGTCTTGCCCGTCTTTCGATGGTCTGCCATTTATCATATTTATATCATTCGTTGTTTGTCGTGACTGAGACCCGTTTTTTATTTGTGTCCAAGTTTAATATATTGACTAATTTATCATCATTTTTTTGGGCTAGAGATCCAACACCGAAAGTTGATCCAGTGAAAAGTTGAATAAACCTTTTTGGCATGTGCTTATATGGCAAGTTGGCCGAGAATTCCTTTTTCTCCTCGGGCTTCCTGGTGAAAGGCAATCAGAACTATAGATCGGTGTAGTTGTTGACCCTGAGCCAGCATGCATAACTATGTCGTTGGCCAATTCCAAGTGATTTCATAAATCAAGAAGCCGTTGCTCAACTTGTTTTTTGCTCCGCCAAGAATAATTCAAAGCACACAAATATTTCTGCGAGTGTCCAACTGTGGCAACGCCTGTCTGACCACTTTGTTCATTCCTACATACATGGGTCCAAAAAACGGGTTAACCCGAATATAATAAAAGTGTATCGACCAATATGCACAGCAACTGGAACCAAAAAAAAATCTAAAAGGAACGGGTTGCCCATTGTCTTTTTCATTCCCTTGAGTACACAAAATCAACCGCAAAAATATATAAAATGTATACACAGCACCCTATACATCTGGTTTATTTGGGTTAAAAAGAAATTTTTTTGGATGCCGACTGAGCTCTCTTCTTTTAAAAGGGAAACGGTACAAGGCATCTGTGAAAAAAACCCAAAAACAAAATCTAAAGCAAAATGCCAAACACGAAAGTGAAATTTTTGTTGTACGACGTAATCAACTTCAACAGGATGAAGTGGCCAACAGGCTTGACTGGGCCTCATTTTTTTCGGTTTTTTGAGTAATTTTGCTGTCCAGCAACGGAACTAAATGTGCCCAGCTCTTCAAATGAAGTTTAAAGAGCCTTTTGAGGTTTTTTTTGACACTTGACTGCCGAGAGCAACCGGCATCTTCCGTCATTTCAAGGTGCTGCAACAGGTTGCTTTCTTATGTAAGTCGGATGAAGATGGCAATGAAGATGGTCATTATGATGGGGTTGAGAGAGAGTGAAGATTAAAGAGTTTTTTGAATAATTTAGGGCGTGGAAAATGCAGAACTATATTTTAAATAAAGTGCCAATTAAAGTGTGCGCTGTGTTGTTGTTTTTAAAATACATCTAAGACAAAGATTTTCTTAATCTTCAAAGCAACATATAAATGGGATAAAAAACCTTTTTTTTAATTATACCTTGATCATGTTTAAATTGTTGTTTTACCAATCCTAAAGCTAACTGCTTACTTTATATGCGTATCTGCCTGCCTGTTACCCCCATTATCGATTTTTATCTTAATTTCCATACCCAAAAACTCATTTAACTTTCTCACATTTCACCTTAAATTGCCCGAAAAGATTTCACAGCATTTGGCTGCCGGCGAGGGCTTTAGAAAATTTTCACCGTACACACATGGGTGCGTAGTCAAATTTTGTAAATTACACGACGATTATGAACGATCATATCGGTGTTGTCACTTTAATGCGCCATTTAGAGAGTCAGAGGCCTACGATTTGCTGAATAATCGACTGTCTTTTCCCTTTGCCAAATGGGTCGATGGTTGCCCAACGAGCTGCGACCTTGATGTCAGTAAAAACCAAATGCCATTTGATCGTAAATCAAATGAAAACTCCCAATCAATTTGCATGCAGGCAACACCCTGTAAAATGGAGAGATATGGGGGCCAAAAACAGCTCTCTGAATTATTTACCAATATCAAGTTGTATGCACTTTCGCAATGAAAACGAAAGTTACGCCCCGCTATTCGAATATTCGTATAGTAGTATGGCTGTCTGCGGCGCGTGACTTTGCCAGCGTTTACACTTTCTTGCCATAAAAAGCAACGGCCCCATGGGGACACACACTGGCATAGAATTATGATCTTCACGCCTCTTGGCTGGCACTCCGCCAACGTTCAACAGCAGCGGCAGCAACATCTGCAGCCGCAACAGCAGACTTGGCAATGTAACCAATATTCGAAGCCAAATCGATGAACGTCACTGAAAAAAAGAAATAAACATGACAATTGCATCATGGCTGCATTCGACGTTGATGTCGGATGATCATCAAAGTTTCCAATGATTGTTATGTTAATGAAGTGCACTTGAAAATTTCTGTATGCAGATCTTTAGTTGCCCCGTTTCTTTTTTTTTCCTGCATATTTCCTCATCCTTTCAGAGAGGAGCAGTACAAACTAGATGATGTAGATGATGTATTCAATCACGAGTATTTCCCTTGCTATTTGTCTGGTTTTGGCCTGGTCTACTCCTACCCATTGTGCAATGTTCAGAGCCAAGAAACTGGCTGTGTAATGAACACGACAAAGAAACCACGACGCCAGAGTGAAACAAAAAGTGTTTGGGGAGTGTATTATGCTGATCACATGATCATCACATGGTGGCAGGAAAATATTTGACTTGATTTGGGCTTGGAAAAATATTCATGCAGATTGAGCAGGCTATTTCGATAATATAATCATATTTTTATAAAAAATTTAACGATCAAAGAAGAATAGGTAATTTAAGCTATAAATTTGGTATTCGAATAAATATTAATATTAATATATTTAAAAACTCTAGAGCGTATGTTGAATTATATTCAGGAGTATGCAAATAGAAACATTTTTTTAATTTTGAAGTTTTTAAAACTCTGTGGTTGATATAGTGGGGTTAGCATTACAATTTGAAGGTTATCTTTAAGATTTTTTAGTTAACAAGTTATATTTACTATAACTTTATTCCACTAAAAAGTTATGTTTGACGAAGTAGAGTATGCAGGACTCGGCTTTGGGTGCAAATACTTTCGCTTTTTTGTTTGGTTCCATGCGTTTGTAGTAGTAGTTGCTGCTGCCGCTGGTGTTGCTGGTTTTCCTGCTGCTTGTGTTGGTGGTAGGAAATCATGTGCAAAGTCACATGACGATGACGCTACGTGCCTTTGTAGTAATTGCAGCAAGACATGGATGTTGCCAAGGGGGTGTTGTCAGGCACATGAAGATATAGCTATACGGATGAAGATATATATATGTGTGTGCATATTTGGCCAGGCGGACTAGTGCGGACTGTTGATAATGAAAACGACGTCAAACGGCCGTTCGCATGAGTAATGCGCATACCAAACACTCGATGGCTTCCGCAATTGTGGTATTTGTTATTATTGCTGGGTGCCATACTAACCCATTTGTGTAAGCCTTCTTCGGAGGCATAAGTAATTTTTATATCGGCTGCTGTTGCCATTGCTGCATGATTTGGCAATTGGCAGCGAGTCAAGTTTGTTGCCTAAGTCTTTTGTTTTCCCGCTGATTGCGCAAAAGCGATTGCGGGTGTTCGAGAGATTTTCGTTTCAAAGTATTTCCGAGCCTCTTATGCTGCTGGATGTTTATGTGGGTAGAGCCTTATCTAAGGCCACTTAACTCATGATTTGCACAAACAATTAATTCGTGACTCTCAATTGCGCACAGCTACTGAACTATCAGCACTTGTAAATTAAACATAAATCGTTTATCGGCATCGACGGGAATTTATGCAAATTAGAAAACAGCATAATTTCCAGGCAATTAAATCTTGAGCAATATTTATTAAATAAGTCCCCATTAACAATGATAAATTGTAAGCAATTGTGATGGGCTTATGCAAGCACATTTGATTGCCAGACAAAAGTCAACTATTTTAGGATTGGCACGCGTTCATCAGCACTTTCCAGCGACTGGTTTGACTTGTTACATGTGCCATTAGGTATTTTTACAGTTCTTACTCACGTGTTTTGTAATTGCCAATCGATCGACCCGGGAATGACGAACCAGTGATTGTAAGCCGACAGTAAGAAAAATGCAAATACCACGAGCTGCTGCTTACAATGGGTTTATCTTAATACTATGACCCAATCAATATATGCACAATTACTTCGAAATATGTCGATGTGACCGATAATCGAGTGCGATTTTTATGGGGAATTTGACTCAAGCGAATTCTTATAAAATCATCACTCTGCGATTACCATACTGGCCGCTGTTTCCGTTTGCTGACCAGTCAGCTGAACAAACCAAATAAATGCCAAACAAATAAATAAATTTCGCCGAAAACAAGTTCAGGCAACCTCTACGCAAATCAGAAAATCAGCAAAATTCCCCCATCAACCTGAAAGGCTTATGACAACTCAAAGTCGATCTCTGCTTCCGTTTGTCCACGAACTGATTGATAAACCCAACACGAACTTTCCTTTTCAATATTTGATTTATTTAATTGTTGAACCATTTGGATAACAACAAAGAGCGCTCGATAAAAATACCAAAAACAAATAAATAAAAAAAGAAATGCTAACTATTGATGTCATAATGCTGTTAAATAACGTATACGCCGCATGTGCCGTGCATTTCTATTTGCGGTGTTTTTTTCGACCGCTGTTTGTTTGTTTGTTTGTTTTCTTTTATGGGTGCCATCAGTGGCCAGGCATGACATACATTTTTGCATTTCAGTTGGTGACATAAATACCAGACGACCCGCTCCGTGCCGCATAAAAGCCATAAACAAACAAATGTAAATTGCCAGCACTTCTGCTTTCGCTTTCAGCTCAGTTTCGGCTAAGTTTATTTTTTTTTTTGGTTTTTTTGAGAGACGTGACGGCAGTCAAGTTCTGCAAAAGTACAACTAAAAGGGGATTACTCGTGCCCGGCAATAAATTAACTTATGTGTGCCAATTGCCAGTCGACTACTACCTGCATATTGGCCAATGGACTCGGATTCGACTGGCCCCAATGAGCAGCCACGCACCTGGGTAATCGCATTACGAATTATTTTTGGTAATCGTTACTTCATTTGGCATTTCTTTTTTTATTGCCAGAATCGCTATAATGGATAATGATTTGTAATGGTTTTTTGTTGATTACAAATAAATGGGAAAGAGCCAACTGACCTAAATTACCTCATAATAACAAAGTTTATAAGTTAAAGATGCCACACCTAATATATCTCAACCATGAGAAACGTTTCCATAATTAAGGTAACCATTTCCTATGGTTTTGTGCACAAACAAAATAGATTTATGTGGCTCTTGAACTCTCAACAAGTTCATTACCCAAATATAGCTATCTTAAATAATTAAAATCGAATGGAATCTCTCAAGATAGACACCTCTAAGCGGTCACTTAAAAGATCCCAAAAATACAAAAGCCTTGAACATTCGTCTAAATAACCCGAACGAAATACCACAAATTACGTTCAACTTTTAAATGAGTGCTAACTCAATAAAATAAGCAAAAATAAAACCAATTAAACCGAAACCAGAAAGTTAACTCTGTTTGAATATCATTTTGGATCAGTGGAGTTGGCAAAACAATTTATGTAGGGGAAGGTGAGGACGTTTACCCAAACATTGAAATGAGCTCATTAGGCGGGTTCTAAAAGCGGATCTTCTACGCCCACATCCACCAGATTGCATAATCTTGGATCTTGACGTCAGGCGCACATAAATTGCATATTGTTGCTGTTGACAAAAGACTTCAATTCGGAAATTAATGTCAATGCAACCACAAAAGAAACTCCGTCACGTGAGCCGAGGCGGCTGGCCGAAATCAATAGAATAACATAATGACAGGCCAACAAAGTGCTGCTTAATAAGCCATTCAGCCAGTCAGTCATCCAGTCAGTCAGTCAATCCAGTCAGTAAGCCAGTCAATGCCTTTTGGGGGCAGCCGCCGTCATTGTTCATAATTCGAAATTGATTAGTTCGACAGACGTTTCTCATATCCGGTTAGGCAGAAAATCGCAGACCTACGCCTCCTCTATTATATACTTTTTATTATGCATAGTTTTTAGTTTCAGTTTTCGTTGTCTGTGCCTCGTTTAATTAACAGTGTGAGCAAACGACGGCGATGTGAGAAAACTTGTAATTAAATGCCGGAAAATGCAATGCAAAACCCATGAATGAATGAAACGGAGACGATTACGTGCAAATTAAAAACACGTGGTTGCAGCTTTTGGGGTAACCCTGGCTTTGATAACAACATCGCAGGAAAACCCTCTGTAAAAACTTATTTATCTTTTGGGTAATGCCAAGAGGATAGTAATTGCTAAGTGAGTAAGAAAGTATTTGAATAATTGATTTAATGAATCAGTTCATCTAAAGCAAGTAGACTTTCGTGTGAGACTATTATTTGTATTTATTTACTTAAAAGATTCTTTGAATTGTTTCATTGAAAGGGAAAAATAAAACTGACATTGTTGGCATAATCTTACTTTATTTATTAATGAAAACTAGTTTTTACTAACGTATTCTTGAACAAATTTTAAATAAATTATTAAAATCCAGTGATAAAGACATTTAGACATTAATTCTTGAATTATTTGCTGAATTTTAAAATTCTTGTTTTTAAAGGTCATAGCTTAGAGATCGTGATTAAGATGCTTAATGTCTGGAGCAGTATATTTAGTTGAAGACCCTCTTTATGTGTGGTATATTTTTGCCCATCCCCTAATTCCTTCCGTTTTTTTACTTTTTCCATGGTTGGTGAACTTTAAAACTTTTGTTGTTAAATTTTATGGCATAGAGATATTAGTAAACATGTTTACTGTCTATAGGGATTTAATCTGTACTATGTTTAAATATGCATTTGATTAACCAAACTGTTTAATTGCTTTTCAGGTGCCTTTGCGCTCCGAGTCTGACACTCCGTATCCCCGAGGACCTCGAGAATGCCGCCATCAATGCCCTGAGCTCCGAGCGTGCCCGTTCCCTGACCCAATGTGGATCCTCTGAGGATGGAGAGGGCAGTGTGGCCGGCGACTATGACGTCTGCCCGCCGAGCAAGTACCGCCAGCCGACCGCCGAGTGCAACAATGTGTCCCACCGGAAATGGGGAGCTCGAGGAGACATCTTCCAGCGCCTTTTGGTGGCCGATTATGCCGATGGTGTTAGCCAGCCGAGAACCTCCAAGGGCACCCATGCCCTGCCCGATGCTGAACTAGTGATCGAGCATTTGCAGCGTCATGTGGAGGGCGAGCTGCGCCACGCCCACATCACCGCCATGCTGCCCGCCTGGGGTCAACTGCTGGCCAACGACCTGGTCGAGGTCGGACAGCTGCCCATTTCCGGAAAGTGCTGCGAACGCGACTCCACCGCCAAGGATCCCAGCGAGCTGCAGCAGTGCTTCGTCCGGGCAGGTCCCGACTGCAAGGAGTACAAGCGATCGGCACCAGGATTCGATGCGGAGGCATGCCAGAAACGTAAGCTCAAGAAATATTGTATATAATATGATTATAAATACAATGTACCACTCTTTATTATAGACACTCGCCAGCAGATGAACATTGCCTCGGCCTACATTGATGGCTCCGGACTGTATGGCTCCACTCGCCATGAATTCGACCAGCTGCGCACCTACATCAGTGGTGGCGTGAAGGTGGAGTCCTGCAAGTATTGCCAGGTGGCCGGAGCCACTGGAGCCCTGCATCGTGCCCTGCTGCAGCAGCACAACAACATTGGCGAGCGATTGTCGCACACGAATCCCGATTGGTCCGAGGAGGATGTGTTCCTGGAGGCCAGGCGCATCATTACGGCCACCATTCAGCACATCACCTACAACGAGTTCTTGCCTCTGGTTCTGGGACAGGAGACCACCGCCAAGGAGGGTCTGCGACTGACGGCCGAGAAGCACTCGAGTAACTATTCCAGCTCGGTGAGGGGAGGAATCTACAATGAGTTCGCCACCGCCGCCATGCCCGCCTTCTGGAGCATGTATCCCCCAGAGATGCTGGCCAAGAAGATGTCCGCCCACGAGCTGTTGTCCATTGCCGCCCTGCAGAAATCACTGGTTCCGAGTCAAACGAATGCCGAGGGCTGGTCCGAGTTGGCTTTGGCCGTTCATCGTGGACGCGACCATGGAGTGGCCTCCTATGTCCATGCCCTGGATCTCTGCGAGCGTCGCTTTGCCGATCAGAGTGGTGCCAATGTGACTTTCGATTCCCTGGCCCAGGTGTCCAACATTCCCGAAGAGTACATCACCAATCTGCGTGACATTTACCAGTGAGTTTTATGGCACCTTTAACTGATCAAACTCCATTTTGAGTTGAACCTTTTAAATACCGGTTTCTTACGGTTTTTTGATGCACTTAAATCAGGCTTTTTTGTTTATAACTTAAAAGCCAAATTCGAATTCAGATCAGTTTTTTATATGTCCAGACTTAAGCAATATATGGCCAGAACAGGCATATTTTATTTACATATTCTGCATACACAAATTGATTGCTTTATTTAACATCAAAATTATAAATTAATTTCTTGTTTCACATCTTAATACATTGTTTTTTTTACAAGTCAAATGTTAATTAGAAAATGTTGCTCAATCAAAATTTGTTTCCTGATGGGCCATATTATAAAATAATTTAATATTCAATATTTACCCTTCAGAAACGCTGAGGACATTGATCTGTTGGTGGGTGCCCTGTTGGAAGAACCCGTGGTTGGGGCGCTCTTTGGACCCACAATCAGCTGCCTGCTGACCCTGCAATTCGAGCAACTGAAGCAGACCGATCGCTTCTGGTACGAGAACGAAATCCCGCCCTCATCCTTCACCTTGGAACAGCTGAAGAGCATTCGCCAGACATCCCTATCTGGTCTGCTGTGCGGTTCCCATCAAGTAAGCACGGCCCAGTCCAAGGCATTTATTCTGGAGGACAACTACCTGTGAGTAGCCATCGATTGCTATTTAAAGACCATTAGCTCTACAACTTTAACTCTTTTTTAGGAACTCTATTTTGGACTGCGACCAGCTGCCCAAGTTTGATCTGAAGCCGTGGCAGGTGAATCCCGAGGATGAAGTGCATGTGGAGCACGTGGAAGTGGAACCAGGCACCAAGGATGCCATTGCCGAGCTGAGTCCCGAACTGATCGAGGCTGCAGTGGAGCGGGCCAAGCAGGAACTGGAAGAACGCAAGCGTTTCGAGTATGAAGTATGGCGTACCAGTAAGTTTTAAAGGATTTGCAAGCCCCTGAGATCATAACTAATCTTAAAAACCTTATTTTCCTTTTACAGAGGGTGGCATCAGTGCCCGTTCTCCCGATGGCACAGCCGCCTCCTTCAGCAAGGCCAATCTGGCCGCCCTCAACCTGGCCAACTCCTCGCTGATCTTCGAGCTGACCTCCAACGAGATTGTGAAGACCCTCAACCATATTACGAGGCGCAAGCGTCAGATCTTTAACCCCAATCAGAATGCCTTCAATCGCAACGAACTGACTGATACCCTGCAAACGGTGGACATCAGTGGACTGCTTGGTGGTGGCCCGAAGCCGGAGGATGGATGCCCGGAACCCAATCAGCAGTGCGATGCCAACTCGCCATTCCGTACTTTGTCTGGCAGGTGCAACAATCTGCGCAATCCCAACTGGGGCAAGTCGCTGACCACTTTCTCCCGCCTGCTGCCCGCCCAGTATGAGGATGGCATTTCGGCACCCAGGGTCACTGGCGTGACTGGCACCCAGTTGCCCAATCCCAGAACTATTTCCACCACAATCCATCCTGATATTTCCAATCTGCACACTCGCTACTCCCTGATGGTGATGCAGTTCGCCCAGTTTGTCGATCACGATCTGACTTTGACACCGATTCACAAGGGATTCCACGAGTCGATCCCCAGTTGCCGACCCTGCAACTCCCGCCAGACAGTGCATCCCGAATGCAATCCCTTCCCGGTGCCAGCCGGTGATTTCTATTATCCGGAGGTGAATGTGACCAGTGGCGAGCGCTTCTGCTTCCCCTCGATGAGATCGCTGCCCGGACAACAGTCGCTGGGACCCCGTGACCAGATCAACCAGAACACTCACTTCCTGGATGGATCCATGATTTATGGCGAGACCAATTGCCTGTCTGCGAAGCTGCGAGGATTCTCTGGCCGTATGAACAGCACCCAAGTGAGGGGCAAGGAACTGCTGCCGCTGGATCCCCATCCCGAGTGCAAATCCCGCAATGGTCTGTGCTTCTACGGTGGCGATGATCGTGCCTCCGAGCAGCCAGGTCTGACCGCCATTCACACCGTCTTCCTGCGTGAACACAACCGGATTGTCGAGGGTCTGCGCGGAGTGAATCCCCACTGGAATGGCGAGCAGCTCTACCACCATGCCAGGAAAATTGTCAGTGCCCAGGTGCAACATACCGTGTTCAACGAGTTCCTGCCCCGCATTCTCAGCTGGAACGCCGTCAATCTGTATGGCCTGAAGCTGCTGCCCCAGGGATACTACAAGGACTACAACCCATCCTGCTCGCCAATTGTGTTCAATGAGTTTGCCGCCGCTGCCTTCCGCATTGGCCACTCCCTGCTGCGTCCCCACATTCCCCGCTTGAGTGTCCAGCATCAGCCCGTGGAGCCACCACTACTCCTGCGCGATGGTTTCTTCCGCATTGACGCCCTGTTGCAGCCTGGAATCATTGACGAAATCCTGCGTGGTCTGGTGGCCACTCCCATGGAGACATTGGATCAGTTCATCACCGGCGAGGTGACCAACCATCTGTTCGAGGACCGCAAGATTCCCTTCTCAGGCATTGATTTGATTGCCCTTAATATCCAGAGAGGTGCGTTTTTTCGCAGCTTTACAGATTTCTTAGTTTTATCTCTATAACTCTGAACTGGTTTTATTTAGCTCGTGACCATGGAATCCCCTCGTACAACAACTACCGTGCCCTTTGCAACCTGAAACGTGCCACCAACTGGAACGATTTGAGTCGCGAGATTCCCACCGAGGTGATCAATCGCTTCCAGAAGGTCTACGCCAGCGTCGATGACATTGATCTGTTCCCCGGCGCAATGACTGAGCGTCCTCTTCAGGGCGGTCTGGTTGGACCCACTTTGGCCTGCATCATTGGCATCCAGTTCAGGCAGCTGCGCAAGTGCGATCGCTTCTGGTACGAGAACCAGAATTCGGAGGTCAAGTTCACCGAGGCTCAGCTGGCTGAGATCCGCAAGGTGACGCTGGCCAAGATCGTGTGCGAGAACCTGGAGATCACCGGAGATATGCAGCGAGCTGCTTTCGATTTGCCCAGCAATTTCCTGTAAGTAAATTGATTTATTGGCTTAATCTATTAGAGTAAAATTCATTCGGCTTATAAACATTTATCAATACAAACAAGTTTTTAAGCCGAAGAATTATTTTACAAGTTATTAGGAAATTATTGTCAATATAAATACTTTAAAACCAGATGACGAAACATCTTTTTTGCAAGACTTATTAGATCTATCGATTGGGGTCATAACATTTTATGAAATACAAAAGGATATTTATATTTATAATTAATCAATTTTCTTTACTCTTCTTTTAGGAATCCCCGTGTGCCCTGCTCCTCGATGGCCCAGATTGACTTGAACGCCTGGCGCGAGAATGTCCAGGGCTGTCAGATTGGCAACCGCAATGTCCGCGTTGGCGAGTCCGCCTTCCCATCGCCCTGCACCAGCTGCGTTTGCTCCGCCGAGGGGGTAATTCACTTAAATAGTCCTTGAAGTTATGTGTGTGCTAACTATGTGTTTTCTGTTTTAGGCCCAGTGTGCTTCGCTGCGCATCACGGACTGCGGCCAGCTGATCCGCCAGTGGCCCAAGGAGGCCATTCTGCGCGACGAGGTGTGCAACTCACAGTGCGGCATCTACTTGACCGGCCAACAGGCCAGCGGCTTCAATCCCCAACAGCGACAGGGGCAGGCTCAGCCACGTGTGACCCGATCCCGCAACCAGAATCTCTTCAAGTTCCCCGACCTAACGCCCTTCATTGCTTCCCTTTAAAATGGAGGAATCGAATCAATTTTGAGAGCGGAAGAGAAGATGAGATTTATATTGACGCATTTTGTAAATAACTTTTGCGTTTGTACATAAGTTTCTTTGTTGCTTGCTTACCTAAAGACTTGTCCAATGCATAAGCGAGATCTATATACATATACTCGCCAGTTCTTACGTCGTAAGATACAAAAAACACTCGGCCCCATCATCAGACATTCGCTATTCGCAGTGTCCTAGTTATCTCCTAATTAAAATTACACTATGACTATTAACAAATTATAATAAACACTTATTGTGAGTAAAATAATTGCTACTAGTTGTTTGTTTATTAAAAAGGCCCTAAGATGGATTAAAAAGATCATTAAAGCCTTTTCTAAAATGGGATGTTGTTCAAATGCTTACTTACCACTAAAAAAAAGTTAAAGAAGATACGTTTTATTTGACCATTAAAAGTGATAATGAAACACAGTTTATAGATATTATGTTGCTTTATTTAGTTTTGCCTTATTGAACATGGTCCTTTACAGCAAATATTTTGTGTATTTTCGATAGGTTTCTCTATAATGCCGATAATAAATAACAAAACTCACAAAGTACAATTTAATCTAAAAAAGGATTATATGGATTTATATAGACGCAACTGCAGAATATGTAGGAGCAGTTGGTCCCAGGGACAAAAGAACGTTTTACGTGCTAATGACTCTGGGACAGATGCTGCCAAGATGGTCTGGGTTTTGCATATTAGGCCAGCCCATTGAGGCCATCGAGTACATATATGTAGATACAAATACATTTCTTATTATCGCATATTACAATTATTTAAATTCGAAAAGAGCGCAGAGATTGGGGAAAATCAAAGCGCTTAGTGTTTGTTTTGTTTTCTGGTTTCGGTTTTCGGTTTTCGGGTTTCGTCTGTATTAAGGGTGGTTATTATAATCTAGGTTCGCGATCGGTTCGGTTTTTGTTTTACTCGACAGCTAACATCATCACTAAGCGGTTGGTTAATGCTACTAAAGTTTGACTTTTGGTACCCATAGAGATAATTCAACTAACGTTTAGAGTTATACAGTGTTATCGTACTCGTATATGTATGTGTTTCGGGACATTACAATACTTTTATCCTTGCTGTGTTCCATAGAAGATGAGCGTTACTTGCAAGCAAACGACAATTAGAGAATCCACTACTCTGCCCTTTTTTTTTTTGGTACAATTTTTCTTTTGTTTTGTTTTTTGTTGGTTGGTGCTTAAACATCTAGAGAATTTGACTTCTTTGCTTTATCATTAACTAACGCTGACGGTACGAACTAAAATTTAAGTTACAAACACACACAGATCAAAATATACACATACATAAGTATATATACGATTTACATACGTTTATAGGAATCTTTCTATTTAGTTTTAGTTGTAGGCTATCAAATTGCTGTGCCACAATTTGCTTATGGTATGTGTTTTTCTCCTCACTATCCTTTCCTACTGCACTGCGATACTGTTGCTCAAAGTGGATGTTATATACAAGATGAGAGTGATTGGTTGTGTGTTGCGATTTGGGTGAGATGGATAGAACTATGTACATATTGAAGATATGCTAGTGTGATCCAGATCCAGAAAACACTTTTAAGATATTATAAACCAATACAAAGTGCCTCTAAAAGTAAGCGGCTAAAATAAGTTCTTGCATACTTTTAAGCTTTGTAAATATGGTTTAAGAGTTTTCAGTTTAAATTCAAAATCCATTATCTGTTTCTGAGTTTCTCGGAACACACCAGATTGGGATGTATTTATTTATCAGCCGCCACAGCGGTGGCCCCATTGCTGTTTGTCTCCGAATGACGACGCGCCAGGAGGTGATGATGATGATGATGATGGTAGCTGCCAAAGGGCAAGCCATGACCATTTTGTGGGCCTGGACCTCCAATGCCATTGACAAAGGGCAGTGCCAGAGGCAGACCATCGAGATTTCCAATTTTTCCCACGATTTTTGGTATCCTATCACTGTCCGCCGCCAGCAAAGGTGTGGCCAGGCTGATTAACCCACTGCCACCGATGCTGGCACTGCCAATCCCGATCCCATGCTGGCCGTGATTGTGATGGGAATGCGAGTGCGAGTGATGATGATGATGGTGGTGGTGGTTGTGGCTGTGATTCTGATTGTGACTATGATGATGGCTGTGGTTGTTGATCACGGGCGTGCTTTTGCAGAGAGCAGCTTTTGTTCCATTCTTAGCCTTACTATCCATCTCCAGTTCCTGGGCGCCACGCAGCGAACTGGTCTTCCTCACCTGCAGCCCGCTGCGGGAGTGGTCGCAGCTCTTGCAGCGCTGCTTCTGATTCGCCACCACCTGGTTGGAGGTTGGCCTCTGCAGTGCACTCAAATTGGCCGCCACCAGTTTGGCCTGCAGACCTGTTTTCGAGGGCGATACTGGCGTGCTGTCATCCTCGCCGGTGGGCGGGGGCGTGGACAGGCGACTGGAGGCGGTCGTTGAGCTGGAGCTGGAGCTGCAGGAGGCCTCCTCCACTTCGGCATCGTGACCATTCGCCTCGGCAGACTGCTCCTCCACGTCATCCACATTCGCATCATCATCATCATCACTGGGCTGGGTGCTGGTGGGATGAGAAGCGACGGCAATGTTCTTATTAGTGATGCTGCTGTTGCTGGCATCGTTGGGGCCATTTACGCTTGCTTGCTCCGCTGGCACTTCCACTTCCGCTTCCGGCGCTGTCACATCATCATCACTCATCGCCTTGCAGTCACCGTTCGATATCACATTTTTCTGCTGCTCCTCCTCTGGCTCCTGATCCTGACTAGTTTTGGTTTTTACAACATCGGCCAGATCGATCCAATGGCCGCGATTATCGCGCACGCCCTCGACAAGAGGCTCCAGCTTGTCGGAGAGGGTGGCAAAGGCCTGGAAAATAATCATCATACCATTATTGTGATTAACCAAACATAATAAACTTTTAGCCCAAACAAACCTCATAGATGGGCAAGCAAATGGAGTCAATAAAGTTCACTTGCATCATAGGCAGCTCATCCTCTTTCTCGCGATTCATGATATCCTAGAAAGGAAAGGTACTCTCTAAGTTATAAAATTCTCAATTAAACTTCGTTAACTCACAATAGGAGTTATGTTGAGCTCCTGCTTCTCCATGTCGCCCTGCTCGAAGAACTCCGAGCTAACCAAATCGGCCACACGCTTCTCGATCTCCCACGGCTTCGTGATGGCCGACAAATCACAGACAGTCATGCTCATGGCACGCAACAAGGCGCGCGGCTCCTCGGCCACCCAATGGCTCACCGGCTGCTCCACACTCTCCAAGAAAGGACCTCGTTTCCTATTAAAAAATCAAGTAATTATATATCAAACTCAACAACTATAAATTGCAGATAAACTCACTTGAAATACACTGCTAAATCAGTGGACAAAATGGCATCTTCCAGCACTCTGATTACCCGACAATAGTCATCGGAGGACAGATTAGCCAGGATTTGATTTCCAGGACTATTCAAGATCATCAGACACTGATCGAAGTGATGATGCTCCATGGTGGAGGTTGAATAAAGCTGAGCCAAAGGCGATGAGGCTCTAAAAAATACAAAAGTCAATTAAGATTTTGTACGTTTAACGTGTAAGTTGTTTGACTTACTTAATCTGGAAGGAGTTGTTAGTCCCTCGATGATCGAGATCATGACAAAGGCAGCCAATAATGAGCGCCAAGCATTCGATTTCACCAAAGATCTTCCACCATTGTGTGGTCTTTAATATACAAAGAAGATAATTATAATATTAAGTTTTTTACATACAATTTAATTCCTATACTCACAGTTAGAATGGCAAACATCATTTGGGCCACATTGAAGGCATGTCGCCAATTGTGATAGGTAACATTGCGATAGTTTTTCTTGACGCTCAACAGCCAACGGCATAAAACTTCATAGTCAATATGAAAACGTTCCACAAAGTCGAGATCCAAAAACATGCGCAGGCAGGCCTAAAAAAAAGATTTGTAACTATTCTCAATATTGGAGATTAATAGCCAATTTTACCTTTAATGTATCATCATCTTCAAAGTGAATGTCATCGAACTTGAAGTCGTGCAGTCGGAAATGAACAGCTGAAGGCACCCGAAGACGCTAAAAATAAATCATTTATTTTAAATATTGTAAGGAACATTCAACGACCTGAACATAGCATTATTACTTTAAAGTCACCTTTAATAAACAGAATACCAAAAATAATATGAATATCAAAATAATCGTTCCACTTCTAAATAAACCAGCACGTGTTTAAAACCAAGATGCGCCCAAGGAAAGGAAAAAAGTCTCCCTCCGGACCTTCATCTGTTTGCTGTCAGCAAATGTAAATGGCGCTATATTAGCCACCAAAGCCGAGAAGTTTATCAAAATTTCTGACATTTTTCCGCCAAGAAGGCATTCACAAGAGTGCGAGGGAAAAACCCGCCCAGGAAAAGGGTTTTCCAGCCTGATGCCATAATCGTCTCTCCGCCTCCGTTCGTTGTAAGAATAAAGCCTAGTATGGCATAATTTTAATTAAAATTAATAACCCAGCATCTTTGTCTGGCTGGCAACTCGACAGGCGGTCATAATTTTCCCAGCATAATTACAGAGAGTGTCCGGCGATGAAGAGCGAACGTGGTGGAGTCCCACGATTCAGTAGAAAAGTTTCTTTTTGTCATACTTGTGCGAACAAACTAATTACAACTGTCAACACGTTGAAGCTTTTTCTGAGCAGTGGATCAGGGGTTAGTGGCTAGGAGCGACAGCTTGTTGCCGCTGTTTCTGTCACACAGAAATAATAAACGAATAAAAACCCTGAAGCCAACACAGAAGACAATGCAACAGGGAAGCACCCAAAGTGGGTCTCCGCCAGGACACATTAATTTATGGCTTTGCGTAAAAATTAAGCGAGCAAAGTAGTGGACGACCTCTTGGCCTCGGCCAAATTAAGTGAGTGCAAATAAAATTAAGCATTTCACGGCACCCGGGAGGGCACTTTAATCCGGAACGAAGTACGGGAATACTACAATACGGAATGGAGAATGGAGAATGAAGAATGAATGAGTGGAACTCACCCGCAGCCGATGGGCCTCGTCCATGGTGGCCGATGCGTGGTAGCTGAGCACCTCCAGGGTGACACTCTGCTTGGCCATCGCCACGATGGCCTTCTCGTACATGTGCGTGTTGTGGATGCCCATGCCGCAGAAGATGGCGAACGCCTCCACGAAGTTCTCGTCGTTCTTTGTGAAGTCCTGGGGGAGCACATAAAAACAGTTTAAAATGTGTAGTATACAAATAGCCAAATTATGTTTATGTAAAGTTATGATAAGATTACTGTGAGTCTTTCAAATATTAACAAAAATTATTCGCTTTATCTACTTTTTATAAACCTACTTTGAAATAAAAAGATTAAAACTTGGCCTAAGCAACAATTTTTAGTTGTGAATTGAAAGCTACCAAATATATCATCAGTACTTACCAACTCATTAAACTTGTTGATCAGCTGGATAACACCAATGATCTGTCCCAGGGAGTTCTTGATGGCCATGCACAGAATAGAGCGGTGCTTGAAGCAGGAGCTCTCGTCCACACTGGCATCGAATCGATCGTCCTCGTAGGCGTTCGGGACATTCACGGTTTCCCCAGTGGTGGCCACATGTCCGGTGATTCCGATGTTGATCGGGAACCGCGACTCGTAGGGACTGGTGCGGGAGGTGGCCTCCTCCTCACTCAGGTCATTCGCCTCGAAGTCAAAGACTCGCGAGAAGCTGCCCTTGTCCGCCTCGTGAACCAGAAGGATCTGGACCCTCTGGCACTGGATGAGACTCTGCATGTGGGTGAGGATGCGGAAGACCATGTGCTCGATGGTGCTCTGCTCCTCGAAGATCATGCGGGCCAGATCCAGGAGCACTTGGTTCCGCTTGATTTCCAATTGAGATTTCTCGTACAGCTGCGCATTTCGCAGTCCAATGCCGCAGAACTGCAGATAAGAGGCAAAGACCTGCAAGGGATTACCGCACAGGATTAACATTACTCAAACGGCAAAAAAATAGAGGTTGCAAAATGGCATAAAATTATGAGAGTTCTGCCACACACTGGCAGGCGCACATCGGATAATCCCTGATGGCATTTTGCCTGACATTTTGCTAAGCTTTCTTAACAAGTTTCCCCTTTGTTGAATAATGAATGCAATTTGCCAGGGTGGGTGCAGCTCTTATGCGGCTTTATTCGGAACAAAAGAAACCATCAGACTGCCCCGTCATGCGATCTCCACATGGCCCCATTCGCCCGTTTCCCCATTTACCCCTCCATTCACGTCCTCGTCCTCATTCTCATTCTCATCCGGACCACTCACCTTTTCATCGATTTCGGAGAAGCACTCGCCATTCATTTTGTTGATGACCTGCGCCACGCCAATCACATCCCCGGATGAATCCTTGATGGGCATGCAGAGCAAGGCCTTCGTCCGATAGCCGGTCAACGAGTCAATTTCACAATTGAATCGCTCATCCTGTTGGGAAATCGGGGAAAATTAAATTAATTTGTGCACGAATTAGTATTTCATTTAAATGAGTTTTCGTTGTTAACGTAGGCTTTGTGAGCCTTTATTCATTGTTTGAACACTTCGTCATTCGATTTTTTCTTATCGCATTTTAACGATTTCCTGAAGATTATTTTAGTTGTCTCTAACAACGTTTAATCTAACTATTTTAATACATTATTAAATTTGATCAAATATATTTATAATCTATTTTCATTTGCATTTTTTTTGACACTTTTTTTTATGTTTCTCTTTCTTTCTCCCCCCAAAATATCACTGATAATCAAGTTCAACCAAAAGTTTATTTTCTATCAATCTTTCTCCTATTAACCATTCTATTTTAGTCCCACTTGGCACACATTCCCCATGATATCCATGCCTTTCTCGCCCCAAAAATTGGGTGTTATCAAGTTCCGGACGCCTCGGACTGTCGCTGCCGACTGACATTTGTTTGGGTAGCTATTTAGCCGAGTCAAAAGTCCACGGGGATCGACTGAAAGATCTGCACCCGACCGTAACCGGTGTGTCTAACCATAATGCGCCTCATTCGCACCAGCAATCGTCTGGCTGTCGGCGTTTTGGGCTCGGTTCTCTGTCTGCTGGTCGCGCTGTCTGCTAACGGCAAGTGTCAAATTTGGGCCTTGATTAATTGTGCTAACAATCAGAAGATCCACGGGCCACAAGTACAAGCGATCTGTCTGTGCGTCACGTATTTGCCGGGAGTTTATCTACACTCATTGGCTTAGTATGACTTAGGAAAACATTCCAAGAAGCCGCAATTGTTATCGTTAGCCATGCAGCTTTAAGTCGGGGCAAAAAGAGAATGAGTATAAAAGCATTGGGACTCCATATCTTGGTGATATAACATGCCTAACACGGCCTTGTCTTGGCATAAGATTAATTACGCTCCAATTGGCAGACAGGCCGAAGAAAAACTGCCGAAAAAATGGGAAAATGTGAGAGTGGGCAGAAGCGGAAGCTGGAAAATGTGAAAAGTGCTGGTGCCACCGAGTTCACTGAGCAATATTGAAAACTTAAAGACCGCCACATATACAGACAAGCACACACATCGTTCTGGTATCTGCCACCATAAATCTTGCAATCGAATGAATAATCTCCAACTCTCACAGCTGAGGTTGATTTATGACCCAGTTGGCATTCAAATTTGTCAAATTTCGCTAACTGATAGCACTTGTTTTTGGTACTGACCTGGTAAGCATCTGGTATGTTGACGGGCTCCCCACTTTCGGCCACATGCCCGGCGATTCCGGTGCCCCAGGCCACCCGCACTTCGTCCTGCTGCTCCATCTCCTCCACAGTGCTCCGGGGGCACACGTCGAACAGCTTCGAGACGAGGCATCTGCGGAAAACGAGAGTCCAAAGTTGGAAATTATAAATTGTGTTTCAGGCGGCAACTATCGTCTATTGTCATCGGACACAATGCAAACTTTTTCAACTCCACTGAGGAAAGCAGAGCTATCTAAAATACTATTGTAGTTTAATTTTATTTACAATTAATTTCCTACCGAATTAAATTTAATTAAATAAGTAATAAATTATATATATTTTCATTCCTAATACTAATTTCTTTATAAATTATGTTTAAGCGAAAAAAAAAATGGAAACCTAAAACAAATCGATTTAATTTCAGACTCAAAGTTTCATATTTAAAATAAAAGTTTGGGTATAATTTATTTAATATTATATGCTTTCAAAAGTCAATGAAGTTTATTTTTACTCATCTAGTTTTCCTACTTAAAAGTTTGGTTATTGAATCTCATTAAAACCATTTGTTTCTCAGTGCCTTGTCTTGTCTTTTCTTGCGTTTTTTGTTCCTTTTCCTTGGCTTTAAAAAGTTTCCATCCAACAGTATGCATTTGCCAAATGCGCGTGCAGACAATTGCAATTAGTGTTGGCAGCAGAATGGCGTCATACGATGCATACAAAATGGCTGACATGCCCCACTGACCCCACATTCAGGTTCCTGCCGGGGTTATGGCATTTATGGGGCGAATTTGTGAGAGTGTGGTGGGAGGGAGGGAGGTGAGGAGGAGTCACAGCATCCACGCAATGCACTCATAAAATGCCAAAAATAAATGCCATAAAAATGTTGCCAAGACAAAGTTGAAGTTGAGCTGATTTTGCTGGGGAGCACTATCCGCAATGTCCACAAAAATGCAGCTATATGGAGTCATCAGCAAATTGTTGAAAATAGTGCACGATGAGGGTAACTTGGCTGATTGCTTTATGCATTGGTCCCAGTCCATTTTTAGACTAATATAATGGTTTATGATAAATGTATGTCTTTATCCTCGTTCTCTTTTTAAACTAAGACAGAACTTGAGGATTCAGAAAATTGACACTTTAAGTTATCACAAAAAGTTGTATTTAAATTAAATATGAACATTTGGAATATGATATGACAGAAATTAAAACACTTATTTTAAGCAACACATTGGTTAATGTACATATATGGAAAACAATTTTATATTTAAAATCAAAAATTATGTAAATACAAATTCACTATTATTTTGCATTATTTAGATACTTTAAAGTCCAAAATGACCAAATTATTACCAAATTGAACTTCACAGAAATTCTTACTTAATAATTATCCTTTTTTATAGTTTTTTCATTCTGAAATTCACTTACTTTTTGAGTCCATCGGGTCCGTTGCATCGTCCTTGCACCAGGAACAGAGATCCTCGATCGGCATTCAGCAAAATGGACACATTCTGGAGTATCTTGTGGCACAAGGTGCGCACCTCGAGCTCGTTGCAAATGTCCTTTACCTGGAAGCCATGATAGACAAAGTACGATTATTTACACGACTGATAAGCTTAAATAAGCAGTTGCAATTGAGGGAGAAACAGCTATGGGGAAATACAGACAGTGACTGACGTCTTTAGAGTGTTTGCCGATAACAACGTCAATGGGCCGACAACAAAGCCAAATAGGGCCAACAAACAAACACGTTTGCGGAACTCAACAAATACACATTGACTAACTATCGAGATTCGCGCGAACAGTCAATTTGATATCTAATGGTTATGCCATCTAGTGAAATTTTACTCATTCGATTACTCAATCATCACTAAATACTCCTTATTTATAGGTAATAATATTTCTAAATCACAGGGATTTATAAATGTAGTATTTGTGAAAGTTGTAAAATCAAGGGGTTACATAAATGAAATGTTAAACTAATATTTTGCAGAAAACAATTGAAAATTTTAAATTGAATGAAAGTTTGATCGTTTAACAAAATGTAAGTCTTTAGATTTTATATTAGTTTTTACTTACCAATTCGAAAATCAACTCCTTTTCGTCAAGCTGTTTCAGCTCGTTGCGTGACAGCCGCAGCGGTCGTTGGAGGCATTGATAATATTGATATTGATGGCCGTTCCCGGCTCCACCGCTGCCCCCCAGTCCGGGTGCTCCTCCCACTCCTCCGACGCCACTGGAACTGCCCAAACTGCTACTGCCAACCGCTCCGCCCGCCTGATAATGACTGTGCTGGCTGTGGTGCAGATGCTGGTGGTTGTGGTGGTTGTGCTGATTGTGATACTGATACTGTCCGGCCACTACGCCGCCGATATTCTGCAGATTGCCGCAGCTGCCGCCCACGCCCCCGTTGTCCATCGGCGGACCAATGCTCAAAAATGTGGGCGTGCCGTCGATGGTATTGACAATTGGCTTAAGCAGGCCACCGCGCTCAAATTCGTGAGCGGAGATTTTTCTAAAAAAAAAAATGGTTACAAATTTATTAACAAAATAATACATTTATCCATTCTTTTAAAGTCTTCATAGAACAAAATACTCAATGATTTTGAAATTTTTAAATTAAAAATTTAATGAAAATAATTTTAAGTTGAATCAACCTTAAAATCAAATAAAAAACATTTAAAAGAAAGTGTCAGTTAATTTTAAAACCTTTTGGACTGATTATTTAACTAAATAATTTATTATTTACACGCAAATTTTCACGATATCCTGTTAAGACACGCAACGATTTCAAGAAAAGGTGATACTGTATTTACAAGTTACTTTTAGAATATAGAAAAACGTTGAAACTTATTGACAATTATAAATTCTTAGAAATTAACTTTTTCTTGCATTTTACTTTGGATAACAATTTAAATTAGCTTTTTATTGCACATTCTATCGGTTTAGAACCAGACTAATTACATCCAATATTAATTGGACTAACCCTCTTTTGATTACTTACCGCACTGGTGTGGTGGCCCCGGATCCGCCCCTCGAGGAGCTCGTCTGCCCATTGGCGTGGGTGGGTGAGGTGCTGCTGACCACATCGTTGCCCGCCGAGGTGGCATGTGAGACCAGCCAGGCATCCACCGTCTGACGTGTGGCTTTCCTGCGGGAAAAAGGGCGAAAAATTCAGTTAGAAAACACATTAAAACCTTATTAAAAATCGCAAATGAATAGCCGCTGGTCGACCGACGCATTGGGCGCCGCGTGCTATATGCATGTGCCGCATAAAATTCACTAATAAAATGCCAGCTCATAAATATTCAGGCAGCAAGGCTACCCGCCATCAGCTGCTCCTACTCCTGCCCAGCATGTGTCCTTATGGACACGCGCTTTTGGCATAAAACCCTCACCAAACACCACAAAACATGGGGCAATCACAGCACACAACTCTTTGGAGAGTCGAGAAAGAGGAAGTTAGGAAACGAAGCCGATAATTTAAATATTCTATCAATTTTATATTTGTAATCAATTAAATATATTTTTTGTAAATAGTAATGAAGAAAATTTAACACATAAATTGGAGCGTTTCCAAACAAAAGGTTAGCAACACTATTTATATAAATATTGAAAGCCTTTTAAAATTTAATTTGTAAATTTCCAATATATTTGCACAGTTAACTTCTGTAAAACAATTTTAATACATTTATAAAAATTACAATCTCAACATTTCTCTTCCGTTTTACCCTTTTGAAAAAAATGAAAACTCTCTTTGAAAGGGCACATTAAAGAGGCTGACAAAGGAGGATGGAGAAATGGGGGAACTGTTTAGGACATGCGGCATATTCTTATGCAAAGTACACACACAACGGAATGAAGCCTTTTTCAGCCTCGTTTAATGACCGCCCCGCGGGCCAAAAACCGGAGGAGCTGTGGAGCCAAGGACGGAACAACGCGGACGTTGGCCTGCTCGACCATGAAAATAAAGCCCAATTTATGCTTTTAGTTGTTAGTGATTTTTATTATGTGTCATAGACAACTGACGTCCTTTAACCCGCTTTGCTGCCGGCCTGGCCTAGATGTCCTGCTGTGGCAAAGGCAATTTCCGGTTTATAGCGGAAACGAGCTGTCCCCGCCCATGGCCAAATCCCCACCAGCTCCACACCACACCCGCCCATAAATATTGCCGATTGTTTGCCGTGCGGCAGGGTCAACTGACAATGCAGTTTCAAATTTAAGAATTTATCCCTTCGATGGGCAAAATAGATTATTGGCTCGATGGGTTCATCGAAAACGCTTGTAGGCAGATGCAATTTATGTCTCTACAAGGATTCGGTTAGTTTTCCGTCTGTCTTGGCTAATGGAAGGGTTATCGATTGGCCAATTCGGTTGTTTAAAGAGAAATTTGAAATGTTGGGCCTTAAATTTGGGGGATTTTATTTTAACAAGCATCTGAAACTTGATACCAACTCGAATGTCTTTTAACGGTTTACGATTTTTAAAGCAATTATATAACTAATCTTTTATGGAAATATCCAAAGTCAGTATATTAATCATACCGTATTTATTACATTTATAAAATATTTAGTTGCTGATTTAGCTTAAAAGTTTTAGTTTTAATAGTTTCAAATATTTTTAAAATTTAAAAATGGGGTCTACAAATTCTGTAGCCAAGGATTATCACATCCATCTACTTCTATAGATATCCCAATTTTAAACTTGTACAAATCTGTTACCATTTTTCCTTTCTATCTACTTTTTATGTAATCAATCTTTTAAATAATTTTGATTGCCAAGAACGTAAGTAAGTAATTTATTTCACTTCCTGACTGATGTTGTATTCAAGCTTCTATGCTCCATATTATCCCAAATATAGGTAACCACTCACCTTATAAAATAATCCTGTACAAATTCCTGATTCTCATCCAGCCAGGCCTCCATCCGCGCGTGCTCGGGATCGTAGGGCCTGTGGTGCTGTGGCGACGTGGCCTGGTGGTGATAGTGGTGCTGGTACTGGTACTGATACTGGTACTGGTACTGCTGTGGCACCGGATACTGCTGCTGCTGTTGCTGCGGGAAGGAGGACGTCTGAAGTGCGCCGCCGCCGGCGGAGGAGGATCCGTTGGATGTGGAGGTGGCGGCGGCGGAGGAGGAGGGTGGGGCTGCGCCGGAGTGGCTCAGCGGTTGATAGTGGGCGGGGAGTGGCTGCTGGTGGGCGGGGGGCAGGGGGACACCGGCGTGGCGTGTGGCGATGAGCAGCGAGTGCTCGCTGGAACCGTAGCCGCCGCCGTACCCCGTGCCCCCCTGCTCCGCGTTCATCCTGCCCGCCGCCTGGAACTGGAGCGGCGTCGTCGCTGGCTCCTCGATGCTCCGCAAATGCAGGCCTGCAACGAGGAAGGAGTAATGTAAAAATTAATATTTGATTCGCTTTGTGCGGAGTTTAAATTTGTTTTTTTTATGGCCCTCCTAACATGTTTGCTGTCCCAATACACTGGTATAAAAAAGAAAGGATATACTTATTTCTATAATTATTCTATTGAAATATATCTTTAATATATTTTTTTTATTTGTAATCAAAAACCCACATTTTTGCTTAAAATGTATTAAAGTAAGACTTGTTACAGAATGCTTATGTTCGTTTTTGGAACTAAGTATAAATTTTAATTTGAGTTCAATTCTTTATATTCCAGGATGCCAGGATAAATATTTGTTGACTAATATTATATTGGATTTTTAAGGCCATATAAACCAAAATTGTATTCCAATTTATTAAGGCTAAATTACTTTTTTAACAATAGTTTCAAAGCACTTTTTTCACTACGTGTAATTTGCCTGCTGCATGTGTTGACATTTTTATGAGCTTTTTTCCATCTTTTTCTCGCTTGACGAAGCATTTGCAATGCAAATGGGTCATATCCTTAAGGGGAAGTCGCACTTGGCACGTGACCATAGCCACGCCCCTCTCTACGCCCCTAGCAACTGACATGACTTTCTTTCTCGCCGCTTTTCCGCAGCTTTCTTTTCAATTTCAGCAATTTGGCTGTGAGGGCAAATCACATAAATTTGTTCAATTGCTTTTTCAGCTCATCAATTTGGTGCTGTCTCAGTCCTTCTTTGAACAATTAAGTGTCAGGGAGCGACTTTTAAGGGAATTCACTCAGGCGCTCACACGCAGCTGCTGCACATACACACATGGCATACGTGGCGTATGCGTATCGCAATAAATAACATTGACAGTTGAGGCCCCCAAAGTGTTTCAGTTAACATTAACCGGAAATATTGGCAATTTCCCTGAAATATTGACTTCATGTGTGTGCATGTGAGGGAGTGTCTGGCGTCTGTAATGGCAGCATTGAGCGCCTGATTAAGTGCTAAAAATAGATATAACGGGTAACCCACTGATGAGTGTCTCAAGGATGCGAAAGAAGACTTCCTTTCTTCCTTTTACTTCCTATTTTCCCCCCTTCGTTGCTTGTGTCGGACTTATTTATTCCATAGAAAATATGATTTATGTGCTGCTTTTCGACTCACACAAAAGAAATAAACAAACGACTTGTTCCTGTCGCTTGACAATTTGACTTTGGGGTTAAGCTGGCATACAATAAATGCCAAGGATATTTTGTTCCGTTAAATACATTAGAGTTTTCTATTTTTAGTTCAAGTAGATAAGGAAATATTTTGTATTGTGTTTGCTTTTATGTTTGTGTGGGACTTTTATTAAGCCTAAGATGAAATATCTGTATGTGTAATATTACATTTATTGAAATGGTTTATTTATTTCGTTAAAGATATATAAATTCGACATATATATGTATATTTCTTTGAAATTGTAATATATATTCATTGAAATTTATAGATGAAGAGCTTAAATTGAAATGTACTTTTTCTTTTAACCTTTCGCTTTTCCATTTAATATTCACTTAAGTATTAATTTCAGCTTTTCCCCCATGATTTAAAACCCTTAAACATAAATTGCTGTGCAGACATAAATTTCCATGTTAAGCATCTTGAAGGTCTTTTTCCTTCTCGGGTTCTACATACTTTTCGTTGGTTTTTCGCTTTTATGTTTGCCAATAAGTTGGAAGTCGGCTACTTAGTGTTGCAGTGGGGAATTTATATATATATATAGCAAGGCTAAAAGACTGACACACACATGCCACCCATGTTATGCACCCCTTTTGAGAGAGGGAATTTAATCTTTTAAGCTGCATTTGCCTTGCACACATCCAACATGCAACATGCTTAAGCTGCTGCAAAACATTTGGCACAGAGCTCCAGCACTTCCCCACTCCCCCCTGAATTCCTTTGGCTATTTCCTGCACTCGAAGTCATATGACTAGTTGACAAAGTCGTGTGGGAGGTGTTTGTGCCACCTCCACATCCACATCCACCTCCCGATTTCCCAGTTTTCCATTTCCCCTCGCTGCCGCCAACACTTTGCTGCGGTTTGATGCGTCAGCTTTATGTAAGACATTCATATGGCCCCTCAACCTACATTTGCCCCCGAAATCCCCCCCTCTTCCCATCGCGTCTGAGTCAGGCGAATGGCAAATTTTTATACAACATTTGTAATGGAATTTTACTTTTAACAGGGAAAGGCAAGGATCAAGAGTTGGCTGAGATATGATAACAAATTCAATACTCTTTGGAGATGTCATTAATTTGACTCACATTGTAGAAAAGCCAATGCGGATAAGTTGACTTGAATGTAAAATATATTCTGATAAAGCAATGTGGGCTTAGCTTTGAGAACTTTACGATCAGGTGATTTGTCGTCTGTGGCACACTAAACTAAAATCGTTTAAGGTTAGTTTCCAAAAACTTCGAAACTATAAGAAAATAAGTTATTCTAAGAACAATAATAAACTTATGTGCTTCATATAATAACTAAGTAAAGTCTTCTATACGAAGCCTGCATAATAAATATAATAAAATATGTCAAAATACAGAAGAACAATGGAATATCACTTTGAAATATTTACATGACCCATTTCTTCAGTAAATATTACTTCATAAATTCCCTTTTTTTGGCAACAGGTCAAAGCTGCAATTTATAAGACCCCAATAAAAAGAGTATGATGCCGCATACAATGCCATATATCTGCACACACTCGCTTGCATATATGAACCAGTGTGTAAATGGCATTGTTGCTTTTGAGTGCAGCCAAATGCAAATTGAAAGTTGGCAAATGTGCAAAAGAGAACAATTTTTTGCTGCCAGGCGGATCGATGTTGGGTAGCTGAAAGGCGGAAAAGCGGAAGTTAAATGGGGAAAAGGGGAAAGAGCTGCTGGGTATGAAATAAGCACGGTTGTTCTTTTGGTTATTTGGTCTCTTGGTATTTTTTTGTTTTGTTTGCTCTGAAGTTTGTGTGACAAAATATTTATGCAAATTCGAGACATGACCAAAAGTTTTTCCCTTTTTCCACTTTTGCCACTTTCTCACCTGTTGTTGCTGGGATTATCTCAGAATGATGTTGAATCTGAGGACTATGGGTGGGTGTTGGTTGTTGTTGTTGTTGCTGTTGCTGATACTGTTGTTGTTGTTGTTGTTGTTGCTGCTGCTGTTGCTGTTGCTGCTTGCTGTTCTTGTTCTTGTTTTTGTAGCGACAACCACGAAATCGACACATACTTGCCGCTTGGCCCATGGGGCCCGCCAGCAATGCGAATGTTAAACCCTCCGTTTTAATGAATTGAATTTTGTCAAACTTGAGCAATTCAGCCGCGTAACGTAAATTGTATTTTTTGGCTGCTGTTGTTGTTGTTGTTGGTTTTGAAGTTGTGGAATCAATTTTGTTGATTTTACTGCCGCCAAACGGCCGCAGGATGTCAGCCAATTGATATTGTCGAATTTTCGATTAATTTGCACACTTTGGTTGCGAACGCTTGTGTTTTTGTTTTCACTCTGTTTCACTTTCATAATAACGTATTTACTTTGTCAATTATTCAGTTAGCAAGAGGAAGAAAGTTTCGTCAGGACCTGTTGGAGTTTTGTTTTGAATAAATATGTTTATGCATGACCCGAGTTCACAACTTTGCAGACTTAAAGTTTTGTCGCCCAACTATTTCGCAGAGTAACTCGAGACTTTACTGACAACTACTTCAGTTTATCTTATTTTCCTGCCAAGTTTTTAAAGGGGACAAGGGGAACGGGGCGACAGACAGGCCGCCAATTGATGAACAAACAAGACTCCAAAATGTCGCTGGAAATTCGAGAGGCGACGTGACACGGGGGACGGTGCTGCACACGTAGGCCATAGTGAAATGTCAGTTAAGTAAAATAAACATGACCAAAGCGCCTGCCATCGCTGAAACGTCAACAATACTCAAAAGCCAAAAGCAAACAATGGCAGCAAAACGCGACGACAGTGGGTATAAAAAGGATAAAAGGATGGGAATATTCTGAAAGGATTGTTGTGGCTTGCGGTCAAGCAGATTTTAATTACGAGTACGTATTTATTAAGTAATTGAAAAAAGCTCTTTGGATTTCAATTTAATCTGCTGTTAAAAATGTATTTATTATCCTGGCCTTAATTGTGACAACAACGTGGTGAAAGGGGATTTTAACCAAAGTAAATGGTTTGTTTGTTAAGCATATTTTTAATGAAAACGAGTTGATTAATAATAATGGTTTTATTATCTTATAAAACAAAAATTGTATTCTTAATGTATTTTTTTCCAAATATTTTATAGATTTTACACACCTTGTATATGCCCTTACAATCAATAAGTCTTAGAGAAATTCGTTACCACAATTCGACTCAAACGCATTGAGTTACCACTGAACTGTTTTTCCTTCCAACAACCAATCCACTCATTGTCTACTTGCCTATCATCCCACTTTTCACTTATATTTCGACATCTGGCAGTTTCTGCATCTGGAATGTTTGACAATTTATTGAATTGAGAGACTGCAACTTGCCATGGGAATTTGAGGAGATCTCCACCGATTTGGTTTCAATCGCTTACGCAGCCCTCGTCGCCCTTTCATTTGACAGCTGTTGCATGACAGGGGCCACGGATAGTTGACAGCGGAAATGATTTAATTTCCGTTCGGCAACAATGGAAAATCATCGTGCTGCATTTGTCAGCTCTGAAGTGAAGGCTATGAAGGGATTGCACAACTTGCAACTGAACTATGTATATTTCTGCTTTTGTTCGCATTTGAATACACGAAGGGTATAACTGTATAAATTGCTGACGGGTAAAGTTGCAGTTAAGTGTTGAAACTGTTGATTTCCCTGACACAGCTTGAAGGATATTAGCATATACTGGCAAAAACATTTGTAAATGTCTTTCTCATCAACTTAGCAAAATAAATGCATTTAACATTTAGGAATATAAGTATACCTATTAGGTGTAACCTTCACAATAACCACAAAGCTCACAACAAATCATTCTTTTGTGAATCCCAATAAATTTCACTGTAAGTATTGCTCAACTCAGTTCTTATTAAATTCTTTGTGGCTCACATATTGTTTTTGACCAGCTCTAATCAACTTGATATGCCCCATTGCTCATACGCAGTGTTGTCTGTCCATTAACCATACGCATCGTTGTGGATTCTCTTTATTTTTCGCCATCCTTTTTGCATTTCTATCTTTGTACACCTAGCAACTGGTAGCCAAAGGAGAAAGAGGACCAACAAAAAAATGACAAAAACTATTTTTACGCCAACGAGAGCAAGGGAGCGAATGGGAAACAAAAAGTACTCTCGCACAGATAGACTTCGGTGGCTTACATTATGTCAATAGCATAGGTAAAGGCTTTAGGGTGAAAGGGGACGGCATTGTGGGGGTCAGTCTGGATAAGCAAACGATGTTCATTAATGGCGCACGCCATACACAAAAAAAAATATCCACTAAAATGCTCGTCATGATGAGCGGCTTGTCAACGATTAAAAAATATATATTTTTTAATGCAATAATTTTATTCTTATCTTAATGAAATCTGACTTTATAATTTTATTTATACATATTTATATGTGTTGAATCCCTTTCTATGACCAACTGATGTGGCAATGCTTTCTCTAAGTGCACCATTTGTGCGAAACTCAATTCGGTTTGGTCTGCATTTGGCTGACACCGTTGATAGTGGCACAAAAGGCGGGCCAGATAACAGATAACAAAGCCATATACTATATATATATCTACGCGTATATCGGTGTCTGTGTGCCCGCCGCCGGGTATCTGTGTTCGCCCCGTTTTTCCGTGTATTTGTGGCAGTGCAAACAAGAGGGGGCAAGATGGCGTAAGCCATCGATGGGCGGAAAAGCTGGATTGGGCGGGATAAGGCGGGAAAAGCTGTCATTAAGCGGAGGCGTTGGCGCGTCATGAACTAGCCAACGTCGATTAGTGGAGGACCAGACCAGGCAAAAAGGACGAACTGAAATGCTATTTGCATTCTGCTCAATACTCAAATTGCCGGCCTGGATCAATAACCTGTTGCTGGCCAAAGAGATGGATAAATAGGTGGAGAGAAAAACTTAAATATTATTCTTTTTAGCATTTGCTTGCGAATTATGTTACTTGTCCCACATAACGCGAAAAACAAAGAGCCAAAGAGCGGCAGGAGAGGGCTATGGCAATTTAAATTGAATAAATAAATAAATCTCATTATCACATGTGGCTCGTGTATTCAATTATATTATCAGCTTGGTAAACAGCGAAAATGGGAGAGAGTTAAGAGGGGTAAATTGTGGGAAAAAAACACCCCCACGCACTTGATGAGCTCAATTTTCACACATGTTTGATAACTTATCAAAGAAATAAGCCAGCTACCTAATAATATAAGGAATGTAAGAATTAAAAATATTTAACGGAAAACCTATTCCAACTCAGTGGACAATTGACTATCCCAAAGATAAAAAATATAGGATTTAATACGCATGACCACATGTGCAAATTATTGCTCACTTTTATTATTGGCAGTCAATATTTTAATATACACAGTTTATTTATATATGAACGTATGCATATTGTAACGAGTATTCATTCATGGACTCAAGGTCATCGAGAGGAAAAAGTTATCCAAATGGCAGCCATAAACGATTCTCATTTGTCTGTCGGCGAAACGCAAACTCTGAGGGCAAATATGGCAAAGCATTAATATTATACAACTGGTGGGGTCCACTATTACGCCGCAATGAAATAAAATAGTAAGCATACACGAAAAGAGTATAAAATAGTTAAAAACATTTTAATTACAAGCAACTGGGAATTGTGGTTTTTTTCTTAAACTAAACATAAAATTAAAAATTCTACTTAAATGAAATAACATTTAATTATTACGAATTTGAAAATGTTATAAAATGTGAATGGGATTTTGACTGCTATTACTTCAGATATACAATTATAAAAATAAAATACAGCAAAATAACTCGCTGCCATGAAACGGATTTCCCGAAATCAAATTAAAGCTAACTGAATTTGAAACTTTATTTAACCGCTTTTTATTGATTTTGAAACTGCATTTTCTGAGCTATCAAAACAGATGAGAGAAATGTAGGAGAGTCCATATAATTGCATGTTGTTCGAACGAATGGCTTCAATTAAAGTCAGCTTTTATGATGCGAATGCAAGTGTTATTTATTTCCCACTCGCATTTAATGGCTAAGCGAAACATTAAAGACCAGCCGACCACGGGGCGTATGAGCAACTTTCTAGTCTCTAGTGCTAAACCAATTCCCCGAGCTTTTTTGCTGCGTATCGCATTTCCAATTTGAACGCATCCGCAGACACAAAAAAAAAAAAGAAGAAGCCAGCTAGAAAATGCTGTCAGCTACTTGAGCAAGATTTTCAATTTACTTCCACTGACTAACAGAAACCCCAGACGCCTTTTCCTCCTTCACTTCGTTAGCCTGATGAAGAAATATTGAAATTGTATGCGCGAGCAAAAGGCGTCGCCAGTTAGTTCCTATCATAAATCTCTTTAGCGGCTAACTTATTACACTTCTTCTTTTTCCTCCCCAAGAACAGAGGCGGATTATGTAACAATTTTTAATAAAAATATATTGCTGAATGTTGTATGACAATTTGTTAGCTGAACGTAACCACTTCAAAGCTACTTTTCCAGGAATTTAATTTCATTTTCCGGCCACAGCCTGAGGAAAAGATTCGCAGACTGACTCCCCTTTTTCCTCCCGCTTTTCTTTTATCAATTACACGAAGTGAACTACGTGAGCCGCCGGCTAAATATTTGCACAGGTCTCAGCTTAATAGCTGAGGTCGCTGAAAACGAGCAGGAAGAGGTCAGGACTTTTGGTCTAAAAATAAATTATAAACAAACATTGGCCTCTTTGCATCTCCGCCTTCCTTCCATATGTTCCCCCGTTTATTTGAGTTATCATTATGACATGCTCGAAATTACCAATGACAAACGTGCCCTGACTATCCAAACGACCTCATCCAGACTCATCCCCCAAGCCAACGCTACACAGGGAGAAAATAATGTAAGAGCTTGTCATTAACAAGATTTTTTTTGTTTATTCGTTCTCTAGTAAATAATGGACATGTTCGTACTTTATGAACTTTTTATACTGGCTCAAAAATAATAATTTAATAATTTACTTATTTATTAAAGTAAAGTATCATTGCCAATCAATTTTGGTACTGTTATTACTAAAAGAAATTTGTTGGTAACAAATTTAAAATTAAAGTCACCAATACTTCTCTCTGTGTAACCCTCAATGAAGGTCAAACATTCGGAGGCTGCCAGTGACTGCCTTGTTCTTCTGCTTGTGCTCCAGTGTTATTGCGCTGATTGCGCTTGTCGCCGGAATGTTCGGTTTGGGGACTCCACTCACACTCCCAATTCCACAGCCACTCCACTCCGGCCTGGCCAAAACCCACTCCTGAATTCCCAGAGCCATGTCCAGTCCAACATGGTGCAGCATGACTAAGCGGGGCGAAATTAGTTTGTTTGTTTGTCTATCGAAAGGGGCGGAGTTGGGTGGCAAGAAAGGTCGTGAAGGGGAGGTGGACAATCTCTGCGTGCTTCGCCATGCAGCAGGAAGTCAAAGCTTTGCCAAGAATTTAAATGCTCCATTTGAGATTTTGATTAAACTATTTTCATCTGCCAAGCAGTCAAATGGCGGGTAAAGAGAGAGATGCCAAATCAAGTATACGCCATGGGGATTTTGGGATTTAACTCGGCAGCATTGGGATTTGTGCTGCTCGGAAATATAATTATATTATATGATTTTTGATAAATATGTAGTTCTAAATTACATTTTTGTAGCTAACAAATATTTTGTCAAATAAAATATATATTGTTAAAAGGCTGTTAATAAGAAACACCGCACTTTAACTAGTAAGCACAAATGTTTATTAATATTATTTATTTAAGACCTCCTATAGCTACACTTGGAATCATTCATCACAACACTTCCTTATAGCACACCACCATTATCTCTGGTGCGCAACCACTTGAAAGTTCCCATATCTTTTGGCCTGTTTCCAGCCACGCACTCAATGAACAAATATTTGAACAATTTCAACTGAACAATCATTAATTAAATTACCTGACAATAAAAGAGTTGAAAATAAATTTTATTAGATACACTCGTATCGAGCAAAATTATGAATGGGGGAAAAAAAACACACCCACCCACAAAGAAGAAATCAAATGGACTGGAAGGTTTGATGTCCGACGGTCGTTTCCTGTGGCTGGACTTCTTTTTTCGGCAACGGTCAATTAGACAAGTTGGTAGAGCTAAGTAAACACTCTATTTTCGGTGTGGAAATTTACCAACTTGCGATGAAGGAAACAAAGCGAGTTCAATGCTTTTGTTTGTCGGCTAAAATTAGCCGAAACAACAATGGTTGACCAAAGGGAAAATCTGGTTGTTGCTGCTGCTGTTGCATTTGAATGACGTCAATAGGAAAAGTCGGAAAACTCGTAGAAACGGCAAAAGCGTCGGCAGCTCTAATTAAGACAAAATAGTTTTGTGGCAGTCAAGGCCAGAAGATAAAGTAGAGGCTGCTGCTGCTGCTTCTGCTGCTGGAGGTCTTCTGGCTTTCAGCCTTCTGTTGGCTGCTTTCTGATGCCTGCTTTCTGCACTTTTGGCTAGCACAGCAAACGTTGCATACTATGCGGCAAAAGCACAAGCACACACACACACACACACACACACGCATTGGTGCACCCAAAGAGGCAGCAAGTGGATGCACCTGAAGGAGACTTGAGCTGGCCAGGCCGAGAGGTCTTAAAGCTGTCTTTGGGCCCACTTTTTGCCAGCAATTAAACGCGACTTCAACTGCAACAGGAGTAGCAGTGATAAAACCACACAGTTAAAGCAGTTGCAATACCAAAATCTGCATCAACCACAGTATTTTCAAAGATGAAATGAAAACAAAATAAATACACAGTCAACCAAAATAACAGCAGCCACACATGCACATATACACAAAGCAGCTGTAACAACAGCAGTAGTTGTTTTAGCCACAAGAGTAACAATAGCAATTAAAGTTGCTGTTTCCAAAAAAAATACGTATCTTTATGACGACATATTCAATTTTGGTTTGATTTTTTTGCAAACAGCTTTGTAGAGTTTTACATTTCCAAGGAGCATTTTAGTTGAGCTTAATTGGTTTCATGTTAGGAACCATATTGCACGTTGTTTCTAATGAAAATTACACATAGTAAAAATAAATTAAACACGACTTCCCTAAGAAGTGAAAACCAAATTATAAGTAAATACAGAGAACTAACAGAACAATAGGAAGAAGCCCATTAAGAGCACCATTAAACACAACTTAAATTGAAAACAGCTCTTTAAAATAGAAATTGACAAATTAGAGACAATAGAACGTGTGACAACGATATGGGAGAACAGCAGCGACAATGTTAGAACTCGATTTCCGAGAATCGCGGGCAACAACCAATAACAGCAGCAACATTAACCCCAACGGCAACATTAACCCCGCCAGCTGGTGTTGCTGCTTTCGCTTCCACTAAATGCGAGTTGATTCCATGCACATACATTAGATTTTCCAGCAATCCGACCATAAAAATCAACAAAACAGTCAATGAACCCCTTGCGCGTCAATGGGACAGAAACGGAGAAAGACAAAACAGCCATGGAAAAGCGAAAAGAAACTAAACGTAAAATTGACGCACCGAGCAAAGAGTGTTGGCAAAAGTCAAAGACTATCAGGAGTTGCTGTTGCCGTTGCCGTTTGATTATCGTGTCATTTCTTTCGACTTTTTTCAAATACTCATTCATTCACTCGCTCAGTCGTTCATTCATTCGGCGTTCAGAGTGCTGCCAGTTTCAAGACAATAACAAGAAAATAATATGTTTTGTAGCAGCTATTGTTGCTGCCGTTGCCGTTGTCGTTGCCGTTGTTGTTGCACTTATAATTGCCGACCAGCAACAACACTGTGACGCCAGCTAAAGCGATTTCTGTGACTGACTCTTGGACCGGGTCCCGTCCCGCCTTCATAGCCAAGCGAGTCGCCAGCGAGGAGCCGTCGTCATGCCCTGCCAAAAGGTATTAAAGCTCAGGCCAGCAGTTGGTAACAATGGGTGCATAATTAATATTTACATTACCAAGCAAGAACAAATATTTCTGAACCCTATGATAACATTAACCTTTGTTAATTTACAAATATTTTAAAATAATATTTTTCTATGCATTAAACTTGGCAGAATATCAAACAATTGTTGACTAAGATGCCAATTTTTCTTGAAATCAACGTTATATAAAGTATGCCTAAGGCACCATAAAGAACTATTTATTTATGAAATACACAATTGGAAATCAACAAGACCTGTTTAAACTTATTCTGGTTTTATAACATTTTCACAGGAGCTAACATAAAAAATATTTATTTTTACATATAAAACTAATTTTGTTAAAAATATAATATAATTTAGGCATTAAAATTCTATGCAAATGTTTAATATTAAACTTGTTTTTCTTACAGAAATAATAGCAATAATTATTAGAACATAATTTCATTTTTTTTTTTTAAATACAAATACAAAATATATATAATGTTTAAAGTGTATACCACTCTGGAGTGTTCGAGTCTCGCCTTCCTTTCTCGTATTGTTTTCAGCTGTGGGCTCTTGTGCCCCTCCTCAATTGCATTTGCCTTCGAGGAGTGTGTGCCCATTGGGTGTACGAGTGTGTGAGCTTGTCTGGGTGCAGTTCAATTAACCGGCTGATTGCACACACACTCACGCACAGCCGTCAACTCCCACACTCCATCTCCATTCCCTCGGCAATCAACTCCCTCTGCATGGAGCGAAGATTTTTAATTAATCTGTCAAATTAATTGCTAATTTTTTTGCTATTTCTGCAGTATACATGAATTATGAATCGCCTTTTAATAGCTGCAGATGCTGCAAAAACACTGAACCAGAAAATAATTCATACGAAATTAATTTCTCATTTGACTGCAATAATTATGGATATGATTTAATAAACCATAAGCGAACATGTTCGTAGTCCAATTAGCGAAAAGGAATTAATATTTTAAATTGAACGACATTTTAAATCGCATTTTAATTTCGGTGGGCTTACACGAGGCGTATACGCAATATGTTTTTGATGTACTTTTCAATGGAAGTAAATGTATATGCGAATAATTGTTAAAAACTAAGCATATTTTGTAGGCAAAAAAGAATCTCCTTCAGTTATAATAATTTTATTACAATATTTCAAGACATGTTTCCAAGAAAGACAGCTATGAATAAAAGACACAAAGTCAACTTAAATAAAAGCAGCCACTTTAAAACTATTTCCACCTTGCGTTTGTGTCGATTCACTGAAACCTAAGCACATTTCAAGCAATTTTCCCAGGAAATTTTCTATGATTTTCCTTGACCGCTGTGTCAGTTTTGGCCACACCTTGACGTCCTGCTGACTTTCCTGGCCATCAGCGCGTGCAATCAACCCAAGCGCAACCGAAGTCATCAGGACCCATCAGCAGATGCGAACGGTCCGTTAAAGGTTGAAGCCATTTTCGAAAACTAAAACCGAACAACCTGTCAATAAAAATCTGTCAAATACAATCACCAATGGAAAAAGGCAAGAAAAATAAAATACTAATTACCCAGGTAAACAACAAGGTGAGTGGGAATTAATCATGCAACGAATAGATTTCTGTCATTGGTGACAAATTGTTTGTTGCTCAAAATGTATGAATGATTCGGAATATGTCCAATGAGTTCCACAATATACACGTCATTGATTCGAACAGAATTGACGTCAATATCAATCAAAAATGAATAAAAATCACGCTACATAAATCGAATCCAACAATTAGCAATATGTGAAAAAAGCTCCCAACACTTTTTCACCAACGTGTGAAAATCTAATCAAATCGCACACGATCTTCTCTCGCCTTTCATACAGCCATTTAAATAAGCCACAAACTGGAATACAGTCAAAATAAATTGAAAAAGTTTTCATTTGTCTTTTTTATATCATTTGAAAAGATTTTTATCTGCAGCTAAGTAATTAATTTTTAAATGGAAATTTTGTTGGCCAAATTTTGAAAGTTTGCCAGCTGGCGAGTGTCGAGAAACGGAGGCCAAATGTTTATGAGTGGGTAAGGTAAGTTCTGGGCCAAAAGATAATTTGGCTAAGTATGGGCTGGAAACAGTGTCAGATATCAAAAGCGGAAAGTGATAGAAATTTAAGAAAATTGTATTTTTTTAAGTCGCAAATGTGTCCATTAAATTTTACTACGCCTTAAGAATTGTATTTGTTATTCTCCCACTCATCATGTAAGCATTTAGCACACCTCAGGCTGAGGCAAATATTATTCCCCTTTGCCCTTAAAAATCAAACCTTGACCTAGGCCAATTCCCAATGCCCCTTATATTCAAAAATATCAATTTCTTTTCCCTTTGATCCGACTTTTAATCAAGTGTTAATCAAGTGTTAATTAGACGCTGATCAGACATTACGTAGCGTCTGCGACAATATTTATCAACTCGCATGTACCGCTTGACTTTGATCTGGCAATGTCCGAGGATGACACCGAAAAAAAATATAAATGTCTTTACAAATATTATTCATTAATGGAAACTTTTTTACAAACGAATTTTGGAATTGTCACGGAGTCTAATTCAAGGAAATGAGCCAAGCAAATAAATAATACGGAATCGCCTGTGCTCGATGCTCCGTTACCACAATCCAAACAAATATATACGATATCTATTTGAATTTTTGTTGATTTAGTGCGGGGAATCCAGTGACTGGAAAAGTTTTGGTATACATACATATATTCATTTTACTTGTTTGTTTGGTTTGGGCCAGAAATCGTAAATTGAATCGGTTAAGGAGGATCAATATCAGTTGGGTCAACAGTTTCAAAGGAACTTTTCCAACTCTTTGGCAGTTCTTGTTCCCCGAAGCCATCTTAAAATAAACACTGACACGAGTGTGTGCCTTGGATATTAATTTCAGATCCAGAAAAGCAAGTCAATACCGTACCCGCTTGATTTGAGTGGGTTATTTACCCATCAGCAGCATAAATTGTAAGACGATTCCGGGCTATGTCTGAACCTTGGGCGGTCCGCAGAAAAAAAATGGTATACAATAATCAAAATATTGCACAACATTGCACATTAATAAGTAAACAGGAACGGCAAGCGAACAAATTCTTGGAAACTGAGAAATTTAAAACGATATTCAATGTAAGCTCTTTGCTAGCTGACTGAACAGCTGACAACGGTGGAAAGGTTAATTCTTTTGAAGTTTCCATGTTTGCAAACGATGTTGACGTCTTTTCTGATAAGGGTAATGAGCAGGCTAATGAAATCATAAATAATTTCTGTTGATTTGAAGATGCTTTTGTATTTTTGTTGGCAAATGTTTTTGACAGGTTATGTAACCATTGAATTATATTTTGGAAATGTAATTCATTGATATACACATTACAAGAATAATATAATTGTGATATTACTAAAGGCAATTTTAAATCTAAATATAAATTATCAAAATTACATGTTATAATTTTAATTATTTAATACTTTTGTATTTCCCTGAGCAAAATATCCCCTTTTCCCACCATTTAATTGAGTAATATAAATCGAAAAGGCATCTTGCCTGTTCCACATTAGACAATCTCATTTGTGGCTGTGTAATTACTACAGTTTCCAAGTTTAAAGGGCTGACTGTGGACCACAAAACCCCTAGATCTGCGGTCGGACAACAATTGCAAATTACCCCTTTGGGTAATTAAAAAAAAGACGAAATAAAAAAAGATATACAAACGGGGAAAAATGCAATTGCCTAGAACAACAAAAGCGTTTAAGCTGGCGCCAACCCCACCTGCAGTGATATACCCCGGTTTTAGAATCAATTTTAATTCCATACACTTACTGAGCGTTGGAAAATTTTCCACCAGCACTCTCGGCACGAAAACAAAATAAAGGCAAACAAAAACATACATAGGTAAACAAAACAAACAGTAGAGAGAGCGCCGCTGAGCATATGCCTGATATAAATTAATTAAATCTGTTTGATTTGTATAAACAAAACGTAGATTAATTGCAGCTGAGCGAACAAAATATACGTTATTAAAGCATATTAAATAAAACGCTGCGGAAAAGCTTCTTCTTCTTTTAGTTGGACACCGAGAGAGAGGAAAGATTGATACAGAAAGAGATGGGGGAGAAAAAGAGAGATGGGGGGTCACAGAGAATACCGTGATAAGCATGGGGGGAATTAGCAAAAGCTGCGCGTCTCACTTTGCGGCGAATTCGCAAAGAGAGCGGCGTCCACATCTACACAGAAAAAAACACCTACGCAGAAATATTATTACTTATATTTATTTCTAAAAGAATGTAAGTATCCACAATAAATATAATAATAACTTCATAAATATTATATATTGCATTTCTTTAAATAGCTTAAATTGGGTCTTATTTTGATATTATTAAATAATGGTTTTTCATATACTCTTTATTTTGAAGTGTTCATTTGAGAGAACCCAAGTATGACGACAGTCCACCCCTTAACTTCGCACCCTTTTCCCACAGATTACGTGTGTGGCCTGCCTCGATTTCTCCCGATCGTATTTTATATACGAATGCGTATATATACGAATTTTAAATCGCTCAATTGGCACACATTTTTCTTTTGTCCATCGAATTGTGACGCAAGCCCACACACACACCCCCTCCTCGCAGAGGAAATGCCTATGAAGTGAGTCAATTCCAAATGGGTTTCCCTAAAAACACATTTTCAGTGGGGAATTTCTTTTCTGAGAAACAGTAAAATGCATTTGACTGACTCACATTAATTAATTGAAAATGCTGTCAAATGTGGAAAAACTCTTGTTGAATATGTTTACATATGTTTTGGGGTCTAGCCTTGAGGCATCGAACTGCGAATGAGCTATATATGCGCATATGTATAAACAGAAGTACGAGTGAAATACTTTTGTCGAGCAATATTTTCGACATTTTACGAGTTGCGGGATTGTGTAAGATAAAATAAAATCTTTTCCCCGTCATAGTCCCATGATTTTTTATCATATGAGCGACATAAATAAGAAACACAAGGAAATAAGCATACAATTAAAGAAATTAAAGCAATTCTTTGGGAAATTTCCGCGCGGTAAATTTGTTGCACTAGAACTGAGAATTTTAAGGGAATTTTCAGTAAGGTTGCAAAAATTAAAAATCCTTTCGAAAAACATAAAATTAATTTATTTAAACCAAACCTTCTAAATCACAAATATTCTTGTTAAGTTTAATGACATGATAGTACAATTCTCTAAAACCAAAACAAAACACTTTTTTTATCAATCACCAAAAAAGAATTTGAATTTCACCATCGATAGAACGAAGGTATTTGAATATTTAAATAATTAATTTGAAAATACTGCACATGATTTAAATTTGGGGGCTTTCAAACGAGTTTGGCAAGCAAACTACCTCCCAAAAAACCCTGCCGTTGCTCAGCGCCTTTGACGAACCATAAACGAGATGCAAATTAAATAAATCAACAGCCACGCGAAGCGAATAAAAGAAAATAAAATATATCCGCAAGATCAACAGCAAAAGATACAACTAGAATTCATCCACCTGACACGTGCCAGATTCCAGCAACACTCGAATAATAAGTAAAACAGCTGTTTGGCATTCCCCGATAAAAAGCAAAAACATCAATAAAATTTAAACAAAACAAAAGTCGGGACAGCAACAACCATATGGATAATTAAATGAAGCGAACAACAAAAGGTGTCAAACAAAAAACGAACCAAGTTAAGGTTCAAAGACTCGGCGAAGAAGCGATAAATAAACATAAAATGTCCATAAAGAACTCTTCGTATCAACATATTGGCTTGTATACACGAGTTGAATGCATTTATTGATTTCAATAATTTTAGCGAAATTTAAGAAAAAGAAAGGAATGTGAAATTAGCTTCGTTTATTTCTTTTGTATGAATTAACATAAGTTTCGGAATATATGCATATCTTCAAAAAATATTTAATTATATTTATGTATTATCTCGTTTATGGAAAGAGAAATGTAGAACTCGGTGAAACGCCAAAACAAATTAATATTATAAAATTAGCTAAAGAAAAATAGATATAATCATATTTTAGATAAGACAAAGAGAAACTTGAAAGAAATTTGTATATTTTATATTTCATATTCGATTATTTTAATTATGAAACAAACAAAATCAGGGATTGAGGAAATTATAAATTAAATTCAACCTTCCTTTTTATTAAGTTTAACTTTACATTTTACATTAATCAAATTGATTTATTGATTTCGCATAACAAGGCCCTAATAAAGCAACTATAAACGTAGTTGGAATAACCTTCTTTCCTATTCTTTTGTTCAATTTATTGGAATTCCTCCAAGAACGGTTAACCCACATTGAAGAAGGCCTCCAACGAGCTAGGCCCAATCCGGCCAAATGTGGGCAGCAGGAAGCCAGTCAGTCAAATGCAGTCGACAAACCAAGAGACAAGCCAAGAGCCAGGCCAAACCAGCTAGCAACCTCCATGGACCACCTTCTGCATTTGGCCATAATAATCCGGGCGTAATTACCATATATGTGTGTAACTTTTGCCATTGCAATCAACTTGAGATCTTTTATATTGTATATACTACACTTATATTGGGTCAATTTCACCGCCCCCTCTCCCTTTCCATATAAGGTGGGAGAAGAGAACCCATTTGGACAGCACGGCGGCTACTTGATATTGTATCATATACTCTATATCCGCACACACACACTCATTCGCTTGTATAATATCATGGATAACTGGTCGCAAGTGCGTCAAAGAAACACCATCAAAAAACTTGATATCGAAAGAGTATTCATTAAGTCAAAGCAAAAACTTCATAACAAATAATCGAATTCAAAGTGAGCTTAATATCTTTTGAAGATACCCATCAGAGACCGACAATTCTTGGAAGTGTTATAACCAAGACGTCTTTATGATGGTCATTATAATTTGAATATTCAGAATTAACAGATTATTTAAATTTCGGGGGAACCACTTAAAGTTTTTAAGAGTTATGGTTTGATATTTAAATTTTGCAATACCAATTGTTTCTTTGTATAGTTGGGTAAGAAATCATGTAATTATTAAACTAAGCTTATAATTTTTCTTTGCTTTTTGGTTAAAGATTTATTGTTATGAAGATTTGTTTGACCTTTATTCAGGGTTTATAAAGGGGTATGAAATAAGCCATTTATATAAATGAAGAAATCTAGCAGTTTATTTTAAAGGACATCCTAGGCTGTTAATTATTCAATTCATGTTTTTTCTTCTGAAATTAAGATCTTTTATTGCATAATATGAAGTGAAATGTTTCGCAAGACTTCGCTATTTTTCCATCAGAAAAGTTCCCTCGAATAGTTAACAACAATGACCAGTCAATGATTATTTCGGCCAAGTGACGGCATTGTTTCAAAGTGACTGATAGGCCTTAGCCCCACCGAAACAGGTAGGCCAAGTCAGGGCGTATGCGTATTATCAGCATCAAGAGCACGAGTCGGACTCCCTCACTGATAAGCCTGCCGCGAGTGCGAGTGAGAGGGCCGGAGCGAGAGTAATGACTAGATTTAGCTGGATAACAATGGTAATTCCTTCTGATAATAACAATCATAAACAACAAAGTCGTGTGGGAAATGCGGAGCGCTGGAGGAGATCTTGACACACGAATTTGTCTGTGTGTGGGCAGCTGGTTAGCATTGATTCGGTTTTTTTGGACAAAGATGTATTCTAGTTGGGTTCCATTTAAATTACGTATCCCAATCGAAAAAAACATGCAAATATGTTTGCGTTCATCCTAACAACATTTTATATAAGTATTAAATTCAAGCAAAAAAATAAAAAAATCAATGCATGTGCTTGGCTTAATAAATAAAAAGAAATGAAATAAAAACTTTTGAAGTATAATTTTTAAATTTTTTAATCTTAAACATGACCTGACATATTTTTAGAGATAATTTCGTTATTGGGGTCTCTAGTGCAGAACATTTTGTTCTTGTATAAAATACTTTAGATGGAAATGGAAACAAAAATGTTGTTTAACAAAAACCTAAGAATTGTAAGATAACCACATTTCACAACATTTTTTTTTTATTAATCTTCCATATTTTTGTGGGCTAAAACTTCTTCAAGTCAAACCACAAAGCTACAGAGAGTGCCGAAAAAAGGCAACAACTACATAAGAGCGAAAAAACCACTTCCGTTACAGCAAAAACAACAACTACAGACAAAAGACTTTAATGACTAAACTCACCAAACACACATACACTCATGGGGGAAAACATATGTGTATTGTTCTCTTGATAAAAAGAGCGAGAAAAACAACAATAAAGGCAAAGTGACAACAAAAACGAGAATTGAACCCAGTGAACGCACCTGTCTGCAGGTAAGGGGTGAAAGGGGGCTAAGGGGAGTGAATAGGGGGAAAAGGGCTGCCCAGACAGCTTATCGCCTATAAAACTGCGCACTCTTCTCTTTCGCCTGCTCTCTCTCTCTATCGTTCTTTATCTCAGTGGCCAGAAAACGCGCAGTATTCGCAAAAAAAAAACATTTTTAAAACCAACTGACCGACACAAATCAAATTTTTCAGCTACAAACATTAAATTAACCCATAAATAAGACTCATCATTTGATAAACAAAAACCAAACTTAAAAAAAAAACAACGATTGCAGACATTTATATATGTATAACAGATTATTATAGAATTGACTTATATTTTATTTAAATTTATAATGGTAAATAACAAAACTAAGAATAAATATAAATTTATATAAGTAATAGAACAGAAAAAACATAGAAATAAAGAATTATTGCAAAAAAATATATTCAGTTTATGGTTATTATTTAAAATTAAAGAAAGGATAACAAATTGCAGTCTGGAAATTGTTTTTAAACATTAAAATTCTAGGAAACCATAAAAGGTAAATTATTTTTTTTTTTTAAATCGAAAATGAGACCGCTAACAAGCGTAGTTAAATAACGAATAACGGTATAAATTAGACCTCTAAAATTGTTTAAATTTCGTTGAGGGTAATGTTCTTAATTTTTTTTTGCACGCTTGGACGCTTTGCAAATTCGCCGCAACAATATCAAATAATAAACAACAAAATAGCGAAAAACACACACACGCACACATGGCGATAAGCACACTAGGAAAAGATATTACGAGGCTGGCAACACTGGACATACTAAAAGAGAGAACGAGAGAGCCGCTGATCAGCTGCAAAAAATTAAATGCATCTTTTTTCCTATCTTCGAGATACTCTGTGAAACTCTGCAAAAAAAAAAAAAAATAAACGTTTGATCACAAAATCCATCTAGTTTACTCAGCCACTTAGCGGACTGGATCTAGAAATTCAAATTGCTCTGCTTAAATTTACGCCTTTTGTTTGGCTTGCGTTAATTGTGGCACCGCTATTATGCAGTTGTGGTTATAGATACTTTTTCGTTGTATCGCTTGAGATAAATATATATACTCGTGTATATGTGTACATTTTCACACCTTGGCGACACACAGGCACACACACACACACGCGAATTGAGCACGCGACCGTTGATCGCGTATAAAAAACGTTTCATTGGCTCATCTCAAAAAGATTACTTTTGTACTTTTTATTTGGGGTTTCCTCGGGGTTTTCTCTTCACACACACGCGCACAAAACTCTGCCCGATTTTTATAAATGGTTTTCAGATCGATTTCCTATTTTCCTGGGCTGCCAGTGGGGCAGTATTTAAATGTAATTTATTTTCGGGCCGCTTTTGTCGCGCGTTCTCTTTTTCGAGCGAACCGAACGCTTTGAATATCTGAGCGATACTAAGGCGAAAAGCGAACGGTGAACGTAGATGCCAGATACGCGGCGAAAAGCGAACGCGGCGAACTCGCCTAAAATAAACAAAGCCAAGTCACTCAACATGCTTGCTTTTTTGAGTGTTAAATCTGAGTGATTTTCTTTGTTTTTTGCTTTTTATTTACATTTGCCGTTTTAAGTTTATTGATGAACTTTAGAATTTCTCTCGTTCTCCCTCTCTGCCGTTCTCTCTCTCCCCCTTCTGGCTTATCGTTTATTCCCTTTTCTCTGGCATTCGCATTCAACTTGTTGATAGCGCTACGTTTTTTCTTTTTTCAGATTTCTTATCAGCGAAAACAAATTGTATCTGTGTTCTGTGACCTGGGAAATATGCGACTTTTTACATTTTTTTTCGCTGTTAACGCTAAAGCAACCATGGCCGTAATTGATTGCCGCCGCCTGCAGATAGAATAATGAATCGATGGCAAAAACCTATAAACCTGAACAGAAGCCTTTTTTTCACTTTTGAATTCCAAAAACATATGGTAAATATGTATATGTATATACTTGTGTATTGCCGTGCTATAACTTTATACATACACACTGCAATTACCAATCAGTAGATTGATTTTCATAAAAAATAACACTAAATATTATTTACATATTCATACAAACATTTTTAAACTGCAAAATATGCTTTCAATTTGCTTATAAATACACCAACAATTAGCATTTTTATGAATTTATTGATTATTATTTGATGAAATAAACAAATTCAAATTATTTCTAAAAAATTCTTGAAAAAAATCGTAAAAAGGCTTTATAAATGATAATATTTTTTTTTTTAATTTTGGCATGTTTGCTTACCACACTCTTTTTTTTAATTTTATATCCAGTCTATTATCTGCAAAGCCTTTGTTCTGCTTTATGAGTTTTTATATTATCCAACATTCTTATGTCATTTTATATCGCAGATAAGCTCAAATTAATTAAGGAGATTAAGAGAAACCAGCAAAACAAAGCCAGCCGAAAAGGCAACAAAACATTTGTTGTCTGCAGTGGGAGTTAATTAAACGTGTTCCTTTCTCTGGATTCTCTGGCGATATCAAATCGAACAAAGACAACAGCTGTTTCAAAATTTTTCCCCCCGAAGAATAAAATCATTTATATGACTTGACTCAAAAACCGATGCGAATCGATTTGAATTGTATTTGACGAAAAATGCACCGTTAGTTGGACATAAGGCCCACAAATACAGACAACTGGAGTATATCTGTGTGCACTCAGTCAGTTGGCCAAAAGAACCGGCTTTGAGCCAACCAGAAACAGAATCAAAAACCAAAGCAAAAACCGCAAAAAGGGGAAAATAAACCAAAAAAAACTCAAAGTTCGCTTTCAACTGCAGCTGTTCAAGATAAACTTTCGATAAACTTCACCGCAGCTTTGTCTCCGACAAAAAAAGCTCCTACCCCTCCGCATTAAAAAGTTACGATATTGGCCCCCTTTTGAGTGAGGACTTGAACTTTCACTCATTGCCAAGTTACCGGCAAACGGAGCTAAAGTGGAGTGGAAATATCGCGAATCAAAACAAAGTAAATTAAGCGCAAAGTCAAAATGAAGCCGGAAAAAAAGATTAATCCACTCAATAAAAACATACTCTATAAAACTTACTTGATTTATTGAAAATTAATTTAATAAAATCATTTAATTTTAATTCATCAAATATATCTAATTATTATAAGAATTTTATTACTATTACATTAGTGCCAGGAAAAATATATTTATATGTAAGATTTAAACGCTTATAAATTCCGCAATCAACAAAAACTATTTAATGGTGAATAAATTAACTCACATATGCACTGAAATCTTATTAAAAATACATCCTAATTTTTTCAGTTTAAACTTTAAATTGGTTTTGTTTTTAAGTAAATTATTATACAAATATTTGAAAGGATAGCAAAATTTTTGAAAGCCCCCAACAGTTACTTTTGTTTTTTCCTACAATTTTAGTTAGCTTTTCACTTTTTTTTTTGTTTTGGCCTTTGTTTGCCAGTGTTTTTGTGGAAACGGAAACGGAAATGACGGCACCCCAGAATCCGTGTGCTTGTGTGTGTGCTTAAGAAGGACTCCCTATAAACCACATGGAGCGTGACAGCGACGACATCAGCGACTTTCGCTTTCTGAAAAGTGTTGACAAAGCGTGCAAAGTCTTCTCTGCTGCTTCTTGTTACCATTACAAAGGCAAACAGCATCCGCCAGTCGGGGATCCACTGTACCAGAGGGGGGGGTGTGGCGCAAAAAGAGGGCGTGAGAGCCACGCGACAATGGCCATAAATTTTGCAAAGTTCTCTAGTTCTGTCGGTTGGCTTTTGTTTGTTTGGCTGGACCGCTGTTTGTTTGGCCGTTTGTTTGAAATTAATTAAAACTTTATTTGATTGTTTGCAGGAGGGCACAAGTTTGGGTTTTGGTATCATCCCAAAACCCCACTTGAGCTCAACTAAATCATTAGCCCAGCAAATGCAAATCGGATTGCCATTGATTTCAGTTTTGATCCAAAATTCATTTACTAATTGCAGACACACTTAGGCTTCTCAATAATTCATAAGTCCGCCTTTGATTTCAAGTTTTCAATTCTACTCTACTTAACATCTTGCCTTGTCTCGTTAATATTTGATGAGGCAAACACAAAGACGGATTTTAATCCCATCCTCCCATTTTTCAAAAAGGCAGGATAATGAACATTTCAGTATGCAACAATGGCATTGAACTTTGACGCGTTTTGACTTTAAATTCAACACATTAATCTGGCCAAAATTTAATGACCCAAAACAGTGTTGATTGCTTAGCTGGAAAAATGTTAACATTATTCTGGTGGGAACTTACCAATTTTACGTCTCGCCCGCCATAAAACAGGCGGCGCCGCATTGTTCGGGGATGATGCCATTTCAATTATGTCTGCAATTAAAGAAATAAAATATTATTTCATATCTTTGAAAGGATTTACCTAGAAACCCATTTATAATTACATCATACATCATTTAATTAATTGCGGTTCCGTTTCAAATGGTTCACTGGAAAAACCCTCGAGCCACGAATCCGGCAGAAACTTTTTAAAGGGGCCATGGAATAGCCATCCAAAAAAAAGGCGAAACAAATCTTAAGATAACATTGAACACCCAGAGATACAAGATACATCCGCCAGCAAAAAAGCAGTGAATGAATGCCGGCTGAATGGGTGAATGACTGAGTGACAAGCTTTGATTAATGGAGTCAGCAGTCAAAGCAACATCATTAGACTATTTATGAATGTTTACAAAAAGTATGCAAAAGTTGCCAGAGCAAAAACCAAATTTATAACGTTGTCTGGCGAACTTTTCCATCATAAATAATTTTGAGACATATTTGTTGGAAAACACAATTTATAGTTGTTTTAATGGAGCATGAGATTATAATGAAATTATAAGAATAAGCAACGTTTAAGCAACAATTATCTTTATATAAATGTCAATGTTCATATATTAAAACAATGAAAAAATAGTAATAATCATTTTAAATATTAAAAATATTACTTTAAATCGATTTTTAATATATTAATTCTTTTTATCTGATTATAAATGAGTTCTGAAATATATTGACCAACTTTAAACAATGGCATCAAAAAGCTTAGCATAAATTACCAACATATTTGGTAGACTCACTCTAACATGGGTAGAAGTTATAGAAATATTCATTAGGTCAACAAAAGGCTTTTATACCAACAAATTCAAAAGAGCCAATCAAATAAAGAACTGAGTAAGCATTTGCTAAGACAACAATGGTTGCTCTTGGCCAAACTTTGATCAGTTATAAAGTGATATTGCCAAAAATGTTTTGAATGAAATTTCACAAGTATAGAGAAACTTTCCTCTGACTGTTTGTCTTTATGACTCTTCTCTGCGCATTGCTGCCGGCTCATGTTTGGCTTTTCTTATCGCGACACATTGCTGCCTGCGCCTTATCAGCGGAAAACAGAACAGCCCGACCTTGACTTTATATCTCACATTTAGTACGGCGGTTTCAATCTGCGCCGCCACTCAAACAGTCGCCCAAGGCGTGGAAAAGTCAATGAACCGAGCGAGAAACGATCGCCGCCGACTACTGGAAGGTTTTTCGATTTCATTCCATTCGATTTGACTTGATTTCATTTCGCTGGGGATCTTTAATTCATTAAGAGCATTCAGCAGCAAATTCCATTAAACCGAATCAAGTGGGTTCAAATTTTCGTTTCAACACTCGCTTACTTGTGTTTCATTTCCTGATGAGCAATAAAACTTAAAATCTAAAAAATAAATCATAAACATAACAAAGAAAAAATTAGTGAGTGGACCAAAAAATATAATCTCACACATTTCATAATCTATTTCTTTTTAACATTAAGCTTTAATACAAACTATAAACATTTAAATAAATTTCAATGACTTCCAGAATTCATAATTCGTTCTTCAATTTGTATGATATTTTTCGAGTGTATTTTTTTTGTACTATATTTGTATTTATTTGGCTGTCAATCTCAATGTCAGTTGGCGCCATTCGTCGATCAACGTGTGTAAGATTAATCGACAGGGGCGGAACAGATAGTGTCGAGGGGAGGCCAGGGGGCCGAAGCAGGGCCCGTTTCCCCAGATTATAACTGCGCACAATTTATTTGCAATTAGTGGTTGCAAAACACAGAAAACATTGCGAAGACAATGGCGAAATGAAATGCAAACAGTTAGAACGGCACGGAAAAAAGTCGTTAGATAACCCGGCTTTTTACAGCCAGACAAGCACTATAATTAGGTAACAATTTCGGGTTCGATAATTTGGCCGGAACAGGGCCGGATTTATAGTAAAGTTTTATTGGGGACTTTTTGAATTATTTGCAGGGAAGCTCTCCAGAAGTCAAGTGAAAATGTTTCCTTTACTTTAATAAAAATGTATTTCATTGAATAAATTTTATCATCTAGTATCTAGTATCATAAGATTATTTTAAAGTATTTTTTCCATAAGGCAAACACTTTTATATTTTATTGCAAGCCCAATATAAAAATAAAATTAATATTCCCTCAAGCGGTGTATACATTAACTATACCCTAATTAAAAATGCCCTCGTAATCGACATTGGACTACTTCAACGCTTGCCCAATCAATTTCACAACAAACCCTCTCAAAAAACCATCAAAATTACCAAAAAAAAAAAAAATTAAAGTGGCCAAGAAGAGGGAATTATAATTCATAATTAATACGAAACGCATATCACGCAAACGTTGACCGTTTTGTGACTATAAAATGCGTAATCATCTAAATAATAACAATCCACGTTCGCAGGGGCACCATAAACCGTAAACAAAAATTATTGTTGCAAATCAAACAGCAGCTGACGATGGGTAAACAACAGGCAGCTAGAGAGCCCGGTAAACAATAAAACACGAGCGGAGCAACTTGGCAAACAGACGCCTCAAATTGGCCGGGCCAAAATATAAAAAACACAAAATAAAAGGAGAGCGCAGCGAATCTAGGTGAGATCTGCGGGGCGTTCCATCGCTTTATGGCCAACACCCACACCCACAAATAATGGAGCTGTGGGTGGAGTGGCCAAGACGACAGGCAACAAATCAATCAGCCAAAAAAATTCGTAAAAAAAGTTGCCGACCTGTTTGGCATTTTTAATATTTCTGTGTTACCAACTAAGATGATGCTATGCACTCTTAATTTATTTCGTTTGTCTTTCCTTTTTGTGTATATTCTCTATAAGGCAGATATTATAGAGTTGTTGTAGAGCCATTTCCATATTTAAAAACTGAGTTCTGCCTTCTGTTGTTAGCTATAAAAAATAATCAGTTGAGCCAGTTAAATGAGATCTTAATCACAAGTTTGCATGTTAATAAAGCTTGTCAAAAGCTAAGCCCCATATTTGAAAAATGACTTACATTTTTCATTTGTTTCGCTAGGGTTTTAGATAAAAGGTTTGGGTAAATATAATATTTTACTGCAGTATAAATTTAATATTTAAAAAGAAAATGTTCTAACGTTTTTTCTTAAGTTATAAAAACTGTAATAAACTAATATCAAAAAAAAAGGGAAGCGGTTGAAAACGTCCCAAAAATACATTTGTTTTTAAATTTATGGAATTAAAAATGAGTTATTTTTTTTAATAGCTAACAATCACATATCCAAATACGTTTGTTTAATATAATTTAAAATCCTGCTTAATGTGCTCTATATGTTTTTGATTTTTGTTAAATTTACAACTGAAAGTTTGGCAAGTCAAGAACTTTTTCCGATACATCATTTTAAAGCGATCTTGAACTTTATCTAAAGTATACTTTCTAAAACCGACAATGGTGGTGCTTTTCCTTTGCTCAAGTTTGGGTAATTGTTTGGCAAACACAATAAATCTAAGCTTGGATGTTTCCGTGTGTGTCTGTTTGCATTTTCATTGCCGCTGTGCGGCATGTCAAACACTTTTCTTTTCGGCCCGAACATTCATATCTGTTTGAGGACCTGATAGAGCGAAGTGCATAGAGTTGGCTTGTGGCTTATGGCTAATGGCTAATGCGTCGTTTAAACGCTGACATGCATGTCGTAAAGAGATAAGATACCACCGGCCATATACCACATACCACATACCACAGAGTATATAATGTATATGCATATAATGGAGTGTGCTTGGCACATATTTGTTATTTGAGCAGATTTGTTGGCGCTGATAAAAGCGTTGATATCAGAGAGTGGCAGGAAAGGGAAGCCGGGCCGTCACAATGCTAAAAGCCACGCGTATTTCGAATTAACATTAGCGTGCTGATTAAGCGAGTCAATTTCATTCGCGACCAGCGTCTTTTCAACACATTTTTATTTAATACTCCCAATGTGGAACTCCTTTTGTTGCCAGCTGCTGGAAAAATGCAGTGATTCACTTGGCGACATCGCCGCGGCTCTGATCTTTCTGTCGAACCAGTTAATTAACGATTTCATGCAAAAATCCAAAAATCTTTCCACACTCTGACTTGGCCAAGTGACGTGCTTTCAGGTGACGCAAACCTCGAAGCCGCTGACGTCTCTGATTTGATGTCGATTCATTTCTGGTCACTTGTGGGCTTTCTGGTTACTTGAGGAAGAAAAGTTGATGGAGTGCAGGTGCAACAATGCACAGAAAGGGGGAGTGATATTATTATCTGACGATTGAGTCACCTGGAATTTGCATGGAATACATTTATCTCTGCAGTTGGAAAAGGCCCTCACTTAATGAATATGCAAAGCTTAATTAGTCGGCTGATAAGTGCCTGAGTCATATGATTAAATTCGATTTAGTTAGCCAGAGATAATTGTGAAATTTATAATAACAATCATATTATAATTTAGGGAAATTTCCCGTTCTTAATTACATTACAATAACTCAAATTAAATGGTATTTCACTATACGATTTAATAATAATATAATGCATAATTTATTATATTAAACTGCTAAACATAATAATTAATAACAGCAACGTGTGATTTGCTTTATTAGTTTTATTTGCTTGAATTTTAATGTTACTAATTTATTGAATGCAAAAACAATAAAGTAATAGATATAAATCACACCTGTTTTCAAATATTTCCACACTAAATTAGATTATTTATATGGGATAAGTCCAAATACAAAAGCCAAATTTATGACTTTGGAAAATCTTTATGATGTTGTGTATTGTTAAACAAATATTAAGTTGTGTTGCTTTCTGATTTTTATTATATGTAATTTTTCACAACCCAAATATCTTTAGCCACTCATCTGGTCATTCACTGAAAATCTGATAAACAAACAGGCAGCCCCGCAAAACGGTAACATTTATTGGCGCTTATCTGATTCACGTGGCCGATGGAGCTGCTCCAGTTTTCTGACAGCTAGACAAATGCTAGATCTCACCGCTCCGTAGAGCCCACACACGTTCATAACAATAACCATCATCATCTCTATCTCCCACCTCGGTTAATTACACACATCTATGTATGTGCGAGCTGCGAGAACAACAACGAAACCTGACGGTTAATAAGATAGTTAAAATGCGAAACACGTTGAGCGGCTGCAAAGCGATTGGAACTGAGGAAAAATGTCAACCGGAGACCTTAACGACGTGATTGATATGGAACAGGAAGAACCAACCAACCAGCGGAGCGAAATTTCGATGGGGAAGTCATTGCACGATTTATTGTGTGTTCAGGGTGCACGCACACTTATCGCAGGCACTGTGAGCGACTGCAGCAGTTTTTTTAATGAGGGCCTCAGAAGAAAACAAACACTGTTTCTGGTACAGGAGAACTTTCATATCAAGAACTATTGTTTGCCGCATTTCTACTCATGATAAGAAATATTTGAAACGGTTTTAAACCTTGAAATATGAGATACACATTAGGTTGAACATGAAAATCTTGAGTACTATGAGGTATTTGCCTTTTCAAAACCGAGTTTTGATATTGAGAATGTCTGCAGACGAAACTGTTAAAAGTTCAGTTTAGCAATAAACTCTTTTAATGCCTACAGGAAATTATACGTAAAAAAGCCTGTTATTAAAGGCGTTTTCTTAGATAATTAAAACTTAATTGCGGAGTTGAAGTCGAACTGCTAATTAGAGAACCGTAAACCTAGATGATCTGACAGGGCAGCAATACTTGTAAAGGTAAATATATTCAGACCAGGTGAGGAACTGCTCAAGGGGGCGGGGTTAAAGGGGCGGTGCGAAAGGGGCGGGAGAAGAGGAAGAAGGCACGCCATAAACATCAAGTGCTGTCTGAAGTGTCTTATCTTATGACCATATAACATGGTAACTCTCTACCTCGACCGTTATTCGGCTAACGAGCTTGCAAAATCTCTTCGTGCCTTATTTTATTTCTTTTTTTTGACAGTCTCAAGCGGGCACTTCACGGCACAAGCGAAATGCTCAAGTAAGCATAAAATGCAATTAAAAAAAGGATCGCAAAAAAATAAAGAAAGAAATTAGAGCAAGTGTACGAGTATTAAAAAGAAATGGACAAGGGAAAAGTTTTAGCCGAGTGATGGAAATATAAAGATAACAACCAATATAGATGCTAGGTATTACAAACAATAAATAAACATCTAATATCTACAATGATCTTCACTATCTTACATTTGAATTTATTCTGTAGTAAATGGGTTTGAGCGATTTGGATCGAGCTACCAAAAAAAATCTACTTTTGAACTCAAAGCTTTTAAAAATCTCAATAGCAATTAAACACTAATATACACATTCACATCATTTTTCTCCATCAATTGACATATTAACTTTTCACCCCTTAAACCGTAGAGACTTACAATATTGATCCGCCTTTTTAGGGTTTTCCCAATTAATCCAAATTTATAGTTTGTGTTTTGTTATCCCTCAATTTGTTAACTTATTTATTTGCTGGCCGTTTTCCACCGACTTAATAATTGAAATAAATTTGCTTTTATTGGAGCGTTATTTAATATATCACAAAAACGCGCATATATAGACTTTATGTGCGTATATATATTTCATTAATTCACTCAACTCGCTTCGACTTTCGTTTGAAACATTCGCGTGTTTAATTTGTATTTTGTGTTTCTTTATTTTTGTATTTTCGTTTTTTTTTCCCTTTGTTTCTCGCCCAGTCTCTTTCCCAGCGAACCGGGGCAGGCAGAAAATGAAGAAAAAACACTGTCACTGCTTATAATAAATTAAAAGATGTATGGAACTGAGACGGCGGGCAAATAATTTGTTGCCTGTTTTTAGTACGGCCGTTGTCATTAGAAAATGATTATAAATCTCGTCCCGAAAAGCAGTATTTTTGCTTAAAAATTTTAAATAATTTAATTTGATTTTTAAGCATATATTAGGATGGCTTTTTTGCGAATGCCTTTATGTTTTAGCACGAATCGCGAACACACCAACGCAGCTATACTATAAATCAGAATCTGGATTGGTAAATTCTGCTTCTTTTCGCTTCTGCTCTTCGCCTCTTTTATTCAGCTCTTTCGGTTTGCTTTGCTCGTCGCTTCTTTATTATTTTTTTTTGTTAAACAATACAATACACTTCACTGTTACTTCGAAGGGGGGAACTTCTTGGGGTTTAGAAATTTCCCTTGATTTCCGACTCACAATATACGATTTCGATTTCGAATTTCTTTGCTGCCCTCGCCGCAGATGAAAAAACATACAAAAGCGAAACACACGCGCTATACACGTTCAGCCCGATCGGATCATCATTATCTTGATCCCAAAAATATATATTCCGCATCCAGGCTGGTTGTGCATTTATTTCTTTTCGCTTCAGCTTTTGCCTCCACTTTCGGCGGGAGTCCTAATCAACCGGGAATCCGAGAGCTGACAACTGAGAACTGAGCGCGACGAGCGGTGAGCGTGAACTGAACGGAAAGCTGAAAGCGGAAAGCGGCCCAGCGATCGTGGAGCAGCGCAGCCGGCGTCGCCGTCGACAGATCCTCACTCGCAGTTGGCGCTCCGAAGTGCTGACGATTCAGCCATATTGTCGCATCTTAGCCATTTTATTTCAGACATTTTTACTAAAAGTCTGCAAAAACATATAATATTACTCATTTTATTGATAAATAGGATTTTCCAATATTTAGCAGGGCTGTCGCTTAAGCCATTTTTCGTTAGCCATTTTGTTTTAAAAAATTTTTTAAGAAATAAAAATATTATAACAAAAAAATAAATATAATCATTTTGTTTAATTAGCTTTATATAAGAGTTTTTTGAGTTATTTTAAATACACAAAGTACACAGAAATAAATCTGAAGTAAACATTTAAATTTTTTTATTAATCCAGTTGGAAATCTTAAATTTTGGCACCACTATAACGCTCTGCTTCATTGGGCAGAGGATGCAGCGGCAGAGAAAGAGAGCCGTCTGGAGCTGGAGCATTTGGATTTGGATCCCACGTTGTGAACTGTTCTTTTTTTCCATTTGGCTTAACCCCTTCCCTTTGAATCTCTTCTCTTTTTGGAAGCTAACGGGTGCAAAGTCCATGTGCAAGAGCGAATGCATCCGAAAGGTATTCGCATTCGGGACTGAACTGCATCCAGTTTTCAGTTTTCAGATTTCTGTTTGCCGTCTGCTGTTTGCCTTCACACCTTCCGCCGACCCCCCTCCCCACGCCACAGTACCTCCATTTCCCCAAGCCCCCTCCCTCTGTTACGCCCCTGTTCGACTAGTTCGTCGAGATCGGCGGTGCTAACTGAAACTAATTCTCGCGCTGCGCTTTCCGCTTTGCATTCCCCTAGGATCGGCGGAGGGTATTACGTCTGCGAGATTTCAAATGACACTATTAATGGAATCACGGGATTAAGGAAAACACAACCTTAAGAAAGATCAATGTACTGCTAACTCACTGCCGGGGGAATTTATTTATACCTAAACGCAATTGTTGATATTCAATTTAATGCTGTTTTATTTATTTCAATTGTTTCATATGACTAGATTTCGTAAATGTTAGTTTTTCATGTAATCATAAACATATTTATCAATACATTAAACTTCACAAATCAAATGGGTTTTACTAAAAAAAAAGGTCGTTACAAAATCATGAGTTTATTTTGAAACAAAACCTCATCAAATTCTGGGGGCAGCATTTTTAAAATTTTGTTATTGATATTCTCATAATTTAGAATATCATATTAAGAAAATTCGAAAAAAGTCTTTAAATAATATTAAATATTAGAAAATTTTAATTAACAGGAGTACAAAATTTTTAGATTGAAAGATTGTTGATTGAAATCTTCATATTCGCTAGTTTTACTTGCACTAAAAACCATACAAAATACATATATTATTTTATTCACAAAAAATTACATTTCCTAAAAAACTAAACACTAATAAACTTTCTCACTTCATTACTTTAACATCAACAACCATTTCTTAAAGCATTAAGAGCATTTGCCTATCACTAGACTCAAAATATATTTTCCGTTCTTGTTAAAGATTTCTTTGGTCTTTTAACCTTTACCGACTCAGCTGTGTCGACATATTTTTTGTTTTTGGGTCAAGAAACCGCCAAACCAAATCCAACTGAAAATTGCAGTGATTGCAAAAGGCGCAAAAAGTATGTTTTTAAACCAAAACCGCAACTCAAGACCTCAGAAATACTCGCGTGATTTGATTCGGTGGAACTGTGTTTATTTGCACATATAAACGGAGAGATACTTAGGAGACCCCTAACATATGGTGGATGTGTTCACAGCCGCTCTGCGATATTAGTTGATACTACCAATTAGCGGCCTCACAGCACTCGGGGGCGATTAGTCACAGACCATTTGGCAATCGAAGGTGGCGATTTGCTAAACTTTTGTCTTTCTATTTGCATTCTGTAAATTGCCAGAAAATAAAGGAAAACGAACACCGTCGTCTCGTTGCCAGGTCGGCACATGTGATGTGTACATACACCCATACCTGTTTGCTCATGGTGGTCTATATAATGGCCATAAAAACAACCGAAAACAAAAAAAACACAGACAGCACATGTGGCCGAAAAGCTGACTCTGACATTGTCCCCCGCCAGACAGAAAGCCAAACACGCCCCCAGAACAACACAATTGTCACTAAGTAAAACAGAACAAATCAAAAACAAATAGTAGAAATTTCAACTAAATCAGGCCATGAGCTCGTGCTTGGCGAAAGACAATCTATCAAAGACAACACCGGAAAATTACTGTGAAAACTCCGCAAATGGAGATAAATCTTCCCCATGTCGGTACATACTTCTGCTGCAATGTCAGCCCTTGGCACACATATTCTCTGCATAAATGTGCTTTTACGAATCAATTTTTCCACTTTACCGTCAGCATAATGGGACTTGTTATCGCTTCGCCATTGCATTTTGATTTTCCGAGCTTAAATAGAGTCACAAGGAATTTACTGAGCGATACTAAAGATAAAAATATTAAGATTAAACAAACATTATTATATAATGGTTTGCAATATTCCATTTTATGTTTAAACTTTATCTTTGTATTTTCTTACCATTTTTGAATTATACCGAATATTTATAGAAATATATGCTCAATGTTTTACTTATTTTTAAAGAAGTAAATAATGATTTGAATTTCAAATTAAATATACCATTTTAATTATTGACAGTTAATAATTTACAGAATTAAGTGCAAACAATTAGTTTTACTTATAAATCAAACGTTATGGCAAAAATAGCTCGTCGTTAGTCTAGAAAAAATGATGTAAGTTACACATCATTAAGCAATCCAAAACAAGCCCACCAACTGACCACGGCCAGCTGAATGTACGTCACAAATGGTTGTGGGGCACCCCTTCCGCCCCTCCTACCCCCTTCAAACCATCATCATTATACACATCAACATCATAGCCATTAAAAATATAGCACACATTGAAAGGCAACGTGCGCCAATTGTCGGAAATGCAAAAGAATTGTGCAAATTTTCACGGAAAAGAGGGAAATCAAAAACTTGTTCGCTTGATTGGCGCTCAGGGGGCGGAAAAGGGGGGAACGGTAGCTCAAAAATCATTTCAACCGTATCAGTTTTTGTTCTGTCTGCCAAAAAGTAATGAACTATTGCATGTTGGCTATCTTGGGAATTATGTTACCCAGGCTCATTTTCCTTTACTGACTATTTCAAGAAAATTGCAAAAAATGTATTTATTTTCATTTACATTTGTCGACAAACAACTGCAATAGAAAATCTCTCACCGCTGTCTATAACGGTCACGTTTCGCATTTTCAGCCAAACAAAACTGCATTGTAATGGCGAGTGCTATCTAAGTGTTGTATCAACAATGGCCTAACAATTGCCTTAAAAACACACACAAACCCACTCGTAGGAAGCAGCAAATTAAAGCCAAGATAATCAAGATTGAGAAAACGGCAAACAGTAACAAAATAAAAAGATGAAAAAAAAAACAAAATAAATCGAGACTTTTGTGATGCAAAACTTCCACAACGAGTAGGAATAATTCAATAAAGAAGAAGCAGTTGCAGCAGGTAAATACGCGAAATGAGGTGTTAATCGAATGCGCAACGTGCGACACGGTAAAAATCGTAAGATATCAAACAGAGGCACGACCATAAACACACTGTGCGTTTCAAATCTGTAAAAAAATTGTGTAATTAATTTATATTAATAAAAAATATATTTGAAATTCGTTCTTACTGATATTTTTATGAGAATTATTAAAGTTTTTCTAATTCGCCGGCAATTTTAATGATTAATTGACGATATATATTAACGATTCAATTATTTTCTTAAGCATTGTATTATTAATATAAAAAATAATAATAAAAAGTTGCTTCGATAAATAAAATTTAAATTAAACAAATTTATTTATTTATAAAGCTAATGTACAAAAAGCTTAACTTTAAAGAACCACAAAATAGGCTAATAACCTCTAAATAAATTACAGTAGTAAAACGTACTGCACCTGGTAAAAAAAATGCATACATGAACGCGCATAAGTTACAAAACAAAGGGAACAACTTATGAGTCGACATGAACTGGTCAGTTTATTTACTAAAAGGTCAGAGCGTCTGCCCTTTGGAAAACCTTTTAACGCTTTAGGGGATCATCGAACGGTGACCGAAAAGAGCGACCAGCATTGAACTGCCTCATGCAAATTTCTAAAGCAAAGAAAAACGAGGCAAACGCCTAATTGAGCCGTAAATGACGGAAATCGTTTGAGACGTAAAAAAAAAACCAAACACGAATGCAATAAGCGCTGACAACTGAACAAGCTAAAGTCATTAAAATAACTTTGCGACAAATGGTGGCGAATACTTGTCAAATGAGCTTGTTGGAGTGAGGGAAATATGCTTTATAGGAATACTAATTTTGAAGAATTCGCGATTCAGGAAATTCTTCAAATGCCTTCATTCAGATGCAATGCTGATTCATTTTACAACTTGCTTAGCCTTATAAAATTTTATTTGATTTATTTCCATTGATCCATCGGATTTGTTTGCATTACTCATACGCACCGATAACATCACTCATACGCAATGATTACCTTTTACGTCATTGGTTCCTGTTCCACTCATAGAAAGCTTTCTTCATTACGTATTTAGCCGAAACACCAACCAATACGTAACAGTAATCACGTAAATCAGTAGAGCTTAAACAAAGAGCTTTCAAATGGTAATTTCAAATACAATTTAAAAATCATAATGTTAAATTAACTATTAAAAAGATAAATTTGAGAATATTATTAAATGTTTATAATTATCCATTTACAAATCCAAATAAAATATTATAAGATACCTTTTGAGAATTTTTTTAATGTTAACAAGAAAGGAAAGCTAACTTCGGGCGGAGCCGAAGTTGATATACCCTTGCAGAATATTCTGTAAATAATATTCTCCAAAATTATTCATATGATGCATTCTTAATACTAATAAAAATCCCAACTTCCTAACTTTAAAAACACCAAAGTTATGGCAATTTCAATCGTTCAGTTATATGGCAGCTATAGGATATAGTCGGCCGATCCCTATAAAATTTGGTAGGTCGGATTGATTGGCCAAATATAAAACCCATAGAAAATCCCAACTTCCTAACTCTAAAAACACCAAAGTTATGCTATTTCCTATCGTTATATGGGAGCTATAGGATATAGTCGGCCGATCCTTATGAAATTTGGTAGGTCGGATTGATTGGCCAAATAAAGAAGCCATAGAAAATCCCAACTTCCTAACTTTACAAACAGCAGAGTTATGGCATTTCCTATCGTTCAGTTATATGGCAGCTATAGGATATAGTCGGCCGATCCCGGCCGTTCCGACTTATATACTGCGTGCAAAGGAAAGAAGGGTGTGTGCAAAGTTTCAATTCGATATCTTTAAAACTGAGAGACTAGTTCGCGTAGAAACAGACAGACGGACAGACAGACGGACAGACGGACAGACGGACAGACGGACAGACGGACATGGCTATATCAACTCAGGAGGTGATCCTGATCAAGAATATATATACTTTATAGGGTCGGAGATGTCTCCTTCACTGCGTTGCACACTTTTGACCAAAATTATAATACCCTCTGCAAGGGTATAAAAATATGTTGGTTTGCTGTCAAATATGAAAATGTTTAATAATATATACATTTAAAATTTTTTAATTTTTGTAACCAATTAAATTACTGAAATAAATAAATAAAATGCCAAATAAATGAGTTATCACATTTAGACATACGTTAAATATGCAACAGCATTCAGTATTTCATGATTACAAATTGCATGCATTTGCCAAAATTTTATGAATGCACAAGTAGATTTTTATGGCGAGAATATTCTCCCTTTATGTTTGCTTTTATGCAAATCCAATATTCACGCTTTTCAAGTCCTACACACACTCGACGAGGAGTCATTCAACTTCCAGTTTTCCGCCAACAACACCACAAAAACGTGGCCATAGCTACGTGACCATAAAGCCAAGAAGTGACCCCGGCAGATGACCGAATAAGCTGCGTACTCCAGGCCAGGATTTCCACCTGTGGCCATCGTGATGAGCATCCGAAAAGAGCCATGTCAAAAGCCCAGATAATGGCCATAAAAGAGCAACAGAAGTGGCCAGAGCAAAATAAATGCTGCGCATAAAGTTAAATACATTCTTAAATGTTCAGCAAATGTTTATTGTCTCATTTTGTTTGGTACTTTGTTGCCGCATCTGCCGAGAGATTCAATTTCAAATTTTTGATCTCGCTGTTGTAAAATGCTAAATGGCCAATTATTCCGCACCTTCTTCGAGGCACTTGAGATTCACTCGCCTCTGCTCTGCTCTTTTTCCCCCACATCAAGGAAATTCCTTTTTGCCACAAAGGACCGAGCCAAGGACCAATTGAGGGGCCATTGAACTGTGTATAAATGCCGCAACTTGTTGCAGACACTCCGCAGGCCTTTCAACAGCCTCCATTCTCAGCCAGACAAACATCAAAAGCTGCCAAGGCCGAATTGCGTCAAAAACTTTGTCAAACAACTAATTAATATGCATATTACAGGCGATGTAAAAATGAGCAGAGGCACATTTTTTAATGGGCCCTCAATTAACATAAATTAACAAGAAAAGGCAAAAATTAGGAATCAGTTTAAAACGCTTTGCGAGATTACATTTTGGAAACAAACATTTAAAATGGAAAAGGGGTTGGTTTCTCAGAAAAAAAGGAAATATTGTCACATTTAAAGGATACATTTTAGATAGAAAGATATCATTGTTACATATATTATATAATACAAATTTAATATGGTTCTTATATTTATAAAAAATACTGTAAATTTAAATAGTTTCACAATGTCTGTTTTTAAATTTTAGCTAGTTCTTCAAGCCAAGAAAATCATATGATAGAAGAATGAGAACTTTGTATTATTTGTTTTATATACCTAAGACAAAGGAATTATCTTATGACCAAAATCTTAGGCCGTATTCAGTCACTCTCTTCCCTTTCTTACAACTTATATCTATGGTCCAGAGCACTTGGCTCTATCTCCTCTACATTTCATTAAGCTGCCAACCACTCAGCACCAGAAATATGTAGCAAAAACAAAAGCACTTTAAGCTGCTTTATGTTATATTTTGGTCCGAACTTTTTTTCGCAAGTTATCAACACTCCGGGGAACACAAACACAAACACAGAAGCCTGGTCAACAGCTGCAGTTTCCTGGGCCTGGGCGGAGAATTCAATAAAGCCATCGACCACATACGGGAAGGGGGGGGGGGCGGAATAGGCGTGGTTATGGCAAATTAATTCTATCAGCCTGTTACCAACACATCGACAGAGACTCACATGGAAAATAATTTCAATTAGAGCAACTTGGGCGAGTGGCTTGGCCTTGGCTAATTAAGCGACTGAAAATCTCCACCACATGGAACTTCATTAGTGCGGCAAGTGCTAATTGCAAGGCGTTCCTTGATTTAACTGAAAGCATGTTTGATTTCGATTATCAAGACGCTAACAATTAAATTATGCTCAGTTATCGGACGTGCGTTTTCGCACACAGCCCGCATAAGTAGGCTATGGTAAACTAGGAGAAACTCGGTCTGGGAAAGCCCTGATATTAAGTGGCATTAGCAGGCACTCAAATAGAGCTTAATTAAGGCCTGCACTGTATTCGCTTTGATTGGCCAAATTTGTACTACTTAAACTTTATTGATTTCTAGGGATATTGTTGTGACGTAAGTTTTGGGAATGAAACAAGAAGAAGTGGAGCTGTAATCTTCAATGTAGAAGGTCATATGTACATAATCTAAGAAACGTTTTAATAGAACTGCAAAATTTCCATTAAATTAATAATTCTGAGAAAAAGCAGATAATTTATTGTAAAAGTACGTATTCAAGGGATGCAAAAGTAAAAAGTACAATATACTTACTTTTTACCCAGAACTTCCGTTAAGCTAAATAAATTCCAGACAGGGGAATTTTCAATTTCCGAGTATTAAATATGAAAATGTTGCTGTATCATTGCAAAACCAATTTCAAGAGTCTCTCATTTCTGCGTCGATACCTCCGGCAAACAGTTTGCTATCGCTCACCCACACACATGACCTTCAGTGTTTGCCATCCTATGGGTTTTTCATATGAGCAACTCGCTCGCAACAAGGCCATAAAAGCAAATGGAAACGGGCGGATTCCAACCACCCCCCGGATCCCTACTCGCAGGGGCTTAATGCGCTATTAACCAACTTTATTCGGACCATGTTGTTCGCCAACTAGTGCCGGGCAGCCCTATGCGGTTATTTGTTATGCTACAAATTAGCCTGGTCAATTAGCGTGCAGCTGATTCAATTTCAGCTGGGTGCCTCGGGCCCAGAACTTTGCCTTTATGGTCCGGACTTTTAATTCAATTTTCACAGCGTGTATATGGATTTATGTAGAGATGATACGCAGCCGCAAGCTGAAAGCCACTAAATGAATTTCATAAATTAAAGTTGTTTCAAAGGAAATTGAACTAAAAGGGTTCTCTTAATTCTGTCACACACGGTCCATTTAATCCTTTAAGTATATAAACTACATTTTCCAATGTTTCCACTGGGGAATGTGGTTCTAGCTCTATGGATTTTTATTGGATTTTAATTAAATTCACAGTTTCCTTCAAATTATTTTTTATTTGCTTTGGTTTGCCAGGTCATTAATTTTACAAATTGAATTTGTTACATATTTATACCCGTTACTCGTAGAGTAAAAGGGTATATTGTATTCATGCAAAAGTATGTAACAGGTAGAAGGAAGCGTTTCCGATCTGTGGTTTGATTCTCTAAAAAACTGCAATCAAATTTTTCATTTTAGCGTTGATCAGATTTTTGACCTATTTTCATGTTATTTATTTCCGAGTTTTCCGATGTGTTGTTATCAGGTGTCCCACAACTGGACTTCCGAGGTCCATAACTTTATCAAATTTCATCCGATTCCAACGTGTCATACCTCTAAAGAATTATGGTTCGATTCTCTAAAAAACTGCATTCAAATTTTTCATTTTAACTTTGGTCCAATTTTTGACCCATTTTCAAGTTATTTTTTTTTCCGAGTTTTCCGATGTGTTGTTATCAGGTGTCCCACAACTGGACTTCCGAGGTCCATAACTTTATCAAATTTCATCCGATTTCAAAGTGTTATACCTCTAAGGACTTGTGGTTCGATTCTCTAAAAAACTGCATTCAAATTTTTGATTTTAACGTTGGTCCAATTTTTGACACATTTTCATGTTATTTATTTCCGAGTTTTCCGATGTGTTGTTATCAGGTGTCCCACAACTGGACTTCCGAGGTCCATAACTTTATCAAATTTCATCCGATTCCAACGTGTCATACCTCTAAAGAATTGTGGTTCGATTCTCTAAAAAACTGCATTCAAATTTTTCATTTAACTTTGGTCCAATTTTTGACCCATTTTCAAGTTATTATACCCGTTACTCGTAGAGTAAAAGGGTATATTGTATTCGTGCAAAAGTATGTAACAGGTAGAAGGAAGCGTTTCCGACCCTATAAAGTATATATATTCTTGTCCAGGATCACTAGCCGAGTCGATCTAGGCATGTCCGTCTGTCCGTCTGTCCGTCTGTCTGTCCGTCTGTCTGTCTGTCTGTCCGTATGAACGTTTGTTTCAAAATGGTGCCACGCCCCCTCTGACGCCCACAAGCCACAAGCTGTGGCCACAGTTTTGATGCTATTATGAAAATTTTTTTTGATATGTATTTATTTCGTCAATACCTATCGATTGGCCAAATAAAAGTTTGCCACGCCCACTCTAACGCCCAAAAACCCATTAAACGCTTAAGCCTGGCCAGCGCCTACATTTCCGCCTTTCATGGCGTATACAATAGCGCCATCTAACGGATGATTTTGGAACAGCTGGCCAAGGTGCTCAACAGAGTCAACGTTAATTCTCGATAAGGATTTCTATTAAAGGAAATTGCGATGGCTTTTATTTGTCAATACCGAACTATATCCCAAGAACTATGCAAATAAAATCAAGTTAGCCAAATTGGAGGTGTTCCCTGGGTACAGATTTTAACGTAAAAATCGGGAGCTAATTCGAGCGGCGAAAAACATACAAGAAGGCATATTTATATTCAGTTGTTTAGCTGAGTAACGGGTATCTAATAGTCAAGGCACTCGACTATAGCGTTCTCTCTTGTTTTTTTTCCGAGTTTTCCGATGTGTTGTTATCAGGTGTCCCACAACTGGACTTCCGAGGTCCATAACTTTATCAAATTTCATCCGATTTCAAAGTGTTATACCTCTAAGGACTTGTGGTTCGATTCTCTAAAAAACTGCATTCAAATTTTTGATTTTAACGTTGGTCCAATTTTTGACCCATTTTCATGTTATTTATTTCCGAGTTTTCCGATGTGTTGTTATCAGGTGTCCCACAACTGGACTTCCGAGGTCCATAACTTTATCAAATTTTATCCGATTTCAAAGTGTTATACCTCTAAGGACTTGTGGTTCGATTCTCTAAAAAACTGCATTCAAATTTTTGATTTTAACGTTGGTCCAATTTTTGACCCATTTTCATGTTATTTATTTCCGAGTTTTCCGATGTGTTGTTATCAGGTGTCCCACAACTGGACTTCCGAGGTCCATAACTTTATCAAATTTTATTCGATTCCAAAGTGTTATACCTCTAAGGACTTGTGGTTCGATTCTCTAAAAAACTGACCCATTTTCATGTCATTTATTTCCGAGTTTTCCGATGTGTTGTTATCAGGTGTCCCACAACTGGACTTCCGAGGTCCATAACTTTATCAAATTTCATCCGATTCCAACGTGTCATACCTCTAAAGAATTGTGGTTCGATTCTCTAAAAAACTGCATTCAAATTTTTCATTTTAACGTTGGTCCAATTTTTGACCCATTTTCATGTTATTTATTTCCGAGTTTTCCGATGTGTTGTTATCAGGTGTCCCACAACTGGACTTCCGAGGTCCATAACTTTATCAAATTTTATCCGATTTCAAAGTGTTATACCTCTAAGGACTTGTGGTTCGATTCTCTAAAAAACTGCATTCAAATTTTTGATTTTAACGTTGGTCCAATTTTTGACCCATTTTCATGTTATTTATTTCCGAGTTTTCCGATGTGTTGTTATCAGGTGTCCCACAACTGGACTTCCGAGGTCCATAACTTTATCAAATTTTATTCGATTCCAAAGTGTTATACCTCTAAGGACTTGTGGTTCGATTCTCTAAAAAACTGCATTCAAATTTTTGATTTTAACGTTGGTCCAATTTTTGACCCATTTTCATGTTATTTATTTCCGAGTTTTCCGATGTGTTGTTATCAGGTGTCCCACAACTGGACTTCCGAGGTCCATAACTTTATCAAATTTCATCCGATTCCAACGTGTCATACCTCTAAAGAATTGTGGTTCGATTCTCTAAAAAACTGCATTCAAATTTTTCATTTTAACGTTGGTCCAATTTTTGACCCATTTTCATGTTATTTATTTCCGAGTTTTCCGATGTGTTGTTATCAGGTGTCCCACAACTGGACTTCCGAGGTCCATAACTTTATCAAATTTTATCCGATTCCAAAGTGTAATACCTCTTGGGACTCGTGGTTTGATTCTCTAAAAAACTGACTTCAAATTTTTCATTTTAACGCTGATCCAATTTTTGACCCATTTTCATGTTATTTATTTCCGAGTTTTCCGATGTGTTGTTATCAGGTGTCCCACAACTGGACTTCCGAGGTCCATAACTTTATCAAATTTTATCCGATTCCAAAGTGTAATACCTCTTGGGACTCGTGGTTTGATTCTCTAAAAAACTGACTTCAAATTTTTCATTTTAACGCTGATCCAATTTTTGACCCATTTTCATGTTATTTATTTCCGAGTTTTCCGATGTGTTGTTATCAGGTGTCCCACAACTGGACTTCCGAGGTCCATAACTTTATCAAATTTCATCCGATTCCAACGTGTCATACCTCTAAGGACTTGTGGTTCGATTCTCTAAAAAACTGCATTCAAATTTTTCATTTTAGCGTTGATCAGATTTTTGACCTATTTTCATGTTATTTATTTCCGAGTTTTCCGATGTGTTGTTATCAGGTGTCCCACAACTGGACTTCCGAGGTCCATAACTTTATCAAATTATATCCGATTTCAAAGTGTCATACCTCTAAAGACTTGTGGTTCGATTCTCTAAAAAACTGCATTCAAATTTTTCATTTTAACGTTGGTCCAATTTTTGACCCATTTTCATGTTATTTATTTCCGAGTTTTCCGATGTGTTGTTATCAGGTGTCCCACAACTGGACTTCCGAGGTCCATAACTTTATCAAATTTCATCCGATTCCAACGTGTCATACCTCTAAAGAATTGTGGTTCGATTCTCTAAAAAACTGCATTCAAATTTTTCATTTTAACTTTGGTCCAATTTTTGACCCATTTTCATGTTATTTATTTCCGAGTTTTCCGATGTGTTGTTATCAGGTGTCCCACAACTGGACTTCCGAGGTCCATAACTTTATCAAATTTCATCCGATTCCAACGTGTCATACCTTTTAAAGAATTGTGGTTTGATTCTCTAAAAAACTGCATTCAAATTTTTTATTTTAGCGTTGATCCAATTTTTGACCCATTTTCATGTTATTTATTTCCGAGTTTTCCGATGTGTTGTTATCAGGTGTTCCACAACAGGACTTCCGAGGTCCATAACTTTATCAAATTTTATCCGATTCCAAAGTGGCATACCTCTAAGGACTTGTGGTTTGATTCTCTAAAAAACTACATTCAAATTTTTATACCCGTTACTCGTAGAGTAAAAGGGTATATTGTATTCGTGCAAAAGTAAACCTGTTACAGGTAGAAGGAAGCGTTTGTTCAGGATCCGTATGAACGCTGAGATCTCGCACTCAAAAACATAAACATACACAGCTGCTGGTGCAGGACAAAATCTGGTTGCGCTGGTGCATATTTATATTAAGTTGTTTAGCTGAGTAACGGGTATCTAATAGTCGAGGCACTCGACTATAGCGTTCTCTTTTGGTTTAGATAACGTTGACCGTTTGATTTCAATTAAATTTCTTTGTTTTCATTTCTGCCATTTCAAAATAAAAGTCAATTAAGTGCATCAATTATTCAATACAAAGAACAAGATAAAAAGAAAGTATAAATTCTCATTAAAAGTTATAATATGCCATTACATTCTCCGCTCTTTCTCTGTCATACTCATATTTTTTTGGCCGCTTGGTAACAGTGAACATGGAAAAACTTTTATGGCCAAGCCGGCAGAGAGCGTTGCCTGTAACCCAGGACAACGGAGAAGGACAAATGACAGGACATTCGATATCCCGGTCTAAAAACTCAGAGGAACATAAATCACTGCAGAGGAGTGTAACCAGCGGAAATGTGGCATGTGGCCAGAAGGATTTGCAATGCGTTGACCGTAAAGTTGCATAATTTTGTGATTATCGAATCGATACTATTGTATGGCCAAACCGAATAACAAGTATATCAAGAACAATACCAGCTATGGAAATATAAAACTTCGTCAAAGTTCACTGACCGTTAAATTGGCAAATAAAATCAAATGAGTCATTGGAAAAAGTTTTGCTTCTTGAATCGAGGAAAAACTTTAGAACTTGACATTTATTTTTGGGGAAGGAGAAAGTCAACCTTAAGTGGGTGTCACTCAATAATTTCTGTTTGACAGATGGTATCATAAAAATGGATTTTCTGCAATATATACATTTGGAGACAGACATTATTCTATTATTAAAGTAATTACGATAGTAACGTAATTTAATTGTATAAGTTATAGGAAAATATATTGCTGACTATTAAATTAATAATAAAGTATCCAACTTATTTTCTGAAATACTTAAACAAAAACACGCAAAAAATTTCCCATTTCAATAAATACACTTCGATTAAGCCATCAAGTACGAAATTTATGGATTGGAGCCGAAGGATCCATTTAATTCCATAAGCGAACACAATTCACTGGCCGACATGCAAATGACAGGACTTCAATAACTCATCAGAAAAGCCTTGACCAATAAACCGATGTTTCCCCCTCGACCGCGAAGCTTTTGAATTAATTGATCAGCCAAGCTGGCTCCAACGCAGCCCAATAAACGAATTGCCACAAAAAAACTGGAGGCTAAAAAATGTGTTCATAAATTGTATACCCATTGGGGGCAACAAGGACTCGCTTTTCCGTATTTTTGGGGCCAAGTAAAAAGTTAAGCTCCTGACCCATCCAGTTCCCTGTTGCATTCGATTTATTCGATCTCGCATCGGCAATCGAAACTTCCACTCAATTTATCTCGCAACCAACTTGGCAGCAACTTGTTCCTTTGTGGTTTTAAGTAGCCACTGGACTTTGCCACGACTTGCGGCGGATGGGAAACGGGGGAAAGTCCGGGGAAAGTGGTCAAGCAAAAGGAAAACTTTTTTATGCTCAAATTGAATTAAGCTGTAGGAAATTGGAAGAGAAGCTATCTATTAAGTGGATGGAATGTTAAGTACGATTGGGTTAGGGTCTTGGAATATATTAAGTCGACTAATCTTGAACAAAATCATCCTTCTTGATGCTCAAAACTTTACCAGAAAAATCAACATTTATCTTCGACTAGTAATCAACCATAGAAAAAGGTCTTCTTCGCTTAATTCAGTTTTCTTAAATAGGTTTTAATTTAAAAGTTGCATAGTGTTTTTGGAATACTTAGAATCCATGATTAACGTAGTTATTAAGAAATCTTCTCTAGTTTAGAATTAAAATATATTTTCTTTCAAAACTAGATTTATCAAAATGTGAATTTAAAAAAATCATATTGCTAAATCTTTTGCTATTGAAACTCAATCCGCTGTCTAGTCGATTAACCAAGGGCAAAATCAACACCTACAGCTCCGCTTCAACATGAAAGTTGGCCCAACACGACCTGACCTCAACCTTAACCGACATGGAAAATCACTTACTAGTCGCTTTCCCGGAACAAAAAGGACCAAAAAAAAAAAGGTTCAGGTTAATTTATTGATGATGGCGCGGCTCCCGAGGATGTTTATGAGCCCAAGCCACAGGCCCATAAATTTGCGGTAAAGCAACAAATCATCTTCATTATTCTTTTCCGCAGCAGCATCATCGCTGTGATTATTAAGTTAGGAAACAGGTGAGTGGAGTTCATGGGGGATCACATTATCCCGGCATCATTGGCCCATGAAAATGCCTGTTATTTGTAGGTTATTTTTTCCCCTGCCACTGATTTTTGCCTCATGTGCAACGAACTTAATCGCAAACATATTGAATAGGCCAGTGTGTGTGTGTTCTGCAGAAAACAGATCTGAAGTGGAGGCACGAGCCGCTTATCAATAAATTACCAGTCCCCGGCAGGCAGAGAAAAAAATAGGTAAACATTATTATGTAAATGCAGTGTTGATAAAAAGTCATGACTATGCGCATAAATCACAAAATGGCGAGTGAAGGAAACAAGGGGAACCACAAATATAAATGCTGAAAAATATGCAATAGCAAACATATGTGGAGTGCTCGGTTATGCGGAAACTCAAATTTTGCAGATGCAAAAAGAAAGTATGGCAATTGTAATAAATAAAATAACGCGTTACTGGTGAAAAAAAATTTATGATTACAATTTATAAAAAAAAACTTGGTTGAACAATAAAACAATCAAAAATAATAGATTGAGTTCCATCTTATTAAAATAAAGCTCAGTACTTATATATAAAAACATTTAAAATCAAGATAAACCAATAGAAAGATGTGATAATAAAATTCGCCATTAAAACCCTTTTTTAATATGTAGCAAAAAATGGCAAAAAGTAATTTTTATCTCATTGTCATTTTCATAAGAATATTTCTCATCCTTAATATAAGTATTAAGTTCTTCAGTTCATTATAAGCTTTCACCAGCTCTGCTTTTATAAACCCTATAAATCCCACCTCACATCACGCACCCACCAAGTCCCCTAAAATCCTGAATGCCAAATATAACTTTTTTTTGCCCGCGCGGAAACGCTTACAAAAACTGGGAAGAAGCAACGCAATTCATTTTCCCCAACCTCCAAATGGATTTTCCATGCAAATGGGCGAGTGAACCGGCAATATTTAAGCTCGACCAGGAAAAAACTGTGTGAGGAACAAAAGAGAATTGCGAAAAGAATGGTCCAAAAGTCACGTTAATTTTTAGCACTTGAAAAGCACGGCGAGGAAAAGCAGCCAGAGGAAAACATTTCGCACGTCATTTTGAGCCAAGGAAATTTGTAATGCAAAGTTGTCCAAAACAGTGTTAAAATAACTCAAGACGGGGGAGGTGGAAAGTGTGGGAGAAGGCAACCACAAAATGAAATTCAAATAAATAAATTCACACACGCGCAGGCAAAACGAAATAGGGGATAAGTATTGTAAATTTTGGGTAAAAGGCAAAACAATTTCATTTCATTGAGTGGAGGGCGGGGCAAAATGGGGATAGCAGATACTGCCTTTGTCAGCAAAACGCACACAAATAAAATTGAAAATTGCCTAAAGGAATCCTGTTGAGATACCACCTACAAATCGTAGTTCGAACATGTAAATGGAAAATTAAAAAAAAGGTAAAACTAACATTTTGAAATACACTTTGAGTTTCAGAGTTGAATAATTTACTTGGGGAATAATTTCATTAGTCAAAAATAAAGAATTTGTTAATTAAGAAATAAAAAAAGTTTTATAAATCATTTTAAAATAGTATCAGGATTTTAATTATACAATCATGGTTTGTGAGCCTAACTCACTGCTAATAAAAAATCTTATCAGTAGATAATAAAACTAATATGAAAATGTAATAATCGATAGATAATAGCTAAATACAATTAACAACGTGGGATAACGAGGTTTATCTGTGAAACTAATTGATGATAAGCGTCAACATTTAATCAAGCTAAAATAGGGTTGAAATTAATTCGAAATAAATGCCATTTATTTTATTTAAATTACATCAGGTAGCTTACAAAAATAAATTGAATGATTTAGCAGGCTTTTGCCAGAGAAAGGTAAGCAAACTTTTGTGACTAACTTTAACAACATATTTGCTTAGCAGGAAAATCCAACTCATACCATTCTCTGCACACTTTCCCCCTGTCCTTTGGTGCATAGTTTTGCCCGATCGAAGGCAAAGCAAACTACAAATACGGGACAAAGTAAAGGAATGCCTTATTTGGCTTTGGGCCAGATGTCAAGGATATCAATCGATGTACGTTCCGTTCGTCCTGGGCTGAGTAATCTCGTGTGTGGCATTTGTAAACAGGTCTCCGAGCTCCGCTTTTCCACTTTAAGGATACGATTTTTCTCGTTATGCAAAAGCAATTGTCTCCGGCATTTTCTTGTCGATTTTAGGCAGCAGGACAAACCACTTTTTATGCCCTCCAGCGCGTGTGGGCCATTTTGATTTTAACACAAAATTATTCACCATAAAAGTGACGGCTTAAAAGGATTGTGGGCATAATTTACAAGTAATCCCAAAGGATTTCATGTGAAAGTTCCACGAGGAAAAGTTTGCTGCGTTCTGGCGCGTGAAATCATCATTTTTCGCTGCTGGGGGCTTCTCTTTGAGTTCTGGCCTAATTGTTGGTTAAAACTTTCAGCTGCGCATTAAAAAGCAATTAGCATTAAAAATACAGCACATTTTATGAAAGCCAGTAGCGGCTAATTACAAATCTCATTTGAGAGTGTGTGCTTTGGTGCAGCATTGAAAAACTTTGGCCACAAAACCCGTCCAAAAGGATAATGTCAAAAAGTTGTCTAATGACAAATAAAAGACACAGGATGTGAAGGCCTAAGTAGACTACTTTCCTCTCTGATTTCATTCCATTTCTCTGCCTTGTTCTTCCGCATGTGTCATTTGTCTAAGTGCAGTTTGAGTGCCTGCAAACTGGTTTTGCTTTGAGGTTGAACATAAGGAAAACTTTCTTTTTTAGCCCTCTCTATTTTCACTCTAATCTTAAATTTACATAGTCGCCAGAATATTCTCCCCCTACCAAAAATTCGTTATTTTTCAGCTTATCTGCAAAATTAAGCTTTATGCCGCCAGCTGAAATCACAAAGAGCTTTGATAAAATTCCAACCCTCCTTCAAAAGACAAATGGGCCACCATCATGTAGGTTGTCACCTAAAAGTGTGTGCAACACATTTTTGTAATAAAGTTAAATTATGCATCAAAATGTACGAAATTCCACAGGCTGCTGTTGTATCTCGCTGGAATGATTAATTACAATGGCCAGCACCTTGGCATTAGCACACACTCACAGGGTAAAGGAAATGTGATACACCCACAACCACCCACTCAGTTTGGATGTTTTTGTGGATGGGTGCACTGAAGACAAAAAGGGATTCCATTTAAGCCCTTTATTTTACTGACGAAATCATCGGATGGACTGACAGACAGACATAGCTAGATAGATTTGTAGAGAAATGAGGACTTCACAGTAAGCACAGTAATAGTATAATAACTAAAGAATGAAATTTGAATGCAGATTATTAGAGAATCACTATGTCACTTTGATATCGGCAAAGATATGCCCTCTATAAGCCATCTTTTTATAAGTCATCAGAAACTGAAACAAGCCATCAACAAGATTGCAGATTATTAGAGAATCAAACAAGAATTAAGAAGAATGTTATGGACTCTAAAAGTAAATCGTAAGTCAATCGTAAATTTATAATTATCATAAATATTCGATTATTTATTTTCTTAAATTTTTTTCTCTGTATATGTGGGTGCGTGAACTTTTATGGCTGGCTTCACAATTTAACCCAAGTCAAGACAAACAAACAAACCCACAATGATAGAAAAAATACGCAGAAAAACAACAGAAGGGCGAAGAAAAGTAAGTTGGAAAAGTTTAAGAGCGGGGGAAACTAAAAAAGATTAGTGTGGGCTAATTGTTTGAAGTGATTTTTTTATCGACCTGCGAAATCAAGGTTGGCAATAAGTGGAAATAATGGAAACTGAAGAGCAAACGTTTATTGGAGCACTGGGAAATTGATACGAAATCGACCACCAAAAAGTATGTATTTTCTTTCAGACGACAACCTTGATGGTCGTGTTGAGTCCTGAATGTCCTTGCGGGTTCAATGGCTGTGATGACGTGTCAGCTGATGCATGAAATATGAGGTGCAGCAATAGTTGTCGGGTAGCCAACCCAAACTATGATTAATGCAGCACATGGCAGCAGTTGAAAATGCCAGTGACAATGGTATTTTCACTCCCTTCTGGCACTTGACAATTGCATTCCATGGTATTCGTTCTGTTTCTGTTCACAATTCGCATTTCAGTATGCAAATCAAACAGAATCTTCGCATATTTCATGTACTATCAACTAAGCCACATTCTGCACAAGACACGTATTGCGGGAGGAGGAAAAGTCGGAGGAGGAGTCCTCTATATACTGCCAGTGGTCACAATAAATCAGTGTTTAATGTAATGAACTTAATGTGTAACTTGCAACACTTGACTGGACAGGCTAAAGTCGAGACTTCAAGTTGAATAATCAAATTAGAGAATAAAGGCAAAAGAATGGATAGAGAATTTAAGTCAGATTACGCTTATAAGCTTATTTACATGATTCGGTGATGGCTAAATAAGTTGTTAAATTAATTGTGTTTTAGTAAATGTAAATTAAGTGCCGAAATTACTCTTATTTTTAAATATTTTATTTTTCTGATTTTCATATTGAGCTCAGCGAAATTTTCCCGGAACCCGAACCCTTGTTCTTATTCTAATATATTTTTTAACAAACACCACAAATTGATTACCAAAAATATGTATAAGTCAAATAACATTATAAGACTCGAAATTAAAATTCCCAACTTATAATTATTAAAATAAGAGCAGATATTTAATAGAACTAACAGGAAATTAAAAAGATACCGCATAAACGCACCTAAAATCAGTTGCACATATAAACACGCCATTAACTTTCATGGAACTTCCTTAAAATTCCACTTTCGCTAACTTTTCAAACCGCTTTTCCAGTCAAGCAAAGTTGCCACATTCGACATGTGTTCAAAACAGTTGCCACCTGACACTTTTCCCTTGCTGAAGGACCAAGGGAACAGCCACTAAATGCAACTTCAGAAACAAGATGAGTATTAGGGACTTTCAAGGCTCTGAGAGCCCTTTTCCAAACAATTGTTGGCCAGGGATTGTGAGGAAATGCGCCACAAGAGCGCTATTAAAATAAAACGTGCTGAAAGCGTCGAGCCTGACGACTCCTGCCAATCGACCAGGAGCAGGATTCAAGGATCTAAAGACGCGGCCATTGTACGCACTGAAAAGTCAACAGCAGCGGCAAAAAAGCGTCGCGACAACAATGGCGAGAATAAGGAAAAACCAAGGCAAACAGACAAAGGACAGGGAAAAAAGGAAAGAATATCAGCTGCACAGAAAAAAAAATTGACGACTGATGAGCAAATCAACTTTGTATTATTCCAGAATAAACTAACACCTACTTGTGGCAAAACCACTAAGACTTTTTTACAATTTAATATTATTATAAATGTATTTGCTCAAAAGAACATTTATATGTAAATATATTTTAAGTTTTTCTATTAACATGGTAATATTTTCGATAAGACTTTTATGATTTACTCATTACCAATATTTTAATATTTTTGTTCCCTACCATGTTGATATATACCATCTTATAATAGAATCAAAATATATTTTATTTGATTTAATACTTTTAAATATTTGGTTACTATCGCTACTGTGAAAGGGAATTGAGTTTCACACTGCACACAACAAAATCAAGCATCTGGTTTCACACAAAAAAACGTATTTCTAATAACACTGATATTGCCAAAGTTATTTTAATAATACGAGAAAAGGTACAACACTAAACAAGTCGATATTTCCTCCTTTTAAGTGTAGCTTTAGTAACAATGTAAGCATAAAAATGGAATATTATGAAGCCACGTGTAGCTGGATTCTGGTGTTCAAATCACGTAGCAGACATTTCGTTGCAGGTTGCGTATACGTCGCGTGGGACAAGAGCATACAAGATAACGCTTATTATCTGAACGCAGAATATGGGAAAGAGATTCTAGTAGAGCCTAGAGAGTTAAACCATTTTTCAGCTAATGTCTTTTTAAGCGGCATTCGGGTTTTTTCCATTTTCAATTTGTGTGCCAGTACGCGGCTTACAATTTTCCCTTTTCTTGGTGACGTTTTTGTTGTCATGCGAATCATTAACGCTGAGCGCTCAATTAGCTAATTATGCAAGCCAAGCGATGAGGGGCGGCTCACAAGTGGGCGTGGCCCTGGCGATGAATTACCAGGACAATACTGCTGATGACTTGCAGGATGAATGAGAGCTGGCTCATTAACTCACAGAAGGAATCAGAAAAAAAGGCGCAAGATATATTGCTCTTATCTTGTTGCATGTTTGAAAAAGAGAGTTAAGTAAGGACTTCTTTGGATAAAAAACAATATGTATTTTGATACAAAACTGTTAGCTCATGACTATATTCTTGTTTTGTTGCTGTATATTCCACAGCACAATAGCAAAAATATAGTGCATTTTCTTTTTTAAAAACACAACCTCAAATGAAAAAACAATCCAGAAAAGTCCCTTGCATAAATTCTTAAACAAACAGACTAAAGAATAAAACGTTTGTTTAGCTGTCTAATAAAAAACCTCTTAATTTATCAAACTCTTCTGTCAGAAAACCCTCCTTATTTTGTATATGCCGTAATCGTTTAGTTCCCTTAACCTATCTCAAAGTGATTACGATTAAAAAGTCATGTGATACATTAGGTTGTCCCTCTTTTTTTCCACTCCTTCGCGTTTACTTCGTCCAAGGGGCAAAAGTAAATTGTCATATATCATAAATGAGCAGAGCCAAGTTGACTTATTAAGTGCCAGCCACGGCAGCTTTCTCATCATCCACGGGAGCGTATCCCCGCTACCTTTACCCATATCCTGCCCTGCATGTCCTTTGTCAAGCTGTCACTGAATGAGTGTGTTTTTGTTGGTTGTGTGACCCTGCGGGTTGTCGTCCTCACATATGCATGCAAATGAAAAAGAAAGCAGCCAAAGTGGCTCCTTACTCTTTCCCTGGGCTTACGTCGTGCGACACAATTGCCTGGATGAGGAGCTCGTGGCCATCCATCATGTGTCCCCTGGCAAACGATGCATTCCATTTGTCATTACTGCCGCGGCCACCTAAAGTAATGCACGTTCTGGGGCCAAGGCATTAATAAGAACTCGCTGGCTTTCCTACTCTATCGATCATAGGAACAACTTTAATTTTAGTAAACAAATTATCTTTGATTTAAGTTCATAAGACCAATTCAAAATAATGTCGGATTAAGACAATCCACGGATCATTCTTTTAACAGAATTTATCACCTATATTGATTTTCAATTTTTTTTAATTTTTGAAGGAAACTAAAAATATAAAGCATCATAATAAAATGAACATAAACATAAACAACCGTTTTAAATTCTAGATAAACACCACCATAATAAATATTCTTTAACTTGAAAAATAAATGTCTTATGCTTAAAGAAATTCCAAACTTAAGAAAAATATTGTTTAAAAACTCATTTGAATTTCCAAATAAATAAAATAGTCCCAACCATCTGATAAACTTAACTCTTCGACAAGAAAACTTAATAAATGTTGTTCAAAAGAAAAACTAAACTATCCTTACAAGAGAAACTTACCATTAAGGGCAAAAAATCTTCGATTGACTGATATAGAAAATGATTTTATTCTTTATATAGAAAACAAAGAACACGCAGCAATTTAGTGGGTACGAAATGACTAACCTAATCCTAAGCCGTCGAACTAATTTAATGCTGACGCTGGGACTTGTTTACGCCATTTTCCGTTTTTTGCCCCCCAAATAGCGTGGGATGCTGGCCAATGACGTCGATATCTGCCAACACAGGTTGAATAGCAACCATTTGAGATTTATTTCACTCTTAATACTATTTTTCCCTTTTTTATTTTCCCGGAAATGTTGACACTTTTTCTCCATATGCGCTCAGTAATATGCAAAACTTTTTTATGTCTGCGACATTGATTGACGTACAAATCAAAAGTTGAGGAATGTAACTGAAGTGGAAAAGTGCGCTGGGAAATGCAAATGAAAATGCGTCGTTGTGCATATGCATGTCAACTTGAGGGAGCATTCAACGATTCACTTGCAATCATAAGTTACAATTTCAGAGCTGTGGGTAAATTGAAATTAAATTTTCCCGGAAGCAAATGAAACTGCGATGCAGTCTGTGGCGTTAGGAAAAGCGAGGAAAACGCCAGGGAAATTCTCTGTCCTGCGAACGAGCAGCTAATTGTCAAACACCAGCATGAGTACGTGTGTGTGCGTGTGTCTAAGGACGAAGGCCCTTGGGGCCGGAAAATCAGGTTACACGAGTGGAAAACCCAACGCTTTTCCAAAGCGCAATGTTGTCGTCGGAATTGCCTTCTAATTAGTGTTTATTGTTTCTCGTTGCGCGAAAGGTGTGGGCTAATTGTGATTATCGTTGAGCTTGTGTGGGTTTTAAAGGAAGCTGGGAAACAAACATGCATTTAGGGCTCAAGGAAGTGACGTCAGGCGTCAAAGAATTGCCAGGAAATTCTTTGCCACTTGGCAAATTCAAAGCCTGAAAGCCAATACGTTTATATCGTATTTCTGTGATTAGTTTTCTTCTTCCTTAATGCCTACAAATGTTATAAAGATTTGTTATTCTAAGTAATATTAAATATTAAGACATTATCTTAAGAACTTTATAAGGTCGAGGAACAATTTCTAAAAAAATATTTCAAAATTAAATATCCTCAAATTGTGTGTAACAAAATTAAGCCATGACTTGGTGGAAACATGAAAATAATATTTGCCTGAAATATTATTATTTACTTATGAAAATTGTAAGTTAAAAAAGAACTACAAAAATCGTAAACAGTTTACGCTCATTTTCCACTTATTCACTTAAAACTCCCAAGAGATTTAGTTAATAAGTGAAAATTGCTTAACATTTTTTAACTCACCTTATTAGATACTTCTGATTTTGTATCGTTGCTTTCTTTTAACGCTTCCTTTTATCGCACTTTCAGCCACTCGAAATTCCGTTCTAGTTTATCTAATTTTTTTTATTGAGCTCCGGACACAATCAAAACGAAAGTCCTTGAAGGGAGAGCAGCAATTGAAGCGTAATTATTTGCTACGGCGCATTTCCTTGGCCGTGTGGCGTCGCTGGTCAAATGGCCAGAACCGAACCTAAACCGAGCCGGACGGAACGGAACGGAGAAAGTCCGGACGGAGTGGCACCGACACCCACGTAACTTGGCACTGGGTCAGTGGCGCAGCATGGGATTCGGCGTTGTTATTGCTGTTGCCGCTGTGATTGGTGTCCTGTCTGTGAGTCTGAGCCAAGTAATCAGAATAATTACATGGCCCTAATGGCAGCGAAGGAAGAGGAGCTGGCAGCAAAATGCAGAACCCTTGCTCATTTTCCAGTTGGCAAGGGATTGGCCTGGGGAATTCCCGACTGCCTATGAAAAAATTTGCTATGCAATTGGTTGGGCAAAAATGTACTTCCTGTAATAAGATTTTGTCTGTATTTGCTCATCGCTATTTTCAAATGTTTTTGGGTTTTATTCAATTTGCATAATCATGACTTCTTTAGTGTTGTTTAAAAAAAAGCGTATTTAAAGAAAATTTAAATCATTTTTACACTGAAAAGCACAACGCTGTAATTTAAGCAAAATAAAAAAGTGTTAGTTATCCTAAACAGCCGCATTTATGTTAATAAAACTCACATGAAATTCGAGTTGTCACAAGAAGGCTCAAGGACACAGGCTGTTATTTTGATTTTATTTGTGTTTATTCGTAAGCAGATATGACAAATATTCGGTGTTTTTCCTTTACTTCCCCCTACCTACAAAATAATATCCTTACTTTTTGATTAGTTTTTGTTGCTCACTCGTCCAACCGAAATAAAATATAATAACAACAAAATCAAAACAACCGCAGGCGGTGGGACATTAAGTGATGTAAGCGTGACACGAATCAAATAAATAATCACGAACGATTCATGATTCACTTGTTGCTAACTCAAGCGGAAAAATTGAATTATAAGCACTAAACTTGAACTTAGGAGGGTGTATATATACTTTAAAATAATCATTTATTTTTCTTTAGCGTATCCTTTTAAATTAAATTCTTAAATAAATTATCCTTGTCTATAATATTTTAAAATTTAATTAACAATTTTCACTTGCTCATCTCTAATCAGGACACCATATGCCGGCATCTTAAGACTATAACAACAACAAATCTCATCCGCATTTAAACACAAATTGTTATCAATACATTAAAGCAAACACAAACGTTCACCGTACCGGCAAAATTTACGAGTGTTACGATAACGGCGGCAAAATCAAAACAAATTATGTGGCATTCGCGTCCGAATCCTTACAGGACTTATCTTCCGGCCGTGCGGCTTGCTTATATAGGTTTTCACGTTAACAGAAAGGAACGCGCTTCTGTTAAACTTAAACCCACCACTCTGTTAGTGTAGAAAATAGCGATGGGAGAAGCATCGAAATGGAGATGGCCGAAGACTTGATTTTTCAATCGATAACCACCGATTGGGATGACGCCTCCGCTAAATATGGAGAGTGTGGTTGCTAACCGAGTAACATCTTCGCTAACATCGGTGGGTGCAGTCGCTAAGTCGATTGTTACCATCGATAGTGACATCGACATTTACACATCTCTACCAGGCAAAGTGGACCTTTCTGTTTTTTAACCGAATTTTTTAATTCAATCTAACAAACAAAGTGAAAAAACGAGTAGAAAACGGTCGGCAAAATGTTCGGTACCCCTAAAGTGTTTGCAATCTGATGAAAAATCGGGCGGGAAAAGCAGAGAGAGCTCAAATTCAGTGAGAGAAAAAGTGCGCGTGTGGGGAGAAGAAGAAAAGTGGAAATACAACGCTGAAAATTGTCAGCGGCAAGAAACGTTTTAAACAATTGTAATGTGCTGATACCGCCAAATAAAATCTATTAAAATGACGGAAACCTTCGACGAGGAGCTTTTCGAGACGCGATTGGAGGCGCTGAAGGACACGCAGGAGGGCATCCAGCAGATGTCCAACTGGTGCCTGCAACACCGTTTGAACCACAAGAAGATCATCCAGTGCTGGCTAAACGTCTTCAAAAGAGGTGAGTCAAAGTCCTTGGTGGTCTGCATCCTTTGCTCCCTCAGCTAATGGTTCCCCTGACTTCCGCAGTTCGCGTGGACCACCGCCTGGTGCTGTTCTACCTGGCCAACGATGTCATCCAGTACAGCAAGCGCAAGCGGTACGAGTTCGTCGAGTGCTGGGCCACAGCCCTTCAGAGAGCCACCACCATGGTGCGGTAAGTATTCCCCACCGGAAGGATACCACGTCCACGTTTTCTAAAACCAATACTTGTTCGCTTGCTCAATACTTACTTAATTTATTGGAAAGCATCTAGTAGTTGTTCGTCATTCCCTATCAAATTACGCGTACTCAATACAAATGTAAATATGAATACCTACAATTCTATATTCATAATTTAGAGATCGAATCTAAACTGTATAATTTGAAGTATTAAGGGAGCTGTACTTCGTTGCCTACACAATTTTTCTACTTCAAAAATATAGCATTAGGATACATAAACAAAATCCCGATCTTTCCGAAACGTAAAACATTTGTAAAGGATATAATTGCAAACCTCTAAAGCTGTACCTAGTTGCCTATCAAGTTTCTCCCGTTCGATACGATATCGTATGATTAGAAACTGGCATTCATATTTTGGAGACTGAATTGGACCCTTGCAATAACCCACTTAATAAAGATATATGCAACTGAATACAGCCGAAATCTGACTCTTCATATCAGATTAAACATCAATAATCCGATTTTGTATATAGCCGTTTTATCTCAAGCAAAACATTTAACGATCATATCAATTAGACTATCCCCTGCGAAGTTATACCAATATAATTGTCATTTTCCCTCCAGCGACGAACGCGTCAAAGACAAAATCCTGCGAATCTTCAAGATTTGGGAGCAACGTGAGATCTACAACGAGGAGTACCTAAGCGACTTGAGCGGCCTGCTCAACATTGCGCCGCCCAAAAAGTCCCAGATCGATGTCAGTGACGAGTTTCAAAACGGCACGTTGATAGCCCAAGTGCGCGAGTGCGTCGAATTGGCTGAGACAACCGACAAAAGCATGCAGAAGCTCCCCAAGCCGCCGACATTCGAGATCGAGGTCATCAAGCAGCAGCTGAAGGACAAGAGCCACTCCGGGGACATCGAGAAGGAAGTGGAGCGGTGCGTGGCCTTCATCAATGCCTACAATAAGAACCTGCAGAACGAGATTAAGAGCCGGAAGGCGGTACTAGCCAGTATCGAAGCGGCTAAGAAGTTTTACGAGCATCAGGGAAAGGAAGTGAAAGTGGTGGCCAGTGTAGGTTGATCTAATGAATTGAAACAAATATTTAAAAGTCTAAACCAACTTAATCTTTTGCAGGCCTATAAAAGCTTTGGCACGCGCATTAAAATAGTGAAAAGAAAGTTGGACGAGACCATACCCACCCTGGCCAGTCCAATACCTTCGCCCGACGTAAATGCTCCTTCGCCCGAGCGCGATGCAGATCTCCAGCTGCCTGAAGAAAACAATTTGCCACTGGTACAAATACCTATAAAAAATCAATTTTACTCAAATTAATTTTGTTAATTTTCTTTTAAGAACCTATTTGGCGGCAGTCTAAATGGCTTCACAAGTTATCTGGATGGCGGCAAGCTCCCCTTTGACATAAATGACTTCAAGCGGGACTCGAAGGATCGGGGAAGTGCCATCGAGGTGATCGGTTCGCGATCGGATGACGAGGCCTATGTGCCGAGTGCCAATTTCTACAAGCCCGAGCCCATTTCCAGTTCCGACAGCAGCGCCATACCGGGTCTTGGCGGAGGTGGATCCGCTGAGTATACCCCCAATCCGCCCCTGTTTGGCTCTAGCAGCCAAGAGCAATATGTCCCGCCACCACCCTCGCATCTTTACGGAGGCACTGGCAACGGAGGAGGCAATCAGGAATACACGCCTGCGCCGATGCCACCGCCACCGTTGCCACCATCTCTTGGACCCTCTAGTGGATCGGCGGATGATTTCAACAGCACGTGGAATATGAGCATGTCCTGGACGCCGCTGGACTCTAGTTTAAATAGTAGTGGAGCGAGCTCCTCTTCGTATGCGAATCAATCGACTCCTCACTCACCGCCTCACTTTGAGAGAAAGGGCAGCTCGACGGCCGCTCCCCTCGAATATAGCGAGCATCTGCACACCAATTCCGCAGCGCTGGGCGCCGAGGATGTGGACCATCGTACCCTGCAGCTCCCGCCAGCCTTCGATTTTGGGGCCAAGTTAGGTTTGAGCAAGGACAAGTCTAGGCAGCTGGTCGACATTGATCACAGGAATTTAATATCTCTCACTGGTTCGCCAGGCGGAGCAGAGAAGGTAAATAAACGTTGTATTGATGATATACCCTTTTTCCATCATAGATTTTGTTTAACAGCATGTGCTCTTATTTTAGTTTACTTACTAGTATTTTAATTACATCTAATTTTTTTCGTTTCAGGACTTTGGCGGCGGAGATGTGGACTACCGAATTGTGCCCAATCCTAATGATGAAGGCATCATGGCTCCCCCTGGTAATAACTATACCAAAAGCAAAACCAGTTCACCGCTTAAATCCAATGCCAGTACGTGCGAGAACAACTATATTTTATTACAAATCTAAATTACAAATATAATCTCTCAAGCAGGCTCCTCATCTGAATCGGATCGCGTGGATGGAGCTGCCCGCTATGATCCCGCTGATATGGTGATTGATATGGACATGTCGGACGATGATATTGATGAGTCACTGAGAGGTAATGAAGAAGCCAACTCCTTGAAGTAAATGTTTTAAATTTGTTTTAAAACCAATTATACTTTTAGAAGCCAAGGAGGATAATGGAGATGCAGATGCCGAGGCCAACGGCGCCTTGACGCCTTCGCGTCCTGTTTTGCTAGAAACTCCGGCGGAATTTGGTAATCCCTGGGAGACCAACAATAGTTTTCTGGGTCAACCTTTGCCTGATGAAGAAGATCAGCAGCAGCAACATCAGCAACATGAGCAGCAGCAGCATCAACAGCAAGATCTCCAGCAACATCATCAGCATCAGCAGCACCAACATCAACAGCAGCAGTCCTGGAACCAAATGAATCCCATGCAAATGGGAGGTGGTGGAGCACCACCACCACCTCCGCGACCTCCCTTTGGGCCACCCTTTCCGCCCTTTCAGCGTTTCCCAGGTCCTCCGATGAATGGTCCCGATGGCATGCAGCGCGGGCGTGGCAGAGGGCGGGGTTGGAACGGACCCGGACCGGGGCCATTTAGACCACCTTATCAACGGATGCCTGGCCCAGGATTTGATGGGCCCGGGCCTGGACCACGTCCATTCTTTCCAAGAGGAGGAGGACCCGGCGGTCCAATGCGGGGACGCGGACGCATGCGTGGTAAAGCTTGGATGATGTAATTACGTATTATATAGATTTAAAAAAGAGAGAATCCCTAGTTTTAGACTTGCCCTATCTCACTTTGATTTAATTTAACAAAAACGTGTATTGTATAGAACAGATAACACATTAACCCCAAACAAATGTCTTGGTTTCCCTTTTGGGCGGTGGGCAGATGACGTTGGCCGAAAATATTGTACATTACATTGTATAATACTGCCTGCCCAAGATTTTTAATTTTTTCAATGTAAAATTAATAAAGTTAAAGTGTAATTTTTGACTTATTTCACATAAGAATCAAAAATAAAACACAAGTTACAAGCAAAAGTTAAATAAAATTAACCACGAGCTTCGTTGAGTTATTTTCTTGTTTCAAATAATAAATAATGGCAATTCATGATAACATTTACCGCGCTTCACTCATCATTCGTTAAGTCAACGTCCGTAGCCATCATCCAGGGGAGAATCTAAGACAAACACTTGAGAAGACTTTCAATTTACACTTTCATTATGAATTAAGTTTAGTGTGTTGACTTAGATTAATTCTATATTCTATATTTACTAGTTAATGCGCTTTTGATTATAGTGCTTAGTGCTTAACATAGATATACATTATTGTAAATAGTTATAAACATAGTCCAAAATGAATTGTAAACTTGGTTGAAAAATAACATGCTCTTCACTAATTGTCAAGGTTAAATAACAAATATATAAATATTTTAATTTATAGTTTAAGTTTATATGCCCTTGCAGAGAATTTTCAAATCCGAACTACTTAGCAAATCTTTCCCAAGATAGCTAGAGCATATAGTAGTCCGGTCCGGACTGCTGCCTACCCACAAACAAAGACGCTTTAGAATTGTGTATGTCCTTAGCTTTTAAACAAAGTGGTCAATCGTTTAAATGCAAGAAACCTAGGCATGCCTTACTAATCCTGATCTATAATAAATTTATATTTTTTACGTTCGGAGAATTTTCCCAGCTTTACAAAACAACTGACCAAAATTATATTACTCTCAGCAAGGCAATAAAATGATCTAGCAATAAAGAATCACAATAAAGTTTTATGTCTACAAAATATTTAACGGTTTACTGAAAAAAAGTGTCTTACCAATCTTCCAACTGAGTTAAAATTTTGTTTACATCTCGTCAATAATAATTAGTCAAAGAAATCATAATGACTTAGAAGAGTGGAGAGCAATTCAATGAGATTCATTTTGGACTCTAGCAATAAAATCTTAATATAGTAAGCTAAATTAATATTCTGTATTTAGTTTTATAAATACAAACATCAATGTGATATTCGAAATTTAAAACGTATTGTTTGAGACATAGCCTGTTTTATTTAGTGGAACACTGTCTTCCGTTTGGGTCCTGCATCCACCCACAATTCCCATAGCATTTACAAATGACTATGTTTAAATCAATTTTCGTCTACCGTTCGAAGGATCTAAGGATGCGACTGTGTTTTACCTGTTGACGTTTGCGGCATTTGATCACTTCTGTTTTGGAGTTCCCTTCAGTTTGAGTCGGAAGTCGGAACTCATTAATTCTCTGTTGGTAACTAATGTTTTGACCTTTGCGCTGGTTCATGGGTGTGGCACACTCCCTACTTAGCCATGCCGCTCAAATCTTAAGGATAACAAGGATACCCTTTTCGGGCTGAGATGAAAGTGTGGCGAATGTAAACAAATGTTCAGAAGAAATTTCGTTTGATAAATGGATGATATGTATGTTGAACGGGAAAAAACTTTTTAAATTTCGGATATTAATTAAGTATTTATTTTTAGTATTTTTTGGTATGATCTTAAATATCGTTAGAACTGGAAAACATAAAATGGCCTTTCAAATTAAGCAAAAATATCTTGAGTTCGTTAAATCTAAAAATGTAAATTATTTTTCAATAATTTGCGGAGTTTTTTTCCAATTCCAAAGTAAACTTCCTGAATGATTTTACCATTTACTTCTGTTCATTATTTAAAATAAAAAAATAATACCTCTTTCTTTTAAATTCAAATAATTAAAAAATCCATTTATAAAAATATTTTTCCGCCTGTTGAAATTTTGCAAAAAAGCCATTCAAAATAATTAAAATGTAAAACTCTTAATTTTTATTAGACAATTATTGCTTTCAGTTATTTACAATTATTATAATAGATTAAAAACTAACAGCCTTTATAAGTTTTCCACTAGGTCGAGAGTAGTGTTGCTGCAACACAGACGGGATGAAGGATGCTCCAACTGGCTAGTAGTCTCTGGAGAGCAACGTGACCAGATCCCCGATGTATGCCTGCGCCATTTGCAGGGTTTCGTATTTGGAGAGCCGCCGGTCGTGACCAAGAGATGGAACCACATCCCTCAATTTGTCGAAGGCATCGTTAAGGCTGTTCATCCTCCTCCGTTCGCGAGCATTGGCCGCCAGTCGCCGCTTTTTAAGGACTTCGCCGCCGAAACTCGCCGATGATGAGCTGGTCGAAGATGTGGATGATGCGGAGGATGACATGGAGGTAGACAGCTTGTCGTACGGTTTACTCCGCTGTTGTTTGTTCCATTGCTTTGAGCTCCTTCCCTGAATTTTGCCCAATGGATTCTCTTGATGCTGCTGCTGCTCCTGGACACTCAACATATGCTCCAATTCCAGGACAGCCGGTGTATCGTAGTACATCTCCAAGGAACAACTGTTGGTTCCATCAGACTGGCTATCGCTGGTACTGAATTCCTGCTGGTACATGAGCTGCTCCAACTGCTGGAAGGTATCGTTGCCCAGAAACTCGGGAACCGCTGGGGACTCGTCGGGGAAGTAAAATTGCTCCATTAGCTCGTTGTTGGTCAACATGTTTACGTTTTCAGGCTCAAAGGACAACTGAAGTGGCTAGTTGATGTTCGGGGCTTATATAGCTGCCTGCCGATGATCCAGCTCCTACGTGATTGGTTGAATTTATACACCTTCTACCTGATTCGCCGTCTCAGACTGAGCCGATCCTCTCAGGTACCAGAATATCTGCCTCCTGAGGATCAGTATGCCAGCCCGTGCCCTCAAAGTGGCTTGCGGTCAAAACGTTTAATTGCCTTTTGCCTGCAACTCTCGCTCCCTCTTTTCCCCCAGGTATTTACTGTATCCAGCTACAGGTCGACTTTTGTTGTTTGACCTGTCATTTGGCTACCGTCTGTAATCATACCTCCTTTGTTACGTGCACTGAAATCGACGTTATAGTCAAACAATTGCTGCCAAGGTCAGAATGCGAACAAGCAAAAAGGAAGCTTTTGCATCAATGATCCCTCTGGATCATCTTCATTGCATGTCTGTGGTCTAGTAAGTGTCGGTTTGATTGGGACAGAACAAAGAGGAACAATTTTGTTTGTGTGGTTTGCGACTTTCGATTTTAGGCAATTGTACAAACTTTATTGGGTCAAACTTAAAAAGATATTTTTAAAGTGGCTTTCTCCGAGCTTCCATTATTGGTTCACATGGAATGCAAATATATACAATCAAACTTCCATAAGGATAAATTATAGTTCGTACAGAAGTATCATAACTAAGAATTTTATGTAGTACAATACAAAATAAATTATTATTTACGTATATTTGAAATAAATTAAATGCTAATTATTATTTAGATTTTTAAGATTTATTCCATATTTAAGAATTTACATTTATTTTGTCGGTGCTACCTTAAATTGTTGTCTTCTTTTCAAATAAATTTAATAAAAAGCATAAAAATCTTAAAGGCGCATAAGAATTTATTTTAGAATATGACTAATACTTGATTATATTTTTAATTATATTATATATGTAAATTTAAAAACCAAGATTAAAAAACTTAATAGCGCAGCGGAATTAGTTTAAAACTATAATTTTATATTTTTATAATAAAATAATAATAATAACAATGTGATATAAAACTATAATTTTATATTTTTATAATAAAATAATAATAATAACAATGTGATATAAAACTATAAAGCATTTATCTTAAATTCTGCTACAATCTGTTACTCCCACACCCCATAGACATCCATTTAGACGCTCTACTTTCCACACAGTAATCACTTTGAAATCTATCCCGGCTCAAGCCCACTTTCAAGTGGCCGCATCGAAAGGTTAATTAACTCCACAGACTCGCAGTATTAGGAGGAAAATCAATTCGAAGAGTTCGCTGAATTTCTAAAGAAAACGGCCAAAACAATTGGAAAACACTGGCCAACCGAAGAAGCGCCGGGCATGGCTAAAGAGTACAAATGATGCCACTGCCACTGCAAGATGGACCAGATATTTCACACAAATTGTCAAGGAACAAAGTCCCGAGGCCGACAAAGGATCGTGACGTTTGATCTTGACGGTGATGATGATCGCTGATGGATCGACATCGAACGACTTGGCTGGGAGTGCCACGCGACCGCAGCTTAGTGGAAGTCCTGGCCCAGATCAGGCATTATGCTGCAATATTTTCGGGAGAAAGGTTCGCGGATAACCTAAAGATCGGCAACACCCCCGAAAAAGAGGGCCTGGGATTTCCAATTAGCATTTCATCCAGCGCTACCTGTGATCTCGAGAGGTTTTTTCCTTCGGCCTGTCAAAATAGCAACAATAGGTAGTTGGTTGGTGGGCGGTTCTGGTTGAAAGTAGGCACCTCTCTGTACCCGTTTCTTTTATGCTGACCAACAATAGGTCAACTGATGATAATCCCGGCCTGAGTCAGTCGGTTGCGTGTCTCTGGGTTTTCCCTGCCAGATTAATCGTTTTCGTTTTGCGGATTAGTTGTTGGCGCTAAATTGCGAAAATGCGATTAGAAGTCGAAGTCACAAGGAATTCCATGGGAATCACTCCTTGCCCGGCACTTGTTGATCCCACTCTTGGTTATACAATGCCAAACAATGGAGTGATCCTTTATGTTTTTTGTTCGCTTTGTAGGTCAGAAATGGATTCCACTTTAGTTCCCTTTGTTCTGAGCATAATTACCATGTAATAATCTGGAATTATGAATTATTATATGCAACGATTTGTTTGTTTCCAACTAAATTTGTTGTGGTCTCCGAATTTTTGAGTAGGCACAGGTGTGCAAAAAATTTCCAGACAGAATGTCTGGCAAGGACTTACCAGCGTGTAAACGAAAGAAATTCCTTTGGGTTACGAATTATTATAAAAAATATTATAACAGTTCTATTTTAAATTATGACAAAATTCCTATTTATTAAATAGACATAAATAGCTTTCCCTTTTCTTAGTTTTTATATACTTTTAAGAGTATATATTATTATATTTAGTTATGGTGAAAGTGATTTCCAATTTTAAGATTGGTCTATTTATAAATATTTACATTTTTTCTTAGATCTCTTGGCGCATGCGACAATTTCCACGAAACTCATGCCATAACTTAAGACACACTTCAAGGTCCTAACAAGGACTTATCCAACTAACCCTTACTATCACCAAAATGTCCGTTATGCTGCCAAGGATAGCGCCCTAAAAAAGTGTCGGGCAATTGCGTGCGTTTATGGGAATTTATTGACACTTGAGCATTGATTGGGATGAAAACAGAAACAGAAATAGAGAGTGATCCTCGCAAGGACATGGGCAGGTAATCAGGACCAAGCCGAAGTGCGACGCCGAAGGGTATCATAAATTGTCATCACATAAATAGTGCAACAACAGGATCGACCGTATCCCGGGTGACATTTATGACTCTATTGACCGTCTGCCGTTGCTCCTGATTTTCTCGATTCTCCTGTTGGGCAATCAGTGTCCTCTTTTACACGTGACCCGCTCTCATATCTTAATAAGCATTTAATGGTAGCGGTAAACGATTCACAAACAAAGTTCAAGGAAGATAAGAACCCCCTGACCCAAAAGCGGAAAGTGTTAATGGATTCTTTGATAAAAGAACTGTGAATAGGAAATCATTACATATACTGGCGAAAAATCCGCTTGCCTCTTTGGTAAATTTACAATAAATGTAATGGGTAAGAAACACTTATTAACTATATTATTGACAATAAGAACCTCGTAATTACCATAGCTTTTCTGTATTTCTAAGGGTTTACATTTTGTAATGTCAAATAAAGAAAGTAAAAACCACATGAACCAATTACATAAATACATATCGCTAAGTTTTTATTTAAAATATTGGAAAGAACCGATTACAATGAATGCTGTGATCAATAATTATATTACACGGTTAGCCACAGTTTAAAAACATAAAATATTTTTCTAAAACAATCCATCAATGTCCGACAAAACTGTGAGGGTCTTCCAAAAACGGCTTACAAACTAAGTGCAATATGAAATCATCAATTTTACAATCACAAACTACTGCGGTTATCTAATACTTTTTGCCCTGCGGTAAAAGATATATATATTTAATCACAAATAGGTTAATATCGGTGTGAGTTCGGTTGGGGATGAGTTTGAAATATGATATCATTTATATGTTGCGAGCTGGTCCATGTTGTTTTTTTAATAATGTATGTATCCCTCTGATATGAAGTAAGTTATGATTCAGGTTTGACGATATTAATGGTTCTGTGTGTCTGTGCGAATAAATATTAGATTAGCTACACGAATAAATTATTTTACTGGAGAAATATTTGTTAAATAGGGTGAGACAAAATGGATGGTATATAATAGTAATATTGACGACAAATTAATTAAAACATAATTAAAATGAACGTTAAAACATATTTTTCATATTCAGCATAAACAGATTCGTAATCTCTTTTTATACCGAATCCATCGTGTCACCCTAATGAATAATATTTCTCGATTATGCCTAAAGCTCCAAGCACACAGAAACGCACACAACGATCGAAAGACCCCCTCGCAATTGGTTTAATCCGGTTGTACTCTGGATTTTATCACTCATAGGAATGCAAATATCTCCCAGTCGAAGCCTAGAGCGTTGTAGAGGTCACCGTACTGACACCATGGACGAGAATTGTGGGCGGCAACTCAGCGGTCAGTTCGGTTAGAAGTTCCATGTAGCTGGCGCTACGTTGTGCGAAATCCGGCGTTGCAAGCTTTGGCGGAGCAGCCAGATAGATGAATGATAATGCCGTCTGATCCGAACGTTCCCGTATAATTTGATTGGCTCGCTGCATGTAGAGCAGCGACCGATTCAGCGTCTCCTCGCCTACCTCGTCGTCATCCTCCAACAAGACGTTATCCGCCTGGGCAGTAAATTGTTTAAGGGTGCGGGCATGGCGGCTGAAATCGGTATCCCGGCTCCATTCCTGGATCTCCACAATGTCGGCTGTGATACGCAGCTCCTTGAGTGACTGCTCCAACTTCACCTTTGAGAATATCTCCATCTGAGGGGCCTGACTGTCAAAGGTGCTGCGGAGAATATTAAAAATAATTGATTAAATCTATTTGCATAGCTATAAATTGAACTTACTTCACAGTCCGCTCGTCACTGGCCTCGCACAGGAATATTCTTACTCGAAGATGCTTCCACTTAGCTAGCATTATAACCGCCAATTGCATCATGAACAGGGACACCATATCGAAGGGATCTCCAGATGTGGGATTAAATACATTAATGGGCCACACATCAATGTACTTCACATGATTGCTTCTGCATTACAAAATGTATCTTACAATGGGGTCATAATATTAAATTGAACTCTCCCACTTACATGGATATAAAGTTTTTGTCCAATCGTTGGAAGTTTCTGCACAGGCAGAGATTTTTCTTCATTCTAAGGGTGTCGCAAAGGATTTGCACGTACTCCTGAACTTGGAATTGTTTGGGATCCCCATCACGTCGAATGGGAAAGTTTTGGATTTCACCATTGTTGAAGTCGTCGGTTTTATAGGGGGAAGAACCACTGATAAGGAGTAGTTGATAAATATGTTGTGCCATATTTGTATATAAAATATTTGTACTAACTTTTGGAAGAAATCCCTGGGGGCCTCGTTGTCGTAGAAGCCCAATATAATTGTGTTCGGCTTCATGGCTCCAATTCCCGACAAGCGAATCAAGTGCTGGACTCCTTCTCGGATGCTTCGGCTTAAAGTGACCTCGGTGAAGGCCTTCACTCTCATGTGATCAAGGAACGTCCACCACTGCTGGTTCTCCTCGGCATCTTCCACGCCCTTAAAGTCACCCAATTTCACATGTCCAATGATGTACAGACCACTCTTCTTCAAATCATTGACAAAATCCACCAAAGGACAGCAGGATCGTGGCGATGAGACCAGCAGCAGGATTTGCGGACGCCAGAACTTAACGTGATCTTTGCGGGGATCCAACATTAGCAAGTACTTTCGCACTTGGTGGAACATCAAGGCCTGGGAAATCGAACCCCACTGAGCTGCTTGAGTGGCCGGCGAGAATAAATGCAAGGCAATCACCAAGATGAGACACAGAATAATGCAGATCGAAGCGTAGATGGGATTAATCACAAACATCATGATCAGGGTGCCCAGTAATCCGACGAGACAGGTGTGCCAGGTGAAGTACTTGAAAAGAGGTCTAAAGTTTGGAGCACCAGTGAGTTCGATGCCCAAACAAGCCAGATTGGTGGCCAAATAGGAAAGCATGAAAAGCACCGAGTTAATCTGGGCAATGATGTTGAAGGATCCAATCAGCAGGATACACTCGACGAGGCACCAGCTCACCACAACGGCTGCAATTGGATTGCCTTTCCAGGTTCCATGAATCACAAAGTTCAGGAGGCTGCCAAAAACTTGATCCTTGGACAAGGCTTCCAAAATCCTGCTGGAACCAATCAGGTTGCTCAGGCTGGTTGAAAAGGTAGCCGTCAAAATTCCAATTGCCGTAAATGGTGGCCACAGATTTACAGGCAGCAAAAACAGATAATTATTCTGCATGGTGTAATACGGAGTGGTGCAGCTCATCAGAAAAGATAGGATGATGTAGGAGACGAATGTAAACGCCACGGCGGATAGTGTGCCCCAGGGAATGCTCTTCGAGGGATTCTTTAGCTCCCCGGACATATTCGCTCCGGCCATAATTCCTGTAACACCTGAGAACAGCACTCCGAAGGTTGTGGAGAAGTCCACTGGTTTTCCATTTGAAGTATAATCAACGCCATAGTGGGACCCGAGGTTATCGCGCAGAGTGTTGGCATTGAGACCCGTATAGTTCAGAAAGGATAATGTTTTCGATAAATTATTCTGATCTGGAACGGGTATCTGAAATCAGCGGAAAGATATTATATTAAAAAGGGCTATTGAAGGCACGATTAATTTTTTTAGAAGATTTCTTTTGAGTATACATGTATAGATTGGTAAAAAAAGAGCTTATAATCGGCGCACTCTCTTTATGACACAAATCGTCTTATCAGTTTATTATGCCTTTTGTTTTGACATGGGTACAGCAAGAGGATTTAATATAAGCAAAAATTAGACTTAATTATTTTATACCCATTTAATCTATAAAACAATTATAAATTGATTAAAATTATGAAATACTTTTCTACAGGGTTTTTAACGGAAAATGATTAGTTCTATCGGCTAGTCATAACAAACATTCTAAGAAACCAAACCTGAAGTCATTTTTAGCAAAATCGAAATCTTTATTAATTAGCCGGTTTTTTCCCTTTATGAATAAACCAAAAAATGTTCATTACTATCTGAAAAATATTTTGGTTAAGTCCCCTAAGAGATAGTAATAAAAAAGAGTTTTATGAATCATTATTGAAAGAATAAAGCGTAAACTATTCTAAAGCGAATTTCTGACCAACCAACTATTTATCAACCTTGAAAATCCTTGAACAAATATTTAAAATAAACCCAAATTGAGCCCTAGATAGCCTAGATATCGATAACACATCTAGATTGATAAGCGCGACAGGGATTTTACTTGGTAAGCGATTGGTGCACAGCGGAATAAAATAGAGAATCTTACATATATAATATATTTAAAATTCACCATGTCTGTAAACAGGTTTTTGGAATATCGCTTATACTTAAGACTTGAAATAATAAAATTGAAGTTATTGAAATGAAATAAACATTAAATATTTTCTTCGGTGCAAGTAGTACTGTATATCTTACCGTATCGTTGGTGGGGCCCACAGCCAGGAAACTGATGTACGTGGCAAACAGACTGACGGTCACGGTGCCCAAAATTAGCACTGACGTCTTGGCGAACAGAGCAGCACCGACCAGGCAAACCAGCAGCTGCAGGGTATTTAGCAGGCTACTGGTGAGGAAACGCCACCATCTTCCATCTAGAAGTGTGTGATCCCCGCTCACGAAATGTCCACCCGGTCCGAAGTTATCCATGATACCCTCAGTGCAACCGGAAATGGCCATCGCAGATCCCACCACATTTGCAAAGAAGAAGAGGGTTCCGATTGAGCCACCAAATTCCAAGCCCAGCGTCCGACTGATCATAACTAGATAAAAATATTTTCTTAAGAATAAATGTTCTATCTCTGGGGTTATTTACTAAGTAGTTTATCGTTAAAAAAACATAATTAGCACATGAAATATTTGACAAGCCGTTAATTTACGATTGGGACTTTGGGAATTCACTGTCAATAACTTTTCGCCAAAGAGATAAGATATATTAAAATATTAAAAACTTAATGATTCAAAATATTATTAATAAAATCTTTTCGATTAAATATTGTTTTTTACTTAAACTCCTTATTATTTCTATATCCTAAAAAGTATATAAATCTCCCCATATTACAAAATAAAATATATTCTTATGATAAATAAGGATTTAAAAAGAAGTTGTGTATTATTTTTGATTCATGTGATTCCTATAAATACCTCTTGCGGTTTGTTAGGTATTATCAATTTTACTTATGAATACTGGTTAGGCCCTTTAACAATTCAAAAATCAGTTAGTGACTCACAATATACGCCTCCTCCTTCGATGGCTCCATTGGTCGAAATCGCGCAGACAGAGGCCACAGTGAAGAGCAGAATTCCGTAGGCGATGAGGAACTGCAGCAGGGTGATGTACAAGCCCGCATTTCCAACGATGTAACCTGAACAAAGAAGAGAAAAATAGAGGAAGCCCGAGGTCAATGGACCATCACAACAAGTGTTCCGTGACGTCACCGCCAAACTTACCGACTCGGATGAAAACCAAAGCTGAAAACATGGACAGAGCCACCGGAGAGAAGACCCCGGCAAAGGTACCCAGGGTACGGCCATTTCGTTCCGGATCTTGCATTCCAAACTCCACATACCCATCACCATCCTGCGGCGTTTGCGGGCGATCACTGTTGTTTTGGCTACCGAATAGAGATCCAAAACTCCTAAAAACACTGCCCGACCGACTGTTCCGGGAATTTGCGATGGGAGCCGTCTCCTGCTCCGCCAAAGCCATCTCGATCTCCGTGGTGCGCGTTCGAGAAATACGGAAACACTAAAGACGTTCAAGCGAACGCCTACAATTTCCAGCTGTCGCAGGCCAATAAGAATAATATTATGCCATGGGTGGGGCCTAAAAAGATTTCAAGGGGGTCCGTTTAGCAGAAAGGTCGTTCCAAATGTCGCCATTAGCTCTCCTGCCATATAAAAACAGAATTGTCTTTCGAAAATGTTCCTTTTAGAACCTCTATGGTCCTGATAAAATTATAAAATTGCTGACCTTATTTTACAGCGGAGCTTAGAACCTCTTTCGCCCCCACAGCACCCATGACTCTAACAATGTGACAGCACTTTCAAATATACCAAAATACCAATAAGAAATATACCCAAAAAATACCTATCTTATTACAGTATATATCGCGTGAATATTCAGGAAATAAAGTCGTAAAAACGTTTAAATTTCTATTTCATATTTCCACAATCCAAATATTTAATGGTTTGCAAAAACTGTAAAAAAAATGACATTTTAAAATGAACTGAAACAACATATTTAATATTGCATATATCGTTGTGTATACATGCTCTGTTAAAAAAGGAGATCTTTTTTAAGATCCATTTCCCAATAACTTAACACAATTTTTTTTTTTAACTCCACTTATGTTAAGTATATGTTTAATGAATTAACCTGATTTTCCATTACTTATCTAATCAGAAGACAATCTCGGGTGAGTACAAAAAATCCATTATATGATAGTAAATTAATTGGTGATGAAAAGTAATTACATGGGAAAATCCCAACTAAGTAAATTAATTAAAAAATTATATAAAAACTTAAAAGTTCAACTTCTGCCAGACATGTAACTTTTTCGGATGATAAAATAAAATTTCGAGAGCTGATAAATATTTTGAAAGACTTCCAAGTAGGAATCACCGATGGATGACCAACCATATTGTTGATAAGCCATCATTGTCTCTAAATATAGTAGGTAGTTAATTGGTCGGCGTTCTAGAGAATTGATAAAATAATATTGCCATTCAAAATAGATAAGTTCTGGGTGCTTTGGCGATTTTCTATAAAAGACGGGCCCAACCGGAGCAATTTTCCATATCGTGAAGTACGAATTTATAATGAAGACCCTGCAAATCGCCCTCGTATTTTCTGCCATTGTGGCCATCGCTTTTGCTGCCAATGCCAGTTGGGGAGCTAAACTCTCGAGTAGCAGGCTAGCCAGCACCCAGAACTTGACTATTCACAAGAAAGCCAATCAGTATGTGAACGGAATAATTAGTTTCCCCTTGGCCGTAAGTATTTCGTTAGCGATATGTAACTAATAAATATTTAATTCTGATTTATTCATAAATGTATCTGTTTATAGGGCCAGACCAACTCCAAAACCATTCGGTACATAAACGTAACTGACAGATTTACCAACAGCTCGGGACCCTATTCTACATTGTCGTTGGGTGGTATAGGTTCCACCAGTGTCAAAATCAATGTTACGAGCCAGTTTGCCCAAGGAATCAACGTCACTGCTCAAATCTGGGTTGATGCCTAAAGTGAAGACACCTGCTGCGTTATGGTTTAACATGTGAAAAAGCATTAAAAATATATGTTTGCCATTTCCAAATTTCGTTGAATATTAAAAATGTGGATAAAATTCCAAAATCACCGACATATTTTTTCATATAATCCGCGATGTTCCTTTGTAATTCAACCTCTCAAGTAATCTGGGAAATTCGAATCAGTTCGGTTTATCTTGGAAGTGAAAACTATACCATGGCCGATTAATTGATGAAATGATAATGGAGATTGATTTTGTGAAATAAAGTTTAAAATATCTTCATTTTAGGAAAACTTAGTTTTAGTTTAAAAAGAAATACCCTAAAGCAATAATAAAAGAACTTTGATCAAAAACACTTAATTTTGTAATATAAGCTGTTAAAAGTTTGTTTTTTTTTTATAGTAGCAATAAAACAAAATATTATTTTGCTTTAATTAGGAAAAACAACAAGTATGTCTTATCACTAAAAGGTTCAGACAATATTGTTCAAATAAGAAAACTCATATTTTATGGCAGTTACTTTTTTTAAAGGCGTTAGGTATTTATTACAGCCCCGTTTTGCAGCACTATTTAAAAACAGGTCAATCAGCTGTCTCTTCTGCAAGCCAAAAACTTTTATTAATCTTCAATTAATTTAGAAAAGAACGATGGTTAATGATAAAAAGCGTCGCTCGCGATCGCGGGAGCGGTACAGGGAGGATCGACCGGTGGTGGGGAATCCACGAGACCGCGAGCGGGACAGAGATCGCGCGAGGGAGCGCGATAGGCAGTATGAGAGGGAGAAGGACAGACGCCAGCGGCGGTCTCGTTCCCGGTAGGTTTTATTTGAAATTATGGTGAAATAGATTTCTTAATTTAGTAAAATTCTGTATTCTAGGGAGGATCGCGGCAGACGAAGGACACCCGAACGTCAAAGGCCCCGGGAAAATGCCCGGGAGCGGTCCAGAGAAAGGGGTGGTGGCGGACCAGGTGGAGGAGCAAGTGGTGGCGTCGAAAAGAAGATCAAGATGGATCCAACGGATGGTCCACCAAAACCTTTAATAGTCGACGATGAAAATATGCAGGACGACAAGGAGGACAAATTAAAGAAAGAGCCGCTCTCCTTGGAGGAGCTACTGGACAAGAAAAAACGCGAGGAGGAGGCCAGGAGCAAGCCAGTTTTCCTCACCAAGGAACAGAGAGCACTAGAGGCCATAAAGCGCCGGCAGGAGGAAGTGGAGCGCCAGAGGGCCGCCCACGATGCAGCCCGTGAGCAAATGGCGGCGGCCAGCAAGGTAAGTATCTCCATGGGCACGGCCATGGCCTCGGGAGCTCCTCCGCCTGCGATCATGGCACCGCCACCCAAACCAGATCGACGAGAGAGAGGAGGCGGACGGGATCGTGGTGATAGAAACGATCGTGGAGAACGTGGCGACGAAAAGCGGGCCGAGGATCTTACCCACAAGGACAAGGAAAAGGAACTGGAGGCCATAAGAGAACGATACCTGGGAATAATCAAGAAAAAACGTCGTGTCCGTCGCCTCAACGATCGCAAATTCGTTTTCGATTGGGATGCCGGTGAAGATACCTCCATAGATTATAATAATCTTTACAAAGAACGTCATCATGTGCAATTCTTTGGCAGAGGAAACGTTGCCGGCATCGATATCAAAGAACAGAAGCGCACCCAGAGCAAATTCTATGGAGATCTCCTAGAGAAGAGGCGTACCGAAGCAGAAAAAGAACAGGAGAAAGTGCGCCTAAAGAAGATGAAGCGAAAGGAGGACAAACAGAAGTGGGATGATCGCCACTGGTCCGAAAAAGAAAATGATGAGATGACCGAACGAGATTGGCGTATCTTCCGGGAAGACTATAATGTCACCATTAAGGGTGGTAGAATACCCAATCCCATTAGGAGCTGGAATGAGTCTGGATTCCCCAAGGAGATTATCGATATCATCGATAAAGTGGGGTACAAGGAACCTACGCCCATTCAGAGACAGGCTATTCCCATTGGATTGCAGAATAGGGATATTATTGGTGTGGCTGAGACAGGTTCCGGCAAAACTTTGGCCTTCCTCATACCCCTGCTCTCTTGGATTCAGTCCTTACCAAAGATCGAACGTCTGGAGGATGTGGATCAGGGTCCCTATGCCATTATCATGGCTCCCACGCGTGAGCTGGCCCAGCAAATTGAGGAGGAAACAACCAAGTTTGGCCAACCCTTGGGCATAAGAACTGTGGTCGTTGTGGGTGGTTTGTCCAGGGAGGAGCAGGGCTTTCGACTGCGTTTGGGTTGTGAGATTGTCATTGCCACGCCTGGTCGTCTCATCGATGTGCTGGAAAATCGATATTTGGTGCTCAACCAATGTACCTACATTGTCCTCGACGAAGCCGATCGTATGATAGACATGGGTTTCGAACCGGATGTCCAAAAGATCCTGGAATATATGCCCGTGACCAACCTGAAACCCGATACCGAGGAGGCAGAGGATGAAACCAAGCTAATGGAGAACTTCTACACCAAAAAGAAGTACCGCCAAACCGTGATGTTTACGGCTACGATGCCGCCGGCGGTGGAAAGATTAGCACGCTCATATCTTCGGCGACCAGCTACGGTCTACATCGGATCCGTAGGAAAGCCGACGGAGAGAACTGAACAAATCGTATACATGATGGGCGAGAACGATAAGCGCAAGAAGCTCATGGAGATCCTATCAAGGAAAATCGATCCGCCGGTTATTATCTTCGTCAATCAAAAGAAGGGCGCCGATGTGCTGGCCAAGGGATTGGAGAAACTCGGCTACAACTCTTGCACATTGCACGGCGGCAAGGGTCAGGAGCAGAGAGAGTACGCTTTGGCGGCTTTGAAATCTGGTGCAAAAGACATTCTGGTGGCCACCGACGTGGCTGGTCGTGGTATCGACATCAAGGATGTGTCGCTGGTTATCAATTACGACATGGCCAAGACCATCGAGGACTACACCCATCGTATCGGTCGAACGGGACGTGCCGGCAAGACTGGTTGTGCCATTTCATTTGTCACCAAGGACGACAGTGGTCTGTTCTATGATCTGAAGCAATGTGTCTCTGCAAGTCCTGTTTCAACCTGTCCGCCAGAGCTGATGAATCACCCGGAGGCGCAGCACAAACCAGGCACGGTGGTCACTAAAAAGCGCAGGGAGGAGAAAATATTTGCCTAAATTTGGCACATAACTCTTCAACAGAACTATTTTTAGGCTTAAAACAAAGAATAATAAAGTTTGATATGTCGGGAGCTATGCCTTAGCATCCGAAATATCATTTTGGAAATAGTTGTTCGATAAAAAATTTATTTTAACTCGTCTCATCTTTGTAATCTTAGAAAGAATGCATTTCTGCTCTGCTTCGAGTCCAGTGGTATGTACTTATCATAAAAGTCCAAGATGATTTCCTCCATTTTGAATCCAAACTTCTGGTACAGCATCACAGCGGAATTGTTGGCGGAAACATGCAACGTGATGTCTTTGGACATGCACGTCTGGATGAGATGGTAGAGCATGAAGCTGGCAATGCCACTTCGCTGCCAATTTGGACGCACGGCCATGAAGGAAATGTAGGCCTCATTATATCCCACATCGGGCACCAGGAATCCACAGCCGATAACTAGCTTTTTGTACAGAGCCACTACACTGTAGTCCGGATAGCTGAGGCACTCACTCACTGCAAGGAAAAAAAGTAAGTAAGTTTGAAAAGCAAGGTAAAGGAAATATATATATCACCATCAATATTGGGCCAGAAAGAACTCTGTAGCAATGCATTCACCGCTGGAATATGCTGCGGTCTCACAAAGCAAAAGTCAATAGTGGATCTCGTGGGATGCAATCGATTAACTCGATGCTGCAGCTCGCACATGAGTTTCAGCCAGGGGGGAGACATCGTTTCGCTCCGGAAAATGAAAGGGTGGAGAACCCTCTGAGAGTAGGGCGACTCAAAGAGCTCATACTGAGTGCATCCTGCCAGACGAGCATGAAAAGAGCTCCTCGCATCCTGCCGCGAGTGGGCCAATAATTGATATCTATCTAATATTTGAGCTTGCTGATGACCCAGCATCTTCAAGCGAGCCCTTCCCAAGGGATCTATATGCTCATCGAGGTTGAATATAGGCCGATTGTGGTCTCTTTTCCATTTGCGAAGGGAGAGTTTTCGATACAAGCGCCTAACATAGGCAGGTATGGATATTTGGCATTGCTGCTCCAAAGAGAAAATTTGATGAAGACGTTGATATAACTTCTGCTCCTCGTAAACACTCATTAGTTGGAGATTCTCGCTGGGAATGGTGAGGTCATCGGAATCCTGCGCCTCCTGCAACCACGGCCAATTTCTACGTGGTTGCCTTACAAATCCACTTGGTTGGCAAGGCTCTAAGAAAGGGGAATTTGCTTCTACGCTGTCATTTTCATCCTGAGTATCCTCTTCCAGTAGCTCTTCCTTGATGGTTTCACTTGGCTCTTGCGCCTGATAATTTGTAACCTGCAGTATGCGTGGCTGATAGTCCATGGGTTCTTCCTCCTCCATCTTTTCATCCTCCTCCTCGCCTTCTCTTTGCTCCTCACTACTTTCGGTGGTGGTTTCTTCGGTTGAATTGGTTTGGGTTTCCTCTTTGGCCTCTTCTTTAATCTCTTTAGTCCCCTTGATTTCTTTTGTGGTACTTGGAATATCGAAATTGGTATCCATATCGTACAGACCGCCATTATCTGCACTATTCGAAGGCGCCTGCAGCAATGGTTCGGCGATAAAAAAATCACTTTTGCCCGCCCCAATCAGTGGAGGTGGAATTATGCCTGGTAAGCTACCAAACATGCTAAGATCGTCGCCTCCTAAACTCTCAGCCAAGAAATCCATTAGGCTTGCCTGAACCATGCTCATAGGCTGATGCTGAGGTTCCTCCTCTTCTTCCTGACTGGGTGGAATTATACTTTCAAGACAAGCTGGTAGCGTTGGCAGGGTTTCTTGCGGCAAGGGTAAAGGTTGTGCCTGCACTTTTGGCTGCCGGCCCATATATGGACTAAAAATAGGAATTTTAAATACGTGTATATGAAATTGGTATAGGATCGTACATGGTACGGGCACAGCCCTCTGCTGCATTTGTTGGCTCAGCTTCTACTCCGGAGGGCTGATTGTTATCCTGGCTGTGATCGGCCACTGAAATCTCGCTGCTGCAGCTGGTCTCGTCTGCGGCGGGCAAACGCTTTTCAATGCGCAATTGTTGCCGCAGCAGTTGCTTTTTCTCGTCTGGATAGTGAGGAAAGTAAATACTTTATTAATGTATACAATGGATTTTTGACCAAAGATTGTGCTCACATTCTCTAAGGACGCTTCTGGGTGTTTGAAACGGCTTGGCCAGCTTCCACCAGCCGTGCTCCTGGAAGACATCCAATCCCGATTGAAAGTACTCCGGACTGTTGTGCGATAGAGCTCCGGATACGGAGCCAGTCCACTGCTTGCGACGGCGTCTGAATTTGGACAATATATTAGGCGGATCCTAAGGAATATAACTTATAACGTACACATGGGTCCCAAATATGTAGTTCCAGTTCTTGTCCACAAAGCTGATGATGTGTGTGCGCCAGTGAAAGAATCCGTGGTGGCCCAAACCCTTCTGTTTGATGGACAGATTGTACAGGGTTAAAGTAAGCACCAATAGCCAAGGAATCCTTTGGCGTATGCACACTTCCTTGATGGGTTCCAGAGACGTGGGCACAGCCGATCCCTGCAGCTTGTCCACCACGCACTTGACGCACGTGAATTCGAAGAAAACGTCGCCCAAAAGATCTCCTGGCGTGCTCGCATGTGGCAGGCACTTGATGTGGACCATTCGACGGCATTGCTGGCACTCCAGGTAGTTGTCATCCTCGACCGCCAACTCACAGTATCTGCATGGTCCTTGGGGTTCGTCCCAGTCACTGGGGCGATTCATTTGGTTGTTTTAACTACCCAAAATAAACAAATTATCTTTTGTTTATGGTGGTCGAATTTACCATGCTGCCCATAAGTAGTGTTGAATAGCGTTAATTGTCCTATCGATATATTTGGAGTGGCAATTAAAATATATTATCGACGGTTAAGTTGGTTATTTAAATTTAAATTTGGTGAATTAATGGATTTATAATACTTAAAAGTAAGGGAATTTAATCCTATTAACATTGTTATTTATGCTTACAAGATACATATATAAGTGTTAGTAACTAATTTTTCGTTGCCACAGCCCCAACTCCATGAATTATTGATTAAAACTAGTTGCGAATTAAAAATAAGTTGATGCTAAAAATTAAAATTAACTATGACGTGGCCAATAACGTTATGTTAACTTGCTCTTAAAGTTATGTTAAATTTCTGTTAATGTTATGTTAAAGTTATGTTAATGCTATGTTAAAGTTATGTTAATGTTATGTTAAAGCTATGTTACTGTAATGTTAAATCTATGTTAATGTTATGTTAATTGTCTGTAAATGTTATGTTAATGTTATGTTAATGCTATGTTAATGTTATGTTAATGTTATGTTACTACTATGTTAATGTTATGTTAAAGTTGTGTTAATGTTATTACCACGTCATAGCTAATGAGAATTTGTATTTATAATTCCCAACCAGTTCTAGCCTAAACTTCATGAAGTAGGGACTGTGGCGCGCGAAAAATCAGTTGATCCATTTGGCCGAAAGTCAGTGCGTGCGAGTGTGTTACTTGAAGATCATATTAGGTGATACCTACTTCTTTGGGGTGATCACCAGGATGCAGGATCAAGGACCTAATAAGGTACTTTAGTTAATTATATTAAATACATAAAATTAATTATTTCAAATATAATTCCAGGTTTAATGTGCGCTTGGGGAGCGGTTGCTGTAGGCATATGGCGATACCATGACTTGATCCGCATGCGGTGCATCAAGAAGCCAACGGAGTGCGCATCATTTAAGAATAAGGGTTACATGGACTACCAAAAACAGCAACTTTATTTTCGTCAAGCATCATTCGTTATTTTGGAGCGGACGTAACCCCAAGCTGCACTTCAGAATAGGTATGTCATAAATTTAAGAATTTAGTTCATAAAATGTATTATTTAGATGGGATAAATCAGCACGTCCCTGTGATATTATCTTATTTTAATTCGACACCATTCTGATGCTTGGATAATGCTTAAATCAAGTCATTTAATTAATTATTTATTTTTTATTACAGGTGTTGTGTGTGAGTGTGTTATTTGGGAACGTTTGCAGGAGGCATATGACGATACCATCACTTGGAGTCAATCAAGGAATAAACGGGGTACGTACCATTTTTAGGATAACTTAATTTAATAAGTATAAGCAAAAGTATTTTATCACTATAATTTGTAGTAGCCATAAATCACTTAAAATAGGTGAAGGCTATTTAAAGATTGATTATTTTACTTAATAGCCGGATTGCTGGTAATTCTGATTAAGAATATATATGTAAACTTTATAGGCTCGGAAATGTCTCCTTTACAGCATTGCAAACTTTTGACTGAAATTATAAATTATTAAAAAACTTCCTAAGATATGGGATATTTTAGTTATTGGCCAAATACAATTACACATAAATATAAGCGTTACTTCGTCTGCAGAATCTGCGTGATTTGTGCAGTTCCGAATTGTCGGTTGATCAAACATGCGGTGGTCACGCCCTCCGCCCACCATCCATTGGCAATGCAACGAAAATGACATTAATGGGCTCTTTACGGCTTACGCATAATTAAGGCCGTTTCCGCCAGACTCGAGCTTTGCACTTTGGGCCCATGCTTTTGGCCCGGTCAATCTGTTGTCTTAACCGGGCCTAATTAGGCATCGCCGGCTGTTCTGTTCAGCTGGAGCTGTTGCTTCTGCTGCTGTTGTGTGTTTGATGAAGTGCGTGATTGGTTTACGGGTTTTAAGTGGGATGGACGACCCTGCAAAGCTGTTTGCTTCAGCCCCCATAAGTAGGCAGCGCTTGAGGGAGATTCAGAATATCCCTTCACATTTTTTGTCTTTACAGATTCATTAATGTTTATTTAGCTTGGGTTTTAAGTATAATAAAAACGTTAGTTTTCCTTAAAAATTAATTCCACAACTTGTTAAATATTTACAAAAATAATTGTTTATGAAAAACTGGGGCTATTATTTAAATTCCTGTTTTGTTGATAAAAATATTAAATTTCACATTAAATTGTCAGGTTTTTAAATAATCTGTGTTTATGTTAAACAGAATGAGAGGAACTGAAATCATTCAACTTGATTGTCTGCCACCCTCTAGGACATTTTCATTTCATTCGCGACTGCCCGCTGGCAAGTAGAGAAAAGAGAAGAAAGCCCACAATTTGTTGAAATAAATTTAAGTTTTGTTAGAACACTACATTACTAAATTATTATTAATGGAATTTGTTTTTTTGTAAGAAAAACGTGAAACATTTTTATAAATAGTTAAAAATAATTTTACAATATCAAATTGTAATTTCTTAATAACTATAACGAATATTATTAAATTTTAAAATAAAGCATATTACTTAAGTCCCAGTACTGACGGGTAACTTGGTGGACAGCCCTCTCAAGCAAGCTTGGCAAAATGGATATTCCACTTACGGAATATGACATTTACAGATGTGATGCTGGTAAGCAGTTGATTGGCTTCCCATTTTGTTCATAACAACCGTTTTGCTCTCAATCACTAGACTTATTCCACCTTTAGTGCTCTCTCCTTGGCCCTCCCCATAATACCAAATACAACAAGGTTATGTGCTGACCATTTTGAAAGCGATTTAAGGCCAGGTCCTGGAACAAAGCGGAAAAGAAAGGGAGAAATAGGGCGACATCCCCATCGAGAGGGGCAAACAAACGCCGTCTGGCTGTCACTTAATCGAAGCCATTAGCGTTATTAGTGGGGCCAGTACCAGCCGATGCACTGAGAAATAATCTAAAGTAATTTGAATAATGTATATATAATATAATGCATAAGAATACACGTTCTGATAAATAACCAAAAACATTGAAATATAGTTACCGATAAAAGAATCTGGTACGAATGGCGAATACTTTTTTCAATAATAAGGAGATCCCCATAAAATCCTAATAACATAAGTTTAAAATGTTTATTGACTTTTCACTTCTAACTGAAATATGTACTTCATTTAATACAAATTATACATACGTTTCGTTAGTAGTAAATATTAAATCTTTTTGATTTTGTTATCTTACTCCCACGCCTGGCTGGCGGCCAAGTAGAGAGCAAAGAGTGTCTGGACGTTGTGGATGTAGTCCGCCTGTGTCTCCAAAGGTCCCTCCACTCCGAATCTCTCGCACAGCACTCTCACATAGTCAGCTAAGGATATATTTTGCTGTAGGCAGGATCTGTAGGCCTGATCTAAAGTATTCTTGGTCTCCTCATCGCCAAATGATCTTGGCCAATCCTCCAAGAGAGTATCTATATCCTTTCTGGGCTGGGCATCATACATGGATTGAGTCATATGCACTTGTTCCACTTCCGCGATCCATTTGTCTATATCCTTGGCCGATCGGGCGGTGGGAACTAGAGAAGCAGAGGATGCATGACGGGGATTACGCCCCATACTTCCACTTAGTACCGATCGTAGTTTCATATTCAGGAGACTGGGTTCACTTTGAGTTCCAGATGGTTCGTCGAGCAACCATAAGCCCAATTTCTCCAAATGATCATTCAACTCCTTTTGCCGTTGGGGTTGCAAAAGTGGGGGAGCCTGAACTTTCAAAAGGGCATCCACATCACCCACAGCGGGCACAAATTCCGGGATAAAAGGTTGCAGATGAAACGGAGTATCGATTGTCTGGGGTGTGTATTTCACGATATAGGGAAAAAGATCTTTAAGTTCACCGGGTAAGGGTAGTTCTTCCCATTTATCGGGACTCATGTTGAAAGATTGTTCTTCCTGTCGCTCCGATCTTCCACCTCCGCCCGCACTGCTTCTCATGGGCAGGGTTAACTTATGGTGCGGTAGCTTGGCACCACCTCTGGCACCTCCTGATCCCATCCCTCCACCCACGTCTGCCTCATCACTGCCGGAACTCATGGTGTCATCCTGCGGCTGCTTGGAACTTCGATTGCTTCCCGGACGCTTTTGCGGGCGGGTTCCTGGCACCAGACCCGTCATTCCAACACCCATCGTCATTCCTTGGGGCAACTGCATCTCGCTGTCATCGTCATCATCGCTCTCCTCCGCCTCGTCATCGTGATCAATGATGTCCTGTAGCAGACCATCGTCATCCGTAGAGTTGCTTTGGATTTGCTGGGTCGAAAAAGGTAGGTCAGTGTGGTCTTAAACTGCCTTAAACTTTAATAAACTCGATTTAAATTAAAAAAACAAGATCAAAACCGGAAATTCTGTGTTATAATAAATAAAATAAAAAATCTAGACAATTCAATAAAATCTGGCTATCGAATTTCTTATACAAGTTTAAGGAAATAGGACAAAAATGGGATCCCCATTTGGGGTTCAGGATAACTCTATATCTATGCAACACATTGTTTTGTCTCTTTGGTAGAGAAACAAGTAAACAGCTGAGTAATTTTATATCGATAAGACTTCTTGGATTGTCTCCATTTCAATTTACGTATCACTTTTCATTAACAAAAAGAACCGAAATAAATTCCTTGCCACCTACCATTCGACGATGCCTGCCTGCGGCTGCTCTTTGTGCTCCTCCAGTGACTTCTCCCGGTCCTCCTTCTCCGCCCACTGCCCCTCTTCCGGCGCCATTCCCTCGGCCTCCCCCACCATTTCGCGGCTCCATTTGAACACTGCTCAGATGCTTGGAGTCCGGTCCGCTGATTGTGATCTCCTCGTCGTAGAAGTTCATGGCCATGGCCAGCTGCGTGGACCCGTATTCAGATTCAAATAGCTCTCCAGCTGCGAGTCCTCTCGAGCTATTCAATTTCCCTTCCCCGTTTTCCCTGCCCACTTCCTGGTTTTCCGCGAAAATCCGCACAACACTTGTCTTGCAATTTTCCGCTCCTTTTGCAGGTGCCGAGTCCTCGTCCTTGCTTCCTTCCTTTAACGCGGAGTTTTCTTTATGCCGAAATATTCGGTGTTTTTCAGCGTTTTCCGTTTTGTTTTGGCTGCTTTTACTTGCTTACCTGCTGGAAACTTGTCAATTGCTTTGGCCAATGTCGGTGTCGATGTCGATGTGGTCGTCTTGACAACGCAATCCACTACGCTGCACTGTGAGAAACTTAAGTACATCCTGTCTGAATCTAGAAAAATCTTTTTCTTCAAAAGTCCGTATAATACATCATATATATATATAAACATAATAATCTTCTACTTTATAAGTTAAAAAAACAACAAAATGTATTTTAAAATAAATAAATATTTCTTTTTAAAATGTTGGTTAAAATAAATATTTTAAAATGTTCGTTAAGATAATTCTAAAAAAAAACCAACAAATATTTAAATAAAATACTTTAAGCTATATGTCAACTTTAGTACCTTGTGTGTTTCAGAAAATATATATTTTACGTGGTAGGTACATATTAAAAATAAGTGTCAGTATTCAACATTATTTTTATTCCACAAATTTTTCTCTACATGTGTGAAGTGGTTGTTATTGTCATATCCTTTTTGGCCTGCGAAAACATTTACAGCTGAAACAGTTGCCCTTTGTTATGGGCCAGGGTTTTAATTACATTCAATTTTTGAACCGATTTACCATCACTCGTCGTTTTTCGGTCTGAGTCCATTTAAATAATTTGCCGCTACTGTTTAAAGGGCGGTTTATGGCGGCGATTTATTAATGAACATGTGAAATTTTGTTCCTTTTCTAAGGGCTCAAAGGTTTAACCAAATAAATTTACATTAACACAAGGCGCCTGCCAAGTTTCCCACAAATCTCCGGTATTTTTTGGTTCCAGATGAAATGGGTTGGAAAACACATGTAGGGAATTTTTTAAGATAAGGCTTGAAGTATTTGAAAATACTTCCCACATAGTGATAATATCGAGTGTGTTGAACATACAATACATTATTGTTTTTGGACGGAAATGGCTGATACGAAAATTAAAATATATACCCTTGCTTAAATGATAAAAACTCCAGAGAAATCTCTAAAAAGAATTGAATTATTGAAAAATGATTTTTGAGGATTGTGCAACGAAAACCAAATTGTTTCTTAATTTAAAGCGTTTGTCTTATATAAGTTTGGCTTAAATATTTATTTAACATTGTCTAAATTAAATTAATAGAAATTTTAAAATGATCTATATATATTTTTATTTAAATAATAAATGTCATTAATGGTCATTTATACAAATTTCAAACAATTTGGCCCTTCTTAAAAATTAGTTTTTAACTACGTCCATGTCTCCCATTCACACGATTTTTATACAAACCTGCTCTTTTACTCTCCCTCTCTCGCTCGCGAGCAGCAACACGTCAAACCAGAAAGAGCAACGTAGTCGACATTAAGATACCCTCTAGGAAATGGACTATAAGAATGGAAAAAGCGAGTCACATTCAATAGTAACATTATTTAAAACGATACGAAATGCAAAATCCAGATAAATATATATTGTTGAAAGGCCCAAGGAATTACAATTAAAAAGTCAGAGCACCGCAATTTGCGGGATCCGATAAGGCGAGGCCAAACTGTGGAACCAACTAGCGTCAAGAAATTCTAGAACCCTCAGATCAATGCATAATTATCCAGCTTCTAAAGTTTTCGAAAATCCCAATTTCATCAGGACAGTTAGGCAAATAGTAAGACATACGTGATTAAATAAATTCTACAATTGACGCTTAGTGACTCTTTACTAACTTTTGCACAAAATTATTATACCCCTTTAGTCTACGAGTAATGGGTAAATCGAGAGAGCGATAAAATGGCCAGCATACTGTTAACATGCTGTTAACTGTAGCTAACAGCGGCGGGAGTTCGTCACTTGTTTTCATCGGCATTCGGTCTTCGTATCTTTGAGTGTACGGACGTTGCGTATCTCAAATTTCTCGACGCTTGAGATTTAAGTGTTCACATCCGAGTTTCGTCTTCGGGTACGTGTATATTGGTGCCGTTTTATCACGCTATCTCAGCAACAGCAATAACAGCAGCAGCATTGGCCACTAATTAAATGCTGAAGTGTCTGTGTGTCAATTGAATCTGTACGACTTTTGATTGAATTAAATTACGAATTACAAAATACAATAGTAATCTGCAATTAACGGTAATTAAGCCGGACCAGCGCGGTAATTTAAACAATTTGATCGGGTGCCAAAAGATATTTTTACACACACTCCTTTTTGGGATAATTAAAGGACAGTGTTCGCTTGTGTGTGTCCTTCTGGAGGAGTGATTGTGTGTACAGTGGTTGTGGAGGAATTTCTCATTAAACCGGCGATAAAAGGATTACGAACCCGTTTATCTTCATCAGAACTGCAGCGGAGCAAATAACGGTAAGTTGCCGGGGATCCCCCAATTTCATTATCACACGGAAAAAAAGTTTATACAAATAAAAATATTTAATATTTAAATTCAGTCCACAAATATCTCTTAATTTTTAAGGAAAAGTTTTATAATTTGAATCAATAATAAGACAATTTTCCTTGAAAATTTAATCACGTTAAATAATAAATTTAATCGATTTTTTGTTTTATATTTTTATAAAAAGAACTCAAACAATTTTTGTATAAAATATGAGAAAATATATTTTAAAAGGTTAAACAAAAATGTTTATCACTGTGCACACCTTCAATACCTCATCCGTTTTATGTGTTGGCTTTTCACGCGACCCTCGCAAGAGCTAAAAAGGGTTGACCATGTGCCGAGGGTCAATATGCTTTTGTTGAGGTTAAACTGTGCTCGGTGGATACAAATCCCGCCCCGCTTTTACCACCCACTTACCACCCGCTTCCCATACGAACCGAACAATGAAAACCCCCGAAAAAGTTGCCGGCAATAAAACGAAATTGTTTTGAATTATTGAGATCTGAAAGAGAGCGGCCTGTAACCGGATGGTCCCTTTCTGGTGTTGCCTTTTTTATTTTGTTTAAATATAATTTATATTTGGTGCATTTATGGCCAGGACCCCGGGACCCGGAAAAGGACTGAGCACTCTTATAGGTGTCTGGGGGCATTAACGGTTAACATGTTTGCGGTTTTTGATTGCTGCAAAGTCCTTTTATCAGCCCATAAAACGAGGGTCTCCCAAAGCCTGCCACACATTCTGGGGGCATATGTTGAGCATGGGTATGTAAGGGGGTATGTTTTAGAGTGGGTGTTGTGGTTTCTGCAAATTGGCGAAAGGTTTTATAGAGTTCAGCGGAGTAACGACCAGTTTATCAGTTCTGTATGCAGCTTTAGTCACCGACCGATAAGAGCTGTATGCAAACACGAATTCAGTTCGATGCACTGACAACAACAACGAAGGAGAACTCTGGATAAAGATATAGAAAGGAATAAACATCATTTTAATTAAATGATAAAAACTTTATTTCAACGTTAAAAACAACATTTTAATAACAAAAGGAAAGCATCATATGTAGTGTATGTAAAAGGACGATAAATATATATATATTCAAATACTGTCTTCGATCTCGAAGACACTGTTGTCTCAGTTTAGTTTCTCCAAAGAGTTTGTTTCATGACTCAATTATTAATTTAGCTATCCACTTTGTAACACAAACATACCCACTTACAAACTAAGGTTTAATGAACCGAAAATCCACCTTTCATTAATATCGACTTGAAGGGCATCAATTTCTCTTTTCCTTCCCACCAAAACCAATTGCAATCTTTAACCAACATTAACATTCATTTGCAGCGAAGAGAATCTAATTTCTTGACCTAGTCAGCAGCGTCTGAGGTTATTAGCTGGCCAACCGCATCCAGCATTCGACAGCCCTGCGTGGCTAATTAATTTCCATTCAGTAAATGGAAATGCCGCAAAATTAATTTCCCGACAGAACAAGAAAGAAACAGACAGACAGATAGACGTTGAGCAGAATGTAGCTGTTAGATCAACAAGGAGTAGGTACTAAAGGACAGTGCGTTTCATTGATATTATATAGCTGATAGTAAATAGCTTATATAAAAAACAAGTATTATGAGAAGTGAAATAACTAGTATTATATATTTATTAACTGAATTTTAAAAGGCAATTATATTAAATTTTCAAATTTTCAAAATGTTTTAATTTGTTGAAGAACATTTAAGTGTCCTAAAAGAATAATTTATTTTATTTCCCATATTGTGTTCTATGTTGAATATTATAAGTTTAACTTAAAATTGTCTCAGTCCTGAATTCTTTGATACGCACTGTACAGACTAACCATTTATTTGCGGGCAATATAAATTCCTCGAGTTTTCTCTACCATTTTTATTTGTATTTGCGGCTGCTGCTGCTATTGCTGCTTATTGTAATTTTTTATGGTCCAGCTATGGTTCTTTTTGGCCTCATAACTAGCGACTGGCGACTTCGACCTATATAAGTGATTCTATTGTGCCTATCCTATGCTTGTGCTTTGGACATTTCCCAGCCAAGGCCTAAAAGCAGACACTGCAAACACTTCCACTTTCGCTTTTCATTGTGTGTGGAAAATAAAGAAAATAAAGGAAAGGCAACAAAAATGTTTGCTTATCTCTTTGCCTACACATTTTTATGTGTGTTGTGCTTTGTTTCTGCGCTCTGTTGATGGGTGTCGGGTCTTAAGGATACGCTCTTTTGGATTTTTTTTGGATAGTCGTCAGCATGCAGAGCCACATGGCTCCTCCTGTTCCTCCTCCTCCTTCTCCTCCTCCCTCTCTACCTCTAATCTTTTTCAAGTTCAGCGAAAGCGAAAACATGGAGGAGGGTCACCATAAAAATGAAAATCGTCCTACGGTTGAAAGTTTGTCGTTTACCCGCAAAGGCAGCGAATTATGCCAGATTGGGTTTTATTTAAATTAGTTTTAGATTCCTTCGGGTGGAGCCGAGGCTCCAATGTTCGCTGATGTGTTAAAACAGAGGATACAGAAATTGATTTTCGGGCTGAGATTGAGAACTTGAGGCGGCTTCCAATGCCTTTATGGCCAACTCAGCTGTCCCCAGACCCCAAACGAGTTCCACAGAAGTTTAGCCCCGGACTCGAATAAATAAACAATATGGTCGGTTTGGGGGGCAGAGGAATCGGATTTCAGTGTCGCCTATCAATGACAAATTGCACATGATTTTTACTGTCTAGCAAGCAAATGTTTTCATACGTTGACTTCTGCCCAAAACTCTTTGGGTTTGCTTTTCTTTTTTTTATAGTCTCTCCAAGTGTCAGAGAACCCCTTTTCAAGAGAGGCGAGTAATAATGACAGTTTATTAAATGCCAATTCAGATCCACATCAGATAACCCAAGACCATGGAAAGTTTGGCAAACAGAAAATAACACACAACTCTTGATTGCCGGGCAAACTTTTTTCGTTAACCTTTTCGGCTGACCCGGAGTCTCTTTCTCATCAGCATAATCCCATGGGATCTGAGGGGGGCAAAACACACAACTTTCCCAAGCCAATTCAAAAAAAAAAACACACAACAACAATTCAAAGATAACTTTTGTAAACATCTCTGGCTGGAGAAACATCTCCCTCCAAGTCGTTGTATCATTTATCATTGCTTACACACCAAAATATCATTTACATGGCAAAGGCTGTGAAAACAGTAAAGTAAAATGAATTATGTTGGAAGTGATGAAGTTATCAAGGGGCTATCAACGCCACAGAGGCGGAAACCGTTCAAGTTGTCAATGAGATTGATTATTTTAAAGCGGAAAAGGCGCCAAGCTTCCTCAGGTGGATAATAAATGCATTTTCCAACTCATGTTTATTGACATTCATGTTGGTAAACATTTGTTAAAAAAAAACTTTTCAATCTTTCGTTTATTTTATACAATAAATAAAAGTTTAACAATCCTTAAATATACATTTTAATCGTGCGAAGGGAATTACTTAAGTTTAGAATTGTCCTAGCTGTAGAAAGTATTTCAAAGGAAAAGCTTAAACTAAGCATCCATTTTAAAAAGCCATAAAAATCAAATAAATTTAACCACTGTTTTATAAACCATTTCTGATCCAAGCCACTTTAAAGCCAATCTCCTCTATCCATGCAATTATTTTGCAAAAAAAAGAAAACAAGTTCGTTAAACTTTATCACTTCTTAAAATGGGTTTCTACCAGTAAACCGCAAAAGATATTTAAACTTTATCAGAGGCCATCTTAAATCACAGTTTCTAAAAGAAATACCATTTTTTTTGCCAGTTCTGCTCTAGTCTGAATCTTGTTAATAACCAATTTCTAAGCAAAGTTTTTGTGGTGTCTATGTCTTTGATTGTTATGTCTTCGCCATCGTTCTGCTCCATCATATCTCTTTCGCTTTGTCATTCTCTGGTATTCCAATGAACAGTTTTAACGCTTTTTTGTTCTTTTCTTTTGCCGCCATATGATTGTTATTATGTTGACCCATTTTGCTCGGTATATATTCGGACGTTGATGCACTAAGATCAGCGCAAACAAGTGGCCCTTACGACACCAAGCAGTGCTTGTTACGCGCGGAGCCCTATAGGCGTAAAAACGAGATCGCGAGAAGTTAAAAAGCACAATGTAGAAGCGGACAGACTAAGATTAGAACGAGACTAAATACTAATACTAATTTTGTGCTAAGTAAGATAAAATTAATGCTTTTAAGCTTGGCAAAGAGTCGGTAGTAGAAATAATGTGGTATAGTCTATTATAGTCGTTACACAGTACTCTAAACGGTTCATGCATATCAAAGTTAGATCTACAAATATTTAATGTAAGAGGAATATAGTTCCTGGTAATTCTATTAGGCACGGAGAAGCTTATGCGACCCAGTAACTCGGGACTCTCCACATCACCGTGAATAAGTTTATAGATAAAAGTTGTGCCAAGCATCGTTCTACGGTTTACTAATGATGGTAGATTAATTAGGAGGAGTCTACTAGAGTAGGATGGTAAAATAAGGCTTGCATTCCAGTTAAGGCCCCGTAGAGCAAATAATAAAAAGTTCTTTTGCACAGACTCTATCCGGTCTATATGTACACCATACTGAGGACTCCAAACTGCTGAACAGTACTCAAGGATTGGACGGACTAGTGAAATGAACAGAGTCTTTGTAACATAGGGATCATCGAATTCCTTTGACCACCTTTTTATAAATCCAAGTACTCCCCTGGCTTTATTTACTATAGAAGTAATATGGTCACAAAACTTAAGTTTTGGGTCAAGGAGGACGCCAAGGTCATCAACTTGCGTAATTCTAGACAACGCACAACTACCCAGCGTATACGTTGCGTATTGTGGGTTCACCCGAAAAAATGTCATTACTTTGCACTTAGCGCTATTTAAATCCAAAAGATTTTCACAACACCATGTTTGAAAAGCATTTAGGTCAGATTGTAAGTCGGAACTGCTAGAAATTTCGTTATATTGCAGGCATAACTTAACGTCATCTGCGTACATAAGGACACGCGACTTTGTCAAGACTAGAGGGAGATCGTTTATAAATAAAGTAAAAAGAAGTGGGCCAAGGTGGCTTCCTTGTGGGACCCCTGAAGTAACTCGGATCAAATCCGAGATCGAGTTTTTAAAAAGCACTCGTTGAGTCCTACCACTCAGATAACTTGAGATCCATGTTAGAAGATCACATGGAAACCCTAATAAGTCTAGCTTTAATACAAGAAGCGAGTGATTTACTGAATCAAACGCTTTACTAAAATCAGTGTAAACTACATCAGTCTGCATGTTCTTTCTAAAGCCATTTATTACAAAAGACGTTAGCTCCAAGAGGTTTGTCGTCGTAGATCTTCGCCTTATAAATCCATGTTGACATGGAGATATAATCGATCTACAAAGATGCTGCAAATGGGGTGTAATAGTATTTTCGAAAAGCTTTGGGATGGCGGATAATTTGGATATGCCTCTGTAATTACTTGTATTGCATTTATTTCCTTTCTTATGAAGGGGAATGACAAATGACTCCTTCCAAATAAGTGGGAAATGAGATGTTTTTAAAGACAAAGTAAACAATTTGTACAGAGGTCTACACAGAGTTTCAGCACAGTATTTAAGCACGCAGCCTGGAACTCCGTCCGGACCCGGTGAATAGACTGGCTTAACTTTATGGAGATCCAAAAGAAGGGAGCTTTCGCTTAATCTCGGACAAAAAATCAAGTTTGACTTGGGTATGGCATTTGAATAAGACGGATTTGGACGGGATGAAACAGAATATGTTGTCTGGAAGAACTGGGCAAATAGATCGGCAATTTCCTGATCAGAGTTTGCCGTAGAGTTTTCAAATGATAGTGATGAAGGGTAACAGGCTGATTTACGCTTAGTGTTAACAAAATTATAAAACTGTTTTGGATCTTGTGAAAATTGGACCCTACAACGAGTCAAATAGCTTTTATAACACCGGGCGTTAAGCACGATAAAATTTGACCGAGCCCTTAGGTATCGAGAGAAGGCAGATTGTGAACCGCACATTTTAAATTTATTGAAAAGTCTGGACTTTATATTTTTTAGGTGTGACAACTCTTTATTAAACCACGGAGGTTTATTTGAAATTGACGGATAGTATAACGGAACACACAGATAAAAGAAGGAATTCAATGCATTATAAAAGATATTAACGGCCATAGCCACGTCAGTGCATGAATAAAATTCGGACCAGTCATAGCCGGATATAAAAGTATTTAAAAGATGAAAGTTTGCCTTACGAAAGCAGCGGATTCGTTTAACCGACTTTTCGGATTTTTTATTCCGCTCTGTTCTTACGTCTACAGTCAGTTCTAGAGTTGGATGATAGGGATCTTCCGGTTGTGTAAGTGGTCCCGTTCTTGATAGGCAAACGCCTTCTGAATTTGAAACAAAACACAAGTCCAGTAAACGCCCCAATGAGTTCTTAACATGGTTCACTTGGGATAGCGCAATGTCAAGCAAGCCGTCAATAAAGTCATGCTGCGCTAAAGGAAGCAACATATTAGAGTTTTCGTCAGGGGACCATGTCGCACTAGGTATATTAAAATCACCCAATACTATTAACTGGTCTTGATTTGACAGTTTTTTAAAAATTGACTGAATACAGGAAAGGTGATTTGCGTAAATAGGGAACTCAGATGATGGTGGGATATATGAACAAGTAATGTATACAAAACTACCGGGAAACGATAATTTTATACCTAGGAATTCGATGTCATAAAATTCGTCGAAAGTTAGTAATTCAGAGGAAAAGGTGGAGTCGACAGCAATCAGGACTCCACCTCCCCGTCTGGACTGACGATCAAGCCTATAAATAGTGTACTTACCCGGGAGAATTTCGGAGCTAAGAATATCCGTCCTTAACCAGGTCTCTGTACATACCATAATATTATATGGGAAAGAAAAACTATCCGAATACAATTTAGTCAGCTTACTAAGTAAGCCTCTTGTATTCTGATAGCAAAGAAGAAAAGAGGAGGCTAGTTTTTTGGGACAGAAGAGGATGTGGAGGGGGCTGGGGATGGTTCTTTACTGGTATTTTCCAATTCCCCTGAACTATTCTTTTTTCTCTTAGCTTCGTACTCTTTTACAAATATGCCCTCGGGCCAGAAACTGGTGGAACACACAGATGCAAAAAGAGCACAAGGAATACCAATCTTAAATGATGATACTTTCCTAGCATAAGAAAATTTAAATTGTTCGACCTTCAAATCATCAACTTGGACTTTGTTACGGATATAAGCCGTAATATCCAGTGATGAGAGGTCTGGGGCGAGCCGTGAAACAAATACATGTTTTAGCTGGGGCACCCGAACACAAGTAACCGTTTTTGGTACAACACATGCAACCCTTTTTGGTACTACAGAATTTGTACCTGTACTACCAGTATCGGCCGGTGATCCGGACGTTAAGTCTACATGAGGTGTTGGGGCCACTACTGTATTTTGATCGGACAGAGCGGAAGTACATATCGGAGCCACATCGATTCCGGCGACTTCGGATACCGAATCACTTTTTGCCCCCGATCTTAGTACCATTTGAGTGGCGCCTAGGATTGGCAGCTGAGCTGGAATCGAATCGCGGGCAGTAGGTTGCACGGCACCTGCCATAGAATGCCCACCGACCGCGACTTTTTTGCGCTTTGGGGAATCGGGCTCAGCTAGCATGCGACTAGTGAGCTGCGATTCAAGCGCCACAAGCAGGTCCGTATTTTTACGGCAGTTCCGGATTAATTCCGTAACACTGCTTTTCGTGAGCCGCCTAATAGTTATTGCCTGGTTCTCATATACAATGCATTCATCGCAGTAGTAGCGTAGGCCACTCCTCTTATCGATGGCATCACGAACCAGGCCAGAATAACCAAGACACTTTGCGTGATAAATTTTATCACATGTATGGCAGGGAATACTTTGCTGTCCAGCCGAGATAACTTTCTTACAATTTTTTAATGAACAGAAAGCCATTTTCGCTGACCACGGACCACTGTGCACTATAGCGGACAAAAAAATCGAAAGCGCTCAAGAACTTTTTAATGAGAGATAGATCAGAGCGACAGAGCGGGAGCGAAACACCGAATAACTTTGATGTTAGGCACCACGAAACGAAATAGAAAACGAAAAGAGAGAGAGCGGGAATATTAACCGATTAACTCTGGTATAAAACACCTCAGAGAGAGTGCGTTGGAGTGCGTGCCGTTCCAACAGCGCTCAACGACGAAGAGAAAGACTGAAAAGAGGGGCAATGGAAAACAATAACAACAAACCAGCACCAAATTAAATTATGATAAAAATGTTTATTAAACACAAGTTAATCACGATGCACTCGCGAAGCGAACGGAAAGTTGTTAGAAAACACTTAAAGGTGTAGAAACGTTAAAGAGATTTAAGTAAACCCCGGTGGTTTCAATAAGAAAAATGAAAATTCGGAGCGCAAAACAAAAACACGACCGTTCTCTGTGAAGACGCACAAATTATGTTATGTATGCTTAGTGTGATTTTCAATTACCAAATTACTGACCCCAAAAGCGATTACTAAACATGCTCAAGCTGTGTGCCATAACTACTCTGTGCTTTATGTATACCAACCACAAGACGATTGCTTTATCAGCAAAAAGTCAAATGGAGCAACATAAGGAACAGTTAGAAGCGAGCCAAAGAAATATATTGACTTGGAAATGGAATTCAATTCCTATTCGTATCAATATCATTGGAGGTGGCCTAGTCAAGTGTATGGGGGTCTGTGTTTGCCTTAGATAACCTATCTAAGAACCAAAAGAACCAACCCCCTTTGAATACCAATCCCCCTCGGGCTTCACCAACGTTGAATTCGAACAATACAAAGAAATCGCTGTCGATTAAATTCGATTCCCTCATATTTATTTTTTCTACCAAATAATGAGCTCATCAATGGCTTTGGACAGGTTGACGCTAACGATTTGAATACTTTGCTTTATTTATAGGATTTATCAGCAAAATCTATATGCAAATGCACAGAAAAAAATAGAGGATTTAAATAAAAACCAAGTTAATACGAGCTTAAAAGTAATGTTAACAAATATTTGGCACACTTAAGTGATTTTTTGAAATTCTTCAACTAAACTAAAATAAATAAAATTGATGTACTAAATGTTTACAATAAATACAATATATTGAAGATTTTATCACCAAAATAATTTATAGCTAAAACATTAATAAATCAATATGATTTTCTACATTTGTGATTCTGGCAGTGCATATCTTATTTCCAAACCTTTATTATACCCGTTACTCGTAGAGTAAAAGGGTATATTGTATTCGTGCAAAAGTATGTAACAGGTAGAAGGAAGCGTTTCCGACCCTATAAAGTATATATATTCTTGATCAGGGTCACTAGCCGAGTCGATATAGCCATGTCCGTCTGTCCGTCTGTCCGTCTGTCTGTCCGTCTGTCTGTCTGTCCGTATGAACGCTGAGATCTCGGAAACTATAAAAGCTAGAAGATTGGCATTTTGCATGCAGATTCTAGGAGTTCCTACGCAGCGCAAGTTTGTTTCAAAAAGGTGCCACGCCCCCTTTAACGCCCACAATCGCTTATATACGATTTTAAAAATTTAAATATTTCGGAAAAGTAAAAATGCAGTTTTATTGTGTTTATCAATACCTATCGAAATGTAGAAGAAATTTTTCAAATCGGACCATTCGTTAAAAAGTTATGCGTGATCAAAGTTTCTATCTCCATCTCCCTCGCACTCCCTTTACCTGAGTAACGGGTATCTGATAGTCGGGGCACCCGACTATAGCGTTCTCTCTTGTTTTATTTTGCAATTTGTTGAGGCAGTCAGTTGTTGACTCTTCGCTGAGTCAGTTCCTTAACGTTCTGTTCTTTCCGCTGCCTTTGTGCTGTTCGACTTTTATCATTTTGATGTCATCGAGCGGGTTTTTGTGCTCATAAAAAATCGTCTTACGGTGTTTGCTTCTTATGAAACCTTTTTCTTTCTCCACTTTTTAATTCACCATTCTTGTTGTTTGGCTCGAGTTAGTTGAGGCGTCAGCTGGTCGCACCATAATTTTAATTAAAAATCGCTTAAAATCCTTGGAAAATTGTTTAAAAAAGGAAGAGTGAGATAAGGATGCATAGATAAAACAAGCGAATGGGTTGGAGGGTGAACTGAGTGTCAACACGTGCCAAATTGTTTGTGTGAGCTTGTATCTGGGAAAAGTTTGGAAACTTTAGAACAAATTGAAAGCTTCTAAAGTTGCAGCGAGCTAAAAGTATCCGGAAGATAAAGAAAAACCCCCAAATCTAGAAGTTCAAGTTTTATACGCATGCAGTTCGGTCTTTATCTACTTTTTATTGTTGTGTGACACTTTGCTGCATTAACATAAACAAACGGTGACAAATTCCATAATTGCCCAAAAGTGGACATTCAATTTTTTCAGGTTTAATCCTTATTTCTCTGCCATCTCTTTCGCTCTGCTTGTGGGTTGTGTCACCAGGGCGTATGATGAATTTGACGCACGTGCATGTCACACGTCACTGTGCTGGTTGTATGGCTTGTTGTAGTTGTACGTATGCCTTTGTTATCCTGTCAGGTTTCGCTGATGGCGTTGTCAACATGCTGCACGTAACGTGGGCTTTCCTTTTCATATCCTTACAATTAAGCGGCAAATTTAGTTTGTCATTGTGTTTGCAACCACGATGAGTGGCAACTTCCGGAAAGCGGAATCGGGAATTAGCTGGCATTGGCCAAAATCAGCTTCCTAATCAACTTAATGGCCAAAATCAGGTGAACGCTTTTAGATTTGGAGTAGTAGAGTGAATTTACTAAGGTAGTAAGGAAATACATACATAGTTTCATAAAAAGTTCATCTTTGTTTCTTTTGATAAAGCTTCTTCTCTTTTTCTGCCGATATCAATATCCCTTTGAAGCAATAAATATTCAGTACATAATTTGTCTACGTTTAATTTAAGTTATAGTTCTTTATACTATTTTTTATTTATGCACAATAAAATATTTGCTGACGCCAAAAAGGGTATTTCAAATTTGCGACTCTAGAAAATCCTTTAAACCGATTCCCACTTGTGTATTTTTATGTAGCACTTCCCCTTGTTTGTTCGTGCATATTTCAATCAAATTTGTTGTTGCTGCTGTTGCTATGCCTGCGGCTTACACAGACAAATGCAGGAATTATCATACGCACCGTTGACCCAAATTTTTTAAACCAAACGAAAAAACACCCTTGAATCAGCAAGAAACAAAGACGAGCCCACATGGCGAGGCAGAGTCATTTCAAAATAATATATTTGGCAGCACGTGCGGAGCAGAAAGAGAGGGCACGATGGCAGCAGAAAGAGATAGGGAGAGAGACTAGAGGGTTGCCATTCATTATGCTTAGTTTTTGGGGCGCGGTTTTGTCCCCTCGAATTGGGTCAGCCCCTCCAAGAGACCCCCAACAATATATGCAGTTTTTATATTGTATAAAATATAGTCGAGCATTATGGAATGGCATTTTGCAACGAGTTTGTTTCATATTCTCATCTAAGTTGGCCCTCGAGGGCTCACACTGATTCCCATTCTCATCCTCTGTCTTTGCTCATTAGGAGACAAAGCGCGACTTTCTCTCGGCCCTGCCACTTTAGCCTGCTTTTAGGCGCTTCGGCTAATTATGAGGAAAAATTCGTCCAACATCTGCAATGCCTCCCCTCCCTCCTATTTTCCCGGCGAAAGTGTTGGCAAGTGAACTCAGTTTTGGAGGATGCATTTTATTTACGACAAAGTGAGCTTGCCGCCAGCTGTGTGCCACAACATTTGAAGGGGTAACTAGAGGGCTTCGGGGTCTGTGATGCTGAGAGAAATGGAAGTGGCAAATTGTCTTTTTGGCAGAGGGGAGAGATTAATTTATAAGCTTTCTGAGTAAATCCACTTAACAAGAAAGGGTAAAGAACTGGGTTTTTTTCTAAATTGCATTGTATTAAACTTTAGAAAAGTTGGTGACTGGGGTTTTGGGTGCTACAAGACTGGTTATATAAAATTAATTATTTCTGCCATTTAAGCTTTAATCATCATAAGACTTTATGTAAAATAAAAACAGCAAAAAATTGTTTGAGATTAGAAATGATTGTTAATTATTTTAAATTATGTAGTTTACAATTGACTTACATTTGACTTTAAAAGAAAATCATGTCTTACATAAGGTTACACCCTAGCATTTCTTTATTTTCTGTCATCATTACAAAATTTTTTCCTCATCTCCAGCTTCCCCCAATCCGCATTCCATCAAAGTCACAGATCTGACTATCAGGCCAAAGACCCTATCGAAAGTTGATCACTTGAGTAGATAAATGCCTTGTCTTCTTGTCTTGTCTTGCCTTGTTTAATTTCTGACCAGCAGCTAACAAAGACTAGATTTTGACAGCTCTTTCTCTCCGCTGGCCATAAAAGGCAGCCCAATGAGCCTTACGTAATCCCGCCGGCCATTGAGCATTTCTCGCACATGGCGCTGCTGCCCCATTGTTTGTCTGTCATTATTAATCCAATTAGTAGTTGTACTAGAACGTGGTGCGGAGAGGGAAAAGCGGCGGGTTGCACAACCCAGAAACGTGCCCCAAAGGAAATTGGGTCGCTATGTGGCACGAGACCGCGAGCGGCGAGAATCGAAGGCACTTGCAACCACAGTCGCCAATTGAAGGCAAGGGGAGCAGCATGTCAGGGGTAAGCGGCTTACCATCGGCTACTTAAAAACCGGCATTGTCTCAGCGGCTATGCTAATTATGTGCAATGGTGACATAAGCGGCCAACGTGCATCCGCGGCAGGCAGATGCGGTGGGAAAAGGTCAAGTTCAATCTACGCGAACTGGTTGTAACTGTGACAAAGTCTTGATGTTCTCGTAAGTATAATGGAACTTGGAAAAGTAAACCCAAAAAAACGAAGTCTTTAAAATAATACTTTTGAGTAGGTTAAAAATTATAGAATACTACTATTCTACTAAATGAACTTAAATTAACTTAAAGAGCTACATACAAGCATTTGCTTTGAATTTCTTCTATTAATCTGATTTTTCTTTTTATATTATGACACTCCACCGAAATTTGAATTTCAATAAAAGATTTTTTATTTCTTCAGTGCTACACCAAAAAAATGTTAATGTTTGTAAAAAACAGGTTTCCAATGTGTACTTATATATATATTGAATTAAACGTTTATTAATTACATAGCAACTCAGAATTTTCCCCACTTTATTCTAATTGCCAAAGTCTTTATGTTTTTATTATACTCTCCAAGTAATTCAACGTGAATTATAGCCAATTGCACTTGTTGACGTCTGTTTCTGTTGTTTATTTATAGTTTAATTATTAACTTGTTCGACTGTATTTAGACAAGTGTTCTTCCATTTATAATGAGGTTTTATGAGGTTAATGCGAACATTTAATTCGCTGATTGTTGAAGCACTTTGTGTTTTATCGGTTCGGCGAGTGAACGTGCTGTTTATTATATTTATGCAGATGTGGAGAGCTTTTAATATTTCTAAGGTTTTTAATTTCTAAATTTTTTTTCTGAGGAAACAATAAAATTCTGATAAGCAAATTCTCTGCCAAAAGTTGTCAATATATTATCAGTTTCTGGAAGTTTAAAAACATTTCCCATTGGGATTTTATCAGAGGAATTTCAATTTTTAAATTTTGTTTTGCTATTCTTAAGCGTACACAGATTATTTGAATTTCGTTTTTTTTTGTCAATGTTTATCTTACTTATTTGCAACATGTGTTCTCCAAAGTGTGATGTGTTACTTCTGTTTTATATCTTAAATAAACTGCCACCAACTGACACCGTCTGATAGCTCAATATTTACTTGTTTACCATTCTCCACTGACAAACAAACAGACATTTCTACCATCGTATTTGAGACCTCAACTGTTGTTTTAACCTTTGACACTTATGCTTGGAATCTAAGCTGATTTACCTTGCAACTTAGACCTAAAAAAAACATTGAAGACTGTTAGGTAGAGACAACCCTCATGACTAATCGCAACAAAAATGTGACCACATGTATGGAAAAATATTAATCATCAAGAGAAAAACTTGTGGAGAAGGAACAGACATGAAAAACGAGAAAAGATTGAAGATAGCTCATAGAGAATTACAATTGCGGTTGGTAATCACGGTGGATGGGATAAAATTCCTGCACATAAAAGCGCTTCTACATGCACACGAGGCATTGGCATTGATTGAAGAACCACTCATCCCATACACACACTCAATCCCGGCATTATTTGCATAAGTTGTTGAACTTTAGATAAACGTTCATGCCAGTCGGGGTGTCGAGTGTCAAACTATCGTTGAGGTTCAATGGGTGAAAAGTGCCACAAAGCGAGAGTTTTAATTTGGCCCCGCCTCGAGGCTCTTTCTATGAAGTGGTCGAGCCATTCGATGGAGTTATTGCGTCGGATAGATCCATTTTGATTTGCATAAATTGCCGGTGGGTCTGCGGGTTGTTCAAACTACCACAACTTTTCCCACCTGGCAAAACTTTGACTCAAATTGCTTCGACCTGCGGCATTCAGCCCACCACTCAATCCCTCGAAAGCGCCCCAAACAAAAAATAAACGTAAATATCAACAAAAATTTGTGCATTTCAACTGTGAACGTGACATTCATGAGAAAATTTCAAATGAACACAAAATTTCTAGCGAAATATGAATAAAATAAGTGAAAGAGCCATTTGTTTGAGTCAGTTGTAGACACTTTTCGTTATATATTCCCTAATGTTTTCGTCTTCGCTTTGCTTTTGATAGGAAATAAGAGATATTTTGAATTTTCTTGACGCATTTACCCTTGAGCTGCTCTTGATTTATTTTAGCAACAAGTTGTAATAAAGAAAAAAGTAATTCTAAACTCACAAGTTATATAATTTGGCTTACTTTAGGGTAAATGAGTTGTATATAAATTTATTTAGTAATATTTTACATTTGATCATTTTAAGGGTAAACTTGTTTACTCAAAATGCTAAAATTCTTTAAAATTTTAGGTAGAGACCTTGATGACCTTAACATATTTCTAAAGCCTCTGTTCCAACCTTTCTTGGGGTCGTCGCCAGTGTATTTATTTTTTCGGCTCTAATCAGCCAGCATTCCTCTTGTGTTTTCTTGTTTTTACATTGCTGTGAACATTTTCGAGTCTGTTGGTGTCTTCCACCGCCCAGTCACCACCCATCTGCTGATAAGCAGCGAAGCAGCGATGAAAGCGGAACACAAACTCAAACGACATTATCATAATTGCTTATGCTTCATTACATATTTGCCGGCGAGTACATGGCGGTCATACAGATAGGCTTAAAGCAAAAGCACTCCGTGCTCTCCTAGCAACCCGAAAACCTAACCAAACACGGTAGTCGAACCTGCTTTTGTCGACTCAGCTCGACCAAAAAAAAAAATAAAACAAAAACCCATAATCATTGAATAAACAAGCTGATAATACACAAGCCACATAAATAAGCGCAAATATTTGAGACTGGCAACGAGAGCAGACATTCATGTGCCCACACATAAGTGCAGATAAAGATAGAGATCGCCAAAAGGCAACTCGAAAGAAACCCATAAACGGGGCAATTGGAAAAAACCTTTCTCAAGACAATATTCTGAACTGAAAAAATAGGAAAAGCAAACGGCGTTAAGGTCAGAGAATTAATTTTGACGTAGGATTACTTTTGTACAATAAAGTAAGGTAGTGGACAATTACACAAAAAATTTTATTAAAATCTTGATTCCAAAATGTGAATCTGTATGAATGGTTATCTTAATATATTCCATTTATTTTTCTCTGTGTAAGAATCGGAATTGGAAACAAAATCAGACTCTTACTCAAACTCCGATTTAGAGTCGGATGCAGACGAGGACTTATAAGACTTTAGTAGCCGCTTTAGTCGGTCAGACTAACGGTTACAACCCGCCCCAAAAAAGGGCATGGTCTCCGCGGACATGGAGCAGCAACCCATCCGCATCTAAAAATCATCGCCATGTGTGTCCACTTTTTTTTTTCCTCAACTGTTATATTTTTTCTCTTTCTGGCCCCGTGACTTGGCGATTTTATTTTCGCTCCATTTGCGGCCATAAATATTTAGTCAAGTGTCATCGTTGTGGCATGTCTAGTGGAGTTTGAAATGAAATAGATGCAGGCAACTCTGGTGGATAGCACACGAAAACAAAAAAAAAACGCCAAGCATATGAGAAGGCTTAAAACGAGTTAAGTCACTTCTGTGGTCGCGACCAAGTGGCCTCCTCCAACTGCTCCGCCTCCGGGTCTCCGGTTCCCTGGTCCTCCAAGCCACACAACTCCGCTAATTCCCCACCCCCCCGTTCGAACCGCTCCCGGACTTCCAACCGACTGCCAATTGTGGCAGCGCTAAAGATTTCGTTCGCTGTTGTGTGTGACCGCAGCTGAGACCCGCAGGAGATGTACACAGAAAATTAAACATTCTAAAAAAATAAATTATTTTATCACCACATGAAAATAATAATATTTTATATGATTTTTAAACAACGTCGTAATACTACAAGCAATTAAAATGCCTTAAGAAATAATCCTACCAACTGTTCCTTTAGTTAAAAAAAAGGTTTTCATTATTAGTTCGTTTTATTTAGTTATTGCTTAGATTATTATTAAAGACGAAATTATTAAACTACTGTTTATATGTATGACTTACATGGTTATTTTTACTGAATATGTCTTTACCTTGCAAACACCAATTTAATTTACTAAAACGTATAGTTTTTGTGATACCCACGAAAAGTGTTGAATTAATTTAAGCCATTGTTGTTTTCTGTGCATCCAAAAAAAAAATCTAAAATCGCGGTGGAGAACCAAACAATGTGGCCGAAACAGATGGGTCAGACCGAAAGGGGGGTTGGTTGGGAAAAGAGTGGTTTTGGCCGCTGTAGCGGGTGTTAGGGCAGAGTTATGGCGTTGGCAAAAGCATTCCAAAAGAGCTTAGCAAAAACGAGGGACTCGTGCAGCGTGGGAGGTTCGATGAAGTTATCATCGCTGGAGATGAATAAATTTCGCAAAGTGTTGGCATAACCTGTGGACAGCCAAAGGATGTAGATTATCGTCGATAAACACGAGGGATTGCTGAGCACTGATGTCATGGTGAGATAAATTAAGTTTAGAGTGGGTGGATTAAGGCGGAGATTTCGGGGGGAGATTAGTGGGTTTAAGGATTTAAAATTAAAGCTTGAAATAATTAATACTTCAACCTTTGAATAGTTATTTAGTAGAAAATGTGTTGCGTTGAAATGAATTTATTTTTATCGTACTTAAACGGTTGCACTATGAAGATCGGTTTATTGAGAGTAATTGGAGTAATCGCTCTATTATTTAGACCAATCAACTCACTCTTCACTGCAACTCCTTCAACAGCCCTCGTTACTAAGCAAAAGCACTTACGGAAGTGCAATGCATGTAAAAGTCATGAATATGATGAAGTATTCAAAGCAGATACAAAAACACTCTTACGCACACATGCTCCTTAACTCCATTGCACAGGAAGCTGCCAGGATTAACTGGCCACTTGAACACGATTAAGAGCGAAAGAGACAGCGAATCGGAGTTACATATATGGCTTAGAAGAAGATGGCTAGAAGTGAGTTATTGAGATGCTGGGGAAACTTATTGAGATTACTAATCATTGAGCACTTATCGGGCAATGAGCATCAGTCTCGCACAGATATATAGAATTATATGGCAGTATCTACCCGTCTCTTTCTCGCAATCTACCCCTTTCTTTCTACCACTCTACCCCACTCTCTTTCTATCAGCTCAATCACTTGCACGTGCTTGCGGCTTCAAGCGGTTGTTCACGCTCAATTTGCATACATTTCATTTGGCCAGTGAACGTTGCTCTCAACCCATCTCGTTCTACCGCTCTATGCCTCTCTCTTTCCCTAAATTATTGCCTGAATTATATATTTGTTTCTTTTCGGTTTGCTGGATTGCTCAAAGTGCACGGCCAGGTCACGTTTTTGATATTTCATTCAATCAAAACAAATTGCTCTGGTCAGAGCTCTGGTCCACCGCTCTTAAATAAATACAAAAAATACACCACAACAATCAACAAAAAATCCCCCGACCAAACCCTGCGGCAAAATCTTTTTGCGGTTAACTTATTTCAGCGCTCAGGTCGTTAGGCAAACGACCGTAAAAAATGCCCAGATCGTAAAATAGAAATTAGATTAAACATCATAAAAATGCAAGTCCCAAGTCACTTAGAATCTTTCCAAAAAAAATTTGGACGGCAGGGGCGTGGCCCGAAGGAGTTTAAAAATTGCCAATTCTTGGCAGGCACTTTACTAATTGACAATTTCAAACAGAAAAAGAAAAACTTTTTCGCCGCTCTTTTGTCGTTTCTCTTTGTAATAACCCAAAGTCAGTCATTTCGTCTAAGCCATTAAAAAATTAATTGGCTGCCTTCCCTTCGGGCAGAACACGCCCCATACATCGCACTAATGCCGCTTTTAGCCAAGTTAAATGTTTCCCACCCAAAATAAACGCCCCAGAAGAACAAGACGAACAACGCACAACAGGAAAAAAGGGCTTGTCGTCGTCGCTGTTAAAAAAGGGAGTAAAAAGCTTGGAAAACCTGAGAAAAACTAACTGAAGAAAATGTAAACGGAAAGTAAAAAGATCTTGGAATAAAGGAATACCCTACAAAAAATAGTTACATTAAAAATACTATATTATTGAAGGGCAGAAAACATTAAAAAAAGACTTGGCAGTAACAAACTTCAACAACTTGCTTAACAAAAATAGATGATCTTTAAGTAAAGCTAAATATTTTTCTTTAAATGGAAGCCATTTCATGTTAATCTAAAACATAATTCAATTTAAATTGGCTTCTTTGTTTTTAGAGTTCCCCAACCTTCGATACACCATTCTAATTGGGTAGATAATAAAACTTTGATTAATTTATTCCTTTCAAAATGTTGTGATATATAATAATAATTTAATTAAGCTTACTTAGTTGGCCAACTAAGTTATTAATAATATCCGGATTTTCTTTCCTTTCTCATTCCGAACTTCCTGCTGAATCTTGCTATACCCTTTTTGCCCTAGGGCACTTGAGAAAACGTTTAATCTGGCCACAAACTTCTAATTTTTATGGCTTCGCTTTGTCATTAGTTTTTTGTTTTTATTTTTTCAACAGTTTGTTTTTGTTTTGTCGGTTGTTTTGTTCGAGTGGTTCGCCAATTGCTTGGCTGACCTTTTGTAGGAACCTCTCCAATTATGAGGTTTTGAAGTGAGTATCTCTCTCCCTCAATTTGGCGCAATTTGTGCTTTGTTTTTGCTAAATTCGTTTCATTGTTTATTGTTTACGCGGCGTGGGTTGACCAAACTGACGCAAGCATTCGATATTTTTGGCTTACTAAAGTTTACAAAAAATATATATATATAAACAGAGATATATGTGACGCAGATTGTGAGCGGATAAGATAAGATTCTGTAAATAATTCCCACTTCCGTTGCCGGGCGACCTTCCGGAACCTGGACAATTGATATCAATTAGTGCGGCAAGTGAATCACTCTAGAATTCCTAATTGATAAGTCAAAAGGTTCTGATTAAGCTCAGACAAGAATTATTGGTGGAGTCAGAAAAAGAGGTATAGCTGGAGCATTGCTCTTTATAAAGTTGTCGGGACTGCACGTTTCTCACATCGTTGAAGGCATTGAAGGCATGCACTTCATTTATGAATGACAAGCCTTCATCCTCTTTTAATTTTTTGGACCCTATAGCAGGGAAAAGCGCAAGAGCAAACTGGGGGAAAAAGAAGTCCCGCACAACCCTTAACCGTATATACATGGTCCGTCCTGGACCTGCCACTCCATCCAGACAGTGTGCAAAATTTTAATGAGTTGGAAATTTAATACCCAGAGAAGATTGCAATGCGACGGCGGGGGTTTCGACTGCGGTAGGTCAGCCCACCGAAGCGCAAGCGATTCAATTTGGCTCCCAGCGAATTCTTAAATTTTCCATAAATTTAATTGAAATTGAAAAATTGAAAAAAAGAGAACGGGTCAGACGGAATCACCTTGAACTTGACTAGAGAATGTCGTCATTTGATTTGAGTTTGTGTGTCTGGAAAATACTCGTATACTAAGCATTTGAGTTAATTTCGCATGAAAAATTGTTGCTTCCGCTTTTTCTTGGCACAATGCGCAATTTCTCGCAGATAAATCTTTTCAACTTAGTCGCAGTTTATATTTATTTATGCCTATTCCTAGAAAATTTTGATTAATATTGGTATATCTTTTCGTTTCTTTTTGCAGTTCCTTCCTCGAGTTCTTCATCGACCGGAAACGTAAGTTCCCAAATAAAAATCATTTGACATGCTGTGCTTAACCCAATTCCGCCTTCGAGTCATTTAAACTTGAAAGCTGAAGTTTTATTGCGTAATTTTATGTGCGACTTATTTTCATTATCATTGCGATTTCAAGTCACATGATCTTAAATTCCGTTTACGGCTCTAATAATAATTAGCCGGCAACGAGTTGGAAACTCGTTAAAAATCCTCAAATGAGTTTGACTCCATCTCGCTCTCGCTTTATCTCTGTTAATAGTCCCATCCCGCTCTGTGGGAGTTCTAATTGTAGTTTAACTCTCTGAAATAATTTACGATGGTTAAAAGTTTTTGTAGCTCTTTGTTTTAGCTCTCTGGCGGTTCAAACTGTTTTGCTTTTAGCTTCTACCTGGCAGTCAGAAAATTCGCAGAATTTTAAAATTGCATATTGAGTAGCACATTTTTTTCAAACCAAGAAAGGGGACAGGCTGATTTATGAATGGCCCAGTGGTTGATATGAAAATTATGCGAAAAAGTTAAAAGGAAGTTGTGTTGAAAGAATTATACCATAGGGAATAGTATATAAGAGTTATGCAGTATACGATTCTCATGGGTTCAGAATAAGCAATATAGATTATTTCTTTAATGGATATTTAAATTAGTCATAGTACAATCATAAATATTAAAAATATAGTATGACTCAGTTTGGCGACGACAAGGTTATTTCCTATCACGTGTATATCCGTGAATTATTAAAATATATACACTGTGAATAATTTTTCTCTTAATGAGACAGTTTACATTAAAACAGGTATTGAATAATTGCTGTATTTCTAATTTATTTGCAATACATTATTCCCACAAAAAGTCCGTGATTTTTGAGATTACTTAAAGCTTATTAAACTGATATTGTCATTGCCATTCCATTTCCATATGGTGTCACCTTCATAACACTCTATTTGCTGTTTATTCCTTGTAAATATTTTCGTTTATTTTGCGCTACATTTCACTGATTGCCCAAGCAATTCTCTCGATTCTCTCGTAATGCAGGTATATTACAAAAATTTGCTTTATGCAATCGCACTGGCGTGTCAGTTCCAAGTTGCTTATACAACTGAAAGATACACTTGTTCTCTCTACTTATCCAACTGTATCCGAGGGATACATCCATCTATAGCTACAAAATAATAATTTGCAAATAACTGTAAATGAGTTGAGTTGAATTGAGTTGAGTCAAGTTTAAAGTCACGTTGAATGGATTGGCGGAGGAGGTTCTAAGGGGGATGTGTGTCTGGTTCTTTGGAACTTGATCGCGCATCCGAAAGACACATATGTGACCTCCAGTTGGACGGCTTGGGTTCTTGATGGTGGGAAACAAAACTTTGCATTGATAGGGGAATTAAAAATAATTATGATGATGATGATGACGTTATTTTTGTTATTCCCCAAGTTGCATAGTTAAGTGCTTCGTTTTTATTCTATTTTCTATTTTTGTTTATCTAACTATTTAAGACTTTGTTGATTTTCCTTTTTCTCTATTCCATTCCATGACATTATCCAGTCAAATTGCAGTAAAGTAAACTTCCTCTTGTTGTTCTCTGCCATTAAATTTATTTATTTTACGCTCTACGAGCTTTTTATTTCGCTCATCATTTATTAAATTTTTGCGCTTTGGGAATGAGCAAGATTAATTAAGCGTTTAATCTTTGATTTATGGAGCTCCAATGTATTTATTTTGGGTGGTCGCTTTTAGCCAGCGGCGATGTAATCATAGAAGGGTTATTATTTAAGCATAGCATTTATTCAGTATTTGTGTTTGCTTAAAATTATAAACAAAAGCCAACGATTCAGCAAATACAAACATTGTATAAATTTGTATATTTTTTTGCAAAAACCAATTTATTTAAGCTTAATATGGCAGTCAGACAGGCCGAAAATTAAATTATACGACGCGTGTCTGTGCAGAGACCACATTCATTTCTACAAATTCAACGCTTTTTTTTGGGTATGGTGAGGTTTTCCGCAATATAAAAAGGCTATAAATAACTTAAACAGATTTTTAACTTAATGTGTTTAGTTGTTAGTGTTTTACTAAAGTTAAATGTTAAATGGTTTGTTTATTGTTTGCTTATTATTAAAAATATCTAAATCAGGCATAGTTTTATTTTCTGTATTATTTCAAATTAAATTAAATTAATCTAATTTTTACTGCAATTATCTTCATACTTCCAATTTTTTTTATGACTTAAAATGCAATGCCACATTCATTTTTCATATACCCACTGACAGGTGCAATCTATACCACAACATTGCTTTACTTTAGTTAAGTCTGGTTTTTGTTGGACTTTTGTGAAGCTTGCCGCAAAAATGCGTTTAGGCCGCCTCAATGCAATCAGGCTACAGTTTTTTTTTTGCAAAAAAAATACAGTTGCGTAGCTGGCTAAGCCCACAAAACCAGCGATGAACAGATATCGAAAATTGGGTTAAGCAACCTGTACAGGCCAGGTGTCTCTGTGCCTATGTTGGTGTATCTGTCACCACATCCACTTCCACTATTTTCTGTTTCGCTTTTTGCTCAATGAAAATGAAAGCAGGCCTCGGTAATCAAGAATACAAGTGGGTCGAAGATTTTCGCCGGCGCGTGAAAGTGAAAAGTGTGGAAAAGCTGACCGAATGCGAATGCTGATGACTACACTTACTTTTGAGACCCAGTGGCCCCCATCTCATTACAACTAATTTGTTTAGTTTGTTTTGCTGAGTGGTTAGGTGTCAACGTGGGAGAATCACTGGCTGCGTTGAGAAAGTCCAGTGTTTGTCTAAAGAGAAAGAATTTTCAAGAAAATTTGTATTTTAACCAATAACATTTTCATCAACATATAAAGAAATATTAGAAAAATGGATACGTTACTAATATTTCTTTGTTATTAAATATACCTCATCAATTGAGTTGCCTTTTTATCAAATATATATTTATATCTGCATAAAAATTAAGCTGTTGCTCATAAATGGCGCAGTGTTATTATGAAAGCTGATAAAATTTGTTTACATGTCGAATAGCTTATATATTTATAATATTGTTTGGTGAATCACTTTTAAAAATATATACATTTGTGCGGTGAAAAATATATACATGACATATTGATAACCAATTCTGGTGAAATTGTTTCTCCATGTATCTTGTTTTGCTTTCCATGTTTGTTTTCCTCCCAACAAGGATCGACCAGCTCATTTGCATGACAAGCTGTCGGAAGCCGGCGCTGAATTCACGCAACATGCCCCAAAACACGATTGGATTATTTGAATTCGAATGGATATATATTTGCTTTTCCCGGCTGCTTAGGCATCGAGAGACAAATCACTTTTACCTGTTTACGTCTGCCGTCTGCCACTTGGGTTACATATCATCTGCAGATACTGGGACTATAAGTGGTGGTCAGCTTGGGCGGTGTCCCTGGTTTTTTCTGGCTTTCTACCCTAACCAGTTTTTTGGATTTTCTGTACGTGCCTTTTTTTTATTTTTTGCAGATTTATTGGCAATAATCATTTAGAGTTTATACAAATTGCATGAACAAGGCGAAAGTCGTCCGCTGGAATGGGGCTTATATATACCCATATATATATCTACGATCGCTTCTATGCACATTTCTGTGTAAAGGCGTTGTCCCAACTTTGGTTGAGTGGAACCTTAATTAAAGCCAAGATTGGCCGCTGCGGCACGATTTTCTTTCGAAATTGAACCACATTGTTCAGGCCGGAGACTATCATTAGGTTCGGCCTATACCATAATTGTTCAGATTATGGCAGAAATGCGTTGGCTGGTAATATCAGGCCCAATTTAAATTACGTGAAATTACAGCATAAAAAACGAAAATTATTTTTGTTGACAGCGCTGAGACTTTGGTTACTTTTTAAACGTAAATAACATAATTTTATGACTTGCAAGAAATTATTAATCCCAGGCAGGAAAGACACTATGTCATCAGAAAATAAGTCATTTTGTAAGAGAAGTTTGCTGATTAATAAAAACTTTCCAATGACCGGAGAATGTTGACAATAAAAAAGTTTGTTCAAAGGAATCGCTTCCTCCGACATAATTTACATTCTAATGAAATGAAAAGCTTTTTGTTTACTAATCTTAAATATCTCTTTAAACCTTGATGACAGAAAAACTGTCTGCAGATATTAAAGGTCTGTTCTTCTTTTTGCATTTCAACCAGATTTTCATTAAGAATAGTTTTTTTTAACAAAAAATGCATATATATTTTCGCGTCCTTTTTATGGCCAAATTCAAAGTGTAATAAACTACAGTTGCCATGACAGCAAACGCAAATATTCAACGACTGATGGGGAGTCTATTGTTTAAGCGTTGTCAATATGAAAAACGCATAAATCTTGCCTGTGGTTTGGGGAGGAAAAAGGGAAGGCCTTCAAAAATGTATTCGCATTTGCTCTACTTATTTGCATAGATTGGGAGTTGATGTGGTCAAATAAATTTCGGTGTTCCATATTCAGGGCATGTCACGTGATTTGATGAAAGTCAAACTCAATTTTAGTGCTTGCCTCACGAAATATTTATTTCCCCTTCACATATATCATAGGGCAACCATCAATAAAATTGAGGCTTGGCTGCTTTTTGGCGTTGGCAAGTAAATTGAAACTTTTTGTGTTATCCCCAAATGTTCTTTTCTTATCATCGAGTTACTTAGTTGGAATGCGGTTTGATTGGTTTCTTCGTCTGATAAATCTCAAACAAAAGTTTTTAATTATTTTTATTTTTTTAGAGAGTGTTGGCCAAAAAGGAAAGGAATGTTTCCTGCCGCTTTTGAGTTATGCGATGCCTCCCCATGAAAAAATGGAAACTTGTTTTAGGCCTTGCGAACAGGAAACACGCGTCGTCTGAAATCAGGTTTTCTTCGATGATAATGATTTTTTGGCGTGGCAGGTGAACGAGAACTTGTTCTCCTGTTCACACAAGCCCGCTAAAAGGAAAGTTCAACTTTTATTGGAAATATACAAATTATTTTTACATACGCCAAATTAATGTTAATTCAGCATTTGCAAAACAAACATTCAACGACCTTAACAAAATACGATTTTGCACTAGAAATTCGACTCACGTTTCGTGGCTTTGGGGCCCTTGAGCACAAGTCCATATAATGTCTATATAATCCCCATCCCCATAAAACGAAAACAAGTGCGAGCATGACATTTAAAATTTGACCAACACTTTTCAATTGTTCCCATGAATTGCATGCTAATTAGGCATTGGCGGAATGATTGATGGATGGCTGTTGGGATTGACACGGGGGCTTAGGCGACTTACAAACATTTGGCCAACTTGCAATACAGTTAAGTTCACACCCACCCAGACAATTGGTCTTGGAGGTGTTTTTCCGATGGTCGGCAAAATGTTTTCGGCATTCGGCAGTTTTTGAGTTTCGCTTTCAACAATTTGAAGGTCTAGCTGAAGAAGCAGAAAAATTTAAGTTAATTGTACTTGGATGGGCCTTTGTGTGACTTGCATTGTCTGATTTTAAAGCACTTTTTATATTGTGCTACAATTTTTTATGTTAGTTTTATTGTCAGTGACAGAAAAGGCCACACAATGAGATCTTCTTTATATTTTATGGAGGCGGGCAAAAGAAAGTTATTTTTGAACCAAGCCAAAGGCGTAGCCTTGCTTGTAAATTAGAGGGATTTTTCTCAATTAATTACAGAATTTAATTAAACTTATTAAAGCAAATCCAAAGTCTTTTAAGCTTTGTATCTGTAATTATTATTTTGCAAGACAAGACCCACCCTTTCTACAATCTGAATAATATTTTACCCCCCACCGTGGGTGTAGCTAATTGTTTGTGGTTTCTTTTACAAAATTTAAATAAACTCAAATAGCGTGAATAATTGGACAGAGACATCAAATCAAAGAAAGAGTCGGCTGGCGAAAAAAAAGGTGTCCAAGACCATAAAACATAATGTTTGGACTTGACTTTCACTCTTCTCCGAGCATTGATCTTTTTCTCTCTCTCACCAAAGTCGGTGGTGGTAAAACTCAGAAGGTAAAACCGCAAAGATCAGAGTGACCGCTGAAAATGGAATTTCACTTTTGTTTTCGATACACACAAAAAATTTGATTTTGATGACTTTGATTAACATAGATTTCGTTCGACATTGATTTGGTATTTAATTGGACATCGTACAGCGACACGTCCAGCAATTTAGCCAGTTCATCAATCAGTCAATCAATCGCACACAATCGTCGTCATTATTGTCAAACGAAATGGGTTTCCGTTTCGTGTTGTTTTTATGAGTTTTTTGAATCCTCGTCAGCGGCAATTAGTAGCAAATTGTAACCAGTTTCGAGTGCAGATGGTTAAAAGTAGGAGTAAATGGTGTTGCATGCAACATTCATCCAAACAGACACTCTTTGGCTTCCGAACTTTTTGGCCAAACTTCTTTCGCTCATCTTGCACCGCAGCCAAGGAGATGTTAATTTTACATATTGCAACATTTGACGTTGACTTGCCTTTGGATTGTCTCTCGTCTTGGCTCACAAACTCATTACAATAGCTATGGCTGCACAAATGTGAACAGTCAGCTCCCAGACGAATTCGCCCTGCCCCCCTCATTATAATGGCAAAACTTCGTTGTTGTTTTCAGTGGTGGCACAAGATATTTTTACCCAGTTAAGGTACAATAAATTTATTTGGGTTAAAGCTGTTTTTTTGTCAACAAAACACTTGTCAGGGTTAGGATAGGACACAATTGTTTCCAGAGACAATACTCATAGAAATAAATACATATTTTCAGTAAATGTACATGACTTAAAATATAAATTGGTTTCAAAAGTTACACTTTTTTTTTAATTCTATTGCCAAACTATTTGTATTTTAAGTATATATTGTCAACAGAGTCTTAAATGAAATAAATTGTATTTTATGTAATAAATTGTATTTAACTATACTCTGTAGAGTATACTTATTTTGATTACTAAGAAATTGTTGATAAGAAAATTATGATTATTTATAATAGAAAAAGGTTAAAAAACTGGAAATTAAGGACCTTTACATGTACCCAAATAGTTTGCACCACTGTCTCCTTTCGTCTCGCCGTTTTCTGCATTCAGCTCGTTGACAACAAATGGCACTAAATTTTTGCCATTGCATAATAAACTCTCGACGCTGCCACTGATGATGCTGCCATGCCATTGCAAATGAAGGGTTTACTGTAGCTTGTGGGGGGCCTCACTGTAGTTCAGCCGAGTTGGGCAACTATAGAGACAATAACTTTTCTTATGATGCCATTTTTCACGTGGAAAACTTAAGCCGTCTGCTGTGAGAAATTGCGGTGGATGGGGTGAAGGAAAAGTCAGGGAAAGTAGAAGTAAGGGGAGATAAATTGTTAGGGGAGCAGATGGAATATTTTGGGATAAATCTCAAAGCGCTTCCTTGTTGGATTGCTTTATTGATTTGGAAGAAAGGATTTGGTCATGGATAAATGGGATTTTGCAATCGATCTTATCGTATTAAACTGTCATAAGTGAATCCTATTGCTTTTTTTTATTTATTAAAACCTTTATCCTTTAAGCCTACCTTTCAATTTAAAATATGTGCTCCGTTCTAATAAAGTCTTACCTTCTAAGCTAGAAAATCTATAGATATCTTATCTTGTAGTCTATATTTCATGCTAAAGAACAACATCCTTAATCATTCAACGTCTACCATCATTTATCTACCGATTAAGAATACCATTCCCCCAGCTTTAAGTTGGCAAACTTCTATAATAAACTTGGCTGACAAATATATTTAACACAACTTCCAAGTTTTCACTTGTGACCACAGAAACTACAATCACAGCTGCACCCCCTCCACCCGACCAATATATGTACATCACTGCACTTGAACACAAGCCAAGTTGAAGTTTTTGGTGGAGGAACAAGTAAATTCCGCAAGAATGTTAGGGAGCGTATCACCAAGTTAACATTGTGCTTGGCTTGTAAATGGTCCGCAACGGAACTTGTCGTATATTAACCAAACTAACGATATTTACTTCCACAGCTTCCAAGAGAAGTACAGGCAAACTTCTGGGTTTGGAAAGTCAAACGTATTTTTTAAAAGAAAATTGCAACTCAAAAAATGAGTGTGTTTTAGTTAATTCCTCCTACATTTTTGAACACGATCAAAATTGAAACTAGTTTGCTTCCAAATTTTCATAGAGCAACACGACTTTTCCATGGAAGGACTTTAAGAAGTTCAACTGTAGTTGAATCTCTTTCCTAAAGTCCGGAACTGTGGTTGTGTAAGAATCAGAAGAAGATGGAAGCGTTTGTAAGTGGGCGTGGGCGAGGGCGATTGTACTTGAAGCTAACCTCTAATTGCCATTGCCCCAAGTGCACCGAGCGGCAATATGCTGCTCATTTTTGTGCCCCCTTCTTGGGCAACCAACCGACCGCACTGTGTCCCCTTCCACAGGCTAATCAAATGTTACATGCAACGTTGGAGCAGTTTTTATTGTACTTTGCCGCCGGGCAGCAACAGTAACAGCAGCTCCCTACAATAACCCATCAGACCCTTCAAACGTCCCCGTCACATACTTATACCTTTCTATATATAGAGAGAGAATAGAACCTGAGGTTGTCATTTGGCCGCCTTTGTTGGCGGCAGTCAATGTGTGTGTGTGTGTGTGTGTTGGGGGATTGGGACTCGTGTGTGTGTTTTAACCCCATTGATCTGATGATGACTAGCCCAAAGGCAATCCTGGCCCGCCAGCGAGATTCTAACAATTTGTTTTGCTCACACGGCTAGGGGTACAGTGACTTAACAAACTCAGAAAAAGAAAAGCTTCATCTAGTAAAATAAAACAATTTATTTGTAAACTTTCTTTGACAAAAAAAGGCTTCAGCTTATAAAATATTGTCCGTTTATATAAGTTATTAAACAAAAAATGTATATATGTATTTGAAATTGGTCTCTTCTCTTTATAAATCGAATGCTTTTGACACTACTTTTATCGCAACTTCAAATAGTTCTATGAAATAAAATTGGCTTCTTATCATTCCATTATAGGTCATTCCACAATTTTTAGAAACCTTTAAAAATACATTTATGTATTTTTTAAGGGTATTTCAGAGGTTACTTCAAAAATATTAAAACTTTTTATAAAATGTAGCGAGTTACTTTGCTTTGTTTTTCCAGCAATATCATTTAAGCAACCTTTCATTAAATTAGGGTATCCCAACTTCATTTTCCGTAAATAAATTGCAGCCCCATTGTGTTTTTGTATCCCTCACATGCATATACGTAAACCTTAACTTTATTTACGTGCTTGATTAGAAGTAGGGAGCTAGACCAGCCCGTTGGGGTTCCTTCTATTTTGTGTTGTTTAGCGTTGCTATCAATCTGATGTCCCCACATATGCCCTAGTGCCCCAACCCCTGCCACGCCCCTCGATCACGCCCTAAACCCGTGCTAATACCCTTTGGCGTCACTGTTATGAGTCGAGTTGAGTGAATGGAGGTGGGACGGTTTTCCTTATCATTGTGCAAGCTAAAACTTAATTGCACGGCATTTGACATAGTTTAAGGCGATAGAACCATAAACATTGTACCTCACAACCGCCGTTTTCCTTTCGGATTAGATGGAAAATTGACTTTGTTGTTTGGAAAATTAGTTTCACTTGTGATTTGCGCATCATTTGGCGACAACGTTACACATCGTGTGACATCGAAACCTAGAAAAAAAGCCCAGGGCATAAAGCTACGCCAGATTATGCTGCATGTCGAGATGGAGATGGCTCCCATTCCCGTTTCCTCCTCCCCGATCCGCGATTCCCCGCATCCCGTTTCCCATACAAAGCCAAATGTCACGCCAAACCAGCAACGCCACCAACAAATGCAACAACTGCAGCAGTTCAAGCTGCTTTCCACTGATTGCGAAAATCATGACGACAAGAAAAAACTATCAAAATCTTTCTGGTCGACTTTGGGATATCCCGTTTTTCATTTGGGATTTAATTTGAAAAACTTTTGCACTTGAAATGCGTCGCTGTTACAGTTTATTAAGTATCAAATTATCTTAGATTTCTAAATATATGCCTTTAAAAGAAATATTAGTAAAAATTTCTTAATAAAGGCATTTCTGGGGAACAAACCTAGTACCAGTTCTTCCTAGTACCTTTCGCATACCCTGTAAAAAAGAATTGCCAGAATGTGGCATGTGACAGGGACAGAGAAGAAGAGCTCCAGCCAACCTCCACTTCTTTGCAGCTGCGAAATGCAACCAACTGCAGTCTCCAAAGCTTTTGCGATTTGCAATCCACAGCAGCCGGGACCAGCATCTCTCATCCGAAGTAAAATTTTGTCAATGCCTGTGGATGTGGCTAAAGGGTTAGCCATAGCCATATAGCCACAGTCATGAAGGAGGAAGAGTCAGGGATTGAGTTATGAGTACAGAGCCAGTGAAGTAAATTAGAAAAGGCAAGAAGGAGTTGTGAATATTTTCAGAAAAGGATCAGCTGCAGGGTTTGATGTGGGCAATAGATATATGTATACTGCAACCGGAATTAGGTAGTCAAAGGTTCATCCGGTTCACGAAGAGCTGAGCCCGATGAAGGAGCCAATTTGATGACTAGACTGGATTTTATCGGTTTACCATAGGAATTTAAGCTAAAGGAGAGTCAATTTTAGCAAGCAAGCTAAGGAGTTTAAGTAGCACTTATGATTAAAATGTAAAGAACATAAACAAACATTTAAAATATTTTAACGTATTAATATGTATGTAAAACACAACTAAAACTTAACAAAAACAAAGAAACTATTTACTAAACTTATAACATAAATTAAACTTTCCAATCCAATTATTATTTCTTAAATCTACCATTTGGCTCAGGCCAGAAAATATTTCCACACCCCTGTATTTGGGTCAAAAGGTGTGCCATTGTTATAATTTAACTCACCAATAATTTGATTTATATTCGATCATAAATTAAATAACTTTCGTGCGCAACTGTGCAACGGCATGTTCATTTGGATTACATTTGGCACATTTGCAGTTGATGCACGACCCTAATGGTAATTAATTAGGCATTTAATTTAATTATCTGTGCAAATTGCACACAGGTCACAATATCCGCTAATTTCTGGTTAAATGCAATGGAAATGATTACGGCTGGCAAAGCGCTTTGTTTACCGCTTTGGGCCCTTAAAATGTAAACCAAAACTTCCATAAATTTGAACACATAATTTACACCTGTGCGGGTGCGTGTTTTGTTGTAAATTCTGGAATGGGAGAAATTTAGCATTAAAGTGAATGATATGAATTTCAATTTGCGGCAAGGAAACACATAAATGGCGAACGCCGTTTTTGGCTGATTCCATTATATACATCTCAGATTCTGTATGTACTCATTCCAAGTGACAAACTTGGGCAATTTCCGCTCCACGGAAATGTGCACAATTTAATTTTGGCCTACGATGGCAGGGGTTTGTTCATTTTTCCCGTGGTTTTTTCTTCTCTAGTGGCATTCAAGAAACATCTCTTAGCCAAGCAGAAGTTTAGTTAACTCCCCATATCTTCATCTACGGATCTCTCCGCGGAGTTGATAATTTTCTGCTTGACTGTGTTGCAGACTTCCCTCAGCTGCTGTTGCTTTTAATTAGAATTAGCAAGTCGCTCGTCGTGCCCACAAAAATGAGATGTACTCACACATGACTGACATGCTGTTGGCCCCAAAGTGAGCAAGGAGTTCCCAGCTCCCCCTTCTTTGGCTTAAGATATTTTTTTTGTTTTACCGTGAAAACATAAATTTAAGTTGCTTTTATTACCACCACGCACATATTCACGCACGTTTTTCGCCTTTATCCCCAAAACTTTGTATATCCGAAATTTTCTTGGAAAATTAACAACACTCGTGGCTTTGATTTATCGCGATAAGCGGATGTTGTTGTTTGCCGCTTCCCATTGTTTGTGGGGCGGTTAAGTGGGTGGGGCTCTGCACAGATTTTGATTTTGTCAGGCCCCATATATATGCAGATTGATTTTCGGGCTTTAATTAAGTTATCTAGTTTGGCATTTTGATAAATGCTTTCGGCGCTTCGTTACGCCGGGTAATTGAAAATGAAGGCTAAATGATTTTGGCCATTAAGAAGGTTACGCTTCTGATGTACAAAATTAGTTGGTTGGTTAAAGAAATGTATTAAAGGGAAATTAATATGAATATAAATGTAAGATTTAAAAGTTTTAAAAAAGTTTTTTATACGATTTATTAATCGTTATGAATGATCAGTTAAACAACCAGTTTCATCTTTAAAAAAATAGGTTAACCGGTAACCGCTTTACACCCCATTCTGATGTAAGATAATGAAATAATTTACGTGACGCCCACTTCGTACATCTCGAATGCAATGCACTTTTTAAGTAGACCGGTAAAATGACAGACGTATAAATTAATTAAAAGTCGGAAACAGATAAAAATATAGTGTAAAGGAGGCGAAGCAGACCGAAGAAAAGAAATGAAAATAAAAGAAAAGAAAAGAGGCAGACAAACAAATTACACATGCGACTGGTGGCCGCGACAGTTTGGCTGACAATAATTAAAGCAACTGCACACAGCCGCCAATAACAACAATAAACAGCTGCACGCAAACACCAGCGGCATCCTCAAACATCCTCTTCCCATCTCCACGGAATAAATCATGTCGTCCATCGCAAATGATCTATATATGTACATATATGTGCAGTTTGAAGGGCGGCAGGCGGATGCATCATGCAACTCCATGTGGCAATTATGTGAATGCAGCGCACACAAATTGAAAAAGTAAACCAACTGAACACACTGCCACCCAGCTCAAGCCAAGCCATAAAGATATTTACCACAGACAGTGGGACTTCTTAAAATAGAACAGGGAACTGCACTTCCTATTATGAAGACCAAAATTTGGCATACCTTACTAACCATACTTAAATTGTTGTGAATTAATTTACTTTCTTTAATAAATTTTAAATTGTAAGTATATTACTTTTCTTGTAGGTTCAAAAATATATAAATATCAATATTATGATTGCTTATAAACATGTTTCAGTCAACTAAGTTTGTTTAGCAATTTTTTTAAACTGACTAAAATACCAAACAAAGAATACATTATAGAAATTTTCAGACTTTTTACGTAATAAAATCGGTGTTATAAAATTACTACTGTTTCAGAAAACGTTTAACTGCTATTTTCTCGCACAGTTTTAATGATGTTCCCCTTTAATTCATTATTCTTCAAGCTCTTTATGATGATAATCTTCATACACGACAACAACACACTTGCACCCTTGCCACTTTTAACTGTTAAGCAAATATTCATAAAAAAAACCCAGAGGGCATAATTAAAGGCCAACATTTATTTAGTTTTATTACTGCTGACCCTCTGAGGTCGTCTGTTACTTTATCTTTTTTGGAGCACAGTTGGGAGAATTCTTAAATGAGGGGGAGAAGTGTAAAGATGCCACATATAAACACATGAGATGACCGCCAATTAAATTGTTTTCTTAGCCACGCTGCAAGTGGGAAAGTTTTTGAACGAGAAAACTTCTCATCCAATTAGCGAACATAATTGCTGTGGTGAGGAAAAACAAGAACTAAATTTATGAAAACTAAAGCAAAAGAATGTAAAAAAAAACTATAAGGAATCTGACAAAAAAAATTGTAAGAACATCGTTTTGAGTTAAAACAAGACATAAAAAAATAAAACATAAAATAAAATCCATTTTATTTATCTCAGAAATGCAAAAATGCGATTTTATTTGTAACCATTTTTTAATATTGATTACGTGACTTTACTATAACACATTTCTCTGAGCTGTAGAAAACTGTGTAAATAATGGCTTAGTTATTTATTAGAGCTTCTTTGTTATGCAAAGAAATTTTTTGTTTTATTATGCAAATATTCTGAATATTTGTGAGCTTAAATTGAACGAAACAAAACGCTTAAGTTTCTATTTGCTAGCCACATAACAAACACTTCCCCTAGTTGAGCCACTTAAATGTATTTAAAGTGATTTTGTTTAAGCAGCCACAACTGTTGCACAACGTTGGCCAGGCAAAAACAATAAAAGCCAAACAAAAAGTCATATGTCAATTGGGTAATTAAAGCCTGCATCGATAACCTTTTGTGTCAGTCTATTTGTTGCTTGTAACAAATATATCTCTCACTTCAGCTGCTGTTCAATGGTAATCTGATTTCATTTTTAAAGCAAAAGTTCAATAACACAACCCCATAAATGTATATTTGATAAATTAATTCTACTTTTGTTTTTCTGTCTCCTTGCAGTTAACCCCGAAAACAGATCTTGAAATTATGGTAAGTTAATAACCCTAATTGGGAGAACAACTTTACATGAACAATTAGCATGTCCCATGGGTAAAATAAATCATAATTTAAGCGAGGAGAAATGAAAATTGTATGCTTTTCGCGGAGCATAATTTATGCCCGGCGATGAAAGCAACTTTGTACTTACTTTTTACTTTACTTTTGCGGTTTTTCGGGCAGGGCTGCCGCTCTGACCGCTTAATGTGGACTGAGTAATGTTTAAATGTAACCAGGACAATGGCAGCCAAGATTGCGCCAAAGGGAGTTGCCTCGGAATCTCTCGCCATCTCCAGGGCTATCTCATGCAATTTATATTCGACACTTGCCTCGCCAGCAAACTGGGTCAAAACATGTGAAGAGCTCCACTTGCTCCTGTTGTCGTGTATTCAGACCCGTGCCGGTGGATTTTATCCGGTTGTTGGATCCCGGACCTTAAATTGTCTGGGCTGCCCCATGACTCTTACAACCCCTGTTCGTTTGATTGAATTTCAATTTTCAATTTTAATACTTTGGCCAGAGCAAGAGTCGTAAAGTTTGCTGTCGATTTTCGGACTCTTTCCAGGTCATTTATTCCCGAAAGCTTAGCTCCAGCTCAGTCTCAATTAGTTTGATGGGTTTTACTTTTTTTTTTGGGGTTGGCCGAAAAGTTTTCATTAATGTAAAACACTTTACGCACTCATTAGAGTCATTTGTTTGTGACATCTCTATCTCTTTTTCCGTTTCTCCGGCCCGGTCTGTGGATGATAAATGTGTCCATAATGCGGCCTAATTGCGGCATCATTAGAGGCGCCTCTCGGCCCTTATTGTGACTCCTCGAAATGGATTGGCACACTGAGAGAACAGAAACTAGTTGCCAAAAAAATTGGGTCAATCATTGCTTAACAAATTTTAGACAAAAGAGTCTTATAAAAAATATAAAGATATATAATTTTTGAAACTCATGATTTTTGATTACCAATTACCTTTCTTTAAAAATTTACAAGCTAGCTGACTAAATTTTATTTATTTGTTTTGTTTTTAATTTTTTACTTTAATATTGCTTAATTACATTTTAAGTCATTTGCATTTTTGTTTTGATTTGTTTTCTGCAAGTCATAAATTATTGTTTTATGGTTTTTTTTCTGAGTGTTAGCCAAATGAGATGAGTACTTGAAATGGACAGACAGACTTGACTTTAACATTTTTTTGGAGAGTAAAGAAGAGGCCCGACAATATCGGTATCCAGTCGGCTGTCATGTTGGATTGGCAACAAAGCAAATCAAATTTAATGATAAACTCGAATGGAAGCGCATGTCTTTTCCGCCCGAGATGATATCTGCGCCCCCCCTTTTCTCAACAGAATGGGGTCTCTATATCCATGTTGGCGTAAACAACAACAACGCAGGCACATAGGAATGACTAATTTAATGCTGCGAGTTTGCCGTTGTGTGACGTTATGTATACGCACCGTGTGCCCCAGGACCTTTTGGCATTTTGCAAAAGTTAACGAAGCGAACGAAGCAAACAAGAGCAGACGGAAACAACAGCAACAAGAAGGGAAACTGTGTCCATAATATACTGAATTTTATTTATAGCATAATTTCAGGTGTCGCGCACAGACGACAAAGTGTTGAAAAAGATGCACAAATTAAAGGACTTAACAAGCTTAAAGAGCATACCTAACCTACCTTAGTTTAACGATAAAATTTCGGTTTTATTTCGCGTCTCTTCAATTTGACTTTTAGTCCATCTTTTGTGTGTATAAAGGGAGCTGGTTGATGAGAAACTTCAAGGGTTTCAGTTAAGTTGGGATACAATTCCATGTGAAAGTTTTGCAGAAGTTTGATCAGGGCCACTTTAATTACCAACTTGGCAAAGTTCTGACCTATTATTAAGTATGTGAATATTTTAATACATTTTAGTAACGGAGTTGGTAACCTTAACATACCGACACAATGAGCTCCGCCAATCCCAAATCCTATGAAAGCATTGGTCTTGGTTTTATCTTTGCATTGTCCCATATCATTTCCAGATTGCAGAAATCGAAGAGGCTTATATTTCATTGGTTCACTGAAATACTTTTCATCTCTATGTATCGCCAGCAAAGGAACCATTAATGTCTTTCCCTCGTCTATTATAAATTTCGAATTGGGCAGTGAATAACTCTTACGGCAAATGCGTTCAATAATGGGTAAAGGCGGGTATTTGCGAACAGTTTCTGCAAAAGTTAAAAAAATTGGTAATAATTATTTCTTTTTATTAAAAGCCTTACTTACCTTTCAGACACATTTCCATATATTTTAGACTATCCAGTTCTTCAAACTTAAGCTGCCCATTTTCAATGCTTAGTTCCTTAATTTCAGCTTGCAGTTTCTCTACTATTAATGGTTCTTGAAGGATTTCAAGGAGCGTGAAGGTGATAGTAGAGGCCACAGCATTTAGGGATACTTTTAAAAGGTCCTCGGCCACTTTAGCCAAGCGTTTTATAGACAAAAGTTTGTCTGTATCTTCAAATAAATAATTGAATATTTTGTATTTAGAATTTAAAATTTAGAGCTTACCATTATTCGTTTCCAGCTGCCAATTATCGCCACCAACTTCATTGCCATTTCTGAATCTGACTAGTAACTGAAGAATATCTTTTCGTATCAGTCCATGATCTTCGCGCAATTCGACACTTTGTTTTATGAGATCCCTTAAGCGATAGGTAAATGAAGATTTCTGGGGTAGGCGACCCAAAGTGCTGAAGATGGGATTAAAATTTGGGTATTTATATTTTATGTGGGGGAATTTGGTTAGCAGTACTTACAAGGATTGAAAAGAGGCCTGACTATGACTCAGGTAGCTGGTCAGGATGTGATCCTTTTGCTCAAAGTTGTTGACATCCACACCGTAAATGAGATTACCAATAATGTTAATGGAATAACTAAAATAAATATATTTTAAATTAGAATGTAGTCCCGGGATTACGATTTAATCCTTACATTTGCAATATCTGCTGTAGATCCACTTCCAAAGGACCTCCTTGCAGTTGTTCCTTGTCCATCAAGTGGTGAATCAAATGATCTCCCACTTTCTGGACCTGCCCGAACATCTCCGACAATCGTTTATTACTAAAGACCGGCGCCAGTTTCTCGAGAAGATTGAACCGGCGATAACCCTTGACATAGTCCCATTTGAGTTCGTTGAAGTGTCCATTCGATTGCTGCAGAATCGTCTGGGCCAGCTCCACATTTCGCACCAGAAGGACGGGTTTGAAGAAGCAGTAGATGCCCAGCAGACGATCCCTGCCCGCCTGGTAGGCCTCACAGATGGCCTCCACGTGTCGGAATTCCCGTCTATATGCCTGATGCAGGAAACTCCATGTGATCCCGGCCTTTTCCGAGGGGAATCCCCTGCGCCGCCAGTGGCTGTAGATGTGCCGCACATAGAGGAATACCACCGAATATAACAGAATAGGCAGGAGCAACCACATTGTGTCGATGATGTTGCGACGACGACGGGCCTTGACAGACTGCTGGCACTGAAAAACTAAAGCCGATTCTGAGGACGTCTGCCCCAATGGCAGATAATTACTGCGAGTTGGCAGGCCCACTGAGGATGATAATGATAATATAAATGATAATGACGAAGATGCCGAACGAAATCGAAAGTCGCGATCGACTCACCGCTCTTCTCGTCTGGCCACTGACAACTGCAAGTCAATCTTGCCTGACCAAAATAACAAAAGCGAATTTCGAATATAATCGGGAGAAAAAAAAACGAAAAAAATTCCAGGCATGCTATCACATACTGGGCCAGTTATCTCCCTGTCTCTCTTTATGACAGAGCGTCCTGATAGTAATTTATACAGCCGCAGGGCTGTACCATGTTATTATCAAAGTCTGGGGCAAGTTTTTGTACCCAAAAATGTACCCATGATGAGAGGGGTATATTAGACTGCGAAGAGCCATCTACAAGGCTATATTATTTTTCTACTTATTTAAAAATAATGGTCAAATTAAATCGTTAGATATTGTAATCTGCACGAATCAGAAATGTGCAAAAAAAAATGAAGAGGCATTAACCATTTTCCACCTTTTATATATAATAATCCCTCATTGTTCTGTTCATCTGTGGAAGATGCAACAATCTTTCTGCTTTCTGCTTTCACTTTCTTTATTTTATATTTTTCTTCTCCGACAAATGTTCCCTGATTTATTATATTGGTTGATAAGAGTAGACTTTATAAATCCGCTTCGTCATAAGCCTCGCTTCAATGGATTTTGATTGGAAACATTATCAATGGAACTTGGGGCAATGTTTTCCAAGGCGGTTACGCATCTCCGGGTAGAATATAAGGTGAATGCTTGACAACAGATTAAGTTAGGTGCCAAATAAAAAATATAATATTTCGATAGATAATGAGAAGTAAATAATAACCGAACTTTATGTAGATTAGCTTTGATAAAAAGTATAAATATACATCGTGGGAAGCCACTTACCAGCTTTGATTGCTGTTAATACTGTTTATATAACATTAAACCAACTGTGCTGCGATTTGTAAGTGCCTGACCAGTAACGTTTAATAAAATACGAAAAAATCAATCAAAGAAAACCCACAAGTTAACCACTCCTATTGACTCACTTCCTTCCACTTATTGTTTTGTAATCTAAGACATTATTTTACCATGTTGGGATGCAGACTTTCATAACAATCTATGTGCCAATCATTAATTCCATTACGCATAGTAATAGTAGTCTTTTTTGCCTTTGCTGTCGGGCAATTATCGTTTTAGCCAGGTTGCCTCGAAAGTGTCAATTTCAATGCCTAACCAAGTGAATCAAGGCAATTTGCCTTCATCCACTTCACTTCTCGGCCAAAAAGGGAAGTTGTTAATCACGCCCATTGCATGGCAAAGTTGCAAAAAATGTAAATTGTGTAAAAAGGTAGCGAAAAAAGAGGCTAAAAATGCATTGAAGTTGTTGCTGCTGTCGCACCGGAGGCAATTTTCCACAGGAATGGAGAAAAGGGGGATCCTACAGCCAGGCACTTGTTGCTGCTCCACATAATTGATGTTGCCTGTGGGAATTTGATTTAAATGAGCCGGTGTTTCTGCTCACATATTAATTTCTCCGACATGAAGTTATTCCACACAATTTTCCACAACTATGTTGCACTTTGGGTTACGAGTTCATTGGGTGGGCAATTCAATAGGTCCTTTTCAATTGAGTGTTTGCCAAAAGCAATTTCAATATTGCTTTATTGCGTTGGCAGACTCCAGGCGAAGTCTTTTGCCAACTCATGGCAGCAACAGCTTGTTGCCATGGCTCATCAGCAACAAGGCTAACAGCAACATCAGCCACAGCAGCAACAGTTGCAGTAGCAACATCAGCGAGTCATGCCAGAAATTGAATGAAGTTGGCAAATTCATATACTGCAGGGGATCTTTTTTGTGGTCACATGACTTGACAGAACCTGTAAGAGCAAAAATATTGTAAGAAAATAATTATTCAAAAATGTTAAAGATAAAAAGTCACGATGATTTTATGCACAATAGGTTTTAAATTTATCTAAAACAATAAAATGCTCATAAAAAGAGGATTGAAATTAGTTGTATAGCTAAGCTTTAAGAAATACAACTATTTAAAGAAAAAACAAAGGTAAAGGTAATAAACAAACATTTCAAAATTGAATAGCAACAAGCTCAGCATATAATAAAGTCAAATAATTAAGTGCTTTAATACCCTTTGAATTCCCAGAAAACATTTTAAGCTGCTTATTGATATTTTGAGGCTTTACCTAACCTTTTACTTACCCTATCCATATTTTTTATATAAAATGTCCGCCCTCTCAATATTTTTTATGTATTTATAAGCTTTTAGTCACCCAAAAATGAGCAACTGTTCATAATGCCTGTGATTCATTATATTCACGTATATAAAGTCATGAGGCATTTGTTTTACATTAAGTCATAAAGCGTTTGTTTTGCATTATTACCGACAGACACGTGTGTCGATTCACTTTCATGTGGTGTTCGTTTTCCCACATATAAAATCTAATTATTCCACGACTCGTTGAAATATAGCTGTATATATTTCTTTACCTAAATACACGATGTTGCTGTGCGTTTTTCCACTGAATTATTACGTAAATTTGTTGTTCGCTATTTCAATTTGGTCATAAATCAAAACGTCCCCAGAGCGCAATGAAATTTGAGTGAGAACAATAATGCCTGCAGAGAAATATAGCTATAATATTTTAAAATTATATTACCAAATATTTTAAATAAATATTTTTTAAAGTAAATATTTTCTGATTAACCTAATATTACATTTTTAAAATTATAGATAACGGTCAATTGACTAGGTTAATCAGACAATTTTATTTTAAATATAATATTTACCAGGTTATATTATATAAATGTTTTAGGGAAGAGTCAATTGACCGTTATCTATAATTTAAAAAATGTAATATTAAGTTAATCAGAAAATATTTAAAGATGATACAATACATTTTACTTTTTTGAACTTAGAGCTTAAATATCAATATTTTATAAATTATTCTTTATAATATTTTCAAGAGTTAAGATAAATCAATTTTTTTAAGTGTAGATGCGTTGTAAACGAAACTTGTTAGTCACTCACTTGACAGGCAATAGTCTGGTGCTTCTTTCACCGTCCCTCTATCGTTTTGCGAAAATTTCCTTGAACAATGGCAAAGCTTTGTGTGACAGTTTGTTGTTTCTCGTCAACTACGAAGTTCATGAACAAATGCTAAAAAGCAAACAGGAAAAATACCATATAAACGAGTGTATATATATTTACATGCAAATTACTCATCGAGAAGATGAGTGCAACGGGGGGATGGTAAGGAATGAGTTCTGGGTTTAAGTGAGAAATTTGCATGTTTATGCGAAAAAATATTCGGTTGTTGTTATGAAAATTTCTCGTTTGCCATGTGTTAGAGGGGGATGGGGGGGAAAATGGAATTTCGCGGCATCGTCAACTTATTTCCATCGTCTGCATTTGAAATTGAAGTTTGCGTCTGAAGCTGGAAGAGGATATGTCATCAAAATGCGTCAAGTCAAATTGGGTTTTAATAACAAATTCAATTTAACTTAAGGCATTTTTTGATCCACATACGTGAGCAGCAACAACGATAATTGCTTGTCCTCGGAATGGAAAGGAGCAAAACGAGAGGTCAGGCGAGACGAGAGGCTTTGTGCATTTTAATTGAATTTTACCCCGCACATTTTCCTGCTGCCCCTTATGTTGGTATTATTTTGTTTGCCGCCGACCGTCCCAGAAAAATTAAATCACAGCACGTTTGCTCTTACGCTCGCCACTCCTGTGCTGTTGCACTTGAGTGAGTTTCCATAAAGCGCAGATATGGGGGAAAACAAACTGGAAATGAATCAGAAATTAACATAAAGGCCTCAAAGTCAACCAACCTGTATCTGTTGCTTTTTATTTTCCAACTGAGCATTGTTAGCGTACCACGCCCACTACGCCCACGAGCTAACGGTTTCAATTGTAGTACATCCACAGCAATTTGTTTGATTTCTCTCTGCCTCTTTTGACATGTCCAACATTTTCACTGACCTGCCCCATGATGAAAGGGTTTCTATCTGTGTGTGGGATTTTCCAACCTTCTGTGGCACACAGAGAAAAATGTTGACATACACCAACCGCATGCAATTTTCCCATTAGTTATGCTCTATAATTTCTTAGAGCCAAGACAAACGGTTTCTACTAGTTCAAAGTGGTATTTATTTTCAGATGGCTACTTTTTACAGTTCTAAAATTTATATATTTTATACTTTATTACTCCAGCCAAGAATATAGTTACCAAATTTATGTGGGCCAAGTTACATGAGGTTTAAATCCATACAAAACCTGGAATTGCTTTTCCCCATCCATCTTTCGCTTTAATTCGTTTTATTTCTTACGGCTGTCAATTTCGAACATTTGTCAACTGACACAAACAAAGTGAAATATGAAATTTTTTGACAGTTCTTCAAACATGTTTTCCCCAAAAATCCCCCGGGGCGTTTTGGGCGGCTCATGCTTGACCTGCAAATGATTTTTGTTCTTTTGCGTTTTAAACTGCTGGACCTTAAAATAATTTAAGTTCTTTTCTTCATTTCATTTAAGCTTACAAAAACCTTACTTAATGAAAGTTCAATTCTTAACTTATGACAAGAACAGTTCGTTTTTGTTAAAGTGGAAACATGTTTTTGATTTGAACATATTTCTAGGGGCTACATATTTTTATGAGTATTTATATTCCTTTATTTATTAGGCAGCCCAGCCGCTAGCAATTTTCTCCCATATAAATATTTAAAGGCGTTTTCTACTCACATATCGAAAACCTCCACCACCACGAAATCCCATTAATTGGCAAATTTTTATGGCTAAATATAATTCCCATAAATAACAGCAAGCCTTTTGCTTGCTTTATTGTTCTTCCTATTCTCTTTTTTTGCCTATGCTGATTTTCCCCGATTATTAGCTCAAAATACACACGAGGCCATAAATAAAAGCCGAACTCAGGGTAAACATGCAGCACAAAAATAACGCATACGCCGCTTGGTACGAGACAAACTTGACATTGAACTTGCTGTTTGCCGTTCGATATCCCGAAGGCCATTTCGGGTGGTAGTTGGGGGTGTTATTAAATATTCATTTCGCAGTCGGCTGCCATGACAACAATAAAAAGTAACCCCAACAGGGAAAAAAAGATATGGCGAAATAGGGACAATTTTTTTAATTGTCTGACCAAAATGTTCGATATACATAGCCTAAACATCCCGCTGCTCTCTAGGGGGTGTAAGATTTCTTTTGGGGTGCTTTCTTAGGGACCGTGATGGGTGGTCGTAATGAAGCCCCATAAATCTCGGCACTAAATATATTTGCCAAGTTCGGGGGACTGGGGCAGTGAGGCAATTAATCTTTTGCTGGGAGATATATAAAAGTTTATGTACAGCAAGTGGTAAAATTATAGAGCATGACTCTTATCTAATAGGCTATTATTAAAAGGCTATATATTAAATATATTATATATATATTTTTATCGTGTGAAAATCATCCTTAAGCTTAATAATAAATTCTCTCTATTTGGAGACTATTGCCTAAGAAAATAAAATAGAAATAAAGGCATTTTAAACTCATGTTGCTATTTTCTCGACCGTTATTGTGTCTGAAAACTTTTTTGTCTGCCAAACCAGGACACGTAAAAAAACACTCAAGGGAGAAAAGTCGTTTGCCTTTTGGGGATGGGCAGAGGACATCCACGGGCCACAAAGTAATAGCACAATAAATGTGCATCAGGCAGCCAGAAATCACGGCAGTTAAGAAGGCTCCTCCACTTTTCCCCTGTGCGTGTAAATTATAGATAACCGTGTTAATGTTGCAGTGCCCCTTCTCCTTTTCTTCCCTTCACAAATTTTCCCGGACAACCCCAAACAAACAAAGTTGCCCGTGGAAAGTTGTTGCCTCTGACAAAAGTTGGCCTGAAAGTGTGCCAAAGAAGCTCAGCGGATGCGAGATACATTTCCACAGCAACTTCCTGCGTGTCCTGGACAAATTTCCTATTCGCCTTGTTGAAATGTTAAGGGACTTTGCCCCCTCAGAAATGCGTTGATTATTATTTATTGGAGTCGCAGTCGTCGCATTGACAACTTTAAAACACGTTCAAGTGTTTAGCACTTTCCATTTTAGCACTTGCTGTACAATTTTCTCTTCCATCCTCCCTGTTTGGCGAAAATTAGCAATTTAAATAATTTAATTACGCCGTGACCTGCAATTTGCGGCGCTAATTAAAACGTGCCGATGTCCACGTGCCTCGACTAACTTTTCTGGTATTTGACTTAGAGTAGCTAACAAAATTTGAACGCTACATATTCATTAGTTATGCGCTTTGCCTCTAAATTTATTTGCCTGTAAGTACACGTAGTTTCGGTTACAACTTTTTTAAAGGTATTTGCATAGGACGTGAGTTCTTTGATATGGAGATTTTTCCACGAGGAACTGGGAATATATCATTTTGTCAGGAATCCTAATTGGTTTTGGATTTTTGTTTTTATTCACTTACAATTTAAATTAGCTTGTCGAGGTAAAAATTTGTGGAAAAATGTATGCTTCCAAATAAATAAAATGAATTTATTTGAAATAAGAATGGAAAAGCATTAATTAAATGTCCTTACACAATTAGTTGCTGCTTGTCAAACACACAAAATGCTTAGCTCATTGCAGAATGAGTAATGATTAATACCCAGAAACCAAATAAAGTCATCCTAATATTTTTCTTCCATAAATAAGTGAACTCCAACCGATTAAAATTAAATGAACAATTACTCACATTGTCAATAGCTATTTTAAAATTTGTTAAGTAAATGAAATTTGGCAAATCGTTCATTGAGCATAAATATGCGGATTTTATTGTTTGTTTACGATTTGAGTTTCTGGAGCGGAAATTGATTGTGTTTAATTTCCAGCAGAGCGACCACAATGAAAATGTATATATATTTTTCGATTGTTTTTTCTTGGCAGCAATTGCAGCAGGGCAACTACGTAAAATCCAAATTAGAGAGCGAGAGAATCCGAAACTGAAACTCGTGTTGGGACTAGAAATTGTTATACCCGGTATTTGTGAAGTTCAAGGGTATATTGTACTTCTAAAATATTAAAATTCAAAAATTATATTTTATGTTTTAGTGCTTGGGCTTGTGAAGCTACAACTAAGTTTGTAAATATATTTATAACAGGTGTAATTTGTGTTGAATTGGCAAGCTAAGCAAAGAAGATTGATTTAGATTCTTGGATCTGTATTTTTGATATATTATTCTTGAAATAATTGTAAGAGCGTAAGACACTATTTAAAAATCATAATGATTGGTGTGTTTAATTATATACTTTTTGAGTATCTTTTGTAGTTAGTACCAGGTATCTTTTAGTCGAGATTTTTACGTGCATTTTATCCACTTGTTTTTATTTTCGGTTGCCAACTTTTGTGAGGTGCCGGGAAATGGCAAAAGAGAATTGCATTAACTCCTCTTGCAGCGAAACCGCAGCCGAAAAGCTTTTGCCACAGAAATCTAATTTAGCACTCTCGCTCCTCTCCTCTTTTTTAGATGTCGCATCAACTGCAGCAGACACGCCGCCGCTTGGGATCCGTTAGCGATTCGGCGCCTCCATCCGAATCCAGTGAGGGCACAGGCTCCTCCTCGGAGCCCAGGGATGAGTTGAGCCTTCACCCGGATTGGTCGGCCCACTCCCAGTCATCAGCGCAGAGGAGCAGTGCCCATGGAACCACATCCCTTTACAATGCCTCGGACATCGATGCGGATACCATCAGCACGGACACCACGAGCAACACAAATCTATCGGACTACGAACGTGGTCAGGTGGAGAGTTTCTTCGGGGGATTGGGCACAGAGATATTCGTGAGCGGAGCCTTGGCCAATCTGTACGAGGGCACTGGAAACGATGGCGACTGGCGTTTGGTATTCACTGGCATTCCAGTGATACTCCACGATAAGGGCAACTCCAGGGCCAGAGCCATGCCCAGAGTAACTCTGGTTCTGGCGGAGAGGGGTTCGTCCTTTGCCTTATGGTCGGATCGCATTGATAACCTGTCGAATTATCGGATTGCGGGTCCTTCGTTTCACACCATGTGCCGGTCGAGCAATCACCAGCAGATGATCGGCTTCAGCTTCGACTCCACGGATGCGGCTCGTGAGTTGTGGCAGCATGTGGAGCGTTTGGTCAGCGACCCGGAGAACATAGCCCTGACCGTGCCCGGTAACCGGAAGCAGAAGAAACAGAAGCGCGTTAAGCCGGCCCCGTTGCCACCGAAATCGCAGATTTCGCATCCGTGCCAGTTCCACCATGTGACCAGTGTGGTGAAGGAGGACAGCGAGCGGTACTACAGCATGCAGGCCTTCGGACCACCCAATCCCCAGCAGCATCGTTGAGTAGGGTCGGGCGCCTGGATCTGGAACACGAGCGCCCTTTGGTGGCAGAACTGAGCCTGCCTCAAATCAAAATCCCTAAAAATAAATACAAATCCAGCAAAAAACCCTAGTTTTTACACATACCTAGATATAGATAAAACATTTGTTATAGGCCTAAGTTATGCCAATGTGTGATCCGAGTAAGTAACTCGGCTGGCACATTTATCTGTGATACGATTTAGGCGTCTTTAATTTAGAAGAGGTAACTAAACAAAATTTGATAAATAACATTTTTAAAGGAATAATAGCAAATAAAGCGAGAACTTTTTCAAGTTATAACAACATATTTAACGATTAACATTTGTCAATAAGCGAGTTTTTGTAAAACCTTTTCTAATATCACGCATAGACACATATACCCTTATGCATAATTATATTCGTACCATATAGTCCTGATATCTATCGAGTAATCTGTATGTCCACATTTGCAGGCACTGCAAATGCTTTTTGATACCTAAAAAGCTTGTTTTCTTATCGGATTAACAAACTAAACCCAGACAAAGAAACAAAAACTGTTTTTTGAAATCTATGTATCATATTATATACATGAATATATACGCTATATTACACCTATCTATATATTATATGTAGCTCTAAGCATTACATCATAGCCGCTTATCTGTATGACTCTGAACTTCATATTTTGCCTGTGCAAAACAATCGCGAGAATCAAATAAAGCTGACAGAAAAAAAGCAATTTGTTTGCTCGATTAATTGGTATTAAAGGTAATTCATATCACTTAATTATTTAAATAATCAGATTGTTGACCATTTTAGATTGTGGGTAGCGTTTGCTAGTTTCAGAACATAAATTAAATTCGTTTAATAAAATATCAAAGATAACATTAAAAGAAACTTTAGTAAATATCAGGATGGTTAATGAAAAATAAAACATCAGAAATTCCTTTGTTAAAAAGTGGCAATGGTAAGATTAATTGATTATAGAAGCTTATACAATGCAATTAAATGAGATCAATTTCCATCAGCTCTATTTAATCCCAGCTCTTTTGTAACCTCTCCAAATTCAATGACATAATCTAGCCTATCAAACATCAATCATTTACCCCCATGACTCAATTACTTACCATTGAATGCACTGCCAATTACAATAACAATTAAAGCCATTACTGCTGGAGAAGTGAGCCCGCATAATAATGCGGCCAGGGAAATATACATATGCATATGCACACTAAATATGTATATGGATGCTGGATACTGGATGTCAGAGAATTGGACCGAAACGGGAGCCGATTCTGGTTCTGATTGACCGATGGCAGCCATAAAATGATGTCGCGGTGCACTCGGTTGACACCACCTTCCCCTTTTGGCCAGTTGCATAACCACACTGCATATTTATGCTAATTAAGACACATCGAGTGGCAGTCAAGAGTGGTGGTCCAATGGCTGGACAATCTCTTTCTGCGGCCTGGCTTGCATTTTATGGTCGCTTTTTCGTTTCATTGTTTTATGTGTGCATCGCCATTATTAATGCCATTATGGTGAGCATTTATTATTTCATGTTGGACAATTAAAACATCTACAATTTTTGTTTGCCGCGTTGAATAATGTGCAGTTATGTTATGCCGACTTGGCCAACAGCTCCGACTCCCAAGTGCTCCAAGTGGATGGATGTTCATCCATCTCGCTGATGCAATGGAAGCGCAATTGTTCACTTGATTCCCACAGCAGAAAGTCTAATTAACTGCCGACCTTGATAAAACGCGAACAATGCAAGGGAGTTTCAGCAAAAGCGGGGAAATGGGTTAAACATTGCAGTGGATGAACTGAAAGACATATATCAAAATCATGTTGTTTTATGGACCATCTCTCAGTAGGTACTTTTAAAATATTAGTCTCAAATTAGTCAAATTATGGATATTGTATAAAGTCCCAACTATTCAAAACAAATTATACTATTTACTATTTACAACAAAGTATATGTATGTAGTAATAATTTTTGATTTATGCCTACACAAAGATGTATAAGAACGTTTACCAATTAAAATCAAAATTTTTGCTTGGAAAATGTAAGCTTAAAAAAATAATATTTCAGGGCTCTATATAAATGTGAACGTAATCCATTCATAACTCCATAAAAAAATTGAAGAGCCTCAATTTAATCGATTTGGCTTGTCATTCAAGAGTATAATTCGCACTGTGTTTATCTGATGCATATATCGGAACACATCAAACTTTTTTCATACTCCATTCAAACACAAACCAAAGAGTTTTAATCAAAAACAAGCTAAGCCCGAAAAATTCAGTTTGGCATTCAACTTTGTATGGGTCGATGTGTGTGTAATAGCCAATTCACTGCTTGCATTTTTGATGGGGCCAAAGACTGCTGCTATTGTCCGCAATCGGAGCAACCGGACTAATGGCAAAGCAATCCCCATGATTCCGCAGCTGCCATTCCCCAAAACAGAGAACTGATCCCTGCCAAAACATGCAAATTCATGGACAAAGCCATTCCCAACTCAACTCTCAACTCTATGGAAAAATTCAAAAATTGCATTTGCTTTCGGTTTTAAAATGGAGATTACACCAAAAGAAAAACATAAATGTAAATTATTGAACAGATACAAGAAGGGAGCAAACTGAGTTTTAATACCCTTGCGTTCATTCTGAAAATTGATGACATAAAATATTCATTAGTAATTAAGTTATACAATTTGTCCTGTTTTCAAAAAATATGAAATATTTTATTTATTATATATCAAGTTCAAAGTATATTTAATGCCACATTATTAAAAACTCAAATACATTTATTTATTTTTACAAAAACCAACAAACTTTATAATTGTATACCTTAATTTTTGTTGAGTGTACCAGCTCTTTTATCCATTTGGTTGTGGGTGCATGGGTGAGCCGCAAACATTTTGATTATTTTAGTTGACTGGTGCAAAAGTGCGGCTTAATTGTTACCAACAAACAATAAGCGGAAGCTTGTGGCCTTAACAAATCTCGACAAACTACGAGAGTGGATATGGGATGTCGCCGAAATGTCAATGCAAACCCACATTAAAATCATCTCAGATGCCAGTCAGGCACCCATGATGATGATGATGATGATGATGACGGAGATGGTGATGATGGTGCTACTGGCTCTTTTGTGCTAAAAAAAAACCATTAAATCGCAAAGAAGAGTAGATTCCTTGCTTCAAGGTAAGGCGTTGCCAGAGGTTTCAGATTCATTCCTTCACTTTCCTCGCTGCCATTCTTTATGGCAGCTTTTCAACGCGTGTTCTGTATTTGTAAACAATTTGGTGTGACACCAAAGGCACTTGCGACCTTCCCGTCCGCCTTTATTCCACTCATCCAACCTTTGGGCTGAGCATATATTTATTTTGGACCCTGCACCACACGCATCGTGTTTGGCTTTGTGGACTTAAACTTGTCCGCATTTCCATAGTTTGTGTCCTAGTTTTTGTTGGGCAACGCATTTCAAATGGCAGTTTCCTGTGGGCAACAAAAAAAATAAGCCAAAAACTCACACAATTTTCGACCCTTTTGAATTTGATTTGCGAACCACAGATATAGGAAAATGTCAAGATATATACGTATAAAGTGCCAATTTAATTCATATTGTACACAAATTTAATCCACATTTTTCATTCATATTTTTTGTTGATGTTGATTTTGCTGAATTGGATTTGCATTTCGAAATTACTGAACTGGATTAGTTAGTTGGATAGTTAAAGTCGGGTGCTTAAAGTTTAAAGTGGCACTTTTTTTCTGTGCTTATTTAATAATTGCATTTAACTGTAATTTTAATTAGTTTTCAAAATTGACTACTGCAACGATAAATTATTTAAATTGAAATATACATGTTGTTGTTTAAAGCATTTCATTAAATACATCTACCAATTAAATCCCTGACACATGGGCAATTTGTTAAAGACGCAAAGTGTTAAATCAAATTCCCAACGATATTAATTATGGGCTAGTCGCCTTCTTCTTTCTAGCCATTTCCCTCGCCTCGCATTTCCAGTCTGGCTTCTCTTGCGGCTTATACCACACCTGAGTGACTGCGGCTCTAATGGCCGCATCTCCTCCATTGTGGAACTTCTCCTCCTCCGACTTCACCTCAAACTCCTCCTCCTCCTCCTCGAAACGAAAGATCAAAAGTCGCCAGGAGATTTGGAGGCGGGCAGAGGAGGAGGAAGCAGATCAAAGAGTTAAACCTGTTGGGGAAAAAGGAACTCAATTGCAAAAAGAAACGAAATGTGCTCCCCGCTGTTAACAACTCATACTCGGGGCTCATGTGGCAAGATCAGCCAGAGAACAAGACACTGGGGCTACAGGCACACATGTGGCAATCGGCACCACCCGCTCGGCCCCCAACCTGACCCCTCATAAACATGTTTTCTAGATGTGTTTGCTTCTTTTCACTAAGAAAAATTCCCACAACAAATTATGAGAAAGTCCTGCAAATTAAGGAATTTTCCATTAGTTTTAAAAGACTGAGCAAATCGTAAAAAAAACAAGAGAGAACGCTATAGTCGAGTGCCTTGACTATTAGATACCCGTTACTCAGCTAAACAACTTAATATAAATATGCCCTCTTGTATGTTTTTCGCCGCTCGAGTTAGCTCCCGATTTTTATGTTAAAATCTGTACCCAGGGAACACCTCCAATTTGGCTAACTTGATTTGATTTGCATAGTTCTTGGGATATAGTTCGGTATTGAGAAATGAAAGCCATCGCCACTTCCTTTAATAGAAATCCTTATCGAGAATTAACGTTGACTCTGTTGAGCACCTTGGCCAGCTGTTCCAAAGTCATCCGTTAGATGGCGCTATTGTATACGCCATGAAAGGCGGAAATGTAGGCGCTAGCCAGGCTTAAGTGTTTAATGGGTTTTTGGGCGTTAGAGTGGGCGTGGCAAACTTTTATTTGGCCAATCGATAGGTATTGACGAAACAAATACATATCAAAAAAAATTTTCATAATAGCATCAAAGCTGTGGCCACAGCTTGTGGCTTGTGGGCGTCAGAGGGGGCGTGGCACCATTTTGAAACAAACTTGCGCTGCGTAAGAACTCCTAAAATCTACATGCAAAATGCCAATCTTCTAGCTTTTATAGTTTCCGAGATCTCAGCGTTCATACGGACAGACAGACAGACGGACAGACAGACGGACAGACGGACAGACGGACATGGCTAGATCGACTCGGCTAGTGATCCTGACCAAGAATATATATACTTTATAGGGTCGGAAACGCTTCCTTCTACCTGTTACATACTTTTGCACGAATATAATATACCCTTTTACTCTACGAGTAACGGGTATAAACATTCTTTGCTATATTCATAAAATTACGAATTATGAATAATAGAGGCTATTATTTTTAAATTGATGACAAATTAATAAAGCCCTATGAATAATAATGCCGATAGGGTCAGTATTTATTTAATTTTATTGTTTTTACTGAGTCAATAAATAGATTGAAGCAAAAGCTTACAGTTTAAGCAGAAGCAAAATCTGTATTATATATATTGATCAATTCCATATAAATCGATTGTGGACATTGTTCATTATATCGTAAAATTTCAATATGAAGCTCAAGTACTCGCGATTCCATTTTTTTAATAGTTATTCGTCATTATTTTTCTGAAAACTTCGAGGGCACTTTCTGGTTTTTAAGATAATAGACACAAATAATAAAAATTTGCCAAAGTTATCCTCAGTTAAATCCATAATTGTATTATAAATTACAAATATTACTTACTTATAGATATATACATACCAATAAATATTAAGATCTATTAATTACTAATATGTTTACCATTTTTCTCCAAGTGTTTATGTTCTGAGTGCAGCCAAGATTCCTCCCTCCATTCCACGGGAACCAGAGGAAGTCAAGCGGAGCGATCTCGACAGTCCAAGTTCATTGCTCTGGGTGTCGTCTGTGGCGAGTCTGTGCGGCAAATGATGGGGCACTACTTACAACTCACGTGTTGTGTAATTTTGAACATGCAAAAATATGCATCTTGATTGGCGTTGACTCTGCGGTGGGATTGCCATGGATTCGTATTGAAGCGTTTACTGAACTTTTGATTAATCACCCATTTCCAGGCGCCACCGTTTGCTCTGGGCCTGAACTTGGTTGGGAAAACAGGTTGCATGTAGTCAATTTTGATTTATTTGACAGGTGCCCGTGATGCGGCAGGCGGTACAATGCGTTTGACACTTTTCCTATTTGCATAATTCCTCTGATGGTCCACGGGGTCTGCTGGTTTTACGAATAATGGCCAGGTAAGTCAATCAACCAAGGCTGCAATGGACGGCAAACTCGTGTCCAGCAGGTGAGCGACCGACCTAAAGTGTTTTGGATACAACAACGTCGAAATTTTTGATATTGTAAATTTTGTACTATCTCTTAAAGATACCAATATAAGTTAGTTAAATAGAAAAAACAATTTAAAATGCACCACTAAATTTCACTATCAACGGTTATTTATCAAACTTCTTTTACTTGCAGCGCTCCTTCGGGTTATTCTGGAAACTACTTAATATACATACATGTAGAAATGTAAAAAAATAAGTTTTATGTTGGATCAAGACAGTGCTGGCATTATTTTTACACAAAAATAGCTAGACAAAATTTAAAATCTTGCTTTGTATTGGTTTTATATATTTGTTAATATATATAAACACACTTGAATATGCCATTAACCTTCACAAAGAAAAGCCATGTTTAGAGAATTTTTGTTTAAATAGAATGTCTGAAGTGTTATTTTATAAAAAAATAAATGAAGAATTTAAAAAATTGTAATTTTTGGTTCTTTTTCTTTGAGTTTACATATAGAATCATTACCACATAATTTAAAGAGAAAGTTATCCTCAAATAGAGAAACAATACTTTATTTTAAGTTATTCGGAAAGTACAAATGCATGTAAAGGGTGTAATGCTCTAGCAGTATTTGCTCTTGAAGTCGTAGTCATCCTCGGATCCGGTGGCCAGCAGCTCCTCCTTGCAGCCGTGATGCAATCGATGCACATCCGTGTCAAAGCACTCGTCATGGAGCCGTTTGTCCCGACTCTTGCTGCGCTGGCGTCTCGAATGGGATCCGTGACCATGTCCATGTCCATGTCCGTGGTGATTGTGGACATGGCTGCTGGAGCCATGGTGATGCTCGGACGGTGGGTGATGGCTGCTGCCGGAGTGGAGTGTTGCCTTGTGGTGGAAGGATGTGGGAGGAGGCGGACTGAGCTCCCTGGGTGGGCGACAGTGGGCGGAAGGTGGTATGGGATCGTCGTAACGAGGACATGGATGATCGCCAACTGGCGAAGCTGTCTCGTAGCGTTTCGAGAGCATTGTGAACTCCTGATGGGCCGAGCACAAGGCCTGAAGGCGATGCAGTAGATCGGTTTCCGGCAGATCTCGCAGATGCAGGGTCCTGGCAACAGAAGTTCGGAAGGATTGCAAGTGGGACAAGCGGTGATTGGCATCCGAAAGTTGTGAGCTTAGACGATTCACATCATCCCGCATTGACTGAAATTTTGTTTAAATATTAATTTAATAGTGTTATTTAAATTACATTATATACTCACATTTATTAAAGCCTCATCGCGACATCTACGATTCTGGTTGGACTCACAGGATGACTTGAGGCGCTCCTTCAAGGCACTGAGTTGGGACAATAGCCGGGTCTTTTCGTCCTCCAAATCGCAAATCTGGGTGGTCAGCTCATCGATCTTCCTGGCCCGTTCCAGTGAGGTGATCTTGTACTCCACTGCCTCGGCCAACTGGGCCTTGACCTCAGCTATCTGGGATCTAGCATCGGCCAGCTGGGCACTCAGTTTGTCCACCTGCTTGGACGCTTTTTTGGCGCGGCAAACAGCCTCATCCCGCTCGCCCTGCAACATGCACTTTCCTCGAGCACCGTCCTCAATTATGGCCAACTTGCGACGCAGTAGCTCCAAGTGGAGATCCCTTCGCTGCACTTGCTCCCTGAGAACGCGCACTCGTCTCTGTAGGTTGTACACACTGCTGCTTTCCTTCAAAGGAATGTCATGACAGGATCTCTCCCTACGCAGTTTCCCATGACCATGACCATGTCCGTGATCACAGCAGCCCTTCTCCGGGCTGTGATGATGATGATGATGGGACACCTCGTGCTCGCAATGAGCAGTGAGTCTCTCGGCTCTTTCAAGAAGATTCTCCGCCATCAGATTGGTATCGGTTCCCAGAGCTGGTGGTGCAGAGCACTCACTCCAGTTCATCGCATTGGCCAGGCGTTGCAGGAATTCCGACAGACCCATGTGATCCTTGCGCAGAGTATGAATCTCGGCGTGGCACTTCTCCAGCCTCTCAGTTAGTTCACATTTTTGGGCCTCTCCAGAACGCAAACGACACTCGGTGGTCTGCTGGGTCTCCTTTAGCTTTTCGTGCTCCGTGGTCAACTGATCCCGCAGAGAATGCATTTGCTGTGGGATAGAAATAGGATTAAAAATCAGGTAAATAATTGATTAAAATGGTTTATACCGCATGCATGGCCTGATTTTCCGCCAGAGTCTCCCTCAACTTGTCCTTGATGAGCGTTTCGCAGGGTTCGGGAACATTCAAGAGATTGCTCAGTCCCCTCAAGAACTGTAGTCGATCGCCCTGAGTCCGGTCCAGATTATTCTGTAGGCGATGACAACGCGATTCGAAGCCACGCAACTCCTCCTTGAGTTTCTCCCCATTGATCTCCGATTCGGTTAGGCGATCCCTCTGAATCTGAAGATCCCTTTCGTACTGTCGACAACGTCCTTCCAGTTCGTGATTATGATTTCCAGCTCCATCGAGTTGTGCAGTGAGTCGTTGATTCTCGATATTAGCCAGCGATTTCAAATTTAGCAGCTCATTCTCGCAGGAGCTGAGGGTATCGCAGGTGGAACTGACCTTGGCTTTGGTCCTTTGCAGTTCCACCATTACCTCTTCGGCTCGGGAAACGATGCACTCGGGGGTGGCATGGGAATTCTGATTGCCATCGCACACATCCATCCCCAAGCTGATGCTCAGCCGTCGCAGGAGATCGTGCAGCTGAGCCTTGGCCTGATCCTTTTGGGATTCCTCGCTGGCCACATGAGTTTCCAGGTGCTGAATTTTGCAGATCAACTCCTTGTTTCGCTCATCGGAACTCCGCTTCTCCCGCTGCACGGTCTGAATGGTGGAATCACATCTGGCCTGGACGGACTGCTCCCTGCTCTCCGAATTTTGCAGGCGACTCTGAAGAGATCCAATTAGAGCGGTCTGTCGGGCAGCCTGGGCTCGCAGATTTTCTATATCCGCTTCCTTGCTGCACAGCGCGGTACGCGTTTCAGAAAGCTGTAGAGGAATACAAATTTATGCTTTTTTATGTTAATTTTTAAGGACTTTCTGGTTCTTACCTCCCCCGTAAGTCGTTCCTTTTTGTAGGACAACGCAGCCAATTCGCTACGCAAGGTGGTAGTCATGTCCAGTCCATGATGATGTTCAGTGACCGTGATTCCCGCAGTGCCACAGGATGTGTCCAGCTGGAAAGTCGAGAAAAATATTTAACTACCGCGTTTTTAACAATTTCTCCATATTGAAAAGTTTAGCTTAAATATCCCTTTTACAATTTTGAGAATACAAAATTAAATTTAATAAATGCTAAGAAAGAATTATTTTTATTCAATAGTTTTATAAAATTGATAAAAATAACTTTTATATTTTATTGAAAACGTAAGCAAAATGTATTTTATACTTAATTAGATTTAATTCAAAACTATATTTTAAAATTTTATAAATAATGTCTTATTTGATATCCTTTATTAGGGCTCTCCTTTTAGGGATCCATTGGTATATGCAATCCCTACCAAATGATGATGATGCGGCGATAGACCACCACTGTGTCCCAAGTGGTGGTGATGAAGATGATTATCACTGGGCATTCTTTAAGTCACGAACTCCGTATTGCAACCACTCAAAAAACCGAACCAACCGTTCCCAGTCAAAGACGTCGAAGAACTGAGCTCTGGTTCGGGAAAAACTCCTTTCGGGGAGCCTGACAACCGAGGTGGAATTTACTCCAACATAACATCACACAATGCTCAAATTTATGCTCCCAGTGAAAACGAGCTCAATGGCAGGGGCAAAGGAGTCGGTGGTGAGGTTACACCATTCTAGCCACGTTTACACATGGGGAAAACTTTGCAGTTTGTTTGGATTATTTGGGTCATTCACATGGCGCCAAGTGGCGAAGTATCAAATGCAATATCCAGAACGGACTCACGCACGCGAATGCGGATGCCACCGGGATGGGTGTTTTTGGGTGGTTTGCTAGGTCGCTCTACCTCTACGGTGGAAATTTTCAACCTGGCCGGAAACGGAAAATGAGGTGTGCAAGTTTTGGCCAATTGTCTGCACTTTGGAAAGGGGGGAAATAGCGAAGATAAATGGGAACTGAAAATGTGCTGAACATTCGATAAGCTTGGCCAAGTTAATTATGCAGCCAATTGAGATTGGCTCTAAAAGCAAATTGATATGGGCAAGGTAAAATGTTCAAAAAGGTTTTGAGTTGTTTTGCCTTTCTGTATAAGTCTAATAAATTCTTAATTCGTTAATAGAAGTTATAGCAAATGTTAAGTGGGTCCCCAATAATATTTTCAGCTGGTCATGAAAGCTAATTAAACAACAAACATTTAGTTAAAATTAGAGCTTTAATATCCTTAATTTAGTTTTCATGCATATTCTTTAATTATGCACCCTTTACCAGCATTTTAGCAATCTCAACCACTGTTACTCCACGTCCCATTGAGTTTTATGCAAATCCCTCTACAAACATCATTAGTTCCCCTAACAACCGCATAAATTTGAAACATAAAAAGCACCGAACAATAGTCGTTATTCAATTGCGAAATCACATAAATCTAGACTGATATGATGTCTACACGCTTATATGGCAATTTGGCACACGATTTTGGCAAGACTAATTTTAGATTGGAATACCTTAGCGACAGACAGACTGCTTACCTGGTTAATGTAAGATGGATGTGGTTGTCTCAAAGGTGACATGGTGGTCATCCTTTCCGGACTGATTTTCGTGCCATTTTCGGCACCAAATAATACCTCGAACACCTGCCAATCCTCCGGAGTATTCCCGTTGGTCGTGGGTCGCGCATTTGTTGGCATTCCAATGGATTTTATCTGGGTAATCCCGATCCGCCTCCGAGTGTCGGTGAACAATTTCTACTCTCTATTTTCTAAGCGTAAATAATACAACCAAGCGGGTAACAACCATAGGCAAAGTTATGCGGCAACTTTCAGGTTGCCACGGCGCATAAAATAACTATGCATGAGGCTATATTAGTTCCTCGACTTGGAGTGGGTGTTCCTGGTGGGTTACTACGGCGACTAAACTGCACATAATTCGATTTTCTAAACTGCAATCGCGGAGGCAAACTCCCCGCAATCGTTTGCCTGTAATTTCATTTGTCTCCGGCAAAAATAATGAATATGGTAAATGTTTGCCTTAACTTTGCGCCCACTCTCACTCCAAATAAATACCCCCAGATTGCCTGTTCCTTTGACAGTGACTTTGAAGGCAACAACCCTTTGGGGGTTAAGTTCATGCATTACGGGATTTTGATTATTTTGTTTGGGTTGCCAACATAAATACATTTTGTCGAATATTGATGAGCTTTAGAATTTTGCTGACTTCCTTTCGGGCTCCTCTGGCTTGTAAACCGCCTCAATGGCCTTTACTGCGTCCTCAACATCTTCCGCAGTTTTTTCCTAGAAAAATAAAATAAAATTATTATCTCTTAGTTTAAAAATTTTATCTTATAGTTCCAAAAGTTTTTTTTTAGTATTTAGTTTTTTTAATTAAAAAGTTGTTTATATCTGCTAACCATTTTATAAGATTTGAATATATCTCGCATAAGGAAAACTAAGTAAGGACACACAAATGCACAACACTCTATTTAATCATAAAGTAAATATCTTACTTATTAACTTAAGATAACACACCTGCTTTCGTTGCCGAATTTTCTTCTCCGCGGCTATGAGCTCCTTTACCTCGTCTATTCTTCGACGGTACATTTCCTCCTGCTCCAAATAGAACTTCTGATCATCCTTGACCTTCTGCAGAGCAAGCCTTGATCTTGTGCACATGTCCTCCGCATTTTCCAGATCATTATCGAGCTTGACTTGCCACTCCCTTGAATTTCTCCTGAGCTTCTCCACTTCCCAGGCGTAGACTAACACTGAGTTATGTTGCACCAGTTCGTCCTGTCTCAGCTTCAATTCCGAATTCCTCAGCTCCTTCCTCAACATCTCCTCCCGGTCATTTAGAAGCATTAGCCTCTGATCCATACAGCTGTTTACCCAGTTGATCTGGTAACGCAGCTCTATCGGATCAGTAGCTGCGAGAGTAGGGTTTTACAGAAAATAATAGCTCATTGATAGTAAATGTATATAACTATGAAATGTTCCAGATGGGGAGTCCCTTTACTTACCGCTAAGATCTTCGAAACGACCCAAAAGCATTGTCTTACGGGTGTTCAAGAGGAAAACGCTTGATTCATCATCCAGAGTATCATCCTTTAGGTTTTCCTTTATTTGGAGGTTCTCCTGAAGGCCCTTAACCCATGGCCCATCTGTATTGTACTTTGCATCGCTAAAGGCAACCCCCTCTTTATTTCGAACATGGAATACTCTCTTATAGAAAATGACCCCTTACCGTATGAGTTGTATGCTATTTTCGCAGAGGTTTTCATCCCTTTTAAAGTCTTCCCGAATTTCGTGTATAATTTGTTCGATCTCGTTTAGATCGGTTCGGAACTTTAGGCAGTCGAGATTCTCCGTGCTTCGCTCCCGATTGATCACGTCTAGGTACATCTGGTTGCTTTCCAGTCGTATCAAGAAGTGCTCCAAAGACCAGCTGAACAGATGGTAGGGGATCTCCTCCAGCTCTCCCGGCCAGGGACTCGAAAAGAGGCGCAACTGCTTGAGCAGACGCACTGATAGAAACTCGATGGCCGCTTTCTGGATTTGGCAGTTCAGTTCCGCCAGAAGGACAGACCGCATCCGAATGCTTTCCATGAACTGCTCCACGGTCTTGTTACCGGCGACTTTCTGGCGCCGTCTAGCCAACTGTTGCACCACCATGGCCTCGGCTCCCTTTTCGATCTCGGATCCCGGATCCTCGGCCTCCAAAAGACTTTCAACCATTGTGAGAGCCCGAGTTGTCGATGCGAACTTTTGCAGACTCACCCGGCGTTCGTGCTCCTCTATTACCATGCTGAGGAACTCATCCCGGCACTTGGACGGATCAAGGTGGTCCGGCAATGGGAACTTAATCTCAAACGGGTCGGATGTAGTGTCGGTTTTGTTCTCTTCCGCTTCCTCGTTCTTCATAATTTTATCCTTTTTTGTGTATTTGTAGTAATTATTTCCAATTCGTCCTAATTTCCCTTTTCTGATTTTATTTGTTTTTGAAAATATGACAAAAACTGAAATGTTGCTGTATGATCTGCATCTTCCTAAATATTTGACAATAGCTAAAGAATGAAAGGTATTATGTACTTGTCCTAAATAAAAATCAGTTTGTAAAATGCACCATCAATTTGTGGTTAGTACAACGGACAGTCACAAATTTAACACAATTTTTTAATGATTTCATTGGTAAATTGCAAACATATACAAGTGAAATAATCCAAACCAAAAAAATATACTATAGCGCTTTAGAATTTCGGGATTTCCTTTCAGACTTTCTTTCAGATTTCCTCTCGGACTTTCGCTCAGACTTTATCTCTGACTTTCGCTCTGATTTTATTTCAGATTTTCTCAAGGACATTCTTACAGACATCCTGGCAGACTTCCTCTCAGACTTCCTCGACAATCTTTCGGCAGCGGCTAACTCCTATAATGTATATCATCTTTTGGTGACACCAAAGCAGGACTGCTCTACAGAAACTTACCTTCTGTTCGCGAGCCTTGTTCTCGAGGGCTATTACAGCTTGCACCTCTTCTAATCGTCTCAAATACATTTCCTTCTGCTCCATGTAGAACTTGAGATCGTCCTTGACCTTTTGAAGAGCAAGCTTTGATACGGTACACATGACGTCGGCTTTCTCCAGATCGGTGTCTTGCCGCTCCTGCCAATCCCTAATGCTGGCCCTGAGCTTGCCCAATTCCAAGGAATACATAAGCTCCGAGGAATACTGCACTGACTCGTCCTGCATCATCTGCTCCTTCAGATCCTTTAGTCCCTCCCTCAATGCATCCTCCCGTCCATTTATCCGGAATAGTCTCTGTTCCGTACAGCTTCTTATCCAATTGATTTGATAACGCATCTCGATGGGATCCAAAGCTGCGGGCGAAATTAAAACCTCCATAAGGGTATTGGATATATATGGTTTCTATGATCCTACTCACCCGAGGAGGACTCAAAGTCTCCTATTACAGAAGTGTGTCGAAATAGCATCTTAAATGAGCTGACTCGGTTAAAGAATATGGAGTCAAAATTCTCGTCATCAATAATTGTGAGATTCCTTTCAAGGCTCTTGACCCATGGCGCATTCGTGTTGTATTGAGCACTCCTGCAATGAAAATAAATTAATGGTTTTATTGCATTGAAGTTTAATAGTGATGTTCAAAAGCTGTTCATAGCTTTTCAATAGCCAATGAAATAGTTTTTTCCGGATTTTGCGTAGAAAACCCTTACCGCAAAGATTTTAGACTGTTCTTGCAGAGATCCTTATCGTCGCGATAATCTTGTCGAATTTCATATATAAGGAGTTCAATCTCGCTTAGATCCTTGCAGAACTTAAGGCAGTCGAGATCCTCCACGCTCCGCTCCCGATTAATGACATCGAGATACATCTGTTTTAAGTCTAGGCGCGTCATAAAGTTATCCAAAGACCAGCTGAACAGATGGTAGGGGATCTCCTCCAGCTCTCCCGGCCAGGGACTCGAAAATAGGCGCAACTGCTTGAGCAGACGCACTGATAGAAACTCTATGGCCGCCTTCTGGATTTGGCAATTTAGGTCCGCCAGCAGGGTAGGCCGCATCCTTATTGCCTCCAAGAACTGCTCCACGGTCTTCGTCAAGTTCCCTTTCTGGCGCTGCCTGGCTAACTGTAGTACCACCATTGCCTCGGCCCCCTTTTCCAACTCCGGATTCTTGGACTCCTCAAGTCCCTGGATCACCGACATGGCTTTAATTGTCGATCTGGGCAATATGGATTCGGCCCTGGTTTCGTGCTCCTCTATGAAGGTGCTGAGGAACTCATCACGGCACATGGACGGGTCTTTGTGCTCCGGCAAGGGAAAGGGAATATCCCAGGGGTCGAAGTCATTTTCATCTGCGCTGAACCGAAAAGTCTGTATCCTTTCTTCATCCTCGTCCTTTGTCTCTACTTCATAATATTCCGTGGGCTTAAACTTTTGTTTTAACATTTTTTTTGTGTTTTACAGTTTATCTGTGTTTTTGTGTTTTTTGTTTGGTTAATTTCTTTTTGTGTTTTTTGAAGTCTTTATTGTGGAGATCTTGTGGGGAGAACACTACTAAAAACAATTGATATTTTTCGTTATCAATGTGTTAAATGTGATTTAAATGTGATGTGGCGCGATTTAGTGTTGGTAACGCCGTTCCATATGTAAATAAAATAGCAGCTGATGGTTAAGTGGCAAGTAGAAGCAATAGTTGCCATTCGCATGTCGGCGTGCCTGCACATTGCTTTGAATTTTTGAATGTGTTCGTTTTGCTTATTGTTTTTTCAAGTATTTTACTATTGTGTTTATTGAAGTTAGTTGGTAGGTTTATCTGTTTACATAAGTAACCTTGCAGGTAAGGTAATGCAATTGCAAAAGGGCCTAAAACTAACCGATTTTCCGCCTGGTCAGTTCTCAGCCGCATCGTTACAATTTACTGAGTTCAGTTGAATATTTCTGCGATCCGGAGACACAGGTGCATTTCTGTTGTGCACAGGTAAATGAAAATAAGCCGTGTTTTAGATTATGTGTGCACTAGGCGACTTGTTTATGTGCTTGATTAGCAGTCAGCTGTGTATATTTGCGTGTCTCAAATGGGCAATATATTTGGCTTTTAATTACCCCCAGCTGAGCGTGTGTGTGTGAGTTTAAAAATGTGTGTGTGTGTGAGCCCAGAAAATCGTAGTTACGTACAACGTTGCGTATGAGCAACAAACTGCAATTGAGTCAAGGTCAACTATCGGTTTTTGATTGACAAACTTTGAAATTTTCTCAATTATCACCTTTTCCCAACTCAATATACATATATTTCCCCCTGTTTATTTTTTAAATCATTCCGCTGACAGTTTCGATTTATTATCTTGCCTACACCACTCCATATTAGTTTTAGTAATCCCCTCGATCTGTTCGATTTATGTGCTCTTATAATTGATGAGTGGCTTTGACTGGAGCGTTAATAAAAACCGATCACGACAGGCAGTTTGCTTTTCCACGGTTGGGCAACCACACCACTGTCTTCCCCCTGATAACACCCGAAAAATGTAGAAAATACAATCTGGTCTGGTGCACCACTGAAGTCACAATCAAAATGCAAACAGACCTGGCTTTAACAAATTAAGCAAATAACCAAGTTAACGCTGCAAGTGGCGACAGAGGCTCACACACTCACCCACATGAAATATAACTCACGGGACAAAATCATACGCAGATACAGTCAAACCTCACTAAGCAAATACCCACTGAAAGATTTAACAACTAAATACTATTTGAGCGATCTAAATTAAACCTGTATGTAAATTAACTAGAAACGTTTTAATAAATGTTTATTTTTGAGTTGGTATTTGCAAAGAAAACATTTTTAAATTGTGCAACTAGTGATCCTTATTCAAATTCTGGATTAAATAAGCGATATTTGACTGTACTTGAACGCAGACTGACTGGCGAATAAGATATGGAGAAGACGTCGACGAACTCGTTTCAATTGAAACTCAAACTGAAATCCAATTCATTTCGCTGTAGAACGCGCAACCGAACACATTTCCCACCTCGACTCTTATTCGCCTTCTAATTGATATTTTTTTACATACGGGTTTTTGGCCTTTGGTCTTTTGCGTCTCCGATAGAGACCCGAAATAAAATGGAGCAGTGGAACAATGTGGAGCTGACGAATATGTCCAAAAAGTCGTATACCCTAAATCATGCATACGATGCAGCCGAGAAATTAAACAAGGAAAACAACGCGACACCCTCGAACGGAAATGGAACCATTACGGATGACCAGGCTGTGGATGGCGATCTACTCAAGCCCGGATCGGATGTGCGTCCAAAAGTTGAGCCCGATGATGTGGAGAGCCTGCTGCGACGACTCTACGGGATCACGATAAGCGAGGTTAAGGAAATTATAGCCTATGACGATCGCAACTTTTTTGTCAAAGAGGATAGGTAAGAAAAACGTAGGGAGTATCTCGCTGACACCCTTATTTAACTCATCATCACATCCGGAGGTTTATCTGGTGTCAGAATACACAGCGTATTCATCCTATACAGTTGCAGTCAGAATAGTAGTACAAAGACAATTTACAATTTAAACCTCTTTTTAGATTTGTTAAGTCGAGTTCATTTGGGCAAGATTTTACACTGAATTATTCAAGTTAATGTAACCATTATTCAGAAATCTTAAAAATTATATTATTTTTTTTACCTAACCTATTTTCTGTGCTGTTAATCTGACCGCAATTTTAGCTGCAGTACCAAGCACAACTATGCAACACGAAAACAGATGATAATGCGCCGGAGAAATGCGGCGGGTTGTAGCATCTATTTATACCTCGTTTAATTAAAGTTGTTAGTCGCGGCAGTTGAGTGTGACGCAGTTCTCGGCAGTTTGAAATCACCTTGCCAGCATCGCAATTGTTATCTTGATGGATTCATGGCATTCAGCACTGAAGTAGGCAGTTCAAGTCTTCACTTTAATAAATTAGATTAATCTAAAGAACAAAAAGGTTACAGTGTAGAAATAGCAATTTATTTGAGAACGGGTCTCTTCTGGAAGCCAAACATGCTGAGTTTGGTTTGATTCTCACTCACGGCTCCGAGTTTGCCGTTTGTCTTGGACTTAAGAGTTGCTTTTTTGGCAGTGGAGGGTTTACTCAGTCCTATTCTTCGTTTATTGACTGGCAGGGAATTCTGGCGTTGCAGGGTGGAGGATGAGGTGGATGAGGCTGTTTTCTCTGAACTACAGCTGTCGTCGGACAGCAAGATGATGGCATCATTGTTGTTCCTATCGGCATCTGCGGATTCCAGAGAGTTATCTACTAGTAAATCAATGGATTTAATGCGTATTCCTGTGTCTTTTGTTGTGCTTTCTGGTTGAGAACTTGATGTACATTCATGGGATCCTGAATGCGAAGGAACATGGTTTTCTTGAGCTGCCAAAATGGAAGGAGCAGTGGTTTCTCTATCCGTTCCTTCCTCACTGCAAGGCGAGCTAGAACATTGTTTTTTTTGAGTACTTACTGTACTGTCATTCTTTTCCAGTCTTAATTTTTTATTGCTAGAGCTTGAGTCTAGCTCCTGCTCGTCCTTTTCATCTTTTGTCTGCTCCTTTTGGAGCCTTGTCTGTTCGGCCTGCGAGGTAAAAAAGCGACTTCGCACCTGCACTGGCTCCTTGGCGAATATGCTTCTTTTAAGAGTGTTAATCCTTGTTTCATCAGCTTCTCCGCCCAAAGGACTTGCCTTCTTGGGGCTGAGCAAACGCAGCAAGGAGGCATTCTCACAGACCACCGGAGATCGCTGGGAAGCGTCCTCTGCAGTCCGTTCCTTGGCAAAGGGATTGTGACGACTCTTTTGCACCGGCGACGGCGGAGGTGTGCGCTCTTGATCAATAGATTCTTCCCTGCTTGGACTCCTCTTTCTTTTCACTTTAAAACTATACATGTTAAAGACCTGTGCCTCTGTTTGTTTGGCCTCTTCTATTTTCTGATTAGCTTCGATCTCCTCGTCAACGGTTTTGCTCACAAAATCCACTTTTTTGAAGAACAGTGCACACGAATTTTCTTTCTTCGGTGTCGAAGGGTTCTGTTTTTGGAAAGTCCCTTGCCAAATACTCTTGTGCTTGGCTCGTTTCACATTTTTTGTCGTCGGCCACCCCTTTTCCGGTGTCCAAGAGTCGAGCCGCTTAAGTGAGAAGGGATTTAAGTTGCCTAGGGCTAAATGCAAAGCCTGATCGCTATCCTCCAGCAATGTGCCAGCATTGCTGCAGTAGCTTTCGTCGGTTTCATAGTCTTCCAAGGCACACAATCGCTGCATGCGACGCTCTAGAGGATTATATATGTACATGTGCTTGAATGTGGCCTCCGCTTTTAGGAAGTTCTCAATGTACTCGTCATCTACCTGAAGCAAAAAGTTGAGTTAAAGCTTGGGACTTTTGATTGGCTACTGACTTACCTCTAGATTGCGCATATTAAGATAGCTGGGTATCTTTTTTAATGCTATTCGCATGTCGTCCTGTTCCGTTTTGAGTATAAACTTGCACGCCTTGGCTAGTCCAATGCCAGGTAGTGAGTCCAGGTAATCACAGCCGGATAAAATGCACATTCGACGAAACTTTTCAAAGTGGTACTTTTCCTCCTTGCAGCCCATTGCCAAGTGAAGTTTATCGGCTTCCACCAGCAAACCGCTGCCATTGAGGTCCAGCTTGAAGATGATCTTCTTGGCCCCAAAGAGCGTCAGATCCGAGTCCTCAGTGATGATGTACTGGGCCACATCGTTTTTGTTGAGCCAGGCCATTTGGGCGTCCGCTTCATAGGGTGCCACAATGCAGTCCACATTCCGGCTGCGGCATTCCTTGATCAACCGCAGGGCCATGTCGTGGGTGACGTCCACGCAGCGGCGCATATGAGATCGGGCCTCCTCGGTGCGTCCCAATCGCAGGAGTTGCGCAGCCCGTTCCTTGCTCTGCTTCCTGGAATCCCTTCTCCTCTCTTCGGTCAACGCTTTGGCTGGCAAATGCTGACCATCGAACACAAGGATGGGCTTGATATCGTAGGATAGTAGCATTTGAACATATTTCAGGCAGTATTGGACATAAACATCCGTATCCTCGCCGCGGGCCAACTTTTCCGCGCATGCAAAAACTCCCTTGTGCAACCAGCAATAAGTGTCCACGGCCACTGTGCTGCCGCGAATATCCTTTAGTTGCAGGCGCGAGGAGGCCTTCTCCACAAACGGTATCAGGCCGGTAATTCCCATTTGTTGGGCTAACAATAATAACACATAAACAGAAAAACAATTAATAAAATCACCGATTTTAGCGCCAAAAGTTGCCAATGTAATAAAGTGTGGCTGAAGAGCGCAACTCAAAAATATCAAATTGCCATTCACAAGGAAATTTAATCTTAAACCTTAGTCAACACTGAAATCTAGCCAAGAGGTTTAAAAATTTGAATGTGCAGCCCGCTACATTTAAATCTAAAATTCAATATATTAAGTAAATTTTTAAATCCTTTTCAAATAAACAACCTGAAAGAATTAATTTTGTTTAAGTATTTTTTACATGTTAAATATTTTTACAAGACAGAACTATTTACGAAAAATTATTTATACATCTTTAGAACCTCTAAAAAAATTTCATTCAGTTATTGATTTTAGTTTTAAATCAAAGCTTTCAGCAAGTTAACAATATAAAACGTTTAACCATTACAGCAATGTAAAGAACCCCCTAATTGTAACCCATTGTCCAAACGGGTACGTCCTAAAGATCCTGAACTCACTGGACTCCAAGAAGGAGGACTTTGTAGACGGCCAGAATCAACTTCTGCTTTATTTGGGTAAATATACATGTTTATTTCTTCGCAAGCTAAAATGGTTTACTAAATGTTACAATTATTAGGGAAACACAGCGTCAAGTGCCCCAGGCCGATAGCCAATGCCACTGGGAAATATTACTCGGTTGAGCGGCTCAATGGGAATTCAAATGTGGTGCGCCTTTTGGAATATATTCCTGGTGAAATCTTCCACCAAGTGCCTGTAACCAAGCATCTGCTCTACCGCAGCGGTGAGTACTTGGCCAGGTTGGATCGAGCCCTGAAGAATTTCACCCACACGGCTTACGAAACCCACAAGACCCTGTGGATGTTGCAAAGTGTTCCGGAACTGAGGCAATTTCTGTATGTGGTTAAGGATCAAGAGCGACGCCTTATCTGCGAAGAGGTTATCGATGCTTTCGAGGCAAAGGTCCTAAGTCTATTGCCAACTTTGGAGCACCAGATCATCCACGGTGATTTCAACGAACAAAATATTGTGGTGGAGCAAGTCCCCAATCAAACCGAATACACCATCAAAGGAGTGATTGATTTTGGGGATACCAGCAAATCGCCGCTAATCTTCGAAATCGGAGTCGCCCTCACTTATATGATTCTGCAGGCCAACGATTTGGCGAATGGAGGCATCTTTTTAGCCGGCTACACCAGTGGTATTCCCATTGAAAACTCCGAACTGGCTCACCTTAAATATTGTGTGGCTGCCCGATTGGTTCAGAGCCTGGTGATGGGGCTCTACACCCACACACTGCATCCCACAAATGATTATCTACTGGTGACCCAAGAACAGGGATGGAAACTCCTTCAGAAGCTTTGGCGCGAAAGCATGGAGGATGTGGATGAGCTGTGGGCAACCACCGGACATCAGTACTTGACGCAGAGCAATAAATAATGTAGAATCTAGCTGGTCTTCTCCGGTTTTTAAAGATATTTTATATATACACTTTTCTGGTTTTCAAATACTTTTTATATTAGGGTTTTCCCTTTAGTATTATTGAATGTCAGAAGTAGTAAAGTAAATTTAAGAGGAATTAAATGTGCAATAATAGTTTAACCATTTACATAAATGGCTAAAACGTAAATGTTATGTACAAAAAAGGCAACTTTGAAAACCATATTGAAACCAAATAATACTTGTGAAAACCGAACAAGGCCTGCTAAATTGCGATTCCAAAAACCAAATGTCAATTATTAGAATTTCATTAACATATCACCTGTGCAAAATAAGTTGCGAGTCCAAGTATTGATTGCATTTTGTTGCTTTACAATTTACTTTATCCGATATATTATTATCATTATCTTTACAATAAAACTTGTTAAACAAATACAAATACATTGTATGTAGTACATTTTTCTTAGAGTAGGTGTTTGTTTTGGGCTCTACAGTGGTGGCAATTAATTTCGAATTGATTTTCAGTTGAAGCTTCAGTAAATTGAACTAATTAACGCTAATTACATAGAATGGTGTAAAAAGGGTGTTGAACGATGTTCTCCTTATTCTGCTGCTTTTCCTCCTGGACAATGTACAGTGCATCATATTGTTTTTGTTACATTATAATTATATCTCTATGCGTGCCTACTTAACGCTATATTACAAATAACCGACTTTACACCTACAGAAATGTACAAAAATAGAGGCGTTACTCGAAGGCGAGCTGGGGATTTGATTTCCACCGGACGTTGGCAGGCTCCTTATCATTGCGACTGAAAGTCAAACAGAAGATGTGCGAAATGAAAATAATTCTGTCCGAATAGATGGTGCCTGTGCGGGCTAAACGTGTTTACAGCTTTGAAATCAGGTTCATATTTATTTTTCAAATCTTGTTTGTGTTTTTACGACGGTTTTTCTTTTTTGGTAAAACATGAAACAAGTTAAAAGAAGATAATAAAATAAAACAATACGTTTAAAGTAAAATCCGATAACTCTAAGCAGACAACATCTCGCATACAATTTTTACACACAATCAAACCCTCAAAAAAAAAAAAGAAAATTATTATCAGAGAAATACCTGAGCAACTCTTAGCAACACACTCGTTGTCTACGTTAGAGCATCGACTTGACATAACATAGTATAAATAAAGACAAAAAAATGTGTTATACGAGCTAGGAAAAAAATATTTAAAAATAGAAGTCTACGAATTTCATTGTTTCTCCAAAAAAACAGCCCATTGAACATTATATCCTTTCTGTTTCTTTATCACTTCAGTACGGGCGATCTTAAAGGTGATAAAGCTGAGATGTTTTATCCGATCTAACTTATCGACTGGATTAGATTACATGTGGTTTAGGACTAGAGCCGATTTCCCAATGTCAGGTAAAAGTTTTAGTTTGAAATCTGACAGAGGAAGTTAACTTAAAATTGCATTTTTTGAAAACCCATAGTAACATTAAGAAAATAAATGTTTCCGAAACAGCAAAATAACTTTACGTTACATTGAGAAATCAACCCTACGTAATTTACGTAAGCTAGCAACAAGCTAGAATGAAACTCTTTAGAATTTCTACGGATTGCAGGATAATAACTAAAACTAATCATTTCCAGACCAGGCGACGGACAAAAGGTTTAAGAAAGTGGAAAATATCGTAGCTGCAATGAATTTAACTTGAAACTGTACATCGAATTTTATATATTATATTTTAACAGGATAGCTCAATTTGGATTCTTTTAATGAACTCTCATGGAATTTTAAACGTGTAAAATGTATAGTTTAATAGTTTCTCCAACAAAATGTCTTAAAGTGTTTTTCTCTTATTTCATATTACAAATAATACAAAAAAAAACAGCTGTGGAACCATATATACAATCAACATCGTCTGATCTGGATTACATGACAACTTGACGATATCTGGGATTCGCTACTGTTAACTCTGTTGCTTTCACTTTCACGCTTAAGAAACTAAAAATTAGAAAATGAAAATCATCAGTATGGTAAACGCAACGTCTTCCGCCCGACCGCCACTCGTCAGCTCAGCTCCCGAAGCACATTCCCCAGGGGCGGCCTGGCTAACGATTCTTCTGGCGCTTGCGCCGCTTGGGAAACACGTAGGAGGAGTGCTTTTCTTGATGCCTCGCCTCGGCGGCGGTGGTGGCCAGTTTTTTGCTGGCCAACGTTGCAACCGGCTCGGCAAGCGCCTTTGACCTTGCTATGGAAGTGGGCGCTTCGATAGCATCCACCCAGGCGACGCCGAAATCATCTCTCGCCTCCATATTGACCATATTTTCTCCGAACGCTTGAACTGGCACCTCGGTGACAAATTGGACACCATCGATGTCCTCGGGAAGCGGGTAGAAGGTGGACGTGGGCAGCGGATCCAGCGCAACCAATACTTCGTCTTGATTGCGACGCATCCTTAGCCCTTCTAGCCGTATTTGTTCTTTCATGTAACGTGCATCCCGGCACTTTCGATCGATCTCATCCTTCACATACTTTTGGTGCCGCCGCTCGAAGACAGCATCGCTCAGTGCTTCAATATTACTCTTATCAGAACTGGGCTGCACTGGGATATCCTTCCACTTGGGTATCTCCAGGCTAGGATTATCCGCCAGCAGCTCGTCGGCCTCCTCCAGGAAGAACTCGTTGTCGCAGTGGAACTCCTGATCCTCCCACGTTCTCGTGCTGTACGGAAACGTAGCGGTGCGAAATCTGGATTTGGATATACCCGATCTCGCGGTCGCCTTGCTGTACGTGTGGGGTGAACAGTTGTTTAGGGTTTTTCTGGTTGTGGAAGTGCTACTGCTAACGCTGCTATTGGATTGAGGTGTCAGAGGAGTTGCTATCTGTTCAGCTGTCTTGGATTTGGTTTTTGCAGCAGATATTTCCAATTCTATTGAGGATGTGAGTGTCGGCTGTGGCGTGGAGCCCGGCGTGGGTGTCGTCGACGGCGTGGGCGCTGGGGTTATTGTGGTCGAGGATACAGGTGCATTGGGTGGTGGATAGATTAGATTTGTCGTCGCTCTCTCCTTGAGCCGCTCTCTCTTAAGAGCAACTGGTGACTGCTGACTTTGGCTAAGCAGTTCCTTTTTTAAATGTTCGGCCAGTTTCCGTTTCACAGTTTCCACGTGGGCCAAGTCTTGATCATCGATTTTATCGTGCTTTGTAATGGTCTTCTTATCATTAACCATCAGGTGTTTCAAGAACTTTATCTCGCTCTCTTGTTCCTGATCATTTATCTTGTGTTTTCTCGGTTCGGAAGGAGCGGATGAGCCGACCCTCTTGTCAGAGAACATTTCATGCTGCCTGATCTTAACCTGCAAACGCTGTTTTTTTACAGGATCCGTTTGCGTCTTTGTGGACTGATGGTTAGCAATAATCTTTTGAGCAGGTAAACCTTTTATATCAGCGGTGTCACCCTTGGGCAACGAAGTTTGCCTAGCAGATGGATTCGTAACAGCAGCTACCTTGGGAGTAACTGCGCTTGGTAGCGGCTCGGATACATCCTCCATTTGCTTCTTGACAATTTCATTGTGCTTCTTGCGTCCATCCTCCAGGGGTTCTATGCGAACAATCTCTTGCCTATCCTGCCCCTTTTGCTCCTTGGCAGGATCCACGTTTTTTAGATCCGCCTTGGAAACATCCTGATGCTTATTTTTCTCCCTGGAAACTTCCTGATGCTTCTTTATTGCTTTGTGATCCTCCGTGGCTTCATCCGGACGATTTGGCTGCTCCTTAGGCATTTCCGACAACTCAATAGCCACTTTCTGATTCTTCTCCTTCTGCTTGAGCGCGACTTCCCGCATAAAAATCAGCGTTTTTAATGCATTTCCTGCAATCTCTGACTTGTCTTGTCTCATTTTATCAGCGGCGATCACGACATTGTCGACGTCCATTTGTTCAACAGCCCCTAATTCCTGATCCAACTGCTTTGTTATCTTTTCTTCATGCTCCAGTTGTAGCTGCTTTTCGCTTATTGGATCCTGTTCCTCATCCTCCGCCTGCTGCAGTGAATTCTGCTGATGATTTGGCGTCGAGTGGGCCGAAGGCGCTATGACCTTCTCCTCCGTCATATCCAACTCCATAGTGTTTATCTGCAAGAGTGGGGGTTTGCTTGATATGATCGTTTGACACAAAAATTTCACAAAACTTACCTGATTCTGCCAGAGATCGCTCTCAGGCCGAAAGTGCATATCCATATTGCTGGTCACCGATTGAGCATCCTCATCTTCATCATCCTCTTCGCTATCGTCCTCTTCATCCGTTTCGTCCTGTTTATCTTCATCATCGTCCTCCTCCATATGGCCGTTGGCATCCACAGACTGTACATTCTCCTCCAAATCCACAAGCTCCTCGCTGACCACCTCCATTTCAATGGCGTCCAGAGCATCGTGGAAGATATCGCCCCCTACGACTTCCTCACCTTGCACTTCCTGCATCTGCAAATGGTCGTCCTCCCCCCGCAGATGAATCTCCTCCTGAAGATGGTCGTCCTCCTCCTGCAACCGTTCATGTTTTTCCTTGGTCTGCCCTTCCATGTGGTCCTTTTCCTCCTGGATATGATGTTTGAAGTCCTGGTTCATGCGCTGCAGGATGAAGGTGCTGACTTTTTTGCCATTAAACTCGCCGCGTCCTTTGCTCTCTGAGCGCTTGTCGGCGGGCGGATTTGTGACCGCTCCAGCGTGGTGAGGCACAGCTGGAATCTCCTCTACCATCAGTACCCTGGGCTGCACCTCCGCCTGCTGCGGCAGCACGTCCATTGTCTGGGTGCACTGTTCCCGTTCCTGAAACACAGTTTGCGTCTCGGCATGGCAGCGGATCAGCTTCTGCTGCGGGGCAGCAGGTGGCAGTAAGTGATCATCGTCGTCGTCGTCATCGTCGTTCCGCCGCTGATTTTTTCTTCGCAGCTGCTTGCGCAGATCCTCGTTGGCGGCCTCCAGCTTGGCGACGGCCAACTTTAATTCCTGGTTCTGCGCCATCACCATGCCCATCTTGGCACTCTGGTCGTCTAAATCCTTGTCCTTGGCCGCCAGGCTATCCGTTTGCTCCTGCATCAGTTTCAAATGCAGCACAATCATGCGCTTCAGGTTGTTGTTCTCCACTATTAAGGTGACCATATCGGCGCCGGCACCCACTGACCCGCCGGAAGAAGGTGGCGCCATGGCTCCACCCCCCACGTGAACAGACGGAGGGGGCGGCGGAGGCGCCAGTGGCTTGCGGTAGCTATTGGCGCCCCCACCATGGCCGCCATGGCTATAGCCGTGATGCTGGCGCGCATAACTCTTGCTGGGATGCGTGTGCTGCGACTGATTGAGATGGCCATGCAGATGCCTCTGGTAGCCACGCGACGGATTGTGGTGATAGGGCGACTCAGAGTAGTTGGCCCGCTGTTTGAGCGGCCACTTGAATCGCTTGTCCATGACGGTCGAATTGAATTCGGCGCGGTGAGCCCTAGGATCTCATAGTTCTCCAAACGGTTTTGTTTTGTTTTGGTTTTGTTTGCGTCGCTTGAGGTGCACACAATCTCTTCTTCAGCTGATACGCCGTACAATGCGTAGAATCCCGATTCCGATTCCCACCACACTTAATTTTCTTTGCTCGCCCTCGCAGAGAACCGCTCTTTTTTTGCCAAGAAATGAAAGGTTCAGCTTTTTAAACGTGGCGTTCTTATCACACGTAGTGACCACATTTAGGCAGCGATTTTTGGTTTCGTGTTTGCACGTTCTTTTACCGCTTTTTCCACAATTATCCGCAAAATGTAAACTCGCCCCGAAAAATGCTCTTGGAAGTATGGCGTTTTTTTGGCGTTGCCAGGCCACCCGATACGCAGAGTTGCTCTGGGCCTAAAGATGGGAGTTTCTCGTAATTTGTGTCTAGGCACGAAAGTCACGACGTGTCAATAACACTACATTTTGCAGGAGACTGTACCATCTATTTACACATATATCTATATAATCTACAATTCCAAACTGCACTATAACAAAATTTTCAAAAATATATAAATACGGAATAAATATTCAATAGCTTAACTGCGACTTGCAGTGTTAATTTTAATTCAGATGCTGGCATTTCATTTTAATATCAAGAAAATTTTAGAAATACCTTCTTAAGGGCGGGCTAAAACTAGTAAAATTTAAACGTTTACGTCTAACTAGATCTAACTAGATAGCATTTTATATCTCGTTAAGCTTAACTAGGATATAAATAAAAACCGTTGTGCATAGTTGGCTCGTTCCTGAAAAACGTGTCACGCTACCATCTCTACTGTCTGTTGCCACCAAGGCAAATGCCGGGTGGAAGCACAAATCACTTTCTACGCCACCCAATTATGAAGATTTAACTACAATAAACCAAATAGCCATGGAAAAGGTCCAAATAGTTATGTAATCGGAAAATTTAAAGAACAAAGAGCCATTCAGTTGGCAGCCCTGTAACTTATGCAAGCGTCGACTGTGAATGGTAAATTTGGAAGAAGCAGAAAATGGCGGCAAAATTTTATTAGATTTCCTTTGTTGTGCTTGAGTTTTAAGTGGCCATTGCAAATTCCGATAGTGGACCATGGCTTCCCTATTTGGCGACGATGGAGTGGATGACCTCTTTAATGACAACCTGCCGGTGGATCCGGATCAGTTGCCCAGCGACGGTGAAGGCGAGAAACTGTTTGCGGACGACGATGAAAATAACGGAGAACCTGGTAGCCAGGATGCCCAGAAATTGGAGCCCAAGAAGCGGGCGGTGAGAAATCCCCGACCCAGGCTCACGGTAGAAACACTGCGCGGTCCCCGTGGCATCCAGACCATCGAGAATTACTTCAAAGACGTCAAGTTCAAGGGCAAGGGGCATGAGAAAACTGATCTCGACGAGGTGCTGCGGCGCTTGCAGCACTGGGGTCATCGCATGTATCCCACCTACACATTCGACGATGTGCTCAACAATATCGAGAGGCTGGGCAAGAAAAAGCCGCTTCAGGTACACATGTCGCGGTATCGTCTGGGCCAGCTCGATGAGATGCGCGCCCACGAGGCGGAGGCCATGGAGGATGCGCACGATGAGCAGCAGGACGGAGCCGGCGATGAACCCTTCGATGAGTTCGATGCCTTACTCGGCGAGCAGATTGCAATGTCCAGGCTAGCGCCGCGCACACCACATCAGAGGAAAATGTCCACTGCCTCCAGCAACAGTACGCTGGCCACTCCTTCATTCTCTCGTGGAAATGCAGTGATGTCTACGCCGTACTCTGCAGTGAATGGTGCCTCCTTCGACCGAAATGGAGCTGCACTGGCTCCTACCTTTGACCGAAACGGAGCACCGTTGGCTTCGTTGAACGTCAGTGACTATGGCCAGCCACTGCCCCCTTCGCAGCCTCCAACGCCGACCGCTAAGAAACTGTCCACCGATCAGATGGCTAGAATTGCGGAGAATCGAAGATTGGCGCAGGAGCGATTAAAAGCCAAGCAGCAGCTAGAGACCCAGAATCCCAGTTAGAGAAATGGTCTTAAAAACTACTGAATTAATATTTATTAACTTAGATTGTTAATTTTGATAAGGATACATTTTATAATCAAATATATTTTAAATGTCAATGTTGAATGTTAATGAGATTTACGATTTTAAATGTTTTACTCATGTAATGCATTTTTCCATATGAAAAATAGTCAACTTGAACGCATTTTTAAAACCTTGCGGTGTGTACATAAATTTAAAGAGAAACCCAGAAATGGGTCTAGAAAATTTAAAAATTAAAAGTCTTTTTTGTTAGCGTAAAACATGTACATTTATTTAAACGTTTAAGTCATAGACCGAGAAAATTAAGATTTGGGAGTAAGAAACTACATGGAGTGCGAGAGTATTTACAAGGATCTGGTCATGATGAGTCGTGTGGAAAAGCAAAAACCCCAACATAGAGCTCGGCTCTGTTTTGGAAAATACTTTACATGTTCTTTATAGACTAATCGGGATACTATTAAGGTACTGGCGTGTAGCGGGGTATGTGATCAAGCATCCTAAGTGCTAAATCTTAGTGCGACTCTGGGCAGCGATTCGAACAGACCCTTGGCTCCCTTCAGCAGGATAGCCACCATGTTCATAAGCACGATATCTTCTTTTGGAGTGACTTGCGATTGACCATCCTGTTCTTTGGGATCCGATCTCTCCTTGACGGCTTCGCGAATAACATGCAATAATCTCTGATACAGGAACGATTGCCTGTAAATCGGTTTGGAGAGACTCAAGTGGTCATCCTTCAGTAGATAGAAATCCCCGAAATCTATCTTAGAGGACTCCTCCGTTACAATGCGAAGTGGAAACTTGAATGTGGTCAGCATGGTGGGCGATCCTTCAGCCACACTGACGACCTTCACATGGCGAAGGAACGTGTGCAGGCAGCCCATAAAGCGGCGATGCATTTCCAGCAGCTTCGGCGAGTTCTCCTCCATCTCCTTGACCTCAATAGAGGGCGAGAGTATCATCTGCATGTGTTGCTTCCACTTGGCGATGGGTGACCCACGGTGAGGGGTTCCCAGAAATACAATGCCCTTGGTATTCTTGGCCAGTTGCTGCACTTTCGGCTCCTGGGAGTCCAGGGATTTGAGCAGTATCAGCTTGGTAAGCAGGCCCCCCATGGAATGTCCTATCCACACAATCGGACGCTCATTACCCACATCCGCGGCGGAGATCCTCTCGAGCAGCGTGCCGGCTCTTACATCAATGTGACCCTGTCCCTTTTCACACGGACAGTATTTTGTAAAATTGGCAGACCACTCTGTGACCGCTGAAGTGTAATCTATGCCGAGAATTCTGGAATCTGGATAATCGTCTGGCAGCCACTCCATGGGCCAGCAGTTGGTGTACTCATCACTGGTGTCCTGGTTTCGCCACTCACTTCCGGATACACTGAATTTTCCGACGCAGTCTTCACTGGCATTTAGCGGGACATCCGGGTGGACCACCTCCCAGTCCGAGTCCAATTCGGCTTCGTTTCTCAGGGTCTCAACGAATTCCATTGTTGCCGCATCGCTTATGCTCAGTTTCCGTTCTTCCACTTTCTTGCTGGCTTTTAAGACAGGATCTGAAATTGTGAACGAGGAGCGAATAAGTTGAGGATAAACTAAAGTTACAATATTCATTTACCTTTGATTGTTTCTGTCTTGGGATTTGCATTGCCATTTTTGGAAGCCTCGGTGGCTTGTGCGGAAACCAATGGTTTACCCAGCTCCTTCTTTTGCTTGCTGCCATTAACTCTTTTCTGTTCGCCCACCAGAAACACATCGTCCGTTTCACTGGTATAGAAAGCATTCTTTCCATAGAGACCAAGCTCTGTGGGCTTTCTATCCCGCTGACGCCAGGTGATGAACACACCTCCCAACAATCCATGGACAAACACGATATCTGCCTTGGGCTTCCTGCGGGTGCGGACTCTGGGATGCAGCGGATAAACATTTGGTGGATAGGTGCACTGATTTGGATCGTCGTGATCCAGATTGGCCATTGTCTTGGCTGAGATCACTTGCAGGCGGAGATCAGGGCACTGCTGCCATTCGGCAAGGGCTCCCACCCAACCGGACGAAAAAAAATGTTCTACGGCATCGGGAACAAGGGATATGTTGGCCAACACCTTGCATAGTGTCGATAGGGTCTCGTTGTCGTCGCTAAATATCTTTCGCAGCTCCATGAGATGAACAAGGCCTCCGTCTCTTATAATCCTTGCGGAGGCCTCGGGATCCTTGGTAATGTGGTGAAGAAAAGAGATGATTTCCTTAAGTAAATCCGTGTCGGCTGTGGAAAGAACAATGGTCTGCTCCTGGGTCAAGTATTCGTGGATGTCCTCCTGCAGAAATTAAAGAATTTACTTAATTTTGTGAGCAAATGGTACCATAAAACAACTTACAATGGGATCCTGTTCGGGAAAGTATTTGCTGAAGAAGTGGTCGACGCAGGACATGGGTCGCAGGCGGGCCAACATCACATGGAGCTCGGAAAGGAGCATCTTGGGATTCTTGATGCAGCCGCGTCGGTGAACGGGCATGAACCAGCGCGTGTCGGCATTGCAGCGGGCCAAGGAGACGGCGGTGCGGGCATCACAGATCTGAGCCAGATGCCGGAAATCCCAGTCCTTGAGGTGATCCATGCAGATGAGCTGCTGTACAGCCTTAAGGCGCTCTGGTTGGCTGCCAGTTTGGGCGATGTTTAGCAAACGCCAGGCCACCGAGTGCTTGGCCGCCTTCCACCATTTGCCAATAGGATTGATGATCACGCTGATCCACTTCTTCTCGTCCTCCTCTTTCTGCTTCAGCTTTCGCATGGATTCACGGTAAATGTGGTACTTGATGTAGATGTACTCAGCGCGCCGTTTGTCTGGCTCCGAGGATTTCTTGTCCACATATTGAGACAGGAATCTGCGTACCTGGGGCGACTCGTACAGCAAAAAACCAGCACTGGAATAGAAGATAATTCAAGGATTAATATTTGAAATATTAAAAAAAAAAATTTTAAGTAACTTATTAATTTACAATTTATCCATTCAGTTCAATTGCTATTTACATATTGGCTCTGTAATTTCAAAAAAGTTTAAGTATTTGTTTATTTCCAAAATCAAACAATTGTTTAAGAATAATAAACAAAATTTATTTTGCTTTTCCTATATTTTAAAATCACTTGTTATTTAATAAAATAAAAATAAAAAACAAAATAACAAATAAAAATTACTTTGATCGCTGCCAACAATTTGTTTTGTAAGTGAAAATAAAATAAACAATAATTTATAGTTTGTTATCGCTATTTGTTATTTAAAAAAACACCCGCTTATTATTTAAATTACTTTCACCTAAGGCTTTTTTAAATTTAAATTTACATTAATTTTAAATATTTCTATTTCAGCTTAAATAAATTACTCAAAGCCGAAATTAATCAATTTGTAACCCATGGTTATCTATAATTATGATATAGGGCAGATAACTAAGAGTTCAGTTCTTAATTTCTTATCTTAACTTCCGTTTTATTTCAATTGTTGTTCCTTTTCTGATTAATTGACCTTAAATAACAACAACACCTATTGCTGCCAACTATTTGTTATTGAGATAAACGTGAGATAAACAACAACAACGAAAGCGAAGACTAGTTTGTTTATTTTTGAAAAAGTGGGCGCGACACCTCCAATTGCAAAACAACTACCCCACTATCCCAAAACACGCGCAATAGTGGCAAAATTCCTAAGCGAACAACAAGAAAAACAATAATATTATCACTTTTGATAAGAAGATCTATGTATAAATTCGAGGGGGTTCTTACAAATACTTTGAAACTGCGCACTACTTTGGCGCCATGATAGTTTTGGCATAGCTGTTTTTTCAGTGTTTTTTTTCTTCTTTTTTTGGGGGGGCCTTGAACAGCTGTTCACGCACACGCTGAATAAGAAGAAGTCGAGGCAAAAACAAAAAACACTTTATCAGCTTGCTATCTCACTTTTTCAAAATCGTACGTTTTGTTTTGATCGTGTTTTGCTGAGAAAAAAAAGAGTCAGGCTATTTGGGCCAGTTAAAGACTATGGATATACTCTAAAATAAACTTCATCATCATAAATCTTTCTTAGTGAGCAATTTTTTTTTAAATCATATTTTAAACCAGTTGCAGTCCTCAAATTATTTTAAATAAAAAATTGCAAATAAATTTAAAGTTTCAAAGGGCTTATTATTTTGTTTCTTTCTGGTCATTAATGAAAATTATTACACCAATTTTAGAACATCTTTAACTTTTTAGAAGAGTTAAAATTATTTTGAACGTTGTAGTTATGAAGCAAAGATTAAGACATGCTTCTTGAAACTTTCTTTGTTAATCTTACAGGCACTATGAATTTTTTGAAAATCACACCACTAAACACCTTTTGTTTGTGGCCAGTTTTCCATTAACGTATGTATATATTTGAGCTTGTATAGCCTGATTAATCATCGCGTAATTTGTTGTAAACAAATGACGTCACATGTGCCACAACGCTTGCTTAGTATAGGGAATGCGGAAAACAAGATCTGTTGTTGTTTTTATTTTTCTAGATATATATAGTATATCTAGATCGTACGACTTATTCTTTGCCATGTGGCGCCGTTTAAAATGGGACAACAAAAACAAAAACGTGTGTAGCCGAGCCCCCTAAAGCTTGGTAAACTTTGTAAAAGTTGTAAGTGTTTTTTCTAAATTCCCTTATATTGCTGCACATTAATAAATATTGGATAATAAATGATAATTTATCTTATGTTTTTTTAATACAACTTAAAATATTTTTTTTAAAAAATGTTAGATTAAAAAAATATTCAAATTTGTATGTATTTGGTTGGGACTTGAAATCCAGATCTTGCTACTAATGGTGCTCAAATGCAGAACTTATCACGATTTAATATTATTAGCAGGTTATTTGACATCAAGTAGTCTTTTTGATGTGACTGAGACCTGTAGCAGCTGCTCTAGAAAATGGGGTTTGTTGTGGTTTTTGCGGGGTGTCATGGCGTGATTTACTTACGCAGTAAGGAGGCCCACTCCGCCTAGGCCCACTAGCTTCGGATGACGGCGCAACTTGGACTTGAGATCCTCCAATGACATTGCCTGATATCTGTTGGTTATAGTTTTCCTTTGTTTTTTGTGCAGCACTCGGCACACACCAACGGAATTTGTTTTTCAATCGGCTGCCAAAAGTTTGCTCAGTTTTTCACACTTTAAATTTAGACGATTGTATCACACACTGGGCCCCTACAAGTTGTATCACTGGGGCAATTGTAATTTTGCTTTATAGCTGTCACTTCTTTTAGTTTTGTGGTTTGTTTTGGTTTGATCTGCTGAGCTGTTATTGCTGACGAACCTTTGGGGACTTCGTATTTATAAACTTTGGATTCGATGGTGTGACCGTTTGCGGGGAGTAACCCAAACCCTCATCAGCTGACGCCATTCACAGTGAGACGACTACAGCTGATTGATAACGGGTGGTTAATTTGTGGGTAGGGTGTAGGAATAATTTTAAGAAGTTATAATTTAAAAATATTAAAACCGAAAAATTATTCAATAGCGGAACTTATTTTCTGAATTATGCAGATGACGAATGTCTCAAGTTATAAGTGGGACAAGATATATATACTAAGGCAAAAATTCAAACTTAAAGTATACATTTAGCAAATAGTTTCTGTGCATGGAAAGTTCATTTCTGTTCGTATGGAAAGAAGATTTCTCAACAAATATTAAACAAGAAAAACCGTTATGAAAAATTAAATCACTAGTGTGATCGTTTCACGGGGTGATAAAAATACATTTTGCCTGGCGGCACTCACAGCGAAACGTGACCAAGCACAGCTGACTGATAACACAAAGGGGAAGGGGTGCGGAAAATCATTGGCGTGGGGAGAAATTCTTTTTGGGGTATATTTATTTTGAACTACAATTAGTTGCAAGTATTTAATTGAAGCAGCGGCCTATTAGCTTCTTTGTAAAATGTTCTAGAGTTCGCTTCGCAACGCCGCGTTTCCCGATTGTTTGGAGTTTTGTTTCGGTAGCCGATAATTCGATGGATTTTCACCTTTTCTCGTTAGAAAAACACAGACATCCCGACGGACATAAATAAAAAGCTGTGGGTGCCAGGTGGGTGGTGTTTTGCTGCTGGAGGTCGAGCTTGGAGGGAAAAGGCTAGCCAGCGCCGGAAAGGCAATAAAAATTAATTTCCCTTAAAGAACTACGATAAAAACGCACAGAAGAGATGAAAATCCATTTTCGGGAACAGTACGGACGCAAGGGTGAGGAAATCCTATATGTGACGCCAGCAGGTGAGCGAATCGATCAAACCAACAAAACAAGCCTTGCAAAGTCCTTATTCCTATGGCAGCTATTCATATGTGTATTTTCCATAGCCTTAAAACAAAGTTTGTCAAAATTTTCCCAATCCGAAAAAGCTAATCTTTAAATGAGCGTATTAAATGATAATCTGCCACGTTGAATTTCATTATTTTTATTAAAATTCAATGAGTGTATTAAATGTATGATATCATTCTACTTCCTCCGATTTAAACTTTGGACAACTTTTATTAAATTTTATTTGGTCTATTTTTTTATTATTTATTTTTATTAAACTTCAAAAACCTTAAACAAACATAATCCAACTGATTTAGAATCCAATAATGAAAAAGTTTTTTCAAAATAACTGAGTAAAGCTAGTAAAAAGTAATAAATTTCGGTTAAAACCTTCAAGATATTTTTATATGAAGCGAAATGAATAATAAATTCTGCAAGGCTTAGGTAAGGACTGCCCGATTTAATAACCTCCTTCACAAATTTCAACTCCAGATCAGAGCAACATCGTGAGGGTCCCGCTGCGTGGCGATAAGCTGGTCATCCAGGAGAAGTTTCTGCTTTTCCGCGTGCTCCAGAAGGTCTTCCTGCCCAAGGGGTATCCGGATAGTGTGAGCGAGGATTATGCGGCATACCAGATCTGGGATACGGCTCAGGCCTTTTGCAGCACCATCTGTGGCACCCTGTGCACCCATGCCATCCTGAAGGGAATCGGCGTGGGCAGTGAGAACATCAATGCGTATTCCGCCACAGTTACCTGGATTTTGAAGGAGGGCAGCGGACATGTGGGCCGGATACTCTTCGCCTGGTGGCAAGGTTCCCAACTAGATGTCGATTCAAAAAAATGGCGCTTGCGAGCCGATTTCCTCAATGATCTGGCCATGGGAATCGAAATCTATGTGCTTCCTAAGTATCCGCATTTCAGCACCCAGATCTTGTGCTGTTCCACAATGCTTAAGGCGATTGTGGGCGTCGCTGGAGGAGCTACAAGATCGGCATTGACCCAGCACCATGCTTTGCGGGGAAATCTGGCGGATGTGGCATCTAAAGATAGTTCGCAGGAGACGTGCGTGAATCTTGTGGCCTCCTTTGTGGGACTATATCTTCTTACGCTAATCAAAAGCCAGGCGGTCCTTTACACCATATTCTACGTGGTGGTCACTCTGCATCTGTACGCCAATCTCAAGGCGGTACGCGCGGTTTGCCTGCGGACCTTCAACGAGTCGCGGTATTTGATTGCCCTGGAAGAGTTCTTCCGGTCATCGAGGATGCTCAGTCCTCAGCAGGTAAGCAGTATGTTCCTAGTGTTTTTGTTGGGAGTTTAGATCAATAGCATAATATTTAACTTTTAAAAACGTTTATGAATTGAAAATAAAATCCATTAGATTAATCTTAAGCTGATATATTCACAACAAAAAACCTTCATTCACCGACCCAAACAAAACACCAATAAATTGAGAAAATTAATACTAGGACATTGAACTATTTACAGGTCAACGCTATGGAGCGGGTCACAGTTGGAAAGACTGTTTCAGTGTCCCTGAACATAAAGCTGGGACTGAGTGTAAAGAATTTGATTGACGAGTATAAGAGCAGCAGCGTCATCGAAAACATAGTATCCTCCTTCGATCCGCACGAGCACTTTATCATAGCAGAGACCAAAAAATGCCTGGGCGTATATCTGCACTTCGAAACGCGTCCACAGGATGTGCTCAAGGCGTACTTCTTTGCAGTTTTCTATCTGCGGGATAGGAATCAGATAAAGGAAAAGTACTGGGACATACAAACGAAGTGGCAAGAGTTCCTGGCGCTGGCGCAGCAGGAGGGTAAGGAGAAATGTATAAGATATCACTATACCACTAATAAAATGTCCCATTAACGTGAAGGTTGGCTAATACACCATCATTTGCTACTCGTGGACGAGTTCCGTTTGGATTGGAAGGTTTAGAAGGATGCTGACTTTCAATGCTAGAGTTTAATCTGATTTGCTTGCTTCGACCTGAACAATTGATTTCATTCGTACTTCATTATCATTCTCACATATCTACCATGGCTACCATAGAGCGGAAACGAAAACATTGATATTAACTAAGTGCTATTGATATTTACCTAGATTTAGCTTTGTGAAACTCGTTCGCACTCGAACATCTTCCAACTAACTCTGCCTTAGCACAAAGTAATGTTTGTAACCGATATTTGATAAGATATTTTACCCCTGCTTTTACCCATGAATTTATCGGAAAACATTATTTCAATTACTAGCTGCTACTAGGACTAGAAGGGAAACGAAAAGAAACACAAGAATCTATTTTGTAAGGACTTATTGTATGTAAGCTTTTTGATATATCGAAAGCTACTGTACTTTTAGATTATAATCAACAAAAATCTCACAACGAACTACGGAAAAACCAGCTTCAATTGCATTCTGGGCAAAAAGTGTACAAAGTTTTAAGCTTCATTCACGATAAACGTGCAATATTTTGTTAATTATTAGCTTCGAATATCTAAGGAATAAGTTAGCGTCCATTTTAGCTTAACCATAATGCTCTCCAATTAATGCAATATATGGATTATGTGCATACCGTCTCACCACGCAAATGATTTTAATGAAACAAATGAATAAAACTAAACATAAATTTTATGAAATCGCTACGTTGTCGGGGGTTTGTAATTTTGTTTTGAATTATTTAGAAGTAAAAAAAAAACATTAAAATTTTGAATATTTTTAAATTTAAGCCGCGTTTGAATATTATGACACTCACCACGAAACCATTGCTTATAATGTGCATGGTCTTCTGTGAAGAAGAAGACAACACGTGCGTGTATTCAACGTGTGTTTGCTTAGTTCAGTTTTGTTTTTCATTGAATTCGGCCGTTTTTAACATTATTTTCTGCCACATTAATTTGAAAACATAATGGAAAGTGAGCAGCCAACCGCTGTGAAAGCTTCGGCATCAATTGAAGACCCACAAAGTGTTGAAAAACCTACTGAATCGGGGAAACATAATATTCCTGTGGTAGACTTATCAACAGATAAGGTGCAAACAAAGCCCACAGGTAAGCTGAAGAGCTTTTTATTTGATAAACACAATAAAGAACTGGGAATTCTAATGCAGAAACTACAAATGCAGTCGAACCGTCAGTAGAAATGGAGCAGGTAGTGGAGGATAAGTCAGTCGATGAGTCAACAACTGTCAACGCCCAAATTTCTGGTCAGAAAAAGGTTTCTGAATCAGTTGAAAGTGCTGCTGCAGCGATGGAATGCGATACAGCACAAACTGTAGCGGGGAAAGAAAATACCGCACAAGAATCCCCTCTAGAAATGGACTGCGAGTTGTGCCCAGTGCCTGAAACAGATACACAGAAAGTTCCTTTAGTCGCTCCAAACAAACCAGCACACGAGCAAACAATTCCTCAAGTACAACCCGCTCCAGAGGCTAACCCAGCTCCTCGACCAAGTGGTCTTAGTTTATTGGCTGCCTACAGCTCCGATGCTGATAATTCGGATGTGGAGGAAGTTAACCCAACTCAGGACAGCGACAACGAAGTTGTGGAAGTTCCGGTGACGGAAACCGCTTCCTCCACCGCCTATCGTCCAGTGGTGGCTGTAAGCTCAGGTGGCGAAAGCTCGGAAAGCAGTAGTAGCAGTGACTCCGATTCCGAGTCGGAGGGAGAATACCTCACTGTACTTCGCAAAAAGATAGACAAGCGTATCAATACCGTGGAGTGCGATGAGGATGACGAGGATTTGGATGAGGATGGTGCTACGGGGGATCGGTCCCGCCGACGCCAGCCGCCAAAGGTGCGGGGAGAAATGCTCCTCGATGAGCTGCCACCCATTCATCAACTAGAGATCACTGTTCCCGAGGATGAATGCGTTGAACTGGGCAAGGTTCAATCCATTGTAGATCAGCTCGTTTTGGTTTCCGTCCTGCCGAATTCCATGCTGTTCGATCTGGATACTGTTTTGTTCTTGGAAAAGGGTCGCAAGGTACTGGGCGAGGTCTTTGATGTGCTAGGTCAGGTGTCAGACCCAATATATTGTGTCCGTTTCAACACTAACCAACAGATCCTAGACAGAGGCATTAAAATTGGCGATGTGGTGTACTGTGCTCCAAAAACCGAGCACACCCAGTTTGTAATTCTGTCCAAGTTGATGCAAGTTCGAGGATCGGATGCTTCATGGGAGCACGATGTGGAGCCCCCTGCGCGCTACGTAGACCACTCCGATGACGAGGAAGAAAGAGAAGCCAAAAATGAGCGACGAAAGCGACGCCAAAGGGATCGTACCAACTCCACAGACTCTGTGGATACAGTAACCTCTGTGGCAACAACAGCAACAGAGGTATCTTCAGTGGTTCCTCCTCCCCGCCAGCGTGGACGACGCGGGCAACGGGAGAGCTTCAGGCAGAGCCAGAGATTCTCCAATTCGCAGGACAATCAAAGCCAACCCCGAGATCAGCAGTACAATTACCATCCAAGCTATAACCCGGGAAGTTGGCACTCCAACTACTACCAGAACTACCATCAGGCAGCGGCTAACTTCAACATGACGCCACAGCAGCCCGGGATGCCCTTCCCAGTGCCCAATTACGGTTATGGGATGCCCTATGCCATGCCTCCAATGTACCCCCACATGTACCCGCCTCCGCCACCCTTCGGTCCGCCTCCTCCGAACAACCATCCACATCAGGGACAACCGCCTCAAAGCTAGATATAAGGGAGACACTTCTGTGAATTATTTTTATTATTCCAATAAAAAATGTTCTTAATCAATTTGCTTGTGTATCGTTAAAAATGTGTTTTTGGGTTCTTCGGTAAAATGCATGAAAGGTTTATTAGATTTGTATAAAAAGGTACTTAATCTGTGTGGGATCATTAAATATGGTTTACAGGTGTAAATATGTACGTATATAACTAGGTCTACAATATATGTGTACTTGGCTTTGCTTATTATCATACAGCTGGAAGCACTAAGCGGCCGAAAACAACTTCAGTGTGTATAAATATACGCTTGCAGGCTAATCTAAAATATATTTAAACTTGTTTCTGTGCGTACAAGTGCACTTTGTATATATATCCGGGTTAACAACAGTTGCCTTAAGCCAAGAATTGATTTTAACTTATTTAAATCTTCTCAACTGCTGGACAACCACAAAATATTTTGATTGAGCTTATTCGAGCAACCAAACAAGTGGACCGGGAGTGGGAGCAGCCATTTCCAGGACCACGGTAGGCACGTGAGAATGTGACAATAAAAGGGAGGAGCGCAATGATCCGCTCCAAGCTATTTACATTATAACAATACAGTAAACGAAACAACAATGCGGGCTGGTTTGGGTTAACTTTCGTTGATTTATAATTGTAGGGTCGGAAAGTAATCTTTGTGTAAATCAATTTTTTTTAAATCAAGCAAGGAATATGTAAATTTCCTTTAGTCATTCCAAATATTCGTTGTTTTGCGATAAACATCGGTTAGAAAATTGATTATTTCGTTTTCTCCTACAATATGTATGTCAATATCAAACTAATATTTCATTCATGATTTATTTAAAGATATTTGGCACGTTTCTGTTTTGGATATATGAAACTTGATATGATTTTTATATTGTCCCATGTTAAAGGAGATGTTTCAAGATTACTTTTCGCTACTACGTCTCAAAATATGTTTTAAATTTGTACAAATTAACCCATCCCATGCGGGTAACAATAAAAAAATTCGCTGCATGGATTTTCAATGCCAAAGACTCAAACTTCTAAAAATTTTCAATTTGGTTACGAGGTTTGAGCAGGACCACCACGGCTGTTATGTTGTCCTGCGAATCCCGCTCCTTGGCAGCCTCTATTAATAGTTTGGGAATGTCGTCCAACTTCATGGTGGGATCCGCCAGGGACTCATAAACGGTTTCGATGACAAATGACTCCGGAACGTGATCCCACAGGCCATCGGTGCCGAGTACCAGAAAATCGTGAGCCTCATTTAGCTGCACATCCACGAAATCCGGCTCCGCGATCACTGCTTCCAAACTATAGTCGCCAATGGAGCGGGCCACGTTCAGAATGCCATTTACACGCCATTGACCCTGAGCGTGGAGCACAGTGCCACCGGCTGTTTCTATTCGCTTTCGCTCATCTGGATTTTCTGGCTTGTGCGGTTTCACCAACTGCAATTGCGTTCTTTTGCCCACTAGAAGAGCTTTGGAATCACCCACCCAGGCTATATACAGCTGATTTTTGGTGATCAAGGCACATACGCTGGTTGTGCCGCTGGTGATCTTCTTCTGGGTGAAACGCTCGTCTGCAAGCAGAAAGGCTGACTCAAAGGCGTTGCGATAAAAGTCGGGGGAGGTGTCAAAAGGGTTTGGATTCGTCTTGAGCTGGTCGGCCAGCAGTTGGGGAAGTTGACTGGTGACATAGCTTGCGGATAAGGATCCAGAGTGGCCATCGAAGACACCAAAGAAGCGTGTGTTCCTCTCCGACAAACCGTACATCTCCCCAAATCTGTCCAGGCAAACACATCGATCCTCCATCTTCCGGGGTTTGTTCTTCACAGCAGCGGACGTGTGGAGGGTCTCCTTTCCCTGGCGGCACTCGCGATTCCCCAAATCTGTGTCATCAGCAAAGTCCTTAAGGCGATCCACCTCCGAGTTATCAGTAAGTTTCAGAAGGAACTTCTCCAACTCACTGGCAACGAACTTCTGAAGCTTAAGGAGATCGTACTGCGGAGGACCCTCCACGGTGATCTCGCACTCCTTGGCGAAGCACAGATCCTGTTCCAGCTGCTGCGTGGACCGGTGGAGCAGCTTCAGCCGGAAGTGCTCAGGACATCCCCGAGAGCCCAACTGCTGCCAAATGGCCGAGACCAACTCCGCATGTCGCTCCTCACTGGACACCTTGTATGTGTCACTGGTCGTCCGGGTTACACAATTCCGGTTGGCAACCTCCTCGTTCACCGCTGCCGCTGCCTTTTCCGCCGTACTGGCCAGAAATCTCTTGAATTCCTCCAGATGCGCACATTCCACAGTGGGAATCGCATCTGCATTTGCCGACATAGTTTGGGCGATTTGCGTCTGCCCTATTTGTTTTTGATGCTGTTAATGACTTCGCGCGATCATGTGTTAACCAATTACAATTGTTGCTCAACGATGATTCACCCGCGCACTTGGCATTTTATGTGTTTTTATGTTGTTATTGTTTGAGTTCTTTTATGTTGTTCTGGGAACTGAACTGTACTGGTTCGATAACAGTGGATGACTTCACTATGCCTATCGAGGAGCCTTTAAGCTATTTCCACTGACACTCGTTTTAAGTCGGCGCTATAAAAATATGTTCGAGGTTAATAAATAATTAAATTATCTATATTAATTGTATAATTATTAATATAAAGAGTTATAGAAACTAAAATTCATTTATATAAGAGTTTAAAAATAGTTCAATTTTTTAATATTAAACAAATCAGATGTTTGTTTACAATTATTATTGGAACCCGAGTTAAAAAGTGGAAACAGAACATAAGTCAGCCCTACAACTACGGGCACACTGCCACCGGTGCCCAGCTGTTTGTGCTGTTGCTTTTGTTTTTGTTGCAAAACCATAATTTTTGATTTTGTGTTGTTTCAATAAAAAATGATTAATACTTTTAACAACATTGATAAGCAATAGCACAATTCACCATGTCCACGCCACTGGAACAACAAACAGATGAACGGGAGGCCTTGCAGTCGATTTATGAGGGCGATATAAACTTTAAGGAAATCGACAGTGTCACATTTCAATACAAAGTAAGCCACATGGATAACAATATGACCCACAAATATCTAAGTCTTAAATATTTATAAATTATTCGCAGTATGGCGAAGAGGACAACTACAAGTCGTTCCTGGTGGAGCTGAAATGGGGAGAAAACTATCCGGATGAGGCTCCAACGATCAATATGAATACGTTTTATAATAGGAATCTGTAAGTGGATTGGGACTCTGAAAAGCCCATATAATCCGAATGAACGTCTGTATTACATTACAGTAGAATCCGGTTATAGCGACTTTGAAGGGACCGACGATTTTACGTCGTTATACCCGGAAGGCGCACTAACTATATTTGTATCGTATAAGTTTGTATGGGGACCAACCAAGCCATCGAGTTTTCGACGCAACAACCGGCCGGCCACTATAAGCGGAGTCGTTATAACCGGACTCTACTGTATTTAAAATGTAACCTATTCTTGATCATCATATTTGTTTCTTAAATATATTCTTTTATATCAAAAGAAAATATAAGGGATTTATTGTAAACCCTTTTGAAGTCTTTTCCGTATGTTGGAATTTTAAAACATTAATTATTAGAACATTTTGTCCCTCAGGCACAAAATGTTCTAATAATTAATGTTTTAAAATTCCAACATACGTAAAAGACTTCAAAAGGGAATACAATAAATCCATTAGAAATTATAGCATTGTTGGCGTTGAAATCTTGAATCTAAAGAATGACTGATGTTACTTTACAGGCTGCCCGCTGTCAAAGAGGAGATCCAATCAGCTTTGAGTACGGAAGCCGCTCAATGGCTGGGCTGTGGAATGACCTACACCTTGTTTGAATGCCTTAAAGACAACCTAGAGCAACTAACCGCAGCCCAGCCCGAATCCGCACCCACCGTGATAGCCGTGGATGATGGTGTGAGCGCCCTGAAGATCTCCGATCCCAATGCTGATGCGGATTCCAGGAAAAAGGAGCCCAAGAAAGAGCAGCTGACCAAGGCGCAAAAACGCCGGCAGTGGGAACGAACCGATCACAAAGGAGATCGGGAACGTGGCTGGGATTGGGTGGACCTCGTCAAGCATTTATCACAGACGGGCGGAAAGAATGAAGATGCCCACACTGCCTCCGAAATTGCAGCTTCTAATGCTCCAGCTCTCCATCCCCTGAACAATTAGAATCCCTAGCCACTTAAGAGATGAGAAAAACAAGAAGAACACTTCAAATCGAAATCAAAAGCCAATACTATTTTTAATGTGATCAGATAATGGCGAATCAGCGCAAGCATGTATATCAAGAAATCCTTAATTATTATGTTGATTAACTATTAAAAGGTTAAAACTTTTGATTTAATGAGTTGTGTTTTCTTGAGGCAGCAATTGTCGATGGTTTTCATATCAATCGGGTAAGTACTTTTAAGCTCCGTTAATTCGTTTTAATTTAAGTAATATTTCACAATGAATAATTCAATTGTTGATAAGTCACTCAGTTGACTAAGGAAATATATTTATAAATATATTACGTTTTTTCCCCAGTACCAATTTAAGAAATGGCAGTTATAGATTAAATTTTTTGGCCAACCAAATAATCAAGCACTTTTTCCTGGGAAAACTTTATTGACATTTGTAATATATTGGTAATAAAATCATAGTTCGATACAAAAATAAAGATCAAATTGATAATTATAATACAGGGATTTTGTTTTGCAAAGATCAACATTGACAAGGATAACTAGCGATAAAAACGTGATTTCCAATTGAGACAAACGTGTCCAAATAAGTATGACTGGACCTAATTGAGCACACCATCGGCGCGCACATTGACGGCATCCAACAGGGATCCCATGGGCGTGGCAGGACCAAAGCTTTCGATGGTGTTGGCAAACTTGTTCTTCATGTTGCGCAATCGCAGGGAGGCGTGGATAAAGGTCACCGAGATGGGGAGCAGCAGGGTGAAGGCCGTCAAGAGCACAGCGCTCATCAGATGCAGCAAGAGATATCCTCCGAGCAGAGCTCCTGCCAGGATGTACCACTTCTGCTGGGCATTCTGCTCCGCTGCATTGGCATTTCCTCCGGTCAGACGGCTGGCGATGAAGTTGTTCTTCGACTTACCACTGAAGAACTGCCAGATCACGGCTATAATCAAAGCCTGAACCAGCAGACCACTGATGATCTTTGAGGGATTGAAGAAAATCATTAAAGCGTAGATGGTAAGGAAGAGCAGAAAGTAGTTGGTTTGGTAGTAGAGCAGATTCTTCACCACCCGATTGCCCCACTTTTCGAAATCCTTGAGATTGGGCAATTGGAATCGAGCCGATCCGAGGATGAAGTCATCAAGGGTGCGGAGTGGCGGCAATTGAAGATTGCCGGAGAGGGCAGCCGCAGCATCGCCAACCGAGGAAGTAGATGGTGTCGACATTTTTCTTTGACTTTTTCGGATGTCCTGGTGGTCCTTGTCCAGCTGGCACAGCTTCTGGTAATTCGGTTGACGTAGGCCGCGTGCAATGTTGCGAACCTCTTCGACGTTAAGCAGATTAGAAGTCAACTGCCGGATCTTCGGCAGCAAACTAGATTTTCCACTCTTTCCGGGGAGCAGACGTGTTCTCTCGTCGGCGGTTAACCAGTCGTAGTTGTCCTCTTCGTCACTGTTTGTCTCCGGTCGCAGATATTCCAGCGTAATACTTATATTTTCACACGACTCGGTCGTGACAATTCGCTGACTAACAAATGAGTGGGAGATGGGAGCGTGACTTCTGGTCCGAGTGGAGTAAATTAGTGCATATATTTCTATTTTTAATTTATATAATTTACTGCTGTTCAATCAAATCTATATAGAACTTCCACGTTAATATTATATCTGTTTAATTTACATATTTTATATATATACAAATAGATTCAGGTGCGTGAGTCGTGCTTAATCACTTCAAGGGAAGACCACATCACTAAATATCGATAAATTTAATTCATGACGTTGCCACACAATTATTGAAATACTTTCTTGTAACGATAATTTAAAATAAAATAAGATTCACAATGAAATATTTAAATCATTTCTTTTGAGTAATATAATTTACTTACGTGCAAATATAAACGATCTTTAATCTCGTAATAATCCTCAATAATTTTAACTTCTAATTTAGTAATTATAAACCATATAAATATTCATTATTTCTGTATAACAAATCCAAAACAATTAATACAATAGTTTATCAATTTAAACCAATTGTAATGATTAACTGTCCTATGTTTATTTGAACGCCCGTCACTTAAACATGATTATTTATAACTTCGATTTATTCAATTCGACGACCACATTCAGATTAAACTCAAACTCTTTGTCAAATAACAAGACTCTGGCTCTATTTTGATTAAATAGACGGAAGTATAAGTACAGCTAACATAACAAAAATCCTTAAGTAAAAGAAATTAAAAATGTGATTTACGGAAATTATTCTGGAAAAGACTTTTACTTATGTGTGAATGTTTGCGGGAGGAACGGGTGGGTGGTGGTGCGTAGATTACAAGAGAATCAACCTAAGCATTGTTAAACAATTATTTATATTAATATTCATGATTAAATTAGGAATAGTTTTTCTGTCTATCCTCCGACTTGGACGTTGACTACGACTACTTAAAACTTGGTTCAAGTTTTGGTAATGCGTTGCAGCTGGTAACACGATGATGCTATCATTTGGTAGGTGGTGCTTGGTTACGCTTCCAGATCGTTTACGAACAGCACCTCGCGGTTCTTGAGGCCCACATCCTGGAGGCTCTTGTTCAGCGTCTCGTTGGCTGCGCCTGCTCCTTCGGCGGCATCTACGTCCGCCTTCGAGTAGAGCACCCGCTTCGGGAAATTCGTTGTGATCTCAAACTGATCCGGCGAAGCAGGATGGCAGAAGAGATAGTGATAAACGTCCTAAAAGAGAAAAGTCATAATGTTAGCGGAATCCAAAGTTTTTTGGGATGTTTACTGGTCATCAAAATATAAATTAAACTACTCAAGCGAAATCCCCCTGATTAAAGTTTATGAAAACTTCAGTAAGGTTTAAAAATAAAACGATGGGTAATACAAATCTGTAGTAGTAAACATGAGCAAGCTGATATTAAGCAATTCTATTTACTTAACTCCCTAATGAGCAATCATATTTGTTTTAGGCTTACCAGCACCGAATCCGTCTGGTTAAAACGTCGCTCGAGTCGTGTTCCACTGGGCAGCTTGAAGACAACGGCGATAGCGCCGACTGCATCGACTGCCGGTTCCGATGGCACTAAAGTGGCCAGTTCGATCTTCTGCCGGGCAACCTCCTCCTTGCGTAGCTCCACATCGCGTCGAGCTCGCTCCACAGCCTCCTCCGCCTGCCGCACCGCATCCCGCTCCCTTTGCCGCTGACGCTCCTTCTCCTCATCCGCCAGCAAACTCTGCTCGTAAGCCTCGTCTTGCTGTCTCCTCAAAGTCTGTGTAAAATTACGCTCCAAGCGATCTGCACGAGCTTGACTTAGCCACACCTCATTGGCAGCCGTCACCGACTGAAGGCGGCGCAGCAGCTCCTCGGGCGTGCAATCTCCCTCAAACCGTCCAACAATCATCATGCGATTCGCCCGAAGGCTGATCATCACCATCAGCGGGTAGCTTCGCACCGTGATCGACTGCATCACCCGATAGCCCTCCGGTGTGGTCACGTCGCAGCCCCACAGCAGGGTATGTGTGTTAATATAGTCAATAACTGATCTTGACGAGAGTGTGTTGCGGCAGAAAGAGTCAACATCAGGGTTCTTGGCGGGATCCTTGTGCAAATAAACGATCAGGAAGCGCAGCTCCTGCTTGGCATCGTTCAGGGCCTGGGCATAGGTGCCCTGATAGAAGACTGGGTGCTCGGGGTACCTCTCATAGTACTCCCTAATGAATTTCATCACGTCGCCGAGAGGATCTGTCACCAACCGCGGCTCGTTTCCACCGCCCAGGTTCACAAACGCACTCACAATGCTCGTCAGCGTTGAGTAGAAGTACTGGAACACGAAGTTAATCACGTAGCCAAGTATACCGGTGAAGTTGCGGGGTATGGGGCCACTAGGCACCCGGCTCACTGTCCGTCCGCCAGGCATGTTGGCGGAGAACACCTGCTGCAGGAAGCGGTCGTTGATCACAGCGGGTGCTCGTACATCCGTGGAGGCGGCAAACATGGTGGGGCGACCCTCGCGGATATTTAGTTGCTCCTGGAAGGCAACCTGTAAAGAAAATAGACGGGTTAATGAATAATGACCTGATGTTTGATGTGGAGGTCGGCAGTAGGCTTAATAGAACACAGTTTTATTTATTCCTTGCAACTTATTTTATCCTTGCAACTCTAAGCAAATTAGTTAATATTTACTTATTTTGAGAGAGTAAAGATGCAAAAATTGTTACACCTCTAGAATGATTTGAAGAAACATTTTCAGATATATAAATAAACATTAAAAAAAAACAGTATATATGTACAAATATTCGTTTGAATCAACAAAAATTCTTTCGACAATTGCATGTAAGCCCTGTGAGTTGGATGCAGTCTATGTGTTCCTATTATTCCGACCGCGACTGTGTTTGCATATGTTTGCCTGCGTACCTCGAGATCCCATTGATGTCTGATTAGGACGTCGCGGCACACGTTCATGTCCTCGATGCCGGTAAGATCCTGGAACTGCAGGACCTTCTCCGTCTGTTCGTTGGTTAGTCCGTCCGCTTCCATTTTTCCAGCAGTTGAAGGCCTCCGTTTCCCAGTTGTTGTTGTCTTCTACGCAGTGTATGTGTGAGTTGTGTTTGAGTGTGGGTGCCAAATGGCTGTGGCTGCCTCTGTGGTGTTGTTGTTGTAGATGGCTTTTGTCCAGTGGCTCAACCTTTGCAGCGGGGGATGGGGGATGATGATGGGGTCACTAAATGCTTCTACTGGTCGCCAGGAATCATTTCAACGCACGCCAAACAGCCGCACTACAAGGTCTTTAACATTTCTCGGCAATTTATTTCTTTTTCGCAGGTGATTGCTTGTTCTTCTTCTTGCCTATCTGCCAATGATCCGATGAATTTGATTGTGAATGACAAGTGTGACCAAACTTGCCGATGCGTTCTCACTGCTTCCTGCAGCGTTTGCCGCAGCTAAGTGCGCACTTAAAATTTCTCTTAACCTTATTGGAAACCTATGTTATTTTCAATTTTTGACGCGGTAAAATATAGAAAAAAATCATTGCTGATATTGAAAGTTATATCATGGCTGAAATATGAATAGAGAGCAAAGACAGAAAAACTAATATTATATGTTTGTCGTATCCACATGATCAGTAAAACAATAAGAAATGTATTTCGTTCATATTTTCGTTCAGTGAAGTTATAGTAAAAGTTAAGTTAAAAATACTATAAACTAATTAACGGTCTTAAAATGTGTAGAGCGAAGTGGAAACGGCTCAAAAAATCCCCATCGTGGTTTGGTAAATTAAAGTAAAAACGCTGCGGGCACACTACTCAGTCAATCTCCGCCAGCAACAACACTTAAATTTGAATCTTGTGCAGATCAACAGAAATAAATTAAAATGTATGTGATTTCCACCTCCAAAAAGACCGTGCTTTCCGACTTTGCGGATCTGGAGACAAAGTCTGAGTATGTGCACAAAAGTGATGAGCCGAAGGACTTCCAGTTTAATGGCCAGCGGCGGGTCTTTGTCGAAGTGGATAAAATGGCGGGCTTGGCGGTGATGCGGATAAAGGAGAAGGAGGCAAAGGGTAAGAAATAGGTTAAAATGCCAATTCCCTTACAACTTACTATCCTCCATTAACCAGCACCCGAGATCCAGCGTGTGCGCAAACTAACCATCGATAATGCCTATTGTGTGGCCTGTGCCAAGCAATCGTTGGAGGAGATCGCCGTGGGCCAGAGTGGATGTGTCAAGCTCTACAACATCCGCACGGCGCAGCTGATCCACCGCTTCCCGGCTGATCCGCAGAGAAGTACTGTCCTCTACATGGACTACAACAATACGGATGAGTATATAGCCGCCGTGCGCGAAGGCGGAGACATTAGCATCCTGGGCACTAAGACCAAGCAGAAGACCAACACCTTTACCATTGATGGCGAGTAAGTTAATGAAGCTAATATCCAGTTAAATAAATAACTGATAATATTTGATCCACCCAAAACATAAAAACTCCATTCACAAAAACGTCCAAGTTTTTATAAAATTCTTAAGAATAGAACTATTATTTATTTACTGATTGTTTCAGCTCCACTCTGGTACGCTTTCATCCGAGCAAGCGATTCCACCTCTCGATCGCCTCCTACAAAGGTGCAGTGACTGTGTACGATGTGCAGGGCATGCGAAAGATCTTCCACGCCAGTGAGGCGCACAGTGCTCCCTGTAGAGACATCAGCATGTGTGCATCTCAGCCCGCTCTGCTGGTCAGTGTGGGCTACGATTGCAAGATAAACATCTTCGATATCCGACGGAATAGGGCACAGGCCTCCACGGATCGGTTGACCTACTCCCATCCGCTGTCGACGGTGGCGCTGAGTGAATGCGGCACTTACCTTTGTGCCGGAAACCTTAAGGGTGAATTGATTGCCTACGATATGCGAAGCACGAAGGCACCTTTGGCTATAAAGAGTGTTCATGATACGGCTGTGACCAGAGTGGCTTTTGTGCCCACGCCAAGTGGAGATAACCCGCAGAACGGCAGCCTTAATAGTTCGGGAAATGCAACTGGAATGGGAATCGAAGTTCCTCGAGCTGAACGTGCTCCTAGCGATGAGCTACGAAAATCCATTGCGGCTAACTTGCAGCAGCTGAGTCTCGGTGTTTCCAGTTTGGGTTTAGGGGGTGCGATGCCTGCTACTGTTCGCCGGGATTCCTTCTGCGACTTTTTGGACGCCCAAGGACCGAGGGCGGTAGATCGCATGTCCACACGTTTAGGCAGCTCCTATAGAGACAGCTTCGACTGGGAGACCCTCAACAGAAAGCCCATTTCAAATGAGGCTGTCCAGCGCCAGAGCCTTTGTCCTCCAGGGGGATCTGGAACTAGCTTGGTGAATAACTCCTGCAATAGCTCTTCTGGGGAGTCACTGCAACGTAAGTAGAAAACACTGAATACTTTCGACTTCAAACTAATAATAACTTGTTTGTTCCTCCAAGAAACCTTGAGCGGCCCGCTTAAAGATCGGAGCAACGTCTCCGGCGAGGGAAAGTTAATGAAGATCGCCGAGAAAGATGAGCACAGCGAAGAACAATCGGCCAACATTTCCGTGGCCAGCAGCACAGGCAGCGACAAGGAGAATCCCCCGCCAGTGGACACCGAGCAAAAGCGCCGGCTGCGTTTGCTTTCGGCCAGTCGGAATAGTACCCCGCATCATGCCAACGTCACATCGCAGCTGAAGCCGCATCAGTTGCTGGATAAGTCATCCGGACTATCCGGCCAAACGGAAGCTGATTGGCGAAAAGAGTTCAGCGATCTGAAGGAGTTTGTCGACCAGCGCTGTGGAGAGGTGGAGCGGGAACTGGAGTACATTGGCCAGTACAACCAGAAGCAGATATCATCTCAGATAAACAAATACACGATACAGTTTATGGAGAACACAGTGGAGATCCGAGACGCTCTCGCCTTACTTCTCCAAGGAGATAGCTTCATGCGCGAGTTTTCGCGTCTGCAACATGAGAACGAAATGCTGAGGGCCCAAGTAAAGTTTTATCAGGAGCAGGAGCAAACCGAATCCTGCGGAGAATGAAATGCGTTTTTTGGGACATAATTAGAACTTCAAAAGCATTTTTTAATATGCCCATAATTTATTAAAATATTGTTAGTTAGTTTTATAATTAATTTTTATTTATTTGTGAGTCACGAAAATCATTCTTTTAAAAACGCAAAGCGTTAAAGGAACATAATTTAGAAGCTGAAGATGACGTGTTAATCTGATGCAGAAGGAGAGTTACGTTTATAGATAAGGGGCTCATAAAATATATAAAATTATTGGCCAATTTATGTGTCGCAAAATATAGATCTGCACCTAGCCTTATATTAAAGTTCTAAAACATAATCTTGCAATTAACTCTGAAAAAATGAAAACTATGTCCTTGTAATTCTTTAATTCGGTCTTTAATATACTGTTAAATTCGTTGTTTATGGAATTCAATTAATATTGCCAAATAGGTTATGCGGTATAATAGGAAATTGAACTGTCTTGTAATAGATTTAAGTATTTCATAATTCTTGAGTTCACTTTCTGTATTCCAGCTTTAAATTATCACTGGTCGGCTGCACCATGGGCATATCCACTGAAATGGTCCTGTTAAAATTCTCATAGTCCACGATGTAGCGCTCGTTTTGAGCATCGTAAATAATAATGTTGACGAATCGCTGGCCCCAGAATATCTCTCTTGGAAGATAGGACGTCTTGGCCTCCGTCATTTGGGCTGTGGCCGGGGAGGTGCCAACAATGGACACATAAAGCTCGAATTGGGCGGCATTGAAGAGCTTGGCATTGGTGAACTGGAACAGTGGACTCGACTCATCAATGACATGGCACACCACATCGGGCCAGAGAATAATCTGCTCCCCATTTCCCTCTAGCTTCAGTTCCACGTGAGTTTTAATGATTTCACCTTCTCGCGTGCTGTCCTCAAAATAGATAAGATAAGAAAACCCATTAGTTGCAAGTCTTATCTAGTTGCAACTCGTATCTAACTGGTAGGTCAAGTTAAGTTAGATATATGTATGTACCTTATAACTGAGGCTCGAGAAACAACATTTGAGATGTCTTAATATTCTTAAAAAGTTTATTAGGAAGTATTATCGATAATATCGTTTACTTTTAATTTCTATTAATTCTAATTAAGGAATAAATTAAATAGCTTTCTTTTCCGAGTTAATGATTTATATTCTTTGAGGGGCTTTGCAAAGACAAAAGTTATTTGCAAACCTCTAGATAAGCTTAAAGATCAAGACATCACCCGAAAATGCGACAGTGACTCACCGCTTATCCACGATTATGTAGACGCGTATTTTGGACTCAATGGACTGCTGCTCGCGGGGATCGCACACGCGAAAGAGCAAACACAGCTGCCCGTCACGATAACAGATCTGAGTGAGATAATCGCTAGATGAAGGGTCCAATCGGTTGTGCTCCTCCTAATCAGGGAATATACTCACCACTGCCTTATCGCTGAACTTGAGCTTGGTCAGCTGCCGGGCCGGTCGGGCTGTCTTGGCATAAATCACGCTCACCATACAGCCTTCGATCAATGCCGCACTCATCATCTGCATGACGAACAGAAATATCGTCTCTGGACACTCCTCACTGGCGTACTTCTCCCCGAATCCAAGGGTCGTCTGCGTCTCCACCGAGTATATGAGCATGGCCACCCAGTTGCCCACCCCGAAGATGCAAGGATCTTCGCCCTCGCCCATCCGTTCTCCACTCACTGGGTCAAAGATGAAGTCCCCGTGGGAGTAGGCCACCACGTAGCAGAGGGCGGCGAAGAGCAGCCAGCTGAGGAAGTAACTTCCCAGGAACAGAGTCAGCATATACTTCCACTCCAGCTCCATCTGTGCGATGCGAAAAAAACAGCCTTAGTGGATTACCAAACGTACACAGGAAAGATAAACACCTGAGACTCGTGTTAACGTCAACAGGTTTACAAAGATATAGATTAGCGAATTGCATAGGACACATTTTAAAAGGAATAAACTCCGACAGTCACAATATTCAACATTTGAAAGAAGATTAAAAACAACCAAAGTGGGAAAGGTAGATTGTCCTTAACTTCCCGAAAATCCCCCGTTTAGCAATGCAGGTGTTAATGCGGTTGGTTAATTACGTATTTATTAATATGTATGAGTATTTCAGGGGGCCATGGTTGGATTAATGTATTAAAAACTATATACTAAACGTGACGCGTTCGCTCTGGTTGAAATTAGACTTCGAAAGATGGGGACTCAGGTGCGGTGGCTCATTGGCCAACTCATCGAGTCTGCGCTGAATGCTGGGTGTTATGCTATACACATCCGATCGCGATGGATCGGCCTGGGACGATGCCGTTTTCTTGTGGCCAAACCAGGATCTTACCAGCGTGGTGACTAGATCCCGCATGTAGCGCCAGGACTTCTCTGGAATTCGCCGGAACACAACGTTCTCCTTGCCGTTCTTCTCCATTACGCGATGCAGACTACGTCTCAGTCCATCGGATGAAGACATTCCGGGTCCGGAACCCACATCTGGAGTTAGCTCTATTGTACTGCCGGCCCAGTCGTGAGTGTAGGGGAAGCTAGAAGAGTAGGTTTAATTTATATAATTTATCAATTAATATATATGTACATAAATGTAAGTAGCTACTGATTTTCTTAAACAGAATTAATATATTAATATCAAAATCGGAAAGCTTCCAAAGAGTTCGTATTGCAATTTTGGGATTTTATTTATGTACACTATTATTTGAGCTGTTTATAACTGGACTGGATACAATTGTTTCGTGATTTTTTAAAAAATAGTCATTTAGAATATAAACATTTTAAACTAAACAACTTATCCAGTCAAAAGCGGGAAACGTAAGATTAACTCAATGAGGTATATTAATTAATTAACTTAAGAAAGACCTTCACATATTTCGAACAAATTCCTTATTGCGATCTTTTACAAAATATGTGATGGTCATTTATTGTTCAATCTATTTGTATTAAAAAAGCTAATGCACATGTAAATTGAAAAGAGCATAGCAAACAAAAAAAATATTTAAAGACATTTCGTGAAAAAGTTCATAATCCGGAAATGATCTGTTTTCTTCTTAAAAATTGTAGCACTCCTTATTTACGACTACACTCACTTCTGCTCGCTTCGTGTTTCCAGGTGATCCCCGGCATTCTTGGACTTCCTGCGCCTCACGAAACCCGGACTTTCCGGATAGTAGTCCGCCGCATTGACCGTCTCCTTCTCGGAGGATCGGAGCAGGGGCTTCTGCTCCAGCGGCTTGGGCTTCACGGGCATGGAAGTGGATCGGTGCATGGGAAGGGATTCCGTGGCAGCAGCTCCCTGGGGAGATGCGTCCGATTGCATGGCCGAGATTCAGATATAGCTGCCTACGCAGATGCGAGATTACTGGCGATCGTGGCCTATAATTGTCGGGAATTTGGGGCAATTTCACTCGGTCGCGTAGACCTGCGTTTTAATTTTAATTGAATTAGGCTGCAGTGGCCGACGATGGCGATGGAGAGAGAGCTCAACTTGATTGCCTGACCGCTTGACACTGACTAAGTCGGGGTCCGTGGGGACTTACTATCTGCCCCTTGAAGATGTGCATTTGGATTTATTTATTATCTGGATCGCGGACATATACATATGACAGCGCCAGTCGCCCGCTGAGATTAGTGCCTCAAAATGTGCCCCATGTATAATTCAGCCGTAATCAGTGTATTTACTTTGCGAACGATCAAATATTGTTTTAAGTTTGACAAATATTATCCGCCGGGAAGTTAAGGCATCCCGATCTTGATTGCGTCTGTTGGCTAAAGTTTTCATTATGGCATTTATGATATCTAGTTAGGTTTGAATTTGGCGCGATCGATCATGGTTGTCATTATCGATCTTGCAGCACTAGGTCAAACTTGTTTTCCGTTAAATATATCCAAAGCTTTAGATGTGTCTTTTTTTCGACTTTCAGCCATAATTTCTATACTTTCACCTGTTATAACATAGACATTTTTGCACCTACTAGTCAAACAAATGGCTAACAAAAATCAAGTTACTTGTAAACATATCCCATTTCTTTTATAGATAGTTGAAAATTCTAATGGTGTACATTTTGTACATACAAATTCAGCTTATTATGCTATAGGCTGCCAAATTTATAAAATAAACAATATCTTAGACAAAATAATATAAAAAACACAAGTATGGTAACTTAAGAACTTTGAACAATGGCGCCAAAACTGTATGACCACCTCGGAGAAAACGCAGAAAGCCCCGTAACGCCTTGCGAAAGTGTCCAGTAAACGCCTATATTTGCGTTAAACGCAAAGGAGGTCACACTGTCTGGACCTGAAATCAGTGTGTTGCGAAATTCTCCGTTCCGCCGCATTTTCCGCGTGAAAAAGTGCTGTCGACGTGAGCCGGGGTTTGGGGGCCGGTTCTTGCGATCAGTTTTCCGTGGAAAGTGATCAAATACACCTGTTTTCTCGTCGCGTGTGTTACCCATGTGCAAAATACAGTGCTGCCAGACCGTCAAACTGAACTTTACCGGTATTTCCCCAATTTCTCAGTTTTCCGAACTCGGCTCCCAGCGTGAGACTCCCCAAAAGTTGCGCCCCGCTCCCCCACATACGCCACGACCCTGGTTAACCCTCGCAAAAGTGCAGGAAACGCTCCCAAGCCTCACGACCGAAATCGTACCCTCACGACTGCCAGCGTTGCCCCCTCAAGACCCCCCAATCCTGGCCAGCTTCCCCATCCCGGCACTGCCATTTCATAGTCTTAACAGAGCTTTTTAGACTCATCCCAAACTGGTTGGGTTCCACGCTTAATATAAAATGTATTATAAGAGTTGTATACGTTTAAAGCGTAGTATAAGTAAAAATGTATGTGTCGTGAGAAGCGCCTCCGACTCAATTTCCGTGGGATCAACATTGGGGGCGCCACCTTTGACACCGGGGCCGAGGTCGGAAAACGGAAATTGGGGAAAAGCAGCGAAAGTTCAGTTCGATGTTCTGGCATCACTCGATTTTCCACACGGTTAACAATTTTTAATTTTCGTTTTTAATTAATTATTTTTAATTATGGACCTTCCAAAGCTAAAATACTTTGCCATGCCTCAATGCACTTTGAAAGATGGCTCCAAAAAGCTAGTTTATTAAACAAACTAAAACCAATTCAAAGGTAAAACCGAAACTATCCAGACAATTACTAAATCCCACCCAAATACACGCTTTAGTTAATTTCAAAAACTTGTAACTTTTTATTTAAACAGTGGGCGCGTTGTTTTGTTTGTCATTATTTTTCATACATTTTTTGTCGTGTCACGTTTGTATATGTACAAAAAGATACCAATCCTTAAGACGAATCTAATAATAGTTATGCACATACGTTCGTATTTATATAATTATGGATCTGCCAATTCTCGATTTGTACAATTCGATTTACACATAGTTGTAGAACATTTAGGGTTTAGGTATGTATACATATATTTACAGCTAGATTTTAGACATAGTTTTAGGGATCTGCCCTCAGCTAGATGTTAGACATAGTTTTCGGGACCTCTTCACCTCCTTCTGGCTGCTTTGCTATAGGAAATTTGTTGTAGAAATTGCTGTGGTGTAGTTAGGGTTCCTCTTCCTTGATAGATGTTGCTGGCGGCTTGATTGTCGCTGCTGCTACTGCTGTTGTTGTTGTGGGAAATAGCTTGGAGGTCAGGGTCTTCTTAAGCTCCAGAATGGGCTGCGAATCCTCCTCCTCCTGATCTCTGCTGGACGATGTTGCTGCCGTCTCAGCCGTTGATGTTGCTGCAGTGTTGTCCGCCTCCTCCTGCGATGAAGTGGGCGTGTCACGCGACGAAGAACACGAGCTGGCCGCCGATGTTGCTGTTGACTGATGTTGCTGTTGCTGCTGTTGCTGGTCGTGGTGTTGCTGCTGTTGCTGCTGCTGCTGTGTGACCTTGCCCATGAAGCTGCGTATCTCCTCGAAGTAGGACTCTTCTGTGGGATTCTCGCAGAATCTGCGTATGCAGTGCATCCTTTCGCTCACCCCCGACAAGGCACTCAAGGATACGGCATCCGACTCGTGCTTCTTGAGATGCCTGTCCAGGTTCGTCTGTTGGCCAAAGCAACGCTCGCAAATCTCACACTTGAAGGGTCTCTCCTTGTTGTGGATATTCCGCACATGGCGCTGCAAATTTGAGGAAATGCTGAAGGAACGTTCGCAGTATTTGCACTTGTAGGGCTGCTCGCCCGTGTGCGTTCTCAGGTGCCGCGTCAGATTCGCCGATCTCGGAAAGACTTTGCCGCAAAACTTGCAGGTATAACGATCCTTGTTGCGTTGCGGCAGATTGGGCGTGGCATTGCCCCCCGTGGCCGCTGTCCTGGCCTTGTTCTTCCTCCGCGTCTGATAGTCCTGCAATTGCGGATGCGGCAGGACCGGCGACAACTTGGGATTCGGATGAGGCAGCTCCAGTTGCAGCTGCTCTGTGGGTGGCGGCCAGGTGAGCTCGCACTTCTTGAGCGGATGCCTGAAGGGAAAGTCCGATCCGGTGGGACTGCTGGAGGCCACCGGACTGGTCACCTTGCCGGGCAGAACCCCTGCGAACACATTGCGATACTGCAGGGGCAAGTTCTTGGTCATGGCTTCTAGGAGTGTGGGATGCACGGCAGGAATCGAACATTGCGGTGGTGTTAGTGGTGGTCCGGTGGGGTTTCCGCCCCCTCCACCTCCTCCTGCGCCGCCTTCCCTTAGGGCCCTCAGCATTTTCCGGCTCATATCGAAACCCAGATCGGCCAGCGAGGCAGCTATATGATTGTTGTTCAGCTCCTTCTCCTTCTGCTGGGCCACTGCCAGTTCGCTGGCGAACATTATCAGGTTGCTGTTCTCATCCTCCAGAGGTCCTTGATCCGCCAGATCCGTCTTCCTCTTGTGGGCCAATCGCAGATCCAACGGCTGATCGAAACTGCATCTTCTCTTGCCCTTGGCATGGTGATTTAACGTCTGATGTTGCTGGTGGGAGTGCTGATGTTGCTGCTGCGACTGTGACAGCGACTGATGTTGCAGTTGTCGGCCAGTTGTCGTTGTTGTTGTCGTCGTCGGCGAGGACGACGATGAGGACGAGGATGTTGCCGCCGCCGAGGAGGCCAGATCATAAGGTACGTGTGATATATACGATGTGGGTATTAATCCTAAGGCAGGGTATACGCAGCCCTGTTTCGGGCTAGGAAGCATCTTTCTTGGTGAGTGGTCTTTCTCTCTCATAACTCTCATAAGTCGCTCACGGGCCGTAACCGAGTTTTTCCTCCGTTTTCCTGCACACTTATCCTATTGATTGATTGATTGATTGGCGTTTCGATTGATTGCCCAGGCTGCCGGTTGTTGGTTCTAAGTTTAAGGTTCGCTTTTGTTTTCCAGGTCGCCTGCTGCTGACGACACTCCAAATGATTTTGATTTAAAGTTGCCTTCGTTTAACAGGAGTTATATACCTAAAAGGAAAAACACAGGTAAATCGATTAAAACATTGTTAAGAGGCAGACTTCATTATTGCATAGATATATTAATCAGCTAAAAAGTTTAAGTTTGTAAGATTATTAAGCACCTTTAGCTAATATTAAGTTAACTACACAGTTTTTTAGAAAAAATATTGTTCCGTTTATGAAAAATTTGTATATAATCAATTTTTGTAAGTGCTATAAACTAATTTATTTATGTACCTTGAGAATAACAACTGCAAAAAAAAACTGTCTGGGTTTTTATGTTAAAAAAAAAAGAAATCTATTCTTTCAAAGATTTTTTTGTGTACATAGACCTAAATGATGACGCACTTCTTCACAAGTATGTTCACAGTTTACTTAAAACAAACACCCATTACCAAATCCAGATCTTGGCCAATAAACCCAGTTCCTGGGTGCGTCACAGAGTTGAATTTTCGCAGCTGTGCTATATCGGTCTTTATCCTCAATATGTCTGGGGTAATTCCACATAACTCATAATGGGCTCGTCTACATAAAAACCTAATAATAGTACCTTGCCAACAGTACTGGAATCCAAAGAACATATTATAAAAAAATGTTTGGTTATTTTCTTTTTTTTTTACTTTTGCCCGCAATGCCAAAAGCCTCGAAAAGGAAGGGGAGACCACTAAAATATTTAAACAATTGTTCTATTGTCTGTTGTTTTAGGGTGGAAAAATACTTGAAAACCGACAAAAAAGAAGTCATGAAAATTAACAAAAAACGGTATCTACAGTGACGATTATGTAAGACAAACAGACGGCCAGACAAACATCTAAGCACACATCTCGAGGGGCCGGTGGGGGTGGGTTATGGGTAGGAAGTGGGGTACAGTGGCACCTCGTGTGGAGGTCGTTTAACATCGCTTAAAGGTGCGTGCAAGGCAACGGGAAATGCGTGGGTTAAAATAAGGAAGGAGGTTACACTTTGCGAAAATAGGGAATAAATATACATTTTAAAAGCATCATTTAATTGTTTTTTAGGATGGTATATACATATCTTCTCCTTAAGGCTATGTTGTGATAATTTTAATTAATATTTTAATATGTTGTTCAAATATTTTAAAGCACGTTTACAAAAGTTTGAAATTTAAGGTCATTTCAATCAATTTGAATTCTATTATTGAAATTTTTTTAAAGGGTATTGTGCAGAAATCACTAAACACACACTAGATATACTTTACTACTAAGATGTTTAAAGATTTCCCATTTAATCAAGACTTTTTTATCTAGCATTCAGAAGTTTTAGTAAATGTATTTTTCTAAAGAATATTAATTATGTTTCGAATGCTTTTTCCGCTGTGCACCCGCCTAAGCTCGACTCTGGGCAGATGGCACGCCAAGAAAAGACCTAAAAGCGATCCCCAACTCCTCAACTCATCATGTGAACCGAGCTCAACAGCAATAGCAAAAAGAGTTGCATATTTGCCAACTGCAACAGCAACAGCAACAGCAACAGCCAGCAGCAGCAGCAGCAACAACATCAACTTTAACAGACAACTTGCATTCAGGTGGGCGCGTTGATCTATGGAGCTCTGTTCTCCTATCTAGAACAGAATTTTTCATGAGACATTTTCGTGGGTTGCTGCTGTCGTCGCTGATGTTGCTGTTGCTCTTGTTGCTCCTCCTGCTGTTGTTGTTGCAGCATTTAGCGATCGTCTGGCGACAACAAATTGCCTTTTGTCGTTGTTGGTGGCTGGCCGTGTTGCCAAAAAGTTAATTAGCCGCATTTGCTGCCTTTGATTTGTTGTCTGTGGTGTTATGGAGTTGAAAATTATTGTTATAGAATTGTAATTAGAGCTTGAGAACGCGTGAAAAGATTGCTGCATTTATAAGCGCAACAATCAAGTGCTTTATAATAGGTGGTTAAGATAGGTATGTTTATTTTTTACGGAATTTCAGTATGAAGTTTTATTTTTGAATTATTATTAATTTCATTTGGTCGGTTTCTTACAAATTGAACAATTTGTTATCCGAAAAGCACATATGTTTTTTTTATTGTATGCATGATTAGCAATTTATTGTTTACCTAATGATTCCCCAAATGTTTGCAAATATTTTGTATTTATAAAGATGAATAAAATTTTAAAATATTTGCTTAGCTGTTAATAAAGTTAGGGATGTTGATTAAATAAATAAAACAAAAACAAGATAGAGCAAATTAGAGATGGCACTGGGAATATCATTTGGAGTGAATGAAATTGTAAATAGAATTGTATTTTGTCATCTCTTATTGATTTACGAAATTCGAATAAAAGTTCTTGAAGCAAAAAACCTCTGTAGAGGAGTCGTACATTTTAGAAGGTACATTTTAATTGAAGTAAAATCCTCAGTAATAAATGACCTGTCAGAGTCAATTAGGCTCATCTTGCACCTGATGTCACCTGGCTCGTCAACACCTTTCATATGACTTTTGCTTGTCAAAAGTAAAATCTCGCCGGCGCCCAAAACCCCAGACCGCTCTCCACTGCCCAAAAACACCGCGATGTGTTTTATAATTTGTTGCAAACGTGCCAGAGCGGTTGACAATTATAGCCCACTCTTAAGCTGGACGACACTGCATCATCATCAGCGACGCGATCGTCGTGGCGATGATCACCTTTAAGCGGATGCCTGCGAAAGCCAAGAAGAAAATACACAAAAAAAAACCAATTAAAGAGTAACAAAGTTTAGGCCAAGCGACAGCGGACGACAACAACGAGAGCAATGAAGCAAACAGTTCAAGAAACGGACGGTGAAGGTACGGATACAGATTCAGATACAGGTACGGCTGCAGATGCACAGCCACAGATACAAATGCGAGTACGAAAAATACGAATAAAATTCCGCAAGCGGCGTCGCATGTTGCAAAGAAAAGTGAAATCAAAGTTGTAAAACCGCGAAAAACGCAGTCAGGCAGACAGACGATGGCGACGATGGAAAACTGCGCTCCAGATTGGCAAAAATGTCCAGCGGAGGAGATGTTGTTGCTGTTGACAATGTTGCTAGTACGGGATTGCAACTGCACTGAAAGAATAGCCCAAAGAAACCAGTTATTTACAATTTTAAATATAGTTTGGCTCTGTAGCGTTTACACTTACTTTCAATAATGGTACAACCTTACAACATACTAAAACATAAAATTTTATTTATTTATTGCCACTATAGGCATGTTAACAATTTGCATTGACATTTTTATAAGTTTGGTATAACAAACATACATAGTTGAGCATGAAATAAAAATTGTTGACAATTTTGGGACCATTTTTATTATCTTAATTTCCAAATATGTTAAATGCATTTTTGTTCAGTGTGGGCTCTGTAACTGATGCATAGTTATAGAGCGGGAATCCTACGAGTAGCCCGAAATTAACTTTGTCAATTTTGAGACGAACCCCCGTCATCAGCGGCGGCATCATGATTATTAAATGCTGGCCGCATAATTATCGTTATAATCATGACAATCATTCGATGCAGTCGCGCTTCAGCAGCGGCAATAGCAAAAGCCAAAAGCATAATCAAGCGCAACTAAACCACAACCAAAGCCAAGACTAAGACTTGGCTAAAAGGAAAACCAAGCCAAAGTCGGCGACACACAATGAAAAACGAGAGTAAAAATCTCCAAAGCGAGCCGCTCACTGAAATGGAAAATTAAACCTTGTTACATCAGTCCAAGCAGCAGCAGCAACATCAGCAGCAGCAACTGCACACCAGCAACTTGCAACTTGCAATGCGGCGACAACAAATATTCGCTGGCAGGATCGCGGCTCACACACATTCATGTAGACTCTCTAACGAGGCAATGGCAACCTGATACCAAAAGCGTCACAACAAACATCCAACGACAAACAAACAAATAGAAAAGAAAAGAGACAGACACGCACGGCCAATAAAGTCAATGAGAAATGCTTGAGATAGAAGAGATTAATACCCAAGATCATTCACAAGATCAGTGCAGGCATTTGCAAAAATTGAGATAAACTAGCGATAAAATAACCCGAATTTACGATTAGCTTATGATTTTATTAGCCTTTGATATCTCAATGGATTGCATTAATACGGATATACTTAAAGCGTCATCAATGCACTATTATTTTTATATTTTGTTGAGTATTATTTTCTTGTAACCAAAAGTATATGAAATCATAACGCGAATAAATTTTCAGAAGAAGTCAATTTTCAAAAAGATAAGATAACTTGTTTACATTAAACACATTATAATCTTAAGATTAACTATCAAATGAAATAAATAACTTTGATATATGCGTTGGTTTATTGACTTTTCATGAAAATATGTAAGACTAGATGTTCTTGTAGATTAATTATAAAAAGGCAAAAACAATATTATCGCATATAACATTTTCCATAATTTGACTGTGTAAGTTTATCGATTTTTCCTCCTGCAAGCCGTAAAATCACTTGTTAAATCTGATCTCTAACCCTGGCATAAATGATGGCCTGTCAGGAACAGTGCTCCTCACACAAAATCCCCTAAGATGTCCGAGCTGCTGTGGCAAACTATGCAACTCATCAACGAGAGCAACTTCTGCAGCAGCAACATGCAACAGCAGCCGCAGATGTTGCAGTCGTTGCCGTGTATGCGTTTTTGGGGAGTCAGCATATGATGACGAAGGCGATAATGATGATGATGCTTTAGTTGGACCTGGGACTTTAGTGCAATCTGTACCACTTTTTCCTTCGCTGGACACAACAAGTGCAGCAGCAGCAGCAACAGCAGCAGCAGCAGCAGCGACAGTTGCAACAGAGAGCAAACACATCTCCAAATCACGTCTTGGCGAGCGTTGTGGTTGTCGTCCATCGTCGTTACATATCTGGTTGTCTAGATTGGCTGCAACTCGTCGTCAGGTGAAATAAAAAGTGAGAGTGACATCGGAAATTGTTTCAATTTTCCAAGCCAAACGAAACCAACAAACTAGCAAACTAGCTAAAAGTTGCCGCAATTGCAATTGCCATCGTCATCAGCATCGGCAACTTGAGCAGCCGGTCGGTCGTTGGTCCGCCGAATGAATGAATGTCGAAAAGTGTATCGAAAACAATTTTTCTACGTATGCCAGCAAGTGCTTTCCCAATGCTCCAAAAAAAAAAATAAAAGTCGAGGGGGAAAATGAAGAGAAAAAAATTAAAACACAGACCAGTTGGCTGCCTCGCCGCTGGCTGACTGCATCCTGTTGTTTGTTATAGTTTGCGATGTTTTATTTCTTACTTTATCTTTATATAACTAGCACACATGCAGACGACCAACCAGTTAACTCCACTCTGGCTAAATGCTCAGCCTAAATAATTGAGATTTTCTTCTGCTCCCCCTTATTTTTTTCGAAGGTGCAAAAATAAGTTTAGCTTAGTTTAGTCAGTCTTGGGCAATTTTATGTCCCTGTATGCTCGGGGCCTCTTTCGCTTGGTATCACTTGTAAATGACGGACAAACGGACATTGCGGGGCCCATAAATTCATGTTTTGCGAGTCTTCGGATTTTATTTTTATAGCCAGTGAGCTGGGCAAATGTTTGGAATGCATGAAATACAGCTCAATTGAATTTCGGAGGTGCCAGTTAAGAGCCCATAGATAATCAATGGCCGCAGCTCGGTAATTATCGGAGGCCGGGATTGATTTATAGCGACTTGTGTTGGATAAATATTTGCAAGAGCTTATCGCTTAGTCATTTAGTTTATTTTCATTGTTCCAACTAACGTGCGTTTCTTTGACGCTCTCTTTGAAATCGATCCTCTAGATTTTGTTAATGTCTTTTTCGAAAGAAAAAGTGCCAGTGTGGGTAGAGTCTTAAAACTAAAATTTTAAAATGATTATTTTATATTGATCTTTTCCTTAAAAAAAGAAGAGGAATTATGATATATTTCGCGGTTGTGTTAGCGCATTTTCATATTTATTAAAAGAAATTAAAATTAGATGCATTTTAAATTATAAATAACATCGTAAAAAATAAGTTAAAAATTGTTTAGATAAAAATAAAAGTACTTTAAAAATAAAGTATACATATAAATCTTTTCAACCGTTAAAGCTAATTATTTTATTTAAAAATTTAATAAATCCCCAAAAGATACTTACCTAGTAAATACTTTTGGTTAATTACTAATATTTAAGAAAGTTAGGATATACCATTCTATTTAAACAGAATTTATTGCACTTTAAATGCTAGCTCAGTGCCTTATTTTGTTTTGCCTTAAGCTCCTTATTCCAAATGAAGCCTTCTAAACTAATTGAAAGTCGACAAAAATAGCAAATGCGGCCAAAACTCCTCTTGGCCAGATGTGCATCCGTATATCAGGCAACCACCGCGACATCCACCCACCCAAAAAGCCAAACTTCCAACCGACGGCCTAGCCAAAAGAGTGAATGGCGAAATTTTTGAAAGTGCCCATATGACCAGGCTAACGGACAGCGGACCCCAAGAAAATAAGAGAAATAAAAACTCAATACAAACACTCATCCAGGCAAGGTGTATATTCAAATATTTAATTGAAAAAACAGCCACATCGATCGAAGCGGATCGGAGCAGTTCACAAATCAGGGTAAATAAAATTAAATAAGAGCGGGGGGCAAATAAACTGCTCCATTTGATTGCCTAAACGTTTTCAACAGCTCAGCATTTTTGATGCAATTAATTAGATTTTTATTTCTTCATCCTCTGCCAACTGGCTGAGTGTATGTGTGTGTGTGTGTATATATCGGTGTGAGCCATTTGATTTCGATTTATTACCACACACTAGAGCCGGGGCAAATGATACAATTATTTATAAGCCGACATTTGCAGACACATCCAGAGCCAGTTAAGCTTGTTCTAGTTGAAAGCGATAGCCAAACTGCAACTCCTTCTCGGCCAGTTTTGTGCTTACTTTTTTTTTGTTTTTGTTTTTTTCGTTTGTCATATAAGCTCTATTAAAACCATCGAAATAGAAGCAACAGCCCAGGGGCCGAAGAAAGAAGCAAAAATGAAAAGAAACCATATCAACATTCACATCATAAGTAAACCAGTTTGCACCTGAGAGAGGAAGAAGAAAGTTGTCTTGGCCATTTTTGTGTGTTTGCACTGCGCTGCCCCAAGACTCTTATTTTTTTTATAACTCTATATATATGTCGCAATTTATATCTATATACATATATGTATATACATATCTGCTGGACTCAAAGGAGCCTCTGATCTAGCGGGCGTTGGAACAATGGAGGTAAGACCAAAAAAAAATAAAGGAAACCTAACTGTAACATGGCAGGCAACGAGTGCCTTTTTTTTGGTCATAAGCATGAAATATTGCGCACATCCAAAGTGTCCACATGTCGGAGCGATACGCTGCAGGCCTAATTATATTGCCGCCGATCCGACCCGATCCGATCCAATCCGATCCAAGTGGAGCTCCAACCTATCATTGCCTGACACATGCTACCGTTCAAACACGTGCGCCCCGACACAAAACAACAAACACCAAATACAAAACACTAGGCAACAAACACCAAACAACAACCAACAACAATCCACAACAACAACTGGCAACAGTCAACAACAACGACAACCAGTGGCAGGCACAACAATAATAAAAACAGTAGCCAGGCCAAGAGAATGAAGGTGGATTTCACATAGGATGGACGAAGATGCAATACACTAGGCGGGTGTATATGGAGACCTATTTTTTGGGGAACCAACTATTTTTGGGATACATTTTTAACTTACATGATCAACTTAACAACTGTTCATCAAACCTTCCTAAGTATTTCTTATTTATCAACATTGTATGGACTAGAAAGACTTTTAGCTCAAAGGTATTTGTAATATTAGGAGAATAATTATTAAGTTAAGTGGAATATGACAAATTGGTTAATAGAGAATGTTTTAAAAGTATTATCCTATTCACTTAAAATATTTTATTTAACTTTAGTCTTTCGGATATAGTTATAATTAATATGTTAACCCGTTTTTCTTTTCTTTTATATATTCAATTTGCATTAGCTTTCTTTATAAGTACTTCCAATTGGGAAATCTTATAGTCCTGAATAAAAACCATTTTTTATAAATCTTTTGATTTAGGTGTACAATAACGTTAACTATTAAATATTATATTAAATAGATTTCCTTTAGTTGTTTCCACTTTAGATTGTTCGTTGTGTTTTCAACAAGTTAAAAGACAATCTTCAGCAGCAGCCGTAATCATTATCAAACCATCTTAATATGCACTCGAGCATCCACTCCACTCTCTCCAAGGAAGTGTATCATCAGTAGCCACGGCAGCAGCCCCTCTAACAACAGTACCAATCAAAGAGCAAATACCGATCTGGCTTTGGCTTTTGCCGGCCTAAAGTGAAAGTGCTCCAATTGCCGATGCAGCCAACGATGCTGGGGCTGAGACTGAGACTGAGGTGAGACTGGACCCTGGCTTCATCTGCGGATGCGGCCAAGTGCCTTGACTCCTCCTCGATATTCAGCCGCTGCACACTCGCTGACAAGTTGTTTGTGTCCAAGTTGCACCCTCCTTCATGCCACGCCACCCAGCCGACTAACCATCCATCCATCTCATCACCCAACCCCACTCTATTTATGCACATGGAAAAATTTAATCAATTAAATAGGTATTTACTAAATAGTCAATCTGAAATAAATGTTTAATTGATTCTGCTTATTTAATATCATGATGTTCTTTTTTCCAGCATACATCAAGGTCACACTTTGTTATTATGTGACCAGCCTCTAATATGATTCGACATTTTAAAGCATGTATTTATAAATGATGATTTCATCTAGATTTTATTGTTTTTTCCTCAGTGGATCGCACATTGGGGAATAATTGCCATGACTGGAAGCTTCAAGTGTGCCGCTATTAGCTCGCTGGCAATCACTATTGACGGCTCCAGTGTTGGTCGCTTGCCCGAAGACCTGAGCCTCGAGATTTCTGCTCGTAAGCAAAATGGGATTTCCTTCCGGTCAACACAAAAACAAAGGAAAACCCGTACGGCAATTCTTTAATTGGAGAGCTTCAAGTTGCAGTGCAAGATGCAAAGGAGCTAGTTATCATATAAAATTGCATACATTAGGGCGCATTAAGTTGAAATGGCTGAGAGGTTTGTTATTATATATTAAGTGATTTGGTTCGCCTTACGGCAGAATATTCCCATTTGCATATCATTTTATTCAATAACAAGAAAGGAAAGCTAACTTCGGGCGGAGCCGAAGTTGATATACCCTTGCAGAATATTCTGTAAATAATATTCTCCAAAATTATTCATATGATGCATTCTTAATACTAATAAAAATCCCAACTTCCTAACTTTAAAAACACCAAAGTTATGGCAATTTCAATCGTTCAGTTATATGGCAGCTATAGGATATAGTCGGCCGATCCCTATAAAATTTGGTAGGTCGGATTGATTGGCCAAATATAAAACCCATAGTAAATCCCAACTTCCTAACTCTAAAAACACCAAAGTTATGCTATTTCCTATCGTTATATGGGAGCTATAGGATATAGTCGGCCGATCCTTATGAAATTTGGTAGGTCGAATTGATTGGCCAAATAAAGAAGCCATAGAAAATCCCAACTTCCTAACTTTACAAACAGCAGAGTTATGGCATTTCCTATCGTTCAGTTATATGGCAGCTATAGGATATAGTCGGCCGATCCCGGCCGTTCCGACTTATATACTGCGTGCAAAGGAAAGAAGAGTGTGTGCAAAGTTTCAATTCGATAGCTTTAAAACTGAGAGACTAGTTCGCGTAGAAACAGACAGACGGACAGACAGACGGACAGACAGACGGACAGACGGACAGACGGACAGACGGACAGACGGACAGACGGACAGACGGACAGACGGACATGGCTATATCAACTCAGGAGGTGATCCTGATCAAGAATATATATACTTTATAGGGTCGGAGATGTCTCCTTCACTGCGTTGCACACTTTTGACCAAAATTATAATACCCTCTGCAAGGGTATAAAAAGGGGATTTCCAGGTATTTGCATATGGGTGCTAAGTTATTTCATCGAGTAGCTAACGAGTTATGAAAGGGATGATAAGTAATTAATCACGGAAGTCTTCGGGTATCTAAAGCTTAATTTTGCATAAATTGATTACAGAAATTGTAATTAAAAATGGTGGAAGAGTTCTTGTGAACCCAAGAACTTACTGTATTATATTTAACAAGAGAGAACGCTATAGTCGGGTGCCCCGACTATCAGATACCCGTTACTCAGGTAAAGGGAGTGCGAGGGAGATGGAGATAGAAACTTTGATCACGCATAACTTTTTAACGAATGGTCCGATTTGAAAAATTTCTTCTACATTTCGATAGGTATTGATAAACACAATAAAACTGCATTTTTACTTTTCCGAAATATTTAAATTTTTAAAATCGTATATAAGCGATTGTGGGCGTTAAAGGGGGCGTGGCACCTTTTTGAAACAAACTTGCGCTGCGTAGGAACTCCTAGAATCTGCATGCAAAATGCCAATCTTCTAGCTTTTATAGTTTCCGAGATCTCAGCGTTCATACGGACAGACAGACAGACAGACGGACAGACAGACGGACAGACGGACAGACGGACAGACGGACATGGCTATATCGACTCGGCTAGTGACCCTGACCAAGAATATATATACTTTATGGGGTCGGAAACGCTTCCTTCTACCTGTTACATACTTTTGCACGAATACAATATACCCTTTTACTCTACGAGTAACGGGTATAAAAATATAAAAAAGAGAATTTCACTCGGCTTGGTTTATTTTCACCAAGTAACGAGTAAAGGCATGAAATCTAAAATCCTAAGCTATCGACTATCTGACTTCTGTTTTATTCATTCTGCGTTACTAACTATTTATTTCCTCTGCCTGATCACATTCCAAAACCCATTTTTTGTGTTCAAGTCCTAACCGGAAACCACACATCTTCCCAAAACCACCATTGACTCGTTTAAAATTTGCTCAACTTATAGTCAAGGGCGAGGTAGCAAATCAGGCCGTAATTCCATCAACTCATCATCTGCTAAAAACTCCCCTCTCATAACCGCAAACGAGGCACTTTCATGTCAACCCACAATTCAGATCGTGCCACTGGCCAAAAAAAAAAAGCTAAACCAAACCACGCGAATTCTTCCAAAATTGCCCACAAACTAGTCCACTTAGGATCTGACAATGGAACCACATCTTCTATGGCTCCTAAGCCAATATCTAGAGCGCAAGTCGCCGTCATCAAAGGCAAAATTCACAAAGTTAGGAGCTGGCCATATAGTACACCTGCCGTCTGTGTGCGGAATGGGTTCCCATATATCATCGTCTGCTAAACAATATGCCAAAAGCTAAATGCGATACAATTATCAGAGGCCGAGATATACATTTTTTTTCTGTAATTTTTTTTTTGCGCTCTGCTCTTTTTGTCGTCTTGAAAAATGCGAATTTTCACACACATGCGATGGGCGGGGGGGGTTTTTGGAGTTTAAGATTCAATGCGATGTGATTACATATTATGTGCAGTTGTTGTTGCTGCCTTTGTCTGCCGAGTTTTATGGTCCAAGGTTAAATGCTTTGAAAATGAAGCTGAAAAGCAAGAAAAGAGCCGAGAAAGAAGGCAGAAAGACACAAAACTTGGTGACTTTTGTCTGTAATTTTTGAGTTTTTTTCCTATTTTTTCGGCGGTGGCGGGGTGGTTCATTTGATTTGCAGTGAATATTAAAGCAATTTGTGGGATTATTTCCTATTGTAATCAACGCGCCGCACCGTTTGTGTTTACTCATCAGCAGCCAAACAACGTCTCCAAAATTGTTATTATTTCTGTCTGAAGCACCTTTTTTTTGGTCAACTCATTTTCAAGTACAAGTTACGCTTCTCCGAAAATAATGCACTTTTGCCCTGAGGCTGGAATTTCTTGTCACTAATCTGAAAGGCATGAAAATTGCCCTCATTTAATTGGGATGTTTCTATGATAAAAAATTCAATTTCTTAGGTATTCCCTAGCCTCAGAATAGGGCTTTCAGAAATCTCTGGCCCATTACCCCCACTTCTTTTACCTTACACCTTTTTTTTTTATTACCGACACACACTCGCTCACAATTAATTAAAGCTCTCATTGCATTCAAGGTTATCTTTGGAAGCGCTATGTTGTTCAGTTGGTTAATTTACAGCTTTAAATTAGTGTAGTTTACTTTCAAAACACTTTACTTTTGCTTTCAAAATATGCGTTGCTGTTGTTGCAAATGGGTGGGGTAATCATTAAGTTGTTTAAGTAGATTTTCTGTGCTGTTAAGGTTTTGATCTCGACAAAATGCCCCGTACAAAAAGTGTATATAAATGGTGTCTAGAGAGAGAGAATTGGAGCCGCCGAGTTGCAGAAGCCCGATGAGATGGCAGCCAGATAGGATCGATGATTGGCAGCTTGGCTCGATCGAAAGGTGTGGCCAGGGCATTGTGATTGATCTCGAACACATTTAGAATGTGATTTAAATTGATGATCTGATCTCATCGGTGGCTCTTGGACTTTTGATGGCGCGATTTAAGGGAGGGGTACGCGTAGTAATAGAAGTCGTTTGAGGAATGGAGGTGGGTGATAAAGAAATTATGTCGGTGCAATAAAATTCAATTTACGATTAAGAAATTTAGGAATTATGTTTACAATTAAATTTGAGAATGCTTTAAGTTAGCAGATCGGTTGTACGAATATCCCAATTACTTTATCTATTACCTTATTTTAATATATATAAACTTGTATAAATATGATTGCAAAAAATAAAAAACTCATTTAAGAAAAATTCGTAGTAAGGAACATTTGTTTAACTTCTTAATTTACAGACCCCTTCGAAACATGTGGTCAAACAATAAAAAGCTTTGACTGGTTGTTTTGTTGCTTAATTTTTATATATTCTACAATTAATTTCGCTACTTCCCAAACAATAAAAAAATACTTTGTCTCTAAATATAAATTTATTAGCTTGTTTGCTAAACTTTGTGCGACGCGATCATTTTCTCGACCTTTCTCTGCTCCCAACAACTGCCTTTAGACCAGAGCAAACTCGATAGTTCACTATCTCCCCCTATGCATATATTATAAGTACTAATAGCATATCTGGAGCTATTTAGCATTCGCCGTTTGTATTTGTTTTTATTTTTGCCAAGGCGATCCATTTAAGCTTTGGCTGTCTGTCGCTCCAATTAAAATACAACTCATCTCCTGGGCCGCATTTGCAAATTGTTGCATTGCAAATTGCGCCTTACATAAGTCAGGGCGAGGCATCTATATAAAACTCTGTTATTGAGTTGTCTATGGTCTTGGATTTGGTCGCAAATGGTACTGCACGGGAAAAAATGCATTTAATTTTAATATTAAAATATAAATAAAAATAAATAAATATATATATGTAGTTTGCACTTCATATTTCGACCTAAGACCATTGATAAAATATTACATTTAGGTTAATTACATATTTAGTTACAAGTTTTAACAAAATATTTATAAAATGATTTAATACATTTTTAAAGTTATGAAACGGAGAGAGGCCTTGGAAACTAATATCAATACAAATATTATTTGTGCAGTTTAAGACAATTTATATACTATTAAATCGTTATTTTCTTTGAGTGAGCCCAGCTCTACTACTCCTTTTTTCCCGATTTTCCTTTTGCTTTTCATTTAATCGATTTGCGTATTTCGGGCAGCGGTAATGGCTCGACAAACTTTCATTGTCCCCGCCACTTTTTTCCCCCGGTTTGAATGTGGATTAAGTGTATTCCGAGCCAAGACTTTGTATCGCCTAAAGTGATTTGTTTTTTAGATTGCGACGCTCTGCGGTTATCGAAGTCACCGTCATCGTCGTCATCGAAAAGCCAACAAAAATAGAGTTTAAATTGAAAAATACCAGTAGACGGAGAAGGAAAGAGAGGGCCTGAGGTGGCAGAAAGAGAGGGCAGCTAAAATCAGCGCACATTCCGGCCGCAGCAAAATGTGTAACGCAATCAAAGCCATCGCTTCCGGTTTAAGGCGCAATTAACTGCCTTGGATTACGCTCTTGCCAGTGGGCAACCCACTCCATCTGAATTCCCCCCTCCGCGATTCCGATTCCCATTGCAACCGCCGGTTGGGGCTTTGTAGTCCCAGACCCGACTTCTCTATATATAGCGTCATGGTCATCATTTCGCAGATTATCTCTGAAACATTTTATTTCACTCGATTTACTTCCTTTCGGGCCAACACTCTTTAATTGGCATTTTAATGCCGTAAACAAATTTCTCGCTGCCTCCGAACGATCAAATGTCATAATTTCTTCTCGCCACCTCATAAAAACGGCCTGTTTGTGAATTTATTTGAAAGTTTTTCACGGTCTTTAACAATGCTCGTTTTATGGTAATTTTGTTGCCATTTTCTCGGTTATAATAATTTTGCACATCCGACTGAAGATGTTTCTCATGAAGGTTACGGGCTTGTGGTAATGTTTGTTCACAATTAATGATGTTAACTATATTAATGAATTGGGTTAAAATAACGTTTAAATTGTAAGTTCCTAAATTCCTGGTGCTTACCTATCTGTGTCTTTAAATAGCATTTGGCATGGGACACAAAAAAAAATGCTTTAAGATGACTTAAGCATCAGAAACTATATAAATTGTCTTGTATTTAGTCTACAGATAAAATTTAGAGTTATCTTTTTATTGTTATTTTCAATTAAATTGCAGAATATGAATTCAACTGTCTAATAAAATTCAGTCATGACTTTGTAAAATAAGAAACCTGATTGTCTAATGGATTTTCGAAAACAATTATTTATATTTCCTTAAATCCCCGTAACTAAACGAATTTTAAGCAACGTCTGCAACCGCTCCAGCAATATAGGCAATAGGAAATAGATGAATGGATCTCATCACACAATCTAAATTGGACCTCGCCTTTAGAGAACTTCATTGAAATGTCCGCGGTCCATTCGATTCGTCACTTCTTCGCTTAGTTTCGTGTTCTTCGCCTAATGATCTCTTTGCAGCCGCGATTTTGTTACTGGGGCTCTGGAACAGGGACTGGCTCTATCAACCTGTCCGGCTTTTTGGCCACTCACTAACCTCCAAACGTTTAATTAATGATCTGTTGTTTCTGTTTCGGGCGCTTCTTTTACGCCCATCTGCCACCGCACTCCCAAAAACCCAAAAAACTCCAACCGTTCGACCATCGACTTCTATTTAAAATTGAATTAACCTGCTTAATTTGCCCCCACCCCTTGCTACTCCTCCTCTGCACGAGACGCGCCCAAAACATTCACTCCGAAACGGGGGAAAAAAAATCGAAAGGCGCTACTAATCGCCTCAATGCCTATGGATTCAATGTATCTGCATCTGGCGGATACATTCGGCCGATTTCCGTGCATTTAACGCATAAACGCCTTTGGACAGTTTTATTCCATCAGGGGATTATCATTATCGCCGCTGCTACCCTTTCGCCCTTCACCATTTCGATTCGATTTTGATCGCTCAATTAGCGTAAAAGTAACATGTCAAACCTATTAATCACTTTCGAAAAGAAAAAAAAAACAACACTCTTCTTAGGCTGAAGAAACAATCGAATTTATAGAAAATACATTCCATATTTTTTTTTCTTTTCTGGTGGGCCAATAGTGCGTGATTTTAGGCGTAGCCAAAAGGGAAAAATTATATAATTTATTTTTTCTTTTGATTGCCAAATTAAAAAGTGTGTCTGTGTGGCGGACAACTCTATTTTGCTCGCCTCGTCTTTTTGGCCTGGCTAAATCTTAATGCCGCCATCGAAATCGCTGCGTCATTACTCGAACTTCAATTTCATTCATTCATCAATTACAATACAAGAAAAATACAGTTTCGAGCGGTGGAAGCCTTGAATCTTTCGGATACGTGTCGCTGTGGGTCTGCGGACCGAGGTAGAAAAAAATAAAAACTAAAATTCATCTATCAATTTTGTTGGTGGTAAATGTTCCTCAGTTGACATTAAGTCTAATATTTGTTGATCCTGTGATGGTGCTTATTGTAATCAATTAAATTAAGCTGTACTGGTTCATTAGAGTTTAAGAACGCACTTGCTAAGATGATTGTTGATAAATCTAAGGTATCAAGATGTTTTTTTATAATAATAAATGATTTGGTTTTTATATTTAGTTTGATTAAAGGGTAAAAAAGAAGACATTTGAGAAGCTAGTCATTACGGTGTGCTACAGAAACCTCCTTCATACAAATTCCAACTAGTCTGCTTTTCATTGATTTTTTGTTGAATGAGTGGTCTATATTTTCGGAAAGACTCCCTAGCTTTGTTCTTTACATTTTAGAGATTAATGTTAGCTTAAAACTCTTAATGGAAATACTACATCTTACTAGATTTTATAAAGTGTGCGTTGATTAAACTTTATGAAGATGGATTTTTAAGTTGTAAATATTCATTAACAAATTGTTCATTTTAATAGATAACCCACAAAATAACGAAGTTTTTCATACTCATATTACTTATTACATTATTAAAGTTTTATTTATGATTTTTAGTTATTTATCTACTGTAGACAAAATGTAGACCTATTTCTCTTATATAGTTTATTTTTTCTATATGTTCTAAACAATGTTTTCCAACTTACATGCTTGATTTTTCTGAACGCTTTGGTAGCATCAATTTGCCAGCCTCTTCTAGTTTGTTGAGCAGCTTTGCTCTAATTGCACAACTTGTTGTTGTGGCTGCTGTAGTTGTTGGTATAAAGTCCGCACGGATATCCGTTGGCCGCTGGCAGGAAGAAATCACCATTTGAGCACCGTTTGCCTATTGCAGCGTTTTTTTCCCTCTCTTGGCTTTACGGATGCTGATAACTCGTCTGGCATTGGCTGCTATACAAATTTGATCTTCTGGTGTTTATAGTTGTTGCTTCAGCTGGCTGTATTTGTTGCTTTAGAGCGTAAGTCATCCTGTGATCGGGCCAAGAAATAAGATATATTGCATATATCCAGCAAAGATATCCGACGGCGCTTGGGAAATTGAATTGCGAATGTATTTTCCAAACGTATTTGAAATCGTTAAGTATATTGACAGTTTATATAGATAGTCATTTATGTGATAAAAGTTTTAGCGTTTTTGCTTAAGAGCACAAAAATCTTATTTGTATTTTTGTTGCAGGAAATAGGCTTTGTACAATTTCTTATAAATATTGTCTAGTTGACAATATATTCTTTAGCATTAAGATATAAGCGAAGACGAAAGATTTTGATTAAATGTATTTAATAAATTATTGTATTTAACACTTTTAGAATTATGGTAATTAGGAGCTTTAGTTGTACGTATATACGAGGGAAATTGCCACTTTGAGATATATATATTTTACTGGTATTTTTACACTTTTTACAATCACTCGCGCTGGCCAGTGTGGTCTGATTTATGATACAAGTTGTGTAGAATTACTTTTTTTATATTTCTCTATTTAATTAGGTTTAATTGGCGAGCAGTTCTCCCCGGAGTTGACATCGATCCCCGGCCAAGCCGCTTCGATCCAATCTCTCCGCACTTCCCAGTCGTTTCAGTTTCCTCTCGTCGATCGCTCGGCCCGGGCTATAATCTTTTCAATTTTATAATTTCATTATGGATTGTCTGTTTAATGTCTGCCCATAATCATCAGCCTGTTCACATGTCTCAGTGGCATTTGTTGTTGATTTCCGTGCAGCTCGGCTCGGCTCACTTTGCATTTACGCGCTGTCACAATTTGCATTAATTGGATCTAAGCGGGTAGTTATCATTGATTTAGCACCGATCTCTGGTATATATAGGCCATAGATATGCATCTTTCTGTGCACCTGGGAGTGTGAGTGTTTTAATATCACATAATCTACTGGGCGTAGTCCATAAAATTCCTTAGTAATTTGTGATTTGATTTGTGTAAGCATAAACTCTAATATTTATGAAGGTTTGCAGAAAAGTTTGAAAGATTTATTGTCTATAGGAAGATTTGGGGATAGTTTTTATTTTTCGTCTAGGATGAAAGTGAGGAATTCACACAGTTAGGAATTTGTTTTTTTTTTATTTTTAATTTACACATTATATATTTTGATATATATTCAGGATATATCCTTGGTTGATCCTCTTCACTTCACTGAACGGTAACGCTTCATTTTGAATGTTTTACCGTTATCACCGATCGCATGGCGTTACGTCTCGACCGCTTACGTTAGTGGATCTCTTCTGCTCAGCGTTACGTGCTGCTGTTTTTCCGACAAAAGCGACAACACGACCAATAGCTTTGAGACCGTCTCACGGACTGATGATAGACCCAGTCGCAGCCGCAGCTTCAGTTTTCGATTTCCTAATAACGAAAAGCTAAAAAAAAGAGCAGCACAGAAACATAACAGAAGGAAAAAAAACGCAAATAGACGACGTCTTCGGCGAGTGTATGGGTGCTCTGAATGAATATACAACGATCGCCGATCCCCGATCCCCAGGTGATGATTCCACCACACGAGACTCACAATCCACACGTCGGCAGCGACGTCGACTGCGACGCCAGCAGAGACGCCAGCCGATACAGCGACGCCGACAGAGGCCGAAGCAACGATGCAATAAATCGAAGCTAATACACTTCTTTCTTAATGTAGAGCGATCCAGCGAACGTGCTCACACAGATACACATACCAGCACTAGCACACTCCGAAACGCTGGCCTAGACGAGTTTGGAACGGTAAATGAGGGGCCGCCAGCCGAGCGGTCCGCGAGTTGCATCCTGCCTGGTTTTACTCAATGAAAATTCCAAAAGCGCTAGACCTGCATCCAAAAACTGGGTGGAGATCTTCCGCCCCAGCGACGAACAGAGAGCCGAGCTGAAAAGCCGAGCTCGAACCGATCTCCAAGTCTTCGCTCCACTTGGGATCCACAAACTCGAAGATACTGTATCTGAAAAGTGAGCGTGAAGCAGTCGCCGCTGGAAGCCCGAACGGGCCACAAGCGGACAGCATTCTAGTAATTGGGGAAGAGAGAGGTGCACAGAAAAAAATATATCAATTTAAAAAAGGGGACTTAAAAGGCTTAAGAAAATATTTTAAGATATATCAGGAGAAATATAGATTTAAATTTGGAGCTTAAAAATAACATTTCATAGATCAAACAAATTTATAAATAACTTTTAGTGAATAGGTTTTATTTGAAAAAATCTTTTTCAAAACTACTAAGTCTAAACAAAACAAATTATATCCAAGATATGAAGGTTTTTAAAAAAACGATACCATTAAAGTGATGGTATAACTTTTAATATTTTATTTGTGTTAAATATTTTCTTAATCGATGACTTTTTATCGCAAATTCAGTTTCAGCTCTTTCTTATTAAGTTGTGTTTTTCTTATTTTGATGATAACTTTATTTTATTAGCATTTGAATAAATTATTCATCACAAATCTTGGAAATAAATAAGAATATTAATTATACGAATATTTTTTTTATTTGATTGTGATCTAAATAATCAAGTCATATTACAAAAATAGCCCAACTTTTTGCTGTGTGCAAACTCAGTGGGGGAATGGGAAAGTTCAACGGGTTCTTTCACTGATCGCAGATTAACATACGGTCGGTCAGAGAAGGGTCTCTAGTTTTAAACTTGTGTGTCCTACTTGGCACGAGACTGGAATCGGGCATTTTCAATGTCCATGTCCATGTTCAAGACCATGTCATGTGCCTTCTTCTTGGCCACTTCACACAGCTGCAACTGCAATTGCAACTGCAACTCTTGATGTTGCTGCGGTGCCTGGCTGCTGTTGCTGCTGTGCTGTTGCTGTTGCACGAAATCGATCAAATCAAAAATGACTTTGTGAAGTGACTAACTGCCTAACTGCCAGCTGCCGTTGCTAGTTGCTGCTGCTGATGTTGCTGTTGCAAGTTGCTGATGTTGCTGCTGCCGCTGATGCTGCTGCTGCTGCTGCAACTGAGGCTGCTGTCTAACAGTAGCTTGGCTGCTTTGATTTTTTGGCGCAAGTCCAAGTCCAAGTCCATGGACATACAACACTTCAAAATGAAAGCACATTCCCTTGTAGAAATTTTACCGTTACAGGTACAGCGCACCCCATGCACATCAGGTCGTTTGTCCGCTGTCCATTTGTCCACTTTTCCACTGCCATCATGCTGATGATCGGCCAACACTTGGCAGCTTTATGGCTCAGATATTTGCAAATCTCCAGGTTCCGCAGCATCTTGAGCTGTTATTGTAGCTGTTCTCCTCTTGTTATTCTAGCTGATGATCTGCCATCATCTTCTGGGCGAGAGGAAGCCACGAAGGCCGAGATCTCTTCAGCCGCGTGCCACGCTCGTTGGTTATTTATTTGAGTCAATGAGTTCACAACTATTTTTCTATTTTTCCTTAATGGCTTTTTCTTTCCACCCGCCCCATCATGCCCCTGAATTTTCCTCTCTTTTTCTTCCATTTTTTCGCGGGGAAGGAAGCGCCTTGTTGTCTTCGCTTGATTGATGGTTTGATAATGTGAAGTTGGTTGGGCTCTATTTTGGCCTCTACGGAGCAAAGGATTGTTATGATGGTCAGTGCTGCAAATGAGTTCAATTGAAGATTATCTCTTATTAATTAGCGTGGTGGGGGAATGTGGGTCAGCGCTGGAATTCGGTGGGTTGATTGGGGCATCCTTTGTGCAGCGATTGGGATTGGGCGGTGGAATGTGCAGATGATTGACGGTGGAGTGTGGAATTTGGAGATTTTGAGTGAGTGTTTGACTAGCAAAAATATAGATTAAGTAAAGGGGTAAAGAAAAGGTCTTTTAATGCAGCTTAAATTAAAAATGTTGTTTGGATATAATCCTCTTCTAAAAGTCAACAATTAAATGGGTTTTGTGAATTATTAACTGTTTTTGATTGTTATGATTAATATTATTTGTGATTTGACATCGCTTCTTAACCATTCCAAATTTAAAAACAATTACAATACTGCCATTTAACAATCAAATTTTAAGCTTAAAGCATTAATTAAAAAATTTATTTAATTTGTTTCATTTTAATAGGTGTCTGCGATCACAGTTCATACTAATGCATCTACAATATATGCTTCGACATAATTTCATGCTTTGTTAATCCAAAGAATATCGATCTATTGGTATGTTGTATATAAAAATTCATCCACCACACCTTGAATAAATACTCCAAGTTGATCTCCTCATAGTTAAGTAATTAATTGCTGAGTTTTTCATACTAATTCTCATCGATCCCGTGTTATTGGATCGATGATCGCCATGATCCGAACCTTGTCAACACAAATCATGTTCTATGGAGCAAAGAATTTCCTGATTAACTTTGCCCGGGAATCGCTACACCAATTGACAGCCAAGCAGGTACATAAATACCAACATATTTATAAACACCGCATAGCTCCGATTGGGAGCCATATAGGAAATTAACATGAGGCCAGTCGATTCCCATAAGTCAGGCACGATGCTATGGAGATTATGCATAATTCAAATGTTCATATACAATAATTAGCAATAAGCAAATACACATGCAAAGTGCCGCTGTTAAATGGTTAAATAAACGTTTAGTTTATGGCTTATACCTTTTAACTAAACGAGACAACAACAGTAAAGCCAAATAAACAATTTGATAAATTTATGCGAACTGCGACAAAAAAAAAAAACGGAGAAATAATAAAAGCGAAAATCGAGCAGCGAAATGAGCCAACCAAAAGCACAATATTTAGGAGAGCTTTAACACCTCGACGGCCCCACCGCAGCCGTCCCCTTTTCGTCCCCGTTAACCCTTCAACGGCAGCTGCTGCACATAATTGGCCCGCAACGGAACAAAACAACAACATGAAGCGATCGTAAACATTTAGTTTTCATATAGTTGTTGTGTGCCGTTGTGCAGGTGTGTATGCCAGTGTGTTTCAGTGTGTATGTGTGTGGAAGACCCGCCCGCCTTTGGACCGCCGATGTTGTTGTTGTTGCCAGCGCTGGCGAGTTTTTGTTTAAACGTTTTCAAATCGCACAGCGAATGAAAACGAAAGAAAAAATGAAACACATCGAAAGTGAGCATATAACGAAGCGCTGCCCGGCGATGTTGTCGACGTATCAGAGCGCTCGTAATGCCCCGATCCGATCCCCCAGTACGTATACGTACTGCCCCCCGTCCGATCCACTATTTCCGAGAGACTTTGCATGGCCGGTCGACCGGCCGACGACCATCGCATGGCATCGGGCTGTGGAATGGGCATCGGAATTGTGCACAGGGGGAAATATATCTAAAACGGATAACTTATGAGGAAATATTTCCTAAAGTTAATGGTCAATATAATTATTTAAGAACACAAAATGTTATCATTACATTATTATCTTGACTACCAAGATATCATTTTATAAAAAAAAATTATAATGATTATAGTTGTAAAGTCAAGAAAATATTTAAGAACAAAATACAATATAAAACAGGAACATCTTATGTTTTTTTTTTTGGTAATGATTAAAAGACTAGGAGTCTTACAATTATCAATAAAATAATGCTTTGACTTCTCTTTAAGCAAGCACGGTGTTCTGTTTAATCAAAAAGTATTTTAACATTTTTTTTAAACGGTTGCGATTAAGAACAAATTGGCCATGTGCAACTTAAATTGATAATGAGTTTCTCTTGGTGCATGGAGTTCGGCGCTACATGCGCTAGTGACCACCATCGTTGGCGGTTCCACACTGCACCACTGGGTTTTCAAAGTGGAGAGTGTGCCCCACCAGAGTAGATTCAGTTGGGTGGCTATCGGCGAGGAATTCGGAATGGAGGCGAGGAGACGAGCCATAACGAACATGGCTATCTTTATGGCACCCAACACTTTTAACTTTAATGGAAACTCAAGAAAACATACTGGCAATATCATTTTAGTTTATTTTGGACTTGTATCTATTAAGATTATTTAAAATAATTTTATACATCAAATTTAAAACTCTAAAACTTTTGTATTTGAAATGCCTTTTTAAAAACTTTTAACATAATAACACTGTGACTTTTCTATAATTCTTTTCAAGCTTGTTTAAGTCAAAACTAAAAAATTATACTTCCTTCTTAAACACTTTCTTGTTTTTTATAAAATATAAGCACAAATTATTACATTAAATTTACAGAAGCCAAACATATTTTTCTTTCGTTAGAATTAAACTACAAAGCTTCATCAAAAATTTGCTTGAATTCTTCAAAAAAAAAACAAATATTTGTACAAGGATGTACGTCACAACACGAAGTAGAAATTTTCATTTTGTATTAAATAAACAATACCACAAATTAAAAAAAATATTCATAGTATTCTCTGGCAAAACCATTCCCCACACGTATTATTCTATTCATCTTGTTAAACACGAGCTATCTGTTTCTGCAGATCTGTGGAACTCTTTATGTACACAAGAACACTGAGCATACACACACACAGCGCACAACACCGAGAATTCCACAATTGGCTCATTTGAGAATCGCTTGCTGCGTATCCAGAGACCTTCCCCTGTTTTCCAGATACAGATACATTCGGAGCTGTAGATACAGATACAAAGGCGAACTGCGGCCGTTGTTTGTCGTCGTGTTGTCGTCGTTCGTTTCTAATTATACGATAGGAGCGCTATGAGCCATGAAACGTGCGGGGTCTGACCTTCTCGCAGAGCCTGCCTTCGAGTATATTGTATATTGTATATTGTATAGTATATTGAATCTGGGCCTTTGCCTGGGCCTGCATCTGTATCCGAGCCTCCGAATAGAGTTGGCTGCCTTAAACTCGCAGGCGATTATTAAATTTTCAGCGTTTGGCCGGCAAAAGGCTTCTGTGGTAGCAGCTGTTATTAACTCGGGCGCTTTACTTCTTACATATTTAATTATTCGGGGGCCAGGCCTTTGAATTCTTGGGCGGGCCGGGACACTTGGCCTAATGCTTTTGGCCACAGCCCAGCCCAATGGCCTTAATACCCGATGGCGAAGAGTTGTCCATCTCTTCTTGTAACAACACGTTTAATTGTTGGCTATTAAACTAGATAACATGCTGAGTACGAATAGTTTAAAATGATATTATGAGGGGAACAACTTCCACAAACAGCCTTCATATAAGATTGATCATAAAACTCAATAAATTATTGAGTTTAATACCCGAGAACCTATATTAATAAAAAAAATGGCAATTAATCGCAAAGAACTTCCATTATGATTGTTATCTAGTTTTCTGTTTCTCTATGTTTGTTATCCAGTTTTCTGTTTATTTTTTTAAATTCTCTCTATTTTGGATTAATACATTGTTTATTAAAAATTGAATTGGTTTTTTGATTTTATTTTAAAATATATTTCCTTGTTTTTATTCTTAAAATGTATTATATATTCACCATATTGGCTTAGTAATTAATTTTAATGACGATTTAGATTTTTTTAATTTCCTTCTTAATTTACTATATTGTGGGTATTTTATTAAACATATCACCTCTTTATGCCTGTTTATATAATTTACCACTGACAATTCTCCATTCAATTGCTTTCCCATCGATCCATCTTTACCCATGTCACCATTTGCCGTTCCCCCACAATCCTCTACTGAAGATTAACCGAAGTGCGCGACAAAAAAAACCGAAATCTGATATATTTGTCTAACATCTTCGGCATTAAGCTCACCCCCGGCCCAAAACGCGAGATTTCCGCATTAGAAACGATTTTTTAATTATTATTTTCAGACGCCTACACGCAAAACCGAAACTCGATGGCTTCGAGTGGATGCTCTGCTCAAATGTCAGGCTTATTAATACAACAGACCCAACAGATCTCTCGACTCAAGTGCCGGGGACTTGTGGCTGAGGTTCGAGATCGAGTTGAGGACGCTGTGCATCTTTATGTGGGAGTGCGGGCTCCATTGATGACACGTCATTTGCTGGCATAGACATCTTCGTCAAATGTGTTAAGTTGCGCTAAGAGGGAAAACAGGTCTTCCAGTTCAACGGCAAAAGTGTCAGAGTAAAATGTCATGGAAAGCCACTTAGCTGGGTGTTTTTTATTTTTCTGAAATCTGAATTGGATTCAAAGCCTCCCCACATCCGCTGTAACACAAAAAAAATATGTGAAACCAAAATCTAAGAAGTAGCGATCAAACATTTGTCAATTTTCCTGCCCGGAGGTTGGTATTTGGCTTTGGTGCGATTTGTTCTTGCTCGCGGGCAATGCTCAATTACGGTTTTGATTTAAATCAGTCTACTGACCCCAAAAGTTCAGCTACGGAAATTGCAAATTTAATAATTGACTAGCTCGGAAAACTGTAAAACCCAAACCAGGGGGCTTATTAATGCGATAACCTTGGCTGATTTAATTTCTGCCGTCTGTTCGCCGGGCCTGTGATTATCCAGCAACAAGACAAGAAAAGAAAAAAACCAGCGACTTCCATAACAACAAAAGGAAAATCAAAACTTGCACAATTTCGACACTAAACGACGATGTCTGGGCCACTCTTCGAGTGCCTTCGAGCTGCCAGTTAGTCGCATATTTAATTAAGAGATTGAGTAGCGCAAATAGTGTTGAACAATGGCCAGCACGAGTCGCATCTACACTGCGAGAAATGTGTAGCTGGAATCATCGTCGGATGTAGTGGGTTCTGTGGTGGTTTCATCGTCTGGCTCTGTGGTTTCACTGGTGGTTTCATAGTGAGGCTCTGTGGTTTCGGTGGTGGAATCCTCGTCGGGTTCGGTGGTTTCGATGGTGGAATCCTCGTCGGGTTCTGTGGTTTCGATGGTGGTATCATTGTCGGTCGTAGTGGTTTCAGTGGTGGTATCTTCGTCACCATCATAATCATCACTAAGACTTTCAGTCGTCATTGTAGTATCAGAGGTGGTATCACAACAATCAGCGCCACTTTTTTCGGTAAAGAATGCGGCATATTCACCAAGGGATTCCATTTGATCCTCGTCTTCCTCATCCTGGGACTCCTCTTCAGTCTCCAACTCGCACTCGTCATAGTAACTTTCGTACAGATCTCCCAGGAATGTGGCACCCTTGGGTACAGTATATTTTTTATTGAATGGCTCCTTGTTCGGATTAAAGCTCATTTCGAAGGAGGAGAACATGGCTCGATGGTGAAAGGGTTCCGGAATGCAGCGTCTCATGATCCAGTCCTTTATCCTATTTATATCCTTTTGAAATCCCTCCATCACCCCAAAAGCTCGTTGACCACCAGGGGCGTATATTATGTACCCGGCTATCTTCCTTTTGTGGCAGTGATATCGTATTCGACTATGGAAATTAATCCCCGGCATTATGTTATATAACTTAAACTCGGTCTTAGCTACAATATCTGGATGAAACATCCAGTTATCGGGAATTTTATTAGTTTCACTGCTCATAGTAATGTTATTTAATACTGAGAAAATAAGTGCAAATGTATGAAAATATTTAAATTTAATAATTTTGTGCTGGACTTGTGGTTCAGTTTACTGTGACTTGGGTTGTGATCTTATAGCTTCTAATATTTTTATAAAATGAAGGATATTTCAAAGTAGGAGTGTTTAAAAAAAGAGTTTTTTTTAAATATTGAATTATTAAGAACTTTCTATATTTGCAAACAAAAATATTTAGGTAAATAGGTCATCAATTCGAAAGTTTTTTTATATAAGTTACTTTGCTTAAAAATAAAAAGTAAACTATAAATTGTTTAAATATATATTATTTTATATTTTTATTCCCTTCAATAATGAAAGAATCTAAGGAGCCACTTGTATTTCCTTTTTAAAAGACTTCACTAAATACCCAAATATCCTAATTTAAAGTCTCAACAATGTCGTTGGAATTGGTACCCCGTCCTGAACCGGAGAAAATCTATCTAATAACCTATGAGATGAGCGTGCCCGAAGATTCCGGTGAGGACCTCCTTTCAATTGTGGCCCACAAAGCCACCGAGTTGATGGTGTGTGGCTACATCGCGCATACGCACTGTGGCCGCAAGGTGGGCGGTGAACTGGAGGGCAGTGAGGCTGGCCTACAACTGATGATCGAGTGGCTCCTGGCCAAGAGCCAAGGGAATGATCTGGGGGACGGGGAGAAGATCAAAAGCCAGATGACGGAGCCACGATTCTCAAAGTGGAAGCTGCAATCAGGGGCCAAATACGATGATTTTTTCTGCTGTTGAGTGCTGCCAAGAGGAGTTGATTAAAAATCGCAAATTGCATTGGCCCCAGAATATTGTTTCGAGTGCATTTTCATCTCATAAACCATAACAATCAGTGTCGGCTGCTGCTGCTGCTGCTGCAGTTCGTTGGGCCATTGAACAATAGCCCGGCTGACTCGAAGCTGACTTTTCAAAGTCAAAAACGCGATTGTATCATCAGTATTTTTCGGGGCGCGCTCTCTGCCTCTGATATTTATTTTTTTTTTATTTTCATTTTCAGATTTTTTCCGCTCGGCAGTCGCAGATAAAGTTGAGGAGACCGAGTTGCGGCGAAAAACAATCGAATCAATTCATTTTTCTAGGGCGTACTGTGCCACTTGAACGTTGAACTGCAGACGCCCCAATGCTGACTACCGCTGAGGTTTCGCTTTTGGTTTTCCATCTCCTCCGGAGTTGGCCATTGTCTTCGAAGACGGCAGCCCGGTCTTGATCGTGCCCCGGCTCTAGTCATTTTAATTTTTCAAGATTTTCCGAGCGCTGTGCTTCTGCGCATTTCGCAATCTGAACTCTATAAATCTCTCATGCCGGTGTGTTAGATTTATGGGTTATGGGCCAAATGGGAGCGGGCCAAGCCAAATGTTCTACGGCCGCCCCAAAAATCCGCTATCCGCGATCCGGGCGATTCAATTAGATCTAAACGCTGTCAACATCCAGGCACTAATAACCCACAACGATTCGGGAGAGGGGAGGCAAAAAAAAAAAAATCCAAGAAAATAGAAATAAAACCAAGAGTGTCGTCTGGCCTGTGTCTGTGGCATAATGTTGCATAATATTTTATGCATGCAGAGCTGGCAGATTGCAACATGTTGCCATGTTGCAGCCTCGGCTTCGACGCCGGCTCCGAATCGCTGATGATGATGATGCATAGCCCCAAGAATCGCTGAGACAGCCTTAGCCAAGCAATCGCTGTGGCGCCCCTCCCTGAAAATCTGGAAATCTGAAAATCCTGAAAACCTTTGCAGACATCCAGCTGTGTGTGCCCCGCGCTCAAAGTGTGTCGAATATTCAAGTGAAAATTTCGCCCCAGCCCCAAAGACCCGCTGCGATATATCGCAGAGTCCTCCAGAGTGCGGCGCTTCGATGACGTTGAGCTTGGATTTGAATTCGTACCCGGCCATGTGTTGGTGTCTCTCTGCCCATGCATGCATGCCATATGTGTCTGCACGGAGAAAAAATCATAGCCTTGTTGTCATATAGATAAGAATAGCAGAGGTTGGAGTACTTAAGTTTGATAACCAAAATTTCACTGTATGATAAATAAGAGAGCACTTAGAATATCGAAATTAGAATCATTATTGCATAATTTATAGTTAATTATTATTACAATCTCTAATCCTTACCATTATTTGATACTGACTGAATTATAATCTTCATTTCATAAATTTCAAAAACTAGTTATGATATATAATATAAAAGAATGTATTAATATTTGGGGAAATTATAATTTTTAGTTCTTACCTTAAAGCATCAAATTGAATTCTGAATTGAAAAGCATAATCCTAATTTGTTTAATGTATTGAACTAACTTTGATTTATAAGATAATATATAATAATGCAATAAATTGATTATCGATTTTATGTGTACTATTTTCTCTGCATTTATGCATCTCTCGGGAATGGAATATCGCCACGTATCCGAGGCTCCATAGGTGGGTAGCTCAGAGTCTCGGTCTTTGGCGTTTTTCGCTGGGTCTTGGTCTGGTATTTGATTAGACGGCGGCAAACTTGATCGCGTTGCTGCTGTTGTTGTTTCTATTTTTTTTTTGCTTTTGTTTTTGTTTTTGCTGTTGGCTGATGTTGTTGGTCTGGCTCTTTAAGTCGAACAATTACATTTTAAGCGTAGCACAACCTTGGATACCGTTATATTTTTGCAGTTGGTTGGGCGTGTGTTTAGCGAATTACCCAACAAACATTCGCAGCTGAATTAATGGCTTAGGTGTTGGCTTGAAAATGGGGTTAGAAGAGAATTTAAATAAGCTTATATTATAAAACTGTTTAAAAATGTATATACAAATAAAAACGAATAATTTTAATAGAAGAAAATATAAATTACTAAGAAGTAAACAATTTACAATTTTGGGAATAATCTGATAATATCAAAACATACATTAAGTAGATAACTAAATTAACTAGAATTGAATCATTAATTTTGTTGTTTTAGAATATACAAATAAAATTAAACCGTACAGCCGTTCAATGTTTTTTATTTTTAAATTATAATAAACTATCAATTCATTAGGAAATAAATTCATATTAGACTTTTTTATATCCGACTTACAAATATATATTAAGAAATATTTCAGTAAAAAAGTTATTAACTAAATTAGGTGTTTAGTTTATTTAATTTAAAAACGAATAACCGTTTGTGCTTAATTTTAAATTACTCATCTTCAACCTCATTTCAGCCAAGATAGCCTGTAATATCCGCTTGAATAAACTCCCAAAAAGGGAGCCCCCTAAAAAGACTTTGCTCCCGCAAAATGTTGATTTGGTTATGGGCCGCAGACACCGCACCGCTGGGCTAAACACGACTCGGCAATCTGCAAACGTCGCGGCGTTCGACAGTCGACAGTCGCCCCGATCGGCCAGTCAGTCTCCGAATCTTGGCTAAAATCCAGGCCCAGGTTCAGAGCAAAGAGCCAAGACCGAAGACCAAAGACCGAAGACCGGAGACTGAAGACTGAAGACCAGACCTGGCCAAAAGCGAGTCGACCACACCCGCACACTTCATTATTTTTATGTCGCCTGTGGTGGTACGATTTAAACGACAAACGCGGCAGCCGGCGAGCAGACGTTGGCGAATGGATCGCAAGAGTTTGGAGCCAGACTTTGGAGACCGTGGCACGACATCCACCGAGAACTCCCCCTGCTCGCTCACCTGGCCAAAAGACAGAAATAAACCGACAAAAAATAGGCACAAAAAGAGCCAAAAGCAAGCCAAGAAATTAGACGCATTCGACGTTTTGGAACGAGCGACAAGTCAAAGTAGCAAAAGACCAGGCACAAGCTAAGAGCTCCCTATCCCTCTTCCTCGTCCTCGCCCTCATCCTCTTCCTCCCGTCTCTTTCTATCTCAGCTATGGCCATCTCTTTCTGCATCTCCGGGCACGTTGCTCCTTTTTGGAGCCAGGGCACATCTCATGTTGATGTTACAATTGCTGCTCCGTTCATTGGATTTTCGGTTTTTCTATTTTTTTTTTTGCGATCGTGCGCCAGTTCAAATGTGCCTAGTGGGTTTGGAAATTTGTAGCGCCCAAAAAAGCAACAGCAACAATAGTCAGTACAACGGCAACAACAATTACCCACAATTACAACAATAACGAAATAGCAACCACAACAACAACGCTGGCAAAAGGAAACTTCGTTAGTGGCCAGAAAGAGATTCAATGTGGTGCCTCAAAATTGCACTAAGAAAAAAGGGTATACGATTTTATAAAAAAAGCTTAGCGACTAATATGGGTAGTCTATTAAAGACTATTATATATAAATCGCTTAAAGTATTAATACATCAGGGAGTATTGAAAAATTCAACAATTTCTCAATCCCTTTTTAGTTCAATAAACTTTCCTTTATATTAATCTTCTGGCTTAAGAATCTTCTTCAAATTTTGAGATGTTGGCTTTTATATCTTTTATATTTAAAATATCTACGGTTCTTTGGAGTACAGCCTTTTATAATTCCCTATTTTTCCCAGTGCATGATCTTCAGTTACAGCTTGAGCTTCAGCCAGAGTTCCTAAAGGTTCCAACTTGAGGGAGTTAATGCGGGGGGAGCCGGTGTAATTTATCTTGATGTTTAAATCAATAATAACGCCGTCAGTGTGCGTTTGCTTTTAGCGACTTTTGATCGCTTCACCAGCCAAAACTGCCAGCCAGGCAGCCAAAAAAAAAAACTACCAAAGCCGGCAAAAGTCAGTCAGGGAGTCATAGAGTCAGTCAGTCACTCCATCGATATTTTAATAGATGTTGCTGCCGCGCGATTATTGTTATTATTACTGTGGGGAATTTCAATATGCGGCCGCCGTTTGCGCAGATTATTAAGGCACGAACAGGAAAATTACGTCGATGACGACGACGACGCGACTCGGAGTGTTTTCATAATTATTGCCATAGGCTTTTGATCTGGTTTCATTCTGGCCACAATCGAGTGTGTGCGAGTGTGTGAGTGTTGGCATGCCGCCCCAGTAGGCCGCGTTTTGGAGACACGGTTCTGGTCTGGCGTCTACGCCTATTCGTCTGCTGATCTTTACAAGCTTTGCTTCAGATTTTCCTATTTTCCTTCTATTTTGTTTTTTTTTTGTCCATTGTTCAGTCAGTTTGGCTGAAGAGCTGCGACTGCCTGAGGTTTCTGTATTTAGTTGTGGGCCGAATTGTTTCGTAATTGTAAAATATGTTGTTATGCTTTAACTTGTTGTTGCTGCCGCTGCGATGCGACAAATGTGTGTACAGTTAGCCGAGGGCTGTGTGGCATCTGCGGAAAATGCGGGGGCGGCGTAATGGAGGGGGCGTGGTACATGCACTGGGAATTTTCACTTCTATGTGATCTGGGAAAGGCAATGTTCCGATTGCGCTCAGGAATTTAACGTAGTTTGGATGAGTAACGATTGGGGGAGATTCGTTGTAAGACCCAAATTATTTCTAAACTGATTTGTGGTATGAGATCATTGGAGATTTGAAAGAGCTTGTTTACTTAAGGTAATTAAATACAAGTACTTTGTTTTTCTTAAAACTTATTTTCATTTTTCGTAGTTTTTTACTGCGGTGTACTAAAAATAATTGGAAGTTAATTTAATGCCCTGAAATTAACTGCAAAGTTAATTAAAATGCACTTAACTATTTACCCAATTGGGGCATTCGTTTAAAATGAATACTTGAATATTTCATTAAACAAAAGCACACTTCTGATCTATAAGGACATATTTGGTTACTATTATGTAAATAACTTAAGAGAATATACGCCAGTTTTAAAATTATCTGTTCTTTTTTTATTTAAATCTATCTAATTTGTAGTGCTTTTAAAGTATTATTTTTTTAATGTATCTAAAGAGTTAAAATTATATAAATTGGAGAATAATATTACCAATACCCTTAAATAGTTAACTTCCTATTTCACTTTCTAAATAAATGAATTCTCCATCAAACAATATCGCCGGCGGTGCCACTGTGCGTATGCGCGTTGTCCGAGTTGATTCGTTGCGCATACGCCTCGCATGCCACACGACAGCCATCTCGGCTCGGATTACCGAGCTGTAAAAACACCGAAAAAAAGTACAAACGATGCAATGCAACGCACACAGATGCACTCGCTTACACACACTGAGACAGTCACACCGACACTGGCACGTTTTAGTGCCCATTAACGAGCAATTGCAATTTAAACTGGATCGCTCAGTTAGCAATTTGGAGCGTTGCTTTTATGCAACACACAGCATCGCAGTTGCAGCCTCTCCTGGCTGCACCCCCTTCCTTACCCCACCCCCCCTCCCTCTTCAACCCCCCAGCTGGCATTTTGTGGTATTTTGGACAAATGTAGATTTTTCCTGCAGTTGGGGTTGAGTGGCCTATGGGTCCAGCGAGCATCGCATCGCATTTTTTCGTCTTTAGTTTTAGTTTACTTGCACTATTTGCACAGGGAAAAAATATCACCAAAATTGGTAACCAATTAGGTTTTTTTATTGATCAAATTGAAAATTGATGGCAGGAATTAAAGCTGATGGAGGTTCAGTATAAAATCCGAATTAGGCCTAATCTGATATACTTTTTTCTCTTCAATGTAATTTGACACTTTGTTTTATATCCAAATAAAAGAAGATAAGATAGTTTAAAACCGTGTGCTGATCATTTCTTTTACATATTTCTTTGAATTTTTGTCATGCATTAATACGATCAACATTAAAAATTATGAAATTGTTCAGTTCCAAAATTAAGAACTTTATCTAACTTAGGGAATATAAAAGCACAAAAGCTGTTCAGACATTTCCGTCATTTTTGATGGAAAAGACAGAATTGGTTTAAATATTCTTTTTACAGTAACTATTCTTAGTTTGATTTAATATTTGACTTTCAATGATTGTAATTGTTTTAATCATTTTTTTTCCTTAAGTGTCTTTCTGCCTTCATTTTTTTGTGGCATTTTTTTCTAGCTGGACCATTGGGCCGCTGAAGCTGCCGCCCCGAAAGCAAACGCCACGTACGTGCAACTGCAACTGCGGTGGTGGTGCGATAGTGGCGCGATGGTGGTGGCGGTGGCTCACAATGCATTTCATCAGCAGCCGGAGCAGCTGCCCGCCTTCCCGATCCACTTCCAAAGTGCCTGGTGGCTGTGGTGGCCCGTTGTCTTACCACGGCTGAGACACACTCTTGATTTTGCGCAGCAGCCGCGTTTTTTTAACTATGCAGCCTCTTAGATTATACGTTACGTTTTTGCGTTTGCCTGGACCAGACTCAGATATAGATATGTCTGTAAATGCACTGGGAAATAAGTTCGCTGCACTTCTAAAGGATACCGCTTAAAAAACAAAGGCATAAGATTGACAGCCAATAAATGAATGAGATTTTCTGAAAGCGTTTTCGATAAAAAAGTAAAGAATTTCTTGATGATGAATTGTTTAAGCCAATTTACTATTAAGGTCTACTCGAAATTTAAGGTAAATTTACATAAAAAATAAATCCTTTTAAATAATCATAGAAAACATATTCTTTAACCATTTTTAAGAAAGTCCAAATATTCTAAGATCTCATTTATGCTACGATCAGGATTACGAAACCTTTTTTACAGATTTCCTAACTTAACCAAATAGAGTAAGATCATGAAATCGTATTCCTTCTGACTCCTAGCTCTTAAGCTCTTTAATTTTCGCTTTTTCATAAAATAAACAAAAATTTAAATGCAAGCCACTAAATATGTTAACTTCAAACTCTTTAAGTTTTGCCAGCTCAATGGGGAATGTTTTTTAGCACAATAGTTTTCGTAATTCTTGCAACGGGAAACATCTTTTAAATGGCCAAGACCATGCCTTAATGGTATTCTTAGGCAGAATATGAATTTGAATATGGTTTTCTTTCCTCTTTTCCTCCTGTGCATGAGTGTTTAGTATTTCTGTTGGCGGCTAATAGCGAAATGTTGGCTATATGGCCCTGCTTCGTTAGATATAGATAGCATTCGATATTCGCCCGGTGCCGGCTGCAGTTGCAGTTGCAGTTTGCAGGCTGCTGGCAGCCCCTCCTCCCGCGGACACCACCCCCTGCAACTCCTCCTCCGAAGTCTGGCATGCCTTCCTTGAGAGATAATCAGGCAGCAGCCTCAGCCCCAGACTTGCGATTCAGTTGCTCCAAGCTGGCCGGATGGCAGTTGTTGCTGCTGCTGCTGCTGCGCCTAATGCAAAAATTCGATCAGCTGCATTTTGCAGATCTCGACCCATATTTTTGCTATATATAAAGTTAGCTGGCGCTGTTGTTGTTGCCGCGGCTTAAACTGGTTTTGATTTGCATACACGTTGGACGCAGGAGTGCGCGATGAGTGTGCTTAGTCATATTGGGCGGCCATTAGAATGCACCAAAAAAAAAGTGGAAAAATCAGCAAAAAAAACGAGCAAAACTTCAGCTAAAGTCGGCGCAACAGTTGCAACAAAATAGCAGTAAAAGAATATCCATTGGACCCACCTAAACTAGTTTTATATATCGTTGATTTAGAGCAGCAGAGCTAGCCACATTCGTTTCGCGTTGATGTTGCTGCCTCAGTAGATGTTGCTGTTGTTGCCGTTGTTGCTGTTGTTGCCGTGTTGCATGTTGCAATCGATTGCGAAACGAAATGTGCGACCCACTGCGACTAATCTTCATAGAGCCTGGGCAGGCTCAAAATCTTAACTCTGTCCGCGACTCTTTGTTTTCCCTTGTTCGTAATTAAGCATACGTCGTGTGGCACATGCGCCAGTTGCCCAGTTGCCAGTTGCCTGGGATGCCAACCAACCCCACCCTCCGGCACTCGTGTCCAGCGGATACTTTCACAATCCGCTGCTGCAGTTGGTCAGCTTCAGCTTCAGGTTCAGATCCAAGCCAACAAGCTGCCGCCATTGTCGACAACTTCAAATTGTAACACACAAATTCTAAGGTGTGTCAAGACGGCCATTTAGATTGTGAACAAGAATTATCTGCCAGCCAAGAGTCCGACAGGGAAGGCCAAGAATTTGTCGGCTAATAGAGAACGGTGTGTGCTGGCACTTAATGATGCCAACTTGTGTCGCCCCGGCAAATAAATCAATAAAAGCACACCAAAACCAAGTCGAATCCACCAGCGGACAAGAAGAAAAAACGCGGCCAGCGTGTAAAGGCATCTGAGGAAAACGTGCAAGCGATTTTTACACCCTTGCCGGTGGAAAATCGAAGGAGAGGCCAAGTCTGATTAGAAAACCAAGCCAATCACGGAAATACCCTGAAAAGAATCTTAAAGATCTCACAAAAAGTAACATAAAGGATAAAAAACGTAATTTCAAGTATGATTCCTTTTGATATTCTTAATTGAAATGCGAAGATCTAGTGTTAATCGTATAAAATTGTCTTCTTCTCATTAAGAGATCCTTCCATATGCTTTAAAACTAGTAAAGTGCATTTTTAAAATGTTTTTAAATGTATAAAAAATGTATAAAATAACCTATTTATATTTTTGTCATCAATACAACATCCAAATCTTATTCAACCAATTGAATACCTTTCGAAAGCGTATTAAACTAGACCAGTGGGTGTTGGCGCTTGCATAAGTGTTAAAATTTGTTACAATAATTAAAATAAAATGTTCTAAAAGGTTAAAGACCATAAAATAAGCTGAAAACTAATGACTAATAACATTAACTATAAATCACATTTTTATGGGATCTTTTAGAATAATGATTTGCCAACTATAAACAGGAAATTATTTTATATGTTTAGTGGTTGCTGTCAAAATATACATTTTAATATCAATATAAAACGAATTTGTTTGAGTGCAAAGTAGACATATGAGCATTAGTAGTGTCTTAAATAAATCTAAGTCAATCACTGCAATTCCTCCTCAAGTCAATAAAGTTGTCTAAAAATTCCTCCAATCAAAATTGTGAGGTAGCACACATCGAATGCATTAAGTGTATCAACCCGATCTGTTGCCGGCCTAGGAATGCCTTTCAGCAAATATGTATATCGCTCGGCCTGTCGGTCCTCGGAAGGTTATATCGAAACGTAACTGGCATCTCATTATAAGTTACAAGCAATCGACCGGCGGCCAGACGACATCTCCCCCAATACCGTGCCAAAAATGCTCCCAACTCGGTCCGAATTCAATAGAGCAACTGATTCCAATCCGATCCGATTCGATCGGCTGCTTATAAGCAAGTCATAAGCGCTTTTTATGATCTCCTCGCAATTAAACGAGCCCGCGATCGTCGTCGCTGGTGCAAAGTGTCGCCAGACATCGCAGATATATCCACATATCTGTCTATATGGATATAGATGCATCCCTCTCTGCCGAGTATCCACCTCTCTTTCCCGCTGGTTATCGCCGCCAATCGAACGCTGCGTTTGACGCAATTAAATTGTCACTTTTCGTTTTGTTGAGACGATATTTTTTTGCTTCCACTTTTATTTTTTTGTGCGATTTTTGTTAAGTGCACTGGTTTTTCTTGAACCACCTTGTTGTTGCTGTTTTATCTGTAGCGCGACATCGTCTGATCTAAGTTGTCTATATATATGTAGTTATACTATGCCGCCTTCCTGACTTCTTATCGCCCGTCTTCTGTGCGCCGGTGCATTTAATATATGTGCAATAATTCTCCCCGCAATTGGCAAATTCGTACTAATTATTTAATCGCTTTATATTTCAATACTGTAGAATTGGCTGTAGCAGAGAATTTATACCTTGTTTAAGTTCATATCTCAGCCGTTGGATCTTTAGTGTGGATGGCTTGCTGCTTTTATTGAAATGCTATTAAAAGATTTTATGGGAGAGCGTTAAGTGGACTAAGACTTTTGTGGACTTAGTATTAGATATTAGGCTTTAATAGCTGTAATTAATTATCAAAATGTATTTCCTCATAGTAAGTTTAAATTAATTTAACGTTATGCAAATAGTTGAAAAGTAAATAAAGTCAATATGTAAATAACATAAATTTTTTATTCCATATTCAACTGTGCCTTTTATGTCTTAAGTCATTGTCATGTTATTTGACTTGAATTAATTAAATGTTACTTTACCTTATGTTTATAAATTAAGTAAGTAATGCAAGGCATGGGGATTAAATTACCTTGTAAATCCTCTCTTTATTATTTATTTATTTCCATAGAAATCACCTGCAGATCAAGTCAATTAACAATCTCTTCCTCCCACACCCATTTCTACTCTTTTCATTCAATTCGGTTATGTCACTTACTTTCGATTTATCGAGTCACCCAATTTTTTTTCGGCTGTTCTGGCCTGCGGCTACTTAGCCATCTCAGTTACTGTTCCCATTAACAAAGCCCTAAAACCCAACGTGGCCAATGCCGAAGAAAAACACGCATAGCAAAAAGATATAACATAACACCTCATGGGCATTTAAAATGCCGTCGGCAGTTTTAAACGCCAACTGATCTTTTGTAGTCGCTTTTTATGGGCGTGCAAGATCTGTGTGGAGCAATTTACGATCACCTACAGAGCTGAAAACTGAAACCGAAAGATCGCTCAACTTTGGGTTGAAGTTGTCTTTAGCTGACGATGCCCAGCGAACGCGGTTTTAACGACTACCGAATTCTAAAATGAACTTACAGAGAAAGAAATCATTGTTAAAATTATGCAATACAAGTTAGCGAACTTGATCTCTTATCAACCTATCTATATACAAATTTAAAAGTACTTATATATTGTGATCATTTTTAGAAAGTACTTGTTTTCCGAAGTCAGAATTTAATTTATTTTTTCAACCGGTAATATGTTGTAATCCTACAATTGCTGGAATTTGTTTAAATTTTTTAATAACTTGTGACTGGTAATTCATTTTTATTTCTCTATCACAGAGTGTTTAATAATCCCGCAATACTGGCTTTGTGCCACTTTAATGTTAATTGTTTCTAACAATTATATTTGTATTCAGACTTTTGCGGTTTTAAGCATAAAATATTTCTTTGGGTGAGCGGGAACTTTGAATGGCAGCCTGCCGCTTGGGATGGATGAAGTAGGAGCAACTGACACCGTGACACCATGAATCATCCGTCGGCTGACGCGTGGGTGATTGGCCTGACATAGCATGGGTCTCCGTCTGAATATCAGTCTAAATCCGAATCCGAGTCCGAACCCGTGGTACTTGGCTCAGCATGAAGCTGTTAAAAGTTTGCACGAAATTAAGTTGGCTTAATGAGTCGACAGAGGCTGGCTTGGGCAATTGCATAACCAGCTAGCAAACGGCAGCTAGCAGACAAATAAACAAACAAATAAACGCAGCGATGGACATTGAGGTGGCAATCAACCAACACGTGGTCGATAAGAATCGTCAAACAAATTTGCGTTACGTATACGACACGTGTGCAGCCATTGTATGTTCACCCTCCTTCGCCCATTCAGTCCTTCACTCTTTGTGTCAGCCTATCTGAATATGTATAACGGACATATATCAGGCCAAAGCCCACGGATTACTCATTCATATCCGCAATTGTGTAACAACAGGCATCGGTTTTGGTGAGGGAGAGGGGGTGGTTAGAGGATATCCAGAGCTGAAACTGGAGCTGGACCACAGCACCACCACGCAGTCATTAAAAAGTGAATCCAGCTGAAGCCAGCTGCCCCACAGAGCCAAACCAATTTCTGCACAAAATATTAGAGCAACAAATTAATGGCCCGGCAAATAGAGCAAAAAATGTGGGGAAGACATGAAAGGCATAAATGAATGGAAGTGGGAATACCCTGGCAGGTGGTATTTTATGGATTGTTATAGGGGAAGACATAGTAATGATTATTGGTTTCTAAACGAGAGCATGTGAAAGTTTGTTGGCCTGGGATAGATTTTAATCGACAGAGGGTAGATTTATATTTTCAGGAAATGTATGAAAAGCTATTTGTTTTTTTGTAAAATGGGTTTTAAATAATAATATTTACATAGCATTAAATTAATATGTATTAAATGTAAAAATACAAAACATAGCTTGCAAGTGAAATGTTTTTTTTAAACTAAAACCAATTTTAATTGACAGCATATCAAATGACATCAATTTGGTGCAGACAAAAAGTGTTGAAAAATGGTTGAACATGGTTTTTGTATTTATTACATAAACGAGACTACCCTCAACTCTCTAGAGGGTATAATCAACTACGCCTGGCGACTTTCAATTAAAAAAGAAGCAAACAAAAACAAGAATGACAATCTGATGTCGTCGTTGTTGTGGTCCAAAGAAAAGCAAAAGCTGTCCCAGCCCGCTCGATGCATTTGTGCACTCCACACACAAACACACACCGAATACTGTCTACTGTCCACCGTCTAATGTCCGCTGGAAGCCAAGCCCGAGTTTTCGCGTCCAGCAATACAATTTACTAGCTTAGACGCTTTGCCATGAATAAATAAAATAGCCGAGGCACATTAACGCCCCGCTGCAGCTGCCATCTGGGGGCTGGATCCGAAACTCGAATCAGCCCAGAAACAGAAACACACTGCTAAAAAAAGGACTATAGTTATTGGTAATATATATCTTGCTGATATCAAGAAAAATATTTTTGAAGGTTCTCTTAAAGATTTTAAAAATCCAAATTTTAAACCTTCCAAAATAAGTAAAATGTAAATAAGTAATGCCTTACATTCTTACATTAATTTAAATATACAATTTTGATTTAAAACAAACTGTACTATGGAAAGATAATTCAATGTTTCTAGATTTAAGTGTATTTCATATGTGGTTCTCTGAAAGATCATTATTGTTTTGAAAACATTTTAATTGAAGAACCAAGAGCCACAAATAAAAATAAAACTATGTTCGTTTTACTATTTATATTTAGAATACCTGGTTTTTCTCGGTTTTTAAAATCCTTGAACAGATCTTTAAGAACTATCTTAAGTTTACTGTGCACTAAGACAAAAAGAAGTCCAAACCGGACCGATGCGATATGGCCCACAGACCCCTCCGCGAAAACAGAAAAAACAAGGCTCAGCCGGAGTCCGAGGCTGATCAAAATAGCAAAGGCACAATTACAAAAGGAGCAGCTGCCCGGGAAGAGGGGCTTTTGAGGGAGAGGTTGAGGGGGTGGTGGTGCATGGCGGTGCTGGGTGGTGCAGCCTCTGCGGTTGCGGCGCGAAATGGCTAAAAGCAAATTGACGCCGCAACAAATGCCAGAGCAGCAAAAGCAAAGCAGCGGCAGCTGAGGAAAACACAAGACCAACCACGCGAATGGACTAAAGGCGATCTCGGCTTCTAATACTCTTCAACTTTAAGATGAGCCTTGAAAAGCAGCCTGAGACTTACATATTTTATATATTAAGTAAGGTAAAAAATTTATTAAAGAAAGACATTAAAATTACCTAGATAAATAAATTTGTTAAAAAGATGGCTAGTGATTCTTTTCTCTTTTAAATTATTCACTTTTACTGATAAAAAATTCAATTTAAAAATGAATTCAATAAAATAATTAGAATTAATCACCAGTAAATTTAACAAACATTGCTATTTTTCGAAAATAAAGAATTACTATAAAAATGAATTGATCCTAAGTAAACCTTGCCTACTTATTTCTGTTTATATCGTCAACAGCTCATCTATAATTCCCAAGTTCTTAGATTCTGCAATTATGGACTCAGCATATTGCTAGTTCTGGAAGAGTATTCTCAACGTGGTTACTCAAACCAGTCTTCCTTTCGTATTTTTCTTTTTTCGCTATAACTTTTTTCAATTTTTTTGCAATCCAGTCAAGGGTGTGGTGGCGTCGCTGCCGCAGCGCTGCCTCAGTCGCCGTCGGGAGTCTCGTGCAAAAAAAAAAAACAAAATAGCAAAAAAAAAAAATCAGCTATAAGAGCCACCAGAAACGAGTCACGCTCAATGCTAAAGACTGGCGACTGGCGGCCTTTGCTACAATTGAGCCACATTTATGGTGGTGCTGCGGCTGAATACGTATACGTATTATTGTGTGGTGTGCGGTTTGGTGTGGTGTGTGGTTCTCCTTTGGTGTAGGCACCCGCCCAAGCGGCTACTGCCCATAACGGCTTTGTTAGTAAGCCAAAAGTCGGGCTTTTGCGCAGGCGCATGCGCAGACGCAGACGTTGACGTCAACTGCGCAGCCGATTACCGTTAGCGCCAGTCGCTCGAATGGGATGTGTATGGGTGTGGACTCCATTTGGTGACCGCTCTCCTCCGCACAAAGTTCTCAATGCTCTCTCGGGAAAATCACTATTTCCCTCTCCTTAACACTATTAAAAGCAAAAGTTTGCAATTAACAAAAAAAGGGGGGGGAAATTGAGGGAGGTTAAGGTGGCTAAGGGGCCTATATCAAATGTTGCTCTGTGGCTTTTGTATTTATGCAACATGACATATAACATGAAATATTAGCAATAAATTTGTTCAAATTTTTGCCCAGACAAAAAGCCATGTGGGCTGGCACTTGTTACAATTTAATCAAAAAGTAAAAAAAAAAAATAACCAAGAGAAAAACACCCGTATATTAAAAGATAAATAAAGTTTTGTTTTCGCCTTAGTGGGCTGGTTGCGATTGTGATGTGTTGAGATCGGGTCTGCAGATTAGATGATATACGAGTGTGATCTGCACGTGGTTGGCCATGCATCAGATTATTTTCAGTTAGTTAGGAGAAGTTGTAGGCTTTTTATGATTTTTTCAATATTTTCGATTAAAAGTTACTTCTTACCATATGTATTGACTTAAAATTTAAGCGTGGGAGTTAATTTATGCCAATGTTTGCTTGCCTTTAATCGATTTGCATGTTTAACATAGGTTTAACATTTATTGCTTATAAATTAATGTACCTTATTTTATTCAATTATTTTTCTTACAATAAATATCTATGGTAATGAAAGACCTGTAATGTGCTATTTATTACTTGAGTTCACTAATTCATGTTAAGAACATTGTTTTGCTTTATAATGGGTAAATATATTTCTGTTTGATTAGAAGGCAAACAATTAAACAAAAATTATTACATTTTTAAGTTTAGGTACCTTAGACAAGGTTTGTAATTAGTTTTATTTATATTAAATCGAATATCTCCTTTTTATTTTTAACAGGAATCATAAAAATGTGTAATTTTTTATTTTGCTTTGTTAATAAGGTTTAAGTACTAAAGAAAAATCAATTCCTATTTGTCTCACACCCGTAGACCCCTTCGATTTTCAATTCGAAGTCTGCTGGTTTCCATTTAATTAAAAGTTTTATGAGAACTAATAAGTAGTTAGTTTCCCCCAACGGCCCCCGTCGATTTTTCGTTCTCCGACTGACCGACAATAGGCAAATTGAATTAAGACTTGCCCCGCTCGGCGGTTCGTTGGCTGAAAATGTGGCTGCAAATGCAACTGCAACTGCAACTCCGGATCGGTGGCCATAACGATGGCTGGCGGCCAAGTCAGGGCTGATATCGTTTCTGCACAGCTGTGCGACTCGTTTGGGCGTGTTCGCCGGCGGTCGTGGTGGTCCCCTTTCCCTTCGGCATCCCCCTTCTACTTCAAAAAAATAAAAAATAAAAACTCGGTCTGCAACTGCAATTGTTGAAATTGGGTGTAACTGGGGATTCTGGGGGGTGGGGCTGCTCTATCAATGCCAAGTCAGCGGCTACTTTATAGACGCAATCTGTTATCTGGCCGGCGAACGCATCATGAGGCTGGAAAAATCTAACCTAGGAACTGAAATTATATAGAGAACACGACTGGAGCGACGCATAAATAAATTAGAAAGTCCACGACGACCTCTAAACTTTGTTGGGGCTCTCTTGCCGTATTATTGCATATTTTATGAACTGCAGCCACGGCAAATGCACAATTGCGAGCTTCGGAGCCAAGCGACCACGCCTGTAATTTAAATTAAATTTGTTTCGCTATATTAGGTGCCGCCGCATATACTCATATACTATGTATATAGTATAGGAATATCCGTAACTAGGCGTTGTTATGAATTTGTTTTTTTTTTTATTCCGATTTACTGACCGCTTCAATGATGAGTGGTTGTTGTAACACTGGAAGCAGAAATAAAATAAATGCATTTGCTATTTCCATTCGATTTTTTTCCGGCTTAGCTTGGCTTTGTTTTTCGGTTTTTCTAGATGTATTGCAATTTATTTATGTGGAAATGCTTCATTTTAATGGGCACTTGGACATGAAATCCGACAACGACAAATGATTTATATCATTTTGCGTAAAGTGCGAAATCTCACAGCTGATGTAATGCAAGCCGAATTGATTGGATCGGGTTTTGTTGGGGGAGTTTAGCCGGAAAGTGATCGCTCAAATGGGTTTTTTAGATCGGGGGAATGGGGAGGGCAGGCCACTCTATATGCAGTATTTAATGTGGGCGACCCTGTTGTCGGATCTAGACGGATGCAGGAACTTGACCACCAGTCCCAGTCAGAAATTAGCATAGAGAATGTGTTGACTGCTCGGCCCTATGACAATGAAAAATGGGATATGTTTAGGTGGACAGGGGTCAGTCATTCGGCTTGTTCGGTGGAAATTGTATCGTTGCTGAGGAGGATGTTAGAATCACTGAAAATGTCGGCTGATCTATATTTACCAGTCAACTCATTATTTATTAATAGGGATGTGGAATATCATTAAGGTTTTCAGAGAATGACTCTTATATTTTAGCAAGAAATTATGGAAATATTTTCTACAGAAAGATTTATTTGCAAAAAAACACATAAATGTTAACGAATCTAACGAATGAATCAAATGCCAATTAAAAATGATATTATATTAAAATCTATTTACATTGTAAGTTTTAAGACTAAACAAATAATTAGTTACCAATACAGTTCCATAGGCTACAACACACTAGAACATAGACAATATCAATCTCAATAATATTTATTCTCCCTCTAATTGACCAAAAGGTTTATCCACATGATTTGGCATAAAAGACCCGCAGAATGTAAGTCCAAATTTGCATAGAGAAATGAGGAAACCTTCATGTCGAATTTTCCACCCGACCATTTACTGGCCACGTTCATTAGACCTTCAGATCTCTTTTTTCCAATAACAGCCACATCACCGCAGTGCAGATCGGGAAAATAGAACTCTTAAGTGCGACCCAATTGCATGGAGAAGGCATCGGACGAAGAAGACTCCGATGCAGAGTCCATTTCCCATTTTCCTCTATTTTTTTTTGTGGCCAGATCAGGGCAATCAGTTGGGGGGAAAAGGGGAAAAGAGATCACCACGTAAATACATAGACACACACAAAAAGGAAAGCACAAATTGCCAATTCGATGCGATGCGATTTCAGGAATTTAGCATAGTTTGTGGCTTTCATTTGCATTCAATTTGGATTTGTTGTTGCTCTGGCTTGCATTTTATTGTCATTTTACGTTGTCTGGCTGCAACAACAACAACCAAGGCAACAGCAACGGCCACAAAGACAACAATAATCGACAACAATAATGGTAACAACAACACACGAATGCCACGCGCCTACTTATGTTTGCCATGTGGCATGTGGAGTGCAGCTATAGCCAAGATCCCGTTGCCCTCACACAGGCTGTAGCCCCCCTCTCCACTCTCCCCTCTCTCCACTCCCCATCCCTATCCCCATTCCCATCCCCATCCTTTTCCCGACCCAAAAGACGGATCCCCATCCACGAAGTTGCAATGCTGAAGTTGAGTTTTCTGCCTCGGCGTTGCCAGTTAAATTGCAAAACACCTTTGCAGCCACAGCTGAAGTTTTTTCGAATGGCTTGGTGGGTTCCAAAGGGGGGAGGTACAGTGAGCCAGGGGAAAAAAGATATAGGGGATCCGATGCGGGGGAATCTCCTCTCTGGGGCAGAAATTACACTGCAGCCTTACATATGAGATGCGGGGTATGGAATCGCTGCCTTTGCTGGTTTCTGTGGGCCTTTTGATCCGTTTACTTTGTTGTGGTTGTTGTGGGCCACATGGATAATGATAAGTGGGTGGATCGAAGAGTTACAGGTAAGCTAACCAATTTGGCGTAATAATTTATCGGCATAAGATGCATATATTTAATAATATTACCTTTCTGAACTTGTGTATATCAGAGCCTAAGTGTTTAATATGATTCAAATAATCAATTGACATTAAAGAAATTTATATTTTTGATACATACTTGTATTAATTTACTATAATTATACAAGTGGATGGATACAAGAGTAATTTTTCATTAGAAATAAATATCTAAGAATAATAATATGTATCAGAACCTACTAAACTAAAATTTGAAATTAAAGTCTTGAAGTATCTTTAATAATTATGTTGCATTTCGTATTTTTGAATTCCTGCCGGAGGTGTTTGAAGCTTATAGACCTCCTTATCTATAAAAAATTATTAAAAAAAAAATAAAATTCTATAAATTAAAAATTCCTTTTTCATAAGAATTAAAGATTTACAAAAAGTAATTCCTCAAGCCAACCATTACCAGTATGCATATGCCTAGATATTTCCACTCCTTTCCCTTCGCCTGAACCTGGCTCATTGTCATCATCATCGTTGTCTGTTGTTTTTGGCCTGGCCCGCGATTCGAGGCAACTGTCTTCCAGCCCCCAAGTCTGCAAGTCTTCCAGTCGCTGGCCGCAATCTCCGCGAGATCTCAACTGATAGAGCAATGATGTGTAGCCTGGATGTGGGGCTGGCAGCCCCAGATGGAGCTCCTCTATGGCCCCGGCCAATTCGCATACTCCAGTTTTGGTTTCTTTTATTTTTACTCTTTTCTTCGATCTCTGCCCGCTTTTGTCTTGAGCTGTGAGCTGTGAGCTGTAAGCGCGTTGCCATTTTTGGCGCTGGCAGACGTCCCGTCCACAAGGAGAGTGTGGCGTCTTGCCAGCCCAGGCACAACATGTTGGTGGAAATTTATGTCATCCCTTGTTGTCGTGTTGAATCTTACGATGACATTTCCAACATAATTTAGGCCCACGCACAGAGAGATCGCCGGAGAGAGAGTGGAGATTGGGATGGCAGCTGGGACTCGGAGTGGGGAAGAAATCTGGGGGGACATCCGCATCCTCATCCCAGCCATCATCCGCGTCATGAGCTTTCGGTAATGGGTGTTGAATGGCGGGGCATCTCCACAGACTGCTGATATCCATTATTATTTGGGGGATATGTTATGCATTTTATATGAAAAAGAAAGAATTGTAGAATAAAATACTTTTAAAGTATACGTTTTTTTTAACTGATTTCCGTTATTGATACCTTTGGGAAATGCTATCTTTACCCAGCATTATAAAATATTCCATAATGTGTAAACATTTAACTATTTTTAAACATTCAATTTTATATATTAAATAAAAATATATAATATGTACGATTTAGTTGTCAATGGACTGATTTATTTTAAATTGATTTATTTTAATTGTTCTTTATTACATTTAGTTCTCAGAGAACCTTGTAGTTTCCATCTCAAACCGAAAGTTAACTATGATACGACATTGGACAATTACAAAATCCAGTGCCATAAAAATAAAACTTAAATTAAATTGTATAAATGTCATCGGCAAATTATAGCTCCATGTGGTGGCGGGAGAAAATTGATTAAATGCAATTAAGCCATTTTAGACTTATGACAGCCAATAAAGATGTAAAGACATAAAGGAGCCCGACTAGCGGGTATCGTATAGCCCAAAAACTTGACTATTTCTCAGTCGCCTGTTGGTGTTGTCTCTTGTCTGCCGTTTGGCATTTTGGCAGCGTTGACGATGACACCAGCTCCAGCCTGAGTTCCAGCTACAACTCCAGATCCAGCTTCAGATCCAGCTTTAGCTCTGACATGGCGATAAATTTGTAGCGTGCGTGGATGGCTGCGGCTGAAGTCGGATGTCTGATGTCTGATCTCCAGGTGACGCTGAAGACGAGGCGTGGAGTCGTGTACAAATCGTTGGCATTGTAATTTAATGTATCAATTGCTTTGATTTGCCAATTTCAATGCTCGGCGAGTGCGTCGGAGGCGAAGAAGGCAACGAAAATGGCACGAGCAGAGCTGCAAAACGATTTGGTCTACACTCGAACTATTATAAAGTATTTATTAATATACAACAAAGAGAAATTAATTTATTTGTATATATTCTTCTATTTTAATGTGCCAAATAATCCCACTTTAAATAAATATTGCTTTAAATTGTTATCAATTTTAGTAATACCATCCCAACCAGTTTAATATCATCAATATCTAAAATACTAAGTACTAAAACTACTAATATTAAGTACTAAATTTAATTAATATTCGTTATTTTGATAATGAAAAAAAATTAATATCATTTAAATATTTTTTTCAAGTTTAACCAAAAGATTATTATATATTTGAATTGAAAATGTAAACATCTTGCATACCCACATTTCTTTTTGTTACGATTTTTACCATACTTATAAACTAACTATTATTTTTATTATAAATAATTATTCTGGAAAATGTATAACAATTATCAAATTACTAATTTAATGAGCACATGTATAATTTTCGGATTAACAACTCTTTCGTTCTATTTTGCTTGCATCTTTTAAAAGTCATTATAAACTTAAATAAGAAACTTATAGCCTCAAATTAGATTTATAAGTGGATGCGAGCACTATCCATTCATGCGAGCAATATACACTCATAAGTCTAATTGTATTCCATAAGTTTCTGATATTTGTTAAGCAAAAAAAAGTTCATTAATTAAATGTACCATTAAGCACAATAATCGTTAACAACAACTTTCCCATCTTCAGGATATTTTCGTCTCAATGCCTTAAAAATGTTTATGGACTTTGCGCGTTTTTGGGCAGTAAAATGTTTCGAGTGCAGTCGAAAAGCAGCACTTGAGGCTTGATTAGTGTGATTTAGTTACAGGCCGTGTGCCAGGCGCATGACACAAGCTCCAGCTCCTCAACTCCTCAGTTCCTCAGCACAGCTCCCAAACTATTAAACTACCAAACGGGCAGGCTAGCAAAACTGCAGACCCCGGACTCAGATACAGAGACAAATGCGGACGGAGCTGACTCGTCTGACTTACATTCAACATCCCGTTGAACGTTCGATGCCCCTCGGATGCCTCTTGTAGTTTGCACAATATTTGATTCCATCAGTGGCAGTCGTGGAAAAGGGGGCGGTGGGCGGTGGGCGGCGGTTGGGAATGGGCGCCCGAGGGGTGGCGGGCGTTTTACTGGGCCCACTGTGCACAATTTGCTACACGAAACTGTGCCAAACATCTGCGCCTTGAGTACCTTCGGCTGCTTTTCGCCGCTTTTTTTTTCCGCTGCCGATGCCGGAGTAGGAAATGAAAACATCTGCTGACTGATTGCCCCCTGGTCGCAGTTTTGCAGCCACAAAAACGCCAGGAAAGGAGGTTCATCCGCCGCATATCGAAGATTCAATGCACTCCCCAAGTGATCACCTTGGGAAATATTAGTTTAAGTATGTAAATGAAATGGCACAGGATTAGCCTATTTTGGGGGTGTAACTGCATGGTCTTTAACGCAAGCAAAATAAATCGAGTACCAGTTCAACGAAATTTAATGTATTAATTTAAATCATTTCTGTTTAAAAGTGACGTAATCACAGTTCTTTGATTTTCTATAAAAATAACCATAATTATTTTCTACACTTTTCATAAAAGTTTTTAATACAATACTGTGTAATCCATCAATATGCGATAAAAATAATGTCATAAAGCAAGATAATTAAAATCGATTGAACTCATGTTTAATATTTTGCTTTATGACATTTTTTTTTTATTTTAATCCATTCATTAAATTTTTAGCTTCATAATTTATTTAAGTAAGCTTACTAATGCTTCTTAATAAAAATAAAAATGCTTTTTATTAGAAATAAAAATGCTTTTTATTAGGAATAAAAAGAGCTGCTACTTAATTCCACAGCTAATTAGGCCACTAAGCGAGTCGACGTGCAGTAAGTGCATTCGAAAGCCAAAAGTCTGCCCAATCACTCAGCCAAGTTATGAACTACAGTTAGTCGGAGTTAGCCTGGCCGAGTGCCAGGCAATGTGGGTCTTCATGGATCAATGGGATACGCGTGATGTCCTTTGGCTAGATTCTGTTTGCTGCTCTGCGCTTTGCACGTCTTCCGTTTGCCCGATTTCGTTGGCCATAATTGTGCCATTAACGTGGCCGACTGCAGACTGCAGACTCCCTTATCCCTCCCCCACCATCCTTTTGCCGACCCTTTCGCCTAAGTCCCCCCTTATTGGCTTGTGTCTACATTTGCATCCGTTTAGGCAAGCATTTTTCCTGCCTTTCGAAAGTCGCATTTAACGGTCCCTCCTAATGTGCGCATTGATGCGCTTTTCCACCCACACTAAAAAATATTTGTTTACTTTAAAACTGGAATAGAATTCAATTTTACATGCGCCAAAAAAATATTTTTCATACATAATGTATCTTTCAATATCAAGACATTTTACAAAATACTTTTACAACATTTTGTGAAACTAACATTTTAAATAGAACATCATTTCTGCTGCTAAATGATTTTAAACTCTCTAAAGTTTTATCTACTTTCTAATTTTATATTGTCTTATTGACTATTTATACGTAAACATTTAAAATGTCTTTGTGAAAATGTATAAAATTGGTAATCTTTTCATTGAATAACTTTTGACTTATAAAATGTGGAGACTTTTTAATTTAGGACACATATTTTTCCAAGTGCCGGCACATTTGAGCGGAGGATACAGATTTTAGATTCGATCCGTTTTGGGGCGTGTAACTGGGGCGCAACAAAGGCCATTTGCGCAACTGGCACATAATCAACAGTTGCTTAGTCAGGGCGTTATGGATCGCGTTCCTCCGAATTTCCACATTTCGATCCAGGCCAATGCTCCGCAGCTTTATCCATGCTCGTTATCATAATGTGTTGGCTCATTTGGCTGGGCTGCCTCAGATCCAACGGATACTGGGGGATATACCCGATGAGGTGGGTGGATCCCAGTGCATCGGGAGCTGGCGACTCTGTAATCAGCGAGGTGTGAGTGACCTGGATAAGGTTGGTCAGTGGCGGGAGATGGGGAAATTGCTGGGCCAGCGAACCAAAGAGAATGTTGGAAAATACTTCGGCAAAAAGCTACTTGATCCTCTCATATTAAAAAGCATTTCTTGAAGCCATAAACGGTTAGAAAGGTTGAAACTAGTGGAAACCACTTGCAATGCCCGATGGGCGGTTGGATGGCATTCCTTGACCTCGCTGATTTCTTTTGGGTGGCGATCTGGCTTTTGGTGGCGGCAAACGAAAGAGGAACAAAAGAAAGAAGTCACTTTATTGCCAGCAATTAGTGTTAAGTGCATTCGGTATGCGATTTCAATTACAGTTACCTTTCTTAAAATAGTAGTTTTACTATTAGTTATTAGCTTTAATTTTATCTTAAGGGAAAGCCTGTTTTAAAGGCTTCTTTAAAGTCTTTGCATTAATGTCTACCCAAACTAAAATTGTCCCTAAAATTTCAGAAGCAAAATTAAAATATTTAAAAAAATACAGGAGCGGATCGCATACGTGCGATTTCTCGGTTTTTTTGCGATTTTTCCTAATTGGCGGGAAAGACCGGAAACTAATTAAAAGGCCTAATTTGATTCTCAAAAAATCAGCATTCAAATTTTTATTTTAACCTTTATCCAATTTATTTCCAAGTTTCCGATGTGTTGTTAAAAGGTGACCCACAACTGGACTTCCGAACTCCACAACTTTATCAAATTGTATCCGATTTGAAAGTGGCATATATCTTTACTTAAATAAATTCATATATTAAGATTTTATTGATATGTATTATATTATTATATTTTTTTATATTTTATATTTTTCGCTTTTTCTCTTATAACATGTTATATTTATTACCTTCATCTTTCGTCCAAACTTCTTGCACAGGCCTAGTCCAACTTAAATGACCTACTTGACCAGACAATGTTTCCTTGAAAGTGCATGGAATTCACTAATGACCCCTACCATATTCCAACCTCGATAATTGGCCAACATGTTGCCCAAGAATTTGTTCATCTACTCGAGTTGCCCCACTGCAAATTATGCCTTCTTCAATTAACGCCCGGAGATCAATTTTCGGTCGCAGACTGTGACCAAATAACCGACTAATGCGCCCCGTCTAGATTCTTTCTGGTCGAGATCAGGGCGGGGCACTGGATGTGAAACCAATTACCAATTATCTACTGTTTTCCACACAAATTTAACATAATTTGGCCAGTTTTGCGTTCAAATTTGTGGCACAATTTGTGGAAGTTGGCTGTGGTCAGGGCCAACAAACGGCACCACGGCCAAAAAGTGAGGGGTGGGCAGGAGGACGGGGAGTTGACTCCGGCTGACTCCAATTGTGGCCGAAGATTATTATTTTGGCTACCGACTACCGACTGCCAGGCGTATTTCGCATAATCGAAAGTGACCGAACCGCAGCTATTTGACTGATCTTTTGTATGCCACTCGGGTAACGGTCGATCGTTGGTTATGCACAGGTTGAAAAATATTACAAAAATGAATATCAAAAAAAATCACCAAAAAAAAAGGCTTTGGCAAAAAATGATTGATGCCAATGGCGAGCGCCCCGGCTAATACAATTTAAAATTCAGTTAAAAACAAAAGAGCAAACAGAAACGAACGAAATACGGATTGGAAAAAAATATAAAATACAAAAAATGAAAAGTATTCATGGATAGATCGCATAGTTTTAACCGCATTTCGCCGAAGGCGTAACACACTCTAAACCGGAAGGGTAATTAACTCGCCTTGCCGATCACGCCTTTGCATTCAGATCGAAGTTTGGAGATGGAGATGGAGATCGGAGCCGAGATGGATGGATGGATGGATGACTTGGGTTGGTTGCCCAGATGGATGGTCGGGTATATTAAAAAGCTATAAGTTTCGGGTTTCGTTTCGTTTTGGTCTCTTTCTCGATCTATTTTTTATTTTTGCTCTGCGCCAATGATTAATAATCGGTAGAGTTGGTTTATAGGCAAATGCGTTCACAATTATGTTTTGGGTCTGCGGCCAGGATTGATGGGTGTATAAAGTCTTCTTTTATGCGGTAATTGAGTGTAGATGAACCAACCTCTTTTTGAATGGCTTTATTATGCCCACAAAATTTGGTTTTGGCTTGTGCGGTTTTTCCTGATCTCGATTTTAGAAATAAATTAGATGGCGCACTGGAAAATTTAACTAATAAATGCTGTATAGGCCTGGCAAAGTTCGAAAAGAATTAAAAGCACTATCAACATGTTTGCCCCAGTTTTCATAGATCGTAATTGTCCATTCCAATAAAATTCATTACGTTAATGCGGTTGTTTCTTTTATTGATTTTTCATGTTTCATAACGATCTTTTCTGGTTTTCCATATATATAATAATAATAATATAATTAAACGTTAAGTAAATGTTATAAAATTGATTTTGTTTTCTTATTTTGTGTTGAGAATTGCAATAATTAGCTCTATAAATATGTTAGACTTACGGCATACGTTATAAATCGATTTACACATATAGATTTATGTATATATATAAAGCCTATACACGTACAATAATCAAAATATCTATATATATATGTATATAATCTACAGAGTTCCAAAGTAGTTGAAATCGACTCACAAAGTTAAGACTTTCATATGTCTATGTACAGATGTTTAAATTAGCTACACTTTTAAGGTGGTTTTAGAGTGGTTTTAAGTATAGTATATAGTTTATAATGTTTTCCCTTTAAATTGTATTTATTTGTTTTTCTTTGTTGTAGTTTAAGTTTTGATGCTTCACCGTCTTTTTCCATTGATTGCATAGCTAATGTTTAGAGTTGGTTTAGTACAAGTTGTGTGGAAATGGTAACTACTTAAAAATAGGTTTCCCTCTCGGAGGCACGCTTAAGTAAGATTTAAAGTAAGATTTTCATTTAACAACAAGGAAATTGTCTGTTATTCTGTTTCTCGGTTATTAAGAGCTTATTGTTATGGCCTTGGGATTGTTGTTATTGTTGCTGCCGCCGCTGCTGCTGTTGTTGTTGCTGATGTTGCTGCTGTTGTTGTTGTTGATGTTGCCAGTGTCCTTTTCGAGGTTCAAGGACTGATCATCGCTATTGGGATAGTCCTCGGTATCGCTCTCCTTGCCACCCAAACTGTTGGGTGTGTAGACGCGATTCATAAAGGTGCGTATCTCTTCGAAGTACTCCTCCCGTTCGGCATTGCCAGCGGAACTGGGTGAATCCCTGAAATTGTTGCCCTCCAATCCGTGCTTCTTCACATGTCGATCGAGATTCGTCTGTTGGCCAAACTTTTTGTCGCACATTTCGCAGCCAAAGGGACGCTCCTTTTTGTGGATATTCCTCACGTGGCGCTGCAGATTCGAGGATATGCTAAATGCCCGATCGCAGTATTTGCAGGGGTACGGCTGCTCGCCCGTGTGCGTCCTCAGATGCCTCGTCAGGTTGGCCGATCTGGGGAACACCTTGTTGCAGTACGTGCAGGAGTAACGAGTCTTGAGTCCGCTGACCGTTGGGATTTTCCCGGGCGGAGGCGGCCGCTTAATGGCGAGCCCTCCGCCCGTTTGCAATAAAAAAGGAAGCTGATTTAAATAAAAGTCATCCAGTATTGTGTGGGGTTCGCGATTCTTTCTCTGGAACTCGGTTAAGTCGGCCCGAATGAACCCCATCGGTCGCGACACTGCCGTTGCTGCTGCCGCTGCTACAACCGCTGTTGCAGCCGCTGTTGCTGACAACGTCTCAGTTACCGCTCCGCCCTCGGACATGCTGCTCAGCTCACCGGCCGCACTTGTGGGCGGGGACGGCGAGGGGGTGAGATCCGGCGAGGCGGTGGGCGTGGACTTGTGCGAGTTCGAGGACTCCGTCGAACTGTGCGATTTGCGCACTTTCGGCGCGGGCGGTCCCCCTTCGATATCGAACTCCAGGATTCTGGGTAAAAAGATGGCGTTCTGCGCTGAAGCAGCGTAAAGAGAGGAGGTGGGTGAACCCAAGCGCTTGCGACATATGGAAAGGTCCAGCGGTGCATCGGCTGCAGATGGTGTATCTGATGGCGGTGGAGTGCTCACGATGTCGATGGATTTCTGGAGATTGAGAAAAAAGGAGATATATAAATTAGCATATTATTGATTAACATTTTACAAATTATCAAACCCTAAGTAATGAGAAACAAATGGCTTAGATTTGAAGAAAATGAAACGGCAATTATTTCATTTTGATAAAAAAATTGAGGTTAGTAATTGAGGTGAGTAATTAATTTGTTTTTAAGCCAAACGTAAGATCATTTGAAGTGTATCAAAACAATATGTCTAAAGATCCCTTTCTCTTTAGATATTTTTGACTTACCCTATCATCTTCTGCCTGCTGTTGCTCGGGACTACTTCCTCTTTCGGCATCACGCATTATCTCCTTCTGCTCCTCCGACTTGATCCCATTTTTGACCTCATCTGGCTTTAATTTAATGCCAAAGGAATTGCGACTCTCGTCGTCTTCGCCTTCGGAGACATGCAGGAATGGCTCCCTCTTGAGTTTCTTCGCTGAGTTGTAGACCAACTCTTCATCCTTTTCTTTGTTTAACGACTCTAGAGCTGGCGAATTACTTTTCAGAAAGCCAAATGGTAATTTCTGATCAAAGGCGGAATTCGGAGAAGTAATCTCGGGTGCGACGCAGCCCATGTCCATGGGTGTTTTTGAGAAGAACATGGGAAAGTTCGGATTATGCAGCGCATTTTGTGGTAGGAAGTTGGGAAATCCGTATGAAAATCCGGGAAAGAACGGCGGTGCATGGCGGAACATTAGGAAGGGATTCGGTGGCGTCGACATGGCGGCGGCAACAGCAGCTGCGGGCGAGGATTCCGAAGGTTGCTTTACTGGCGTTGCAGAGGTGGATGTAACAGTTGCCGTCAGATGTTGCTGAATCTCCTGAGCAATCTGATGCTGATGCGGATGCGGATGCGGATGCTGATGCGGGTGGTGGCGATTGATGTGCTGGTTCCGAAACACCGGACCCGTCGAGTCACAGAACTTTTTGTGCTTAGTTAGGGAGGTCGTTGTGCTGAAGCTCTGGTTGCACTTGTCGCACTTGATCTGATTCCGGCAGGTGGCGTGCATCCGCTTGTGCCGACACAGGTTCGAGAATTGCGTATACGCCTTGTGGCACACCTCGCAGGGGAAGGGCTTCACGGAACTGTGGATGTGCTGGTGCTGCTTCAACCCAGACGACGTTCCGAACGTTTTCCCGCACTCCGGACACGGATGACAGCGAGCTCCGACGTGGTTGGCGCGAATATGTTGCTGTAATAACGAGGGGTCACGGTATACCTGCAAAATACAGATCACAGAGCAGAGCAAACGGTGTGAGTTGCGATTGGTTGTTGGAGGTGAAATAAAAAAATATGTACACAGCTAAAAAATACTACAACTAATTGTCAGAAATACAAAAATCAAAACAACAAAACAAACGTATTTATTTGGAACTGAGTGAATGAATGGTCTTAAAGTTTTCCTTAGTGTTTTCTTAGGATAAAAGTGTTAAGTACTCAACATTTTTTAATTTATACTATATACTATAAATTTAACCCTTTAATTGTTCATCTGAAGTTTTACTCATTTGATTTAGAAATATTCAAATATCTACCAAAATGTGTTTTCTTTCTCTGCATAAAATTTGGAGCTGGTTGGGTGATCTGGTTCCAAAACCAAATGAAACGAAACTGAAATTAATCAATCATCTGGTGGTGCTGCTGTTGCTGCTTTTGCCGCATAAACGGATCTTTTTTGGAGCTAGACAATGGCCGACGCTCTCCAAGATTACGCAAAGGTAACCAGAGCAGCAACAGCGATTGGCAACAACATCATCTCCACCCACTGGCAGCAGCCAAACACCTTCGTCAATTATTAACATCAATTGCTACAATTGTCATTGCCTGGCTCGAATCATCTATCACCCCCTAAATATCCCCCAATGGAGATCAGGGCTGGAAAAGAAACCCGCGACTTGGCCCTCAATAATGAAGGGAAAAGGGAGCATAATAGCCTGAAAGAGTGATCTTGAATTGAAAAAGGCTACTTGGCAAGCATGATGAACAGAAGTGATCTAAAAAGTTTTTATACTATCATATAGTTTTCAGCAGAATATTATTAAATAAATATTGTAATTTTAAAAAACGCTGTTTGTAAAATTCGGAGGTACAAATTAACTTTTAAGTGGCATAGGTAAACTAATCTAGTTAAAGATAATTGTATTCTTTAACATATAAACAAGTAAATAACTAAATTTTCCTATTTATAGTGTATATGTTGATCTTAATAAAATAAAAAGATACTGTTTTTTTTACCTAAGACTGTGACAAATACTGCGACCAGCCCTAAACCAAAAATACTCGAGCTCAAGCTCGCACTTTTCGTTTTTCGGCGGGGCGAAGGCAATGACAGATCGCGCTTGGGAAGAGGATAAAGGGGACGTGGTACGGCGGGGTGATGGATGGGGTAGGGGGAATCCAGCCTGGCATCCAGTTTTGTGTACCCACTTCAAACTTGATTTCGGTCAGCCGTTTCGACTCCCCCGTCGCCTTTTTACGATACTGTTATGCCTAATCATGCTGTCATAATGCGCTACGAATTCATATCAAACGATGATCGAGGCAGCCTTTTTTGTCTATCTCTATGAGCCACACAAAAGCTGGAAAATCAGGGGGATATGGTGGGGATATGGCGGGGATAGGAAGGCAGGGGGATTCAGGGAAGGCAGAGAGAGAGGCGACATACAAGAATAGCTCGTGCTATAACTACATCAAATGGATTAGATTCAACTACTCTCCAAAAAGGCGAAAAACGCCACAAAAGACAACGACAACAACTACAAAAAGAAATATATATATATATATAAATATAACGACAACGACGATCATGGTGTTACAGCAATAACAACAACCACTGGGAAAATAACACTATCAAAACAGTAAAAAAAAAATACATAATAAATTGGATTTGTATATATCCACATAAAATTTTTGAGTTTTCTGTACGAAATTTTTATAAATTTAGTATCATGACTAAAAACAAAATTGTTTTCAAGATCCTTATTTTTTTATTTTTAGTAAGGGCATAATATATTTTTTTCTGTGCATTGAAAGATGAAAAGCAGTCGCAGCTTCGGTGGGTTGAGTGTAGGTGTTTTGGCATTCGGTGGTGCAGAAGTAAAGAAGTGGAGAAGCGGTGCAGAGTCTCCGACGAGATCTCTGTTTTTCTGTGGAATGTGGCTTGGGTGGGGGGTATTATCAAGGAGGTGGACAGGGGCGGCCGGGGTGAGGGAGGGACTGTAAGCCAAGATCTAGGAGCGTACGTGGGGTCAGCCAAGGCATCAGTGCCTGTGGGTCCATGGCCCGAAGATGAGATCAGACTCTGGTAGCCTAATGGAGTTGAAACTTCTGGTTAAAGTTACAGAGAAATAAACTAAGAATGCTTGAGTTTTAGATGAAGATTAAGGCGTATTCACACATTTACTAGGATTTAAATTTAATTAAAATTAAAGAAGCTAATTCAGAAAGGAGTTTCATTTTGCTTCTTATAGTATCAAAACAGCTATGGAAAAAGTATTTTTTAGTATAAACTTCATTGAAAGTATATATTACAATTGTAAACATTTTTTGCCTTAGGTTTTATACGCTTTAAATATTTTCCGTAAAAATTCGGACTTTATAGAATTGAATGAGGTTCACAAAAGTTTTGTTATAAGCTCCGTAGCTGACAAAATAAAAGAATTTAACATTATATAGAATATAAAAGATAACTCCAAACATTCCTGTGCTACTTCGAAACCCCGTGATTTAACCCCCAACGACTTCACAGTTATCCGCCCCCCTTAACACCATTGTGCACTCAACTGCCTCATCACGGATTCCAAGCTAAGCCCTCGAACAAAGCCTTGTAAGATCCGTGGCAAATCCCTTTGGAAACGCTTTAAGCCGGCTGCTTAAAACAAAAAAAGCTGACAGCTGCAGAGCCCGCTCTTTTTTTGGGCCTGTCAGAGGGCCTACTCTTACCCGAAAAGCTCGGACTCCAGCGAAAGTCTGGCCCAAAAGATCGATCATCATTTGTTTTGGGCCGAGTGGCTCCCGTTTAGGGATGGGTTTTTTTCTTCTTTTTTTTTTTATAAGTTTGGGAGATCAGAGAATTGAGAGTTGGGGAACCACAATGCGTGCTACTTACATGCCACCGAAACAATTACAGAGCGCTAAGTAAACCAACTGTAATGCTGGGCAGACATTGAAATACCGTTCGATTTGGAAATGGAAATGAAAATGGGGAAAAGGGAAAAAGCCAAGAGAAAAGGCCTGGCTGCGACCACAAGATCGTAATCAACATGCCATTAAAACATCTTTGGAAGATGTCGAAGTCGCAGCGCGATGACAATGACGCATGAAACGAATCGTTCGATGGATGGATGATTTTCGATGGCTAGATGGATGGATGGATGGTATGGTACTCCAAGCCCTTTTGATTTCGCTTTGGCATTCAAATGCAGCCAAAGCCAGCGAAGATGAACTGAACAAAAAAGGCGGGTTAAGGCGGGGGGCTGCGACAGGGTTTCTTCATTACGGGTCGCTTAAGTGTTTCTGCTTTGGATGAGTACACGCCCTGATTTCAGCTATTGCAAGTAAGCCGCTCAGCGCGTGCTCAATCTACGATAGGATGAGGAGATTGGGGGGCTACAGTCTTAAAAGCCAAGTTAGCAGCCCGCGGCTATTGATCCGCTTGAAATCAAAAGTCTTTTTATGTTGCCAAGCCACCAGAGCACCACGAGCCGATACAATAATTAATGACGGCGTAACTTTTCGGCCGATCGAAGGTTGTCGGCAACAGAAGCTAAGCCTGGATGCTCTCTCTTTATCTGTATTGCACTTATAGTCGTAGATATTGGGTCTAACTTTTTATGTTACGTTTTTTAAAGCCCATTAGGGATATGGTTAATATCAAAGCACTGCTTATAGTTTTAATACAGATATAATTTTAAGTTTTGACTTTCTGCAACCAATATTCCTTGTTAAATTAAAATAATATTTCGTATTGTATCTTTTTGAGCCAATTACTTCTATTGTGGTAACTACAAAACTTTTTATTTTGTTGCCTACTATTTTAATTGATGTTTTGAAAAATACTTTAATTATACATTTAATTGAGTCAGGAAGCGAAAGCCACATTAGGTTTTAAGCAAATAAAATGTGTCTTACAAAAGCAAGCGATTTAAGTTTTTCCTTTCCTAATAATGATAATACTGTTGAAAGATCTACTATTTTAGATTAAATTATATATTTAGTAAAGCTTACCAGGGTACAATTTTCGCAGGAAAATCTCCGTTCACTATTGTGTGAGATGCCTTCGTGTTTGATGAGCAAAAGTCGATGGCAGAACTGCAATGGGCATTTCTTGCAGGCGAATTCGTCCTGCTTGTAATGATGAGCCCCCACCAGATGATCGTCCAAACTGGAAGGGGAAAATCCAAAAATGCAATCGTAAGTCAAGGAAAATTTCAGGTTACTTAGGCTCTGGTGGGTTAGTGCTCCTTTCCCGCCCTTATCTGACTGGCTGTCATCGCAAGTGAAATTAGCATTGTGACATTTTCGTGGGGCTCTCCGCCAAATCGCCGCGGTTCAATCAAAGTCATGTGCGCCAGTTCACACGCCTTTGTTTGCCGACCACCTGGGATAACGCCCCCTGCGGAAAATCCCTCCCTCCTTTCTGAACGGGCGTCAATTAGTCAAATGATGTTCAATATTTAATATGCGCGGCCACTTGATAAGCGATCTCTCTTTCCCCCAAAAAAAAAAAGAAAAACAGCTGCGGCCAATGGGCAAAGGCGTCCTTGATGGAGGAGTAGAAGTAGAATTGTGGCCAAAAGTGGTGCGTGGTGGTGCGATGCTTATCGTCTTGTACGTGGGTGGAGTAAAATCAGGCAAAAAAAAATATATAGCAAAGCGATGTCGACAAGAGGCGGCAACGTTTTCATTTTTCTTTGTTTTGTCATCGTCATGGAAGAGTTGATAGTTCCAAGCCCCCCAGTTCTCCCCCCTCTTTCACTTCCTTCACCTGAAGTGTGGGCGTTTGTTTGGCTTACAGTCCATGCATGTTCAACATCAGATAAATGGCAAAAAAAAAGGAAAAATAGAGAGACAGCCCGGACACGCAGACATTGCTCACATAGCTTCCCTTCCATCGAGAGCTCCTCATGTAAAATTCAATAAATCACCGGCACTGATAAGTGAACCCCAGGGGAGGTTGTGGCACCCACCACCCACCCACTCCAGTAACGGTAAACATACTGTACTATATAGACATATAAAACTGCTCCACATCTCGGTCCAAACATCAAATCAAAGCTCGCTTTTAGCACTTCAACTTAAATATATGGGTATCTATGATTATAGCCGATGTGTGTATATATATATATATATGGGGGGATATAGAAATGTCATTTGCGTGTTGCCTCCAATTGTTGCTTTTGCTTTTGTGGCTGCTTGTGGGTCATTTATTCATTACAACGCAAAACATTTGTAAATATTGGGACAAAACTTTTGCATTAACCACTTGTGTGGGAGGATGATGGTCATGTTTATTTTTCAAGAGGGAAAACTAAATGGCCTGATTGATGATCAGTAACGGGGTATTTAAGGGAAAGCTGACAAATGCAGATCTAGATACACATTTAGGTTTTTTTTTATCAATTGTTTTTGATTTTGTGTATAAGAAAATCCGAAACAAAGATTTTCCTGTTTTTTTTTAATAACAGCTCTAACCAATGACTACCGAAAGTCCAAGTCGTAAAATCAAAACAAACTTTAAAAAAACTAAAACCCAAAATCGAAATGTCGAGTCGATGCAGGAGGCATTAAGGCTCAGTTAACACCTACAGATTGCACATTTGCTGCCATAAAAACCCAATCATGGAGCGGGCCAACACCAAACCGAAATATAGTAAACTTCAGTTGGCCAAAGCGAACCGAAAGCCAGTCAAATCAAGACCAAGACCAAGACGATTTCAATTCAATTCATTTCAAAGCTCGGAGCTTACTCTCACTTTCGGTCGAGCGCCTCTTGGATGTTTTAATGGCACTTTTATTGGCCGCACTATTATCGCCATCAACTTTTAATTAAGATCTCCGCCGGAGCTCGGCATTAGACCGCATATCCACTTAGATCCAAAGCATTTAGCAACATTTGCGGATACTTTGTATATCGTTCGGATTTCTTTTTCAACTTCTACACAGATTTTATTCGCTGCGCACCCATAATTCTTTTGGGTAAGTTGGAAGCTAATTGGGGGCTTGTTTTTTGTTTGGCTGAAGCAATTTGATTTAGATTATTGTCGATGCTGCTCTTAAATGCCAAAGCAATTTCAGATGCAGACATTCTCCTACGCGAAAAACAGGAGTTGAACCACTGGAGGCGTTCTCCCCGGGGGTCTGATTAATGGCAGTCAAGTTGGCCAGTAGTACTTACAGTTCTAAATCCGGATAGACTTTATCACAGACCTCGCAGCGGATATCGAATTTGGTTTGGTCGTCTGTGTAATCTATATCTCCTTTCTTATCTTTGGAGAATTCGTCACCACTGTACAAAGAACCTGGAAAAGACAGAGAAGAATTGATTAGATTAAAATCAAACAATTGTTCAAATTATTGACCTATGATCATTTGTTAAATTTAAAAGATATATATTAATCACAGATAGGCAGGTGACAACATCAGACATTAGCTTTATTTTTTTGTAATCAATAAAAAATTACGAAAATAAATTTTTAATCATTTTTGTAAATAATTTATAAAAACTATGTCAGTGCAATTAAGTTTTTAAGGAATTTGGGAATACAAATCACAGAAAAAGGATATAAATTGTATAGGTGATCTTTATGAAAATGTTTGTTCCTAAACTTTAGAGCACTTCACAATCACTCACAAAGAGGAGGCAATCTTCAACTTAGAATTTCACTATTTGTCCTTTCGATCCTTAAGTTATCACTTGGACTGGTCACTTGGCACACAACCGTTCGGCTTCGCGTTTGATGAACAAGTGTGTCGTTCGCGGAGCATAATGCCGACGAGCTAATGTTTTGTTTGCCCGCTAACAATCTGCGGCAGGTCCTTTTTTTCTGGCCAGGACGCACTGACATATGACCAACACACACTATCGCACACACACTCACACAGGGGTAAACACGCAAACACTTAACACAAAATTGGTAGCGGAGACGAAATCGTGTGCACTCATATATGGCACTCGCATAGCTTGACGTTGAATAGATAATTGTCCCAAATGAAAGTAAGGTAAAGGCAAGACACCCCTACCCACCCCACCGCCTCTAGAGCTAAAACCTCACCCCTCTCTTAACTTGGCCAACTCCCGACGAGTGCCAAGTGCACAGATGCAGTGAGAAAAAAACGTATGGTTTTTTTCTTATTTATTGAATGAGCTGTTTTAACAGACTTAAATGAAATTTAAATTAAATAAAATGTTGTACGTAAAGTTTAATATATTGGAAGGACTTCTTTGTGTCACACAAATGTGACTTACTTTCAAACTAATTTTTTCTTTAAATTAAAATGATAATGGAATTTTTAGCACGCAGTTAAACACAGACAAAAATTATACTAAATATAACCCAACTTGAAACGTAAATTTTGAGTGTTTAAAAAAAGGTATTTATCAAGGAGTTATGAAAATTATACTCTGTTTATTTCTCTCTGCACCTTTAAACAATTCCTAGGGGAAATGAGTGTTGAATATGAGCAGAGAGGTTGAGGAGAAAAGCTGAGGTGCTCTAGGGGGTGACTGGGGGAGAGGTGAGGGTGTTGTGCTAGGACTAGTTAGCAGGGGTGGTGGGCAGTGGACAACCACCAGGTGACACTAGCATAAGCACACATGCCCACAGAGAGCAGCTAAGGGATGATGGCGATGACCAGAGATTATGCATGCAAGCACATCCGAAGGGTCAGCAGTCAACCCCTCAACCCGTCAACCTCTGCCACCCTGAGTACCCTGTACCCCCCTCTCCGTGCGGTTCCATTGGACTGATTTCGTTTGAAAAGTCATATAGATATGGCACCTTACCAGGTTTCGCTGGTTTTGGCCTCTAAACAGGTGTTGCCTCTCAAGGCAGCCCACCCCCTCCGCTCGAGGGGTGGTTCCTAAGCACCACCGCCACCACCCCCTCCTCTCTAAATGTACTCCGCACAGTGGTAATTGCTGTTTGGGTCAAAAGTTAATTTTCAGCGTGTGCAATATGGCCGCAAAGGGCAGCGAAGATTCCCACGTCAAGAGTTTCTCCTTGTGGGCTGCACTTGAACTTTGGCTTGAGTTTTTTTTGTTTTTAATTTTTTGGGTGGGCAAGCGTGGGATAGTAGGAGGGTAGGATCTGTTTCTAGGGGGTGAAGATGGCACATAGGAGCCGAAGTGGGAGTGGGTTGACATATGGTGTACTAGCCGCATGGGAGGGTAGGTGGTGTAGGTTCCTTGAGCCTGAGAATGCTTGGGAAAACGTAAGTTGGGTGGGTTGCTCTAAGTAGGGAGAATTCCTGGGAAATAAGTTTTCAGATGGTATAGGCAGCTGGTCTAAGGAGTAATTAAAAAAGATAAAGAAAAATACAATGTTTTAAAATAATGGTTTTAAAACAATAATATCTCGAAAACGTTTAACTAACGAAAATAATGACCTTTTTATTTTATAAGAATTGTTAAATAATCAATTTAAATTAAAGCCTATTCTTATTAAGCTATACTGCATACAGGTATATCTAGAATGTCAGAAACAAAGTATATACTTATATTAACTCTTTTATTCCTCCAGGCAATTAATCAAACACCCAGTGATTTATTAGCAACATCAAAAACTTGCTGCCTGAATACCCATTGATTTCTTATCATTTAGCCATTGCCCAGCCCCCTTGTCAGCATCTCCCCCAAATCCTGCACAATCCTTTCACGCCTTTCACCAGATCTCTCTCTGCAATTCTCTTCCAGCAGCTGGATTCCCCTTTCATCTGACAGATTGATACACTCGCCCAATGCAGAACTGACAATTCAATAGATCCATTGTAAGGCTTCAGGATGTGGATTATACAGAGGGGATGCCGAAGGGGGCGGGCCAAAACTCTTTGACATGCCAATTACATATCACGGAATCTGCTGCTGGCTGCCAAAAGACACCGGCTGACCCTGAATCGGAGGCTGTATCGCGCTAAACGGAAGCCGAAACTGTTGACAAATGATTGATTGAATTATTTACACCTTACAACTTGCTCAAACAGAATACCAAACAAAAAATCAAAGTTAGATCCGCCTGCTAATCGATTTGGCAGCAGCAGAAATAAAAAAAAAACAACAGAAAAAGGGTTAGGTGGCACTCCTAATGATGCCCAAATTGACACCCGATGATCATTTAGCCGAAGACGCGACACGAGCCTTCTATTTAATTTTATTTTTTCCCATTCGATTTTTATTTTCAGCTCATTAATCATCCATCAGCTTTGCCGGCGACAAAGTGTCAATCCGCGCACGTCTGTGTGTTTTCCGTATCTGAGAGTTAGTTAGGATCTCGTTTATGGGCTTGGTCTATTCTATGTGGCATGTGCTCTGCCAGTCGCCAGTTGGCGATACGAATGTATCTAAATGTGCTTCGTGTATAGTTTGTTCCATTGTTTGATTGGTCGATTGAAGAGTTGCCGCGATTTAAGCCGAAAGCCATCTCAAAAGTGTCTTGGTTTCGTTTATTTTTGGGGAATGGTTTCGGTATTGTTTTTTTTTTTGAGGGAGGGATGGAGTCAAGGTGAAGGGAGTTCGCTTTGAGTTGACAACATTGTGGGTTGGTTCTCTGTAGAGTGATTTAAGGAATGGCTTGATACAATTGAACAATTGTTCAATAGTTTGGATATTAGCAAATACTACTGTTGGACTTCAAATTCGGTTTAAATTTAAATGGCTTGATTAAGAATCAATAAAATTTAAGATTTAAAAAATATAAATTCAGTTTTACTAATGAATACTTTCCTGTAAAAAAATATTTCGAAATTTTTAGAAGCAAATTATTTTAAAAAGTCTTTTAATTTGTTAAAAATGAAGCAAGTAAACAATTTGGAATCCAACTTTTAAAAAACTTTCCCATGCTATTAATGGCACCCCTTGACATTTGCATTTTCCTTACTGAAAATTCTCGAAAATGAAAATTCCCAGCCCAAACACTCATTAAATATTCCTCGACAAAAGTAACGGTCGAAACTTGGAACTCCCCCTGCTGAAAATCCAGCGATCTTTCGCTACCGTTTCAACCACACTTTCGATCGCTCCTTGCCACCTTTTTCCTTCCGGAAACCTTGATCGCGTTGCCACCCCCGTGCTGCACTGGTGACATTCGCTGGCATATCCTTGGACGCAGGACATCTGGGCCTTGTCTTCTGCCCGACCAACGACTAGAGGAAATTTTCCTGCTTAGCAGAGCGTGAATTGCGAGAAAAGTTGCTCGAAAATACGTTATAAACAATATGTTAAAAAGCCAAGTCACAGGTGTCCTTTTTTTTGTATGGGAAAGCGGGTTGAATATTAAGCTTGGAAAAAGGACTTGTACGAAAACTTTGACAGCTTGGCTTTGATTGAAAAATTAAAAAATAAATGCGAGACCATTGTAAGGCAACTATGATCCGGCAGATAAGCATATGGAATTAACCATTATATTCATTACATATTCAAATTTAAAGCCGTCTCGTCAGCGAAAACATTTCCGTGGAGATTTTAATTTGTGATAATCAGAAAAAAGAGTGTGAAACGCCAAATGAGCTGTCCATAAATCCCACATGTTTATAATCAAACACGCCCCGGCTTCCCATTTTCGAGGGACTCGAGGGATGCAGGATTAGGCTTAAATTGAGCGTGTGCCATTTTGACTGTCAGCAACATATACGTCGTATACACCATATATATCGCTGACACAATCTCGGACCCTTTGTTTGCTGATGGATCTCTAATGAAATTATCAAACATTTTAATAACAAATGAAAACATGTGCGGTTGCCGGAATATTGCATGGGCGCATGCGCAGCGCACAAATTGATCGCATTTAGGGGAGGCAAAAGGGTGCTTCTCTGACATCACAGGAGGGATGTCCTATTCTGTGAGCCCTCATAAGCTGTTCCTGTGCCTTTTTTTCCTGTTCCCGAGATTGTATCACATCGCTCGTGCCAGGAACTCTGTCACGGGCATTGCCACCGGATTCTGGATTTTCGATTCTGTATCCCCGATTCTGGCCTGACCCACAGTGGTTGCGTTGTGCATTAATTGCCTGGCAACACAGCTGCACTTATTAGCCACACCAGCATGGACACAACTCACACATTATATTCATTTTTGATGTCAAATCAAGATGGAATTGAACAATTTTGTGTCAGGGGTCCTCCTGGTAGCCATGCATTGGGATGGGGAATCATATCTTAATTACTATATTCTATGCTTTGTAGTATTTCAACTTATCAAAGTCGTCATATTATAACTATTGTTCGTTTCAATTTTAGGCTTCTTGGCACTCAAAATGCATTTTACTATACTAGTTATTTGGCAAAAAAATCAAATAGAGTACTCACTATTATCACGATCGCTGCGATCATCGCTGGGCAGGGAGCTGCCCCCGCCCCCGCTTTTTTGTCCCGCGGTCGAGGCGGCGGCCACTGCGGCGGCAGCGGCTGCTGCGGCGGCTGCGGCTGCCAGGACTCCTCCACCGTTCATAAAACTCTCGTTCAGATGCACAGGACTCTTAGGCCGCCCGTCGACGACCATTTCACTGCCTGCATTCACATAACGATTCGTTTCGTACCACAGCTATTAATAAAAAAAGGGAAAATAATTGTTAAAAATTGTTAAAAAATGTAGGCACGTGCCTAGGGGTATTGGGTCAAGGGGTTGTACTCACATAACCGCCATTAATGTAACTTTCTAAATTAGCCTCGCCAATGCCCTCGTCCTGAACAGTTCGGATTTTTTTCAACCACGTGGACACATCTGATGTGGGCTCCAGCCATCCATTAAAATATTCATTATATGCCTGCAAAAGAGCATAAGGGTAATAAATTTAAAATATATGTTTGTTAAATTTTTTATTCGACTAAATTTTAAAGTTATTTGCAAATTGTTTTAGGTCTATAAAGATGACTGCCGGCGCCATCTGTTGGTTCACCAAGGCTAACTGTACTATTTCTACATGTTGTCTTTGCTAAGCCATTGCAACAACCCTCAAAAGTGTCATACAGTATGTATATTCGACATTTGCCGAGGTAGATACTTAAATAAATAGGTAAAATTGGTTTTTAAATACTTTTAAATATAACAAATTTAAAAAAAAAACATAATATTAAACTAAAAAATAAAATAATTTATATATACACACGTTTTAAAAAGAATTTAACATGATAATATTACTTTTTATAAATATTTTTTACTTTCATTCGGATAAATAATTATTTTAATAACAATTTATTGTGCTAAACTTAGATATTTAAATAGCATAAATGGTCAAGTTTAATTTTATTCTCTGATTTAATGACTACATTTTTATATGTAGGATAATATACATATATGATAACACTCCATTATTACTGAGCCAATTAATACGGTCCTTAAAGCACTTTGGTAAAAAGCAAAACCCAGCAAGACGCCGCCCACAAGTCTGCCCACCACATCAAGGTCACTGGCAGTAAGGGGAAACTGCAACCATAGTGGGAATACAAGAAAAAAATAAAACAGAAAACTAAACAAAAACCGCCGACAGTTTTTGTATACAAAATAAAAGCAGCGGCGCCAAGCTGAAATACGCATAATTTACAAAAATCGTTAACGGCGGCTGCTGTTTTATTTTTTTTTTTTGTAGTTGCGGCTGGAAATGGGGAAAACAGCCTTAGACTTTGCGACGCCGCAAGTTGGAGGCAGCGGCAAAAAAAAATCAACCACAAATTAAAATCGAAAAACCGAAAAAAAAATCAAAAACTCAACCGCTGCGGTTGACTGAATGACTTTGCGTATGCGCAACGTTCAAGTCGCCGCCGTCAGGCTCTTGTCTATGAATTCATTTGGAAAAACGGCATTTTACAGTTTGCGATTGAGTGGTGTGTGAGTGTGTGTGAGTGGGAGAGTCTGGAGGGAAAGAGAAAGAGAGAGAGAGTGACGGTATACCATATGTGCACGCTCCAAAAATTAAGTTAACAACGCCTCAAGTGGCTTCTTCTGCCCCGCGGCATATGCAGAGCATAAATAAAATAAATACAAAATTATACGCGCATATAAATGAAATAAACTTTGCGTTTTCAGGATGAGGGAGAGGTTGGTTTGGTTTCCTCAAGTGGTTTCCCAAACAAGTAGGTTGCAGTCTGTGTTTTAAAACGGGGAGGAAGTTATAGTTGCAAAAAGGTATAATTGGAAGGGCTTAGATTTTTTGAAAAACGCCGGGAATTCGCAATGGCAATAATTAGAAGAAGCCGGAGATATGGTTAAACAGCATGGAATATAAAAAAATATATCTGCTTAATCAACAGAATATTAGTTATATTGTTTTAGTTTAATAGTATTTGCTTGTCAAATTAATTGGTAAAACTTATTAGCGTGATAAGTCTTATCTAAGCACTTACTGACTTTTGCAATAAGTAATCAATGAACATTTTAGCAACTGTTTTAATACTTTGTCCCCTTTTGAAGAACATAAGTGGGTCGTCTAAGAATGGTTGATTTAATTTTGATTGATTAAAAAATGATTTACTTTTAATAAAAATCATAAAATTGTAAGAAAGTTCTCTTCCATTTTTTGAAAATATATTTGAAGTTCCCACATGGTCTCATATTTATCTTTATCAGGTTATCCTACAGGATCTTTGGGATCTCTTTTTTGGTCATTCAAGACGGGAAAGGAAACTGCAATCCGATGCAGCCACTAAAAAATGATAAGATCATCGGAATATGCCCAGATTCATGGCTAAAAATTGCCGTGACTGTTTGGCAAACAGTTCCAGTTGCCCGTTTTGTCCGTCGATAATCCCCGGACAGACATCACACATGTCCTTGCCTATTCATAACTTTATTAAAAAGGAGGCCACAGCTCGCAGCAGCAGCAAAACATGAAACAGTCAATGGGCAGGGAAAATATTTACGCGCCAGAGATAATCTCAAAGTGTTGGGTTCGTTTGTTCGGTTGGCAGAACTGGCTTCGAATTGCCAGATCAGATCCTCCAGGAGGATCAGTCGGGGAAACGGTGGCAGATAGGGACAGATACGGCCAATGTATCTGTCAAAACGGAAATGTGAGCGATAAAAGTGCGCTTGATTTGAGGATCATCCAGGAATAAAGAGCGCAGAGGTAAAGGAGGTAGCTATGTTATTTTTGCAATTTTCGCTCGAGTGGCAGAAACAATATTTTTGTAGCAATACCTGAGTTGTGTAGGTAAAGGTAGGAGATCCCTTGTGCAAATTGTCAACAGGACGAGGCGCGATAATTTGATTGGATTGTCTGTGTCCCCGAAGGAAGCAAGAGGATGGAGGGAGGAAAAGTGTCAGTTGACTGACTGACTGACAACCGATCGAAGGGTTCACCGGCAGTAGCCTGCGATCCCGTCCCGATCCCGTTCCCGTACCCTAATTGGAATCATCAGCCGGCCTCGACTTAAGCCTCATTTGGGGTGCACTTTGTGGATTTTCGTCCTGGTCGCTTTCCTGGTTTTCCACTCCGCCGAAGGTAAATTAGCTCTGGCCAGGGATTAGGCCCATTTGACTGACAATTGATACCCTCGAGGTAGAGCTCTAATCAAATCTCTTTCCAATCGTTTGATTTTCCCTGCGAAAACCACCCAAAAAATTGGGATGACTCAATTCGGTTGCAATTTTCGCACATAAAAATTGGTACGGATCTGATGGGATTAAATTTCCCGACCAGCGAAAAAAAAACAGTAATTTGAGATTGCAAAAATGCGCTCACATGTGAAAGGCTTAAGGTCCGTTTTGGTGATAAATTTGTGATATATAAGGATATGGTATTGGGTTATCAAATGCGTCGCCTGATAACCCAATACCATATCCTTATATATCACAAATTGTTTGGGAAAATATTTGTGGTAGAAACTAACGACATTTTTGGGGTGGAAATTGGAGAGTTCTATGCGAATTTAAGCTATATCTCATAGTGCTGAATAAAAGTAGAAATAAATTAAGTTTGTAGGCAATACTAAGATTAAACTGAAACTGTTTCACTTTCAATGCTAATTAAAATGGTTAACAAGGTGTTATAATACATTTGATTTTTAAACGTTTATAATGGCATATAAAAAGTTCTTACATTGTATCTAAGACCAAACCTCTGAAGATTTCTCTTGTCTTATATTCATAAAAGTATATTTAACTTGGAAGTGTCCTAAAAATTCTGGCCTTCAACCTACCATTAGCTTATTATGAAGACTAGAAAACACTGTCCAAAGGGTTCAATAATTTCCTTTCAATTTTTAAATATAGTCGAGAAAATAGACTCACCTTCCATGCCAGCTGCTGATCGTCGGGCTGGTGGCTGAGCTTCATGGGGAAGGGTCCGTAGCGGGTGCCCCTTTGGAGCGGCGTCTTCGCGTAGACGCCGCCGCTATCACGGATGTCCAGATCACAGACGGAATCGCGTCTCCGCACCCACTCGTGCAGGATGTGCTCCGCCTGGGCGCGGTCCTTGAAGAAGGACTCCATGCCGTCGGCGGCGGGGGATTGGGATTCCACGGACAGTGGCAACGTGGGAGGCGGTGGCTGTTGCTGCTGTTGCTGTTGCTGCTGGAGATGATTGGGATGATGCAGAAGCTCAGAGTCCTGAACCCGCCTCGTCGGGGATCCGTCCACGGGATCCTGCGGCGGCAAGCGATGGCGGGTGGCGAATAAGTCCTCAATTTGCTCAGGCTGCGGATTGAAGCCCTGACTCCTGGCACTCAGATCCAGGTGATGGTGGTGATGAGGGTGACGCGCAACACTCGCACTTGGATCGAAGTCGTCGCCGCTGGAGCCTGTTAAAGAACGAATCGAAATCGAAATAGACACCGATTAGAAATGACTTTTCCGACCGCTGGCAAGCACTCAATGCACTAATCCTAATCAGTTGTTAGCTGTCAAGTCACTCCCAAAATAAAATAGATAAAGGCGACTCTTCAAGCGAGATGACAATCGTAGCCCAGTTCCATTTAAAGGTATCTCCGAGTGATTTTGCAATGCGCCGACAGCTTGGACCGCCTATCACTCACCCACTCTATGTGGCTACTATCTTCCCGGCAAGACAAGTGTCTGGGGCCTCTACCCTTCCGGTAGACAGGGCATATCGTTTACCTCGCCTCTGTTTTTTCCAAAACCCCAGCTGGCCGAGCAAAATAAATCTGGATAAATATCGACGGTAAAATATTTCAACTATTTTGTTGACACAATAATTCCACACATAAATAGCTTCGATTTGTATTCACTTTCAATTGATGTGACTGGACTGGCGTCTGCCGATTGAATAGATAGACAGACAAGACTAGGCCAGATAAAAAGACAATCCATTGACAGTTAACTCAAGGATGAAGTGATTTTAAAGGCAATTATAAGGAAGTTATCTTGACTTTAATAATAAGTTAATGTCAAGTTGGCTTACTGAAAAACTTTTAATAAGGCGGTATTATAGATGATCTAGTAGAAAGCCAATTTCTTCAGACATATAACAATCGTAGCCCAATACGATAAAACGATTTTGAAATAGAATTTTTAAAAGAATAATGGGAAGCACTTTTCAAAATTAAGCAACTAAAAACAAATCCATTTCTTAGATAACACATAACTGATGAGTCAAAAATATATTGTTTAAGATTAAAGGATGTGCAAGGATATTAAGAAATACATTCAAAATAAATAGAAGGTTTACTGACAAATTGTAGTGTATAGTAAATACCATTATTTTTTAAAGGTAATCATTTTATAGCCATGGCTATTTGGAGCAGTGCATTCCCTAGTTGTCAAATGGAAAAAACACCCTCTTCTGTCAGATATAGATAATCGGTGGGCTCGGAACATAAGTATACACGCACAAATTACCCGACGATTATTGATATTTGCCCAACTACTAGTTGTTGTTTGCTGTTTGGTTTCTTGTCTTGTCCATCCGCCTTGTTCGAACACTTGAAACTAAATCGTAATTTGAGCTGTTAGACAAAATATGACAGCGCTTCCAAAGATAACGAGTACCAGCGGTACGTATGGTAACAGTAACAGTAACATTACCCCCGATCCAGATAAGTATCGGCCATATAAATAGACCGCAAAACAGGCGCAAACAATGGGCCGCAATGGTCAAACAAATATTGCGTTTAGAGTTTAGAGTTCTCGACCCGAACAACCTGCTGCATTTCGCACATCCAGCGGCACACTCTGTTTGCCCAGCATCCTTAGACTTCGATCTCGAACTCCGACGGCTTCACACCATTTAGCGAAATCTTTTTGAAGTAGGCCACTTCAAAGACCGCCCTCGGTTCTATTTGACAACCCGATTGTTAATCACTCTAGTTTTCTTTAGTTTTCGCTTTTACTCAAGCGCAAGTGTTTCTCTTGTTAGTTGGAGGGACCTTCGGCTAATTTGTTTTTTAGGTAATCACATTTGGGACTGGCCTGCTGATAAAAGTGCCCATAAATGGTTGATTGGCTTTGTGTGGGTGGGGGGGTTGATAAGTGGAATCGATTTTAATGGGTTTACTTAGGGATTACTCGGGTTTTAGCTTGGCCATTAAAAGTTTGCGAAAAGTTTATGAGGGAAGCTAGATTAAAAAATGTTTTCGGCTGGCTTGAGAGACAGGGTTCTTAATAGAACTGTTTTGACTAATTTAGTATGCACGTGGGTTTTGTAAAATGTATTAATACTTGCAGTTTTAAACTTAGCTTTTATCATAAAGCTTATTGATATATTCGAAAAATTAAGTTTTTAGTTTAGGTACATTTCTATATAAATAAGCTTTAAGTTCGCAAGTATCTATCTTATCTATATAAATACAAAAGGTTTTATTCAAAAACTTGGTTTGACTTTTTAAAAAATACATTTTTTGGACGTATTTAAATGAAAAGGACCTACAGACATAAGCTAATAAAATTATATTATTTAGGGTTATTAAAGAAAATGATAGATTTTAAAGACATTATAAAATCCTATCCAATCCAAGGTAAATAACCAGGTGAATCTCAGCTTTATTTTAATTAAAAGCACTTGATGGTTTAACTTATTGTTCACATTTCTTCTCACTGATGGTTTAGTGTTAAAACACAATCGATTAACTAGTGAATAGATGAGCTCAAACTGATTCACTGGGCTTCCGTTTAAGTTAGTCCCATTGTAAACTAAATGCAGTGAAACTGATTCAGTTCAAGGAACTGCTATTCCCGGTAAGTCACAGCGCGAGATACCGATTTTGTTTATATTCACGGCGTGGAACCAACCTGATATGACAAATCGATCGAACAGCATGATTCCGCTTTAGAACGTTACTTGTTACGATATCACAATAAACAGATCGCTTGTAAATACATATATATTTTCATAACACGCGACGCGACATTTTCCGTGGCCCGTGGGCTAACACTGCGTATGCTCGATGTGGCTTAAGGTATAGTCCGATTCTTGCGATTTAAACGGCTGTCTGATGGTCGTCTCTATCTGCCGGTTGTCTTCGCAAGACTGCTGCCTGCCAGCAAAAGAAGCGGCGATAGCGCAAAAAAATATGATGAACAAAATTGTGTGGCAGCGACGTCGACGTCGACGGCGACAGAGAATGAAAATGAGAATGTGAGAATGCAGCAGCGAGTGTGATTTTCCGATTCCGATTGCCAGCACGCTCAGCAACGAACTGAATTGTCTGGAGGCGATGAGGATTCTCGGATTGCCGGATACTCTGATTCTGAATGGGAATTTTTCGGGCGGCTGGTTGGCTGCCCATTCGCCACGGTGGTTGTTTCCGCTCCTCTCTTCCATCCAGAAAAAAAAACAACAACAACAAAACAGCAAACCATACTCATCTCCCAAAAGATCGCCCCGATGTCCTGGCTATCTTCCCAAACCCAAAAAGTCTAGGGGATGAAACCGGAGAGCAAAATAACCGCACAGCGTTCTCTCGGCAGCCTCTCTGTATCTGCATCAGTGCGTTTATATGTATCTCCATCCTGCGCTCACTCTCTCTCCAGGATTCTGGGATTATTGTGCCTCTCTTTCGCGGCGAGACCACCTCTCTTTCTCGCCCCTTGAAATCTGTGTCAGTTCGCAGTCATTATTATTATCTGAAACTTGGTGATTCTGATTCGAATCCTTAGTGCCAGTGGCCACAGAAAGGATAACAGAGGGAGATGGCCAGCGAGACAGAGATAGAGACAGTGCGAATGAGAGCGAGGGAGAGAGACAGCGATGGCCTTATTTACCCCTCGATTTTTCCTATCAGAATGCGGCTATGTATCTCTGAGATACACAGACAGCCAGCTCGAGTTGAGGGAGGAGTCAGGATAATAGGGCGGGCACATCTTCGCATTCATTATGCACTCGTCTATATATAGACTGTGTTTTATATATCTATCTATATATACCGAATGGAGATATGGATGCAGTGGCTGAAACAGATACAGATGCAGCTGCAGATACAGAACCAGACACAGATACAGATACATATGCAGTGTACTGTGTGCTTTGTGCTGCTCTCTTTTTCTGGCTGCTGGTAGTGTCTCTGTCTCTGTTGCGCTCTTGTGTTTGTTTATTTGCGGTTGGCCCAGACACCACCCACAGCCCCCCAACCGCTCCCCCATTCTACGATTTTCCACACCCTCACCTTTATTTTCCACCCCCCCCTGTGGCAGACAAAGTGGCAAGTTGCCTGGCTTGCGGTTCCCATATCCTTAGCATCCATTTCGATTTGGTTTTCGTGGACGGGGGGCTCGTATTTGGGTTCTGGCTTGCAGATTGTGGGTTTCGTTTGGTTTTACCTACACCCGCCACAGAATTTTCCCCCTAAATCAACCTGCGTCTGTTCCAAAGCGTGCGCAATAAGCACACATTAAGCTAATGGCTGTGTGTGGGTGTAGACTGCCCACCCATACATATGTGTTTGTGCCTTTTCTGTATCTGTGTGTGTTTATGGCTTCCTGCCAACTGTGTACGTGTTTGTGTGTGTGTTGGCCGGACAGAGAAAACTCACGGCTATAATTGAAAGCGACGACGACTTTTAGCCTGCGGCTGAAAAGGCAAAGTGTGCCGGGCTGATTTGCTCGCCTTTCCCCACAGTTTTCCCCTCGCTTTTCCTTTTGGTTGCTCTTTTTCCCCGTTCAAATAACAACAATCCTGGACTTTTTTTCGGGTAGATGGGGGTGACAAGTACATGGGCTTTTTGGCCTTTTGTTTGCAACTTAATTTTGTATCTGTCGTTAAACTTTTTCGTGTTTCGGTGGGTAAGGGGAATTTTGTTGGTCTTTGGCTTAGATTAAGAGGGCGGTGGCAAAATATGTTGATGAGGGGAATTAGATGACTAGCTATTAAGTAGAGCTTTTAAAGGGATCTTAGAAGACCAGCTATTAAAAACTATTTAATGGGGCTTTTGATATTCTTTAAAGGCCTTTTATTGTCATTACCATATACAAGGTAATATGTAATCAATTTTGTCAGATCGTTTGGTGATGCTAATCAAGAATATATTCAAGGTCGAAAATGAGCACCGCAAGGTTATAAAAGCAAACCGAATAAGTAATTTGAAACATAATATATTTTTATTTCATTTTGATCAATGTAAAGTAAAAATAATCACTATTTGGTTTTGCATAGTCAGTGTTTGAGTTTTAAAAAATAATAATTTTTTTTATCAAATGCTAAAATTTATCTTTTTCTTCAACCGCCAGCACGCGACAAAATCTTGTCACGCGTCAAATGTAAAGAACGAATTAAATAAACTTTTTTTATTTTTTAAAATTCTTTTTAATAATTTATTGTGAAAAAGACATTTATCTTATCTTATAAGTTTTTTTGCATAAAAAGTATGAGTTATAACTCTATATAATTTGAAATAACTTTATAGATAATGTACAAATACAGATAACATTGTCAAAACGAAGTATTTTTCAACTTCCTTTTATGGTTTCCGTCCAAAATAAACTAAAAAGATCGTTGAGATATGTTCCCAGAATCTCCCATGTGTCACTCAATTGTGATTGCGCCGTAAATTTCTTCACTTGATAAGTATTTGCATGAACACTTGGGGGAACAACTGGGGCTCTGAATTTCGCAGCGAAGAGGTGCTAGAAAGGGCGCCCATAAACTACAAAAAATACTATCTGTATCTTTGCGTGTTCGTGTATCGGTATCTGTTTGCGTTTGTCAAACAGAAGCACTCAATTAGAGCCTCACAACATACGGGTGAAATATTGGTAGAATGTCATCGACCAAAAAGGGGCGCTTAAGGGTTGAAATTGTCTGACTTTCAGACTCTGACTCCAGTGCTAATAGCGTTAAATTAAAACAACATAATCGACAACGAGTCACCCCTTCCCCGTCGTTGTCACATAATTCAACAAACACGAATACCCGAAAGATAGAAAAAGGATGTCTCTTTATTTGCATTTCGCTCTGGTTTCGTTTGGTTGGCTTTGTCGGCGGCTTGTTCCGCATATGATAGCCCATAATTCATTAACCAACACGCCTCGGAAAAGTCAATAATTTTAGAGGGGCGGAGCCCTGAACCATGAATAATCAGTTCAGATCAGACAATCCACTGACAGTCAGTAAAAGGTGATAAAATTTCAATTAAAGGATTGCAGTTCATTTTGGTGGAAGAGAAAAATTATATTTATGGGTTATGCCTTCTTTAACAGATAGTGCATATTAACAAAAGGAAGAGCAAAGAATATTTATAAGAGCAAGGCAGATGTAAATCGTAAATAACAAATTAAGCGGCTATCTTGGCTCTGAGAATTAAAATAGCCAAAAAATTATTCGAAACGAAATTGTTTATTAAAAAAGGTTATGATTTTAAAAATCACAATAAGTTCTCTTCTATTTGTGGCTATCTTTACCCCTTAAACCCAGCTGAAATTTGAATTTTAACGCGCCAAAAATGAATCGAAAAATACTTTTGAGATCGGCTGAATGTCCTGAGGCTGGGACACTTCCTTTCTGGCAAAAAGGACTCCATGTGAGTTCCATTCAGAGTCAGTGACTCCGGTTTGTCTCTGTGGAAGTTCTGTCGGCTGTAATTAACTCAGCTGGATGGCTGATCTTTGACTCTGACTGTCTGCGCCAGGACAAAGGACTTGCCCCGGCTTTTGTGAATGGCTTTTACAAGCTGCGGAGTGCAGGGAAATAAAGTTCTTGAAGGAATCAAAAGTCGTCTCAGTCCACATATCGCTGCCATTGTTCGGTTCTCGAGTGGCGGACCGAGTGTGTAGGAATGCCCTTCTTTTGGCATAACACAACCTCTGAACGCTCCTGACATGCATGTGGTACTTAAACAAATGCAGACAGATTAATAGTTCAACTGCCGAGTAAAGTATTTTGGGGCCATTCCGAAAATTCTCCTTAAATATGTTCGTTGGAAAAAGATCAAAATCAAGGCTTAATAAAATAAGTTAGCTTCATTTAAAAATTACAAATAGTAGAATTCCATCTATGTATTTAAAATGCAACAACTTGTAAATACCATTTTCTTAAGACTTTTCTTCTGTTTAAAGGTACCAAATAAAAATTTTAAAAACTTAGAAATGCAACTAAAACATTGTAACATTTATACACTGGCAGCTAAAAAGAAATTTAGTTGTTTATATTAAGCAAATAATATATCACTAAAAAGCATTAAGCCTTAAAAACATCCTGCAGGAAATGCCATCATATTTTTTTACCCTCAACTGTTTGAATTTGTATATCAACCTCTGCTGATCTTGTAAACCTGGCGACTTCAATTGTGTGTGTGTCTCATTGACAGGCCAGGACTCATTGCGATTGCTATAGCGATTCCCGTTCCGTTGCCGATTTCGATTCCGATTCTGATTGCTATTGCGAGGACTGCTGTTCCATTGTTCTGCCTTCGAGGCGGAGCGGAAGTCGCTCTTCTCTCTCGAAAAAGGACCCCAAAGGAAAAGTGAAGCAGGGCAAGTTCTCAAGTCAAAATCCGCGAGACAGACGACCGGGGTCAGGACTATAATTATGGCAAGGTCAAACCGTTACGAGTGCCGTTGAGGATCGGGCCAAAGATGAGGAGGTGGAGGAGGAGGCGTGAACCCAGAGATCGTAACTTAATACGAGCCAAAGCTGCAAACTCGGATTCCGAATGAGATTCAAACCCATCCTCACAGCACGCGCCCTCAAATCGAGTTTACCATTACCCAAGTGCAATTTGCAATGTGCAGCGGAAATGGCAGCAGAAGGAGCAGATACCTTCTGCTTCCTGTCTTGGCACACTTTCCACAAACATCACATCTGCCAGGATCTTCAATTGCAGGGTGGTTTTCCTCATAGATCAGACACACTGCCTGGTGACCTCAAAAGATGCACAATTAATTGGAAAATGTCACTCACATGTAACCCTTTTCTAAGGGGTTTTCTTCGGGATTTTCTTGGATTTTTCGCCGGGGTTTTTTCAATTAAAATTTTTGCACTACACTTTTTAATTAGCGTGAGAATATCACCAATTGACACGCACTATATCTGGGTTTATTTATTTGGGATTCTGCAGTTTCTTTTCATTTTTCAGACGAACTCGAGGGCTGTCGTTTTCCATTTTGCCGACGCTTCACAATCTCGCACACCGCAGCCTTAAATTATCACAAACTAAGTCCGAAGCTGGCCGCTCGACAATTGATTGCCTTTCTCAAAAGTTGGCGCTTAGCAAACACATTCAGAGAATGCCGGAGAGAAACGGGGAGAGAGCAACTGGTAACAAGCCGTTAAAAATAGAGGAAAAACGACAAGTGGGACTCAGAAGAGACCTCCAAAAAGCAGCAGAACCTTTTTGATATAAGCACTTCATAAGCTTCGTGCCGGAGGATCGTTTGCGATCGTGAATCTAACAAAACGAACCGAACACTTGCTTGAAAAGTATTATACTCGCTCGAGTAGCTAGTCTGTGTGATGAAAATGTGTACTATGCACCCCCGACTGATATCTGGAGCTAATTTACTATCTATTCTATAACTTGAAAATTATTTATGGAAAAGGAAAAAGCGAAATAGACCCGGCACTGCGAGAAAAATGGGAGTGGAGGGGGGCGAATAGTCATAGTTAGTGCTTAACCACTTCGGATATATGAATGAATGAAAGGAAATCGAAGCGATAGGCCCTATCTTTATAATTGTCTATCAAAGCCTTTATAAACTTGATTATTATTTAACAACATTGGCAAAAATATGATCTAAGCCTAATTGAACTTTGACGGAATGCACTATGAACAATAAAGTTGGTAACAAATCAGGGTAACAAAAGAGTTTCCAAAGTGAAAAACCATGAAATATAAAAATAATGATCTTGTCTACATTTTCATTTCAAATTATCAGCAATATATATTTTCGGAGTATCAGTTAAAACAATAAATTTATTGAAAAATGTATATCTATAATTTAATAAGTTTTCTATTTATTTTACCTTTAAGGTTCGTAGGATTTATCACCGTGGGGTTTGAATATCAGTAAATTCCCATACGTCTGTACTTTTTTTGAGAAGATAATGTACTAATGAACTCCCCTTTTAACAAAATAACCCATATTTATACACGTACTCCCGCATATCGGAACTATCTTCAGTGATCACAGACGGGTATTCCATTTCAAAACATAAACAAAGTTGTGGGAGAAGGTCTAAGCTCATAAACAATAGACCAGTGACAAGATACTGACAGTTACGCCGATAAAACCAAGCCCGCTCATATACCATACCCACATACGCGGTAAAATAGGGGGTCCGATTCCCATCCATACTCCACTTTGTTTCCGTATAATTCGACATCAAAATAAACGATCTCTTGGCACAGTCCAGTTCCATTTATCTGCAACAGAAGCCTTGACGTTATGTCGTAAACAAAAGACAATGTGACTAGGTCGTTCAGATAAACTGGGTAATCGGAAAAACCCCTCTATAATGGAAATGGCAAATAAGTGGAGGTGTTGGAATATTTGTATTTCACACCAATGCCATTTTGGGTTTCTGACAATTTGATTTCCTCAAGTTAATGAAGACAATGACATTGTTATTTGGCAATTCATTGGTGAATAAATACATATTTATAAATTCAATAACCCGCTCTTCCAAATTTAGTACTTAACTACGCCTTACTTGAAACCCCTTGTCTTCCGCCATATAACGTATACGCAGGGTCCGCCCAGGGCCATCATTGCCCGTTTCTATCTAGACAACAAGGTTGGCTTGTGTGCAATCGAGGCGACAAGAAAACACTTTTGCTTTCGGACAGTAAACCATCGAACTCGGCTGATATTTTTCGTTCTTCTGCGATGAAGCAACGCAATCCAAAAAAATGTGTAGAACGCACAAGTGCACCATAAAACCATAGTGAGACGTGCGCTCTGATAGATGATATCATCAGGAAATACAAACATAGATTCTCTCTTTTTGTAGAGCGATTTCCATGTGTGCTTAACCCATATTTCCTTAGTAGAAGGAATGGGAAGTTGTCGATTAAATTTAAACCATCATAAAAATTGGCTGAATCAATAATAAAATGTGCCTAGAAACATCATTAAAAGTAAATCTAATTATATTTGTAATTTACATATCTACATATGATCAGAAATTACATAACAATTATAATGCTTTCGTATACTTTTGTAGATAAATTTTAAGCGAATAAATACTTATCTGAATTTAGTGTATACCCACATTTTGTTAGAAATATCATTTTGCCTTTGGGCAAAACATGGGTTAAGACACGAGAAGCACAGAGACATTTGCAATTCACTCAGTGAAAAGATGAAAGCAAAAGTCAAGTAGCGCTGATGGAACTTCATAAATTACTGCTTTATAGAGTATCCAATAGCACCGGCCATAAACCCAGCCCCACTGATAACCCAGTACACCAACACCAGCCGCATAATCTTGATCCCAATGCTTATCTGGCGTTTATCTCTGGCTCCGCGAAAGAACTTTCGGTCGGTGGAAACTTTGTCTACTGCAAATTGTATCTACCACCGGCGATCTGACCAAGTTTACACCCGAATTTAAGACGTCCAATTGGAGTCTCCTCCCATTATCTGCCCACGAGCTGTAAATTCTCCGAGTGCGACACTTTTATTTTGATGTATTTATGACGCCTTAATGTGTTGAGAAAGAACCCGCAGTACAAGTGATTGGTGTTTGAGTCTTCCACTATCAGGCGACACCGAATGTTATGTTTTATGATCCTATATATAGCCGTTTCTTGCCTAATTGAATGATATGATAGCAGGTTTTAGAAAATATTTTAATAGCTCTTAATACAATCGATTCTCAGGCCATAAAAATGCTGATACTCGAGCCCGATAACGATTTTACCATCGACCAGAGTCGACTAAAACTGACTGAGTAGCCGATCGTGATGGAAACAGTGATGATGTTTGTGATAATGATATGATGATGGTCACGATTGCCAGGAACTTCTGGCTATCGCTCATAGATTAGCATTCTTTTTTATTTGGGGGTTTTTGGCAAGTGGTTGAAGGGAAACTCGTGTTAGATAGTGATTTGAAGGGGGTAAGTGGTTATTTCGAGGGGAAGCTAACAATAAAAAATATCTGCTAAGCAATAAAATGCAGACGGACCTAAAACAGTTAATTAATTTACCAAAGGTAAAATATATCTATATAATTGAATAAGATAAATATATATTATATATTCGATTATATATTTATCTTATTATTACATTAAAAAATTGTGTTAAATAGTTATGACTAAATCCACCACTTCCATTTTTGGTGATGTACTGCTGGTCTATCTTCTTATCATACTTTTTGGTACATTCAACTTTTAAACTATGCGATATCTTGATTCCCAAGAAATATCAATTCAATTCCGCCTGGCATAATTATGTGCTCAAATCAGAAACGCTTTTACCCCCAGGAATTGAATCTTTCGACGAATATGCGCGTTGTTTGAATCACTTCTATTTTAATACAATGAAACAATTACGATAGAAAACTGCATTAGGAAATCCGGGCAACTTTTGACGGCAAAGCGTCATGAAAAGATTGGATGTTTCGCTCTAAGTATTGGCAATTTAAATAATCTACGGCTGCGACTCGACAGTAAGTCTTTTTTTTCAAAGGGACATTTATTAGTAGCAGAGTAAAAAAATTACCATTAAATATATAACGCATTATATTTTGAAGTCCGCTTAAAAACAGAAAAACAGTTTAATCTACATGTGACGCTGACTAGTATTACGCGATTTTTATGTTGAATGATAATAATATTTGCCTTCAAAGTTTTAAAAAAATTCCTGTCTTTGAAACTTTGTTGACTTCAACTTAAGCAAATTAAATAAGAAATCTCTTTATCTGGGAGCAAAAGGAAACAAGAAGAAAAAAAGGAAAAGCAAAAAACAAATCTTGCCTAATTGAAACAGATGTCGGGAATATATTTTGAGATTAATTAGAGGGCACGAGCTGAGTCGGAATTCCCGCTTTATTAAAGATTCGTTCCCTTGGGAATGCAGAAACTGCACTTCTTACTTCTCTTCAGTGGGACAGAGATTATTATTTTATTTTCATGATCCCCAAAAGGCTATGATATGAGTTTTGTTGTGTGTTGATATGATTATTCAATATACATTTCATTTATGGGAGATCTCTTCTCATTTGGGAGCTTAATAAAAACCCTAATAAATTAACTTTCATTAAATTTATGTTATTAAATAAGATAAAATCTACGTAAATGAAAACATGATTAAGCATTACTATTTTCTCTTAAATTTTGTTTTTTCATAATGGGTCTCTCGGGATAATTATTGTGAAGTTTTTAAAATTCTTCTGATGAAAATATAATTACTCATAGGGGACATTTCAATAAAAAACTGTTGGTTTTCGTTGATTATATTTAGTTTTGGACTTGGTATAAACAACTATTAAATTCTTTGAGTTCCCTTTTTAACTTGCTGTTAATCCTTTTACAGGGAAAACCAGCTAAGGATGGCTTTAGTTCAAATAATGGACTCACCCTGATCGAATTTCCTTGCAAGCGCCTTCGATCGCATGATAATCTCCAGCAGTGACGTCATTAAACTAGACTTTTGTGATACCCATGGCCAGAAATCGAAGAGTTAGGGGAAATCCTTTTAGCAATAGAGCGGAAACTGGGCCACTGACATTGACATACTTCGCTATGCTCTTTCTCCCTCCTTTTTTCTCTTTCGCGCTCACTCTTTCGCGTCCTTTTTTAGTGGCAAGTTAAAACAAGAAGTCGAAACAATTAGAAATCACTTTTGCAAATCAAGAACACAAGTTTTTCCGGGGTGGACAACCGACACAACTGCATTTGCATAAACTCTCGACGTGGGTTGGGGCGGTGTTTATAAATTGTGGTTAAGGCAGCAAAAATCTTGCCAATGTCTGACTTTTTTGTTTGTCCTTTTTCGTTTTTTTTTGTTGCATACGCGTCTCGAAAAGCCGTGTGGGGTAGTGGGAAAATATCGAGAAAAACCCAAAAAAAACCGACGGAAAATGACGCTGTTGTTGCTCGAGTTGTTGTGGAAAAGCAGTTTAAGGCACACACAGTTGGGAAATGCGAAATGCAAAATGCAAAATGCGAAAATGGAACTAGAGCTGGAACCGGTGGAACCTGGAGAGTAAAAAACCACCTGAACACACCTGCCCCACAAAGCTCCTCGAAAGCGACTGACGACGGAACTCGAGGCAGAAAACAGAGAACAGGAACGGTAAACGGAAAACTGAAAACAGAAAATGAACTGAGCGGAGCAGAGAACGCAGACTATTTCGTCTATGCGCTATAGTTTCTTTTTTCCATTCCCCCAGCATTTCCACCGCTCCCGTTTGCTATTTTCCATACCAAAAAAATAGGTAAAAGAGGCGGAGGAAAAAAGAAAAACCCGCCAAGGCAAGGAAAAAAGGAGACTGACTATCGCGGTGGCAATTATGAGGGAACGGGTGGAGCTCCCGAAACTCAGCCGCACCACCAACCAACCACACCGGCACGTGCTGGCCGTGGTAGTGGTGATTTCAGGTGATTTCTGGTGTTTCAGGTGCCTTGGGTGGCTCGCTTTGAGTGTGGTAGTGCGGGCAGCCAAAGGACACTAACGACAGGGCACGAAAAACGCAACGTAATTCATGCAAATGAAGTCACGCAAGATTCCCCGCTCCGCGGCAGAAAGACACTGGTCCCCCGGCCACCAAATGTAACCTCGACGATTGCCCATCCAATGGGCTTTCACCTGGCTGAGGGGGAATGGGAGACGGTTGGAACCCTTATTGGCTGTATGTTGGACAGGGAGTCATAAAAGCGATGATTCTAACTGAAGACATTTTATGGTCATATGATATTTAGAACAGAACTACTCTACGGCTAGCACAATGAATTTAAAACAAGGTTAACGGCGTACTTAGAACAAAATTATTTTTAAGAAACAAAATAAGAAAAGAAGAAATAAAATAAGCGCCAGAAAGATTTGAAAAATAAATAAAAAAAATAAATTAATAAATTTAATACAAAAATTATCTTATCTCATTATTTTTTATACAATTATCATAATTTCTATAAAGTTATTTTACTTCTTAGTATTTCATATACATTTTTATATTTTGCAAGCTTTTTTTTAAATTTTTCATGATAAGCTAAAAAAGATTTATAAACTAAGAACGAGTATTCAATTTTATATTTTCAAACCTATTTTTAGCCAACCACGAAGATAAGAAAAAGGTCCTCGAACCTAAAAACCGAGAAACTGTGTTTCTTTTTTGATTTTCAATAGGGTTTTAGTTGCTGTTCAGTTGGATGGATTTTTATACCCGTTACTCGTAGAGTAAAAGGGTGTATTGTATTCGTGCAAGAGTATGTAACAGGTAGAAGGAAGCGTTTCCGACCCTATAAAGTATATATATTCTTGTTCAGGATCACTAGCCGAGTTGATCTAGCCATGTCCGTCTGTCCGTCTGTCCGTCTGTCTGTCTGTCCGTATGAACGCTGAGATCTCGGAAACTATAAAAGCTAGAAGATTGGCATTTTGCATGTAGATTTTAGGAGTTCCTACGCAGCGCAAGTTTGTTTCAAAATTGTGCCACGCCCCCTCTGACGCCCACAAGTCACAAGCTGTGGCCACAGTTTTGATGTTATTATGAAAATTTTTTTTGATATGTATTTGTTTCGTCAATACCTATCGATTCGCCAAATAAAAGTTTGCCACGCCCACTCTAACGCCCAAAAACCCATTAAACGCTTAAGCCTGGCTAGCGCCTACATTTCCGCCTTTCATAGCACAATAGCGCCATCTAACGGATGACTTTGGAACAGCTGGCCAAGGTGCTCAACAGAGTCAACGTTAATTCTCGATAAGGAAATTGCGATGGCTTTCATTTGTCAATACCGAACTATATCCCAAGAACTATGCAAATCAAATCAAGTTAGCCAAATTGGAGGTGTTTCCTGGGTACCGATTTTAACATAAAAATCGGGAGCTAATTCGAGCGGCGAAAAACATACAAGAAGGCATATTTTTATTAAGTTGTTTAGCTGAGTAACGGGTATCTAATAGTCGAGGCACTCGATTATAGCGTTCTCTCTTGTTGATACTGGAGTTCTGCTCTTCTGCCCTTTTCCTATTTTCCTCTGGAAGTCGGGTAAAAGTCGTCGCCTAACCTTTTTATCTTGGCCATCTATCTATATGACTGTTATTAAAGCCCAACAGGCCGTGCACATGCCAAGTAAGTTTTGGGCCTAAGTCCTTAACTTTGCCCCTGTTGAACCTTTGTATACCCTCCAGATACACCCCTCCACCCTGCTTATCACCCACTGTGCAAATTTATACAACACTCACTATATTACCCCCCTCGAAATGCAAAGGACGGGGACCACCCTCTGACCAATGGGCAGGCAAAAGGCCCCATGGGGGGAGAGGGGGTGAGTCCTGTCACAGAGGGGGTGGTGGGTGGTTGGGGGGCTTTGAGGGGGTGGCTTAGATTTGTCGCCTGCTCAGTCCGCGTGTCAGTCGTTTGTCATATAGGCCCGACAATGTCGGACGTCGTCGTCTGGAACTCTTTTCAAGTACATGCAATCAATATTTCGCTTGCATTAATTATTCATGCTAGAAACAAGCAATCTCCCTGCAATCCCCGCCACCCCCAACCACCCCCTTTTACCGGCGCCCCTGGCCAGTCTGGATAATAATATTTCTGCCTTTAGCTGCGTTCCAATTCCAGCGCATTGCTGGCATTTTTTCTTTATTACCAAGCGAAAGAGGCAAACAGGCCCAAGCGAAAGAGAGGGAGCTACACGAGAAGAAAGAGAGATAGAGAGAGAGAGAGATGGAGAACCATCCAGGAGTAGAGTGAGAGGGAAATAGGCAGATCGGGTGGGTGGCAAAGCAAAGCCATAATAAAAGTAAGTCAGCCGAGGGAAAAACATTTGTTTTTGTTCCATCTCGTAAAATGTATGCGAAGATTTTCGCCAACGTTCAAATCTTTTAACGATTGTTGTTGCTGTTCAGTTTCGGTCAGCTTTATGGAACGTATAATTGGCCCAAACGGATCTTGGCATCGAAATGCGCTGCGCCTTATTAATAATTGCAGTTTTCATAGCTGTTTATCTAACTCTTTGTACGTCATTTGGGGCGCCAAATGTTTGGTTTTCCGGGGAGGGGAAAACGGGGCATGGTGCCAGGTCCGTTGTTCTATTTTTGCACTGCACTTGATCTTGCCAAACAAATATAAATTTACATAGTACATGCACACTGGAGGGCAGAACTTTGTTGGGATTTTAGCCAATTATTCCAAGGTCGCCCACTTGTGTGGGAAATGTTACAAATAAAGGGGTGAGAGGATGTGCTAAAAGTGCATAATCATGGCACTGCAACAATGTCTATAATAGGGCATGGCGAAAGGAAATTAAATCATGCTCCGGATAAGTCAATATCAACAGACATTAGAGTTTGCCTAGAAAAAGGGGAAACCCGTTGGAAGATAACTCCACGTTCCCATGGATTGCAAGAAACGTACTCAATTCTCTTGACGTAATAAGCTTATTATCAACTTACTGGTTTAAAGTAGTAGTTACTGTTCTTTGTGCGCAATTAACAATGACTAATACTTCAGTTTTTAAACATGTTTTTTTAACGTATTTTATTTAGTTTACTATTGACTGCACATATTTTTCTTATCGCAAATAGTTGTAGTATTGTAGTAGTAATACAATTCCATAATCGATCATAAATCTTATTTAAAGAAGTATTCTTTCTTTAAATAAGATTTATGATCGATTATGGAATTGTATTAATTTTTTTTATATTTTATTTTGTTGATTTTAGGTAGTGCTGCAGAATATATTATATATACATAGTTCAAATACCTACGCTAAAAAAAGAAAATTGTTTAAAGATTTCAAAATATTGAGCAAAATCTCATATATAATATAAAACCGTATAAACGTTAAATAATATGTAAGTGTTCGAAGATTTTAAAATATTCAAAATAATTACATATAGGTTTGATAAACATTATAAATTATTCCTTCTGACCATTTAAAAAAATTATTCATATATGTACATATATTTATTAATATTAAGGTACCTAGTTTGGCTTATCTTCAAGCGGTATCACGTTATTTCTGTAAGTATTAATTTATTTTGGTAACATTTTTAATGGATTGAGTTGCTTAAACCATTTTTATTTGCTTCCACTTGTTTTTAATATCCCTAAACTGACCCCAATTGCAGAGCCTCACTCTTCTTAATTAAGAGCTAAATCCAAAATTATTGCCGCCTTAAGAGCCAAAGGGAAAAGTATCAGGGAAAGCCTTTTCATTATCGCATTCACGAGATTCTCATTAATTTCTCTTCAGACAGGGGGAAGGGGTAAGGAAAGTGCAGAGTGGCCGAAGCGAAATGAAATAATTTCAGCGCACTTTTAATTATCAGGAAATTACGAACACACAACTGGTGCTTATACATATACACATGTATTGAGAGGAGCATTTATTTTGTATATAGTGGGAGATGCAATTTTCAGTATGAGGTAATTGTGCAGCAGGCACCCACACACACATAGCCCCCGCACACAGGCGCACAAATACAAGCAAACGCAGGCTTCTGACTGGCGGGCATTCAATGGAGTTGTTGCTGTTGTTGTCGCCATTTCACTATCGTCTCCCTTATCTCTTTGTATTATCTCTCTCTCCTATTGGGGGGATGGTGATGGGGCAGGTGGTTTGGGTAGAGCAGAGAGCGACTGTCATTCGTTTGTCATCGGCAAAAACTTTGGCGACGCAGCTCTACTCTCTCTCTGTCGCCCCCTCTCTTTATGCTGCGTCTGCGCTCTAATTCGGTTGGGGTGGAGCTTTGTTCGAGAGAGCGAGAAAGAGAGAGAGAGATCCGCGGCGAATTCATCAGGTTGCTTGTTGCTCTTTGGCATTGCTGCTGGCATTTGATTAATGAAGTGTGTTAAGAGGTTACCAGCCAAGGACAAAGGCTCTCCAAGAGGTCCTTGACTGTGGCAGGAATATTTGTACATATATATAGATATCTCAAAAGAAAAGACAACTGGGGGCGTGGTCTCTGCTGCTGCTGTCGCTGCTGCTACTGCTGCTGTTATCATATCTCTCTGTCGCTGCTCATTTGGCGCTCTCTATCTCATAGGATATGGCCATCCCGCTCGCTCATCTGTTGCTGCTGCTGCTGTTGCTCTTTCGCTTTGGCCCACGTTGCGTATACGTAATGTGCGCCAAATTGTGTCGCCACACTGTCGTTGGTCCATTGATGTGCGCTGATAGCGACAGTGGGCAGAAGCAGCGACGCAGCAGCAACGGCAACAACAACATTAACCTGCCAGCAGCAGCAACTTTGCACAAAATGGCGTTTCCAGGTATATATACATACATATAGCGACTAAAAGACAGAGAGACCTATAGATATCCACCGTTCTGAAAACACCAACCCAACCATAACTCCTCTTTATCATTCGCTGGCGATATCTCCTCTCCAACTTAGCAGTGCAACTTTCTTGTGACTGTGAAAATAAACAAAAGGCGAAAAAATAAAAGCCCAGCCAACAAGAACAAACAAAAACTCTGCCGCAAAAAGAGGCAACTCCTTGTTGTTGCTGCTGCTGCTGTTGTTGCTGCTGCTGCTGTTGTTGCTGCTGTGTTTATTGCCTTCAGCTGCCGTGGCAGTCGAAGCACTGAGTTTTATGTCTTCATTAACTGAAAAAGTTATGAGCCATGGCTGCGGGGATGGCAAAGAAAGGCAAGTGGGGAGCACCATTCAGGGAATGGAGGTGGAAGGAACAAGGGACAGACCTGACCACAGCATCCATCTGTAAAAACCGTAATTGGACTTGGACCGATGGTTGACAATATTCCCTTTTCCCTCACTTAACAACAGTAAAACCAGCGAAAAGTAAAGGGCTAAAGACATTTCTTGTGATCTGCGTCATGGTAATCAGTTTTAGACATGTGCAGATTCTAAGTTTACAGCGACTCTTTTTGAAGTGGCATAGTGGTGCTAGCTGCTCTAAACTATATAATAATTTTTGGAAAAAGTAACTAAATATAGACATAGAGACATAGAGGGGATATGCAATTCTTACACTTAAAAATTACATTTGTATTTTTAAATAAAGTGTTTAATAAAAAGGGTTCTTCAAATTAAAATTAATAATTAAAAGTTTTTTTCACTTTTATGTTTTCTTTCCATATATGTGTAAAGAATAGATGTTGTGAAAATTTGTTAAAAACCATTTTATAGTATGGAATTCGAAAACTCAAGGCATAGGGAAGAGCGGTTTTTCGTTGCACCACTTGACTTTTCCACCGATTTGCCCCACTGTCAACCGTTGATAACTCATTTCACGTGTCTAGATAGTATTACGAGACCCACAACACATAGCCCCCGTAGCACCGAGCTCCACTTACCGAGGCGAACATCGTTCGGGTGACGTTCTGAGATATTGGTTTATTTTTTTTACTGGTACTCGTAAAAGTCAGTCACAGTAGCCGTCGTTGTTGTTGGCTTTCTGTGTTGTTGCTGCTGGTCAAGTCATCAGAAAAGCGTCGACGTTGTCGCCGTTGTCCAATATTGTATGGTTGATTCCACACAGGTCTCACCAGTTAACTTCGCTCCACTGATGCGCTTTTTTTCAATTTGTCACGTACAGTGGACTTTTTCGATTTTCATCTCATTACGTTTGGGAGACAGAGAGTGCGAGCGAGATAGGTGAGGTCTTTGCCTTCGAAAGTGGTAGAACAACCCACTTAATTAGTATTTATGAAATTCATAAAAAATTCTAGCTTACGGCAGCCCTGTTAATCCTGGGAATTTTGTTTGAGTCCTTTACTTTCGCTTGCATGTGCTTAGCCAGTCAAATTATGCATTAAATAGCCATTACTTTTTGCTTATAAAAACAAGGTTTGGTGGTTAAGATTTTGCTACAGTAACCCGCTAAAAGACTTAGATTTTAGTAAGCTTAAGCTGGAGTTATTATTAATGGAGAGGTTTTGAATAGCTAAAGTAAATTAAACACAACACCTGACGTAAGTGGGACTAATGGAAATTTATTGATACATTTTGAAAAACCAAATAAAGTTTTGATAGTTAAAAAATATATATCATACGTTTATTATATCCTACAAAATTGGCTAGGAATAGTTGTGCTTATTAACTAATGCTATTAAAAAAGATTATTCTCACCAAAAACCACGTATACATACAAACTGAAAAATATCACTTCTCGATTCCAATGAATAAATATTTGTAAATCTTACTTAAAATTAATATTTGATTATCTGCTTTACATATATAAACTACTTATATGACATTTTTTTTGAAAATCAGTGTGTAACTAAATTATGACGTTGTCCCCTCTGCTAAACCGAAAACTGCGAGTTGGAAAACGTGAGCGTGGCACATTTATCATTACTTTTGCCCCCCTCCAACCCACACCCCCAAAATAGTAAAAGCAATAATAACTTTATGTATTTGACCTGAGCCACAACAATAACAAAACAAAGGCGGGCAAAAGGAACACCATCAAGTCGAGTCCTCGAGTGGCTTCTATGATAGAAAATTGTGTCACGACAGGAAGCGAGATAAGAGCGTAATTTTCTTTCAACGTGCACGGCCCGAAAGCTTTTCTTGGCCGCCTTTTTTTGGTATGTGTTTGTACGTGTGCATATATTCAGGCCAGGACTTTTGGTCCGGATGTGAGCTATCGTGGTTACCGTTAGTCATTTTCAGTGATTGTTCAACGTCGGACGTTTCAACGTTGTCGTCGTCGTCGTCGTCGTCGGTTGACTTTTAATGATTGTCACGCTCCCGATTTCTAACTAACCCCTCGAGTCCTCTTTTATCCCTCTCTAACCGCTGACCACAACAGACAGGTGGAAGCAACCCACCTGGGGAAATCGGGAAGGGTGCGGAAATGTGGTAAGGGGAGCGGTTGGAGTGAACCCAGGTCTAATTTGCATTTATATTCATAATCTTAGGCATTGCGTCATGAAATATTGCATGTCCCAAACTTCTGACACTTTAATTGCCCATTTGGAACTAAGCCTACACTGCTCCAAGTTAAGAACTCTATTATGGTTCCAATAGAAGTATCAATGAAAGACCTTTCAATCGAAAATCTTATCTATGTGCCAAATATTTCTTTCAATAAATCAGAAATGAGTATAGCATTAGAAAATAATATCTAAGTTCTAATAAAATCTTTCAGGCACAACAACTCTAAAGAATCTGTAGCGACGGCAGCTATTTGAAGATGTTTTCAAATACATCATAGCTAAATTTTTATATTTTTTTAACGAAGTCCAACAAAGTATGATTAAATTTTTAATATAGATGTTTTTAATATAGATGTTTGTTAAGATATACATTTATTAAACTTCAAGGACTGCCACCGAACAGAAAATTATACCTATATTTGTTTTATCCAATTAAATTTGCTATATTTTCTTTGTACTTGCCCAACAATTTACCGCAGTGCAGTCTGGAGTGGACTCATTTCTTGGGCTTTCGCACCCACCTACTCGCCCAGATCAACGCCACGTGCACCTCCCACCCCACGGGGCCTAATATATTCCCTTTCTTTCCTGCTCCGATATATTCTCGTAAATCGTTGTCTATATGGTTTGTCTGTTTCGCTTACTACGTGACTTTTTCGCATTTTTGCGCATTCTGCCTGCGACTCGCAGATCGATTTTCAGACGCGATTCACCAGATCCATGCGGGTGCATAAGAAAAGATACAGCTACAGATACAGATACACAGAATTCGAGTGATCTGAATGAAAGGGCAGACAAGACCAAAGTTTGAGATGTTAAGTTGTTTGTTTGTTGTGGGTACTTTGGGATCGTTTCTTTTTGGATTGCTGATAAATGTCTAAAAATACGCAAGGCAACCACATCGAGAAAGATACAATGTGTGCCGAGTTGGAAGGGTTCCACAAAGTCTGCTCTTCGTCTGGGTTTATCTTGGGCAGAGTTTTATGAATTTTATCAGCAACATAAAGCAATATAATTGCAACATAAATCAGGGACCGGACCATGTGTTGAGCACCGAGATGATAGTGGTGTGATGTATTTATACTCAAAGTAATAACTCAATTATATTGGAGGCAGCCATTTCCCCTAGAGTTTCCCCATTCCTATTCAACAGATTTTTCAATTCCCCTTTTGGCAGCCATAGCCAAGCGTAAAGAGATGTAAAGACATGCTCGAGAGTGCCACTCAATGTGGCAAACCATGGGGAAAATGGGAGAAAGGGGCTGGATTTTCTGCCAGCAACAGGACAAAATGTGAACCAAGCGTAAACTGCCATTTTGCCATTTCAAGCATTAAGAATGCGAAAAAAAATGTGAGAAAGGTATATGAAAATAAAAGTACAAATAAAAAATTCTCGAAAAGGAATCACAATTTTATTGTACGCATTTTAATCGAGGGAGTGGCTGCCTTTCTAAGTGGCCTTCTCCCCACTGATAGAGGTTGGCTGCCTCTCTCTCATTTTGCCTGTAAATTGGCTTAATTAAAATGTATTAGTTCTGCCTGCCTTAATTCTTAAAAACAATATTTTTGCAAACAATTAAGTAAAGCCAAAAGGAAATTTGCAACATTGTAGGCAGGAATCGGGGTCTCTGTAGCACGAAAATGTTGTAAGGTAATTAGAGGAAATTCAGGATACAAAACAAGCTTGTGAAGTCAAAAACAATTTCAAGAACCCTTCCTCTCCTTCGAAGTCCTAAGTGCCCTCAAATCAACTCCTAACTTAAACTCTGGACTTATACATCAACCACATATCCGTTTATTCTTCCTTCTTCAAGAAATTATTACTATGACCAATTGCCTCTAAACCAATCATAGTTTTCCTTCCGTCCTTTTGCCTTTGTGGGACCCTTGAATGCCGTAGCAAATATGCTTGAAATGATTGCGGCAAAGGAAAACCCGAAAATCAGAAGGCAAACGACCAGAAAGGATAACAACCAATTGCCACATGTCTGAGGACTTATCAGAAAATCAGGAGGATTCATTTAAATAACGGAGAAGCCAACATCCGGAGCTGAACAAATTATAACTCAATTCATACGCTTGTTTGCGCAGCCAAACTCAAGCTCAAGTCCCTGGGAAGTAACGATGGCGATGGCTGTGTCCTGCCATCCTCACAAAGGTCCAACTGGCAGGACACGAAAAGAAAACTCATTTTTGTGCTGCGCAAACAGTTCTCGCTCCCGTATTTCCCCCCATCTGACTGACTGACTGACTGACTCCCCACACATTAGGACTTCCTTTCCTTCCGATTTCGTGTCCTGGCTGCGATTGTGCGCATTATACACAGACCGCTTGTGACTTTTAGGGGGTGGCTGGGGGTTGTTGGTGCTGCTCCGGAGGACCTGGGCTGCCCCTTCGCAAGTGCAAAAAATTTATGATTTATGTTATTTTAAACCCAAGTCCAGGCGGGAACAATCATCCTGGGAAGCCTTGGTTACAAACTGTTTCCCAGGATTTCAGCGAGGATGTGTAGTCGTGAACAAGTCGTGAGTGGATAGTCTGAAAATATTAGAAAATTATAATTATTCAATATCTTAATACACATTAATTATTATGAATTTTTATAAAGATATTTTCATTAAGGAAGTACAAATTCCGATAATTGCTTAAAAACTAATAAACCTTTTAAATATAATATCATACCATATTATAACATAGTATATATATTTTTTTAAATCTAAAATAATTTCATATATGTAGTATAAATCTCTTAAGAGTTAATTACAAATACACTGTTACTTTACTTTGAAGAACGCAATCAGACTTAGAGATCAAAATGGGACAAATATAAATTATCTTTATTAGCAAATTTTTTAAACAAATTATTTTATAGCCTAATGATCTCTTCATAACCAGCCATACAAATCGGTCAACATATCAATTACATATCCCACTCGTGAGTCACGCCCGCATCTCGGCATTTGGAATATCTCTCCTGGATTTTTGTCCTCCGACTTCTGTCCTGTGGCGACTGCATGTGTGTGGTTTCCACAGATTACACACACAATGGAGTGAGTGTGTGCGAACGGGCACCGCCCACCACATGCAACCGCCCCTAACGAGAACCCATGAACAGAACAACCAGCCTGAGCAGAACTGAGCTAAGTCGGGCCCAAATGCGAGACCATTTAATTTGCTGCGGAGGTAATGTGGCATATGCCAGCGGTTCGGAGGAGCCGCCTCAGATTGAGTGCTAAACAGGCCGAGCACCACCCAACAGCTCAACTACATCCAGGCAGCCACTGAATCACACGACCCCTCAACCACTTGCAGCCCAAATTGCTAGCAAGGATGCACAGGGAAAAACTAAAGAAATACTACTTGAAACGGTTAAAAGTTGGTTGAAAATTCTTTCATAAATATCTTCAAACATATTTTCTAAATTATCTTTGACTTAACTAAAGTTTAGTGGCAAAATAAAGAACTTTATTGTATTTGTATTACTTGGCTAAATTGTCCTAACTTTTATATTATTAAAAAGGAATAACTAAACTTGAATAAAATTTAAATACAAATATGTTTATCGGTGAAATAGGACTCTCTTTAGTTTTTGTAAACATTTTGTTTTTAAAAATTGTAGCCAAAGAATTGAATGCCGAACCGAAATTAGAAATGATATAACAAATGGTAAACAACACTCATCAGTAAGTTATTAGTCCTTAATGAGGTCACCTTAGAAGAATCCTTGATACGTTTCAATTTGATTTTTAGTTTGGTAAGTAATTTTGGTGCATAGTAGATGTTTCTTTCTGTGCTAAGGTAAAGCCCATGAGCGTGAGCTCGAAATTGACCCGCAGCCGTTGGCTATGCATCAGGAATTTATTACGCCCTGGCATTTGCATATTTATGAATAATGGAGGATAACCAGTGTGGCCAAGAGCATGTCCAGAAATTAAGACTAACTGGGTGAGGGGAAATGAGGGAAAACGACCCCCGACCTCGACTGCCTTTCGACTTTTCCATTTCTATAACCTTTGCATGCCAACTGAGATCCATGGAGTGTGCGAAACTGATACTCCGAAAACCCACACACACACACACACACGCTCACTCACACACTGGAACCAATACCAGCACACCCTCTGGTGTGTGTAAGTGTGTGTGCACACTCCAAGACATTGGTCACGAAAAGCGGAAATGCTGATAAGGAACTTCAATGTTTTTTTATTTCGTTGTCGTGTTTAATGTCTTTTTGTCGTGCTTAGTGTCTTTAGTGTGTGCTCTACTCCCCAGCACCCGTGTATGTGTGTGGGTTTGAGTGTGTGCGTAGCCCCGCCATATAATCTATATAGTATAATACTTAGTAGCGATTTAGTCAACCCAGGGAGTTGGAGGTTGGATCGGTTGTGGTGGTCGTGCAGTCATAAGTCAAGTGGTTGGCCCTGGAAAAATGGGAATTTCATGTTAATCATTTATATTTAGGGGGAAGTGGGAAACGATGATGAAATTGGGCGGAGTAGAACGAGTAGAAATTTTAGCTTATGTTATTATAATTTATTAATAAAATATTTAATTGCTTACCTTTTTAAAGTATCTGTCTTACTGCAAGTTTCATTCAACATTACCACACAAATATTGTTTTACAGCACATATATAATATTAACAAAATTATAACAAAATTGTTACTCATTAAGTTGTATTAATAAGTGATAAATCTCACCTATAAAATCTCTACACAATAACATATAAAAAATGGTTCCCACAACCTTGACGAATTCGTATCTTTATTTATGTTTATATTCTTTTTTATTAAAAATGTACGTAAGAGGTCGAAATAAAAATTTTATCAATTTCCGTCAATCAAAACAAGTCCAAAACTGTCAAAGAAACTGTAGAGCAAAAAATTCAATTGGGAGTTAAGAGACCTCTTTTTATTTGAGAAACACGAAGCTAATTCAAATTGCCATCGTAAAAGTCAAATAAAGTGGAGCGTAATTCATAATTCACCCATAATAGTTTTGTACTTGTCGATGTTGCTTGTTCGTAAACAAAAAATTCCGAGTCCAAGTGGCAGTTTATGTTCGTCTGGCACTCAGACAATCCCAGCCACTTATCGAATTTCACACTCGATTTGTTCTAGCCGATGGATGATGAGTTTCTCAAGTGCCCAAAATGAAGACTTGGCGCAGCTTCCTTTGAAGAAGAAACCGATAAAATCGATGAACTCTGTGACAACCGCATAGTTGAAAAGAAATAAATTGGAATTTATGCGGTCATAACAATTAGGAAGAAGTCAAGTGTCGCAAAGAAAGGGCGAACTCTCACTCTGGATGGGAATGTTATCTTTGTGGCTGGAGTAAACAATTATTTTCCTTCAGGGGTATGTTATCTATAAGCCTAATGCTGCAGTATTCGATCATTTCAAGCACGTGACTAAAACACACACTCACCTGCCTGGGAAACTCCCCCTGGATATCATCTTAATTGGATTTAAAGCCTAGGCCTAGTCCCAATCCCTTTTGTGTTTGTGGAAGGGCAACCTGCAACGACATTTAACCGCGGGCATATTTAATTTAATTTCTACGTATTTAACCCAAAACCAGACAATAAAAGTATTCGATTTTGGGAATACTCTTTATTGGGTCTTACATTCAAGTTATATTTGGGATAAATATATATTTTAAACAATAATAGTAGTTTAACACATTTACAGCCTTATAAATTATAGCATTTAAATTTCATAGGAATTTGTAAACTTCACAAAAATAATATCCTTGCTTAACTAAGTTTAAAATTCTTGTCCACTTTTACATTTTTTCTTTTATTACAGATTTGTGTTTTTTTATCTGGCACTACCATAATTTAACTCTTGTCTATGTGAAATTAAAATTAGTATTTCGTCGAATATTTCACCTTATTTAAAGTAGCCTCATTTAAATTAATTGATAAAATATTTATTTAAATGAATTTGCCCAGTGAACTACCCTTTTTGAGAGTACAGCAAACCAATTCAAGCCAATACGAAGTGAAGCTGGGAAAAGGGATCAGGGGTCAGAACAATGAGGGCTTGCAGGTTGCACATGCCTGAAACGCGTTTCGCTTTAAAAATTTATGCAATTATGAGCCGCAAATATTATTATGTAAACATACAAATACAATCTGTGGGGGTGGACGGCAAATGAGCAATGTCCTGCCCATTCTGTTCATGTTCTGGCAACATATTGATAGACAATAATTTGTCTTAATGAAATTTTGCCTTTATTTATGAGATGGCCAAAACGTGTAGGAAATCTTTCACAACCCGAGGCGACGACGTTGCTAGGAAAACAATCTGCTGCCGGAAAATTTCGAGCACCAGCCTTGGGGCAATTAGTGAGGGTTCGGGTGGTGGGATTTTCCCGGAGATTGTTATTGTTGCCCTTCAGGTTGCTGTCTTTCATGTCCTGTGCATAATTTATGGCTCCAGCCACCCACCTTGGATTCTGTCTGCGTCTCTGCTGTTCGGACAGAAGAAGCCCCGTTCCAATTATCAACAAACGTTTTGAGAAAAGAACTCAAATCTGTGATGTAATTGCTTTTCGTTTCTCACCTTTTGTCGCCGAAATGGCAACCGCAAAGTCAAAAGTCCGAGTGAGTTTTCCGCAGTGGGAAAACGAGAAACTCTGAAAACTGTTAATGGGGCTTCCCCGCTGCGTGTGGATAGGTTTTTCAGTTGGCGAAGGGGAGGGGGGTGGTGCTAAAAGATTTTCCAATATCAATTGAAATTAAATTGAATTTTAAATTGGCCAGCGTGGCCAGGAGACATTACTGATGTGTGCAAAGAAATCCAGGGAAAACACGGGGAAAGTGGGCGTGTGTGGGCTGATATGGGCGTGGCCTCGGGTTAGCCACACTTGTTTCTGACAGCCCAAGAGGGCAATAAAACGAATGAAAAATGGCTAATGGAGTGAGAGTGAAAAGGTGGAAAAGTTTCATGTCAGACTAATCCAGAAAAATTGAGAGTGAGGAAAAGTTCAATAGAACTCTGATGGCCAAAAGAAAATACTAGCTGAAAGCTCTCGACAAGATTTTTAGTTATTGAACCTAACAAAAAAGTTAGGATAATTATTATCTAATAAGTAAAAAGTACTTTAAAAGTATGGTTATGCAGAAAATATAAATATATTATATAAATAAAACACTAAATAAATATCTGTATTCAAGTGAAATAAGCTGTTTTTCTCAATTTTTCTTTGAAAATATATTTCAACAATTTGAAGAAATTCCTGTAACTCCACCTTTTTTACCTACCAACAACCAGAGGGGGTTTCCAACTCGTAGACTTGACAGCAAAACGCCTACCGACCGCCTTCAGTTAGTTGCACACCGAACAAAAGTAAAAGTGGGCATCACAATAAGGACTCTGCAACGCTGTGCTGCATCACAAGCAGGAATACACAGCGTATCCTATATCCTATATTCCATATCCCATATAACGACTACTCCGCATCCCATTCCATGGCTTTTGTTGGCTCGCCATTGTCGACTTAAATGCACAATTTGCGCATGAAAAGCGCGGATTTGGAGAGAGGGAAAATACACATTGAAAAATTATAAATACATTCAAATATTCAGTTCTTATATCAGTTAAGCAGAATCACCCATACTATCGTTTCCAAATTATGAAATTAGCAAATCTTATAAAAAAAATGTACCTTCAAGTTCTATAAAATGGCATACATAATTTGTATAGATCATTTTTTAAATTATTACTTTAATTTAAAGAAATTCATATTTCGCAGGATGGGATGTTTTAATACTAACATAATAAATAGTGTTAGTAATGGAACAATACTTAGGAATTTTTTTTAAATTTTAGTTATGTTTTAAATGAAAGCCTAATTTTTTTCAGTGTGCAACATATACCGACACACACTCACACATTCAATGAACTTCCGGTGGCGGAAAAGGAACAGGAGCAACTGCGATGCCGCGACTGGATTCGGTTTTTGAAGTTGCTTTCAAGGCCCTTTGACAGACGCAGCGACGGATAATACACACTTAATTGCTCAAAATGATGCGATTGTGGAGCGTTGCATATGCCACATACACTTACACACATGCAGCGGCACAGGCACACCACCACACACAGATACGCACACACACACTGGCGAACAATCTCACCCATCTGCACCACCCGATTAGCGAATGGAAAGCTCAGCCACTGCTTTTTTGGCGCGCTCAATTTAAGGCAGGCTGAAAAACAGGAGAAAACCGCGAAAAAAAAGGGATGGGGTGTTAAGGGGGCAAAAAGGGGGAGTTACCCTGCTTATGTATTTAAGCCACAACAAAAGACACTCGAGGGCATATCATTGGCGTTTTGTGACGACCTCTACGCACTTGAGCTCACATGAGCCACAGGCCATAATTGCATTTAAAGGTTTTGCACTCTGTTTCCCTTTCTCCTAACCTTTCCCACATGCGGTTGTGCGTACGAAAACATGCTAAATATGCTTCTTGAGTAAGAAGAGAAATCTGAAAAAGGCATAAGGCCAGACAGGCTCAATAAATCCTCTACGAGAAATAATATTAAAAATTATGGAAATCTAATACATCAAACTAGGAGAATTTTAAAAGCTGAATCGCAGTAAATATGTAGATTACTTATAATGCTTATTGATTCTTTCATATTTCAATCATGGAAACTATTAATTTGTCACAAATACCTTTTGGTTATGGCTTTTTTGATTTATTCTTTAATTACAATTTAAAGAAATTTTGTGATATTAATTTTATGGAAATTAAGGTATAGATATATTATATGTATTGGTATAGTATTTTATAAAATAGAACCACTAGAAAATATTTATTTTAATTAAGTTTAGACAAAAAATTAGATAATGGATACGATTTATGATGTTTTAATAATAATTGTAACCCTCCAAAAATCGTTAGGTACCTAAGCTTAAACATCTACCCACTCTTAAAATTATCCATAGACGACCCACAAAAAAGCAACCGCATTTTTGCGATTCACTTGAGAACCACTCCACTTTGGTTCAATTCTGTTCAGTTCGAGCCACTCCACCAAGGGGCAGAACCCCACCCCCGTCCTCAATTCCCCTGCCCTCTACCCCCCCGGGGGCATCGATTGCTACTCGCCTTGCCATTGTTTCAATTTCCATGTCGTTTTGGTTGTTTTCGTTTTGATGACCTCGCCGCAGTAGCAGCCGCAGAAATGCTCGAAATCTATAAATACTGGCAATCATTACGGGGTCTCATATTTTTATTGCATATTTTATTGGAATCTGAATTTGATGCAGCAGTGGAACAGAGGCAGCAACTTCAGAATTTCTGCTGCTGCAATCCAATTGTCATTCATGACAGCTGTCGATCAGAAATGGCGGCTGAAAAACATATCCGCAACAATGGAAAAAGAGGGGCACAACGAGGTGGTTGCTTTTGATTCAGAATTTTTAAATTCTCCCTCTTTGATTGAATTGAGTTCATGGTTCTCTGTTTTTTTGTGTAATTGCCACCTTTTGTCGGGGCGAATGTTTGGCATATTTTGTAAATTATATTCTCCCGCAAATCTTTATTTGATTGGGCCATTTGCATAAGTTTACGAGACGTTATGTGATATCATATCATATCATATTCATATGGTGTGATATATGCAAATCCTTTTATAGATAGAGAAGTCTACCTACTATTGACAGAAGTAAATCTAGTTTGATGGATATATAATTGAATGATAATTAGGAGAAAGGAAAGTAAGCCCTAGATTATAAAAATGTGACTTGAGTTGGGTTAGTACAAAAATTCCCCTTGAAGTCTAATTAATTTGTAATTTTCTGTGCCGATAATTTTTAAAAAGCTAGTTTGTCATATACTTGATTCCTGTAAAAAATTTTATGCAAGACGAGATTTCAGATAAAAGGTATTTTATACTAACGAAATAAAAAACACAATTAGTAATAATAAAATATACAATATTCGTTTTAGTTCTCAGGAAAAACTTGAACAAGGAACTTGTTGATTAACTTAAGTTAAAACTTTCTCAAAAACGTAAGGTAGATTTGATCAAACATATTACTTCAATTAGCTAACAAAAGTTCCTCTTGGCAACAAAAATACTAGAAAAACAAAGTCAATTTTTGTGTACAACAAGAAAGCCATAAAATGTTTGAGAATGTCAACTTAAAGGTGGTTACGTTTCCCTTTCATAATTCACTTATCCACTCTGTATCTGCCCACATCTTCAACCAGCTGAATATGATCGAATATCATGCAAAATCTCCAGGATTCTCCGTCTCCTGGGCAATCAATTTCAGATTCGTCACACCTTGCCACCGAATTGGAATCGAGTGAGTGCCTGCCATGTGGCGATGACATTGTCATGTGCCAAACAGGAAGCCAAAACACCTTTGCCGAGATGTCAACGCCCGTACATTATCATCGAGTACTCGCCCATTCAAATGTAATTCGCATCTGATTCGACTTTGTACATATTTCAACTGCTGCTAGCGGAGACATCCGCGACGGGAAATGTGCCGACAATTGTTTTGCAAGCGGGCGCAACTCCTGTGCAAAGTACTACAAACTCGGCAATCCGCTCGCCCTCACCCCGCCGATTATCCTGTTCTGTTGGCTGCAAAACATCTGTCGGATGTCATCGGAAGTTGTATCTGACGGCACGCCCCAAACAAATTTACTTGGGCCGAACTGTCGGCAGTTTGGAATTCACAATTTCAGAGGCGTCGACTGGGATTGAGTTGAAGTGTGGGCACTTTTTCAGCGCAAGCTGCTCGGGAATATTTCACGGCGTTTGGGCGTGTGTGTCTCCGCAGAAGTTACGGATATTATTCATAATTTTCCAACGTTCCATTGTGACATATGCCATTAGAGGATGAAGTGGAGGGAGGGCTCTAAGGTGAGGGTTGTCTTTCACTGGAAATCAGTTTAGATATAGCCAAAGATCATTCTTGACCATCATAAATGGTTTCTTCTAAAAAAATAAAATAAAATAATAATGTGTTTGTAAAACTAGAAATACCAATTTAGGCTTCAATTACCTCAATCGCTTGAAATAACAAACTTCAAGTAGCAGATAAAAATCCTAGAAAATTCTGAAAACATAATAATGCCTTAATAATACATTTGTACCAATTACTAAAACAAAAATCAAAGCATCAACAGTTTTGCGGGCTTCTCATGATAATGACGTGATAATTGCTTCTGTCTGCTAAATCGGAGAGCGTTGTCCCGTTTCGGAAGCCTTGCAACTGACACATTCCACACCAACGAGCAAACACTGAGACACAGTTTATATTCGTGGCAAAGTTCAAAGGACACCTGCGGAGCGGTTTTAATTGCATGGCACAACACCAAAAGTGACAAGGAATCTTTTGGGTGCTGAGGACCGCCTGGCGCTAGGAAACAAAGTAATTACAAGGCCCAGCACAGACAGAAGACGAAAGAGATGGGTTGAGTGGGAAGAAAAAAAAACCAGACTTCAACTATATGGGGTACACTCAAAAAAATCTTTGTTCTCTATTAATACCACAAGGAAACTAATGAACTTATGAAAATACTAAGCGACACTAGTAAAAACAATTTTTTTTTTCTACTGGCATAGCTTGCTTTTGATTTTTTAATGATGTAGCAATTTGTATATCCTTAAAGGACAATTGAAATTCTGACCTTAGAATTGTATCATTATTGTAAGTATGCAAAAAATTTTTTTTTATATATAAAAGTCTGCATTTTTATGTTTTTTTTTATTTTTAACCAATTTATAAGCTTTTTAAGTTGGCAAAAAAAAAAGTTTTTTGTGTACAGGACATTGACAGCTGCCCCCGGAAAAAGGAAACCCGAAAACGCCACAACATTTATTCTTTGGCGCAGGGATGGGATTTGCGGAGAGTGCGAGAATTCTATTAGCACCGTCAAGGAAATCGCTTTTCCTAATAGCCATGTGCCACGTGTCCTGCGAAGCTCGGGTCCCCTGCTCAGTCGTGTGTCACAACCGAAGGACAACCGCAGTATCCTCCTCACTCCTGCTTCAAAGAGAATATTTCCCATTTCGGGCAAACAATACAATTGAAAAATTATAAAAATTTCGCACTTTCCAAATCTACAGTCGAACGAATCCTCTTAACGAAAACCGGACGTCGTCCTTTTGCGGCTGCACTGGGAGATACACTTGTTCTCGGAAAAGGACACGCGTCAGAGTAATAGAGCTGGGGGAAAACGGAGCGGAAAAGGGGATGGCCAGACATCATCAATATTGCAAGAATCGCTCGGCAGATTGAGGCTGTCAAATAAGCGTAGCTAATGCGTATTAAGTGCACTCCGTCCGGATTCATCGAGGGTTGTCCGTACATAGCTCAATCCAGAAGTTGGCTTAATCACGCTAATAGCCGCAATTCATGCAAATGCTGCAGACAATAAAATATGCGTTGGGTATCAGTCAAGTCAAGGCAAGTAGCCAGGTCAAATGTCAAGGGATATTGATAGGTGATTGGAGGTGGAGCTTACGTGGATAGTGGGGTGTCTCATGAGAAATTCCTGACTTTTTATAGCTCAAATTTATTTTGAGTTTAATAGTTCCCGAAAGTCAGTTAAGCCAGTAAGTAAGTTAAGTTCCTCTTAGTATTCTGTCCATTCTATGTAAATACATCTAATATAATTGATTTAATTTGTTTCATTATGTATTTTCAATACAACAACCAAATTTTTCAAAATTCCCTTTTCAATAAAAATAACTTTTGATTTTTTGCGCATCTTTTTCTGATTTATTTTTTTAACCAATTGTAGTATTCATTTTTTCTTGTTCTGTATCACATAGCAATACTTAAGTCCATAAAAAGCTTACAAAACTAATCTAAAACGAACCGTGCTAAACCAAATAGAAGTAACAACAACAATCAGCTCCCCCGTTCCCCCTTTTTCTTCGGGTTTCCCATTTTTTTTGGGAAGCATTTCCCTAGGAATTATCTCTCCCATTTAGGAGAAATGCATGCCATTGAATTGCTGGCGATCGTTCTTCACCATATTGTTGTACTTCCACTTTTCAGCGCTCGATGCCTGACTGCTCCAGGATCCTGATCCTGATCCCGAGCCACTATTCGACTTGGGCTGGGTCTGAGTTTTCGAGGAAAGGTTGTCCTTGGTGGAGTTGCTCAGGCACTTGTCGGTACGTTCGGTGTAGACCATTTTGTCTTTATATTTTCCTTGGAGTATCTTTTTGAATAGATTTAATTTTCTGCCGATTACACAAAGCTGCGCTTCCAATGCGTCTGTAGAGAGGTCAAAGTTCACGGTACGGTTTGTAACAGGGTGAGTACTTTAAGTTCCTTGTTGTTAGCTGAGTTTCCAGTGCGCGATCCTTTTTTCGATGACAGGTGTTTTCCCAATCTGTTTGGAATAAGATAAAGAAACGGATTTAAAAGTGTGTCAATAATGTAATTTATGATTAATGTAATTTTTGTTCTAGTCTTTAATAGTAAGATAGTTTTGTGTTATATGTAATATGTGTTATATGTAATATTGATGACAACAAGATTTTAAATCGTACATATTTTTCCAAATTTTTTGTTGCACCCTTTTTAACATACCTTGCTTGCTTCAACAATTTCTGCTTGGAATCTGTGTGGCTAATTTTTGGCATTGACACAAAACTTTTGCAACTTGCACATTGGATAGGAAAGAAAGGAAATGGTACAGCTCACGCTCCGGACAGCTCAGTACCGATCTGCTCTGGTATAGACTTTCTACTGACTCTCCAGCGGTTACCACAACTGGTTTAAATACGCCGATCCGATCCAATCCGATCCGCTCCGATCCAATCCGTCGATCCGAGTGCAATGTCTGGCGGAGGAACTGCGTCACCGTTCTACGAGTAAGTAACGTTAGTACCGCAGTGCCAGCTGCTGGCACTTCCAAGTCGAACGGACCAAGAAACCTCCCTCGCACCGCCCCTGCACCACTCCGCCCCTCTGGTGACCTCAAACTGAGTTTCAGTCTGAGGCTAACCCGTTCCAGCGAACGACAATGCAAATAAGAGCGATCAAGCAAGCAACTGGTTTTATCAGCGAAACATTTGCAAACAAATTCACCTAATTGTGATGCTCGAATCTTTTACACCGCTTATATAAAATATATATTTAAATACTTTATATAATCAAACTTTTGAAATTAAATGTATAATATCAATAAATATATCATGATAAATGTTTTAAAAGGGCAATCTTAGGCTTAACTATTGCCCACATAACTCTTTAAAAATTAAATAGTAATTATAAAAAAGTTTATTCCAAGCCGTTTTAAACAAGTGTGAAAGTAGATTAGAGCAAAACTCTGCGAAACTATCAATTTCACTAAATGTTTGCGGTTTAGCATAACTACAAGAAGCTCAAGTTCTTTAAATGCTTTCATTACTATATTTTTTTTAACAATCAAGGTAATAATTTTTTTAATTTCTTTAAGTTTCTAAAACTTTTAAGTGAACTCCCAATTTAAAATTTGAAACTTTACTTATGAGAAACCGAAACAATCCTGTTGATTAAAGGGTATTAAAACCACCCCAACCGAACCTGCTACGCATCACGTAGTGTTCTCCTTTGTCTTCTCTCCACAAACATGATCATTATGATTCAAATATCATTTGGAGTTGCCGGCCGGCGGTTTTTTTTTGACACGTCATCCAAAAACTTCCCCTAAATAGGGCTATTTCCGAACTCAATGGTCCTCTGAAAACAGAGTAATATTAATGTTTTCGAATATCTGCCTATATGAATATATAATGAATGGGTATATCGCCTGATCAGTATTGATATATCGTATTATGCATGAACCGACGACTGATGAAAAGTCTTGGTTGCATTGCATCAGCCAATTCGATCAAAAAACAACTTGAAAGCCTGTTGTCGGTTTATAGTATTTAAATCTGTTGTTTGTAGATATATAGCTACCCGATCTGAATTATGCTGGAATCCAGAAAAGGGTAGAAGGGTAGCCATCGAAATGAAAAATTTAAAACAATCAGGGATATTCTAAAAATCTCTATGACAATTATCATAGTTTGATAAACTAACACGAACTTTTAAATATTAATTTTTAAACTAGTTAAGTGAGTTCAATGATATTTGAGGTTTCCTAAAACAGTAAGGATAATGAACTACCATTTAAATTCCGCACAATCTAGTTAAACTTGCTAAGATCAATTTTTACAATAATACGGTCAATATTCAATGGTAAAAAACCCACAAAAACAATCTTATAGGTTTAATGACAGGAACCCCCAATCTTCCACGTCCTTCTCCTAGAGGTTATTCCCACAAACTCGTTTCAGCAATCGAAAATAATATCAAATCGAATATTGTACTTTGAACGTCTAAGCCGTCGATTTAAATGTCAAATCTTGCATTTGTCTTGTGTATTATATAGCCAATTTATATGTCTGCCAAAAATTCCGTTGAGAATGCGTTATGCAAATGCGCCAGACACATGGTTCAATAATTAAAATTAAAACGTGTCCCAGACACAAAAAAGAAGGTAAGTAAATGATTGTAGTATTAAGGACAGGTTAAGTTCTATAAATTTGGATACCAAGAATCTATATAAAGTGCTGAGTTCTTAAAATTAAGCACTTGTCTGGAATCCGTCGAGAAGAATGCACAATTGATCCTTGAGAAAACTATCCCAAATGCTTGTTCCCAAAAATCCCCCAGAATTATTTGTTTATTTGTTTGGAGTTTGAGTTTGTTTACTTGGTGGCCGAGATGTTTACCGTTTTGGGCTATCAATGGAAAACCGCGTGGCAAACTCGCTTTTGCTGTAGTACCCATTGACGTACCATTTTAGTGGCGTAAACAAGAAATTTGGCTCATGTCTGCAGCGGTGATTTTGCATCACAGCCGCCGAAAAACTAGTTTAACTTGAGCACGCTTCGAGCGCGTGATGATATCAACTAAGTCTGGGGACGCTTTCTGATATAAAAGCACAGCCCTCGGCTTGAAATCCAACAGACTAAAGTGTGAAGGCCTAGCAGTCGATACCTAATCAGCGAGTTTTCAAAAATATTCTCCCCAACGTGCAAAAACAAATGTGTCAATGAAGACACCGGACACCAAAGCCAAGCTGCTGAATAATATAAGGTGAGCAAGGAGAAATTAAAGTGAAAACCAGATAAATCAAAAGCGATATACTATATATTTTGCTAACTCTATGAGTTTTTCTACACCAAAAATTACATTAGCTTAGAAATTTTTTTTATCAGGACTAAAAAGTTCATACAAGTTTACAACTAGATATTCATTATTGATAGTTCAAGCTATCATTGCTATCACAGCTAAATTTTTTAACTTTTTCAGTGATAAACTTAATTTTTGTTTTTAAAAATTCTTTACCACAAACTAATGTATCTTCTTTTCTATTTGCAGTCTATCTAAACATCTGTCTTCCAAGAAAGGCGGCTCTCGCACTAGTAACTGCGGCAATTGTCTGGAATTCTCCGTGCTGACGCGTCTCTCCAGTGTGCCCTGAATCTCCTAAGCCACCACCAAGCTCATCTTAGCCTCTGTTTAAACTTGAAAGTAATCCTTGAAAATGGTTCACCAAATGCGCACACCCAGCAAGGCCATCCCGGCCAAGCACCTGAGTCCGATGAGGAGCGTTGAGGGTCTGGGCGGAAAGTATGCCGTATCCAGCAGTCCGGCGGACAGTTTCCTGCGGAATACGAGGCTCACGGTTCAGAGCAGCTCCCAGCAGTCGGCGGCCTTCAAATACAACCAGATGGTCACCAACAATCGGGAGCAGTTCAATAACCTGCACTTCTGCTAGGAAACGGCTGGGAATGCCCACCGCCACTGGAGAGACCGTGTTGGAGGAGAAAAAAATATCACTATGATGGCGATTATTTGTCACAATATGTAAATGCAATAAATTCATTTTTAAAAATTTCCACAAATTAATTGAATTTCATAAATCGCAGCAGTCACGTGCTGTGGGGTGCGGGGGGAAAATTTATTTATTGCAACTTTTTTATTTTGCCAAATTAAATTACCCCAACTAAGCCTGCGAGCATTCGTCGCCGTCATTTTTCATTGTTTGCGGCTGTCTGCCTCACTTTGTCATATGCAAATGTGGCTGTACGATTTTTGCACATTTGATATTCGGTTTTTTTCCACACAGGGCGCCATATTTTCACATTAGCACCGAATCAAAAGCTTTAACGTTTTAACATTTGCTCGCCGGGATTTGCATAAATCTTCGTTGAGTTTCACAGGTTTTTTAGGCGCTGCAGGTAAGCCGAGCGATGGAAAAAGACAGGGACAGTGTAAGTCACAGCTGTAAATCATTAGCCAGAAGAAAATATAAATTCTAGAGACAGTAGACTATTTCGTAATTTAGCGAAAGTGGTTTTGCAAGGCCCATGAGGGTAGACTTGATCCATTTTAAAATCAGGAAATTTTGTCACTAGGTCAACAGTTGGCAAAAAAAAATGATTATAAAACATAAGTATTCAGAACGCCCAAGTCATAATAACCATATCATTTTTACCTATTTATTTTGTTTCTAAAATTTTTCAAGCAACAAACTGACTTTATATTTTAACTCAATAGCTCACCAAGTTTAAGTGTTAGCTTAATTTATTTATCGTTCAAATTATAATTTTCATAAATTAGTACCAATTAAAATAATTACATAAATAAAGTTGTAAATTTTAATAAAAAAACATTTTTCTTTTCATAAAGAATATATTTATAAAGAAATCTCATTTATAATTTTCGATTTTCTAACCCGAAAAATCAATTTCACTTTGGCACTTTAAGCAAATGTATTTCCCAAACCCAAGTCCGAAGTTCACAGAAATTCCAAATAGCTCATTAGGAACTGCACAAGTTTCGTAAAGAACTGGAAATATCTAAAGTTTGTTTTAAAGTGACTTAATTTAATGTGTAATTTTATACACAGGTGCCTCATCTCTTAAAGAATATTATCACCTGTCCGTCCAACTACAGAAAAATGACTTCAAATACTCGAGAGTTCTGGCCCAGTAATTTATGCAAATAACTGGACTGGTATGCTAATATATACGTAAACAACGAACGTGTTTCAGATCGAATATATACAACATATGCTGGGCAGATCAGCTGACTGCCCGCGAACTAGTTAATCTGGAAAATAGTTATCAAACCGAAGACGATGACTAAACTGTTGCCAGGCTGAAAACCCACAATTCCAAATTTAATAATTCCCACCCTGTAAGATCAGAGATTTTTTGGTAGCACAGTTGGCTGAATCGAAGGCATTAAAAGACAATCTGTTACATCGAAAGTGCACAAATCATCGCCAGCCACAGATTTTTATGCCCCAAAAACATTTTTATTATTCCACTAAATTAAACGTTCAGTGCGGATTGAGTTATATAACTAGGGGTGGGTGGTTTTCCAGGAGGGGGGCGGGGCAGATACTGTGTGTGTGTCCTTGTGAGCGATGCGTCGACAGTCATTAAATTATCACACATTTAACTTCAAAAACAATTCAAAAGTAGCGCCCAGAACAAAAGGCAACCCTCGACCCTTGAACCCCACTTCCCTCCCTCTAGCCTCCACCCCATTTCACCACCCCCTCGCCCACTCGTTCCTTGGGAACTTGACTTTCACCCCCGCGAAAAGTGTTTTTGTGGCCCTGCCGCATTACAAGCTGAAAACATGGTTATTACATCAGTAAATTCCAGACGGGGTGAAGGGAGTTCTGGGGGGGGGGGGTTAGGGGGTTACTTGTGGGCGTTGCAAAATGGTCGATGGATGGATGCTGTCCTGTGATGATTATGACAGCATGACGACTTATCTGAAACGACCTATTTGCCACCCCCTCAAGCCAGCTATTATGTCTAATTTAGTTTTTGCTTCTGTTTTTGCAATATGTCGACCATTAGCAGGAGGTGGGGTACTCCGAGGATTGCCCATGACGCGGCAGTAAGTGACGATAAATCATAAACGAAACATCAATTGCAGCACTTGACCCTAAAAGGACTTCCCGTTGCGTCAAAATGGACAGCAATCTTGGCGGTCCTGTATCCTTAAAAATCCTTAAGGAAAGTAAGTAATGTGTACCAATATCAGCCACATCCTCTTCTTAAGTCCTTTAATACGCCGTGTCCTGGCCACGTGCCCTTAACTTTGTTGCAAATTAATTAATTGCCAAGAAGATGAAGACGGCAACGGAAGAAGATTGATTAAGAGACAGCCACGATAACCCTTCAATGCGGCTGTCAACTTATCTATCACGCCAATAGCCAGAAAAGAACTGCCCACCTATTTTCACTCACTTTATAAACAGAGAGAAGTATTTGAACTACAATTTAGAAAATTAATTTAAGAAAAGGACCTACAAAAAGGCAACAAGTAGTATGATATTGTTATTAGCAATGTAAATATGTATAAAAACAAATACTTTTATTGGAATATAAAACAAAAGATAAAAGAAATGAAAATTTAAATTGAAAAAACATGAAACAAATAATTATTATTTTAAATGTTTTGCCAACACAAGATTTTTTAATTTTAAAATATGTTTTAATTTAAAATTTCTGGGTTAAAGGTTTAAGTTACAAATATTTAAATATTATTCTCTGTGCACCCCGTTTTTTCCGCTTTTCCTCTGACTATTTCGTTTTGATGATTTATCGACATTTGTGCGGAAATCGCTGTGCCAAAAGCCAGAACGAAATGAAACGTTTTCCAAAGCAGACAAGAGAGAGTTTTTCGCAAGCGGAAAAGGGAGGGGGTTTTTGGGAAAAACAGAGAGAGAGGTGGGAAAATTGCAGGAAAACAGACTTCAGGTTCGTCCATGTTCTTGGAGCGGAAACGCAATCGGCGCACTGCCAAAAATAAATTGATTACTGTCACGGAAATAGCAACAACACACATATTCCATGGGGCATGGCTGCTCCAACTTTGTTTGTTAATCGATTTATTCGAAAAAGCACGAAGACGCGACTTACTAGAAAATGTCTTAGTAAGCGGCTTAAATCACAGGTAAAATGACGGTGGTTGGAGAAAATTCAGGGGCTGTCTTTGGTTAGCGTTAACTTTATAGATCACGTGACATGGCAATAAATAGTTTCGCCTGTCAATTAAAGACACCCGTAAGTTAGCGATGGGTAAGGTAGGAAAATTCACTGAATAACCTAGGGAAGGGAAAAACCTTAGTAGTCTTGAAACTTCAGGTGATGGGACGACAAGCACGCACGCAATGTTCACGCCTTCAATTTGTGCGTCAACTTGTAAGATACTTTTTTCTTATACGGTTATTGGATTAAGCACTTGATTGGTTTTACTATCGTTGATAACGATATTATAAGCTGATTAGACATTTGATAAGGGGACTTATAATGCAGATTAGATTTTTATTTCCATACACATCGATGATGATGATTTACATTTCCTAAAATAGGCAGTGTTCCCCATTTTATTTAATTTAAGGAAATATAAATAATTAAAAATTTAAACTGCAAAATAAGTATTTTTTGACTAGAAAAGATTTTCTCTTTAAACAAAAATGTAAATAAATACTTATTTTCTTCGAACCATTAACTCTTAACAAAAGGAACTTTCTTTAAGTTACCTTTTCAACTATCTGACGACCAAGTTTTTTCCCGAATGCCCAGACAAACCCCAAAACTCAAACCATTTTTTAAGAAGAAAGAGGATTGCGATTGATTGGCGGTAACAAATGTATTAGAAACTTTCTCTGTATAATTTCCGCATTTGCAAAAGAAAAACGGACACGGGTATATGAATACTTCACTTTAAATTGCACTTCCGTGCGAAAAATTGTTTATCGAAAACTTTCGTTTGATTTTCAGCCACCTTTTAACCACCTACCCTGGCATTTCATTTGCAGACAGTGTGAATAGAACGACGTTCACTAAAAACCCCTTTCAGCCCCGCCCCCTTTTTTTCGCAGTGGCGTGTCGATAAAGTTTGCACCTATTGTCATTTTATTGATTTGTTATAAATTTCACACACGCTTATCTTTTCATGCGCTTCTATTAAATGTAAATGACTGGAAAATGCCACATGCCCCGCCCACAATTTGAAACGGACACGCGCCGCCCCCAACAACCCTTTTTACAGCTTATCTGCGAATTTTCAATAAGATTTCCTATCATTTTAAATTCCATTTTATTGCCAATACGAAATAAATGACCGGGTTCGAGAGTGGAAAAAGTGGGAAAGTCAAAAGCTTAAATGTCAGAACGTTAAAATAAATTGACACCGGGTAAATTCTTTTTCAGCAATTGCGATTTTCCCGCCCGCTCCCCTGATTCTTATCGATTTGGCAACACCTTGAGGAAAATTGGTAAGGGAGTGGAAACAGCTGCGGATGCTGCCCGGAAAAATTGGTAGCGTCTTGAGTTTTCCTCTTCCATTCACACTTGATTTGATAATCTGTCGTAAATTCTAACTTTCCACTTGTGAAACGCTCACAATTAAGTCACACTTTTAATGACGTGACGCAAATATTAAATCGGAACACTTCCTGGGAAAACCCACCCCCTCAACCCGATTTTCCACCCCCCTTGCAGCTGTTGACAGCGTCCAGTAGTAGCTTTGACTTTGTTTTTGTTGTGACTGCTGCGCTAATTAGGCGAGACGTGAAAATTTTTGCTTATTATTTTCCCTAAATTTTAACGACCTTCCTTCAAACGAAAGTTGAACTGTGCCCATTTGGAAGATATTTTATATGGTGCAACATTTTGAAATTAGTATCTCAAAAATTACGGTTATTGTCAAAGTGAATTTTAATTAGTAAACTCCAAGTACTGAGTGTGAAAAGCAAATGAATGAAGCATGTCGAATCTCTGACGACTGTCGAAGTTTGAAGATTGTCCGTAAAGTAAATTAAGATGGTTCCAGATTGTTAGAAGCAGAAGGTTTCTGAAAATGAAGTGCAGGTGACAAAGGAAATCGTTTAAAATAGACTCCCAGTCAGAACATTTTTTAAAGCCTGCCTAAACAAATGTGCCATAATCATTCGTCAGAACTTATTTTAATAGGCGATGTTTGTCGAACACACGCGGAAAATTATTTCAGACGACTTGGTTCTCACCCTAACTCATTGGCGAAAAGGCTGTTATGGAGACCGAGAAAAAGAAGATTAAAAAGATACCATCCACATGACCTCCCATCAAGACACATATAATATATAAAGCTTAAAGGAATTAAAATAGAAATTAAATATATTGCGTATAATTTGTTATACCTAAAATTTGTTATCCCCTATATTTACAACCTGCTCAAGCTGCCACATAGGTAGCAGTATACCTGTTAAGTTTTGCAATAAATATACAATTTTTTACTTTTATAAAAAAAAAAAAAAAAAAAAAAAAGAACTTATTTTGTATACATAAACCAACTTTACATTTTGATAAGGAGCATGACTAATATTTCTTAACTGCAGTGTAAGCAGAACCTCTGAAAATATGCTAAGAAAAAGGTGTATCTTAGGTATGTCATGTAGTTCTACAGATATGTAAAAAAAAAATGTAAAGTATCTTTAATAATTAAATACACAAATGTTGCCATGAACTTGAAAGAAGTTTTTAAAGAATAATAATTATTAATTTATTAATTTTTAAATACTTTGAGCTATGAAGACTTCGAAGTTTAACTGTAAGTTAAACAAATGTATTAAATATGGTATACGCTTAAATCTTCTTTTTATATATATTTTGCCATTACAAATAATTATTTAAATCACAGATTAGCCTGAGTATAAGAAGATTAAAAACAGGTATATTAACTGTAACAGCTGAAAACTCGTTGGAGCTAGAAGTTACTCATCTGAAATTACGTAATAAATCTGTCCCATTGTTCTTCCCATTAAAATGTATTGCTTGAAACAAAATCCCCTTCAGTAATTATACTTGCAATTTCGATTATATAATCTGCATATTGAGTAGGCCCTCTAAAGGTATATTTTCCGCTCCCCTCGTATGAAAACCCCTTGATTTGGCAATCTAATGGCCTACCGCAAATTGCTCGTGACTTGCGGGGAGTATGTGCCGGATTGTTTGGGTTAGGCGCATATATCGGAAAACTCAGCCTCGGCTAGATTAGGAAAATGCAACAGGGCAGTTTGCAACTCACTGCAATTGCTGTTAGCCAAGTTGGCTCTGAGTCGCTGTGCCTTGGCTTTCAGTTGATCGCGGATCGTGGCCGTGACAAGTTGCAATTCTAATTTTATAGGAAGTCAAGAGGTAATAAAAGTCTTGTTAGCTTCTGGGATGTAAAAACATATTAAAACTAGACGGCAACGACATTATCAATTTTTGAATGAAAACATACAATGTTGCTGTGTTAAATACAAAATTAATATCCATCCTGATTATATCTGGGTTACAGCCAAATAAAAATTAAATTGACCAACAATTATAAAAAAAAAACATAATAGACCACAACCTAAGAAGTGTTATAGCCAATTGTTAAATAATATGGCATTCAAATTATAATTGAAGAGCAATAAACTAATAGTGAACCTGTTCTTGGGTCAAGCAATTAATCAGAAATTACTTGATGAAAATTGCAAAAAAAAAATGTACAGCCACAGGCCATAATTAAATAATTGGGTGGACACCTTTTAATTGTCACAACTTGGTAGAAACTCCTAAGAAATCCGCCGCTTAAATGTATGTCCATTAAACAATTGAAAGTGAAATTCCGGTCACGATCTTAGCATATTCTCAGATACAAACGCTTAAGCTGCAAGTGCAGCCAAGCCACGCTGCATATACAACAGTATCTGAAACACCAAAGAGCAAAAACAACCTTTTGTTTGCCGCAACGAACTTTGATTTTTTGTACAGATCCCAGAATGGGCTGTGTTGCATATTGCTAAATGTTATGGTATTTAAAATCATTTATAAAGATTCTAAAATAGAACGCTTAAATCGAAAACGTTTTGCCGGTAAAATGAGTAATTGCGGCCAATAAATTTATGTGGAGATAATTTTGAACATTTATAATATTGTAAAATGCAAATAAATTATGGCAGTTATAAATATCGCCATGGCTTTTCCGTTGACTTTTATCCCCTGGCTCAGTTTGACCGAAAACACAAAATCACAAAATCGGTAGTTATTGTAGAAAACCAAGGTGTAAAGCTATTAAACTAATTATTCTACAGCTAGAAGATATAATAAAATAAGCAAAGAGGCTTGGCTAGCTCAACGTTTATACTTAGAATTTAATCGGTGATTACCCAATTATATTTCTCGTATTTTTGATGTAAGTAATGTGGCTTGCGATGCTGCTGCTATCACTGTTTCTGATGACCTTTTCCATGACAACGGAACCCACTGAAGCGGCTCAAATTCTGGGCTTGTTTCAACATCCCGGCAAGAGTCACTTTGACTTCTTTAGACCTATGTTTTTGGCCTTGGCGGAAAGAGGTCACAACATCAGCATGTATAGCTATTTTCCACTGGAGAAACCAGTGGCCAACTATACGGATCATGTCTTCCAAGGAATGCCGCTGCTCACAGACATTGTGGACCTAAAGGTAAGTTTAGTTTTATAAACTAAAATACTTAAATAAAAACCTGCTTCTTATTAAAGATATTCGAATCGGAATGGAAGCCATTGGGTCTGCCGTTCAAGGTGCCCACCTTTTTTATGCTCCACGATTGGGGCCTGCGATCCTGTAAGGTGGCCTTGAATTCCCCACTCATCGCCCAGCTGCTGGAGTCACCCATTCGATATGACGTCATAATCCTAGAGAATTTCTCCAACGATTGCATGGCAGCGGTGGCTTACCTGCTGAAAGCACCTGTGATTGCGTTGAGTAGCTGTGCGATAATGCCATGGCACTACAAACGAATGGGCAGTCCGTTCATTAACCCCATAATGCCCATGAACTTCCTGCCCTACACAGATGAGATGGGTCTGATCGATCGGCTGAATAATTTCTTCCATTTCCACACAGTGAACACACTGTACAAGTGGGTATTTCTTAATCTCACATTCAGAATGCCTCTTATCGACAACATTTTTTCCCTTGAACAGTTTGATTACCCAACCAGCCACCGATGAAATGGTTGCTCAGAGATTTGGACCCATACTGCCTCCCATCAATGAGATCGTGAAAAATACAAGTCTCATGCTAATCAATCAGTATTATGCCCTTACCGGACCACGCCCATATGCTCCAAATGTTATTGAAGTGGGCGGGCTGCAAGTGGGACCTCTAAAACCACTGCCACAAGTAAGTAATTAATTACAGGAAAATATATAATCTGATTGGAAAATTCTTTATTTAACCAAAAATGTACTGCATCTGTGTTTAATGATCACATAAACCGTTTATCTGCAGGTCACCAAACTCTTTATCAGATAATCGCAGTCATTTTAAATCGCAAAATATATAAAACAAAAAATAAAACGAGTAAAATGAAAAATATCTTTGTGATTTTTAGGTTAATATGTGCATTTTAAATTAACAACATTAAGGAGTGGATAGCCCAAAATTAATTCCATTAGCCTTTCGTTCGTCTGCTGATTAAATTGAAAACAAACAAATTATATAATGATAAACGCCAAAGGCATTTAAATGAGATTAGCAAATATTTCACGTTTCCTTATTTGGGTCAACATTAAAAAGCATGTGTCTCTTATCAGACAAATGCGTGCTGACAAAATATTTCACCGAAATTTAAAAATACTTTAACAGTGCTTTCGCAAATTAAACATAAGCACTTTGGTTTTCTCAGAATTATCTATGTATCTATAATCTATTTTTAATTCATCTATACTATCTAAGAATAGAAATATCTTTTTCCTTAAGGTCTAACTAAAATTGTTTTGAATTTTTTTAAATTAAAAATTAAGATAAAAAAGCGAAGTACTTATATCTTTTTTCTTTTCATTAATAATTTCAATCTGGTTTCAGCATCTTTTAGATCTGTTAAATCGCTCTCCCAACGGAATCATCTATATTAGCTGGGGATCCATGGTGAACACCAACACACTACCTTTGGCCAAAAGGAGGGCGCTTTTCCAAAGCATTTTCCAGCTGAAAGAATACAACTTTGTGATGCGATGGAAAGATGATAAGTCCCTGACGAATGATAAGCCCCCGAATTTGTACACTTTCGACTGGTTGCCCCAGAGAGATCTTTTGTGCCATCCGAAGGTTAAGGGATTTATTTCCCATGGCGGACTTTTGGGCACCACAGAGGCGGTTCATTGTGGAGTTCCCATGTTGGTGACACCTTTCTACGGGGATCAGTTTCTGAATGCCGGCGAAATGAAACAGCGGGGCTTTGGAGTGATTGTTGATTTCAGTGATTTCGATACGGATCACATAACCAGGGGACTTGGAATAATACTCGACAAAAAGTAAGGGATACAAAAATATGTATTATTTAATTTAGAATTGTTTTAATGTAACTTTGTGTTCCTTTACAGATTTGCGGATAATGTTCGCCGCTCTACCGAAGCTTTCCGCGATCGACCCATTCCTCCCCTCGAATTGGCTATCTGGTGGATCGAGCATGTGATTAAATCAAGGGGAGCCCCTTTAATCAAAAGTGAAGCCAGACATAACAACTGGATTATCTACAACTCAATCGATGTTTACCTAATTTGGCTGGGAGTCGTATGGCTGTTGATCGTCTCTCTCTGGACGCTTATCAGAAGAATTGGATCAGTTTTTGGTCGGTCGAAAAGATCCAGCGTTTTAAAAACAAAACAACAATAAATGTTATGGGTAATAAAGTAAAACGCACAAGGGAAAAAATTGGAAAGATAATTTCCCTTTAAAAAGGTTATTTATAGTAAACTCGAATTTAGGTTTTTCTAATCAAAGCCCTGGAATCCGGAACAATAAAAAATTGCATAATTATTCAAAAATAACCAAATTTAACTAATTTTAAACAAAATCTTTTAACCATTTAATTAACCCAATAACCCATTAATATGTCAAGAAGCCAATAACACGTTGGAATAATTCATATAAATTTGTGTGGCATGTGCATAAATTATATGTATAAATATTTATAATAAACGTTATATAACGTAGGTCTCGTGAGCGAAAAGTTCAATAAAACAAAACTTATACTGCAAGCTGCTTTCACTTTTTGATTCAATCTCGAGTGTCATTAACATTGTCATTTTCTAATCAATTAAACAAAAACTCTTGAATACTAATTTCACATAATATAATTATAAGTTTTATATTATTTTATTATTTTCAAAAAGATTTGTTAATTTTTAATGCGGAAAAGTAATTTAAATTCCAGCTATATCGATAAAGGAATATTCTAAAGCGTGTTTTGAATGTAAAATGATCAAAAAATATAAATCGTCATCGCAAATACTTGGCTTTCCGTATTTGTTTCGAAACACCGAAAACAAGCCCGCATCTATTAAATGTAAACACCCGGCAAGCCTTGAAGCAGACATGTGAGCGTAGAGAGCGATAAACAATTGCCAGACTCGTCTGATGTTTTGGTTTTAATTTACTTTCTACTGCCGGTTGTTAGGTCTCGTATACGAGTGCAAGTGTTCTCCCACTGTCTTTCTGAAAGTCTCAACCTCAAAATATGTACATAGCACTGTCTAGCTTTCCTTGTGAGAGATTTATTCGACTCGGGAGACCGAAAAAAGCTTTAGACAAAGATCGGTGATGTCAAAAAATAAGTGAATATATTAAAAATAGCTACTGGAAGCAAAATTCCGACAAATAATAAAGCAGATGTTCACTGCTACTTGAAAATATTGGAATTCTAAAATACAAAAATTTAAATAAATGATAAATGAACCAAGATCGTTGAAAAATGTGGTGGGATTTCTTTGTTGTTTAGTAAGTTGTTTTAACGCAAAGTCATTTTTTTCAGATTCAACTCTTCAACTCAACTCTTCAAAAATTATATTAACATATTTTTCGAAATAAATCGTTTTTTAAATGCTTTTTTATTGTATAATTTTTTTTATTATTTTTTTTCTTTTTTAAATTTTGGTAGAAAATCGCTATATTAGCAACACTAACGAAGCCTAAGATTGATTTCCGATCGCTGACTGAGCAATTTTGGGCTGTGGGGCATTGCTGCTCTTTGTCGAGCGTTGACCGAAGAGCTTTCCATTCGCATGCATTTCTCTGAATTTAGTCAGTCGCTTGTCGGCAGTCGAACAAGTAAGTAAGAGTGGAATCATTATAAAAACAGGATTTATGTTCGAAACCGACGATTCGGCTTTTTGATATTTTGTGTGTGTATCCAGTTCATCGGTTCAATTGAATTTCGGAGGAAAGACCCCTTCGAAGTCAATAATTGTGAATTTATTTACGAGTGCAGTGTGAACTGTGATGCAATTGCAGTTGCTTTTGTTGTGCTTGTGTTTTCGCCTGCATTCTTTACATAATTTCCCTGCATTTCTTGCATTCGCGACATGCGCATTGCCGCCCACCGCCCCATTCAAGGTCGAACGAAAATACTGCAAAACCAAGAAACCCAAGAGTCAACAAGTGTTTCTGCACCCGGTGCTTGACAATAGTCTAGGAATACTGTGTTTCGAAGAAGTCTTGTAACATATTCGAGAACTGCCTGAATCAGCATTTAGATTAACCACATTTTAATATCTGTGGTATTGTTCTCAGTTCTATGAAATGAAATAATTCATAAAAATAAATACTTTCCTATAATTTTGTTTTATAAAAGTGTTTTAGAAGTGCTTACTAACAACCATAAAATTAAAAATAAAAACGTTGTAATCTACATTCAGTAGGAAACTTAAATGTGTTCTCATATTTGTATTATCTTTAATTTCTAGATTAATCGAATAGAAATTATACTTTTCGGAGAGAACAATGTGGCCGCCGCTGGTCGTTCTAGTCTTCTTGACCTTGTCCTTAAGCCAACCCCATGATTTGGTGGAGGCCGCTGGTCCGCTGAATGTGCTGGGCCTCTTCCCCCATCCCGGAGTCAGCCACTTCCACTTCTTTCACCCCATAATGCGGGGTCTGGCCGAGGCGGGACATGACGTGAGCGTGGTTTCCCATTTCCCGGACAAGCATCCGGTCATCCGCTACAAGGATTACCCCCTGACCGGGATAGACAAGCTCACGAACAGTGTGGATCTAAAGGTACGTACAGGGGGAACTACCTGGGAGTGTCGGAAATTTAGCTATTGTTAAGATTTAAGTTTTATTTTAATTACCTGTTGGCGAAATAGTCGTAAATCATGAGAATAAGTATAAATAACTTTTATGAATTTTAGTATTACTTACGACTTACATTTTCCCTTTAGTTATTTGAAAAGCGCACTTTCTACAATCACTTCGTGGAGTTCTTCCTGCTCCACGAGTGGGGCAAACAGGCCTGCAATTTAACGCTCCGATCGGATGCACTGCAGCAGATCCTCAAGCGCCGCCCGGGACACTTTGATGTCATCATTATGGAGCAGTTCAACACGGACTGCATGATGGGGGTGGCGCATCAGCTCCAAGCGCCGGTGATTGCTCTAAGCAGCTGTGTGATGATGCCCTGGCACTACGAGAGAATGGGAGCCCCTTTGTTACCCTCCCATGTCCCGGCACTCTTCATGGCCCAGTCGCAGGACATGGACTTCGGTGGTCGTCTGGCCAACTGGTTTAGCACCCATGCCTTGAACTGGATGTACAAGTGAGTGAAATTTTTATAGTAATTTTTTATCCTCAGGTTCTTTTCCACAGGACTTGATATTTTAAGGAACGAACAAATATTAGTTGGTATTTTTAACATATTAAACTTTTTCCCACAGATTACTATCTGTACCGGCGGCCGATGCCCTGGTTCAATACAAATTCGGCCATGATGTCCCTTCGGTGGGTGAGCTGGTCAAAAACACATCCTTGTTCTTTGTGAACCAGCACTATTCGCTGTCAGGACCCAAGCCAATGCCCCCCAATGTAATCGAGTTGGGCGGCATACATATCCAGAAGTCGAAACCCCTGCCGGCTGATCTGCAGCGCATTTTGGACAATGCCGAGGAAGGAGTGATCCTGATCAGTTGGGGCTCCATGATCCGGGCGAATTCCCTTTCGGCCGCCAAAAGGGACGGCATTGTACGGGCAGTGGCCCGATTGAAGCAGAAGGTTATCTGGAAGTGGGAGAACGAAACGCTGCCGAATCAGCCACCCAATATGTACATCATGAAGTGGCTACCCCAACGCGATATCCTCTGTCATCCGAACGTAAAGGTGTTCATGTCTCATGGTGGACTAATGGGCACCTCGGAGGCAGCCTACTGTGGAGTTCCAGTGGTGGCCACGCCCATGTATGGCGATCAGTTTGTGAACACAGCTGCCATGGTTCAGCGCGGCATGGGAACGATCCTGCCATTTGAGGACATCGGAGAGAACACAGTGATGCGGGCTTTGAAAAAGGCACTAGACAAGAAGTGAGTAGTCCATATGATGGTTGTGCTCTAGCCTAATCCTTTCCCAATATTTCAGGTACTACGATGCCGCCAAGGTCGTCTCGCACGCCTTCAACCACCGCCCACAGCAGGCCCTGCAAACCGCCATTTGGTGGGTGGAGCACGTGGCCCACACGGGCGGAGCTCCACTCCTGAAACCCAGTGCCGTGCATATGTCCCGATTCACCTACTACTCCCTGGACTGCTACGCTGTGCTGGCCGTAATCCTGGCCAGCATCATTGCCAGTTGGGTGTGGCTCCTAAGACGCTGCTGCGGATCCAGTTCCTCCGACAAGACTAAGAGGGATTAGTGGGCTCATCCCGACGCCGCTTTATTTGTGGTGTATGTGATATTTTATATGTTCTGTGTAAGAGACTTTTAAGTGTAAAGACGCCTCCTCTCAAGGATTTCATCAAGACGTAAACTTAGGGACGCCAAATTAAATATAATGTGTACTAGAATTGGTATTCAACCCACTCAATAGTTTTTTTTTATTTTTGGGAAGATCTTAAACATACATTTTGCAGCGAAAAACAAATGTACCTAGTCAGGGTATAAATATAAATTCGTTTATATTTACATTTTCTGTTGCATACTTTAGGGGATATCTTTGGAAATTATTTTCGGAAGGTTTGTTTGGAGCGCAGTACAAGTCTACGGCATAACACCTTAGATCAACTTTATGCAAGCATGTACTGGCTACTTTCGCCGAGAAATAAACTTTCATTGTCTAATAAAGTCCGCATATATAAATCTATACTGAGTCCAATTTGGAAATATGCGCTACAAATCTACGGTATAACGGCCAAATCTAACCTTAATAAAATTAGAGTTGCACAAAGCAAGATTGTTAGATCCATTTGTAATGCCCCCTGGTTTATGAGAACGAGAGACATAGAAAGAGATCTAAAAATCCCAAAAATAGGCGATGTATGTCGAACACACGCGGAAAATTATTTCAGACGTCTTGGTTCTCACCCTAACTCATTGGCGAAAAGGCTGTTATGGAGACCGAGAAAAAGAAGATTAAAACAAGAGAGAACGCTATAGTCGGGTGCCCCGACTATCAGATACCCGTTACTCAGGTAAAAGGAGTGCGAGGGAGATGGAGATAGAAACTTTGATCGCGCATAACTTTTAAACGAATGGTCCGATTTGAAAAATTCTTTTACATTTCGATAGGTATTGATAAACACAATAAAACTGCATTTTTACTTTTCCGAAATATTTAAATTTATATTTAAATAAAATCGTATATAAGCGATTGTGGGCGTTAAAGGGGGCGTGGCACCTTTTTGAAACAAACTTGCGCTGCGTAGGAACTCCTAAAATCCGCATGCAAAATGCCAATCTTCTAGCTTTTATAGTTTCCGAGATCTCAGCGTTCATACGGACGGACAGACGGACAGACGGACAGACGGACAGACGGACAGACGGACATGGCTAGATCGACTCGGCTAGTGATCCTGAACAAGAATATATATACTTTATAGGGTCGGAAACGCTTCCTTCTACCTGTTACATACTTTTGCACGAATACAATATACCCTTTTACTCTACGAGTAACGGGTATAAAGATACCATCCACATGACCTCCCATCAAGACACATATAATATATAAAGCTTAAAGGAATTAAAATAGAAATTAAATATATTGCGTATAATTTGTTATACCTAAAATTTGTTATCCCCTATATTTACAACCTGCTCAAGCTGCCACATAGGTAGCAGTATACCTGTTAAGTTTTGCAATAAATATTATATTACCCTAGCAAAAAGACTGACCTTGAGAGCCAAAAACAAAAATATTATAGAGTTTCCACCCACGCGATCTCCCATCAATATTAAGTGAAATCAAATCAAATGTATTATATAATATACAATAAAATAGTTTTGGTAAAATAAATAATTATATTATTTTATCATATTGAATAACAACAGTACTAGCTTTAAGACCGAATTTTTACCTGATCCTCTAAGAGAAGAAGCTAGGAGTCATTTGATGCTCTTATTTCGACCGATTTGGATATCTGTTTTCCCTGATAACAAACACCGGTGGTTATTTTTTTGTTTTTCGTAAATATTTATGAAAAAAGAAAAATTTATATTTTCATTATATAAATTTAGAAGTGCACTTTCTCTAACGCGAACCCCTTTGATTTTATTACACTTCTTTAAAAATGATCCTCTAAGAGAAGAGAAGCTATGATCGCTTTTTAATTTACGTGGTTCTTTAAGTTCTCTCTAAAATGTACGATAATATAAAAGTATTTGTATGTTTTCGCCGCCTGAACAAGCCTTTACCTTACGCATTCGTGTCAGTTGATGCTCATCTTTCGACCGATCCGGATCACTCTCCCCGAAAAAACGCCGGTGATTATTTTTTATTTTTCGTAAATAATAATGAAAAAAAGATTAACATTTTAATTAGTTAAATTTAGAGGTGCATTTCAGACAAACAATCCTAGCAAAGTAAAAATTCATATCTTGAAAATCCAATGTTGTCACGATGACTCGACATGAATTTGTGCTCCCCTCCTCGCTTTGCAGCACAAAACAAGCTAAGCAAAGTAAAATGGCATATGATGAAAATTAATTTTAAATAAGATTCTCACCCTGACTCGACTTAAACTTGACCCTTTTTCCTCGTTTGCAGCAATATGTGTGTTTGGAAAGGTTTCTCCCTACTGGCGCTTCTTTCTCTGGTAGTTTCCAGCGAATCCCTGCGAATCCTGGCTATCTTTCCCGTTCCGTCCATGAGCCACTTTAAGTTCTTTCACCCGATTGTGCGCAAACTAGCCGAAAATGGTCACAGTGTGGATGTCATCAGTCCCTTCGAGGACAAGGAGCCGCCAAAAGGCTATACAAATTATATGCTGCCGTCCCCCACAATGACGGACACAATTAACTTGGAGGTGAGTTTTTGAGATGATAAATGCAAGAGGTCTTTGAAACATTTTATTAATAAATGCCCTATATCTAAACGATATTTTTATGCGGAATGCTTCTGGCAGCTTATTATAAAGGGTATGTTGCATTCGTTGTGAAGAATGTTTTCTTAGGCCTACAAACAAAAAAAATTTTCAGAGATCTGGTAGAGGTCAGTTATAGGATTAATATAAATCGAAATATTAGTATAAATCCAAAAATTATTTAAAATTATTTAAGAGTTAATTATGACGTCGCTGCACACGGAATTAATATTTTTGAGAGCACGGAAAAGTTAAAAGTTAGCTGAGTAAGGGTATCTTATAGTCGATGCTCTCAACAGTAGCGTTTGTGTTTCTGTTTCTGTTTCTATACATACAATAAAAAAAAATTATTATATATTTAGCATTCCGCTAGGTATAGTAATAACTTGTAATTGCATTCGTACTCTCATTTTACCCCTTACTAGTAGAGTTACTGGGTATATTGTATTCGTTGTAATGTAACTACATTTGTACCATATGTAAGTACATTTTAATGGTAATCAAATATTTCTAGGGATAATATCGCCAAGCTTTAGACAAAATAAGCATTTAGAAAAATCTAAGAAGGTATTTGAATGTAATTAATCTCAAATTAAATATGAATTTAACCATTTACCCAGGATTTCGAGAGGCCTTTAAAGTTTTTATTCCACTACATCGAGTTCTTTGTCCTGTACAACATGGGAAAAGAAAACTGCAACACCACTCTACACAGCTCAGCCGTATCTGATATCCTGAAGCATCCTCCTGGTTATTACGATGTTATCCTGCTGGAGCAATTCAATACTGATTGTGCAATGGCAGTGGCCCATGTGCTGCAAGCACCGGTTATCGGGATGAGCAGTTGTGCCTTGATGCCCTGGCATTATGAGCGATTGGGTGCTCCTCTAATCCCGTCCTATATCTCAGCCCTGTTCCAAGGACAATCGCAGAAGATGTCCTTTGCCGGAAGGCTCGGTAACTGGATTACTGTTCACTCGCTCAATTTGCTGTACAAGTAAGTATTTTTAACGAATTATTAAATGCATCATAATAAATAATAGCATCTAGTTTATTGTTTTTTGCACTTAACTTAGTTTTAACTACGAACGTGTTGAATTTTGTATGGCGTAATAATACGTTGATCTTCTCTAGAATTTTTACAGTTCCCGCTGCCAATGCCGTTATCCGCCAGAGATTCGGTCCTGGCTTACCCTCCACCGAAGATATGGTCAGGAATACTTCTCTGATGCTGGTCAATCAACACTTCTCGCTAAGTGGACCTAGGCCACTGCCCCCGAATGTCATAGAAGTCGGTGGTGTGCACATAGGGCCACCGAAACCTCTACCCTCAGATATCCAGCAAATACTGGATAATGCCTCCAAAGGAGTCATTCTCATAAGTTGGGGCTCTCAGCTGAAAGCGAGTTCCCTTCCAGCTGCCCGAAGAGATGGTATAGTTCGTGCCCTTGGAAGATTAGAGCAGCAGGTGATCTGGAAGTATGAAAACGATACTCTTCCAAATAAACCTGCTAATCTGCATATTAGGAAGTGGCTACCTCAGCGTGACATCCTCGCCCATCCAAATCTAAAGGTGTTTATGTCCCACGGCGGATTGATGGGCATCACAGAGGCGGTGGCTAGTGCAGTGCCTATTGTGGGTGTTCCCATTTACGGCGATCAGTCTCTCAATATTGCCGCATTAGTACAGCGGGGAATGGCCTTGCAGCTAGAGCTCACAAAACTAGATGAAAATACAGTCTTCGAAGCGCTTACAAAGGCACAGAATCCTTCTTTTAAATTACGAGCTAAGGAGGTAGCTTCGGCTTACAACAATCGCCATCAGGATCCTTTGGAGACTGCTATCTGGTGGGTAGAACATGTGGGGGAGACCAAGGGAGCTCCTTTGACCCAACCAAGTGCAGTATATCTCTCCCGTTTCGTTTACCACTCCTTGGATGTGTATTTGGCGGTGTTCCTAATCCTTTTGGTGCCTGTGATCACCTTGGTCGGATTAATCCGTTTGTGTAGAAGAGAGCATCCTAAAAGCGCCCCAAAGCTGAAAAGCAAATGAAACTAGTTCGTAGATTTTATTTATTTATATTTCTCTGTTTTCTACAGATTATTTTTGATTCAAACAAGAATAAATAAATTAAATGATCAGTTTATTTTGTGATGTCTTAAATAAAGGAGTTTATAGTTGTCCGTTTTTTTTGTTAAACAAAATTGAAATTTAAACTCCAAGAACACCGCAAAAGCAGTTTCTTTTAATACAAATATATACAAAACATCAATTCCCACCTTTTACAACTTGGCTTTGGAGGCACCCGGGAAGCCCAGACGATAAAGAGCCACCACCACAGCTCCTCCCAACCCGAGATTGTGTTGCAAAGCCAACTGAGCATTGGGCACCTGCCGTTTCTCAGCCAGACCACGCAGCTGCCAGCAGAGCTCAGCACACTGAGCCAGGCCAGTGGCTCCCAGAGGATGTCCCTTTGAGATCAAACCACCACTGGGGTTCACGACGAACTTTCCACCATAAGTGTTGTCTCCGGCATCGATGAACTCTCCGGCCTTGCCCTCTCCACACAGTCCAAGGGCCTCGTAGGTCACCAGCTCGTTGGCCGAGAAGCAATCGTGCAGCTCGACCACCTGCACATCCTGTGGCTTGTAGCCACTCTTGGCGAATAGACGTTGGGTGGCCAGGCGGGTCATGTCGGTTCCAGCAATCTTCATCAGGCTCTTGTCGGCGAAGGTGGACGCCGGATCACTGGCCATCTCCATGCCCACGATCTCAACGGCCTGTTTCTCCAAACCATGACGGCGGACGAAGGCCTCGGAGGCCAGGATGGCGGCTCCGGATCCATCGGAAGTGGGACAGCACTGCAGCTTGGTCAGCACTCCCTCCACAACCTGGGGCGACTTCATAATCTGCTCCAGGGTGTACTCATCGCGGAACTGCGAGTAACTGAAATCAACAAATGAGAACAGATAAAACCAACGCGTGTGCGGATCAGCTGCATACAACTATTGGAGTGGATGATGGTCTATAGCTTGGTCTACTTATTTCTCTGGTGCCATCGATAAGATAAGCAGAAGGTTGAGGTGAACTTTCGACCGAACTTACGGATTGTTAACGGAGTGCTTGTGGTTCTTCCAGGCGATCTTGCCGAAGTGCTCGGGCTTGGTGCCATATTTCTGCATGTGCTCCTTGCCAGCGTTTCCAAAGATCTGTGCAGCCATGGGACCAGCCCCGATCTCGGTCAGCTCACCCATCTCGGTGATGTGACGCTCCATGGGATTGGCGCGATCAAAGTACTAAGAAAACGGAATTAATAAAGGCTTTTGTAAGGGGTTTATTGGTGTACCTTTGAGGAGAGGGATCCACGCTCCATCTTCTCGAATCCCAGAGCCAAAACGCAGTCGGCGTTTCCACTCTCCACGATCTGCTTGCCCAGATACAGAGCGCTCGATCCCGTGGAGCAGTTGTTGTTCACGTTGTAGACCGGAATGCCGGTCATTCCCACCTCGTAGATGGCACGCTGTCCGCATGTGGAGTCTCCATAAACGTATCCAGCCACCGCCTGCTGCACTTCCTCGAACTTGATGCCCGCATCCTGGAGGGCTTTCGTAATAGCCTCCTTAGCAAAGTCCGGATAGCATACATCCGCTCGGCGACCGGGCTTCTCGAACTGTTGGAATAGATATAAAAAAACGAAGGATGAACATCGAATGGTTGATTATAGCCAATGCGGCACAAAGGTTAATCTTCTTCAGGCGAACCTTGGTCATGCCCACTCCGATAACGTAAACTCTGGTCTTCGTCATTTTTCGGCTGTTTTTTTATTGTGGGATTCCGGATCGGACTTTCTTTATCGACTGAGGTGGATCAACAGGTTGCCGGCTTATATATACGAGCGATAATGATAACAACTGATCTGCTCGTTTAGCTTGTTTTCCGTTAAAATTCGATTTATTTACTATTGTTATTGTATTTTAAAACTTAGACTTTTTTATTTAACAATATAAAAATTTATATTCATTTAAATAAATAAAGAACATAACATAAATATTAAGTTTTTCAAAATTTACAATATTTTTAAGCCGTTAAAAAGTTCTGCACTGATTGCAGGGCTGCAGGCTATAATATACCGTTCTGGTATTTTACTTGCTATAAATCTTTCAATCCAATACTTTCAGAACGGTTAATATCTTATAAGCAATATTTATTAATGATTAACAATTTAGTTGAATTATTTATTGACAATATAATTTACGGACAAAATTTATTATTTTCTGGAGGAGAAATCTTTTTAAAAGAAGCGCCATTTGCTTTAGTAATCGTTATGGGTGAATTATTATTTAAGAGTAGTCTGGTCTCACTGCACACAGTTTCTAGCCCCCCGACTAAGTTTTAATTAATCGCTCTTGAGCATTAGTTGCGGTATTACCTGTTTTATTTACGATTTATTCATCTACAAAATGACGAAAAACCGTGTTTATGTTGTCGGTGTGGGCATGACTAAGGTATGTACCCCAAAGTCGCCGAAAGTAATAAGCAACAAAAAAAAATAAACAACAAAACAAAGAGCAGCTTTGCGAATTTGCATGTAACTTCAATATTGAGCAATATTTTAACAATTACCGGACTTTGAACTGGGTGCACTTCGCTCGCTAATCTGCTCTTGAATGTTTCTGGCTCCACATCTTTATCATTATACTAAGTGTGCCTATCAGTATCGCTCCTTTTATTCCCTGAAGTGGCGAGATTATAATAGTATTTTTAATCTGCATTCTTGGTTACCAATGCTAATCTCTGATAATCAACCATCAAAAACTCCGTTTTTGTGTACTTCTTGCAGTTCGAGAAGCCCGGTCGCCGAGCGGATGTATGCTATCCAGATTTTGCCAAGGAGGCTATTACGAAGGCCCTCCAGGATGCGGGCATTAAGTTCGAGGAAGTGCAACAGGCGGTGGCTGGATACGTTTATGGAGACTCCACCTGCGGACAGCGTGCCATCTACGAGGTGGGAATGACCGGCATTCCGGTCTACAACGTGAACAACAACTGCTCCACGGGATCGAGTGCTCTGTATTTGGGAAAGCAGATCGTGGAGAGTGGAAACGCCGATTGCGTCCTAGCTTTGGGATTCGAAAAGATGGAGCGTGGATCCCTGTCCTCAAAGGTACGTCATTAAAACCCTTACAAAAGCTTTATTGACTAATTCTTCCCTTCCCCAATAGTACTTTGACCGCGCTAATCCCATGGAGCGTCACATCACCGAGATGGGTGAGCTGACCGAGATTGGAGCTGGTCCCATGGCTGCCCAGATTTTCGGCAACGCTGGCAAGGAGCACATGCAGAAATATGGCACCAAGCCTGAGCACTTTGGAAAGATCGCCTGGAAGAACCACAAGCACTCTGTCAATAATCCGTAAGGCTTACCTATAATAATTACAGCAATGGCTTATCTAATCTTTGGCCTTATTGCCTCCGCTTAGCTACTCGCAGTTCCGCGATGAATACACTCTGGAGCAGATTATGAAGTCGCCCCAGGTTGTGGAGGGAGTGCTGACCAAGCTGCAGTGCTGTCCCACTTCAGATGGATCCGGAGCCGCCATCCTGGCCTCCGAGGCCTTCGTCCGCCGTCATGGTTTGGAGAAACAGGCCGTTGAGATCGTGGGCATGGAGATGGCCAGTGATCCGGCGTCCACCTTCGCCGACAAGAGCCTGATGAAGATTGCTGGAACCGACATGACCCGCCTGGCCACCCAACGTCTATTCGCCAAGAGTGGCTACAAGCCACAGGATGTGCAGGTGGTCGAGCTGCACGATTGCTTCTCGGCCAACGAGCTGGTGACCTACGAGGCCCTTGGACTGTGTGGAGAGGGCAAGGCCGGCGAGTTCATCGATGCCGGAGACAACACTTATGGTGGAAAGTTCGTCGTGAACCCCAGTGGTGGTTTGATCTCAAAGGGTCATCCTCTGGGAGCCACTGGTCTGGCTCAGTGTGCTGAGCTCTGCTGGCAGCTGCGTGGTCTGGCTGAGAAACGGCAGGTGCCCAATGCTCAGTTGGCTTTGCAGCACAATCTCGGGTTGGGAGGAGCTGTGGTGGTGGCGCTCTACCGTCTTGGCTTTCCCGCTGCCAATAATGTGATCCGCAATTTGACCGCTGCCGGAAAAGCTGCGACTAGCGAAGATGGCTTTAAGGTAGCTCCCTTGCTGAAAGTTTTGGAGCAGGCGATGCAGGAGGACAAGGACAATCTGATCGAAAAGGTGCGCGCCATTTACGGATTTAAGGTCAACAACGGACCCAATGGCCAGACCGGATTTTGGGTCATTGATGCCAAACAGGGCAAGGGCAAGATCGTATTTAATGGAACACGTAAGCTTACATAAAATTTATAAGTTCAAAAGATAATCATGGATTTTCTTTTCTAATACAGAAAAGTGTGATGTGACCTTCATCATCAGCGACGAAGATGTCTTCGAGCTGCTGACAGGAAAGTTGCCGCCGCAAAAGGCCTTCTTCCAAGGCAAAATCAAGATCCAGGGCAATATGGGCTTTGCTATGAAGCTAATGGACTTGCAGCGATCCGCTCAAGGAAGAATCGAGGAGCTGCGCTCCAAGCTGTAAGCCAGTCGGTGTATCCATATTTTGCATTCAATGCTGCAATATCTTGGTGGCTTTGGATCTGTTAAACCTAGTATACGTTTTTGTACGATCTTTTATTATTTCTAGAGATTAAAATGTTATTGTAATCCTAACATTACTTATTCTTGCGTGGTTTTCATATTGGGATTTTAAAGTTTCAAGACTCAAAACAATTTTATATATTTTTGTACGATCCGAATCTTTATTGTTTCTTCAACGTTTAAGCTGGCTTAATTCTACAGTTATATATGGTGTATATATATATTGTAATTATCAATGTGTGTATTGTTCTACGCACTTTCAAAACACTTTTCAAAAAAGTTGTTGAGAAGGAAATCAAACTGGGACATTGTCAAGCCTTATGGCTTTCAATTTATACTTTCAACGAGTATGAGTGTCTCTGGCCAATAAGGTGCGTGCCATTAAAAAAATACACACTATAACAGTTAAATGTACCTGCCTGCATTTAAAAAAGTTCAATTGTTGTATCTAAAAAGTGCCTGCTATGTGGTGGTGTAAATAAATTAAAAAACTACATTTCTATAAGTGTCTCGCATTTTGAGCTTACAAATCTAAGTTTCGTTATCAAATATAGGGGTGTTTGTATGTGAGGTGTAGGACTACATATAAGCTTTTGGCTATATACAAAGGAAGATCTCTCAGCACTGGAGGAGATTGCGCTCACTCACTTCAAAACTATTGTGGCTTAAAAGAGCTATATTAGATAACAAGAACTTACTATTTTCATAAAACATGTATAATTACACTTATACAAAATATATAGACTGATTTAGCAAATAATTTCGCATCACCAAAAATAAAATTTAAATTTCTAAGCCACAACAGTTTTGTAGTAGGTGACCAATACATTTACGTATTAAAATCTCGTTCGGAGTTTAGAGATCTGAAAACGATTTAGCTCATCGAAATCCGTTAAACGAAATCCCGAATGGCTTCTAAATTTACAAAATATATAGTTTCACATAAAGTCCAAATAGGAGCCTCTACTTTCGCTCTTCTTCCATTTCCCCTTCCAATTTCAGAAGCTATTGTTGGAGTTGGCGTAGGAGAGCGAACTATTCGTTGTTGCCGAGGATGTCGATGATGAGGAGTTACTATTGGAGCCACTCCCCGCTGGCTTGTCCATGCTGGCCATGATGGATCCCAACAGATCAACAGGTCTCTTGCTCGTTCCTTTTGCTACAGAGATGCGATTTCCTCCGGCGGACCCTGCGATGATGATCTTGTGGGGGGGCAAACTAATAGTTTTGTAGGTGGGTTTCAGCGGGGAAGCTGTGGCGTTGCCACTGCTGTTGGTGCTCGGTGGCGGCGGTGGTGGCGGTGGTGCAGTTGCCCGAGAAGGCGGCAATGGCGGCAAGGGTGGCAATACCACAGACATTCTGGTGAGAGGAGTCAAAGAGGCTGGGAGAACCACTTTTACAATTTGAGCGGGTGGCGGAGGAGGTGGAGCAGCTACAATTGGTAGCGGTAATTGGTGTATAGATAGCGGTATGGGAGTGGGTGTGGGCGGTAAAGGAACAGTACTTAGTGGTGGAGAATCAGTAGTTTGTGGTGGAAAAGCAGTACTTAGTGGTAAAGAAGCCGTAGTTGGCGTTGCAGGAGCAATATCTGGAGCTGTTTCTTTAGGAACCGGCATATCCGTTTCCACAATCTCCTCCGCACATACTTCGGTTACCTCTTCTTCGTGATCAACAAACAACTGAGGTGTGCTCTCCACAATGAGCTCGCTGCCCACATCCTCAACAGGATCTGGCGGTGGCGGAGGAGGTGGTGCTACTGCTGCTGTTGGTGGAGCTAAATTGTAGGTACTGATATCACTTTTGCTATCGGACACGATTTTCACTTGGATCTTGATCTCGGGCTCCTTTTGGTTTAGGCGATGGATGAAGGGCGTCTGAGGCACTAGTGGCGGTGGCAGTCCTGACAGGAAGGGCGGTGCAGCAGCTAAAGGGAGAGTGGGAACAGGGGGCGCCGGTTTGGCTATAGGTGTGAGTAAAGGTTTGAGTGTAGAAGCTGAAGGAGCAGCTGTAGGAACAACTACAGGAGCAGGAGAATTGGGGGCTGTGTCATTGCTTAAACGGGGAATTTTGGCAGGTGAAGGCTCACTTATGGAGCAGGTTTTGGCTGGCGTTGAATGCTTTTTAGGTGTTGGTTCGCTCCTCCGCTCCTTCTCCTTTTCTTTGTCCCTTTCCCTTTCTTTATCCCTATCTTTCTCCCTGGACTTTTCCTTCTCCTTATCCTTTTTGGGCTTTTCCTTCTCTTGAGTTGCGACAACTGCCGCTTTGGTCAGCTTGTATTTGTGCTCCAGTACCATTTTCCTCATATCTATCTTGGAGTCATCCTTGGTGGTCTTCTTTTTGGGCGTACTAGCCCCACTGGCGCTGCTCTGACTGCTACTGTTGCTGTTGCTTTCCTGGTTCTGACTTGGCGAAGAACTTCCTGCAGATGGCTGTTCGTCTATACTGCTCTCGCTGGAACGTCGCTCCTTTCCATCGAGGTCAATAAGTTTTTTCTTTGCTCTGCCGTCGTGCGCCCTTTTCAATGGCGTCTTTTTACCACTTTCATCGTGGCTAATCGGGTTGGGCAGGATCGTTTGCTTCTCCTTGTAATGAGGCGTTTCGGCCAACACAGGGTTGTTCTTCTCGTTGATCACCTCCTGTCCTGGGTAATACTGTCGCAGGCGCAGGTGCCAAGCTGTAAAGTATAGAATATTATTTAGAGATTCTTTCAAAGTTATGACTAAGCAGTCCTGTTTTTTTACCTATGCTCGTCACCGCCGTCACAGTGCGAAACTGGTGGATTATGTTGCGGGGTAGGAAGTAGATGTCATTATCGCACAGCTGGATGCGGGCATAGCGGACGCCCTCTCGGCGAAGCTGGTTCAGCTTGGCGTCCTCGATCCATTGCACGCACTGCGAGATCGGGGGCTCGTGCAGGTCCAGCTGCAGCATTTCCACCATTGTATTGAAGTCCTGGGCGGCAAAAGCGACCACGTCCTTTGTGATGCGATTTTGCGAATACGTTTGTCCACAGTGTACGGCTTTCAGTATGCCTGGGGATTGGAAAATAACAAAGGAACGATGGTTAGTTGATTTCAGGGAAGCACCTTAATCGAAAAAGCTCACCAACTGCAGCAGTGGTGATGCGCTCATGACCATGGCCTACATGATCCGCATGCGCCTTGGTTCGATCCTCAATCATCGTCTCGCGGGCTTCCGACAAACGGGGAAGATATTGTAGGTTTCTCAGTTCGTTGATACGAGTTCTAGGAAGGTAAAGGATTGAATTAATTTGTGTAAGGTAAAAGTATTCCGAAAGCTAGCCACCTTTGCCTCTTTAGAGGGGTCTTGCTATTCAGCTCTGCAGTCGGCACCAACTGTTCTCCAGCGCGTATCCAGAGGATTGGGCCGTCGTTCGATTGACGAGGATCCGTTTGTAGTATGGAATTACAAGCCCAAGGCATGGTCTAGGAAAAAATAAATACTGTTAGACAACAACCTTCAGTTAATTATTTATTTATTATACCTTTCGAAGAAATGGGTTCATTTCAATACGTCCCAGAAGATCTGGAAAATAGCCGCCAACCTCTTCATGCACTTTGCCAACTAAACTGATTTGATGCAGGGGTCCATATCGGAAGGTTCCTTGGCAATAATTGCGAACCACCTAAGGGAGAATGGTTTTGTAAGTAAAATGTAACATTTGCTTTAGATGTATTTGCTGACCTGCTCATTGTATTGCGACATCGTGCAAGTTTCGATGTCCGAATTGCGTCCAAGAACACCCGCCTTCACGGTCAGCGTTGAGTAGTTCTCGGCCATGTGCTCGAGCAAATCGGGCAAATACCGCGCCGCATCGTGGACAATGCCCATCACATGGTGAGCGTAACCTTGTTCATCCTCGGCAAAGCAGACCTCAAAAAATTCATCTACCAGTTCCTCCATTTCGTCCGTTGACAATGCATCGATTTCATGCTGATACAGGTGAACAATGGAGGCTCCTCCATTCGGATACTGCTCCACCTGGAAGTAGCAGCCGTACTTAAGGTTCTCTAAACCAGCTGGTGGTTTCCGGTTAGGCCTTGGCGGCAGGCTCTGAACTGTTTGCCACGGTCCAGCTTCAGGCGCATGTTGCAAGCACTGAACCCCAACGCTCGTTCGCCGGATCTTAGAGCGCTTATAGCACTTGGAGCAGTCCCGAGATGAGGATGAAGAGTGGCGGGAAGATGACGATGAGGAACTTTTGTAATGGTTGCTGGAGGATGAAGACGACGATGATGTGTAGGGCTTGCGGTTGCTGCTGCTCTGACTGGAGGAATGATTGCTGGCGGAGGAGTTTGAACCGGAACTTGTTTTCGGTGCCGGTGATGGCATTAGCTTGGAATTGGAGCTCTTGTCCCCGAAGTTTAGCTGCCTGGTAACCTCCTCGCGGGTTTTGCCTGCCGCGTCGCCATTCACTAATGTTTTGACTGGTGCCACCGTCGATTCCTTTTTGATTTCTGCTTCAGTTTTGATGTGGTTACTAAGTACTGATGAAGGCTCTATTTCCGCTCCTGCTTTCGTTTCTACTGGTTCCTTTTTGATGCCCTCCTCCACTTTAATTTGCTGCTCTAGGGCAGCAGCCACCGCCTGTGGCAGAACCTGATCCGCTGCGGGATCCTTTGACTTGGAGGAGCTGTTTTGACTGCTCCGGCTGCTGTCGGAGCTCCGGCGACGGTGGGAGTGCGAGGAGGAGCTGGATGATGAGGAGGGAATCTGCAAAGTTAGAAGAAAACAAGTTTTTAATTTTGTACACTGATAGACAGCTGTGCAAAGATTTGTTTAGCTCAATGTAAACGACTGCAGTCAGAATATACAATAAACATGTTGTTCCGCAAATGAGGTCTCTTACTACGAAAAATCCCAGGGTATATTTAAGATCTTGTCTCTTGCTATCATTGTTTTCTTCAAAATTAAATAGTGGTTCTAGAAAACTATCTTGCTACTTAAAAGTTCAATTGGAAGTTGAGTTTCCAAGTAACTTTAAAAATCATTATTTTTGTTAAAAAATACAAAAAATTTTGTTACAGATTTGATTATTTGCCAATACCATAGATATGGCCGAACATGTGAAATACATTAATAGATTTTAGACCTTTTTAGATGCATCACAATATCATTTTAGAGGTCAAAAATTACGATATTACGTGGAGCTAATATTAATATGAAACTTCCATTTATCAAGCAGATAAAAAAGGTTTGTAACTTATGGATGACGTATTCTGGGTTTATATGTATTCTGCTTTATGTTTGCTTTATGGATTTCCCATGTCTCACCTTCTCCCGATCGCGATCCCTCTCCCTTTCTCTGTCCCTATCGCTGCGGTGATACTTCTTTTCCTTGCTGCGAGATGAACTGGATTTGTAGTCGCTCTCCTTGGAGGTTTTGGAGCTGGTCTCGCGGTTCCTGTCGCGCTCTCGTTCCCGCTCCCTTTCCTTGTCCCGATCCTTGCTGCTACTGTTGTTGTAACTGCTGCTGCTGCGTCGATTCTTATCGTCATCCCGCTCCTTATCTCTCTTCTTCTGTTTTTTGTGATTGCGCTCGTCTGTGGGTGGTGGGGTGTAAATCACATTAGTTGGCATTGGATTTGTTTTCTGCGAATTTCGCTTTACTTTACCTGTCTTCTCGTCTGTGTTTGTGGCTGTTATTGTTGCCTCTGCCAAGGCATTTGTTGCTGTTGGTGTTGCTACCGCCGCTGCAGTGGTTGTTTTTGTTACTACAACTACTGTTGCTTCTTCTTCATTTTCCGCTGTTGGCATTGTTATTGCTTTTGTTGTTGTGTTATTTGCATTCCCATCGCCTGACTGCATTTGTTGCTTTTGTATGGGTATTGTGTTGCTGTTTGTAGTTGGTTGTGTATTTATTGCTGCTGCTGCTGCTGCTTCTTTTGCGCCTGTGGTTGTTGGACTGACATTTCCGCGGGCATTTGCGTTGTTGTTTTCCACCGCCGCCTCGTTGTTTACCCATTTTTGAGGCGTTTCCCGGTGCTTGGGTTCTTCGCCCGCTTCTTCCAGTGTAGTTCCATCCAACTTTTCTGCATTTTCCACCTGCTCCGGGGATTCATTGGCCAAATCCTTACCCCCGTTGGCCAATTCTACGATATTTTCGCCACCTCGAGTGTTCTCCATGTGTGTGTGTGTATGTGTGTAGTGGCACACACACGCGTGTGTGTGTTGCTTTGCGTCTGTATTGAATATCGATCAGTCGGCCGTCTACGTGACGCCTCTCAGCTATTCGTGCCTTTTATCTTACGCTCCGTTCGCAATTCACCCGCACACTCCGCAGCGGTGCTTTTCATTCGGCTGGCAGAATTTCCGCAGCGGCGTTTTCAGCAATTCGCGAATTCGACTTTTTTTGTTCTAGAAGCCGTCGCGCTAGAGCTGGAAAAAAAGCCAATGTTTATGCGATATATCGATGTTGCCAGCAATCGGGCGTTATCGATGTTTTCTTTGCAACTATCGATTTTTCCTAACAATATTTCCTTTTGTGCTGTCAAAGTACAAAATGTAATTATGTTTACGTTATATATTTTTGAAAACAAAATTTAATAAATACTCATATCTACTTGGGACGATTGGCAAAATTGGAGGATAGTTTAAATAATAATTTTGTAAAAATACTATTGTCGAAAAGAAACACAATTTAAAATCCAAATTTGGGAGTGTGTGGAACATTTTACATATTAAAGGCTTATACATAGAAACTTTGTCACGACTTTAACCATACCTTTAAACGAAAAGTACATTAGTTTTTCCTAAAAGGTTAATATTTTTTTACAAAATATAAGAACAAAAAATAATTGAAAGATTTTTTTCAAAGTTTTCTTAATGCTTCCTTTGCTCTTTTTCGGCTGCCTCTCGCTTATAAACATCGCTGACCAACTTCGGGACCTTTTCCAGATACTCCAGGAGGTGCATTTCTTCCTTTAGAGTGTGTAGATACATACGTTGAATTTTTCTTATCATCGGATCAATAACTTTAGCGCTAACTATATCATCGGCGCTGACACTGAAGTCTGCGACTTGAAGGTCATCTGGGTCTGCAATATTTAACTGAGGCTCTACGACAACGGCAACCACTTCCTCAGATTGTAAATCGGGATTAGGAATTCGGCCTTTTCTCGATTTAACATTATTTTTGCCACCGGACAATGCGTCCCCCCTTTTATCCTTCACTTCGAGCGCGAATTCATCCAATGCCGCCTGCATTTCTATTTGCGATCGTACTGCTGCTCTGAGATCGTCGCCACTCTTTGCACTAATCACAGTATTTTGGGATGGTTTCGATTTCGAGTCCTTTGAAGTGGATTCGTCGCTGGATAAGGCGAACTTCCGTTGAAACCTATCACCCACCGCCTGGCAATGAGCCTGAACCGCATCAAGATAGTTATGGGATTCCTTCTTATGATGTTGGTGGCTACATCGGGTTGCCTGTTTTTTCTCACCAACCTCCCCGTCCCCGTGCTCACTTATACTCGAAGGAGGGGCTCCAAAAGTCATGTTCTTGTAGAGGAGGCAATCTCCTTCACCTTTTTCATTTGCTGGATCCCGATTTCGAGTAGGATGAGTAAATGGATGTTTGCAATTACGTAGTTTGGGTGAGTATCTGGGACTGGGCTCGTTCACAATCCTCGTATTCGATCGCTGATGAGGACTCTGCTGGTATGGATTTAAAATTAAATAAGATACAAAAAATATTATTACCTGATGTTTCTGTGGCTGTTGACAGTCACCATGGCAATGCTTCCTAGGTAAGGGATCTTGAGTTCGATAAAGATTGTGTCCATGCGAGCACTGATGATCTTGACATTGGCATTTTATATGATCACGATAGTTATCTGGTCTTCTTTCGTAACGAGATCGTAATTCGACATCCTTATAACCACGCGCCCCTTGATCCTTGTTTTCATTAAGAGGCTGCTTAAATTGTATTAAAAGTGCAAAGATCGCGATTATTTTAGAAACTCACAGATGTATACTTCGGCCCATAGAAATGTCCTCGAAGCTCATTTCGGTATTTATTGTTCTTATCCATCGATCAAGCGTCGAATCACTTAATTAGAGTTTACTAAAGGAATGTTTTCAATTGACAAATATATCCAAGTGTACTATAATAAATACTAATTAGAAAGGCTGGCTGTTTTTTTCAGTAAATTTTATTATGGTTTTAAGAATACATTTTTTGTATTTGATAAAAATATAAATGTTGGATAAATAGTTTTTATATTCTATACATTCCCTTTTCCCGAGAAAAATATTGAGACGATTTATTAGAGAGTTATTGTTTCCATATATAGATCGAAGGACCTCGTGATGATTGTGTGATCCGGTGCCAAATGAGTATCCGCCATTACGGCCAATCTATATTTGTCTCCAAAACGATGTAGATTTAAAGAAAGGCATGTCTTCGATTGAGGAGGTCGGAAGAGAAGGACATCCTGAACCTTCTGACCCCAAGCCGATTGAAATTCATCCGTAGCTCCATATATCTCAGTGATTGTGATGGGGAAGTTGTACGAGAAAAAGTTTATGAAGATTTTTGTGATAACATGAGGAAAAAGTGATGTGAGAAGGCTGAATTTTGTCTGACCAATCGAAGCTAAATATATCATTATCTGTTGCTTTCTGATTTTTTCAACAATATGATGAAGTTCTTTAACATGATTTGCATCCGGTTTTCGTAAGGGCAATTGCAGAAACACTACGCCACCAATATTTTCCGATTTATCTCCACTGCGTTCTGTAAAGTAACCTTTATCTATGGTCCTGCAAGTGGTATTCAAGAAATTGGGCACTTTCGTATCTTCCGAGAATGTATCAAAGTAATCGTGAACAGCGCCTGCTAAGCAAGTTAAACTAAAATCGGATTCTCTGAGATCATTACTAAATTTACCCTGATTGCGGGTCCGAAGATGGGCGCCATTTAATGAACGGCCAAAGGAGACAATTTTCCTGCCCGCATACGATTTTTTATGGAGTATATTCAACTCCTGTGTGGGCTGCTCGAAAAGTACTTCGTAAATATTTCTTGGGGCCTGAAAGAGCTCCCAGAGAATTTTGAAAAACTCTAATTGAGCATAAAGTAAGAGGGGTACATATAAATGAAGTCTAGCGCAATAGGTGGAAGTATAGGAAGTTTGTCCCTTTATTAAGACATCACCGAAAGCCAAAAACTCACAATAAATGTGATAGGGTAAGAGCAAAACATGATTCAGATTTAATCGCCAAAGAAAACGGGTCCAAACCTTGGCCAAATTAGTAGGCTGCAAACTGTTATATATGGCACTTCTGGCCACCGACCAAGTAAGATTTTTTTGCTCTAATTCCCTACTTAATAGCATTCGTATTGTTTGAAATCGACCTACTTCATTTCGGTAACTAATTGATCGCTTTTTAAGTTTCTTAAGCATTGAACGACTCCTTATATAGCCTAAAATCACATTAACCAGGATAATTACTACCAAAGAAGCCAACTGACTGAGGTTTCTAATTTGGATACTAGATGAAGCACCGTCGGGAGTTTCGAGAGACTCGAATTCGTAGATGAATTTCTGCCAGCGGCATATGACAAGATGAATTATATGACTTATCAGCCTGCTGATGTGTTCGGGTTTTCTCACAAAATGAGAGAGTTGTTGATTCGAACTCTGACTCAATCCATCGTTAATCGTCATCAGGGTTTTCTTATGTTTGTCCTGGAGGAGAAGCATCTCACTCACATGCAGATCCTCCTCTTCGGCAATTATCAAGTGATGCAATTTGATGAGTATATAATAGGGTTGAGTGTTATCTGAGTTTGGAATTACAATCACTTGCCACTGGGGTAGATCTGATGGTATATACTTGGTGGCCAGTTCGCTGACATAATCCTGAATATTCGATTCGGTGACTGGACGTCCTCGGTATTTGTGTGTGCTCAGCAGAACGTGGTTGTTAATGTTAAAGCCACTAAAAATAGAGAATATTAAAAGTTAGTTTTAGAGCTGAAAATTTAGGTAGTAGGCATTTTATATTCTTTTTCTATTAATAATTTGATCGCTTACCTGCTATCATTCACCCACGCATAATGTCCCCAACAAGGGACGAGCTTTTGACGCAGCTTGGGGAACCTTAGCATTCCTGTTTTATCCCTCACATCAGTCAGATACTGGGCATAGGACATCTTAATCCTCTCGAAGTCACAGTTTCCCTCCACTTGGAGAAGAAAGTGAAACACTCCCGCATTCTTCGGCGTGTCGATTAAAGTCCGGATCTTCTTGGACTTTGAGATGGTAAGGTTCGGGTACTTGATGCTTAGCACATAGTTAGATAGTTCGTTGCCAAAATGGGCGCCTGAAAACATGGATCGGAATTTTCGACTTTTAAATTTAACAGCTGCTGAATCTATTTCAATTGTGAGTACCTCAAGCAGAGCATTTAAATTTCGGGATTAAAATCGCACCAATAAATAAAGTAATTAAAGAAATAATAACAAAATATTTACAAAGTGACTTTACCTAATATTAAATACCCTATAATTGTTACAAATTATACTAATACGTTATTTGACATTATATTTTTGTTGAATATAATTTTATTATATGGTTGAGATTTAGCAATATTAATTGAATGACATATTTTGGGGGTCCCGACATTACTGCTTCTAGGCTGATTTACTTAATGACAAATCTACCCTATAGGAACATGCCTTCATCCCAAGCGATTACCGGGTATCAAGCACGAAGACTGGTCTTATCAATGGCAAAATTTTTATGAGTAATTCAGTTGGTCAAGGTTCACTTGGCGGCTTGTCTGGGTTCCGCAAAGGTGCAACAGGTAATCTGTATTATTTATAAACAAAAAGCTTATCTACAGCACTTTCTCTGCGACTCTCTCACTGTCTCTCTCAGCCTCCTTTATCTCTTGGGTACTCATTAATGGACGATCCTTTGGCTGAGTGAGAATGGGTTAATCAACCCATGGATCGTTTATTTATATAGCCGGCCCCTTTTGAAGTTCTTGATTTATGTGGCTTATCAGTAATGCAGCGCGTGTCGCGGATCGGCGATCATCGATCACTGCTGGGGATATGTCGAACACTTACAAAGAAACGATAACAGCAATAGAGGAATCAGCATCAAAGCAATCACAAAGCAGAGCAGGGTCTTCAGAAGCGATTTTACCTCCTGCCAGAAACTAGGAAACACAAAAGTAGTATTAACCGTACTTACATATTTTCGGAACTCATTAAAAGTCTTCTTAGATTTACCTTTCCATTTTTACTGATTCCTAGAATATTACTATAAGAAAATGACTTAAGCTATATTTAGTATAGCTGCACTATATAGTATGTACACCTCCGATTCTTTGCTCTGTCTTGAATTTTTTCAGAAGCTCACACGTTCGTTTCTTGCAAAGTTTTTAGCACAACTGATCATAATAGACGGAGATTCGTGTGGGCTTCGTTTTATTGAGCGGCTTATCAGTAAATCGAAGGCAGTCGCTCTTTAAGGGCACTGCAATAAAAAATGATATGAAATTGAAAACATTATCAAAATAAAATATTGGATTTTTAGTTCATTTATTTGCATTTTTTTTATTGATAATAATAATATATATGTAACCACTTTTAAAATAAATAAATGAATTTAATTTCGCAGTCTTTTCCATTTTTAGGTAAGAACAAAATTGTATAATTTGTTTCCGTGCATCTTCTCAATTTATTTGTGGGTATTAGTATTAGTATATTTGAGCTAGTTCCGAGAACGTTTGACGCCTCTGCAAAGGATGTGCACACAGTCTCTCTCTCTCTCTCGCTCTGGCTCACTTTCTCTGCGCTCAACTTTCTCTTTGGGCTTTGGGACTTCAGTCGTTTGCTGGCTTTCAACGCTGTCGGTTCGTCGGCTTTTCCGGAAATTCCCTGCGCTTATTTCTGTCTTGGTGACGCGTTGTTTCGTCGTCCGTTCTGCTGCTTTGCATTCGAAAGCCCCCCGACCAGCCACGCCCCCCTGCCAACCGCCCCAATAATATCTCCGACGTGCGATTGTGTGAGTGTTTTAGCAAATGTTGAAAGGCAGTAGAA